>CM068580.1:25309584-26582917 GCA_035048485.1 Pteria penguin
CTGGTAAGTACATAAATAAATGGTTTAACTGAGAAATCAGTAAAGTTTTATCAACGTTAATCTACCAAATGGTGTAAGCTGTCGTTTGTTCCACTGTTTAATGATTGATTTAATTCTCGCAATCCTTTTGTCATAGTTTAGAAAATAGATTTTTTTTTATCAGATCAACATCAAATTCGACACCCAGAAGTTTAAAGTGACATATTACATCATTACAATACTGTTTGCTTCCAATCCAGACCATTTGTGTTTTATTTACATTTATTTTTAAACCAGACATTTATAGAATTCCTGCAAGATATTAATTGCTTTCCTTAATGAAATTTCAGATCCATCAAGGACCAAGGTTGTATTATCCGCATATAGGGAGATTCTATATTCAGTATTGTCAATCACTTTTAAAATTTTATTTTGTTTTATTTTAAGAGAAAGAATTTCAGCACACAGTATAAATATATAACTTGATATGGGTCCCCTTGTCTACCACCTCCGTGAAACTTGAAGAAAGAAGATAAAAAAAAAAAGAAACCGACTGCATCACTGCTGATACAGAATTTAATTGAAATGTAGTTATCCAACGAATGAGTGAGGGTCCAAAGTTAAATAGTTCTAAAGTTTTCCTAATAAAATTCCAAGAGACATTGTCAAAGGCCTTCTCAAAGTCAATCATAAGTAAAGTTCCAGGTATATCATTTTTTTCAGTGTAAAACATTAAATCGTAAATAAGGCGAGTGTTTTCACCAATAAATCTCCCTGGTATAAAACCAGTTTGACTATTGCTAATAATTTTAGAACTGATTTCATTCTAGCGGCAATTGAGCTATATCCAATTTTATATACTACATTTAACAATGGGATGGGATGACAGTTTTTTAAAGATTTGTCTTGGCTTTCCATCTTTCGGTATACAGGTAATAATACTTGTTTCTGTGTTATTGATAATTCATTTAGTTTATGTCCATAATTAAGGGAACAAACTACAAAGTGGCCAAGCTGGCTCCAGAATATTTTGAAAATCTCGCTGGAAAAGTCATCACTCCCTGGGCTCTTGTTATTATGCATATGTTTTAGAGTATTAGAGGCTTCTACATAAGTTAACATACCCTCAAATTTATCTCTATCTTCATCTATTAGTCTTTCAATTTCTATATCAAACATATTATTTACCAAATCAATATCATCATCTATATTATTATTCTTTTGATATAATTTCTGATAGAAGTCTCTAATTTCTGTTAAAATTTCTTTTTAATCAGAGATTGTTTTTTCACCATTGTCTATATTTTCCGGATTATTTTTTAGGAATAGTGTCTGGATTCTAAATGACAAAAATAATTTTAGGTTTTTCACCTTTCTCAACCCATTTAATTCTAGATATTATTATACTTCCTTTCAATTTTTTATTTCTTATATCTTCTAATTCTTTCCTTTTTTCTTTAATTACATTTTCATACTTTTCAAGATTTTATTCTAAAGGTGATAACTCATTACAAAGTCTAGTTTCATCAAGATTTGTAGATCTTTCTTTATAGCTGGCATATGATAAAGTTTTTGCTCTTATTTCAGGGTATGCTCTGAATGCGAAAATTTCGTCCTGAGAGCGAGACTCTTGCCACGAAAATACTCTCACAATGATATATTGAGGAACGTTTGAAATTGTCACTGAGGAAGCTCTATGGTCGATATGGGGATCTAATGCAATTTCAGATTCCTCTTTCAAGAATGTAAACCGATATTTTCGCACCTGACCATACAAAATAACCATCTTAACTTTTTGACTATACTTGATGTGACATAATATGTATATATACAGACATTTGTTCACGTGCGTTTCCGACACCGAAATTTCAGTTAGGTAGCATTTCTTGCCTTGAATGGGAAAATTTGACTTCGTTTTCTTGTCTCCTTCGAGTGTTCTTGTGTGTATATTTATGTTTTTACCTCCTCGACTTGAAAGATTGTTGCAGTACTTTTGCGACGGGCGTTGCATGCAACCTGGGGACGCTTACTCCTCCCGGGCACCTGGTCTCACCTCGTTTTTATTGGGGTTCGCATTTGTCTGAATATGACACTATTCACGATATTGTGCTTTTATTAAATGGACTACGAGATATGATTTACCCTTCGGTCCTTCTTTGTTTTTTGACTTCCATTAATAATGTTTCAAGAAATGGCTGATCATTCAAAACAAATCGTATCCCATCATTAGGGATACTGTTAATTGTCTGATGGTTATACAGACGTAATAAACAAAAGCATTTCACCTTGTTGATACATTTACATGTATATATGATATCTTTGTATTTTTCATCGTAAATGAGGCTGTTATTGAATTTCCATAAACCCGTGCCATGCGTAAACTAAATAACTTGGTGAGTGTTATTGGAGAATTATCAGACCTATAGCTTGTTAAAATTGGGCTGCTTGTTACGAATGTTAAAAGTGATTCTGAGACTAAAAAGAAACCTATTCATGATTGTTTAAAGGTCACAGGAAAAGACTTTTTTCTCTCTTTGTTTTGTTGTATGTAGGTCTCAATAATCGAAATCATTTATTTCCACATTCTCATCACATTCGGCTGAGTATTTATTTACCTTTTAATCGACTCTTAAAAGAGTTATCGTTCTTATACGATTCAAGCAATTTCATTGGATTAAAGAAAATGACGTCATTTCTG
Organism: Pteria penguin; assembly: GCA_035048485.1. NCBI lineage: Eukaryota > Metazoa > Mollusca > Bivalvia > Pterioida > Pteriidae > Pteria > Pteria penguin. The sequence goes on from CM068580.1 coordinate 25,312,262, forward strand.
CCAACCTCGAAAGAGAAAGTAATCACTATATTGTAAATGTCACGATCGTAACGCCTATTTAGATTGGAGAAAATGGATTATGACGACATGGAGTATGTTTTGAAGCCATACCAGTTTGAGCCTGACTAGTTTCAAATGTTGGAGGAGCAGGAATACGAGCCAGTGATACGGAGGAATCTGCATCTGACAGTTCCGAGACACATACTGACATAGCGATGTTGAAACCATTGCTTTAGTTTAGATCTAGATGAGAGGTACGTAAGCCAATGTTATAATATCTATCTATCTACGTATACTGCAACACCCTCTTACGAGTATTATGTGCAGATCAGACATAGACTACTTTCAGTAATATTAAGCAATCTTACTTGAAAAGGAGGGGGGGGGGGGCTTATTCAAGATCCAAATACTGTGCTTTATAATTGATTAAAATTGTAATTTAAACAGTGGAAATTGGAATAACTGGGAAGAGATACTTAGGCTACAATCAAATGAAAAAAAGAAAATATTACCTTAAACTTGTCGGTTTACATACAGTTTAGTTTTACTATTACATGTATCAAGGACTTATACGTGTATAAGTCCTTGCATGTATTCAGTGACATATATACACAGTTATATGTATATAGGTCTCCGATGTATTGCAATATATATATATCTGATATATTTGTGTTCATAATTTTCTGTCCCCCCCCCCCCCCCCCTGTTACATGGCGACATTGGAGGATTAACAACAAAGTGGTGCAACCCGTGAATTGAACAACAGACCTTCTGCACTGTAATCCAAGTGCTTAACATATACACCAACTCTGCCCCATCGCTTCAAAATTAGGCATTTTACAAATACAGTTCTCTTTCCATACTATAGGTGCTCCTGTGGCCATTGAAAGATAATGCCCACACAATTAGAGTGTTGTTGCTGCAAACCGAACATGATTTAGAGGGATATGTGAAGACATGTTGTTTTGGGTTCATATCTGAAATCAAATTTGCTTTTGTTTTTATTAGAATTTAAAGTTTAGATGCAGAAAAGAGCTATTATATTTCCTTTAATATTTGACCTCCTTTGATGCATTAGTTTGGGTTTAATTACAGATATGGTGAGGATTGTAACTGAATAACAATTTTGTCCATTACTCAATATATTAAATATTGAATTTTTTATTAGATTCTTGCACTTTTTCAACTTTGTTGCCAAAGGGGTATTTTTACCTAATTCAGGACCATTGATTTATGATACTACAATTACAATCATAAAATTTATAATCCTCAAGAATGGCTTTGAGGTACTAAGTACACGTATGCATTCTGAAATCATAGAATAAATGCAAGGATCTTCATCTTAGTGTCAATTAATGAATTAACTCAAAATATACTAGTGTCTGTTATAACAGTGTGCTATTACATCACACTGCATGGAAGATCAATAATGACAAAACTGAAGATGTAAAGATAAAAAAAAAAAAAAAAACAATAAAAAAATTTCTCAGGTAGTGTTTTTGTTGTTGAAATATAAATAAAGCTTATAAAGAATGCCACTTGATATTATCGTGTCTTATGTTTGATAACCAGAGCTGGGAGATAGCTATAAGAATTTTTATACATATCCTCAGACAACTTTAGACAAGTCGTATAGAAATAAGAAAATGGCCCCTGAACTCTTTAAATATAGATTTATAGTGTTCTGTAGGTGCTCTTGCAGTTACAAACATCATGATCAATTAATTTTGGAAGGTCTTTATACATATATCATAATACTCATAACAAGAGTCTTAGACAGGAACGAATATGAGGAATTAATGGGTGACTTGTTAGCTGTATTGTATGTTTGTGCTATATATGCATGTATATAATATATAAAAGCACAAGTAGGAAATATCTTTTTAGTGTTGCTTGTCGCTTTCTTGTGCATATATATATATATATATATATATATATATATATATACATGTGTGTGTGTGTTAATGCCTACTATACCATCATGCATGGTAAAAATAAATTTTAAAATATTTTAAGTGTTTGTTACCATATCTTAATAGAGTAATAATACTTGATAATTCGGCCCATTCTTTAACTTTTTTTTCATCAAGATGCCGATGAGACGGGAAAACGAAAGGGGTCACATTACAGTACCATCTTTAACTTTAAGTCTCAGCTGAATCCTGCAGCTTTAGCAAGAAATGGATTTCGTGCAAAGCAGTCAGGTGTGAAATGATCTAAACATATAAGTGAGGACCTTTCTGGTATCTATAGCTTGTCCATCTAGTGCTACTTGCATCTGTACTAATGACGTGAACAAGTTCAACAACCCAGTCCATATGAGACTTTTCTCTTACCCCCTTCCATGTTCTCCGAAATTTCGGAAATTGGAAGACACTAACGTCTGAGTTCGTACTGGTATTGTTATATCCAAATACTACACAGTGGACCATGTCTCCACTCAAAGATTTTATTTAATTATTGTTAACACGTGCACAGCGTCTATAGTTTCCTCTAATTTCATTTAAACAATGACAGAAATGACGTCACGCGCCGAATAAATACGGAGATTTACGAATATTACCGAAGAATTCTATAAATAACTTCTCGTTTTTGAAGAAGTACAACGACGTATCGTACATTGGAGTGAGACGATTCTCGTTTGGTTTAAGAGATGAACAATTTTAGATGCTAAAATTGATTTATAATTTTTACATTTCCTGTGACCTTTAAGTGGATTGCTTTTATGCCATGTGTATTTTTTTTTTGGATAGTATTTTCTAAAAACGCCTATTAAACTATAATTCTCTATTATCTCAAGTACACATTCTCCTTCCTTAGGATTATTTATATGTAAATAATCATGATAATCCATTATTGGATCTTATACAAAATTAAAGTCACCAACCAGCATTGTATCATCACGTTCTGAGTTATCCTTAAAACGTACAATGTTCTCAAAGAAATCTGCATTATCAGTATTGGACCCATATATAGTAATCAAATTGACATTCTTATTTTCAAGTGCAAGAAAATTGCTTTGACTATCACTTTTCTCATTTAATACTTTATATTCAAAGATATTATTCATTAAAATTGCTACACCTCTATCATTAGTAGCATACGAGCTATATTAGCACTCATAGCCCCATTGATTGCGAATTTCGTTTTCTTTTTCTGTAGTAAAATGTGTATCTTGAAAATACATATTATATCACATTTTGATTTTCTGTAAAAATCTTTTCCTTTTTGGAAATTACTTCAACCTCGGCAGTTGAAAGAAATTATCTTAATTTCATCCATTATAAAATAAACAATTGTGTTAGAGACATAAACAATTGTACTCCATTAGCATGTTTTCACGATAGTACACATGTACCCCCAATACATGTATATCTGATGGATATAAACACAATGCTGTAATCAAAACAATGCCGTTATTCATTTGTTTCATAAATATGACGAGGAAGGAATAAGAAGGGATAAGACAGAAGAAACTAAGATAAGAATAATCAAAGGACTGAAAGTCCTGTGTGTTGGCTAGTGTGAATAGAGTTCTTAAATGTGAACTCTGCAACCTATCAAATGTCTACATACATACCAATTACAATTAAATATTTGTAAGATAATGAGAAGAGTCAAGAAAACTATTGATTTCTCAGAAATGATCAAAGTCCAAGGTACATAATTCTGTCCACTTGAGTTAATTGGCACCACCTATTGAGAGATCTAGACAAAAAAATAAATTTAATAGGGGGTCATAAATATTTCATTTCTTCTAAGCTTCATCCAATTCCTTCACACAGTTCATAAGAATAAAGAAGAAAGTGTGAATACCCCCCCCCCTTTTTTTAATAAAAAATATCTTAAGATTGAGCTGTTGAAAAAAAATATTTTATTGCAAGTTCTTATCATACATAACAAATATCATGATAACAAAGAAAGAGACAAGTTTGTCAAACAAGGGCACCATCTGTTACCTACTTTTGCTCCTGCTGTCGATGGATCTGGTTAAAAAATTCACTTGTATGGGACAATGAGTACTTCATGCTTACCAAGTTGCATCAAATTCCCTTTAGTGGTTCTCGAGAAGTTGTCAACACGCTATGATAACAGCTCACTGAGCCTAAGGTTCAGTTGAGGTAAAAACTAGGTAAACGGTGTATGGTCAAAACGGCCCAAAAATAAAACGGCCCAAATCCACTACTAACACAGCCAAACTTTTTTCACTTTATATATGATAGATAAAACGGTCCGACTTTTTATTCCGCTATTTACGGTAATTGCAGCAATTTTCAGAAAGTTATAAAAACATTATTGATATATATGCCTTTGATGGGTTTAATTCTAAAGTTAATCGTGTGCAAGCCATGCAATGATAATAGCAATGATTATAATTAGCTATTTCTAGGCTTTTATTAGGTACTTAAGGAAACATTTTCAAGTTCAATAGATACAGTACAGTCCTGGTGGAACTTGATTTGCCCACTGGTCACAGTGGACATTCTTGTAAGAGCCAGTTAGAATTAACATTCAGGTAAGTGGACAGCTTGATAGCTCAAGTAAATGTCCACTCCTAATGCCCACTGAAATTTCAGGTGGACTGCCCACTGTGGATAGTGGGCATTCAAAGTTCCATCCGGACTGTAGTGTATACAAATATATAATAAGCAACAATAATATAGTATAATGTCAAGGTCAACATCATGAATTTATATATCACATTAATTCAAAATATAGATATGTTTATATGTCAAATAGAGTACAGTATATAACTATAAAATGTGACTAAAGTCTTCATTATGACTTAAAGTACTTCTAATTTTGAAAGCACATTTTAGAAATTTACCAAAAATGCAAAGTTCCTTTGTGTTATTGGAACTCAGGAGTTGAACCAATTTGAAGATGGAGGGTCTTCTATAATAACAATTTTTCAAATATTTAATTCCTATGTTTTCAAAAGCGGGACATTTCAAAATAAAATGAAACTCGACCTCTCGGTCTAATTTACCAATATTACATAAACGCCTTTCAACAGGTATATTGCCCAGTCTCAATACTCGAATAATGTGACGAAAGGCGCAATCTGTTAATATGTTTCTTTGCATATAAATAGGTTTGGTCAAATAAAGCTGTAATGTAACGTGATACATGTAATAATGTGTTTATATAAAGAACATTTCAACGATGCATTTATTTCAGCCATAATAGACTGCTTATACATGTATATATATAATTATATATATCAATGAGACGCTGCTTAATTTCCGTTACAATGATTTTTTCATCTAAAGTACAATATCACTCAAGGGCATTACCAATTAATCATTTTGTAAATTCTAGCCCAAATGTAGGCAATTCATACAGATAATGTACACAACTGATTGATTGAAACATATTTTATTTCCATAAATAATAATGATACTACTATCCATTTTATATCAACTATAAACTATATATATATATATATATATATATATATATATATATATATATATATATATATATATATATATATATATATATATATATATATATATATATACAAAAAAAAAACCAAATAGAAAAGAAATATATATGCAGCATAATTTATTAGAGAAATTGATTGATTGATTGATTTTTGTTTAACGTCACACCACCAATATTTCACGTATATGGTGGCGGCATCTGTCTGATACAAATTTTGACCTTTGCAACGGACCCACCCGAAGCAGTGAGGGATCTTTAACATGCCATGCATACCACGACCCGGGGCCTTGGTTTTTACTGTCTCATCCGAAAGATAGGACACCAGCATGACCAGAGCGGGAATCGAACCCCGGCCTCTCGATGAGGAGTCCAGCGCGATACCACTAGGCCACGCCAGCTTATTTATTAGAGAAAAGTCATAACATAACAAATATGTGCACAGTACAAAGTACAAGCCCCTTTATTTTGTAGAGACTATTATGATATATAAGAAGAAAAAATAATTAGAAACAGGGAAGCGTTTATGCCAGTATTAATTTTTTTTACTCTAAAGGCAGTACAACAAGTTTTACTGATTTCAAAAAATACTTCTGTCTATAAGGACAGTGTAATCTTAGATAATCGTAGATATTTTTTTCAATTATTTCGATTTCTTCGTATGAGATTTCAAATTTTTGGCTCTTCCTTGAGGTGGCCTCCACGTGGCAAGAGCGGGAAACACCAATTTCTTAGTGGTTAACAACCTCAGTTCAAAATTCAATATTCATTTAATAAGTGATTTCCAAAATTTCAACAAATAAATCCGTTTAAAAAAGAAATTTAAAGTTGGGCCATTTTGGTAAAAAAAAGTTGGGCCATTTTGGTGTGGGCAGTTTTGTTTTTTGGCTGTTTTGGTGTAGGCCGGTTTGTTTTTTGGGCCGTTTTGACTATAATTCAGGTAAACCAGCAATAAGATTTCACTTGTTCTGATACTCACTGATCTGTTCTCATATGTCAACTTTCAGTTCAATATCTGAAGAAATAGCAGAAAGAAGTCTGGGAAACTAGAATTTCTATGGAATTTTCTTTCCAAGTCCAAGAGCTGTAACTCAGCAAATAATGAGATATCACTATGAAACTGAAATTTGCTCAGTGACCTATTGATATGTACTTGCATACAAAATTGATATCTGCATAAGCAGCAGAAAGAGTATGGAAATTTAAAAAGTCTCAAGTGAAGGAACTGCAACAATAAGGCTAATCACTAAAAGCTTCCCTTGCTCCGCAACTTATTGATCTGTACTCACATGCCAACTGTCGGTGAATTGAAACACCGAAACGGCACCCTAAACACAGAAACGGCAGGGTAAACACCAAAACGGCACTTACTATTAATCAAAGAAACAAAAGACAACTTTTTTATGATATATATATATATTATACATACAATGACCAAGTTATATTATGATTTGATGTATATTGACATAGTTATTGCACTATCTTTTCCATGCTATTTCAGGTTGTGAAAATGGCCTTCTTCATATCATGAAGAGGTTTATAGCCAGTATATATTCATTATTCTTATTATGGCAATTTGTAGCATTTATAGTAGTATTAATATTAAAGAAATGAAATTTTCTAAATTTGCAATATCAAAACTTTGAATATTTGGATAATAGTGTGACTTTGATTAATTTGGCAAGTTTTTGTTTACGAGATAATTGGTGAAAGTTCCCATGACAATCCTTTATTATGCACAGTTACTTATAATTGCTCGGCAATTGCACCTTTCATGTATGCATTGAAATGTTAATTGCTTTTAAATTAATTGAAACTATTATATTAATTGGATATCAATCAGAGGAAATTCGAAATACCAAACTTTTAATTTCTAAGTCAAAATTAAAAAAAAATCAGCATTTCCAATGTTGTTTAGCCTATATATTATGGAAATGGGCAAATTTGTCATTATAATGAGTATATAAGTGCCGTTTCTGTGTTTAGGTGCCGTTTCAGTGTTTCGTTTCACCCGCCAACTGTCGGACCAATATCTGATGAAACAGCCTAGAAAGTCTGGAAAACGACATTTCTAAGCAATTTTCTAAGTCAAGAATCGCTGCTTGGCAAGAAATGAGTCAATCACTACGAAAACTTCACCTTACTCTGTAACCTTTTGATATGTACATGCCAAAATTTCAGTTTAATATCTACATAAGTCCGTGACTGTTTCGAGAGCTTTCCAAGAAAACAGCTGGGCGGAAGTAGAAACAAGATAGGCAACTCGCGCAGAAGTAAATCGTGTCAAAATACCGATATTCGAGAATATGCTTTGTATTTTATTCAGATGTATGTACAATTATCAGGACCAAAACTATCTAATTTTAGGAAATTCAGATATCATTCATTCTCAAAACGCACCCAAGCAATAATAAGTAAGGTATATAATAGATGCGAATTTTCGTAACAGGATCGAACGAGAAGTTCAGTAGTTGTCTGACAATGGTATATAATCATACGCGATTTCTCAAAACAAACGAAAAATATTTCGAAATTTACAATGCAATTATGTGGAATAACCCCAAATTCTATAAAGAGATATGTTTGCATTTTTCAAAGGCCGTTTTGTTTCGATAAATCAATTTGGATAAAGTGTTCCACTGACGAACAACAGAGAATTATTTCTCAAGGCGTACTGTTGTTGATTTAATGAGTAGCTGTTCGCCTGCAACTTCCACACGCTGCACGACAGCATAGTATGTTGGCTTTTCTAGCCAACACAAAAATGTATAGAAATAGTTATAGAAATGTTACCAATTTCTTATTTTGCCACAGATCTGCGTAGGTCAAAGAACAGTAATTAACGAGAGCCGTGATTGTCGTATGTGGTGTAGGGAGAGAGGGACTACTATTTCAGTGTATCAGGAGCTGTAATTGAGTGAAATTATTTGATCTATCTATAAATAAAGATTGATTCTGCTGTAAAATCATGAATTTTTATCTCAATTCGCTACTGTATTAATTTTATGACCTAAAAAGGTGTGGTTGTTTACATTTGAATTTTGGTCAATTTTGGGGGGTGACCCCTTTCCAACATGATTTTCTGGAAATTGAAGTGGATAACCAATGGTAAACTGTTAAAATTCTGATAAAGGACGGTCTGACAAACATTTTGATATATGGATTGTATAGGTTATTTATCATGGGACCCTATGGGAAATGGAATTACTAGGACTCCAATCATTTGGCCACGAGCATCTCTGAAGAGACATAACTTGTCGAAATGCGCATATAGTGCACAAAATTAAAAGGTATATATGTTCTATATTTATTATTTAGGCAAAATACTACATTTCTCAAAAATCGCAGTTTGACATCGTTTTATTTTTCATGAAGTCCATTTAACCTAAAATCATATCAAATTTGCCCCAAATTTGATTCAAAGTGCCTAGAATTTTCAATATTGAAATTTCTAGAAAAAAGGGGAGGGGTTAAATTTGCAAAATTTTAACAAATTAATTTGGTATATTTTGCATGGATGACTGATTTGTTTCCATTGTATTGGATATTTAAGACCTTTGAAACAGTATTTATAGAACTTTACCCCAATTTTTGTGCACTTTTTACATTGTGGTCTTTGAAACTTTGTAAAAGTACGCAATTCGATGTATTTTTTATTTTTCTTTCTTTTTTTCTTTTTTCTTTTTTTTTTGATTTTCGATAAAAATTATCATATGATCTTCCCCGTACAAGTCTAAAACACACCGAATTAAGCCGAAATGTGTATAACATCATTTACCTCCAATGTTCTACATGAAATAATAACATCATGGAATGTCTGTGGTTTTTTTTACAGAAAATGGCATATTTAGTTTTCAAAAGTATCATTAAAAATCAATATAAGCCACAAATTGGTTAAAATTTGATCTGAACATGTTTATTCAATGTATAATGAACAAAACCGAAGAGCTAAACCAGGTAAAAGTCATAAAGTGTTATCAATTTACAGGCCCCTTAGACATGATCCTTAATCCAAATTTGTGCCCATTTTCAGTACACTCCAGATGGGGATAGGCATCTTTAAAGTGGCATTGCTCATGATTTACTGCATGGATTTTCATTAAATTTGTGTCATTTTATTAAAAAATCAACACACTTTTGTTTGATAGGGGCTTTCCTAGTTTGATGAAGTAATTAAATGCCTCTATAGGTAAAAGAACAGTAATTAACGAGAGACGTGATTGGCTGATGTGGTGACTACTATTTCAATGTATCAGGAGCTGTGATTGATGAAATTATTTAATCTATCTATAAATAAAGATTGATTCTGCTGTAAAATCATGAATTTTTGTCTCAATTTGCTACTGTAAAATTTTTTGACCTAAAAAGGGGTGGTTGTTTACATTTGAATTTTGGCCAATTTTGGGGGGTGACCCCTTCCCAGCATGATTTTCTCATATTAAGTTGGATAACCTTTGGTACACTGTTAAATTTCTGATAGAGGACGGTCTGAAAAACATTTTGATATATGGAATGTATATAGCTATAATGTAGGATGTTGTGTAGTTCTTGCTTGAAGGTTGGTAATTTAACATGGGATCCTATGGGAGATGGAATTACTAGGATTTGACCCGTATATTGTCATAACAAGATTAACCTCGTACATACTGTTAATAGAGTCGATACGAAAACTGTATTTCCGGGTTAGACGGTATTAGAACATTTTATAAATCGGGGTGGTAAATATTATATGGTGAAATATCTGAATATGTGAGACGACAAACTGTACATGTTTCTGCACTACTGCATATAATTATATAAACATCAGCATGATGTGGACCACTTCTACCGCTACATACGTCACATCTTTATTATTTTTTTTAATTGACTAATTCAATTCATTAAGACAAAAAGAACCAATTCACAGGAAAGTGAATCAAAAGAATTACCTTTCGCAGTTTTGTTCTAGCTTTGGTTCCATAGCACGATCAATTTTTTGAAAAGTGCACTTGTACTACAGTATGTGTGTACGCGTGTTACTGCAGACAACACAGGCTTCTTCCGTTACATACGTTACATCTTTAATTTCTTTGTAATTAACTAATTCAACAAGACTAAATAATCCAGTATTTTCTTGTCGTCTCTCTTTGAGTTGTTATTAAAAGTAAGTATTTTACAGCCTTTCAACAAATTAAGAACTGCTTCATATTGATGCACCATTTTCTTTACTTATAAGGGTTGGGAGAATTTTAAAAACTAGGACATAGTTTTTCGAAAATGCGTACGTGAATCGAGCGCGAACTCTATAATCAGCCCTGTGATATGGCGTGAAATGAAATTGCACTATAATTCCAAATCATATATAAAAGTTATCGGGAAGATGTGATTGGTCCGTATAATTTTTTTATATTTTTTAATGTCGGAAACTAACAAGAACTGACTAAAATATGTACCGGATACGAATTTTGCATAAACCCCTCTCTTTTCAAAGTATTAATTTGAAATTAGATGTGTCCGAAGGGTTGTACAATTACAGTTTTTATACACTGAAATAAACAATTTGAAAACTTTGGATTCCTTCCAGTTAGAAAAAATGTACATGTTTGCGGACATACTGATATATTATGAAAAACTGGATGTCATCTGCTAGCGCGATTCCGGAATTGTGTTGAAGGACGTCTGGTTCCCGGAACCCCACTGGATTTTCTGCTGTGTTAGAGGGGGTCAGGTAACACATACAAATCCAAGATATTGTTCCGAAATCCACAACTCGAAATCGAAGAAACACGACAATACATATGTAAATATAATATAAACAATCACGAACCTCTGTCAAAACAGAGGTGGGATCAGGTGCCATGGAGGAGTAAGCATCCCATGCCGACCGGACACACCCGTGGTGATGCCATAAGTATAAGCGAAATAGTATCAGTAACACCCACCGCCATATTGTTTTCCGCTGTGCATTACATGGCGGCGGAACTGCTGCGATTTCAGCAGGTACGTACAAATTGAGACTGTAGGCAATATGTGGGGTAACAGCTGTAACGAATGGGAGGACTGTTGCAGGAGATACTGTTTTTCTGTTCTGAAGTCATAACTTTGCCATATAATTCGTATTTTCATAGTTTTGGCCTTGTTTCCAATTTAAACACTAGCCAGTTTTATACCCCCTTGCTGGCGACTATTTGCGTCTGATCTATGCGCGACATATGTTTTATTTTGGTGTCAACAGATAGGCAGATACATTCTACGCCCGAGAATGCCGCAGATAATGCAAGGTCGCCCGCTGTAATGAAAATATTGAGCACTTTCCCCTGAATTTACTCCGAAGTTTGCATGAATGCATTGCTACACGCTACTTGAAGCACTTTAATCATCATGGTTGCTTTAATGTGCTCTCCTGTATATCGTTTACAATTCTATTGCACGGAGTTGGCTTTAATTTATTTCTACATCAGAATTTATACCCTATTTATCTATTAGCATTACATTTAATGCTCCAATGCACATAGTTCCCAACATATCCTGCTGGTATACTTTTGGTGTAAGGTCCAAAGTTTTCTTTACACAATTGATTCTCCTTTGTATGTTGCAGATGATACTGAAATCTGTCATGCTGATGTATTTATGGAAGGCAGTGTCTGTCTGATTTGATATTTAAATTCAAATTCAGCAGTAATGGCCTGCTTGGTATGGCATGATCAGAGTATTTACAAACTATTATAAATTACAAATATGCAATCCTTAAATTTTAAATAGCAGTATATTTTACACTTGGATATCTTTCATTAAAGGTTATTCAGTTTCAGCTTTATGCCTTCAACATTGCAGATTCAATTCCATAGACAATAATGTCATCCTTCTTGGAATACTGTATATTAGTCAGGTTTCATTAGTATGTCTTTGTTGTCAGCTTCATTTTCTACAGTGACATTTTTTTGTTATTGAATTCAATTGTTGCTGGGGTAATGCTTTTGTTGTGGTGTTATTTTACATTTTAGGGCCTACGACGTGAGAAATTCTTTTCAAATAATTTCAGCATATCATAATGCAATAAAATCAAATTAATATTATTATTTCGTGTATTTGCATTACAACAGTTAAACGGAAGTCTCTAGTAATTATAATGGATTAACATTTGTATTCTAGCAACAGTTTTCAATTAATCTTACATATTAATTACCGCTTGGATAATTGAAGACATGTATCAAATAAAAAGTGCTCAATATTTGCATAACAACGGGCGACATTGCATTATCTATGGCATTCTCGGGCGTAGAATTTACCTACCTATCAGTTCACACCAAAATAAAACCTATGTCGCGCATAGATCAAACGGAAATAGTCGCCAGAATGGGCAAGGGGGGGGGGGGTATTAAATTGGCAAGTGTTTACAATGGAAACATCGCCAAAACTATGAAAATACGAATTGTATGGCAAAGTTATGACTTCAGAACAGAAAAATACATTATATTCTGCAACAGTCCCTCCTATCCATTACAGCTGTCACCCTACGTATTGCCTACAATCCTAATTTGTACGGACCTGCTGAAATGGCAGCAGTTCCACCATTTAATACACAGCGGGAAACAATATGGAGTGGGGTGTTACCTGACCCCTCTAACACAGCAAAAAATCTAGAGTGGTCCCGGAAACCAGACTACGTATAAAAGAACAGACGGTTATTAAACGAGGTTGAAGAAAGATGTAAAGCAGATACAATAACAGGTATGTATGTATTGCAAACTGAAGTTCACGCTTCTTTTTATAACAATCTCAAAGAAATAGATATAATTACCAAACAAATTGTTTGTAGTAAGCATTCTGATTGGTTGATCTATTTTTAAACTGCAATTTATTCAACAATAAAATGTGAATTTAACCGGAAGTACCTAAATTACTTCTGCACAAGCAGTCTCCATTGTAAACAAAACAGCACTTCTAAGAAAATAAATAAAACGACATTAAAATTATTGTTTATGTTACCTTATTTTTATTGAAATATAAATTATTTACAGTGTATTAAATGAGTAAAAACAAAATAATATTCGTCGTCTGTCACACCATCGATCACCGATATATCGTCAATATCGAGCATGGCTGGAAAATCAGATTTTGAGGTAACGTTGATTATTTCACAAATTGACTTCAGATTTGATCCAAAGACAGATATCAATTAAGGCCCAAGAAAATCTGAAGAAGAGTCAAACAATGTGAATGTGACTGATACCGAGTCTGAAATACTAAATGATTCAGAAATTGAAATGTTGATGTTACAAATCGCAGAATAAGATAGAAATAACCTGGCACTTGCAAAGAAACTTCTGTTCAGGTTGAATACCAGATTTGTCATGAACAAAAGTTTATAACAAAAATTAAATTATAAAATCAATAATCAAATCCAACACAAAAGTTAATACCCCCCCCTAATTTCTAAAATCACTAATGATTGTTTCCCGCTTTTCCGAAGGCGTAGGAATATTAAATCTCATTCGTCCGTCTATCTGCCTTTCCGTCCGTCTGTCACAAAAACTTTAACTTTGGTCATAATAATTTAACCCCTAACACATAAGGCCTTCAGATTTGGTATGTGTGTCCCTAATTGCAATACTTTTCCGTTGGTACGAATTTTTTTCTCATGTGACCTTGACCACGACCTTTGACCTACTTCAATATAACTTTTTAACCATAAGACGTAGGGCCTTCATATTTGGCATGTATGTCCCTAATTGCAATACCTTTCCGTTGGTACCAGAATTTTTTATCATGTGACCTTGACCGTGACCTTTGACCTACTTCAGTGTAACTTTTTATCCATAAGACCTAGACCATAGGGCCTGCATATTTAGCACGTATGTATGTAGACATGAACAACCATGATTGTATGTCACAGATAACTTCACCCTCACTGATAGAACTCACAAAGCTGGGGACCACAATTCTCTGAATTTGCTTGTTCATAAAAGAAATTCCAATGAAATAACCATTATACATTTATAAGAGATATTTCAGAATACAAGATTCAAGATTGTTCATCAGAAACCAAGATACATGTACTAAGATAAAAAGAGAATGAAAAGAAATTTATGCCAAATTATTAAAAAAAAACCCCACATATTATAACGTTGTGGATAAGGCCCAGATGCAAGACAAATGTTCTGATAATATCAGAACACATGTACATATAGATGAGTCTGACTCTGATGATAGCAGAACACATGTACATGTAGATAAGTCTGACTCTGAGGGTGTTTCACCTAAAAAAACAAGAGAAGGTTTAAAAGTATGTCTGAGGGGAGCTTGTAGATTTAGAAATACATAAGGAAAGTGTGTGTACAAAGAGAAATACAAAGTGGGGACTGAACTTATTGTCAGGTATGAAAAACAAATGCATAAAATGAAACATGTATTTATATATTAATTGTATATACTCTGAATAGTCAAAAGCAATAACAGAATATATATTTATATATTTCAATGCTATAATTAAAAAAGACAAGACATATGACAGACATACAAATAAGTTTACAATTCTGCTTTATGGACATTAAAGTAGTGATTTGAGCTTTTTAAACTATGCATGTGGGTATATATTCCATAGGATACATGTTTCATTTGTATCACATGTTTCATATGTACCATTGCAATTTCACTTACAGATATATAGATGACTTGCTTTCAATTAATAATCCTTCATTCGCGGATTACATTAGCATCATCTATCCAAGAGAAAGTAGTAATTCTACTTCTATTTAGATATTAAGTTGTCTTTCGACATTAATGTTCATTTGAACACATCACTTTATGACAAACGTGACGATTTCAATTTGACTATCACAAATTTTCATTTCATAAGGAGCAACATTCGATCATCGCTCACATATGGCGTATTCATATCTCAGTTAATACGTTATTCCAGAGCATGTTCAAAGTACAATGACTTCGTTCTGAGGGCTAGGCGACTTTCAGATAAGCAACTCAACCAGGGTTATATATGTGCTAGACTAACAACGTCACTGAAAAAGTTCTATGGTCATTACTCAGTATATCTCGTTATCCAGACTTTTAAATGATATTGTGGACTGAGACCGATTCCGATTATTTTACACAAATTTGACACCTTCTATACTAGAAGGTTACCTATTTTGACTTCTCCATATATAAATATATATGGAAGT
Organism: Pteria penguin; assembly: GCA_035048485.1. Taxonomy (NCBI): domain Eukaryota; kingdom Metazoa; phylum Mollusca; class Bivalvia; order Pterioida; family Pteriidae; genus Pteria; species Pteria penguin. Next base: position 25,327,867 of record CM068580.1, read on the forward strand.
CACACGATTTTACTCTTTCTTCTGGGTATATGTGATGGGTGTTGCTAGCAAGCGGGAGATGCTCACTCTCCTCGGGCACCTGATCTCACTCCATCATAAGGGTTCACATATACCCTAAAAGTAGACATTTTTCGTTATTTTCTACTTGATTTTCATTCTCACTGATTTTGTATATCCTCTGGTTTCGTGATTTTCGGACTTATGATTTGCTTCACATCTTGTGTGACGGCCTTCTCTTGAACCACTGCTTCGTCGGCCATACGTTTTGCTGTTCCTCCGAGCCCATTGCATGGCCTTTTCCCATGGCCCGCCTCAAAATAATTCCACTTTGCATTCAGGCCATATTTCTGTTGATGGGTGGCTAAGGTGTAGAATATGAATCTGTTTCGGTATTGACTCGTAGGAGAATCAGTCCAATAATGTACTTTCTTGACGTCTCTATCAATGTCTCGTAATTGCGGAATCACAGCATCCACAAAAGCACATACTGTGTTTGCTGCATGGTTTTTTTTCATCTGATAAGACTACAATGGACTAGTGTTTCAGAGAATTCCCCTCCTTAAAGTAAACGACTGTAGGATGCAACGTAACTGACGTCTTGTTCCAGTAGGCTGTCTGTATCTCGTTCAATGACCTACATGTGAAATTCTCAGCGAAGTCCATCTGAAGAATCATTTCATGCTCTGGCAAATTCTCTTTCAGTTTTCGCAGCTATACATACATATATATATATATATATATATATATATATATATATATATATATATATATATATATATATATATATATATATATATATATATATATACATATATATATATATATATATATATATATATATATATATATATATATATATATATATATATATATATATATATATATATATATATACGAGTCATGTAACTCGTTGTTAGCTTGTGTTTGGCCCATTTCCCATTAGATAGCGCATAGAGAAACACGCTCAATATGTAGCCAATTCAAGAAACCAGTTTTTACTAGACTAGTGCTTTGTATATATTCTGTATCTTTCTTTTCGGGTCTTTATATTTATGTAAGTGTTTGTATGTGTGTGTCCTGAAGAAGAAGCAGATTGCTTCGAAAATTTGGCAATTTTTTAATTGTTATAGTATCGTTATCGCTTACCTGTGCTTTTATATTGACCCCTTTTTCTCGAGCGATTGAGGTTGATTTGATATTTATGAATAGTGAATGTTGTTACAATTTCCTTTTTAGTGCTTTTATATATATATATATATATATATATATATATATATATATATATATATATATATATATATATATATATATATATATATATATTTAATAGAAAAATATAGTAAATGCACATGTATATAGAAAGTAAACTAAACTTGAAGTGCACTTGGAGTAAACTTGGAATCGAGTTTAGTACTAAACTTGGAATCAAGTCTACTACTAAACTTGATTCCAAGTTTACTCTGTTGTCGCCAAGTAAACTTGAAAAGCAGTCATAAAGTTAACTTGAAGTGCACTTTATGTAAGGTTAGGACTGCACCCAACTGTATCTACATGACCAGCAAATTCGTCTAAATCATTCTTGAAAATCTTTTTAAATTCCTCATTTGAAACATTCTCTTCAACCACACCCATTTTCATAATTTTTCGACCGTCTGAAGAATCAATTTGAACTTTCTTCCAGATTTTATAAGAGACTTCATCAGGAAGATTGTTTAAGGCATTGTCAAGATCATTCGTCTCTTTGAGCAGCAGATCTTGGTTTCGGCTTACGTTAATTCCGTAGCTTCTAAGGCAAATCGTTTTCATGGCCATATTCTGATGACGTTGACATAGACACGCGCTCCTAACGATAAAGGAGGCTAATAATATGCTGCGTGATCTCATTCTGCAAAATGACGCCAAGGAAACTTTGATTTCTGGGTTTTCAGATAGGAACTTCAAATGTAGATTTTTCATGTCATCTGTCAGCACAACTCTCTGTTGTTTTTCTCCACTTTCATCTTTCTTGGCATCAGCTTTTCCTGGTTGCATACGACAGTTATCCTCTCTATTTAGGAAATCTAAAACTGTATCCTTAATCCGTTTGGTTAAGTTATGGTGAAATTCTTTGTTGACGGGAACTTTTCTAGAGGTATATTTACGCATGCTGTTTCCTGATAAGCCAGTTTTCTTGCTTATGGTGGATAGCAAACGGTACTTCTGTGTGAATTTACCAGCAACTATATTATGCAGACCTCCTCTAGCTTTCCTTGATATTTTTTCCTTGAATAACTGAGCTCTTCCAAAAGTGCATTACCTAATCACAATCTCCTCTTGATTATTCGAGGGGCAGGCTTGGTGTAGTGGTTAAGCGCTTGGTTTACGGCGCCGACGATCCGGGTTCGATTCCCGGGTTGCGCCACTATGCTTAAGAGGTTGGTTACCTCCTGCTTCCATGTCGCGATATAACTGAAAAATTGTTGAAAGCGACATAAAACACCAACCAACCAACCAACCAACCAACATGATTATTCGTTTTCTTCTAGGTGTGAAACTAACAATCGTATCCAGTTGTTTTGTAGGTGTATTTAATTCCCTTGTTTGTTCTGCTGTACTTGAATCAGGGACTTTTCTTGACGCTTTCTTTCTGAGACGTTCTATTTTCTTATTTCGTGCTCTGATTTTTTACGCAATACATCCACTTCCTTTTCAAGACTCTTGATTGATTTTCGGGCTTTTGCTAGTGCACGTTTATGAGTTTTCTTTATTTCACTTCGCTTTTTGTTCCTTGGCATTCACTAGCGAAGGCAGGCGAACTATAAGGGGAAGGTTGTTTCCATGTAAGTCTTCATCCTCTACTGGCATTGAACTGTAGCCGCTAGTATCCGCAGTCATCTCAGCGACATTGACTTCCCGCTCTTTTTTTTCGAAGCCGTGAGAATCTGTTTCATAACTTATTTCTTCGATTGCGCTCAGCAAGTTTGCGCTTATTCATTTCAGCTGCTGGAACATAATATTTCTGAACTCTCTCTCTCTCTCTCTCTAGAAACTTTGGCTCCTTCTCTTTTTTGGCGTTTTCTAAATTCCCTCAGCTGCTGTTTTCGCCATTCTAGAAGAGTAAAAAGGCGTTATGGAAGTATCGATCCGTACGTAACAATATTGTGACAGGGTTTGCCCGGAAATGACAAAATGCTTTTTAAAAATTATTGCTTGAAATTAAAAGCTACATGTACATAAGTAACATTTATATAATTAATTTAAGTTATAATTGCTGAAAGTTTTATTATGTCGCATAATTCCCTCAAAAATCGAATTTCAAAGATTGTCATATATTTAAACAACAATAAATTTGTTTTGATTAAATCATTTCCATTTTAATGCACTGTATTTAAGGTAAATATGATTTTATTTCAAACATAAGGTGTAGTAATTGAAAATAAGAAGAAAATAATTGAGATTTTGAGTGTATTTATTGAAATAAATAATATAAAAAATTATGATACATACATAACTGCATGTTACGTATGTATCATAACATTCTATCCTAGATATTGTTTGCAAACTACAATCAGCGAGACAAAACACATTTTGTTTGAAAATAATTGATTATATTTAACATACTCAAGAAAAAAGGATAACTATAAGATGGGTATATACATAAAACTTACATGCCTGCAAGCTGAGGAATTCTGTCATATATTTTATGTCGCCGTGTTTCAATACTTTCTCTTTGAAATCTCCCTGCAATCAACTTTTAAGGTGAAAGTGTCGTGTGCAGAAGCATTTGACGTCATAATGATGCTCGTCAGTTGCAGAAATAATCGTCATTGTGTTACGTATGTATCTGTTACGTATGTACTTTTCAAGTATGAAATTTAAAAACAAGCACATTAAAACCTGAAGTAACACCGAAAAACTTTATTATTTCCAATGTGTGTAAAAAATTACAATGTATAATGAAAAAGATACTCACCAATATCCTCCACACATTGTTTTAAAACAGGGTTATGTAAGTATTGTCAAAAAAACCAACCATTTTCTTCCCTAAAAGGTCAATTTTATCTTCCCATATTGTTTAGAGGGTACCAGGCGTTTATTTGGGCTATTTAATTTGAATTTTCTTCGCATTGTCATTGATAATAGAAATACGCCATACCAAATGTCATTTATTGCATCGCAAATATTGCCGTTGTGTAAGTATCATAGCCCTGGCGACACCCAATTAAAAGGTAATACAATACTTATGTTTAGAGGATCCTCAAAAAGCAAAATAGTAATCAGAAGAAAACAGTTTTAGGATCCTCAAAAAGCAAAATAGTAATCGGAAGAAAACAGTTTTACCATGTCATATAGACATACAAGATCGTTTCAAGTGAAGTGTATGTATATAAGATAAACTTCATTGTACTTATTGCAGGCGAAAGTCACGTATTTATCGTTTTCGTTTCATTAAAGCCTAAAAGTTTATTTAAACAAATACAGTTAGGTGCAGTCCTAACCTTACATAAAGTGCACTTCAAGTTAACTTTATGACTGCTTTTCAAGTTTACTTGACGACAACAGAGTAAACTTGGAATCAAGTTTAGTAGTAAACTTCATTCCAAGTTTAGTACTAAACCTGATTCCAAGTTTACTCTAAGTGCACATCAAGTTTAGTTTACTTTCTATATACATGTACATTTACTATATTTTTCTATTAAAACAATCTTTTTATATAAAATATACAATTGTACATAATAAGACAATTATTTCTATCGTGTTATACGAAACTGGATAATTGTAATAAACAAACGTGAAAAGTAAACTTGGTGTCACGTGATAGTAAACTTGAAGACGGAATAACTTTAAAGTAAACTTGATATCAAGTGCACTTGACTAAACTTTATGACTGGTTTTCAGGACGAAAAACTAAACTTGAAGTGCACTAGTCAAGTGCACTTGAATGTAAGGTTAGGACTGCACCCAACTGTAGTTTGGAGTGAAGACTTTTACATATATTGGTACTTCTAGGTAATTTTATGAAATAACAATGAAAAAATACGAGCTTAATAACTGAATTCGCCATAAAATAATAGGTGACAAGCATTTATTGCAATTGAATATCATTCCTGAGAATTGGTAATAATAAAGGATGGATTTTTTTTATATATCATGAGGTGATTGTCAGGTGAGATCTCGATCTCTTTTTATGAGATGATAGGAGATTAGCGGTTAAAAGGTCTTTTCGCAGGAGCAACACTGAAGGGAATCAAGAGATACAAGAGGTAAGAGAGATTCCTATCATTCAAGTAGAATATCAATCAGCGATGTTATCACTCACTGAATAGAAAGTGTCACAGTCACATAACATCAGGAAAAAGGGTATAATAAGACTTGAGTCACTCACTGAGAACAATAATTATATAATACAAAATCTTTGAACATATGCATCGCAAATATGTATATTTTAAGCAAGATATTCATTTCAAATGTATTTCCAGGAGAAAATCAGTAAGTCAGTGACATAAAGAAAGACTCTAGAAGATTTGATTTTATACACAAAGACATTGTTTTATAACTGCCAAATATATCATCAAATATATCAGATTTATATTAATATGTCATAGACGCAAATAAGTAGAATCCTTTGTATGAACAAGATCTTAACGTAAACAATATTCTTGATCCAATGTTGAATCAACAACGTTAAATTGAAGTTGATAGATTGTGGTGTACCCTAAACAATCAACAGGAACTAATGCATCAATCTATGTCAGTATAAATAATATTGATTTTATAACGTGCCATTACTTTTCTGGATGAATGTCAGGGCTGAGTTCGTTTTCCGGTCGGGGCTACAATGAATTCCATATACCTGTAAAGGTCATTTATGTCCTCTGGCTATTCATGCTTCTCTGACACTGAATAATAGTTGCTAAAAGTTAGTTGAAATAGTTTTTGTGCGGTGTTAAGGAAAAAGAAATAATCACTTATTATATGAAGTAGTCAGTTACAAAAATTATACAAATGGCATATTTCATTCATGGCAATATATATCACAGACTATACGCTAATACATTCTTTCAATATTTCATGCAATAATGCTGCATCTCTTCAATAGAATGATATTGCAAGGATATAAAAATATTATATCAACCAGTTTAAATAATTTTTTAATAATGTTATCTTCTGAAATATTATTCCCCATTTATTAAATTTCTCTATTTCTCTATTTAAATGACAACATAATTCATACATTACTACATACACTCGTATATCTATTTCTACCTGTCTACGCACCGAGATAGACAGACATACTGACGCCAATTTGAATAATGGCTTAAAACGGTAAGCAAACAAACCGTATAATTAGTATATTAATTATTTGTCCTAAGCACTCACCTTGATTGCAATGTATTGTATATATGTGATGCTTTAGTTGTCACACACACACACACACACACACACACACACACACACACACACACACACACACAGATATATATATATATATATATATATATATATATATATATATATATATATATATATATATATATATCTGTGTGTGTGTGTGTAATATTACACGAGGAAGCACAAAATAATACCGAAACCGGTATTATTTTATTTTTTAACACTGATTTTTTTGTTGGAGTTTACTTTCATTTTTGCATTTGTTTAGTTATATATGCTTTAAATATGTAACAAAAAATGGATGGACTCTGCCTTGCTATTTCGTAAGATACCTTACATTCTATTCATGATCTTTTAAACTGTTACTGAACTCTGTCGAAGTGGGAATTCTGGCCATGTGAGATTCATTATCTATTTCTTTATACGAAAAGAAATTATACTGTTTTCCAATTATGGTCGATGTCTGGTATTATTGAGAGGTTATTTGTTTATCAGATGAGTGAAGGAAGAAAAAGATACATAATTAAATGATCAAAACACAAGTAAAACAACACTGGTTTCGTCACGTACAATGCAATGAATTCGACGAAATAATGACAAGAGAAACATCACATGGGATTTCTGCGCTAATTAGTGTTTCCTTTATCGTTAGGGGAATAAACTAATGTAGCTCCCTAAATAAAATAATCAATTCAGAATCTTTTATTTTCTTTTCATTCAATGGAATAATGCTATTAAGTTAAACCCATTAAACCGGAAAAGATTTTGAAAAGGATAAATTGGAAAATCTGATATCCTACTAATGGTGTATATAAGAAATTTGCTTTATCACCGATATAACAAATTTAACGTTATCTCGTTCTTACGTTTCTCTCCGTGTGGACTAACTCTGTAGACATATTAATATTTGCGCCGGTGAAATTCTGTGGATGGGGTGCATTTATTGTTATCGTGAGGTTACGGGTGAGACTCAGTGGATGATATGGTCAGATTGCTATGGAGATATCACACTGAAACTCAGTGGATGAGATGGTAGGATTGCTGCTGAGAGATCACGCTGAATCTCAGTGGATGAGATGGTAGGATTGCTACTGAGAGGTCACGCGGAAACTCAGTGGATGAGGTGGCCGGATTGCTACCGACAGGTCACGCTGAACTCAGTGGATGTGATGGTCGGATTGCTACTGAGAGGTCACGCTGAAAATCAGTGGATGAGATGGTAGGATTGCTACTGAGAGGTCACGCTGAAACTCGGTGGATGAGATGGTCAGATTGCTACCGAGAGGTCCCCGTATTTCTATGAAGAGGTCACGGGTGTGACTCTGTGAATTGGGTGTTGTGATTGCTATAGAGAGGTCTTACCCATGATCATACTGGTGTCCTCTTCGGGATGTAATGGTGAAATATGATAATAATAATAATAATAATAATAATAATAATAATAATAATAATAATAATAATAATAATAATAATAAATAATAATAATAATAATAATAATAATAATAATAATATTAATAATAATAATAATAAAAAGTAGGTAACCTTCTAGTATACAAGATGTCAAATCTGTGTAAAATGATCGGAATCGGTCTAAGTCCAGAATATCATTTAAAAGTCTGGATAACGAGATATCATATGGAGTAATAAGAGTCTCGTAACGAACGTAGAACTTCCTCAGTGACGTTGCTAGTCTAGCACATATATAACCCTGGTTGAGCAGCTAAATTGAAAGTCACCTAGCCCTCAGAACAAAGTCATTGTAGTATAAACATGCTCTGGAATAACGTATTAAGTGAGATATGAATACGCCGTATTCGGGCGATGATGGAATGTTGCTACTTATGAAAGGAAAGTTTGTGATAGCGAAATTGAAATCGTCACGTTTGTCATAGAGTGAGGTGTTCAATTGCCCATTAACGTTGAAAGACAGCATAGATTTTCTCATGAATAATATTTTTGTGCAATTTGATGGCAAGATATATCAACAAATAGTTGGGATTCCTATGGGTACTAACTGCGCGCCTCTGATAGCAGATTTATTTCTTTATTGTTATGAGAGGGATTTTATGGTTTCTATTCAAAAATCAAAACGTTTTGACCTCATTGACAAATTTAATAATACTTGCAGATATCTGGATGACATTTTGGTGATCGACAACCCTGAATTCGAACAATGTATATCAGAAATATATCCACCAGAGCTCACATTGAATAAAGCTAATACTTGAGATAAATCTACACCTTTCTTAGATTTAAACATCAAAATTATCAACAACCTAATATATACTAATATTTATGATAAACGTGAAGACTTTGGATTTCCTATTGTAAATCTCCCTTACTTGGATGGCGATGTCCCTCGACTCCCATCATATGGTATCTATATATCGAAGTAACTTGACGTATTCACTTTTAACAGAGTTGGTCTATCCCAACGTTTTTTTTTAAATATTCAAAAGTAAAATTAAAATTTGTTTTGTTTTGTTTTGTTGTTACGTGTGCACACCAAGTTTAAATCATTTATCAGATGGCGGTATCTGCTTGACATACTCTACAAGGAATTTTCGAACTATACATTAAACACACTGCAGTATTGAGATATCTTCTACTTTCCGACGGTAAATGTTATCGGAATCTCTTTTTAACTGTTTAATCCGGACGACAAGACCTAAACGAACTAGCGAAGGGAATCAACGAGAGGGTGTCTTCGCCATGGTACTCCGGCTCAAAACTGAATTGTTGGTTTTGTTTTGTTTTGTTTTGTTTTTTTTTTGTTTGTTTGTTTTGTTTTGTTTTGTTTTGTCTTTTTTTTTGCTCAGTATATATATCACACTCTATGGATTTTACTGATCCTTTATGGTTCCGTGGTAGGTCAGTAACAAAGCATATAACTAATAATGAATTGTTTTACCTATTTATGTTTTCACTTGGTAATGATGTAACTGCAAAATCTTTGCTATCAATGTTGATATTATTGCATGATAATAACTCTGTTAGATATCCTTGAAGAAGCAGTGGAAGGTCAAGTATTTCAAAAGCCAAAATGCAATTTTTAACAATCATAAAAATTAATGATTGCTTTAATTGAAAGCTAACATTTTCTGGTTCTTATGATATACTAATTTATGAGAACTTTCACTCATCTTACAATTCCAAAAATTCGATAAAAACAAAGTCAGTAAGTGCAAAGCGTCTTTGATGCAGACATAAAATGCTATACCGCTTTCAAGTCCATTCAGGACGTTTATATGTTGTAACGCAATAGTCATTTAATTGCTGTTTGCTCTTTCTTATTTAATGAGTGTGACATCAGAAATTCTTTTTTTCAAAACGCAGACATGTAAATAATTATATCCGATACGTTAACGCGAATAGCAATTTTTACATATATACTTCCTTTATAATAATCAACACATTAATTAAAGAGATATAACTGTACAAGTGATGTTTTAATTTTCAATAAATTTAGCTTCCACCAAATCTTTTTTGGCATATATAATTGTGGTTTTATTGAGTAATGGCATCTCCGCAATTATCGCCGATTTCACATTCTCAGATTTGACCTTTTCGCCTCATAAATGTACAGACCGTTTTTAAACAATGACATGTACATTTGACACGATGTCGCCATATTTTTCTATTTTATATTGCTGTCACATTTATTCCCTTTGCAGTGGCCATTCCTTGTCTTGGGGTGTATGTCCTCTCTTTTGAAAGGTTTTGTATTCGAGACAGTCGATACATTATTATTCCACATTTATGTCATATGTGCAATATTCAAATAAATTTTCGACGTTAAGTTTCGAAGTTTACAGTGCAAGTTGAAAGCAAAATAGAATGCGCTTGCTCTTCTCAGGCGTCTGTTACGGTTCTTCAGAAGTTCCCCACGGAGAGTTTGACTTAAGTGTTATTATACCCTTTTTCCTGATGTTATTTGGCTGTGACGCTTTCAACACAGTGTTTGTTCACATTTATGTATAAATACAGTGCTGATTTATATTTGTTTCATCTGTATGTCAGGGCATTCACGGCGGGTGTGGGTTGGTTGGTTGGTTGGTTGATTAGTGTTTTACGTCGCTTTCAACAATATTTCAGTTATATCGCGACATGGAAGCAGGAGGTTACCAACCTCTTAAACATAGTGGCGCAACCCGGGAATCGAACCCGGATCGTCGGCGCCGCAAGCCAAGCGCTTAACCACTACACCACGCCTGCCCCCGCGGGTGTGGGTAGCCAAACAGGAGACGCTCACTCTTCCCGGGTACCTGGTCTTACCCCTGAATTTCAGGGCTCCGTGAATGTCCACTGTGGACATTGTTGTTAGTGCTATAGTCATGTGACACCAGTTACTTTTGTATTTTAATTCAATTTTGTTTTTCATGAATCCATAAATATCCTACGTGACGCATTTCTGGTGCAGCACCTAACTAACACCTGTGGCTCTCGGCGTTTAAAGTTCAAATTATCTTTTAAATTCACTATACACTATACAATTTTATATCGATTTTATAAAAAAGCGTACAATTTACTATTCAGAAAGTTACTGTAACTCGAACCAAACATATAATTTTGATGGAAATTGAAAGACGACGAGAGAAAATAAAAAGTAAAAATGTCAAGGTATGTACAGTATCGCGAAGATTAAAGACATGCTAAGAACATTCATACTTTGGCGCCTTATATCTGAAAAAGTAGTACTAGGCTTACAAATTTCGCCGATCAACAGTTGGATTCATAGCAGTTGGCAATGATATAAATCTTAAGTTCAGAGAAATTGACGATAGTGTATGCAGAGATATGCATAGCACTTATTATGTCATATGGACCATTAATGAAACAATTTCACTTACAGATATATAGATGCCTTGCTTTCAATTAATAATCCTTCATTCGCGGATTACCTTAGCATAATCTATCCAAGTGAACCGGAGGTCACAGTAACCACAGAAAGTAGTAATTCTACTTTGTATTTAGATATTATGTTGTCTTTCGACATTAATGGTCAATTGAACACCTCACTCTATGACAAACGTGACGATTTCAATTTCGCTATCACAAACTTTCCTTTCATAAGTAGCAAAATTCCATCATCTCAGTTACTACGTTATTCCAGAGCATGTTCAAATTACAATGACTTTGTTCTGAGGGCAAGGCGACTTTCAGAAAAGCTACTCAACCAGGGTTATATATGTGCTAGACTAGCAACGTCACTGAGGAAGTTCTATGGTAGTTACGAGACTCTTATTACTCCATATGGTATCTCGTTATCTAGACTTTTAAATGATATTCTGGACTGAGACCGATTCCGATCATTTTACACAGATTTGACACCTTCTATACTAGAAGGTTACCTACTTTAACTTCTCCATATATATATATATATATATATACATATATATATATATATATATATATATATATATATATATATATATATATATATATATATATATATATTTATATATATATATGGAATTTACACGATTTGACTCTTTCTACTTTCTATATCTGATGGGTATTGCTAGCAACCAGGAGATGCTCACTCTCCCCGGGCACCTGATCTCACTCCATCATAGGGGTTCACATATGCTCTTCAAGTAGATATGTTTGTTATTTTCTACTTGGTTTTCAGTTTTACTGTTTTTGTATGTCCTTTGATTTCATGATTTTGGGACTTGTGGTTTGGATTTATCCATCATCTTTACACAACACAATTCAGCACCTGTGTTTCGTACTCAGAGTTTCTATGCAATATTGACAGGGTTAACTTACTACTATGCTCCAATTTTCCTATTGTAAACACTACATATTATATGTAATGTAACATTCCTATATGATCCACATATGGGGTCTATATATCTCAACTGATCCAATTAGCTATAACCTTTCTTGTAGACGAATCCAGTTGGTGTAAAGTTAAGAGAAACGCATGCTATAAACCACATTTCATGTCTGCATTCTGCATAAAGTCCTTACTCTTAGTTTCAGTTTGCTCTTCATATATTTTTACTTTCGATTTCCAGTACAGGCATTGAGCATCACTGAAGAGATATAAGTTCTCGAAAGTGTATATGGTGCACAAAAATAATAGATGTTTATATGTTCTGATTAACATTCACTCGACAACAAATAAAACTATCTCGAATTAACTTTAGTATCGAAGCGAGTGTTACCAATCGGAAGGGGATGCTTACTCCACGTCACTTGATTTCGCCTCCGGACAAACACATATCAATAGATCAAAGTCATGTCTGATTATCTACCACAGTAAAGGGATTGACAGTAGAAAAACGACAGTTAATAAATGTTGTTCTGTTAAAGTCCATATATATGAACATGTGAGGAAATATATGAAGTGAGCACATGCAATTGAAATACAAGGTATCTAATTATTAGGGGACCACCGTTGGATTCTGAGGATGGGGCTGGCAGTCTGGTCGAGTCAAAGTATTTATATTCAGATCTTTGATGGATAGAATATCTATTTCCTTAATATCCCGAGACAGATTATTTATTTTCTTGACTTTTTTACCGCCAATACATACTTGTTAGAATTGCAATGTAATATATGCCATTAACACAGTTATATTTTGTTAACAAAACACATTCTAATATAAGGTAAACTCAACAAATAATATGCAAACAATACTTTAATTGCATAGGTCTTTATACTACTAGTTTCTATTGTGAAGTGTATAGTCTTTCTCATTCTCTGGTATCCGGGAGGGGAATATCCATTTATCACTACAGAAGAATGTGTAAGGAAGTGTTGCTGTTTTGACTTCCTGTACGAATGATAATACTTTATCCATTTTTTACTTGCTTTGAATAATATGTTACTTAAATGTAAAATACTTTATAGAAATTTTAAAGAAACTATAAGACTTATAGTCATCTACAATCATTGTTCAATATCATTGTGCAATGTTTTCTATGTCTAAGGTGAACAATATAGGCCCATTTGGGACTTTTTTTTTACTTTTGTTGCCATGTACGTTAAGTGAAGATTCACGTATTTGTTGGTTTTACGTTTATTCTCATTTTAAAGTTATGTCTGTGTTTATTTTACATTTGAATAAATGTGTTAAAATCATTTGACGAATGTCCTGTTGCGCAGATTTGAATAAAACTTTAAAGGAATGAAATAAAAATGGCCATCATAATTTTTGCAACACGCATGCTTTTAAACACCATCTTTGCATATGTGCCCAGGTGACAGATGAGACAAATTCAATTAAGACCCCTTTTGGCCACTCGTTTCAACCTTAATATATCGGTGTGACTGGCATATAAACAAGGGGCAGACAACACCTGGGAAAGTTGAGGAAAGGATGGGGAAATTAATGGCAAGGGGACGTAAATGATGCTATTCTAAACAAGAATCTGAAGAGAAAATCTCTCAGAAAGCAGATGGTAGAGCACTTGTCCCCAGTCTGCCTCTCAAAATGGACATATAAATACATACATATATATATTAAAAACAACATTGAACAGTTGTATTAAATTTTGTTCAACATATTGAATAGCACGTTTTGTCCAGTGCTATAAATTCTGCTGAAATATGAGTTATGCAGTTAAACTACTACAAATAAGTACAGTATAATAGGAGCAATCTGGCGAGCGAAGCGAGCGGTAAAAAATCAACATGTTTATAGAACTCTCAGCTTTATATTTGCATGATGTGGTATATGTACATGCTAGTAGCCAGAATATTTATTTTCATTTTATTCAAAGCAAGATTTTTTATTTCCAGCATTTTCAATTTTCAGTGTCAGAATATTTATTTTCAAAAAGTGCCACCTCCCTCCCCCCCCTTCTTTTCAGAATTAAACGGTCGTCTCCATATGAGCAATTCATGTAGATATAACAAAATTAGAATTATCATTAATAAATCACTGTCAGTTGTCCGTGTCTGATAATTAAGCCTGCAGTGGTGTTTTATTTATTTTTTTAGCCTTTGTTCTAACTATAATGTGTTAATGATTTTGAATTTGAAAAATTGGCTTCCAGAAACCTATATTTTTTATAGTATAAAATAGATAAATATGTTTATAATTAAAACTATGATAAACAGTGGATGAAGGGAGTGACTGTCATTGGCATTATCAGAATTATAACTTGAATCAATATTCCGATGATAATTAATTCTTTTTTATATATTGTCTAATATGCTGACTTCTTTAATGATCGTTTATACTGATTATACTGATTATTGTCTAATATGTTGACTTCTTTGATGATCGTCTATACTGATTATACTGATTATTGTCTAATATGTTGACTTATTCTTTGATGATCGTCTATACTGATTATACTGATTATTGTCTAATATGTTGACTTATTCTTTGATGATCGTCTATAATGATTTACTGATTATTGTCTAATATGTTGACTTATTCTTTGATGATCGTCTATACTGATTATACTGATTATTGTCTAATATGTTGACTTATTCTTTGATGATTGTCTATACTGATTTACTGATTATTGTCTAATATGTTGACTTATTCTTTGATGATCGTCTATACTGATTATACTGATTATTGTCTAATATGTTGACTTATTCTTTGATGATCGTCTATACTGATTATACTGATTATTGTCTAATATGCTGACTTATTCTTTGATGATCGTCTATACTGATTATACTGATTATTGTCTAATATGTTGACTTATTCTTTGATGATCGTCTATACTGATTATACTGATTATTGTCTAATATGTTGACTTATTCTTTGATGATCGTCTATACTGATTATACTGATTATTGTCTAATATGTTGACTTATTCTTTGATGATCGTCTATAATGATTTACTGATTATTGTCTAATATGTTGACTTATTCTTTGATGATCGTCTATACTGATTATACTGATTATTGTCTAATATGTTGACTTATTCTTTGATGATCGTCTATACTGATTTACTGATTATTGTCTAATATGTTGACTTATTCTTTGATGATCGTCTATACTGATTATACTGATTATTGTCTAATATGTTGACTTATTCTTTGATGATCGTCTATACTGATTATACTGATTATTGTCGGGCATAGGTATCGTTATATATGTTTTGACTGAATAATGATGAAAAGGAATAATCTATATTGCACCACATTAAACATCCGCACTTTTGCTAGATTACCGCCTTTTCCTTTTACCCTTCCTTTCGCGTTTTTCATTATGTTTTATGTTTCAAAGAAACACATATTGAAATTCTTTTCGATTACACTGCTATTCCGAAATGACAAGGCGGCGAAGGGAAACCCGTGATACAGAAAACTCCGCTTCTGCAAAAGAAAGCACAAAATTGCATAGGTGCCAATTTATCCGAAATTCTATAAAATAAACCTGCGGATACGAATTAACAATACATTTGAAAGTATTTATGCTTTCTCAAACCTTTAAATAGTTTTACATATTTATTTATCATAAATATGATAACATATTTATGTGTATCAATTTTGTGCAGCATTAGACATTTTTTTTTATTGATGTTCAAAGTAAAAGAAAAATTGGAAATCAAAATTATGAATTCTTAACGAGCAATCTAATTATCAAATAGACTTAAAAGTAATGACACATCTAATGACACAGCCTACATGAAAGAGATACTCCTCAGCTTAGGTAAAGTTTCAATTTTGTGTCATATTAAATTTGAAATATAATTCAGGTCAGTGTGAAAGCACTAAATAATGATAAATATCACCCATAAGAAAAAATCTTAAAGGTTTTTGATATACGCGTACAATGTATATGATTTGTATCTAATATACATATAAGTTATGACAACATGAAAGTTTAGTCACAATATTAAACAGTGGCACCGCAAATTGCAGTTTCCTTTTCATGATCTTGACCATTAACCTTGAAAATCTACAAGGTTCTTTCTCATATCATTGAATAAGGGCACGAAATTGGATTAATCTCCGACGGGGATTGGAAAGAACAGATTAGGTGTAGTAGTTATCCGCTTTTCTTGAGATGCAAGACATCTGCTGTCATTCGCGGATTACGCTATTATGTTCAAGAAATTGGCAAATCTTTGCGTCCTAAACAGTCTCCAAGGTAAGCAGATCGATGAAAAAACAAATCCATGGGCAGATGAAAGGAAGAGTTCACTTGTAAACATTAGGATGGACAGATGAATGGAAGAATACACTTTTTAACTAATTGATGTGCAGATGAATGGAAGAGTTCACTTATAAACAAAGTGATGGACAGATGAATGGAAGAGTTCATTTATAAACAAACACCGATGGACAATGAATGGTTGCAAAATAAAAAAAAAAAGATTATTCGCTGCGTAAACTTTGTGTTAATTTAAGTTTTGTTAATTGTCCTCTTTCCTGCTTCTACATTGTACTTAGTTTTATTAATTTTGTCATGCATTTTGCCATAACGTCCTTTGAACCTAATGATGCTACTATCATTTAAAGGTATCAGAAATCCTTTTATTGAACGTCTGAAATATATGGTGACGGCATTTGCCTGATGCATTATATAGAAATTTATACCTTTGTAACGGACCCGACCGAAGCAGTGAGGGATCTTTTACGTGCCACGCCTACCATGACACGGGACCTCGAGTTTTACTGTCTCATCCGAAAGACAGAACACCGGTGCGCCCATGGCAGGAGTCGAACGCGGGACCTCTCGGTCACGAGCCGAGCACCACACCGGCTTCTGCAGTTTTTGAGATATGACAAAAGTATGCGGACATTCTGATCACCCTTATTATGTTCTAATAGTAAAATTTCCTTTTTTGATATAATGGTATTGATGGAACTATACAAACCTTAAATGGTTTTATTTCATAGAAAGTGTGTGAAATATTAAAGTAATAGAACAATATAAAGAATAAACAATTTGTTTCAATTGACATTGTTGTGACATAATACGAAAGTCGTATTGAAAATAGAGGGGATAATGGAGGGCAGTCTTTCTTTTGAATAAAGTAAAAAATGAAGAAGTTCTGAGGGGTAAACCACATCTCATAGTCCCTGGAACAAAGGGGACAATATCGTGTTTAGTGTCATATTCAGACAAATGCGAACGCCAATAAAATCGAGGTGAGACCAGGTGCCCGGGAGGAGTAAACGTATAATGAAAGAAAGGAAAGATGGCATAAGTAGAACTATTGTAAATTTAATTAAAATGTCCTTGAATTTCGAGACTGCATTCGTGTCCCATGCAATTACTAATTCAGAGTGTAATACTTATTCAGATGTTATGACCTTTCAACTAGGGTAGCTGCTTTGTCTTTGTTATCAATATGTAGACTTGTCTATACTGACCATCCTAAGTCGGTTCTACATCTGCATCAGTCTTATGCTTTTGTAATGGATCTTTTTTGTGATTATTCCTTTATTACCTGCATGTCCGTTAGTCAATTCTTATTTTCCCTTTACTTTGTTCTCTTTGACACGTCCGTGAGTCAGATGTTATCTTCCCTTTCGTTTATGCCCGGTGGCATAGTCTCTTCCGCTATACTTGTTTTGTGTTTGCAAATTATGTTATTGTTTGATGGTAAGGTTTTATTTATAAACTATCAGTAATGAATGGAAATGAAACGAATCGATGAATGAAAATTTAATCGATTAAGGGATTACAATAAATATGATCTTTCAATTCATGTCAATTCGCTATATGGTAAGGTTTCGAATACAAGTTCTTTGCTTGTGTCTGATATTGCAGACGCCGAAATTTCAATTCAACAGCATTTCATACCATGAACATGATAATTTGACTTTGTGTTCTTGTCTCCTTCGTGTGCTAATATGTGCATATTTATGTATTTACTTCCTCGAATTGAGAAGTTTTTGCTGAACTTTTGCGATGGGTGTTGCATGCAACCAGTGGACGCTTACTCCTTCTAGGCACCTGGTCTCACCCCAGTTTAGCTAGGGTTCGCATTTGTCGAAATATGACACTATACAATATATTGTCCTTTGACTGGCATGCTTTTGCGGTGATTGAGAAGTGGGCGTCCTTAAACCGGTTAACCACACCAATTGAATGACGTTTGTTACTTCAATTGACCATCCTAAGTCGGTATCGTAACCGCAGAATTATGAAACCAAACAACAAAAAGAAAATGAAAAAAAGAACAAACCAAACATCATCAACCTAAGGAGATTATGATAACAGCTTAAACGGATGGAGACCAGGTGCTCTGCTTGCTTGCTTGCATCATCCGTAATGTATGTCCAGAAAAATTGCAAAAGGAATACAAGCTTTGCACAAATATCTTTAATTGCTTAATAACGATGTAAATTTTAGACACATCGGTAGAAATATTTCATATTTAACAATCAAAACTATACTAACAAAAACAAAAACAAAAAACAAAAAAAAATGAAGAAGAAGAAGAAGAAAGAAGAAGAAAAACTAGAAGACACTTTATTTGCTGCATATGTTTTTAGTTTCTTCATCTGAAAATGATTTCATTCCAATCATTTGGCCACGAGCAAGAGACATAAGTTGTCGAAATGCGCATCTGGTGCACAAAATTAAAAGGTATATATGTTCTATATTTATTTTAACACAAATTGTAGATAAGTTCGCATATCACTTTTTGTGAAGCTTTTGAAAAAAAAAAGTTCTAAACATAATAACTCCGGCTTTTGTCTTCATGAAGGATGACATTGACCATAATTAATAACAAAGTCGATAAAGAGGAAAGTCATGTTATCCACCATCTAAGTAACTATTTTAATGTCTGTTATTGATGTTTTATTGCGATGGTTGTGACAGGAAACAGCAGCAACTGATGGAATTTGCGTAGCATATTTAGTCTACGTCTTAATCTCACTAAGAGTAATATAAGAGTAATAATACCCCAAAAACCTTTGCTATACGTGATATTACTTCAAATAAAGATTTGATGTAAATTTATACACTTGTGATTCCTCTACAGAAAATTTTATCATTTATCGGCCAGTCAGTATTCTGTAATAAAATGTAATTAATGCTTGTTGAAAACTTCGGACTGCTTATTTACTTAAGTGGATGATATTGCCATGCTTAGTAATAATAAATATCAGAACATATATACGTCAATTAATATGGCGCGCCGTATGTGCCATTCGACAATGTATGTCGGGGACACTTACTCCTCCCGGGCACTGGGTCTAGCCTCGATTTTATTGGGATTCGCATTTGTCTGAATATGATACTAAACACGATATTGTCCCCTTTATTCTAAACTATGAGATATGGATTACCCTTCGGTACTTCTTCGTTTTTTTTACTTCAGTGGTATTTATGGAATGAATATTTGAAGACTAAACTCATAATTGACTTAAAGGTAAGTGACAAAGAACCCATCAAAGGCAGAACTATACATTATTGAGATATTCTTATTTTCAGAATAATTTGCAAACTTTTCTTTACAGGAATTTGAAATACATATTTTGGGTCCGTACTGATCTAACTTATAAAACATACAGAAAAAAGAAAATAATAGTCTTACCATTTTTAACTTCTTTAAGCATTTGAATTTTCTTTTATAAAATTATTGAGCTAATGATGATGATGATAATAAGTATAAATATTTATTCATTTTACCTTTTATTCAACCACACCATTTGTTTGGCTTTTGTCAAATTAAATGACCGTCCTAAGTCGGTATCGTAATTGCACTACAATCAAATATTTTTGTAGTGTGTTAAATGTTCTATTATATTATTTATATTCATGTATTGTATAGCTCCATGGTGACTTCTGCCACATAACTGAGCCGGTAACTCCTCTTTTTTCTTTCAAACTATACAATACTATGTACCAACTTTTTGAAATGCATTTTGTAAACAATACAGAACCGGTGTAGACCAGTGGATGAGGTTGTCGTGACAGGGATGCCCGGGTTCAACTCCCGCAATGAGTGCAACAGTGTCAGTAAAAATGAGGTCCCGTGTCGCAGTAGGCGTGACACGTAAAGATCCTTTGCTGCTTAGGAAGGGTTTGTTGTAAAGGTTATCATAATCTAGAATCACCTTGAGTCCCAGATCAGAGAAAGATATCAGTCGAGGGTGACGGAGTATGTCGCGCGAGACTGATATCTTTCGACCTGGGACGAAAGATGATTTTTGATTCTTTTTCTCGGTAATTAATAAATGCCTATATTATTTGTTCTAAACATATAACGTAAAAACAATGATGGAGCAGCGTCAAGTTAAATAGTGTGACGCCACAAGTAAGCGGTCACCCTGTGCTAGATCTAGCACTCCATTTTCGGTGATATTCTTCAGTCTCATATGCGAGAAATGCATTTCTATGCGATACATCAGGCAGATGCCGTCACCATATATGTGAAATAATAGTGAAGTGACGTAAACAAATGTCAATCAATCAGTCATTCATTCAATGAAATGAAATATGAAATATTCTAACACAATAAATGTCATCTAGAATATCAGTTTACTGGAAAAATGAATTCAGATATTAAATAGTATTTGACGTCGTAAGTGTGACAGGAAAATGTTTTTACAAATTCTTCAGATCTTATTCAGAACTTCTATCTAAATTTGGAAATATTTCTTTTCAACAGTATGTATCCAATGGAATTTCCCATCCTAATTACGCTCTAGCGTCGGTTTCTGTAAATTAAGATGATGCTTTCTGATCTCCTTTTAGCTTTCAAGCTAAAACAAATAATAGTTGAAGGCAGATCTTCAATAAGAAGAAGACAACAGGCCTCTCCATCAGAAGCCAAGCACCTCAAATGAGCTACACCAGCTCTCTACAACACTATAGACAGATTTTCACATGACAAATACATATGCCAAATATCAAAATTATACTTCTCAATGTTAGTAAGATATAGCAATTTAATGATGAAAGTAGGATAAACTTACAAATGACTGACAGACATATGATCCAAATACTAAATGTCTCTGCATCAGTCTTACTTACGTGTTTAACAAGAGTTGTCAGAAGACAAGGGAGCTCGACGGTTTCAAATTTGAATAAATGTAGAAAAAAATTTTGTAAGTAGGTCAATCTTCAAGGTCAAAGTCAAAACGTAAAAACATGATGTGGAAGGAAAGGTCTTGTCACAAGGATTACACATGTGAAATATCAAAGTCCTGTCTCTAATGGTTCTAGGATTATGATCCAGGTTAAAGTTTTAGTCTGCAGACGACGACGAGAAAGATAAAAACGACGATGCCAGGGGTATACCATTAGCTCTCCGGACATTAATCCCCATGAGCTGAAAAGTAATTTAGATCGAAAAATCTTATATACAAATAATCAAATTGACTGTGGTGCGTACATTGTTTCCTGAAGACATTTAATGTAACAAAAATATCCATAGTATCTATTCAAAGCATAGTTACACAAAATTTGACAAAATAGTGGGTTTTCCTTTATTACAGGACATACAAATTAGACTTAAATCAAAGAACTTAATTAGTGCCCTTCTCAAATTGTCTGATGATAATCGTGTCATTATTAATGTCAACTGTAAAGTGGTCATTATCAATCAAATATTTACCTAGAAACATGATTTGCCTGGTGGGTTGCTTTTCATTGTTTATAGTCAGACGTTTGATAAAACTTCGAGAAAATATACTAAATATCACTGGTGGCATTCTAATGATGTATGTGGCCTTACAATTTTTACTGTTTGTGTATTTACTTTGCAACAGTGGTAATTTATGAAGTAGATATTTTTTATATTATCATCATACTAATAATAGATATATTTCTACAGATGATACATGTGACATTGAATTTAAAATAACATTTTCTTTTCTCAGAATTATTTTTATTATACAATGTTCAACAAAATGGAAATTCCAAGAAAGTACTGGTCCGAATATACCAACATAGAGAAATAATATGAATTTGATTATACACAAATTGATGTTTCGCTTCAAAATACATTATTTTATCATATATGTCTAAGGCAAATTCAAAACGTATATATGCATGAGGTTTTTTTCATGCAATTTTGTGATAAATATTTCAGAAACATATCAGAGCAGTTCTCTGTCTTCATCTGCTTTATTCACGCTGATCTTATAATTAGTTATCAGTAAATTCACTTCATCTTTTTCCAGAGCATTATATTTTCAATTATGTATCTTAGCAGTTTACATTTGCCTTCTGAATTCCCAACTAACTGCATATTTCTTTGAAATCTCTTTCAAATTAAAAGGACAATTTCAAAATATCTAATTATGAAATACTATTAGACCAAAAAAGATGTTAAAAAATGAAAATCGTTCAGTATGTATGAGTTTGCGAAACGTGACAATCAGACATAAGAACTTCTAGTTCTATTTACGAGGCATTGTTTATGAATTTGATTTGATTTGAAGCTGACAGCACGACCGTTGCTATGTACGATTTCCTTGCCATTCATCAGTAAGCTGCTCCGCTGGGATTGGCTATCATCCGAATAGTCTGCAGTGTCAGTGTCCTGTTCCATTCGCTTTTTACAGTAACACATCTGAAAAAGTCTTTTGTATTCTCGTTTGAATTTTTCCTGCAATTTAAAGAACAACGAAGGATAACATTACACTATTTACATAGTTTTAGTCATAGTGTATTCTTTGAAAGTATCCAAATTGGATTCATGCTGTCGTTTTCCTGTTTTATTACCTCGAATATTACCATAACGTAAATATACATAATAGTGTAAAAATGTATTTATAAGGGACTTACGTTTATCCAGATTTGGTCCAAAGTGTTACATTCATGTTATTAACAATCTTTCAGCAGTCTTTATTTCTTACAATTTTATGAAAGGCAGTATATATAGAACTCATAAACGCAGTACTTACATTGAGAAGTCCGTAAATGAAAGGGTTGTAACAAGAATTTGACATAGCCAACCAATTGCAACAGAACCATATTATATTAATGTATTTGTAACTGAAAAATAATATATTAAATAATTATTCTGGTTGTAAAACTACAAACTGAATTGCGCATAATATAGATTTTTACATTTCTCTTATTTTATTTGATGAGACCTGCATTATCTGATCAAAATGGACATGTAATTTGAAGCCTAAATACATTATTTGTCAGTTCCTATTGTACTATAAATATAGAAAATATATACCTATTAATTTTGTGCACCATATGCGCATTTCGACAAGTTATGTCTCTTCAGTGATGCTCGTGGCCGAATGATTGGAATTTTCAAAATATATAAAAATATGAAGAGCAGTGTTGAAGCCAAAATGACCGAAAAGTGAACCAAAGAATCTATCTAAGGACAGAGCTGTGCATGAGGGAGATACTCCTTAGTTTTAGAGTGATTTACTTAATTTGATGACTGCAAATTTGAAGTATATATATTTAATGTCAGTACAAAAGCACTGAAAACTAGACTTATGATGCCCTCGGGCACTATCAGTCCACCAGCAGTTACACCGGCCTAGTGGTTATAATAAATATAGAAAATATATACCTATTATTTTTGTGCACCATATGCGCATTTCGACAAGTATCTAAAATGGTGCATTGCTTTTAATAGGCCAATTTCCGAGTTCGGTTTCGTTCACAGTAAACTCTTAAATTAAATGGTGTTGTGAACGAAATTCTTCTCAGTCGTCATTGATTTGCAAAATATGAAAATGTTTGTCCGTAGTCAAGTGATATTCATGATAAAAATTATGAATTTCAATTTAAACTCGAAAACTTGACAAGATCTTTTTCTTAGGACTGGAGTGAAATTACATTTATGTTCAATCTGTAAGGAGATATTTAAAGATGTAAAATATTTATTGAATCATCTACTTACAAGTTTATATCCTTGTACACTTTTGATAAGATGTTGTAGAGCTGAATAGGCAACCAGCATAATACAAACAAACACACCACAATAATTAGCATCTTGAGCACCTGTTTACGATAAAAATAGTTCATTTAAAAGGCAAAACACAAAACCTATCTCGTGCAAGTGCAAAAGAATATTGCAATTTAAAAGTAAATGTGCATAAGGGAGTATGTGTCCTTTGAGTGCTATAAAACGACAATAAGTATTAAATATAGCTGCGATGAGCTTCCGTAGACGAAGAGAAATAATACATCGCCTGTTGACCGGCTGCAACGTATATAAATAAAGCTCATGATAACGTAATGATAAAACGCTTAAATAGTCAAGCATCCTATTTTTGATGGTTTTGTACAATACCATTTCTTACGATGAAACAAATACTTTATTGCTGGCTGTAAGTAAGTAGCACTATGAGTATTGCTGATGCAATACATGTCCCCCACAGATCCTCATGTCTAACTTAAAAACAGGATATATATCCTAATTCGCCGGAATAATCGAAATAACTTTGTAATTCTTTCTAAGATGAAAAAATGCATGTTTTGTATTGCAAAAACTTCGGGCATTACAAGAAAAGTAGTAGCATAAATGATGATTCATTTATTTGAAATCATATATACAATAGAAGTCGGGGAAAATAACCTTTGAAAAATATTTCTTTAATAAATATTAATTAACTGTGGCGATAGTAAAACCTGTAACTCATTACACTGGAGCTCTATACAGCACATTTCATGAATATATAAAGAGAAAAGTCCAAAAACTGAAATATTGCAAAGAGCGATAACTCTGGAAAAAGTAAATTAACCACTACAAAAGTCAAACTTTGACCTGTATCTCCTCACACTGAGGCTGCAAAGCAAGTAAATATTTGTACAGACAACAGAGAAAAGTCTGAACTGCAGTTCTTAAAAGAGCAATAACCTAAGCCGACAATATGTAGAGCGTGATGACAGTTTTGATATCACAGTATTTTAAGATAAATCGGAAAGAAAATTCAAGAAAATTTGACCAACGACAGTACAGTATTTAGACTATCATTAGTCAACCAAAGGAAAGGAGTTGTTAGGTTATACTATTTGATAACGATTTGGTTGTTTTAACAATAGCTATAGGTACGCATATATTAAAAATCATTTTATTTGCACCAATTACACACACCGACAAATAAATCCTTGTCAGTGAGCGACGTTTTGGGACTAGAAAGTACGTAAAACAACCAAACACCAAAGCCGAATAGGAAAGGCAAACCTCCACTTCAGCGCAGAACTTTATATGAAGTTGATACTCTTTGTTTTTAAATAACTTGCTAACTTTGAACTTTATATTTGTGATGTCATTAAAATCAATATGTAGAGGGTAATAAATGTATATACATTTGTGAAAAATCAAGCTACGTACGATTTCGAAAACATGGAAATTTGCAACACATTAATGTCAAGATTTCAAAGTGTCTTAGGTCTGATAGCGAAAAGTGTATCAATAATTGAGTATTCAAGTTAATTTTAGAAGTATTCTCAGTAATATAGACGACTCTGTGTAACGTTGTAAATGGTTATAAAGAAGTATGTTTAATGGCAACGATACTAAAATATCAGTAATGTTAATCTTTACATCCAACTGTTTGCATTGCGCATGGAAATAAAGAATACTGGTGAATGAGATGCCTTAGCTCATCACTGTCTAGTATTTCCAGATGCGTAAGAATAATTTGGGATTTTCTCTATCTATAGGACAAAGTCGTTCAGAACTCAAACTATAGCTAATTTGCCAAAATGCCAGAAAGATCGCCTATTGGCAAACTTATTCACTAAGATGATATAATTCATCAAACACAACTATGATTTTGTACGACTCAGTCGAACAATTCATCTATTAAATATTCCAGTACGATGTATCACATACTATTACATGCTCATAAGGTAAATATGATTCTGATAATGAGTTTTTGTGTTTGCTGTTTTAGAAGAATATGATATTATTCACAATAATAACCTAAAAGTCTTACATTTATAAACCTTTATTCACATGTGTTTAGGACAAAATTCAAATGTAATAAGTATTGCACAGTCAATAGTCTTCGAATGATCATTGGAAAGGATTTAATATAGAACAAGAAAATCCAATTACGGGATCAAATGCAATAAAAAAAAAATGAATTAAGTAGAACTTTCGTTACGTCACGTTTAATCAATTTGAGTAATGTTTATTATTTGTATAAGCTTACTTGTATAATTGTTGAACTCTGATGTCTTTGAAAGCAGAATTAAAAGAATGTACAAAATGCCTAGATGGTGTTAACCGACTCACAATAAATATTGCTTCAAAGAGAAGGTAATCATACTATTTTCGAATGATTTGTTGAATGATAAATTGAGGGTGAAATTAAATCATCAAAGGTTTAAACAAAATTATCTAACTTTGTCATTATGCATGTCCTTGGTGATTTGTATCATACAACATACCCAGCTGTCCTCTGTTCTCTCGTTTATGTTTTATTATATTAGTAATTTTGTTTTTGATATGTGTTAAATATGTATGATTCAAAATCGTATATTTGAAAGTGAAAATGCCAATAAACGGGATTTCTAGTTAGACAAAATTTAAGAGGACATCTGAACCTACTGTCTATTAATAATTTATGAATAATTTACCTTATAGGAAATATCAGGAAAGGATCAACAGGCAACTAAAGCTAAAATTATATTAGATATAAATAGAATAATAGAATAAAACTTGATATCAAACTTTTAAGGTGGCATCAACCTGAGCCAAAAGTACAATGCCAGTATGAAAGCAAAATTATCTGCAGGTGCTGCGACAGTCAGATGGGACGATGTTCAGGATTTTATCTCCTTTGAATGTTTTAGAAAAAACTAATTTCTGTCTATTGCAACTGTTACACTTACTAGAGACGACAGAAGACATCTAACCAAGCTGTATGACAAATATCACTATGGACATGCACATAAAATACATAAGTTGTCGAAATGGGCATATGGTGCACTTAATTTATAGCTATATATGTTTTACATTTATGATAGTAGTCAAAAACACAGAAAACGACTTAGCAGTTTTTCCTTTGAACACTAACCTCAGCACTACACTTGATCTATCAGGATATTAAAACAAATAAAAACATAAAAAGCAACAATTTACAATATTTTGCTTTATACAATATGTTCAACTGATATAGCAAATTAACCGAGAGAATCCTGGCCTTTTTGGATGAGAACAGATAGTGTATGTAGAGGATACGAGGAGATATCAATACATGTAGGACCATAAGTGGGAGTAAGTTTTATATCGATCAGTTTCGTACAGAGCGGTCTCATTTATCTATCCAGAACACTTACAGATAAGAAAAGGAATTGAATGACACTTGATTGAAGTGTAGATCCCCATTTGTTGGCATGATAATAGAGTTAGACCTAAGGTTTCATTTAATATTTCAAACGTCAATTAATTAATGACGAATATTGCAGAAAACGATAAGAGAAATGTCATGAATGATTGAACATGCTGTATACCGGACCACACCACTCTTTTAGTCAACATTTGTTTTCCTGACAATGGATATGATTTGTTGCTAAACGCATGGTAGGTGCAGTATAAAATGCTGTAGAAAAAAAGCATTAGTCTAACGATATTTTTCTTTCTTTTCATAACAGTCTTATTTTACTAATGTGTGTCATCTTGTCAAAACATATTTTTAAATAGATTGCACCTCTGCATTCACAGATCTATTAGTTTTACTTTGGAATCAAAGAAAATAGAAGATTTTAGAAATATTTTTGCATGATATTAAATGTAAGAGTATTCTTCTTCACAAATATAATGCATCAGTACAACAAAATATAGTTGTGATATCTTTGTGTACGAATTTATTCCGTTTTCTTTTGTCTACTGAAGCTTTATTACTGACGGTTGAATCAAAACTTTCTTTTGATTAGTATACCACAATTTGCACTATATATATATATGTATTTAGGCCAAAACGACACATATTTTGTAAGGGAACATTCTGATTCCAGCAGCAAGTATACAGAAAAAGAGATCATCCAAATGTTAGAATTTCTTATAGATAATATTTTTGTGATATTTGGTGGGAAATGTTCCAACAGATTATTGGCATTTCGATGGGTACTAATTGTGCACCTCTTCTGGCCGACATATTTTTGAACTCTTATGAAGCAGAATTCATACAGTCTCTACTCTCCAAAGACAATAAACAATTAGCTTCTCGGTTCAACTTTACATACAGATACATCGATGACGTTTTGTCGATTAACAACCCTGTATTTGAGGATCACCTCAACATCATATATCCAAAGGAACTCAAGATAAAGGACACAACTGGGAGTGCATTTTCTGCTTCATTCCTCGATATACTCCAATCAATTTGTGACGATGGTTCATTAGTAACCTCTCTCTATGACAACCGTGACGATATCAATTTCATTATTGCCAACTTCCCTTTTCTGAGTAGCAACATACCGTCGTCTCCCGCATAAGGCGTCTTTCATTTCACACTTTATACGCTATGCCAGGGCATGCTCTAATTACGAAAATTTCGTACTGAGAGCGAGGCTTCTTGCTACGAAATTACTCTCACAAGGATATATTGAGGAACGTTTGAATTTGCCACTGAGGAAATTCTATGGTCGAATAAGGGATCTATTTTGGGACCTGACCATACAAACTAACCATCTTAACTTTTTGGGTATTCTTGATTGGCCATAATACGTATATATATAGGCATTTCTGATGCCGGAATTTCGTGCCTTGAATAGGAAGATTTGACGTCGTGTTCTTGTCTCCTTCATGTGTTGATACGTGTATATTTATGTATTTACTTCCAACACTTGAAAAGTTGTTGCAGGACTTTTGCGACGGGTGTTGCATACAACCAGGGGACGCTTACTCCTTCCGGGCATCTGGTCTCATCTCGATTTTATTAGGGTTCGCATTTGTCTGAATATGACACTATACACGATATTGTCGTTTTATTCCATGGACTATGAGATATGGTTTACCCTTCGGCACTTCTTCGTTGTTTACTTTATACCAAGATTACTGCACCTACATAGTGACGGCATCTGCCTGCCTGAGACATTGCACATAGAATAAAATTTATGCAGCGGAACAATTCGAAGCAGTGAGGGATCACTATCGCAATATAAACGGTATTTAATAGTCATGATCAATGTAAATCGGTTAAATGCACTGAGCGAACTCGGGAATTTACAAGACAAGCACTTAACTATGCCAAATTAGATTGTAGTGGATAAGTCCTTCATACTGATTATGACTATTAAGTAGCGTATTAATGTGATATCTTCGGGTTCAAGGAGGGTAACATAGCAGCAGGAGTTATACTTCCTACTTCATAACACCTTATTCAATCTGTTAGCAGAGGTCCGTGTTTGTTTATAAAACAGTATGTTATGCTTACTTTTAGTTTCGATGCTTGTATGAGTTTATGAGTGTCCTCAAGAAAAAAACATATTTTGAAATATTACATAATTGAATATTATTTATCCATTGTACAAGCCACCAGTTTTGTACGCCCGAAAAAATGCAATAATTTTTTCAGTTCGTGAGATCATGAGGTAAAGGACCTTTGTACTTGCAGATTGACCATAGTCGTAACGAAACTTAGTCGATGATCTTACTTTAGAAAATCCCCTAAAATAAAGAACAATCCGCTTTATCTTAAAGAATACCAGTATTTAGATCATTTCAACTATTTTAGTTACAGCAATGACTACTCCGTAATTACGAAATTCGTTTCAGAAATTAGAAATATCAGAAGAAGAAATTCGGTAGTACCAACTTTACTGATATTAAGCCCGTGTAGTTCAGTGGATAGAGTGCTCATGATCAAGATGTCTCGGTTTCGACTCCTTACGTGGGCACATCGGTGTCCTGTCTTTAGGATAAAAGAGTAAAAATCAAAGTCTGGTTTCATGGTAGGCCTGGCACATAAAAGAATTTCGTCCGTTGCAAAAATGCAAATTTCTTTGCAATGCATCATGCAGATGCCGTCACCATATATATGAAATAATTGCGTAGTGACGTGAAAATAATTCATCAGTCATTAATATAATATGGCTTAAAGTCATATGAGGGTTTTTCCACCTAACTAATACAATGCTTAACAAATTCTGACTTGAAGCAATTATGAATGTGAAATATGTAAACTAACTGGAGCACTGAGCCTAAGTATATCTAGATATCGCATGCAATTGGCTAAACGTTTAGACATGGACTTTGGGATCAATTTAAACTAACTGCAATTGACTAGTGTACAAGAATTTTAGGTTATGATTGTAGAAACCGATATACTGCACGAGGGGATAAAGTGTGATCCAAGATCCTTAATTTAATCATCTTGTATATTAAGTAATACAGTGCTATTTTAATCCAGTTTGAGAAATATAATTAAGAGAATAATGGCTCAGCAATATTCCTAATAATGCTAGACTAGAATAAATAAATCAACATAATACATCTGCATAGTAATTCATAATCTGCACCAGCAGTGTCATTGACATATCTTAGTAGGCTCCACTTGAAGCCAAAATAAAACGTATATAGCGTAATAAAGTATCATCCATAAATTGTCTGACAGAGAACATCAGATAGGTTTATCAGGTTTCCTTTATTACCACATAATTAATATAAAATTTGTTATTATAAAATTAATTGATGTAAACATACCTACATACCGACTTTCAATACAATATCATATACTCTAGTATACTTTCTTACTGCTATTTATGACCACCCATCTATTTTTCCACTTTTGATCACTGTTTGACTACTGACTTAATTCAATCTCATAATCAGTAATGAGGGTTCCTGCAAAGTCCATTTAGTAAAGAGAAAACATTTAGTAAAAATAATAATGCAATGAACTAAGATATCTCATATATCTCATTACGTGCATGCAGAGGTTGTGCCAATCTCAGAAAAAAATTGAAATCGTGAATAACAGAATTATGTACCAGTACTGATACAGCACATGACGAAATTCATTAGAGTAAAAAGCACCGGAGAAATCACAAAAACACTTACATTATAATGAGGCCGACTTAGGATAGTATTGTTACAGCAATATGGTACGGGGTTATGGGCCATACCTCCCCCTTGCTGTGACCTCACTATTATAAAATGATATAAAATTAAGTTTTGGTAATAAAACCCTCCTAAAAGACATGGTACTAATGTTATAATTTAGTGAGATGTCACAAAAGTTTTTGAACAATCTTTAACTCAATGAAACAAAACAGTGAATAAGAAAATAGAAGCAAAACATGTGAAAATAACGGCATTTAGGTAGGACATAAGGCAGTTGCAACCATCTGCACTGAAAACTGCATCTGCATTAAAGAGAACGTAAAATGCCAAGATACCGAGCGGTTTAGGTATGGAGTAAATAAATGAATAAAGCCATACTTTATTTGCTGTAAACCCTGGTTTAAAGGAACCGGAATAATTTTATGAGAATAAAAATTTACAGATCTTGTCTCCTCTAAAAAGTTTTAAAAGGTGTTATCATGGAATCCTACCAACTGTGTTAATTAGATTTTCAGGAGTCCATGAATGTCCACTGAACTAAAAGTACAGTTCTACAATTTTTATAATTCTTTTAGTCAGGCCCACAGTACATACAATGAAACTCCAATTCCGTATCACAAATGTTTATAGAATGTAAAGATGATGGATAAATCTAAAGCACAAGTCCAAAAATCATAAAACCAGAGGACATACAAAATCAGTGAAAATGAAAAACAAATGGAAAATAACAAAATATGACTACTTGAAGAGCATATGTGAACCCCTCTGATGGAGTGAGATCAGGTGCCCGGGGAGGGTGAGCATCTCCTGCTTGCTAGCAACACCCGTCACATATACCCAGTAGAAAGAGTCAGATCGTGTAAATTCCATATGTATTTATATATGGAGAAGTCGAAGTAGGTAACCTTCTAGTATAGAAGGTGTCAAATCTGTGTAAATTGATCGGAATCGGTCTCAGTCCAGAATATCATTTAAAAGTCTGGATAACGAGATACCATATGGAGTAATAAGAGTCTCGTAACGACCATAGAATTTCCTCTGTGACATTGCTAGTCTAGCACATATATAACCCTGGTTGAGCAGCTTAACTGAAAGTTGCCTAGCTCTCAGAACAAAGTCACTGTAATTTGAACATGCTCTGGAATAACGTATTAACCGAGATATGAATACGCCGTATGCGGGCGATGATGGAATGTTGCTACTTATGAAAGGAAAGTTTGTGATAGCAATTTAACTTTATATTGAGATTCTCATTATATTGAGATAGAAATTTAACTTTATATTGAGATTCCGGGAGAAATGAAACTTGTAGATAATTAAAATCATTGACTGATTATGTCATATATTGACTGCTTTATTTCATTGAGTGAGATGACATAGAACGTTAAACAAACTGACAGATTCTAAGCATGTGCTATAAAGGATTTAAAATTTAAATGCAATGCAGAACACTGCATT
This sequence comes from Pteria penguin, assembly GCA_035048485.1. Classification (NCBI taxonomy): domain Eukaryota; kingdom Metazoa; phylum Mollusca; class Bivalvia; order Pterioida; family Pteriidae; genus Pteria; species Pteria penguin. The sequence goes on from CM068580.1 coordinate 25,360,579, forward strand.
ATGGAAAAGACACAACAGTAATGTAAAGAATAAAAAAGAAAGCGAATCTATACTTCTATACTTTAAAATAGACAACAGATGAACTGTGTCAAGCAAATGCTTTCTATGCATATAAAGTGAAAATATTATTGGATGATGTAGAAGATAAACGAATTTATTAAGACGTACTTTATTGCAATGCAAAATAATTGGATGTGTCCAATGTAATCCGACAGATTTTATCTTTCCATCAGCATAGACAGAAAGGAATAAAGACAGTGCTATTGATGCCATATATGGGCAATGTATTTATTAATTCCCTGTGTTTATGTTGACAAAACAAAAATGTAAACCACAGAATTATTCAGGTCAGAAAAAATGTTTAATAATAATGTATTATGAATCGTGGTTAGTAACTGCACGATAATGTTTTGTGTAAAGTTTTCGGAATATTTTTTCAGCAATACAAATGGAACAGGTGCTACATCGTTGTAAAAAGGTGGACATTGACAGACCTCAAATATGCAAAGGCGAGTACAGATTTCTGATAAAAGTAAGTTTTCCCTGTCTACACACACCGACGTGAATGCCAGACGCTCTCTCTCTCTCTCTCAACAAATAGATATGATATAAATGTACAAACACGGCATGGGGTGGGTGTCTGTAGGTTGGTTAACCACACAAACTGAGAGACGTTTGTTTAATTGGCCGTCCTAAGTCGGTATCGTAACTGTAATAAAGTTGAATATATTTACATTTTCTTTTTGTGTTTACTTGACTATAATATGCTTTATGTCTATATCCTAGGCGATTTGGGTCATTTCATACGCCTTGGCGAGATTATTAAAGTTAACTGATGACGGCACCTGCCTGGTGCAAAGTTTTATAATTTCATCCTATGTTACGTACCCACCCTAAGCAGAGGGATCTTTCAAGTGTGATAAGGCATACTGTGACACTGTTCATCTGTTTATATTGTTTTCTATACAGATAGGATACAGATTTTCTAGACAGATATGATTACAAAAGACACTACATCACCTCTGAATATCCAAGCAGCCAGCTATAATCGAAAGTGGGTTCTCCAATCTAAATTCTAGTGCGATACCACTGGACTAAACTGGTATAATTGAATCTCATCCACTTAAAATCAGGAAGGGAAAACACTTAAATTACACCGTCTGAAATTTTCCTTTTTACAGGCTACACTCTGCAAGGTGACTGGTGGTATGTCATGACGGTACTCAACAACACAATTTAGTGAACATTCATAGACCTTAGAATGTCTGAAGTGAGATCAAGTGTCCATGTCAGTAAATGCCATTATTAGAAACATGGAGTAACTAATTCTATCAGAGAAGCAGCTTTGAAGGATACATACGCATATTTTAATTTATTCCTTTTTCAAACATCGTCATTTTTTACATCATCGTGAAAAGCCCAAAAATACAGGGGGATGCTGTCGCATTTGCATGGTACATGAAGCTTAACATTATTAGGGACGTATGTGTCGAGTGTGGAAGAAAGTTGGCAAAGAAAGAGGATACCGTGCTTGATACTAGTTTTGAGTTATTGAATCATTAAGGGATGTCCAAATAAATAAATAACGTCGACTTTAAAACTTTTGCCAACCCCAGACACGAGCTAATTACCCATGAACCTGATGTTGTGGGAGAATTTTGTTGTGGTTCCTACCGTCAAAGCATCATACTTCACATTTGTCTGCAAGACATACCAGTGTAGTCAAATAAAGGAAGTTGTGATTCTTTACTTGATGGAAGTCCTACATACATCCTCGCCGATTTCTATTACTCGGACGTATTAGAATAAATATAGAACATATATACCTTTTAATTTTGTGCACCATATGCGCATTTCGACAACTTATGTCTTTTCACCATGAATCTGTTCTCACTTAATGCGAAATGCAAGTAAGTGTTTCAGAGCTGAAATTGTCATATGTTTACTGGATTCCAAAAATGCTCAGAATGACAAAACTCGATCTTTACCTGGGTTAATTAGTCGATTCGCCCAAGTGCTCAAGCAAACCTTTAGCCATGTTGCTTTCAAAACTACTGACACATATAAAGCAATGTCTTCAAACGTACTGCATTGTGTCCTATTCCAGAAGCGATGTCAATTAGATACGCTCAGAATGACAAAAATCGATCTTTACCTGGGTTAATTGTCGATTCGCCCAAGTGCTCAAGCAAACCTTTATCCATTTTGCTTTCAAAACTACTGACACATATAAAGCAATGTCTTTAAACGTACTGCATTGTGTCCTATTCCAGAAGCGATGTCAATTAGATATGGACCTTTTTAAGAATTCAAAGGAATTACTGGAACATCTCAAATCTCCAACTTTCAATCACAAGCAGTTTCGTCACATACATCGATTTCCAATTCTTTATACAACTATTCATATATTATATGATATTCTGGAACACAATCATACACAGGGGCCAGGTAGCGCAGTTGGTAGTGCGCTCGCTTCTCACCAATGCGACCCGGGTTCGATTCCCGGTGTAGTACGTGAGTTGGTGAGGCTGTCACCAACCTTGCTTCGTGGGTTTTCTCCGGGTACTCCGGTTTCCTCCAACGCAAACGACACCCTTATGGAAGATCTGTGCCAACGAGCAAGATTTATTTAAGTTGTTACCTTGTTTCTTAATCGTTGTAAAATAAATAAAGTTTAAAATTTAAATCATACAGTGACGTTCTTTTACCGATCTGACAAATTACTTATATGACTCTACCTCCAAGGACGAGAGGTTTGCATGCTTGCAGAAAGCTCTGACTCCTTCCGGATCCCTGGTCGCATCCTATTCGGTATTTGCAATTGTTCTTCTGAAACTATCAGTATCAAATATTGTTTCACTGAATATTAAATACCGGGCATTGATTGATGGTCTTTCAAACTCAAACTATTCCTTTACCGATAAAATTCCATCGTATTATTGCACTAAACTCATATAGAGTAATAAAGATTCGAGGTCCTCCAAAGGGAAGCCCGGTACATAAAAAGTAAAGGAACACAAACACCCTGTATTGCAAATTGTCGGCTTCACGACCTTTATCAAACAAGTTAGGAAATGATCCTGTTTATAGTGCAATTCAATGTCAGGATATCTTTACGTGATTATTATACATATTTCTACTAATATAATTATTAATATTTATAATGCTATGTAGACATAAGTATGTTTCGGGTCGTATTCGGACTAGGGGCGCTGCATGCTTTGGTGGTATTTTACAATAATCGCGTCACAAATAAAGTACCGTGTGCAATGCACGTAGTTTGGAGGTGACTTGGAGTACAATTTTAATATTGTATATAGATTTATTTTGGCACACTTGTTTTTCTAACTGTATATCTACCATTTTATATAATATGTCGGTATACTTTATATAATTTTTCAATGTAATTTTATATTGTATGATAATTTTCTACGCGGTATATTTTAGATACGAGATTCCGACATGTATTTTAACATTAACATCAGTCAATTTTAACGCTTTACTTACGCGTGTAATAATGACGTTATGATGTCATCGTTTATCTTAGTTTAGAAGCGTATGTATCTAACATAAACGTGGATTTTACATAGCTTTGTATTTGTCATCTCTAAATTTGCTTGATAAAGGTCCTGAGGCCGAAAATTTGCAATACAGAGTGTTTGTGTTCATATAAATTAAATAATAGTTATAATAATAATCCAAATCACCAATGAGAAGATCCCCTATAGCCAATACGCTCATTTCTATTTACCAGAATTATTAACCTTGTCATTGACATAATTATATAAAAATATGCAAATGTGTAAGTTGTAATTCTAGTGCTATGTATGTAATATTAGTATTGTAACTCTATTGTCGTTCGTTTGATTTTATTTCTAAACTGACTGCTGTTGATTATAAACTGTTGAATGAAACTTGAAACCTTGAATTAAGACTTTTTTTCTGACAAAGAAGTATAAATGCCTCAAGTACTTTCGTTACATAAAATAACATTACCATCTTATATAAGGAATTAATACTACATAAATGCAATAATTTACAACACAAACGAAAATATGAAGTAATTCTTTAAGTGGTTGTGGTAATTATCGTATACACTCATGCTGCATGTAAACAGGAAATACGATACACTAAAACACTTTGTGAGATAAAGTAGATATACAACATATAGTAAATGAAAAACTTCAATAGAAGCACAAGTAGTATCATCTACTTCTATCTTTTAAACAAAAATTAAGAAAATGTAAAGGCGTCCGATTATCTCCTTACAGAAAATGAGTAATGGAATATGCAGAAATGATATGTATTTATCATACCAGTTTGTCGTGGAATAAGACATTCAGAAAAAAAAATCTTGCTGTATATCCATTAGCCTTCAGTTAGTCCCCATACTAATGCATGCTCAAGAAATTGATATCATTAGTTTTTATGTGCAAGCCCTGGTGATTTGTGTCATACAGCCTGGTCAGATGTCTTCTGTCTTGTCTTTGACTTGATCTGATCTCTGCCTTTACTCATTATTTTGTCTTTCTATATCGATTTCCCGAGGGAACATTACTCGGTATTTTACTGTTTTACTTAAAATATTAGATTGTGTAGTATGTTTTCATATACTGTGTGATTTATTAATATTGGTAATTACTTATTGTGACGATCGTATGACATGGCATTGCAATCAGACACCTGTAACATAAAACTATTATCAGAATCATTTACATAGCTATATAACATTAAATTATTTTAATATTATTTTTTTTTTTCATGTTTCAACCAATCAGACTGCAGATGAGATTAGATAGTGTTTACGACATTAGTCTTTAAGAAGTGTATTACGTACCACGAAAGAGAAATCTTTATCACGATCATAAGTTCAAGCATTCAAAACCTTTAAAAAATCCAGTGTTTCATATGCCAGATATCAAAACAACACACCGGAAACACATTTATAAAACATCGTGTCTTTAAATATTTATATTTTCAGTTATAATCAATTTATATCTGATCTTCATTTTCATATCGCCATCTTGGTTTCGCATACATCCCACTCATGGAATCAATCAGAAATATCATACTCCAAATGATATTTAGGTTTGTTGAGTATCTACCTACAATATTCTGGCATCTTCTAGTTCTATCTCAGAAAATTACTGTCTGTGAATGTATGTGCATTTGTCAGATCACAAGAGGAATGCCTAGTATGAAATCCCCACCCACATTTAATAAAGCTAAGTATTCAATGTAGAAGTAAATCCATATTTAATTCGGTACTTCACCGGAAATCCAATCTCACGTGATCATTGCTATTAAAAACATTCCCGTTGTTTTACAATTACACCAGCACACCATGACCAATGTACACCCGCTACGTGACGTGATGTTTACTCTTCGGCTCAAATGAGTTCGTGTTTTTTTCATTATATTGAACTCCCACGTTGAATTTGTATGAAATGTGTGATTTTCAATCATTCGGTTTCATGAGTTCATTTTAATAAGCTTGTTTTACTTCACTATAGAATGTTGATTAAATACTTCGGTCACGTATTTATGTATCAGTTTTATCCTATTTAACGTTATAAGTTGATTTATTTTGTTATTTATACTGTGGTACCTTTTATACATTTTGTCTAATAGTAAGGATTCAGTATGGATTTCACTCCTTTGAATAAGTTGAAATAAGACAGACCCGTGCTATAGTTTAATTTTCACCAACATTTAAGAAGGAATGTAACTTTCAAGGTAAAGTCTGTATACCACTAAGGAATACAATAAGAATCACTGCGATGATTTCTGATGAGTAATAGAGGTCATACAGTGTATCAGAGAAATCCATCATTAATTATCATAAATAATCTCGTTAAGTGCATGGACTTTACAAGGTGAAGTGCGTGGTCTCATATACGATGCTTATGCAATGGTGTACAACATGAAGTAAACGATGCTTTTTCAGCATCATTAATAGCAGCGCACAATGATGGGCATCAACAAACGATGTTTTTTTTTTCAATTTCATTAATAGCAGCGGACAGCGAGGGGCATTAACAAACGATTTTTTCAGTATCATTAATAGCAGCGCACAGTGATGGGCATTAAAAACGATGTGTTATCAGTATCATTTATAGCAGCTAATAATGATGGGCATAGCGAACGATGCTTTATCAGTATTATTAAAAGCAACGCACAATGATGGGCATTAACAAACGATGCTTTATCAGCATCATTTATAGCAGCACACAATGATGGGCATTAACAAACGCTGCTTTATCACTATCATCAATGGCTGCGCATAATGATGGGCATTAACAAACGATTATTTATCATTATCATTAACAACAACGCACAATGATGGGCATTAATAAACGATGCTTTATCAGTATCATTGATAGCAGCGCACAATGATGGGCATTAACAAACCATTCTTTATCAGTATCAACAATAACAGTTCACAATGATGGGCATTATCAAACGATGCTTTATCAGTATCATTAAGAACAACGCACAATGATGGGCATTAACAAACGATGCTGTATCAGTATTATTTATAGCAGCATACAATGATGGGCATTAACAAACGAGGCTTCATCAGTTTCATTAATAGCAGTGCACAATGATGGGCATAAACAAACGATTCTTTATCAGTATCATGAATAACAGCGCACGATGACGGTCATTAACAAACAATGCTTTTTCAGTACCATCAATAGCAACGCACAATGATGAGCATTAACAAACGATGCTTTATCAGTATCACCAATACCAGCGCACAATGATGGGCAGGAACAAACGATGCTTTATCAGTATTTTTAACAACAACGCACAGTGATGGGCATTAACAAACGATGCTGTATCAGTATCATCAATAGCAGCGCATAATGATGGGCATTAACATACGATGCTTAATCAGTATCATTAATAGCAGGGCATAATGATGGGCATTAACGACTGCACACAGTTCAGAACAGCGCAAAATGATCCCCATCGGCAACTGATCACAAAGATGGACATTCACAAGAACTCATACTGATAGCCATTTACAAGAACGTACTGATAGATATCCACAACATCGCACGCTGATGGTCATTCACAAGAACTCACACTGATGGCCAATTACAAGAACGCAATCATGGACATCAACAACAGCGCACAATAATGCCCATCTGCAGCTACACGTAATGATGGACATTCACAAGAACTCACGCTGAAGGACATTTACAACAACACACAGTAATGGGCACTCACAACAACGCACATTGATGGGCACTCACAACAACGCACATTGATGAACATTCACAACAACGCACATTGATAAACATTCACAACAACGCATATTGGCCTTTCACAAAAACTCATAAAGATTCTTAACATTGTAATGGACATCTACAACAGAACACAGTGAGGGGGATTCATGGACCCCTGGATATCAAAAGAAAGGACTGACAGCACTTTTGGAACAACATCTACAGCGAATGTCAAATCAGTTTTGTATACCCTTTGGTATCATGAATTTTTCGATTACTTAGATGGTTTAAACCATATTTTCTTAAGCTTTATGATTTAATCCTGCACACGCAAGCTTCCCCAAACTGATTGTTCGAAGATTCTGTGAAATTCTCTACATATTGCTAATAATTTACCTTAGATACTTTAAAACCATGTGATGCAATATAGATCAAAGCCTCTTTTAATATTATATAAGGAAATGCATTCGGTTACTATGTGACCTGAGTATTTTATAGATTGAAAATCAAAATCGGAAAAGAATCAAAACACAAATAAGATTTATCTACAGTGCTTACATGCATTGAAATACTTCATACACCCATCAGCACTTTGTGATGGGGATGGCAATATAAACGGAGTCTATCAGATTGTAGTCGAATTTATCTAATGTGAATTTAAAATGTTTGCTTTTGTATTACAAATTGTAAATAATACCTTACATATTTTACCAATTGACGATTATTCATGACAATTATGAATTATCGTAAATATGAGTGATAGTAAAAGGTTGAAATGGAAAACACTTGTACCATGACCTACATGACATACATAATGCAACACATTTGAACCAGTTTACCTTAAGGTACAGCTATCTATATATACTTTCTTAGATGCGAATATTGCTGCATAGAAATAGAATTTCCTCAGTCGTATTATACAGAACACAATATATGAGAGCACTAAAACGGCATAAAGGATGTTGTTTAAATTTTGTTGTAATCTGGACTGTAGAGAGTGTTATATATTAAATCAGTTAATAAATAATTTTTCAAACATATGTTGGACTTTCAGAGTTTGGTCTTGAGTATTACCAGAGATACAAACTGTCGAAATGCTCATTTAGTGCAAGAAGATTTATACTGGTACATATGTTTTACAGATACTAAAAATACTGATTCAGAAATCTTATTCTTGTCAGATAATCTTTTGTGACTGTAAAATGTCTTTTTGAAACAAACACTGGACCTTATAGAATGGATCGAAACTGTTATTTTCAGATCTTATCGTTCTGTAAAATTCTCACATAATGCATGGTTAATCAACCAAAACTTTTAAAGACATGCTATCCCCAATAAACTAGTTTTCCGTTACTCAGCTGTTTACATGATGCAAATTGAGTGTTTTGACGACGCGTTGTGTAAACTGTATGTACAATGTATTTTTATCCAAATAGACGGCACTGCTTAACAGCTGATTGTGCCGATTTACGAACGCATATTATGAACCAGCTTTACGAAGCAATTCGCTGTTAGCAATAAATGTCTCACATTCATAAGAAAACTTGATTCATTTTAGAGGCAATTACATATTTGCACATGATATCAGTTTCAAGAAATTGTTTTCTCCTAACTTAAAAATCAATAGCATCATATTTAAATGTTCAAGTTCAATAAAAAAGAACATGAATACTGTAGACAGATATTCATTAGTATTTTTCTTGAAGAAGAGGTCAATTCGAAGATAGGTATCTAATTTAGCTAAAACGGTTTGCATACAGAATCCAGGTTTTTAATGTCCTCTATAATGTCTCATTTAGATCGATTTTATAAACAAATAACAAACTTGGATCATGCTGGATAATCTGGGTTTATTAAGTTCTTACTGTTTACACTTATAAACATCCGTAACTTAAACTCGGTCCTCGGCCAGTTCTCTAGATCTCCAATACTCTTTTCACGTAACACGTGTTACTACAGCTTTGAATTTGTGGTATGCAATAGAATATTTACAAAATACGAAAGTAACTGGTGTCACATTACTATGGCACTAACAACAATGTACCACAGCGGACATTCACGGACCCCTGAAATTCAGAGGTGAGACCAGGTGCCCGGGAGGAGTGAGCGTCCCCTGTTTGGCTAGCCACACCCGCCGTGAATGTTCTTACACACAGACGAAACAACAATAATTCAACACTATATATAGAAATGAATGTGAACAAACACTGTATAGAAAGTGTCAAAGCCACATAACATCAGGAAAAGTATCCTCCCAGGTAACAATTAAAATACTTGGTAATAATCTGCACTCCTGGTTTCGTTGAATATGTGTAGTACAATAGATGGTTTTTTAAATATAAAGAAAATATTGTAGGTATATGAGATGAAGTTGTAAAATTTAACTAATTTAAATGAATAAATCAAGTATTCATTTTACAGGTATGTTTCTCTATTGTATGCAGGGCAATTGTGAAATAAGAAAGAAAGAAAACAAATACACAAATTTTGGTTGGGGAACAGAAGACATCCGACTCGGTAGCAAGGATTCAGATAGTAAACCAACAAGCACATAACCGTCACACATCACCGTAATATTCCATTGTAATGCAGTACTGGTGGCCAGTTAAGATAATAAATATTAGAACACATATACGTTATAATTTTGTGCACCATATCGACAACTTATGCCTCTTCAGTGATGCTCGCTCATCGCCGAATGATTGGTAATCTAATGATATATAAATATTTGAAGAATAGAGTTAAAACCGTAGAGGTCGAAAAAAAAAATGAGCCAAAGATGATTTAAAACCTCTAAGTGATGTCTAAAATGCCCTTGTATAAAGTTTCCAAAAGCACGGATTGATGATGTAAACTAACGTATTGTTATGAACTAGTGTTATACATACTGTAGATGCCAAAGTCTTCACTTTTAATTATTTCAATGATTTGCCATATTCAGATTCTCTCTAACAGTATGTTTTATTATGTACCAAATAATATTAGAGTATATTTGGTCGTAACATCTTTAACAAATGGAATTAAGGTTATTGTTGAATTAAACAAAACATTCATTCAGATGGATTTGGTTAACATTCATATGTATTAGTCAAGCAAAGCACAATGGCAAAGGTTCGGCATTTTTTATACTTCAAGTTACTTTAACTGTGAAGTTGTCAGCTCGGCTATTTTTTATCCCAGAATATTTACTTATTCCCTGCACATTATAGTAGAAGTTATTCTCATACTATAAATTAAAACCGCGACCACATGAACATTAAATATACTTTCTGTAATTTTAAACAGGTTAGGAATTTTAAATATATAACATGTACTTAGAAATGGCATAAAACACAATTAACTGTCAAACAGCAAGTATACATTAAATGGATCATAAAAATATGTAGCCCATAAAATTAAATAATACCAGAGGGCTTATCGAGGATGGTTATTGCATTCTACACTTGTATTTCATTAACTTATCAGTAAGCTACTATATTTACACATGTTTAAGAATTCTGCGTATATAAAATATGTACATACTTAGTTTAGCAAACATTTCTTGTCTTATAATAGCACTCTTTACCGTTTTGAAGATTTTATCTATTACTAATAATCTACACAAAATAACATTTCATTTGCTGTGTAGGTCGAATATAGATGGGTTGAATTTAGATTAGCTTTGATACGTTTCGTCTACTCAGGATAACGTATCTGTTGACAAACGTTCGGATACCATTATTTACATCAAAACATATCTATGCATAATGTCATCATAGTCATTTGCCTAAGGATGACTACTATTAAACTGAATGTGGTTGAAAAATATGTTCCGATTATATTTGAATTCACCACTTTGATTAATAGTTTTATAAAGTGATATTTTCATTTTCATAAAATGATCACAGTAATTTGCAAATTTAAGGGGGTTTCTTCTTAGAATAGGGATGTGTTATTATAATGATGATATATATTTGGTATTCGGCCAGATATGAAGGAAATGAAAAAAAAAGACACAACCAAAAACAAAACCGAAAATAAGAAATCAACGAAGACAAGTTACTTACGATATACCTTCATATAGTTATGAAAATGCATTTAAATTTTGTTTTAATAGGACATGAACATCATAAATAAAGCAATATTGTAGCTGAAAATGACTTACACTGTAATAAACACAAAACAAAAACAGATTGATAATATGTAATTCTGGGTTAAGCAGTCATAAAATATTTACCTTTTTCTTGTTCCTGGCTCGCACGTTATTTCTTCTACCTACACCATATCCAGGTGCTTTGCTGCCCCATATCCGATATACAATCCGGAAATAGGAAATGTTAATAATAACTAAAGGTACTACATACTGAATAAGGAGTAAATACAAGTAATAGTATTTCCCAAAATGATCAGGCCAATGTGCAGAACAGAATTTTTTCAGATCTTCAACATTGTCTGGTTTAAGAGTAACGTAACTATATACTGCGATTGGTACGCTGGAGGAAATGCCAAGAATCCAGATCAACGCCAAAATGACAGCAGCCACCCGGCCTTTAATTCCTGCTTTCAAAGGGTATATTACTGCAATGTATCGATCTATCGAAATCACAGTCAATGTAAAAACGCTCACATTCACGGATACGTTTTTCACAAATGGAGCTAGTGAACAAAGAAAGTTTGGAAATACCCATTTTTGAAGTAAGGCAGCTTGAAATTGAAATGGTATAGAAAACATTCCAATAATGACATCAGCGAGAGCAAGATTTGCAATAAAAATGTTGGTGATTGTTTGCATCTTTTTATTATTTACAATCACTAATATAACAAGCCCGTTTCCGATGACAGCAATGATTGAAATAGACCCGTATAAAAATGCCAGTAAAACAATAATTCCAACAGGAACGTAAAATAATTCATCCCAATGAAGCGTGCTATTGACGTCGAAGTGAGTGGTATTAACTGGTATATTTACGCCAGTATAAACCGAAGTATATGTATCCATAGTCGATGAAAACAATATGATAAACTGAATCAAATGTCTTTATATTGAAGTGTCCATGCTAAGTATTTAAACAATTCTGATTTACTCATTCCATAACAAAGTCTTTTACTGAAATATATTTATAGTGCGCTCTCTCTCATAACACCACTAGAAGCATCGCATCTCATACTGTTATTCGTATAACAACAGTGTGGGAAAGGAATCGATCCACATCTCAACCAATCAGTCATCAACATACGCAGCCATTCCCAACTTAAAATCATTCTACAGATGTAACAATTATTATTTGAGATCTAACATTCTTCAAAGTGAAACTCTCATTACTCTGATGACTTGTACACGGTATAAATCTCTTATACCCTTTTGTCAAGGCACTAGGTGATGACTACATTTTGGGTTTAATATTTTCTGATAATAACATGCCTGAACAGGCTTTCAGCAATATCGCACAAAGCAACTTATGATATGACTCTTGAATATTTTATTAATATTTAGTTGAGTGATAACTGACTACCCGTGAAAATTGTAAATCATTACCTTGGTGACTATATTAGTTTGTTATAAATTACAAATTGTGCTCTGGTGGAAGATTACACAATGCGTCAAATGATTTTAAAAATTTAATGATTGCTTTATCAAGAAATTGATGCGTATTTTAGATTTTCTTGGTATTTGAGTGGCCAAGTAGCTCTAATGTATATCATTCTCTGTAGCCTTTCGTCTCTTAGAAAAGGCAAGATGTTTATTGTACTGTCTCCAGAGTCGCAACAGTTATACAAATAAATTCATTAATTAGGAATATTGTTACAAAAATAATATTTTGTCCTAAACAATTTTTGTATTCGTTGTAAATAAAGATTTGATAATAGTAACGATCAAAACAATAATTGTCACCCCTATACATAAGTACTTTTAAAAACGAGCATTTTTTTATTTCATCATTCAGCATGTCATGTCATAAATTTGCATTTAAATTAATTAGTTATAGACACCATATCAAGTGTATATAACAGGAATATTAATGCATCAAATGATGGAAATGCTTTAATTCCACACCAGTTATATAATATTACCCTATTATTCATGCATTGGATGGTGCATTTTCGAATATGAGTTCAATAAACAAGGTTAGAAGTACTATGGATATACAAGTGGACCTGTATGTGATTGGAATACATTACGATACGAACCTAGATATTGGGTTTTTTTTTTGTTTTTTTGTTTTTTTGGGTTTTTTTTTTTGGTTATCCCAGCGATATGCTGCAAATGAATGATGCAAAAAAAAAAAACTATAACTAGGAGATATTTCTTTCAACTTAGTTTCAACAATATCGGATGGAAAATACATAAACTAGACCGTTTACTTCCGAGTTCTTTTGATCAAATGTATGTTTCATTTTTAACATTGTTATACTATTAAGAATGATGTAAATGAGCAGAGCATCTCAGCACAGTAACACACATAAACTTTAATCGAAATCTTAATTATGTGCATGCCCCTGGTGATTTTTGTCTGGTCTTCTGTCTTCTCTTTTTTCATTTGAACTACATTTTACTTTTATGAAAATAACATACCAAAGTATCTTATGTCAAATAAAAATGGATACACAACTTCTGAATATATACTATGCCTAAATATTGATTATCTCCACACTTATTTCCAAACTACATAGAACGGACTATTTATTGTAATAAAACACATATGTAAGAGCTCCATAGAGAGATTCAACTTCAATTCAAAGCGAATGCACAAGAATGAAAACGAAATGTAATTTATTCATCAATTATTGTAACACCGCTACATAAAACATAACATTGAGTATTGAAGTAAGAATAAACAATTCGGAAAACAGGAGATGCTTTCTCCACCTAGTCACATCGATAAGCGTACACCACGGCACATTGTTCTCCTGTCTCTTCATGATTTCTACTTTCATTCTGTAGTTGAGATTTTGTTGTTTTCTTTTCCAGAGTTTCATATAAAGGTCGACGAATAGTAGTATATTGATATTGTTTTATTGCAATACAGCATTTAAACGGTGCAATTTATATGAAAAAAAAGAAAAGAAAAGTTAAGAACATTTACTAAATATAGCATAATCTCACAAATTACCCCCTCGGGTGACTTTATTTTGTTGGCATATATGAGATAGTGTGTTTGCAGATAAGCTCTATATATATTCTATATGACACTCATGGGATGCTACGATATAGGTACCAGGAAAACATATTAAACGTCTAATGAAATTGATTTATTTATGATGAAGTGGTTCTCTCCAGAGTTGTTTATATGCAAATTTGTTATTTATCTATGTACTTCTATTCTAAAACTACTCAATCTTATAGGAAATACATCAATCCATATATTGGATTTAGTTGTACAACATTTAGTTGTACTAACATATGAGTATAGGTCAATATAGTTGTAAGACGTGGCCCTATTTTGATAATAAGGCCATAAATATGCAATGGTTGTAAAGGGGTCGTCCAGCAAGATTCAGAGCATTCCAGCATTAAAATGATCAATGTAAAATACGAAAGTAACTGATGTCACATGACTATGGCACTAACAACAATATACCACAGTGGACATTCACGGACCCCTGAAATTCAGGGGTGAGACCAGGTGCCCGAGAGGAGTGAGCGTCTCCTGTTTGGCTAGCCACATCCGCCGTGAATGCCCTCTCAAACAGACGAAACAAACAACACATATTAACAGTATGCAAACGTCCGGCATTATTACTCTTCTACTGACTGACTATGTCATTAAAAAGCAATACATAAACCATTCTTCAACCTGTTGCAAATATATATAACGGTTTGTTGTCTGCATGCTCCACACGTTTGATTCTGCAATTACCCGAAACGTGTGGATGATTCAGACTACATAACTATGGAAAATGTCGCAAGCTGTAGAAAAGGGGTTTTGTTTCATTCTATTAACAGATTTAAGGCAATGTAGTATTGCTTGTCGATTGCTGAATGTTCATTTATTTATGATATTTATTCCTTTTGATGCCTTGATGCTTTTGATTCCTGTTCCTTTTTGACACGGCAAACTGTCATACATTAATCATTTTGTAGGAGATTGTTCTAAATCCAAAACGCACATTATATTTTCAACACGTATATGGCTGATATAATGACTCATCCCTGATATTTATTAAAGTGTGTATAACCTAATACACGTAGTTGTTATGTTAAGCGCACGTATAATAATATGGTCCTCTATGTCCATCAGTTCGTCCATCCAGAGCCATGATATTACAGTTAGATCTGGAGTGTGCTTTAGAATACTGCAATGATTTTGTCTTGTTTGGTATGTTTAGTATCATAAATATAGAACATATATACATTTTAATTTTGTTATATTACAAGATACAGATACCGATCGATAGTTCATAAGGCACATTTATTTCAGGGGCAGCAGGGATCAAGTTTCACGGAGTAAGCATCTCCTGCTGACCGATTATACCGGCCGGTATGCCATAATTATTTGAACTTGTATTGATACGATATGGTAACGGTTATACCGTAGTCAAAATCGGTAAAAAGACATGATGGGAAAAATGTGTGCCAATGTATTATCAGAGTACGAAATGCTAAACAAAGACTAATTAAATAAGGAAGTCAACATGTCAGAAAATGACTTTTTTATCAGCGTAAAGAAAGACTCTATATTAGAGTTATTAGAGATTGAAATGATACTTATAGTGTACACTGTATTTTAAGCACGAGGTTTCATGGGAGTCAGTCTGAGTAAGTTTGAGCTCTTGACATGAAATGCGATATGTATGATGAATATGAGGTCAACTATGTAAAGTTTAACTTCACTTGCAGTTGATACCATATTATAGTAGAAAATGTTATTAAAGGGAAAAGTTCAAAAGTTCAGTCCAGTTCAAGAAAAGTTCAGTATTCTGAAAAATTTTCGGTCATGCTTTGAGATATGAAGATGAAACTTAGAATGTGTGTTAAGTATGAAGTCCGGCATAAGAGGTTTGACTTCTGTCATAATTAACATCATGCTACAAGAGTTATTTCTCTTTGCTAAATACCGGTATCCAGATATTATTCTTATTTTTACTTCTTAATTTTTGTTTATGTCAGATAATATTGAAGTAAAACTTGATTAGTATGTTAATCAAGAGTTTCTACATTAGCAGTTCAGTTTTGTTACAATTGATCCCATTCTATAGTAGTGATTGCCCTTTGATAAAAATGTAAACTTGTAATTTTTCTGTAGTTATGCTTTGAAATATTCCAGTTCATTGTATTTGTGCACTACAATGTATATTTCATTGTATGTATTCTTTTATAAGTTATATTGACTGTATATACTTGCTATACTCTCTAGAAAGTTGGTATCCTAAAATTAAGCGATGAGCGTATTTCCAAATCAATAGTTGTTCTTGTTGTAAAATGCATTAAATTAATAAACGTATTTATCTTCTTATATTTATTATAACAAATATATAATATTGGCTTCGGGGACTTGGGCCCTGAAAATTATGTCATCATTAATCAATTACTATTACCTCAGGGAACAGAGTTCTTATTTCAAGATTATAACATACCGCCGCGTTGTTTAATATCTAAACATGTTATCGATCATTTTAAACACGGCATCGGACACATCATCCTGGTGTAAGTCTGATTTAACAATCTCTTCTGGACTTCTAAGTGACGGGTATTGCGGAGCTCGTAAAAAGTTCCCCGCGGAGGGTTTGACCTAAGTGTTATTATGCCCTTTTTCCTGATGTTATGTGGCTGTGACACTTTTGACACAGTGTTTGTTCACATTCATGTATATATAGTGCTGAATTATATTGTTTCGTCTGTGTCAGGGCATTCACGGCAGGTGTGGTTAGCCAAACAGGAGACGCTCACTCCTCCCGGGCACCTGGTGTCACATCTGAATTTCAGGGGTCTGTGTCCACTGTGGTACATTGTTGTTAGTGCTACAGTCAGGTTACACAAGTTATTTTCGTATTTTGCTACCTCTTCTTGTGCACCTGATCTCACTCCCTCTTTGGGGTTTGCATACGTTCCTTGGCAGATGGTATTTTGTTAGTTTTGTATTTGATTTACCATTTTTGTTGAATTTTGTCTTTCTGTTTCACGGGCTTTTGGTTTCTGGGTTTGTTTTATACGAAGAAAGTGCAAGATTTGGCACCTTGAACTCGTAGAAACTTAATTTCTAAGTACTTACTTTTTCCCAACCGCACCCAGATAAGTGATTCCTATGGTAGATCCTTTTTTTCACAGTATTTCACTCAAAAAAAAAAAAAAAAAAAATTAAGATAAGCATGTGCCACCAATATTGATGCGATGATATATGTAATCATTACTGGAACCCGAAGGTGAGACCAAGTGCCCGGGAAGAATAAGCGTCTCCTGAATGGCTAGCCATACCTTTCATTAATGTCCTTACATACAGAAGAAACATATGGAACTCAGCACTGTATGTATAAATAAATGTGAACCTACATTGTGTAGAAACAGTATATTGTTATGTATATTATTATTTAAGTGCAGAAGTGCTAAAATTGTATTGGTGCCACACCCGAAACAGAGCGCCAATTGTGGTCTTGGAAAGGGAAAAAGAAACCTGACTCATTTAGTGTGCGTTTACGGATCCACATTCCGATTCACCAATACAGTCAAAGAACGTTACATTAATACCCATATTTTCATTTAGAAAATAGAGGTATAATGAGCTATCAACTCATGCTGTTCTTTTGCATTCTTATGTAAAATAAATGACGAAAACACTGTAAAACTAAACAGTCCGTTCAAGTGTTCATGAAACGACTTGTTGAACAGTTATAACCATTTTTTCTATTCTAAATTCATTTATGTATTTTAGGATATAAACGACATAAACATTTTGGAAAATCACCTTTTTCATCCTCAATATTCAAAACTACGAGAGAGAGAGAGAGAGAGAGAGAGAGAGAGAGAGAGAGAGAGAGAGAGAGAGAGAGAGAGAGTCTGGATCCAATTATAGCGAATGGAAGGGATGGGGAAGAGAGGGGATGCAGTAAGATTAAGGTTATGAGCTGATGAAAGAGAATGCAGGACGAAACAATAATTCAAATATCTTATGGAGGAATACATTATAGTTAATACTTTTATCGATGAATGTCTCAGCAGTCAATCGGGTGTGTGGTTTGGAGAGATTTAAAGGACTCACACACTGTTGTATGATACTATAATTAGGTGTTATGCTTTCATTACTGAGTGAAGGTAGTTTATTTTCTTGCTCTGTTTATTTTCTATTATATTGAAAGAAAAAAGAGGAGTTACTGGCTCAGTTATGTGGCAGAAGTCACCATGGAACGATACAATTATTGAATATAAATAATATAATTGAAGTAAACAACGAAGAGGTACCGAAGGGTAAACCACATCTCATAGTCTATGGCAAAAGGGGGCAATATCGTGTTTAGTGTCATATTCAGACAAATGCGAACCCCAATAAAAACGAAGTGAGACCAGGTGCTTGGGAGGAGTAAGCGTCCCCTGGTTGCAAGTAACACCCGTCGCAAAAGGCCTGCAACAACCTTTCAAATCGAGGAGGTAAATACATAAATTTACACGCATGAACATACGAAGGAGACAGGTACACGAAGTCAAATTTCCCATTCAAGGCAAGAAATGCTGCCTGCCTGAAATTCCGGTGTCGGAAACGCAGGTGAACAAATATTTGTATATACATGTATACAATTAACAATCTATATAATGTTTTTAAAATGTAAAAGAAATATAAATAAATTCCAAACTAATGAACGATGTTGCCCTATACAGATAATTTTGATTACATAATAAGAAGATAAAAGAAGAAATAACTCAGTAGTCCCAAACACCGTAAGCATACAAAATCAAGAGAGAGAGACCATAAGAAACAAAACTCTCAAGATCGTTCTTGAGAATGTGAACATATAAAGATATATTATAAAGATATACCTATTGGTGATAACATTCGCCCCTTCCTTAAAATGAAATTTGCAAATAAGGGGATTGATGCTCTTAATTTGAGTAAAATTTTGAACCATAAGTTAGTCAAGGATAAAATCCCTCCATATTTTAAACATCAGGAGTCGCCTTGTATTTCCTACAGCTATACATCTTCTGTGTCCTCTAAAATATTTAATTATAAACGTGTTTTACAGTGTCTTGATTCACACAACATTACAAAAGACCTTCCACCCTGTACATGCTCCACATCAAAGTATCTTTACCCTCCATGTGGCCATGTGGTAACTGGTGACCTCAATATAGTCCATAACAGGAAATTACGATACCTCCTGAAGAAAAGTCCTAAATATAGAGAATCCCTTTCGTTCACATGGCGTGAAAATTTAAAAATCATTATGGATGCATGCGAGGAATATGCCAGGAGATGGCCAAAAAGGGAAGAAGTGGAGCCTGACACTCTCTCCGAGTGGATGAAATCCATCGGAGAACTACTCAAAAGAAGAATAGGGCGTCTCGGGCATTCCGTAAGAACCAAACACGAGTCTATATTTAATGACCCTGATGTAGCCAAAGAACTCTCTGAACTCCACGAACAATTTATTATTGTCCCAGCTGATAAAGCAGCAAACAATTATACCTTCGTTTGCAAAAGATTTTACATTACTTGTCTGTTAGAGGAACTTTGATTGCACTCTGCACCTGGAAATCCAACATACAAACAAATTTATCTATTTCTGAAATACTTCAAAACCACAAATCTGTCCTCGAGTCTTCTGGAATTACCACAACAAACTCTGACCTTGAATTACCTTATATTTATTGGATTCCAAAAAAGCACAAAACACCTTACAAACATCGTTTCATTGCTGGTTCTTCCAAGTGTACCACCAATCCTCTATCCATATTGCTAACGAAGATATTGACACACATCAAGCATGGTCTTCAAATTTACTGTGATACTGCATACTCCAGAAGCGGAATAAATCAGATGTGGATCCTCAAGAATTCTAAAGAACTTTTAGAGAATCTAAAATCTCCGAAATTTAATAATATTTTCAGCATCAAATCTTTTGACTTCTCCACGCTCTACACTACAATTCCGCATCAAAAGCTCAAAAACAGACTTGCTACCATTATTTAAAATTCTTTTTTCCATAAAAATGGAAATCGTAGATATAAATATCTTGTCATTGGGCGGGAAGATACATATTTTGTAAAAGAACACTCTGATGCAAAACACAAGTATACCCAAGATCAAATCATCAAAATGCTGGAATTTTTAATAGACAATATTTTCATGGTGTTTGGAGGGAACATTTTTCAGCAAATCATTGGCATTCCCATGGGAACTAACTGCGCCCCTCTTCTTGCTGACATTTTCTTATATTCGTATGAGGCAGAATTCATTCAAAACATGCTCTCCACAGGCAGAAAAAGCCTTGCATCTCAATTTAATTTTACGTATAGATATATAGATGACGTATTGTCAATCAATAATCCTAACTTTAAGGATTACATACATGAAATCTATCCCCATGAACTTGAGATAAAAGAGACAACCGAGAGCAATAATTCCGCTTCGTATCTGGATATAAATTTTAACTTTCGACAGTAACGGTCATTTGGACACCTCTCCGTATGACAAACGTGACGATTTTAACTTCCAAATTACTAACTTTCCGTTTCTTTGCAGCAATATCCCGTCCTCACCTGCCTATGGAGTTTTTATATCTCAACGTATAAGGTACGCAAGAGCCTGTTCTCTATACGACGGTTTTATTCCAAGGGCCAAACGACTGGCCACTAAGTTGCTCATGCAGGGATATGTTAAAGAACGTCTGAAATCGTCACTGAGGAAGTTCCACGGTCGCTATGGGGATCTTGTACGAAAATATGATGTGCCTCTTTCTAGAATGATTGATAATATTCTGGAATGCGACTAAATGACCTGTTCAGTGAACACCAAATACGATAAGGAAACCAAAACTCTTGATTTTGATATGTTTCTTAAGAACTGCTGTGACGGGTGATGCATGCAAACAGGAGACGCTTACTCTCCCCGGGCACCTGTTCTCACCTCGGATTTTTTCAGTATTTCGGGGTTCACAACAGTTTCTTTTTGAAACTTACACGATTTTGTATCTGTCCTTGGACTTTGAGAATGATTAACGGTTTGGTACTTCTTCGATATTGATTACCCAAACCTAAAATTCAAGTGTGTGTGTGTGTGTGTGTGTGTGTGTGTGTGTGTGTGTGTGTGTGTGTGTGTGTGTGTGTGTGTGTGTAGGCAATCCTGCACTTCCTGGAACAGTTCGCAACCGATTCCAAACATGTACTGCACACACTAGAACACCGCCGTTAAATGTTGGATATGGTTGACAGATTGGACGTTATTGAAGGCATTAGGAGCAAGAAGTCGGCTGTTTAAACCAGGCAACATAAAAAACACTTTAACGTAAATATAGAATGGCAGAAAAGAAGGACAGAAATATGACTCGGCTGTATTAAAAAATCGTCAGGGACATAAAGAGAATACAAGATGTAGCACATCTAAATTAAAACATTACAACACTATTCGATTGTGACGCTGTTTCGGCATTGATTTAGGACGAATTGAAATGACATAGTCACTCAGTTTCTGTACATGAAAACTATTGTATATGTTCATGGCTGCGGAGGCAGCAAAACGATAAATTATACTGAAGATAAATTTTTTTTTTCTCATTGTATCAAGATCATTAGATGCATTACCATGACAATAATCGTATCAGTATCTATTTTTACTGTAACCGTGTATAAGAACCGAAGCAGCAGATTCGATGAAGTGTTCTCAAGTACGGGTATGT
The DNA here is from genome assembly GCA_035048485.1 of Pteria penguin. Lineage (NCBI taxonomy): Eukaryota > Metazoa > Mollusca > Bivalvia > Pterioida > Pteriidae > Pteria > Pteria penguin. Next base: position 25,382,619 of record CM068580.1, read on the forward strand.
TATGTGAACAACGCCCAAACAATAACCGGTCTCATAGTTCCGGATGAGAACCGGTGTTGTAACATAGACTAACCCCCCCCCCCCTACACGGATAAACCGATCCAGTATAGATCTTCCCCCTCTAAAGGGATATTCTATCCGTACGGTTTCCCTCTTCAAATCGGAAAACTCAAACCGTTATTTAGTCTTGATTTTACGTCAATTTGAAATTAAAATACCTATCAACCGGTCATAGAGGAAAATAAACAACCATGCATACAAAACAAAGTTCCCTTTTTATCATCCTTAATGGTGTAGGTCTATATTAAACACGCAGCAAAAAGTGAACATAAGATAAACATGAATAATTATTGAGCAGAATCATTGCGAAAATTCCATTACCATTACGTCAAGATGTCATTTCATATATTAGATCACATTTATATTAAAATAAAAAAGATTTGGTATTGAAAAAAAGTTTCAATCCCTAAAATGGATTTTCTTTGGTTGTTTTCATGGTTTCGGTGTAGAAAATCTTATGGCACAAGGTCGCAGAACAAACAAACAAAAACAAACCAAAACAAGAAAAGAAAAACAAAACATCTATAATTAAAGATTGATCTGTTGTAAAATCATGATTTTTTTCTCATTTCGCTTATGACAAAAAAATTGTATGACCTAAATAGGGGTTGTCGTTTACATTTGAATTTTGGCAAATGTTTTAGGGTGACCCCCTTCCAGCATGATTTTCACAAAAGTAAGGTGAATAATCTATGTTAAACTGTTAAAATTCTGATAGAGGAGGGTCTGACAAACAATTTGATATATGGATTATATGTAGCTAAAGTAAAGGATGTAGTGTAAATTTTGCTGGAAGTTTGGTAATTTAACATGGGATCCTATGGGAAATGGAATTACTGTATTTTGACCTTTTATCACAAGGATTCCACGTGTGAAAGATGGAAGCTCTATCACATAGCATTCAAAAATTATGTGTAAGTTCTTAAATTTTGCAGACAAACAGACAAACTAAAGGACAGGGCAAAAACTACGTATCACAAATCTTCGATACTGGTGCATAATACCGACGGCTACATGAATGTGAGAGAGGCTTGTATTAATATATATGTAGGTATGCAGCATCGTGTGATCCTTATACAAATACTGCAAAAGCTTCCCAAGATAAAAATATCTTCTTGTCAGTGATACTTCTCGAAAAACTTGTAGGGACCTCTTGGTTCCTTTTCACGATAATTTTTGCATGTTACGTCCACTCTCTAGATCCAATAATTGTTGAACGAATTTTGAATATCACTTAATATAATTTCCAAAAAGGAAATCAAAATTGTAATTTCTGGCACTTCTAAAATGTAATTTGATTAAAATTATGTTTTTGTATTTGCATTTGCTCGACATGTAGGTGATAATGTTTCCTAGTGGCGAATTAATTCATAGTTTGGTTCTCATCTAGGACTAGCTAGAGTAAAAAGAGATCTTAAATTTGCAAAATAAATCATATCCCTTATGCGGGTAAATCGAATTTTTTAAAAATTCAATTTCAAACTGGCAATGTGCCGATATCCGATGGGATTTTGTCAAATAAACATGGTAACGCATTATGCATATTTAGTTTCATTCACTTGCTGTAATATTCGAACCAAACCGGATTTTATCTTTAGAGGGGGGATAAGTGTACTGATCTCAGGGGGGATAAATTATACTGGGTCGGTTTTTCCGTGGGGGAAGATTTATACTGGGTCGGGTTTTCCGGGGGGAAGTTCTATAATGGGTCGGTTTATCCGGTGAAAGTCTATGCGGGGGATAGTCTGTGCTATAACACCGGAAACACTGCGATTCTGAACGCTACAGTTAATGACTTATTCGTAAATGACACCTACTCAGTAATAATGTTACTCATAGGACGGACAAACATAAAAATTAAAACCGTGCGACCTTTATAATGATGCTTTTACCTTATATTTACATTTGTTATCTTTTTTTTTCTAAAAAAATCCTAATGACCAACTAATGATGAACTTCACACCCAATACCGTAAGTGAAATGTAAGCTGCATAAGTTGTGGAAATGGGCATCTTGGGCATAAAATTAAAAGGTACATTTCGTGTATTAAAATTTTTATAACCTGTCTTCTTATGAAACCTGTTGATCCTTGTTCTCTATATGGAGCATTGTTTATAAAATTTTAAATGTGTATCCTTTCATTGTGCTACTTTTGAGGGAAATGGGAAGGTGGGCGCCCGTAAACCGGCTAACCACACCAATTGAGTGACGTTTCTTAATTCAATTGACCGTCCTAAGTCGGAATCGTAACCGCAGCACAGTCGAATATTTGTGTTATATCGTTTTTCCGTGTATATATTACTATTATCATATTTGTATGTATGTCCTTGGTGATTTGTTTTATACAACATTGTCAGATGTCTTCTTTTTTCAGTTATATGATCTAATATTTATGAAATACTTATGTTACCAATTTGAGCTAATGTAAGACAAATGCATATTATAATGGATAGAAAAACAATCACCCGGACGTTGGCATTAAGAAAACAAGGTAAATGCAAACATGCATTGATGATGAGGAATTTAAATATGAGGTATAGCGCGATATTGAAGTTTATTAACGTACGATCAATATCCGTTTTTATATATTATTAAATAACTTTTGTTCAATATTCGTGTCGTCCTTTTAATTTTGACCTTAAACATTTCTAGAAATGAACATTTAAAAAAAGTTCCCCGCGGAGGGTTTGACTTAAGTGTTATTATACCCTTTTTCCTGATGTCATGTGGCTGTGACACTTTCTACACAGTGTTTGTTCACATTTATGTATAAATACAGTGCTGAACTATATTTGTTTCATCTGTATGAGAGGGCTTTCACGGCGGGTGTGGCTAGCCAAACAGGAGACGCTCACTCCTCCCGGGCACCTGGTCTCACCCCTGAATTTCAGGGGTCCGTGAATGTGCACGGTGGTATATTGTTGTTAGTGCCATAGTCATGTGTCATCAGTTACTTTCGTATTTTACTTTAAGAAAGACGAAAAATAGAAGCGTTTTCATAAATCTAATTTGCTGGGTAAATATCTCATTTTCTTTAATCCTTTAAAATAAATCAAATTGTTTCAGTACACACAAATTTGTAAGACTTTTGTCGCTGAAATAGAACTCCTTCGTAATGCGCATGTATGCATGCAAGCATGAGCATAAAAAGTCAGCTATTTGACATGGCCGTCAAAAGATGTCAAAAATGCAATGAAGATAAGCTAATGCTTCGTCCAAAACTCATTTTAAGATCCTTAAATCACCAATTACATGATTAATTCAAACCTCAGGAATATTCTCAATAATATTTTGTGATTTTTGAAATAAATATATACACTTCTGGGCCTTTTACTCAATGAATATACTCTTATTCTATGCCGATATCAATAACTTCAAATCCAGCAAATAGCATAGCATTTACCAAGGGAAAAAGGAAAGACATCTGAGTACAAAAGTACAATGTTCATAATTGTTTAATCATATGGTGAAAAACGTATTACCTATAATGTAGTCTACACTACATTGCACTGATAGGCAGATTTATATATATTAATGACAATATTTGATGTGGATACCGCAGTATCTCAAAATCGGTGAATGTGTTCTCTTACGGAAATATTCTTGTAATTTAAACGAAAACCTAAGTAAACAGAAATTAAAATTCCTTAAGATTTTGTATTTTGTTTGAAAATGTAAATACTGATAGACAATGGTTCGATATTTCCTCATCATACAATGGATTATATGGAATCTGTATATTGTCGCTTACACAAGATGAATAAATACACTCTTGAGATACACGAACACAATCAAAACATGCTATGGGACGACATTAATTTGTTTATCATCCAGGATTTCTGAAACATGTCTCTCTTAGGATCCAGTGAGCAAAGAAGAAATCATCCATGGTTAATACCATTTCATAGGACAAATAGATTGAAAACATGGATATTACTGTTAACTGAAATATTAAAACGACATCAATAAATTAAATGCCAAGACTCCGAGCAGTTATCAGTTAGGAACATGTAGTATACAAGAGAAAAAATAGATTTTGGTTATCACAGGCCCCTGGAAGAACTAATATCCCCTGCTGACAGGTCATGCCATAGGAATATACAAGCTAGTATAACTTATAGTGATATAAAGTGATAATGGTATACCATAGTTACAATCAGTAAAAAGTCATGATTAGTATACTTAGTGTGATATTGTAATATAATGTTATACCATAGTCACAATCAGTAAAAAGTCATGATTAGTATACTTAGTGTGATATTGTAATATAAAAATACAAAGGAAGTCAACATTTGAAGGATTTCTGATAAGCACAATGAAGGTTGAATTTATACGTGGTTTTCTCTTTTAGCGTCCTGGTAATATTAACGATTTACTTAGTAGCTTGCTCCGGCAAATGAATCTCTACAATATCGGATCATTTGAGACATTTAAATACCAAAGGTAGGTGACAAATATATACTACTACACGTTTACTGAAAGTTAACAATATGGATATAGATATCAAAGTTTTTCTTATATAAAGTACTGGTAAGTTTATTGTCTTTGTCATTATTCAACAGATGCACAGACAATCGATTCTGTAGTATATATAATTTCGAGTTCGTGAGGACATGTAGAGTTATATATCTATTTACTGTTTTACTATTTATAGATCATTCATATATCTCATTAAACTATAACAAAGTTACACAGAAATAACTGTGAATATTGTGAATATTAGTAAAATTATTATTGTAAATATTATTAGAAATATTTGAACTTTAAAGAATGTTAAATGTTAATTTAGACGATGCATGTACCATTGAAACATACAAACACACACAAATATCATACTGAAAGGAATACAAAATCAGCAGAAACGGATAATCATAAGAAACCAAACAAACAAAACACATCGACAAAGGAACACAAGTAAGGAGTGAGATCAGGTGTCCGGAAAAGTTACATTGCTAGCAAACACTCGTCACCCATCAATTGTTCGGTAGGAATTGTTAAATCATGTAAATATCACGTATAAGTGTCACATACGGAGTTTATGATTATCGAAATAGGTGTAAACCTAGAATATTATTCAATGTCTTGGAAAGCGAATTGTCATTTTGTATGATTAAAGACTTGTATAGGCCATAGAACTTCCTAAGTGACATTGTCAGTCTACCACCTATATATCCTCGGCTGAGGAGTTTATCTGAAAATCCTTTTGCCCTCAGAAGAAAGCCTTGTCATTTGAGCTCGCTGTGGAATAACGTTTTAACTGAGACATGAATACTTCATAGACAGGCGACGATGGAATATTGCTACATATAATGGGAAAGTCTGTGATTCTGAAATTGAAATCGTCAAGTTTTTATAGTGAGCTGTTAAGGTGAACCTCAATGTTGTATGATAACATAATATCCAGATACAATGTAGAATTGCTTCCTGTTATTTACTTAACTTCCAGTTGGCTTTGATATATGGCGTTAGGGTAGTAAGTGAATGGTGGTTTATTGATTTAATGTATTTCATCAAATAGCTGTATGCAAGTTTGAACAGAAAGGCTTATTCCTAATTGTATTTTAGAAATGACATTGTTGTCAGGCTGCAATACGTAAAATATTTAACAGAAGTCCATTAAGATCTAATTAAAAGATAGTTTACATGATAATGAAAATAACTTTCTATGCATAAGCTGAAAAGCAACCTGAACTACAACAGTAATTATTCAGAAAATAATTTAACAGGATGAACTTAACGTTCATCATGTGCATGCAGTTTTGAAGAAGTATGTGTGTGTGTGTGTGTGTGTGTGTGTGTGTGTGTGTGTGTGTGTGTGTGTGTGTGTGTGTGTGTGTGTGTGTGTGTTTTGGGGGAGGGTGTTGCGGGGGAGGGATTCAACTACTCATTTAAGTCATTTATGGTGATCATGTGCAAATCAAAATAGAGGAAGCACCCTCCTTCTGGAGGTCATTTATTACCTGTGATTTTCAGGGGCGATCAGTTATCGACAGTATGAAGTGTTTAGAACGCCATGTGTCATATACCCAGTTATATTCTCGCATTGTAACATTTATTTTTCTTCGTACATCAATCAATTAAACCGATGTAGCATGGTGGATTAGGTCCTCGGCTCGTGACCGAGAGGCCCTGGGTTCGATTTCTGCCGTGGACGCATCGATTTCCTGAGTTTTGGACGAGGCAATAAAAATCAATTCCTGTCATGGTAGGTGTGAATGAAGGATTATTGATTTAAAGTAAATCATCTATGTATATCTGTATGCAAGGATGAACAGACAGACAGAATTGTATTTTGTAAATGACAATATTGTCAGGCCGCAATACGTAAATCATTTAACAGAAGTCTATTAAGATCTAAATAAAAACTAATTTGCATGTTATTGTAGATAGTAGCGTTTCAAACCTAAACCGGATATAATATATATATATATACATACATACGTGTGTGTGTGTGTGTGTGTGTGTGTGTGTGTGTGTGTGTGTGTGTGTGTGTGTGTGTGTGTGTGTGTGTGTGTGTGTGTGTGTGTTCAACTTCTTACTTAAACCTTTTATGGTGATCTTGTGCAAATCAAAAAGAAAACGCTTTCTCCTTCCAGGGGCTTTATCTATGATTTTCAGGGGCGATAGTTTATTCGCAGTACATGATATTCGGAATGAAATGTGACTTATCACCACTTATATTTTCGCATTGTAACATATTTTCTTGTTTCATTGATCGATTAAATAATAATTCAGTAATTAGAGTAATTAGAAAAATACTCAATCAAAGTATTAATCGATTACGGTAACTGATGCTATGACTTTATTTGTTATTTGATTTCTTTTTTCCGACAAAAGCTGGAATATTTCTTACATTAGCTAATTCGGATTGCAGGTCTATGTTATGTGTAGCTGATAAAAACAATACTCACCTCTCTGTGGTGCATGATCCAACTCTGGTTTCTGATTCCGATTTTTTGTGTATGTGATAGTTTAAAATTCATTTTTTAATCGCTTTTTTGTGAATTCGGATAATATTACAGTTAATTGTGTGACATAAAAATCGATTAGACGAAACAGTATGCATAGACAACACATTAAAGAGTATTTCATTCTATAAAAAAGCAATATACTTGTGATGCATTTCTATTGTGTGATATCTATGTTTTGTGTCACTTGTATGTTTTATATTGTCTGTGTTTTATATCGTTATTTCATAAAATAAAGTATTATCTAAATGGTTGAAGAGAGTAACCAATAATTCACCGCTTGACATAAATTTAGCTTAGTGACGCAAAATTTTATAAATGTCAACAAAAGATATTTGAAAATTCATCACACAATTTACTAAGAATTCGAAGAAATGTATCACCGAGAAATTTCAAATAAAAAAATAAATAAACTAAAAATTAATGGAGAAATTAATGGACAAAACAGAAGACATCTGACCAAGCTGTAAGACAAACAACCAAGAAAAACCAGAGTTAAACACATCTCGAAAGTCCATGGAACAAAAGGTCAAAATCGTGCAGCATGTCATTCAGACAAATGCCAACCCCCATTAAACTGAGGTGAGACCAGGTACCTGGGAAAGAGGACAACTGACCCAGATGTGGTATTGAGTTCGATCAATTAAAATTACAGTTGTTATTCAAATGGTGTGTTAGTCGGTGTACGTGTTAAATTTCCCATTCACCACAAAAGCACTACAATGAGAGAAGACACATTCAATTCATTTTAATGTGGTGAAAGTGAATGAAATGCATCATTGTTTGCCTATTCAAACAGTATTTGCTCATTCCTAAATCAAGATTAAATGTAACATGGTAATTTGTCGTTACTATTCGATAACGGACTAAATGTGAACGGGCACGGCATGCCCGATCTTATTCTTAGTATGATTCCTTTATCGCCACAGATGGTACGGAAAACATGAAAACTGTAAGCAGTCAGTAAGTGGAATTTGGCAGCATTATGTTAGATGGCACAGGATGTTTGATATGCTTTTTGATACATTACCAAAAATTTTGATTACATTAAATCCACTTTCAGTCGCAAATTGACTACATTTGCTTATTGATAACGACACGATTATCTGTCTTTCCAAAACATCATACCCTATACATTTCCTGCAGGTATTTCACAATAATGCAATGGTATTGAAAAAAAAAAATCGATATTGATTGTTTATCCTCATTCCCTTCAAATGAACTTATTAAAAATCCTTTAATTCGCTTTCATTATATACAATTCGTCTTCAGATTCAGTTATCTATGCCATCTGATTATGAATTTTTCATAATACTCCTCATGAAGTATCACGAAACACTTTTTTCATATCAGTATGCCCAGTGCTAATACTGAGTGTATATACTTGCATAGTTTGTAAAATTACTTCTGCAAATAAGAGATCAAACCGTGTGTATGAGGACTGGAATGGAGAAAATATCTCCTTTTTTAATCAAGAAATGAATCCTACATCTTTTTGGTTGATTGAGGTATCAACCTAAAATTTGGACGGAAAATTGCATCAGTGCGCGAATCAACCAAAGAAAAATGGAATGCATTTCTAATCATTTTATTTAGTTTAAGATGGAAACAAAATTTGATAAGTGTCCAATAAACATAATTTATTATGGCACTACATTACGATTCTACCTCTGATGCATGTGACTTGATCGCGTAGTAATACAATGACAAGGTAAACAACAATTTGAAGGCAATCATGGCGGCTAACAAGGAATTCGAAAATTTATCCTAGCGTCCATTGAAAAGATTAGAAGTGAAATAGAACGAACAATTATTAAAATACGAATTAATGAAACATGCATATGAGGATGATAATCTGTCACCTAAGGTATTTATAACTTAAATGTTATTAGTATTATTTGAAATGCATGTCGACTGGTGGTGTACGTGCATGTCACAAGGTGGAAAGAGTAGGCTCAGGGATTTGGATCGGAGGCAGCACCTTTTTTTTTTTTTTTTTTGCCTGGTCGGGTATAATACCGTTGAAATGATAGTTATCAGCGTCCATTGTCGAGCGATCGGCTAGTAGCAGACGAGTACTGAGTACTGTTTTTGTTTTGTATTTAATATTTAATAGTTTCTGAAGTGAAGTACGATTTCATTTGTATTTTTATTTCGTTATATATAACATAAAGAAACAATGTTATGTAATTGATTAACAACACGGGAATCACGGTTCCATAGATAAAACGGAGTTTCGCATTCCAGAGGAAAGTAGTGCCGGTAATTGTGACATATCTGCACTCAAAATTTTGTTGATGCAGAAATCAACTAAATTTTTTAACAATCAGATTCGCTGCAAGACTATCAGCACAAATAATAGTAAATGATTAGTTTATCCGCCATGAGTCAGTTGTTTAGTACATTGCAACTAGACTTTACAATTTCATTAGATTATGGTTTATCTTTTCTTTCATTACCTCCTCAATTTGAAAGGTTGTTGCAGGACTTTTGCGACGGGTGTTGTATGCAACCAGGGACGCTTACTCCTCCCGGCACCTCGTCTCACCTCGATCTTATTGGGGTTCGCATTTGTCTAAATATGACACTAAACACGATATTGTCCCCTTTATTCCATGGACTATGGGATATGGTTTACCTTTCGTATTTCGTCGGTTTTTTTTTTACTCTTATGAGATGCACTATAAACTATACTTGAATGTAATTCACCTCTTATCAAAATCTGAAAACATAACTTCTTTAAGGCGATATTTAAACATATTAATTATAATTGTCAAAATACGTGATATACAAATATAATAACAGTAAGAAAGAAAAAAGAGGAGTTACTGGTAACAAATAAGAGAGTTGAAAACAAGCGGAACGCTTTTATCAACTTATTTCCTTAAACATATATTTATCTCCAAAACATCTTTCATCATCGTAGTTTCAAATAAAACAAAATGTATAGCTGTATAGTATAATTCAAATTCGTATAATCAGAAAATATAAGAATAAATTGATAGATAAGTACAACATATTTAAAGTATTATTAGAATCTTTCTGTTGGTATACTCTGTAGCTATCTAGTCCCAAGTTATTTTAATGACGTTGTTTGCTTGAAAATCGACACGTTTTGCAATATATTTTGGGATTTGCAGTATGTAAAGAGAGGGAAGAATTGTGTAACAACGCGACTAAGCATTCTATTTTAATGTCATGCTTAATTGTTCTAATATTTAACGCGTAGTTAAGCATACCAGTCGTTGAAAATTCATCTGAACTTTTTTAAATGATCTTACTTCTATTTATGTTGTTTATATTGATTTGATATAATAAGTAGTCCTGCAAAGGGAAGTAAAATATACTAAAAGAAATAACACAAACACTCTTTGCCGCAAATTTTCGCCCTCCTGGCCTTTATCAAGCAATAGTTAGAATAGTACAGTAGATCTACGTAACATCCATCTTTACATGTCTAATATAAACAAGCTTCTACTGTACTGTCCTAACTATTGCTTGATAAAGGCTTGGAGGCCGAAAATTTGCGAAAAAGAGTGTTTGTGTTATATTGATTTGAACCATATGTGGTATACTGACTTGGCGTATGGTCTATCACACATTAAACACAGAGCAACATTAATAAAGAGAGTTTACTGATTTGACGCTATAATACAAAAGGTAAGAGGAAATGAAACAATTCATAATAAGTATAAAGGCTAGAGGTGTTTTAGAGGTATTTTTGCACACCTAAGATATTGATTACTTATCATAATACTTTATAATTTTGATCAGTCTTGCCACAAAATATACACCACGATACTGACTGATGATAAATGAACGGATGAATGTTATGATACTGGGAAGTACTACACAAAATAGATAGTCGTATAAAACGATGTAAAATTTGGAAACGAGGCTTGGCATCTCCTAACAGTAGCAATCCCTATTCGCACATTTGTACAGAAAAGGGAAAGGTCTGTAAATTTAAATATATAATCACTTCTTCCAAGATAGATTCGAAGGAGGTCAATCCGATCTCATTCTTGAATTGGGATAATAAGAAGTTCATCACAGGGAACCTCTTCAGTCTTCCCTTCCATAAATTTGAATTTGCATAATAATAATTGCTTTTGTTTTTAAAAGTTTTATCTCCAAATTCAAAATTTACAGACAAACATTTGACGTGTGACCATGTAAAATGTAAAGATGGTGGATAAATCCAAGCCATAAGTCCGAAAATCATGAAACCAGAGGACACACAAAATCAGTGAAAGTAAAAATCAAGTAGAAAATATCGAAAAATGTCTACCTGAAGAGCATAAGTGAACCTCTATGATGGAGAGAGATCAGGTGCCCGTGGAGAGTGAGCATCTCCTGCTTGCTAGCAACACCCGTCGCATATACCCAGTAGAAAGAGTAAATTCGTGTAAATTGCATATATATTTGTATATGGAGAAGTCAAATTAGGTAACCCTCTTGTATAGAAGGTGTCAAATCTGTGTATAAATGATCGGAATCGGTCTCAGTCCATGTAAAACCTTAAGTAGGTACTGTAAATTGATTGGATATGGTGTTCATCATATCTATTTATGTGAGTTACGTGGCTTAAATGTGTGAACCGAACCGAAAGAGTAAAACAACATTTCAATGGGAACGGTCTCTCTCACTCTCTCACAGACGAGGGACGAATATAAGTGAAATATAGGGTGCCTTGTTAGCTGTAGTTTTTTTGTGCTTTATATGTGTCTAATTTGTCTTTATTCTTTATTATAGTCCCCACCGCCCTGTGGCGATGGGGACTATATGACAGGCCTTGTCCAAACCTCTTTCAGAGGAGACATGGTCCTGAACCTCGTCCCCTCTGACTGTTAGTCGGCACTCCTACAGATCTAGGGTCTTAGCTCATTTTCAGACTGGCAGAGCGCGGTTTATCATGTTGATGTCGCATATAGTTTTATACCATAATGTGTTTTACAATACCTTACGTGTTTATATTTTTTATGACCTCTCAATATGCGATACCTGTTGACCCTTGTTCTTTACATGAAGGATTATTTATAAATTTTTTAATGTACGTCCTTTGATTGTTCTGCTGTTACGGTGAGTGGGAAGGTGGGCCCGTAAACCGGTTAACCACACCATTTGTTTGGCTTTTGTCAAATTAAATGACCGTCCTAAGTCGGTATCGTAATTGCACTACAATCAAATATTTTTGTAATGTGTTACATGTTCTAGTATATTATTTATATTCATGTATTGTATAGCTCCATGGTGACTTCTGCCACATAACTGAACCAGTAACTCCTCTTTTTTTTTTTCTTTTATTTCTACAGGTATTTCTTCGGAGATCCAAGGTCCATAGTACTCCCAGGTGTTTTACTGAATCTATTTGTGCTTTATGTGTTTATTTCTCTTTCAGTGATTGTATTCTTTCAAAGGATCCGCCTGCGTCGGGTAAATCACTTCATTTTCCGCGGGCATGTTGTCATGCATACGATTAGCTAATGATTGACTAGTAAAGCTCTGTTTTGTGGAGCTCGGGTAGCTCAGTCGGTTAGAGGGTTTGATGCATGACAGCTGATGCATGACAGCTACGTGATTCGGTACCATAGGTCGTGGTTCGAGTCAAAGACAGGGAACGAATATAAGTGAAATATAGGGTGCCTTGTTAGCTGTAGTGTCTTTGTGCTTTATACGTTTGTCTAATTTGTCTTTATTTTCTACAGGTATTTCTCCGGAGATCCAAGGTCCATAGTACTCCTAGGTATTTCACTGATTCTATTTGTGTTTGTTGTATATATATTTGGCTTTTAAACTACTTCAACACAAGAGTTTGGTTACACTGTCACTTCAATGAATCGTCTTAAGTCTTTAGAATATAGTGGGAAGTTAGGACTCCGAAAGCGAATAATTACATCAGTATTGTCAGCACACCAAAGAGGAAAACGGTGACATCTGATTAATTATAAGGTGCATGAATCAAATCACCGGGTTAATGTACATAAACACGATAATAGTAAAAACGCAGAAAACGACAGATCAAATATATTCGATTGTACTGCAATTTCGATACCGACTAACGACGGACAATTAAAGTAACAAACGTCATTCAATCAAGGTGGTTAACCGGCTTACAGCATCCACCTTCTCAATATCAATGGACCATTAATTGTTTTCTTATCTAATACAAATATTATGTATTCTGCTGTCATTTTTCAAAACCAACGAATTACGGTATGCTGGTTAAATCAACGAATTACGGTATGCTGATTAAACAAACGAATAACGGTATGCTGATAAAGAAATTACGACTTAACTTTTAAATTATGAGAAGCAAGCAAGCAATCAAATTAGGAAGGTTAACTTGGTTAACAAAACAATAAATTCTGAAAAATTATCAGAATACAGATACTATGTGCCAGTCTGACAGACCTTGCTAATGCAACATTTCTATTACCATCTAGTATCATTTTATATTTTGGCAAAAATCCGATAAGCATTAAAGAAAACGAAAAGCAGAAATGTCTTTTCAATAATGCTCAAATCTGAACCTTAGTTTAGAACATTAGTTAAGCAAAAAAGATTTAACTGAATTCATAAGCAAAAAAGCGGTAGGTATTGTAAGTAGGTTATTTGCTCAGTAGAATCAATACCTACTCATTGGTGCACAAAGTTATAGCGTATATCTATTTTAATATTTATTGTCTCAGCTAAGACAATATAAACATGACCGTTATAAAAGATGGGACTCACGTGCAAAATATTCCTTATCTTAAAAAAAGACAGAATAAATAATGTTATACTAAATATCCTTTCATACTAAAATGAATCTTGGTGCATTTGTAACAATGAATTACCTCAAATATTCATATAGAAGAGAAACACTAATTTACAGTTACTAAAATAAAGAGACTGTAAGGAATAGTTTCGACCGCAGAAGTAATGCATATTTAAATCGTATTTTTTTTGTAAAAGCACGAACGTATTGTCTTGATAATTAAATATCATTGTGATGAATTAATTTGACTAGAAGTGATATTCTTCGGTCATTACGGATACAAAACAGTTAACTCTTAGGTTAATGCATCAAAGGTTTTGGATATAAGAAGAGATCATATTGCAATATTGAAGTATCAACGGCTTTTAAAGCTAATCAGGAGTATAAATAAATAAGTAACTCCAGTGATACATTTTAGACAGATGGATTTATATTTCAGATTACTCTAACCATATTTCATGTAGTTTTTGGGTTTTAAGTGCTTAAACTCAAGTAACAAACCATCAACATTTAACATTTACATAAACATTAACATGCAATCTGTGGAATTCTAACAGTACATTAGGATATATTGATTTATGTCTATCTTTAGCTAAATATAGTTATGATTTTTAAATATGAATGCTTGTAGAAGATGTCGACAGTCAAAATATGCACTGACTGAATAGACTATTTCTAGACACGTGCGCAATAAGAAAATGGTCTACTTCTTGATGGACCAACGACCACTGAACTGCCCGATAATGTTACCATTTAAGCTTAAATCGGTGTTAAAATATATCCCTTGAAATGCCTTGTGTTGGTGGATGTAACTCATTAAAGTATCAAAATATTCAATAAGAATATCATGTTACTGTTAATGATTTTATTTTTTATTCATGTATTGTATAGCTCCATGGTGACTTCTGCCACATAACTGAGCCAGTAACTCCTCTTTTTTCTTTGTCATAGAATTATCTCAGATATATTTATTTTTGACAGTGTCAAACAAGAGCTAAAGTTGGAATTTTTTAAAATTTGGGCTATATACATCTAAAAGGAGATTTACTCCCTTCGGTTCTGTGTAATAAATCCTTTCATTGCAACTTTGACCAGGATCTATGACTTAATTTTCACACATTATCAATTGTCATCAGGGTTTCAAAATATTACATTTGCATTGCTTTGGGCTAGATCTTTACATTAATAACAAACATTAAAAACTACTTACCTCGACTTTGACATTTTTTTTTCTTTTCGAACTATTGTTCCTCGCCGATGGTTTAAGAGTTTCACTCAGACATCTTGTTTTTTTCCAGTTGTACAGTACGTGGTAGAACTAAGAACAAATCTTTTTAATTGACATGAATGATACTATAACAGAGACAGCAGAAAATCTGAAATATGCACGACGTCTGAACTGTTAGCTTTGTAACAAAGTCGTTGTTTTACACCTGATAAAGGCAAGGTGCTAAAAATGTGTGTAATTGAGTGTTTGTGTTTTATTGTTTCCCCACCAATTCTGATATCCTCGTTGAACCATTCATGGGATTGGTGCGATGTTTTATTTTTGGACAAATATCATAATTATTTTACTGACACGAATACTCCATAATGAAATTGACAAACTAGGGCTCTTTCACTTTTCCTATGGAATGATTCGGGATAAGCATAGAAAACACGTATCAATTTTAAAATCAATATACCTTTAATTGCTGTAATTCTGTCTAGAAGAGATATGAGTCTTTTGACCTAATGTCCTATTTCATTAATCTCTGTTTATAGACTTTTATACTCTCTTGCAATTGATACACATTTTAACACCAGCGTGTCTAAACTTAAGCACGTAACGACTTACTTTTTTTAATCCTTGTGACTTCATATACGTCTGAGTCAGTGAAGAAAACAATATCTGAGAAGAAATACTCCCCTGCAACAGACCAGATTGTATAATATAAATGTATAAAATCCTACTTCCACAGAAACTGATATAAACAAACGTGGTTTATAAGAGCTTTGTAGTATTATATTTTGTGATTTCATAGTTCTATAGACAGTCGGTAAACTGTGATGATGACCCTCCAAGTGACATTTCTTCAGCGAGCATAAGAATGACAACGTTAAATAAAGAGATGAAATTGACACCAGCTATACTGTGAAAGATATGTAATAAGATTTGATAAGATAATTATTAGATGTTTATCAAAGCAATACAATAATTGTATGCCATGTATTTCGTACAAATTCTATTCCAACTGCCGATTGCCATTTGCTATTTCATAACATATTTATTCGCGCACCACTGTGTTATTCAAACACGCAGGTGTACATTACCTGGATCTCTCATTCAACCAATGGAATTACGGCTTACTTTTACCCTTATGAACCGCGTAGTATAAATAGTATTACAAAATGGTGAACCTTGTTGGAAATTTTCACTTTGTCCTTTTCCACTTTTCTATATTGTTTATCATTATTTTAAAATGTAATATTGTTAATTTTAATCCTATATTTGTAGTATACATATATTTTGCATATAAGGTAGTAGAAGCGATCTAAGGGACGTAATTCTGAAAAGTGTTTAAAGCGTTTACGCTTATGAGCTCTTTTCTAGACCTACGTTGTTAACATTACAAATCTTATCAATGATCATATTTAAACAATATACGCGTATGCACGTTTTTCGGGTGCTTTTCAAACATGTTATAGATAAAGATCTAGGATATTTGCAAACATAACAGACGATCATTTCTCCGATAATCGCAGAGTTATCCTCTTATTTTTCAAAATGATCAGCCTTTCTTCCACAGAGGAGTGTAAGATAAGCGACACGCGGAAACTGACCCAGGTACTGGCATCGCCCTGACGCCATTGTATATTGAATGTGCTGTAATGTATTTGGTGCCTTGTAAAATTTATGGTGTTGATTATGTACGATGAAATACAACTTCAATATTTTCAAATATTTTCAGTAATTATATGTGTTTCAAATGATACTCATTATTTTTCTCGGCGGCTTAATGTATTAGTGTAGCGGTGAGTTAGCTTTTTTATGAAATGTGTCCAACGTGTTGTTCCGCATGGAAAACCATCTACATATCACAAAAAGCACATGTTTGCAAACAATCCTTGTTGGTAATAATACAAAAGTAATCACGCAGACTCGATATTAGAGAAAACTAGTAAATACCAGTAGTAATGACAATAGACAACAGGATCCCCACACAACGTATTTCGATTCGGGACATACAAAAGGAAATACCACATGCAAATTCTTATATTGTATAGGCCTTCAATATTTTCAAATATTTTCTGAAAAAAAATATGATTTAGGATGTTGTTTATAAAGTAATTATATATTTACACATGACCATATTGAGAAAGATGGGTTAGCGTATTTCAACTTTGAATTACTTATCAACCCTGGGTTAAATTTCTTCAAACTGGTATAGAAGAAATCTATCATATCCTAAAAATCACAACTTCTGAAAAAATTAAACCATAGAAGTTTTTACAGATGGATAGTAATTATATTTTGAGGGACTGGTCATTTTTACTGCATCAGTCTGGGAATTCGTTTATTTTACGAAGATTAAGCGAAGAATAAATATGATGAGGCCTTTTAATTATTGCATATATCCTTTTAAATCATTAAGAGGTTTTATATATTGATATAACAATTTGTTAGCAATTTCCATGAACATCTGAAATATTTTTACATTAATTCAAAGCATGCTAGAATGGGTTGAACATGCCTCATCTGTGCTGTTGTCAAAAAATTCCCCTGGACCAATTCATTCAAAACTGCGTTATAATGTGCATCTACATAAAAGTTAACTACTGTGCGATTTTCAGTAAAATTGATCAATAGAGGAATTTTGGATACGTTGAGGCTTCTACCTTAAATGATGGAGGAGACAATGTCAGTGTTGTGGACGCCACCGATGGGTGATTAGAATGTAATTGTATGATCTGATTTTGTTTGGAATTCCCATAAAGTCTCAGGTGGGGGTTTTGCTCCCCTAAGTATTTAACGATTTCAAGTTTTCGCCAAAGCCATACAAATGTAGTCAAGTAATATCATGAACGTAAATATACAATATGTAAATGTGATGATCTTT
Organism: Pteria penguin; assembly: GCA_035048485.1. Lineage (NCBI taxonomy): Eukaryota > Metazoa > Mollusca > Bivalvia > Pterioida > Pteriidae > Pteria > Pteria penguin. The sequence continues at coordinate 25,400,507 of CM068580.1, forward strand.
GGTTTATTTAGTAGAGGTAAGATTTCTATCTAGTTTTTAAGATTTGAAGTCATGGAGTTGTCTGTCAATGTGGTTATTTGATTTAAGATGCGTTGAACATTCATTATCAGGAAACTGAACGATACAGTATTATCTGTCTAAAACAGGAAGAGTAAATGAAACTGTATACTATGCTATTGTCTGTTTAGTACTAAAATAGTTTAAAGCCGGCATGGCTCAGTGGATGAGGTGCTCGGCTCGTCACCGAAATGTCCTGAGTTTTCGACACCCGCCTTGGCACACCAGTTTTCTTTCTTTCAGACGAAACCGTGTTGAACGGTAGGTAAAAGATCCCTCACTGCTGTGGATCCGTTACACAGATATAAATTTTCATGCAATGCATCAGGTAGAGGACGCCGCCATATACGTGAAATAATCATGGAAAGACATAAAATAATAAAAAAATATCATTGTCGGAACCATTGCTCCTCCATGGTATGTACACTAAATCATCGTAGGAATGGAGATGAGAAATTCCAATGGATACGTTTTTTAGGGGGGGGGGGGGTTTCGTTTTTATTTTTTATGCTATATCTTCGAACTTGGATTAAATGTCTGTAAAATTTACCAAAAGGTTTTCGAAGGTTATGATATTTATAACCCTGAGTCAGAAGTTTGAAATTGGTTTGAAATGTTTTTGCGTGAAAATCCAAAACATTACTGCAGGCGAACCAATTGAGTAATATACATACCATATGATAGAAGTTTAGCGACATCGCCATCTTATTAAGGGAAATTTACAATAGGAAATCCTAAGTCGTCACGTTTATCACATATGTTTGTATGGATATTGTCGCTTATAGTTTTAATATCTTAGTCAATGACAGGTGTTCCCTTATTAGAGCTATTGGTTTTCTTTAATTAACCACACCAATTGTTTCAATTTACTTCAATTAACCGTCCTAAGTCGGTATTGTAACCGCAGCACAATCGTATATTTTAATGTTTTTCCGTGTATATTCTACATGTTCTATATGTTTTGTGTGCATGTCCTTAGTATTTTGTGCCATACAGCTTTGTCTGATGCTTTCTGTTTTCTCTTTCAAATGGGTAAATGTCAGTAATATATGTCAGGGTTAACAATTAATAAGATATCATGAAGATATCCAGAGATGTCATTGAACTTATCAACAAGATCGGAACGTTTAGAGGTTTGGATAGAAGGAATGGTCCTTCTCATAACAATATAATGTACCAACCAGAAGCATTACTTAAGAGACATAAGTTGTCGAAATGCACATATTATAACCACTAGGCCGGCGTCACTACTTGTGGACTGATAGTTACCGAGGGCATCGTAAATCTAATTTTCCTGACAGTTTTCGGGACGTGAAATATTTACTTAAACGTTTCAGTCATAAAATTTTGTTAGTCCCTCTTACTCTAGGGAGTATCTCCCTCATATATTGCTCTTTAGACTGATTATTTGGCTCACTTATTATTATTATTATTATTATTATTATTGATAAAAATGGCCAAGGAAACGCTAAGCTCCAGTTGCTTAGTAAATTATTAATGACATTGATCATACTATCATAGATCTATACATATGGACCTATGATACATTGTCAAGATTATTTGAAATTCAACTTATCATGCCAAGAAAAGTCCTGCGTCTAAAATTATTAAATTTTCCATTTTTTTCAAGTCCATTTCTCAGGTCAGAAACCCCAAAACACAAAAAAGTTAATGACGTGGCCTCGGTTAATGTTGCCAGGTGTCGTTTCAATCATTTCACTTGTTTAATGTGATATTACTTTTTTGAAGAGATGTTATAATTTGACATATCATACATGTTTTCTTACGCATAAAGTATGTATTAAGCATAAACATCTGACCCAGCTGTAAGACAAAATATAAGAACAGAAATGTTTTCAATAGACAAAGATGATAATGCAACGCACATTAAACTGCATATATAAAACAAATTTGTATGATTTCATTAAAAAGATAAACGTGATGTAGGTCTAATGCTATACAGACTTATATTACTAAAATATGAAAATTGTGAATGTCATGAACTTTTCAATGATGGAAATACTATAATTTTGGCACAAGTATGTAATGTCAAATAAGTCAATGAACCTATAGAATTCCATCCAACTACACATTCCAAAACACGTAATATATTAAGATATTTTCAACAAATATACACAGTACGGAAAATTTTGTTAGCTTCAAGATAAATATAACGAAATTTGAAAAAAAGTACTTCTCAAAGTCTTTCGATACAGTGTAATGCAATTTCATATAAGATTTCTCATTTACTAAAGCACAATAAATGTATAGTGATGGATTAAAGAAAGTAATATGACAATTAACTCAGCTCATAATCATAATATATGTAATTATAATTTTTTTTTTTTTCGAAAAATAAATACTTTGATATATAGAGTTAACGAAAGAAAAAAGAAAAGCCTACGCCGAATTCGACTAATGCAGAATATTTAATTCTTTCTTGTTCCTCTCTGTCTCATTTTGTTTTTCATAGTATCTTCTATACTAATTTTTGAGGATATTTCATAGGCACCTGTGTATAAAAAAATCTCAAATACATTTTCAACTTCAGTTCTTAAAGGAACTTCAATGGAACTTAATTAAATGTTGCAATGTTATTTTGTCTGATTAAATAAAATACTTTGTAATGGTCTGCATATATTGTTTTCATATTGACGACATAGTTATAAAACTGTTTTCGTTGGTATTTCAGATTTTCTATACATTATTTACTGACCACGAGTTTACACAACACCACATGCACAGTGTTTACATAAAAAACATGTTTCTTTTCATGGTCAGTTGCATTGATACTCTTAAATTCACTTTTATTGCTTATGATATACAACGATAATTTTATCTGTTATATATAAAAAATTCTCGTATGTATATGGTGAAAATAATCAATGACTACGTACAATTACACAGACATCTATCAGAATTATATCTCTCATTAACTAGTCTGCAATTAAGAGGTGATATAATATGGAGGTCAAGCGAAGCATAGATTTCAATAGCAATCAAGTGTGCATTCACACGAAGTAGAGCATTCATTCCAATAAAATTCCGATTATAGGTGTTATTTACGAGCGTAAATCTCAATGTTATTAGAATGAGAGTGATAGTGCTTATATTCCAATGTATCAGATCTGAAAGCTTTGCGCATAAATCTTTGAAATACGTAATCAAGTGTACTGAATCACGTCGTGAAGAAGTCAAATGTTGCACAGATATTAACCTATTTTATATAACTCGTAGGCTAACACGATAGACAGACGTAATTTGTAGACACAAATGCAAATGACGTGTAGGTTGTGGTTAATGACACTGCGCCGCAAATTTCAAGCCATCTGTGTAGAAACAAAACATTTGGCCAAACTTAAATTGTAAAAGAAATGATAAGAAGTCCTCTAAGAAGGGAAATATGAATTAGATACCTAAAAAGATACACTCGATATAGTGGGGAAATCACAAAATCTCTAAGTAAATATCATGTCTGCTTGTTAAATTGTTAAATCAACCCAGCGTATTTTCTTTATATGGCCAAGGGGCCAAATTAGTGGTCATCGAATGTTTCTTGTTATTTATTTAATATTGTAAATATTCTTATTATAATTTGGCACTAAATATTTCCCAATTATATGTTTAAAGATTTTCTTGATTATATTTGTTATATTGATTTTTAAAATAGTGGTTCGATACATTGATTGTTTAGATAATACATGTCAGAATATATAACGATATATAAATTTAGTGTACCAGGTGCGCATTTCGACAGCTTATATCTCTGCAGTGATGTTCAAGACCGGAATTGTGGTAATCCAAAGCGTAAATATTTACCATGTACTTAAAACAGAGGATATCAATGGTGTTACATTGTAAAAATTGTTGACACGCTCCACATGTATCTACAAAATATAGTAGTATCTACGTCACCCATTGTCAAATGGTTGTTTATTTGTAATGCTGTAATGTATAGGTAAGTCATATACTTTACATTTGTATTATAATGCCAGATTAGAAGCAAGAAAATAACATATAAGGAAAATCTGCCTTCTTTGTGCATACATCAAGCATCACATTTGCGCACGATGGCAATAAAAACAAGGAGACATAATATTGATCACGTGACGTGATAGCACAGATGTAAATGAGGAGTGTTCGTATATTCATTCGAAGGCTCGTTCTCCGTGCAGGTAATTGGTAATTTATGATATCCCACCCATCCACTCTGATTTTTCGTGCAACGTTAGTATTATTAGGATTTATTTTTTTTTGTCTACATTTAGATATGCCAGGGTTATATATGTGCTAGACTAGCAACGTCACTGAGGAAGTTCTACGGTCGTTACGAGACTCTTATTACTCCATATGATATCTCGTTATCAAGACTTTTAAATGATATTCTGGACTGAGACCGATTCCGATCTTTTTACACAGATTTGACACCTTCTATGCTAGAAGGTTACCTACTTTGACTTCTCCATATATAAATACATATGGAATTTACACGATTTGACTTTTTCTACTGGGTATATGTGACGGGTGTTTCTAGCAAGCAGGAGATGCTCACTCTCCCCCGGCACCTGATCTCACTCCATCACAGGGGTTCACATATGCTCTTCAAGTATTTTCCACTTGTTTATCATTTTCACTAATTTTGTATGTCTTCTGGTTTCATGATTTTTAGACTTATGGTTTGGATTTTTCCATCATCTTTACACTGGTTACACATTGTTGTGATAAATTTATATACTTATTGATATTTTGTTAAGATAGATAAAAAGACAGAAAAAGAGATATTGTTTCGTTTTGGTGATATATATCGATAACTTGAGCATTCACATTTTGATTTTTGTTTGAATCGTCATTTAAGAATTGAGATTAATTTAATCATGAATATTAATATGTATTATTGATGAGATTGATAATGATGGTTATTATTTCAGGAAGACGATTATGAATCTATGTGTGATGATTTGAAAATTGACTTTGTGATATTATGTATATTAAAAGCACATCATGAGCGCTTCATTCCTATATACGTGTTATGTTTATTTTGTAAAATATTTATATTCGTTTGAGTGAAACGAATTAGAATAATAAGGTATATACAATAAATAGAGTGTAACAAGTAGGTGAAGTAATATACAGTAACTGTCAGTAATATGAATTAGCTATTTATTAGTTGATTGCTATTCACTTCGTAGAAAATATGATTTCATTTTTATTTATTTATTTATTTATTTTATTTTATTTTTATTTATTTTTTTTTTATTTTTATTTTTTTATTTTATTTTTTTTTTTTTTTTTGGTTGGGACGGTGTTTATTTCACAGTTATTGACCGACTCTGATTATCCCTGACATACATAAAATATCCATTGTTTTCCTGTTTGTTTTGGGTTTTCTTGATATTATGTTTTTCACATTGATAAAAGTCCAATAATTAATCTATGATTTGATGTCTTTATAGTAATGGTATGGATACGATCTGATAAGACCGGTAATCACGACACAAATCATGCGTGTGCGATTTCATTTTATTCTCAAATGTTCTCCAACATCACGTGCCAAAAATCAATCAGATACAAGAAGGATAACTCTAACATAAAAGTGATACTGCAAAATATATGACCACCCAGGGCTGTTTATGACTATGCAAGGGGCATCTCAATCGATTGATGAATTACCCATGTACTAAGAAGGTTGGTAACGCTTTTCTTGTCCACTAGAAATGTTCCATTGCGACTGTCACTATTTCTCATGGTGCTCAAAAAGAATATAGCAACCTTTACTTAATTTGTGGAAAGGGAATCTTTTAATTAATAATTTTAATATAGTACGAAAGAATGTAAATTCATTGTGCAGTTAACGCGTTAACCTCTACAATTGAAGTTCCAATGATACTAAAGTTTACCGGTAATTGTATGACGTAATGTGCAATGACAGTTTGAAGCCTCATTACATTTGTACCTCTTTGTTGGTGTACATTTGAAATCCACTGAAGTACATTAGTACTATTTATATCTTTATTTTGTTTAGCAGAATGGATGTTCATGAGTGACTGCCGCTCGGTATCCTAGCACTTCACTTAGCAGGTTGAACTATAATTAGAGGGCAAGTTATACAGAGTATCATTGTCTTCTTCGATACATGCACTGAATTCATAAGAATTCAGAGTCAGGAGAATTCAGATTTACATTCATATCAATTTGTTGAGAATTCTTGTTGAAATTTCTATAATTTTGGGACTTTGATATAACAAAATTAGGCTTATTTTCCACACTTTCATTTCGGATTAAGTAAAGATTAATGAATTCACCCGATAGGCAAATGCTTTCTTTGGTATCAATGAACTGGATATATATTGTTGAAAAGTGATATTTCCAAATTTAGATAAAAGTTCTGAATACGATTTAAATATTTTGCCAAATGTTTTCTAAGATTGTGATATCTGTAACCTCAAGTTATAAGTTTCAAAGTAATTTGTAAATTTTTGGTATGAAAGTCCAAAACATCAGTACAGCCCCTGGCAAATCGAACCAACTAAGATATATAAATGCCATATGATAAGAGTCTATGGACATCACCATCAAAATAAGGGAATTTGACAATAGGAAAAACGAAACATCGTCATATTTATAAATCAGCTATTATCTTTTTTATTAGGTTGAGATGACAGTATATTTGGCTGTTTGATTAAATGTTTTATGCCAGCAATTGGTTTAATCAATAAAGGATTTGAAATGAAGATTTCCGTAAACTTGTTAATACGGATGTTGCTCATTTTAAGAATCTCATATTTCTAATCATTATGAGCATGATCTTTTTACTTTTTCTTTTTGACACCAACGTTTACAGTATGTTTGTAATCCTTCTTCTAACATCTTGGCATTTATTAAAATCTATCCTGGACAGTAACCTATATTTAGGTCCTTTTCGAAAATCAATATCGAAGAAGTACCAAACCGTTAATCATTCTCAAAGGCCAAGGACAGATACAAAATCGTGTAAGTTTCAAAAAGGAACTGTTGTGAACCCCGATATACTGAAAAATTCCGAGGTGAGACCAGGTGCCCGGAAAGAGTAAGCGTCTCCTGTGTGTATGCATCACCCGTCACAGCAGTTCTTAAGAAACATGTCAAAATCAAGAGTTTTGGTTTCCTAATTGTACATACGAAAGTACAAACTGGTATACAAAGTCATCTTTGGTGTTCACTAAACAGGTCATTTATTCGCATTCCAGAATATTATCAATCATTCTCGAAAGAGGCACATCATATTTTCGTACAAGATCCCCATAACGACCGTAGAACGCAAACTTTTATCAGAAATACAAGTTAGGTCACACGTAATGATATGACCTGCCGGTTTATATACGTATTATTACAAGTACATGAAGATGGAATAGAGTATAGAACATTAGGTTTAGAAGTAACTGAATTGTAATTTAAGGGTCCAGTACAGCGACTCTCACGCATCGCATTAACATTGACGGTCAAAATTTGAAGTCTCCATACTGATCTCACTCCATCACAGGGGTTCACATATGCTCTTCAAGTAGACATATTTTGTTATTTTCCATTTGTTTTTCATTTTCACTGATTTTGTATGTCCTCTGGTTTTATGATTTTTGGACTTGTGCTTTGGATTTATCCATCATCTCTACACTCCATAAATGACTGTCTTTTACCTTTCCGGGGTATTATTTTATTATCAGAAGAATTACGATAAAACGTACACATTTAGCATTCAGTCAAACTTTAAAATTGAACTGATGAATTTATTGAACGTTTAAAAACTTTGCACAGACTGCACGCTTTCTTCTTTAGGGGACAGCCAATTGATTCTGAGAGAGGGCTAGCACTTTTTGAAAATATTTTCTGACCCTGAAAATGCTGTAAATAAAAAATCTGGATTTGACAGAAATGAAAATAAATATCCTGGCTGCTAGCATTTACATATACCAGATCATACAAATATTATGCTGAATGTTCTATAATAAACACGTTGATTTTTTCCGACTCGCTTCGCTTGCCCGATTGCTCACTATACTAAAATGTATAGTATTTTAACTGATTAACTTACATTTAAGCGGAATTTATATAACATTGAAAAAATCATGCTATTCAATATGTTCGACGAAACTTAATGAAATTGTTGCTTTTAAAAAAATATATTTGCATGTTCATTTTGAGGGGCAGACAAGGAACAAGGGCTCTACCATCTGCTTTCTTAGAGATTTTCTCTTCAGGTTCTTGTTCGGAATAATGTCATTCACGTCCCATTGCCGCCAGTTTCCAATCCCTTTCCTCGACGTACACCCATGTTGTCCGCCTTTCATTTATATACGAGGCATACCAATATCTTAACGTTATAACGAACGGCCAAAAGGGGTTTTAATTGAAACTTTGAAAACTTTGAAACTTTTAAAACGTGTAAAATTGTACAGGAACAGCTTTGCTTAATATCTACCAAGCTTTCCAAAATTCAATCTGGAAGTAGTGGAGGCAAAGTTAAAAATGTGAAAAATCAATATATCAAATATGTTTATGACATGCTTTTTTGCATTAAAATAGCATAGTTCAAAGTAAGTCAAAAACGAATGAAATATTATCATTCGGACAGGAAGCCATACCAGCAACACCTCCTAACACATCCTTCTAAAGAGATAACCGGAAATTATCCCCATGGATACCAGAGACTGAGAGAGACAATACAATTCACTATAGAAACTAGTAGAATGAAGACCTATACAATTAAAGTAGTGTTTGTATATCATTTGTTCAGTTAACCTTATATTAGCATGTGTTTTAATGGTATATATTACAATGCGCTTGTAACAAGTATTTGTTGGCAACTAGAAAGTGAAGAAAATAAATGACCTGTCCCAAGATATCAAGGAAATAAAAATCTGAAAATAAATAATCTGACTCGACCAAATTACCTGCCTCCCCCCCCCCTTTCAGAATCAAATGGTCGTGCCTTAACAATGGGGAATTTTCACAAACGCTTAGATGATCCAGATTCGTGATTTGTTATGCGGTATACTCCTCGGGATTTATCTTCAATTTCTAAGTAAAATCTTATTTTTAAATCTTTTGTTTTACCATGATTATTATCTTAAACGAGAAAATAATGAAATATATATAATATATGTATTCTTCTTCAGTGAATTCAAATGTGGATTTCAAAACATTTATAACAGGATTTGTAAAAAAATTACTGAAAAATTGCATTATGGCGTAGGATAAAACCAAAGTCATACCCCCTCATGCATTCGGAGTCTCTACTGCCTTTACTCATAAAAGAATGCTGCAATATGTAAAACTCAAAACGGATACGTACAGTGAAATAGCCCCATTTGCTCAAAACGGTGCAATGGTGATTTTCGATATTAATATTCATGTAGGTATAACAGCTGGAATTCCGATTTGTATTTAAGCCTTTCAATTTTGAGAAAGCATATCATTTCTAATGGCATCGAAAACATAATTTAAGCACATGTAAGTACATGTAAACAAACATGATGGATCTCTAATAACGACACAATGAAGACACTTCTCCAGAACAGTTGCAGTGCATATTCAGTATACTTCAATGATTAATGTATTAATTCCCTTGTATGGACACCGATCTTACACTATAGAATTAACAATTTGGACAACAAATCGGATTCCCAATGACCGTCCATTTACGCAACTTCACATTACGTATTGTTTGTAGTAATAGTAAGGGGATGAAGTAAATAAATTATTACCCTTTTTATATCGAACATTGACAATAACTAATCTTAATAAGAAAATATATTTCTTAAATATTTTTGCTTTATTTAACCTAAATCCTTATTTAGTAAATTAATATTGAACGATGACATTAATCTTTATAAATATCGCTACTATACTACATATTTTTTTTTTATTTTTGAATTATGCACTTTGATTATTATAATTATTGTGCAACAGAAGGTGCATTTTTGTTTTGTTTGTACATGCAATACCCATATTTATTGCTTCTTATAAGTATGGAAAACTAATAAAGGTGATTTAGTGTATAAAGTAGTATTTTTGAACGACCTTCAATATTGAATACTCAAGTCTGCGTGAACTGCTGGCGTCCGCGTACTAAACCCTCAAAATAAGATTTCTGAAAGGTTTTGTACTGGTAACAGATACGTGGAGGTTCAAGGTTCTCACAATACAGCGGAAGTTTATATGTGACTCTAAGTTCATAGAAAATATTCGAAACGTTAAATTTATCTAAACCTTTATTGACAAATGTTAACTAATAAATTGCTGTTTAGATGGAAGCGACGAAATACGAGGGAAAAGTGTATGTGAAAATGAAATAAGAATACTAAGTCTAAATCAGTCATAACTGCGTAAATTTCTAAGATCAGCTTCGTCCAGGATAGGTTTCAATAAAGTTACCGGAATAGATGACAGTACATGTAATAGTTGGTTACGGCCATTATTTTGAACTATGATCTATGTAATCGATTATGTTTGCTGCAGTTGTTATTGCGACAATGGCCGTGTGACCAATGTTTTCTTTTAAAATTTGCTCTTAATGAAAAGGTGTTAATATTGTTATTATTAGAAGAAATATTTCCTTGCTGATATATAAATGGACAATGAGACCAAGGGGATCTGGGGTCTGATACTGCTTACTCCAATAAAGTTCGGTTTTTAACATCCCATTGAGTTTCTCTTGATTATTAAGTAATATTTTTGACTGGAGTAAGTTCCTCATTGTTATTACTATGCTTATATCTAATAAAGTGGTTACAAAGAAAATTTTTGTTTTTACGTCGGGAATTATTTCTGATTCTATTAGAATGAATACGAAAAGGATTTTTAAAGTTTTCGAATTTTCTCCGACATATTGATCCACACATCCCCTTGCTTCTCAAGTAATAACATAAATGAGACTTGACGAATTTCAGTAATAACATTGACTTGCACGAAATATGGTGGCAAGTAAGACATTTCTTGGCGTTGCACCTATTAATTTTAGAATACCCTCTGTACAAGGAATTAATAGATTGGTGAGAATTTACAGGTGTAAAAGTTTTAGAAAATGTAATCGTTGTATAGTCTGTGAAATATGCGATAGTTTCATACCACCTTATATATCTATTAATTTGCAAAACTACAGTAGGAGAATATATCGATTTATGTCGTTCATGTGATCGAGTCCAAATGTAACTGATGCATTTGCCTATTTGTCCGTGAAAGTGTATAAGTTCATCTGTTGTCGTGTGTGTGTGTGTGTGTGTGTGTGTGTGTGTGTGTGTGTGTGTGTGTGTGTGTGTGTGTGTAGGTGTGTGTGTATTACAATTTGAATGAATACTGCTCTGTATTACAGCATTTTACATAAAGGTGATTTTCTATCGAAATTAGTTGATAAATAAGGGTTCACAAAGCCTTTCAATATATTTAATCGCAGTTTTCTCCATTACTATAAGAGATACAGGTATGTCACCCTGAGGACACATTGTTAATAATTGTATTTTTATTAATCTCTTTTAACACCCATCAAACTCTTACATCACATAGTTTTACAAATCGAAGAAAAACTGTTACTATAGTCCGTCACTTCCGGAATAAATAACTTTGGCATCTGATTCCTTGCACATGACCTACACATATTGTTACATGGTACCACTTCAAATACCTTTATAATTAACTCATTGGTTTCTGTTATATTTACTATCAGATTTATAAAAAATTACGTACAAAAATAATCGAAATTAGGGCAATAATCTGGCCCAACAGAGCTTTAGATAATGATGCATTTGATCTTATAAGAAAACGTACATTTGATTTAACGAAATGGATTGAAAGTAAACACCCCTAATCTTCGATAGAATATAAGAGAGAAAACAGAAGACATCTGACAAAGCTGTATGACACAAATCACCAAGGCCATCCACACAAGGAAAACCGACATTACAAAAATATACGATTGTGCTGCAGTAATGATATCGACTTCGAACGGTCAATTGAAGTAACAAACGTCACTCAATTGGTGTGGTTAACCGGTTAATGGGCGCCCACCTTCCCACTTACCGTAAAAGCAGCACAATCAAAGGACACACATTTAAAAATTTATAAATAATCCTCCATATAGAGAACAAGAATCAATAGGTTTCTCAAGAAGAGAGGTTATAAATATTTTAATACATACGAAACGTTTATAGAATAATAAGGTACCTTTTTTAATCGATTAACTAACGCTTATACTGTAACAACTACGAGACGGCAGGGTCTACTTTCTCCTTCGTTATACCTTCTTTCTATTTTCTCTCTCTCTCCAGATATGTTTTTAAATTTTTCTTTCTTGTTTAACTATGTTTACTAGATTGAAAATTGAAATACTGTCTACATTTCGATACCTTATAACTTTTGCTTAACTTATAAGCTTTGTCAGATGTCTTGTTTTTTCTATTTTATTAGCTCAACACTGCAATGGAATAAACAATGGTGTAAATTATGGAAGTTAATAATGCTTAATATGATTTATTCTATTCAGTAACATTTATCAATTTAGTTTTAATCTATAAAGAGATGTGTGTACAATTCTTATGAGAAGGAAGATATCGGTTATACGTAAAGAACATAATTAAAAGGTTAAAATATCAGAAAGAGTTCAAATGCAAAATCCTGTCCGAGTAAACATAACTTTCGTCAATTGCTCTGAATACTGATAGCTATAACATATGATGTATTAAAAATGTTTTAGATACAAACTGAAAATTCTGCTGATATTCTTATCTATGTAGTTACGCATAATTTGACGCGTTGTAAAATTACAAACCCGAAAACGTATGTGTAATTTTCGTCGTCACTATGTCCACGCGTCACGATTAGACTTTATGTAGTTTGTACACACCTGATACAATCGATGACATGCTCATAGAGACGTTCTGTATCCTCTAAAAGCTTTTCATCCTAGCATAATTATTCTTATGAACGTAGTAATGACATAAACATCTATGAAATCAATAGAATGCCTTGAATTACATAATATCAATTGAGATACTGTTTGTTTTATTATTAACAGCACATTTGATAAGACATATACATACTTTTTTTCAAAGATGATATCATCAGCGATGGGAGTTATATTGGGAGTGTTTGCCATGTGAGTCTTTGGAACATGAAGTATGCTTCTAAATGTGAATTGTCGTCAATGATACCAATCTATGTCACTTCTGCAGATATCACCGTTCCATTGCTTGTAAATAACGTGTTTACAATCATTATTTCTCTGTACTAAATATTCGAAAGAAATCTTTATAGTGATAAACAATTCCAAAACTAGGAAACTTCAAAATACTTATACAGCTGACCAGTGCTCTATGGGTTCTATTATAAACGGCTTGTTAATTAAGCTTATAATGGAATTAACTAAACACACAGTTTGACCAGTTGATGTTGCATTTTCAATGTCCAGATAAAACTTTACGAACTCGGTGTTGTGGTTCTTCCAGCAAGAACAATTTGGAATCCCAAATAGAATGAGACATGGTGTACGGAAGGAGTGAGCACCTCCTGCTAGCATGCTACATCCGTCCCAAATGTTCTTTGGAAACCTGTCGTGTTCGGAGGTAAAGTTATGCAAGTATTTGTCAATCTGATTAAAACCATATCTTTATTCGGCTTCTCTATTTGTCCTATTCCGGATAAAGATCTGGCGAAACCTCGTAAGGGGTCATGTTCTGGTGAACTCTGATGTTTAGCCAATCAGTGGATCGGCTACAAATTCCTAAGGATGAAATTAAAATCTCCGTCGTGCGTGACCTACACGTTTTTGATGTTACATATTGCGTCACATGCACGTGCCTAGCGAAGTCCAAGTAGAAAATAACGGTTTCAGTGACTGAAACGTCATCAGAGTTCATAAGAAGATGACTCCTTACGAGGTTTCGCCAGATCTTTATCCGCAATGGGACAAATGTACTTTGTCTTGGTAGAAGGGTCATATATTGTTACATCAATTTTCATACATAATAATCAGTCAAATATATAATGCTTTCATGTGAATATTTTATAAGCTGACCAGAGCAAAGCCCACCATGTCTGATTATGTCAAATTAAGGTTTATAAAAAGGAAATAAAGGTCCAATGTCTCAACTGTGTATATGACATATAAACGATAAATGACAAAATAATAAGAAGTTTCACATTGGATGGGAATTCAGAATTAAGTAGAAGACGTGGCCAAGTTGCATGACGAAAAGCAGAATGCATAGCAAAAAAAAAAAAAAAAAAACCAAACACCCCCCCCCCCCAAAAAAAAAACCCAAAAAATAAAATGAGAGCATGAAAAATATTAGGGATGTATTTAATTATAGTCAAGTTGTAGTACCAACTTGGTACGTTCAATTAAAACCTATTGTTGATAAAATATTCAGTAATTTATCCTTCAAAGGGAAGTCGTTTCCAATAAAGCTACACTCAAATGCCACAAATTCTCGGGCACATACCCATTATCAAGTGGATAATAAATATATGAAACAATCCAGTAAAATTCATCCTGCTGGTATAAGCGCCCAGCATGAAAAAACAAATCGCAAAAGTATGACGTCATTAAAACAATAACATAATTAAAAGTCCGTTAAAATGATGTCACATGACGCGCGTAAAATGAAATAGTTCTATATATTTATTTTTTCGTTACGACCGTGCGGGAATCCAGTCACTAATACCAACTGGATGGATTATACTTAGTTGTTTATACAAAAAGATAATGTTTAAACTCTAAAAAGACCAACAAAAGTTATACAATTAGTCCATAATCTATTTTCCAGTCTTTGACTTCGACTTTCAGATAGACCCTGAGTGGTCTTGATGGCCTTTATGAGATACCAAATATTTTCTTTTGAAAATACCCTTTCAGGTATGATACTGAATGACTTGTTTAAATGACTTTGATATCCAGAAATTAAGATATGTGTAACGTATGATCAAAAATTCAAATTCAAAGATTAATGAGAAATGAGAACTTTTATTCTTCGACCTTGACCTTTCAGGATTGAACTTGATCCAATAGACCTCGACCTGTCGAATGATTGAGTGAACGATGATCAAATTAAGATGAATGGCTAATGAGATATGAACTCAGATGGACAGACAGACAGACGCAAATGTGATCAGTGGGGTTTTTTTCAAATCAGGTCCGTTATAAGGACACATCCCAATGGAAATTTCATTTACCAAACTTTGTCTAAATTTTCCCAAACATTGATCTTTTAGCATTATGCAAATGGGACAAAAAATTCCCAAATGCAATGAATGCAAAGATACGGGCACTTTTGAAAAAAAAAAACATTGATGATGTCAACTATATGCACCCCAAACTTTTTAGGGAGCATTAAAATGAGGTACATATCCTATATTAAGTGGGGAACATAAAATGCGGCACATAATCTATTTGTGGCACAGTCTTTAGTGACTAGTCTACCAAAGGTACACCAATATGGGAAAACATTGTATATTTCATCAGAATATTACAAATTATCTAGGATTATCACAAAAATCAAGTATCAAAAATTCATTGTAGTATTGTACAACAGCAGAGGTTGTCAGTCACTTCAAATATATGGACAGAAACGTAGCGTTTTTAACCCACCGCTCTCCGATTTAAGCATTTACTGTGTAATTACGAAGGAACTCGTCTATTTCATACCAAATTAAAGTTGTATATGATGCCCTGTATTATTTATAGTATGTCTTAGATTTATCTCATTGCGGGTTGTTAGATACAGAATTCAGTCATCCAAGTTTTGACTAAAAGGGTCGCATTTGCGACTTGATTATCGATTTTGCGAACAGGAATAGCTCGAACTTGCAAAAATGCGACCAATTCTATGAAACTTGTCTTTTCCAATTTTGTAGTTTTATAAAATTTGTCCTTTTCCTAATTTCTTTCCGATCCCGTCACATAACAAACTGAAGTAAAACTTTCTAATAAATAATGTTCTAAACGGATATGCTGCATTAACACCCAACGCGTCCGCATTTTCCCCACTTTCAGTATAGAATTTATTCGCAGTCTAGTTCATGAATGAAACTAAGTTCTTTAGATGTAAAATGTCAATCCGGTTGATCAAGTGAGGAGTCTTTTATAAGCTGCACATTATGCAACGCAGCGTAAAAGTGTCCGTAATTGATTTATCTCCAAGACACATCCCATCTGAACTAAATCCAATGATACTGCGTCTTGTCTTGACTGGCAGAGATAATAATAAATCACATGCCGCACGTTCTATCTTCCGATCCTCGAAGTTGATGTAAATAAAGCGCGTAGTGATATTTGTAATCATGTGTAAATAAAATTTTATCTTGTCAAAGTTGAAGAGACTACCTTACTTCATAGTTCAGTACAGTTGGGTGCAATCCTAACCTTACATTCAAGTGCATTTGACAAGTGCACTTCAAGTTTAGTTTTTCGTCCTGAATACCAGTCATAAAGTTTAGTCAAGTGCGCTTGATATCAAGTTTACTTTAAAGAAATTCCGTCGTCAAGTTTACTATCACGTGACACAAAGTTTACTTTTCACGTTTATTTATTACAATTATCCAGTTTCGTATAACACGATAGAAATAATTGTCTTATTATGTACAATTGCATATTTTATACATATAAAAACTGTTTTAATAGAAAAATATAGTAAATGTACATGTATATAGAAAGTAAACTAAACTTGAAGTGCACTTGGAGTAAACATGGAATCAAGTTTAGTACTAAACTTGGAATCAAGTTTACTACTAAACTTGATTCCAAGTTTACTCTGTTTTCGCCAAGTAAACTTGAAAAGCAGTCATAAAGTTAACTTGAAGTGCACTTTATGTAAGGTTAGGATTGCACCTAGCTGTAACTCCTCTTTTTTCTTTCAAATAATAATAAATCTCCAAGAACATGCCATTTCAAGACAGTTGTCTATGAATATGAGGGATCATAAGTTCTATATTTTGTTGCGCCATGAGATGTTCAGAATAAATGTATTAGATATATAGTAGTGTTATGTCATTCGGCAATTTCTCTAAGTGCTGACTGTACGAGATAGTACTGATAGTACCAACTCGTAAACATTTAGTGAGTTAAATGCCACTATATCGAACAATATTCAATAAGGAACATCTATTACACCAGACAAGAACAGAGATATTAACTATCAAGGACCAGTGGAAGAACCAGAGCTTGGATCAGGTACATGTACCATTAAAGAGTAAGCATCCGCTGCTGACTGATAACATCCGCTGCGATATCATAGATATATGCGAGCTAGTATACCTCGTAAGCATACTAAGTAAACAACGAAGACTTACGGAAGGGTTAAACACATCTCGAAGTCCTTAGAATAAAAGGACATCATGTACAATGTTAAAATGCGAACCCCAATTAAAATCAGGTGAGACCAGGTACCAAGAAGGTGTAAATGGGAGGAGAAAGTATGTTGCTACCCAGGAAAAGGAATTTGGTACTAGACTTGAAATCGTCACGTTGGTCATAAAGAGAGGTAACTAACGAACCATCCGATAGGAGTATATCGAGATATTACGCAAAAGATGCAATCTCAATTGTATCGTTTATCTCGAGTTCCTTGGGTAAATGAGGTCGAGGTGACCTTTAAATACAGGATTGTTAACCTTACAAAACGTCATCTATGTATCTGTAAGTAAAGTTGAACCGAGATGCTAATTGCATCTGGAGAGCAGAAACTGTGTGAATTCTGCTTCCTGTGAAAGAGAAGACATCTGAATAGGCTGTATGACACAAGTCACCAAGGATATGTATATATATATGAGTATATAAAATGTTGGGCAGAAGTTTGCGCAATTTGTACACATCGGAATGCCAAGAATTTGCTGGAACACTCTCCCACCAAAATCACAAAAAGAATGGTCATTAGAGTTACAAAACAATTAGGTTTTTGAAGTTGAATAAGAAGTCCCTCTAGTAATCAAAACAAAGACTAGTTTGCCTAAAGAGGGGTGCATGCCCATACGAATTCCCATTATTTGTCTTATATATATTGCCGTTAAATTGCACACGAATATTGTCCATCAGAAAAAGGAAAGCATTCTCATTGCACGTCCAATATATGTTAGAACTATATTGAGAGATATTAAAAATGCAGAGGTGTTTTAAACTCTCCGAAAAACAGTGATTAATATCCACTAATATAGCAAGTGTTCTCACAAGTTAATATTTTGTTTAATACAAATAAATATAGAACATATATACCTTTTAATGTTGTGCACCAGATGCGCATTTCGACAACATATGACTCTTCAGTGATGTTTGTAGCCGAATGATTAGAATTCTCATAATACATTAATGTTTGACGAGCAGTGTTCAATTCAAAATTATCGAAAAAGTGAACCAAAAGAATCAACCTGAGGACAGAGATATGCGTAACGCAGATACTCCTTAGTTATAGAGTGATTTACGAAATTTCATGACTGAAAATTTAAGTGTGTATATTTCATATCAGTACAAACGCACTGAAAAGCATACCATCAATACAAAAGCACTAAAACTTGACTTATGATGCCCTCGAGCACTAAGTGAATAAAGTTATGACATTACTCTCGGTAATTTGTTTTTATAAAGTAACGCCACTTTATTTTTATTATTTTTAATAACCATTTACACATAAGTCGTATGAAAATACAAAAATGTAAGTGTCATAAAATTAATATGAAATATATGAATATCTTGATACATACATATTAATTATTTCAATTAGTCGATCGAGATTTTCGTTATCTGTGTTATTTATATTGATATATTTTGTGTTTTCATGGAGGAATAAAGTACAGTGGCTGATGCATTAGAAAGATGAGCGTTAGCGCATTATATCTCATAAATGCATCAGACATTGTACTTTATTCCTGCATGACAACACAAAATAAGACACTTATTCTATATATATATGCACTTTTAACGCCAAAATATCATACTGGAAACTTCCATTTCCTATTTATAAATTGCATCATCAAATCATTTCGGAGGGAAGTTATAAAATGAAAGAAACAGCCGGTGTCCCATGACAACGTAACGTTTATCCAGAATGACATACTTTCTTCGAATGGCAAGCACTTTAGCGCAAAATACGACTTTAATGATGTCACCCAAGGTTGAAAATGTCGAACCTTTAATTATGACGTCCTAAGCTTAACAATCAAAAGTCTGCCAAACATCGCTTTCTGTGTTAAAAAGTGGGTCAAATACGGGGCGTTATGACGTCACCGGTCAATGTACTTTATACAGAAATAAAATGCATAGGTCTTGAAAGCTGTATCTCAGGCAATTACATTGGTTGTGCATATATATTAAATTGACACACTTTAGACAGTTCTCTGATTCAATAATAGATCTCAGAAGCAAATGTCAATCACAAAAAATCTAACCACTGCACATTTAGAAATAAATATTGATTGATTGATTGATTGATTTTGTTTTATGTCATTCCACAAATATTTCATGTATACAGTGAAGGCATCTGTCTGATGCATCGCATAGACATTTTTACCTTTGCAACAGACCCATCCAATGCAGTAAGGGCTCTTTTACGTGCCACACCTACCATGACACGGAACCTCTGTTTTAATGTTTCATCCGAAAGACAGGACACCAGTGCGTCAACGGCGGAAGTCGAACCAGGGACCTTTCATTTACGAGCTGAGCACCTCCTCCACTGAGACTCAGCGGCTTACAAATAAATATCGGACCGTAGAAAAGCAAATAAAGGCGATCGAGTTCACTTGGATAGATGATGCTAAATTAATCCGCGAATGAAGGATTATTAATTGAAAGCAAGTCATCTATATATCTGTAAGTAAAATTAAAGCCAAGAGCCAATTGGTTTTTTTTTTCTCCTTGCGAAAGCAAAGACTGAATGAACTCAGCTTCGTATGAGTAAAGGAATATGTCAGCCAGAAGCGGAGCACAGTTAGTGCCCATTGGAATGCCGACAATTTGTTGAAAAACCTTTCCTCCAAACACCAAAAAAATGTTGTCGACAAGAAAGTTCAACATCTGGATGACAGCTGTTTCAGTGTATTTATTTTTGAAATCAGAATTTTTCCTAACAAAGTAAGTTTTATCATGGCCTTAACTATATATTTGAATTTGCGGCTTCCGTTTTTACTAATAAATGCATTTTGAATAATTTCCGCTAATCTGTCTTTTAATTTCTGATGAGGGATCGTTGTGTAAATTGTGTTGCGTAGCAGTTCATAATATTCTCAACATTTTGGCTCCATGTGAATGATCTGGGTTCTGTGTGTTCTGGAGTAAAAGTTTTCTTAATTGAGTGTTTTTAACAATATCAAGATCACCAGTAATGACACGGCCACAAGGAGAATATACAAAATTAGATGAGGAACATGCACACGGTTGGGGATGGCATGCAGAGTTGCTAAGATCAAGACACTGTAGAAACCCTTTGTAATTATAAATTTTGGATGCAACTGATGGTGTCAAGATGTTCAAGGCCGAAAGTGTGGAAAACTAAGTGTCTCCTGTTTGTCTACCCACAATCGCCACTTGACTGTAAAATACTGATGACAAAGTACTTCAATACTCCTCTTTTTTCTTTCAATACTGCATATATAACATCAATGTAAACATATAGAGATTCAAATAATCATACTCACAGAGAATATAATGAGAGGTATGATAAAATTGAAGTCAATGAATATACATATAATACAAACTTTATAACTTTATTAACACTGCATATATGCAATAATTATGGACTAAAACTGTATAGAAATTGTATCGGGACATGTACATTTTCCATATTGTTATTTTGAAATGTATCAAAAACTGCATTAAATTTTTCATAAACAATGATTGAAATTACGATCTTGGGTCTACAAATTGAATTTCAGATGAGACATGGCCGAGAACCTAGTCCCCTCTGACTGTTAGTCGGGACTCCTATAGATCAAGGGTTTGAGTTCGCTTCCAGACCGGCAGAGGAGTTAATGGAACTTGTTAATGTCACTCTATTTGATATCATAATCTTACTCTATGTTATTATTAGTGCTTGTATATGTTTATGACCTCTCAACCCTAGATACTTGTTGATCCTTTTTCTCTATATGGAGGATTATTTATAAATGTGTGTCTTTTGATTGTACTGCATTTGCGATGAGTGAAAAGGTGGGCCCGTAAACCGGTTAACCACATCAATTGAGTACCATTTATTACTCAATTGACCGTCCTATATCAGTATCGCATCTGCCATACAATAAATAATTTTGACTTTGTAATGTCATTTCACTGCGGGTTACAAAGATTTATTTTACATCCCCTTGGTGACTTTTGGCCTACAGCGAAGTCATATCTCTTTCCCTTTCCCTTCTTAACATTTTGACGTTGAAGCGTGGAGAGTAAGATCATCATTTTGTTTTGTTTTGTTTTTTGTTTGTTTGGTTGGTTTTTTAATGGGGGGAGCATTATCACTGGATAACTCTTCATTTGTGTTGATAAAATGCTCAAAAGAAAATTGACGTGACCATTTCTTTGTTATAATGTTTTATAAGACGATGCATACTTGCATACTTTAAAGACAAATTGAACAAACAGTAAAGGAACATGATAAACAATTACCTTTTTAAAATAAAGAGATCAAAATAGCTATTTTTTTCAAAATTCATATTCATATAATGTTGATAAGACCTTGGGTTTTTATTATTATTATTATTATTATTATTATTATTACTATTATTATTATTACTATTATTATTATTATTATTATTATTATTATTATTATTATTATTAATTATTAATTGTTATTATTATTATCTTATCAAGGTCTTTTATGAACTGCACATTTCATTATAATATAATTCCCACCCATGAAGGAATATCTCGTGTTTATAACAATTTACGTCCCCAAGGTCAATAGAGAGAAACTTCCATAAAGTCATAAAATATATCAGCATTTCAAATCTCTGGGGAAGCAAACATAGATTTTATTACTTTATTACTGTCTCACTTTAGTCAATAATTATAGCGAAAGAATAGATCGAAAAATAAAATTTTACTGAAATATTGGAGATAAATTCCGAAGGATATACCCCATGCAAAGTCAAGTATCGGGATCATCATCATAGTATAAAAAGACAACGGTAGTTCGAAATGCTCGGAACGGCAAAGGTAATTCATAGCGCAAGTAATATGATTTCTTCGAAATTTAGATGAAAAATGATGAGCTAACTTTTTTTTTCATTTTACCTTGAATCTTTATATAAAAACCTGCTTTTCTGCAAAACAAAAATCGTTATACAATTAGTCAATTATATAATTAGTTTGATATATTGTTTCCGTTCTACATCATTTTCATGGTTGACTTTGCAGTACCTTCATTAAATATGAATTTATATTTCAAACTTTATCATCTTTTATCAAGTCAGAAATGGTTTTCCATGCATTTCGTCGTTTGGAGACCATAACATAATTAATATCGTCTTAATGTGCCACACGTCAATAGAGAAACCCCATTACTGCTAGGATCAAAATAATATAGTAAGTGCAGATATCATCAAATTAATTCATTGCTTTCAATATTGTTGATGTCCCAATAAAATTGTTAACCAATATAACACCAATCGTCTTAACCTGTCCATTAAAAGTAAATGAAAAAAAAAGTTTATGCCATACATATATACATACATGTTCCAGATTATTATTTTCATTGACAGACCCGAAATAAATACATGCGCTTTCAATTTTCTTTTACAAAAGTCTGTCTATTATTCTAGATCAGGGAGAATCTTCCTCATGCACAGTTCTGTCCTGAGATTGATTCTTTGATTCTTACTGGGAACTGGGAATTAGTTTTTTACACTTTAGAGTATTTTAGATTTTTGGCATTGAGCATCCTCTAAAAGACATAAGTTGTCGAATTCTCATATACTGCACTAAATCTATACACGTATATGTTCTGATACTTTATACATCATTCGTGAATTACTGCTACTGATGAGAGGTGTATACTGTAAGCACAGAGAAGTAAAATACCAACTACATGTGTCATCTCGTTTGTGAATTACTGCTACCGATGAGAGGTGTATACTGTAAACACAGAGAAGTAAAATATCAACTACATGTATGTCATCTCGTTTGTGAATTACTGCTACCGATGAGAGGTGTCTACTGTAAACACAGAGAAGTAAAATATCAACTACATGTATGTCATCTCGTTTGTGAATTACTGCTACCGATGAGAGGTGTATACTGTAAACACAGAGAAGTAAAATATCAACTACATGTATGTCATCTCGTTTGTGAATTACTGCTACCGATGAGAGGTGTCTACTGTAAACACAGAGAAGTAAAATATCAACTACATGTATGTCATCTCGTTTGTGAATTACTGTTACCGATGAGAGGTGTATACTGTAAGCACAAAGAAGTAAAATATCAACTACATGTATGTCATCTCGTTTGTGAATTACTGCTACCGATGAGAGG
This sequence comes from Pteria penguin, assembly GCA_035048485.1. Classification (NCBI taxonomy): domain Eukaryota; kingdom Metazoa; phylum Mollusca; class Bivalvia; order Pterioida; family Pteriidae; genus Pteria; species Pteria penguin. The sequence goes on from CM068580.1 coordinate 25,424,043, forward strand.
TGTCTACTGTAAACACAGAGAAGTAAAATATATACTACATGTATGTCATCTCGTTTGTGAATTACTGCTACCGATGAGAGGTGTATACTGTAAACACAGAGAAGTAAAATATATACTACATGTATGTCATCTCGTTTGTATCAATTAAAATTAAATTAGGGTGTTAAATCTAATCATGCTATTGAATCATATACTACTGAATCATGCCACATCGATTTTACTATTATTTGTTTCGTATATCACTTCATTATATAAAATGTCTTTGTCCTCTTTTTTCTTTGAGTTGTGTCATGATAAATAATTTAATGAGACTCATTATCGTCAACACTGTTTGATATTCACATCTTCATTGTTAAGCTTTGCAAGTTATGGATCAATGTCCTGCAAACTGTCACAAGGGACCAGACTAGAATATATCGATAAATCATTGAGCTGACGGTTTTCCTTAAATGGCATTCAGATTATAAAGTTCTAATAATTTCTATAATTTTGTGTCAATTATGATTAGCACCATTTGACTGACGAAGGATCTGGTGTTTTTATTTGGTAATTATATACTTCATTTCCCGTGTAAGTGAACGAAGATAGTCTGATATAAACTGCATAACCCCGAACACATCTTCGAACACGAACATATTATTTATCAAGAAGTTGACGGCGTTAGCAATAAACTAAATATGACAATTATAATGTCAAATACGAAGATTTCTTTGTTTGACTCTTGTTATATGTCACATGAAGATAATTGCATTTGTATGGTTACCGAATATGGCTGATAGTATGCAAAGAAAGAAACGAACAAAAACGAAACAGTCAGTATTCTATCGTGACCCTTGATCTAGAACTTTACTGTCTCATTCGGAAGACAGGTCACTGACGTGCCACCGGGGTTACTCCAATCCGGGACCTCACAGTCACAAGCTGTGTACCTAACCGAGTGAGCTACGAGCGCTGTCGGTCTTAATTAATATCAAAAGGAACTTGAGTTATGTGATTGTATCACTCTCAACTACGCACCAGGGTCAACATCCTTGAACCCTGAAAATCAAATGTGAGAGTAGGTGCCCGGAAGAAATGAGCGTCATACACATACACACAAACAATACACAATATATTTTAGCAATACGCACATCAGATAATAAGGACCAATATTGTATAGAATAACACCTAGAAAAAGATTTACACAGTTACAAACTTCAGGTGAAATCCCAGTGGTGGCATAGGGCTCTTTGAAGAAGTCAGTATCCTGTTTGACAATTGATATATATAATGAACATTTGGTAAGGCCACAACAAGTTTTTACTTCTTAATTCTGTATCGGCACGCGGGTAGGTTTTCGTGGTAGTTGTTAAAGGAAAATTATGTAATTGCACCGTTTTCGTGATCTTTGCCGATATTTGTTCACTGACACTGAGTGATATTAGTGGCTATTTTATTTTAAAACGTTATGATCTTTCATAAAATTAAATTAATACAAGAAAGCTTGTCATTTTTATGAATTTGGGGGGAGAGGCTGGATGGGGGGTTGCAGTTCCTGATAAAATGATTTTAATCTATGGCATACTTTGTATCGTTTACTCGGAAGATCGTTTTTCCGGATTTTATTATCATTTGGTGCTGATGCTTACAAAAGCAAAAGTTGAAATGGCCTGAAGATCATTTAACGAAGAAAATGTTTTATAGGTAAAACAATAATGCATACTCAGTTAAAACAGTAAATAGATAAATAAATCAATACATAAATTAACTACAAAATCAAAGACATATATACTCAGGACATTATCACCCCAGGACTTTTAATATGCAATCGATGTTTGAAATCTCAATTGGAAAGGAAATTATTTCTTACATTGCAATTCTTCATAAAGAAAAAACATTTTTATAAAGGCAATGTGCTAAGGGCCAAGGTGGTTGTCCATGAGGAACATTTATTGTACATGGCAAATAGGGATATCGGCTATCACAGACCAAAGGTGGGATCAGGTGCCATGGAGGAGTACAAAAAGAAAATCAACTTGTCAGACAAGTATTCCTACGGCAACGTAGAAAGGTCAAGAAGAATTTTTTTTTAAACTCGTACAAACAAGATACTAAGTAGTACAAACGAGATACTGTCGTACAAACAAGTTACTACGTTGTACAAACGACTTACTTAGTCGTACAAACGAGTTACTAAGTCGTACAAACGAGTTACTAAGTCGTACAAACGACTTACTTAGTCGTACAAACGACTTACTAAGTCGTACAAACGAGATGCTAAATCGTACAAACGACTTATTAAGTCGTACAAACGAGACACTAAGTCGTACAAATGACTTACTAAGTCGTACAAACGATTTCCTAAGTCGTACAAACGAGATACTAAGTCGTACAAACGACTTACTAAGTCGTACAAACGACTTACTAAGTCGTACAAACGAGATACTAAGTCGTACAAACGAGTTACTTAGTCTTACGGACGAGATACTAAGTCGTAGAAACGACTTACTAAGTCGTACAAACGAGTTACTAAGTCGTACAAACGAGATACTAAGTCGTACAAATGACTTACTAAGTCGTACAAACGAGATACTAAGTGGAACAAACGAGTTACTGAGTCGTACAAACGAGATACTAAGTCGTACAAACGAGATACTGAGTCGTACAAACGAGTTACTAAGTCGTACAAACGAGATACTAAGTCGTACAAACGACTTACTAAGTCGTACAAATGACTTACTAAGTTGTACAAGCGAGATACTAAGTCGTACAAACGAGATACTAAGTCGTACAAACGAGTTACTGTACGTCTAAATCGTACAAACGACTTACTGAGTCGTACAAACGACTTACTAAGTCGTATAAACGAGACACTTAGTCGTACGTACGAGATACTAAGTCGTACAAACGTGTCACTAAGTCGTATAAACGAGATACTAAGTCATACAAACGAGATACTAAGTCGTACAAACGAGATACTAAGTCGTACAAACGAGAAACTAAGTCATACAAACGACTTACTGAGTCGTACATTTTCTTCATGATCTTTCTACGTTGCTGTATATTCCTGATAAACGCAAAGAAAGTCTTTATAGTGACCGTAATATTTGCGGAATGGAACCTTCAAATGTGGTTTCAGGGGCAGGCGTAGTGTAGAGGTTAAGCGCTTGGCTTGCAGCGCCTACGATTCGGGTTCGATTCCCGGGTTGCGCCACTATGTTTAAGAGGTTGGTAACCTCCTGCTTCCATGTCGGGATATAACTGAAGTATTGTTGAAAGCGACGTAAAACACCAATCAACCAACCAACCAAATCAAATGTGGTTTTAAGTTTACGTTCTGCACAATATAAAAGACTTAAAAAGCGGAGAAACAAACTTATTAGACTACTCTAAACTGAATTATTATTTCCCGTTCTATGATGTACTGCAAACAAGTAAAACTTACTTCCCAATGAAGAAGAGAATGAATCACGACATATTAACATATTTTGTAATACATGTTATTCATTTTTAAATTTTATCAATATTTTTATTTACACATCATTGTTGTGTCGACATTTGTTCTCTTAAGAGTGTGTATCATGTTCTCGGTGACTAATTATATTTTACTATTATTTGTCCAATTTACAAAGTATACAAAACAACCATGGAAAGAAAGTTTAAGACTATGTTAAGATGGTAGATAAAACTAATTCAGTAATCCAAAACTGATCAAACCGAAAAGCATACAAAATAAGTAAAAAGAAAAGAAAGGAAGAAACGTAAACTAAACCAAACTAAAACAAAGACCATCTACTAAGCAACATAAATGAACTCGAAAACGGAGTGCGGTCATGTACTCGACCATTTCATGTTGTATGATAAGGGTCTCATATTCCTTATATCGACCATAGAACGTTTTCGGTGACTCTACGACTCGCATATACTTGGCTGAGCAGTTTATTTTAATGTCGGTCTGCCTCCAAAACAAAATCATCTGAACTAGCTCTATTAACTCAGGTGTAAATAGCCATAAGCACGCGATGATGGGATATTGCTGCACATAAATGGAGGGTTTGTAATGCAAAAATTGAAATCATCACGTTTCTCATAGAATGGAATTTAGATTATCAGCAATGTCGTAAGAAAACATACCAATGTAAAGATGATGGATAAATCCAAACCATTAGTCCGGAAATCATAAAACCAAAGAACATACAAAATCAGTGAAAATGAAAACCAAATAGAGAACGACGAAAAATGTCTACTTAAAGAGCATATGTGAACCCACTTAATGGAGTGAGATCAGGTGCCCGGAGAGAGTGAGCGCTTCCTACTTGCTAACAACACCCGTCACATGTACCCAGTAAAAAGAGTAAATTCCATATATTTTTATATAGAGAGGAGTCAAAGCAAGTAACCTTCTAGTATAGAACATGTCAAATCTGTGTAAAATGATCGGAATCGGTCTCAGTCCAGAATATCGTTTAAAAGTCTGGATAACGAGATATCATATTGTGTAATAAGAGTTTTGTAACGACCATAAAACTTCCTCGGTGACGTTGTTAGTCTAGAACAAATATAAACCTGGTTGATAAGTTGATCTAAAAACTTTAGCCCTGAGAATAAAGTCATTGTAATTTGAACAAGCTCTGGAATAACGTATTAACTGAGATATGAATACGCCGTATGCGGACGATGATGGAATGTTGCTCCTAATGAAAGGAAAGTGTGTGATATCGAAATTGAATTCGTCACGTTTGTCATAGAGTAAGGTGTTCAATTAACCATTAATGTCGAAAGACAACATAATATCTAAATACGAAGTAGAATTACTACTCTCTGTGGTTTCATTTGACCTATAGTTCACTTGGATAGATGATGCTATGGTAATCCGCGAATGAAGGATTATTAATTGAAAGCAAGTCATCTATATATCTGTAAGTGAAATTGAAGCCAAGAGCCAATTGTGTCTTTCCTTGCGAAAGCAAAGCCTGAATAAATTCATCTTTGTATGAGTAAAGGACTATGTAAACCTAAATCAGGGCACAGTTAGTATCCATTGAAATGCCGACATTTGTTAAAAAAACCTTTCCTCCAAACACCACAAAATGTTATCGATAAGAATGTTCAACATTTGGATGGCATGTGTTTCAGTTTATTTATTTTTAGAATCAGAAATTTACGTGACAAAGTTTTATCATTGCCTATAACTATATATTTGAATTTGCAGCTTCTGTTTTAACTAGTAAATGCATTTTGGATAATTTCCGGCAATCTGTCTTTTAATTTCTGATGAAGGATCGTTGTTTAAAGAGTCGAAAAGTCTAAGGACTTTTTGATTTCAGATGTTCTGATAACTCTTTTGAATTTTTAGGATTCGCATTTGATTAATTCCTCTTCTAGAATATACTTTTTCGCAATACCTATGAAGGCCAGATTTAATTTCTGTGAATAACATCGATACAGATTTTGTGGAACACTTCAAGGAACCAGTGATAAAGCGTTGTTTGTAAGGATTTTTTTTTTTGGAATGTAGTGCAAATATGGAATTTCTTAATTCATCTGTGTCAATACCAAACGTATTGAGGACAGATTTATGATTTTCAAGTACTTCCGAAACCGAAAAGTTCGTGAGAGTATAAGTAGGATTTCCTGGAGCTGAATTTAATCCTAATCCTTTCTCTAGACTGTGAAAGTAATATTTCTTACAAGTAAAAGTATTAGAAGCTTTATCTGCTGGTGTAATGATATAATGTTCTTGGAGGAAAGTTTGTTCTCTAACAACATCAGGATCTTTAAAAATAGATTCGAATCTGGTGTTTACAGAGCCTTGTATTTTTTTTTTAATTTTTGACCTCAGCAGTACTGCAATAGATTTTGTCCATTCCGAAAGAGTGTATACCTGTACTTCCTCTTTTTTTTTTCTTTTTTCTTTTTTTTTTTGCCCATCATAAAGCATATTCCTCGCAAGTTAACAAAAACCCATATATGCTAAATAGACATTGTGTTCTTGTTTATTGCATGTTTATGTATTTCTCCATTGTCATATTGTATAAAATATTTTCCCTGTTCTGAAGCTGTTGACTGGAATATGATACTTAAACGTTTGTAAATGAATCTTTAGGCCTACAATCAAATATTTTTGCAATGTGTTATATGTCCTAGTATATTATTGATATTCATGTATTGTATAGCTCCATGGTGACTTCTGCCACATAACTGAGTCAGTAACTCCTCTTTTTTCTTTTTTTCTTTAGGCCTACATCACATTTGAACAAAACCATATTTAATATTAATGATAAATTAACATGAATAGTACAAATCCAACAAATCTGGGATAATTATTGATGTGACTTCTGCAGAGCATAGACTAGATCGTATTGTGTTGGAAATATGCACTGCAAGGCTATTGCAAGAAGTCAAATCAGATTTATCAATGGAAAAGGCTATTTGCCCTTTTAATAAAGTTAGATTAGCCAATTAAGGGATTAATGACATACAATTTGGTCAAATTAAGAACCACAATTTCTCTCAGACAAAATTCCTCCATATTTCAAAAATAAAGAATTCCAATATATGTCTTATAGCTAAACACCATCACTTGCTTCCATGATAAACAATTACAATTTTTTTTTACACTGTGGGCCTCAATGAAATCCTAAAACAAGCAATCTTTCAACATTTTCTCAATGTAGAAAAGTATGCAACTTCTTTGGTTACAACCGGTTTGATCCTGTGCACAAATTGTTGATTCCATTTATATTTACCGGACCTCGTTGAAATGCTAATTTAAGATGACCGTATTTTAGCCCATTCCCTGCAAATCTTCTGACTTTACTTTTCGACAACACCTTCCTCTTAATATGTTAAATTTTCATGCAAGTCTTTGGAGTAATTCCTGTTCTACGTAAACAAAATCACATGTAAACTTACATTTTCTATTAATGGAAGCAAGCTGAATAAATACTTCCTTGAAAAGACATTGCACTTCAACTACATCTCCACTAGCATCATGTTCTCTGTACTTGAAGCCGGCGTGGCCTAGTGGTATTGCGCTGGACTCCTGATCGTTAGGCCGGGGTTCGATTCCCGCTCTGGTCATGCCGGTGTCATGTCTTTCGGATGAGACAGTAAAAATCGAGGCCCCGTGTCGTGGTATGCATGGCACGTTAAAGATCCCTCACTGCTTCGGGTGGGTCCGTTGCAAAGGTAAAAATTTGTATGCCCCGCATCAGGCAGCTGCCGTCACCATATACGTGAAATATTCGTGGTGTGACGTTAAACAAAATCAATCAATCAATCAATCTCTGTACTTGATATTATGAATTTCACATAAAATTTCTTGCTTGTAAGTTTTCAAACCAGGATTCACTGATAGAAAATATTTCAATGATTTTTTCAATGAAAACACATATCAACACAACCTTCCGGTATTTATTAATCATATTGCACGAGTGAAGAGCGTTACATAATACCGGACAGCCGAATGCAAATATGTTATGGCCAACAAGCACAATTTACTTTTCAAAACTCTTCAGAAATGAGAGCAAGTTCCTGAGCGCAGCGTGTAATTACTAAGATTTAACCTAATCCACAGCATGGTACATTTTCCATTCTTAATGGTAGTTCCAGTAACCTTGGAAACGTCTTCACTGACTGCCTGTTTGTGGAAGATGAAACAAATGAAGATCTTGTTTTCAAAATTGTTGCAAACTGTGTAATATGTGATCATCGAATTGAAAAAAAGGAGTTGGCCTTCAGTTGATGATAACAAGAACATCAAGTGTGGAAAGAGATTGGCCTTCAGTTGATGATAACAAGTACATCGAGTGTAGAAAGATATTAGTCTTCATTTGATGATAACATGTACATCAAGTGTAGAAAGAGATTGGCCTTCAATTGATGATAACAAGTACATCAGGTGTGGAGAGAGATTGGCCTTCAGTTGATGATAACAAGTACATTAAGTGTGGAAAGAGATTGGCCTTCAGTTGATGATAACAAGTACATCAAGTGTAGAAAGAGATTGGCCTTCAATTGATGATAACAAGTACATCAAGTATAGAAAGAGATTGGCCTTCAGTTGATGATAACAAGTACATCGAGTGTAGAAAGATATTAGTCTTCAATTGATGATAACAAGTACATCAAGTGTAGAAAGAGATTAGCCTTTAATTGATGATAACATGTACATCAAGTGTAGAAAGAGAGTAGTCTTCAATTAATGATAACAAGTACATCAAGTGTGGAAAGAGGTTAGCCTTCAACTGATGATAACAAGTACATAAACTGTAGAAAAAGATTGGCCTTCAGTTGATAATAACAAGTACATCAAGTGTAGAAAGAGACTGATTGGCCTTCAATTGATGATAACAAGTACATCAAGTGTGGAGAGAGATTGGCCTTCAGTTGATGATAACAAGTACATTAAGTGTGGAAAGAGATTGGCCTTCAGTTGATGATAACAAGTACATCGAGTGTAGAAAGATATTAGTCTTCATTTGATGATAACATGTACATCAAGTGTAGAAAGAGATTGGCCTTCAATTGATGATAACAAGTACATCAGGTGTGGAGAGAGATTGGCCTTCAGGTGATGATAACAAGTACATCAAGTGTAGAAAGAGATTGGCCTTCAATTGATGATAACAAGTACATCGAGTGTAGAAAGATATTAGTCTTCAATTGATGATAACAAGTACATCAAGTGTGGAAAGAGATTAGCCTTACACTGATGATAACAAATACATAAACTGTAGAAAAAGATTGGCCTTCAACTGATGATAACAAGTACATCAAGTGTAGAAAGAGATTAGCCTTCAACTGATGATAACAAGTACATAAACTGTAGAAAAAGATTGGCCTTCAGTTGATAATAACAAGTACATCAAGTGTAGAAAGAGACTGATTGGCCTTCAATTGATGACAACAAGTACATCAAGTGTAGACAGAGATTGGCCTTCAGTTGATGACAACAAGTACATCAAGTGTAGAAAGAGATTAGCCTTTAATTGATGATAACATGTACATCAAGTGTAGAAAGAGATTATAGTCTTCAATTAATGATAACAAGTACATCACGTGTAGACAGAGATTGGCCTTCAATTGATACATCAAGTGTAGAAAAATTATTTCGGAATGGAACCAAAAACAACAACTCTCACGTCATCAAGCAGTTCTGACTAGGACGTCGAAAATGTTCATGAACGAAATATGTTGGACGAAGGACGATGGTGCGCGAATTACAGTAGCTCAATTGAGCCTTTGGCTCAGGTCAGCTAAAGCCTGCACACAAAACGAACAGTTTATCTTGCATCAATTAGGCCAAGCTTGTATCATATCAATGTTGGAAAATTATCTATCAATGTTAAGTATATTTTAGCTTGTGAGATACATGCTCAGGGAACAACCTACCTCTGTGTCTTTTACTCTTGTAATGAAATTCATCATGGATCTATTGAATTTTAATTATTAGATAAATATATTCAATACAAGACTCGTGTTATACATACATATTTATTTATTTATTTATTTATTTATTTATGATACATTTTTAGGCTTAAGTATCTTATATGAGGGAGCTAAGAATAGAAGAATGCATAACTAACCCAGTAGTTTCTAAATCAAACAAAACCAGCAATTTGTGTTTGTCGATGTTCAGGGGATAATTGGCCGGTACTGGATATTTTTTTGGGGGGGGGGATGGAAATTGATCCAATATCTCTTTCTCAACAATATTTAGCCCCATTCCAGAACAATAAGTTGACCTCTCTCTAATTTCTTTATTAGAGGTTGCTTTTGGTTTCAAGAAATAAAGTTTCGAACAATATAATTCGCAAGACTTATTATAGCAATCATCTGTAGGAGGAACTTTGGATTAACAAATCTACGAACAATCCTACTTATACTCCCTCTACACTCTCAATAGATGAAATCATTAATAATCATAAATCTATCTGGGATGCCTGTAACATACAAGTATGTACTAAAGATAGTGAATTTGAGTTACTCTACTTATATTGGATTTCAAAACTACAAGATCCTTATAAGCATGTGTACATCGCAGGATCCACTAAATGCTCCAACAAACCTCTATCAGTCCTTTTTACAAAAATACTATCTGCAGTTTAGGAGAAACTTCAGACGTAGTCCGATGTAATTTACTCTAGAAGTGGCATTAATCAGTTTTGGATATTAAAAAAACTCCAAGAAATTATCGGAAAGCTTAAAATGTCAAAATTTGTCTCTCTAATATACATTAAGACTTACGATTTCTCTACTCTTTATCCTACCCCACAAAAACTAAGAAACAGACTCTTTAGAATTATAGATAACTGGGGAGTTTTTTTTTTTTCACCAAAAAGGGTTCACGAAGATATAAATATATTATGTCAGGATATCCAGACACATATTTCGTGACAATCACTTTTAATCTAAATTCAAGTACTCTGAAGATGACATAAAACACATGCTGGACTATCTGATTGACAATATATACGTTGTGTTCGGTGATCAGGTCTTCCAGCAAACCATCGGAATCTCTATGGGTACTAACTGTGCTCCTTTGGTGGGCCCGTAAACCGGTTAACCACACCATTTGTTTGGCTTTTGTCAAATTAAATGACCGTCCTAAGTCGGTATCGTAATTGCACTACAATCAAATATTTTTGTAATGTGTTAAATGTTCTATTATATTATTTATATTCATGTACTGTATAGCTCCATGGTGACTTCTGCCACATAACTGGGCCGGTAACTCCTCTTTTAGCGGATTTGTTCCTTTATTCTTATGAAACTGACTTCATACAAAATAAGAAGCAAGTGCCGTTGTCCTTTAATTTCAACTTCAGATATATTGATGATACTATTTATAAATAAGAAAAACTTTGATTCACACATGTATGGACATACAATATATCCCAATGAACTGGAAATTAAAGACAATACAGTATCCAATTCATGTGCTTCATGTTAAGATCTTTTACTTGATATTGACGGAGATTGTAAATGTGCTACTTCCATTTTCGACAAACGTAATGACTTTAATATTCCCATTGTTAACTTTCCATATACAAGGATTATCACCTGCGCATGATGCTTATATGTCTCAAGTGATTCGGTATGCTTCTTCTGGGTATCGTTCTTTATCGAGGCAAACTACTAGAAGAAAAATTACTACAAGGATATGAGATATCACGCAAATAGTCAACATTTAGTAAATATTGATGGTCGTTATAAAGACCTTATTTTCTCATACGATAGATCGTTGTCTGACATAATGACTTTCTTATTCCATAGTAGTTAGGCCGTCTGCGTTATCAATGCTGTAATATTTGTACTGATCATGAAATGTACTGCTTGTGACTACGGCTATGCCGTTTCCTACTTTTGTGACTGCGAAAAATACTAAATCGCATACATTTACGGCATCACGGCGGATGTGACCGGTCGGCAGGGGATACTTAGTTCTCCATACCACCTGATTCCACCTCTTTTTTGACAGGGGTCCGAGATTGCGTGATTGTGTGTGATCCGTCTGCCTCAAAAATTTGGTTAAGTGCTTTTACGTTTAACGTTTTAGAATTAATGACTTGTAATTTCACCTGATGATAGAACATGGTAAGACAAATTAAACACAATGTTATAATATATAGCTTAACTACTAGTACCTTTTGTGTGGGAGTGGATTTTACTTGTATGATATTATGATTACACTGACGTTTACTCGTAAATATTGCAATGACCAAATACCGGATTTATTTATATTCAAGGACATCTTCCCATTTCTATAAGTGTTCACAAGGCTATTTCCACCTGATTACTGAATCTTACGAATCGAATCCCATTTTCAGTAACTTAGGCACATCTTCTTTGTTGATGACCTATTTTGTCATGTAAATCGTTCTTTAAAACACAGTCACCGGAAATCTTTCTACACCGCGTTGCCATTTATTAAAAATATCAGGGTATCGATCCTTATGTACAGATATTTATTTCTAACGTTCTTTATTGTCATTAGAAATGCTAATACCATTACATAATTAAAGTTTTTATTGTATGTTTATTGGATTATGAGATATGATTTACCCTTCGATACTTCTTTTTTTTTTACTTGAATTGTGTTTTGAATACCTAAGAAATCCTATAGTACAGAAATTCGTAAAAAGTGGTATTTCTGCGTCGTCTGCATTGTTGTTAAAAACCGGTGTGGCCTAGTGGAAAATGTGATCGAGCGGTCCCGTTTTCGACTTCTGCCCTTCTGCCCACCGGTGTTCTGTTTTTCAGATGAGAATGTAGACAACCGAGCTATATATATATATACATATATATATTTACCTAATACAACAATACATGAAGTAAAACAGCTTACCAGAACAAAGACATAGATGATATTTACAATGATTTCTGGTCTAGTTGCACACCATAGATTTCAATTTTTCCAATATCTGAATTTGTGTTATGTTTAAAATTATTATGCTTTTCTTTGTTGACATCCCAAAGTGTGAAAAACAATTACAAAACTGATTATGTACGTTTTAGGCAATGTTATGTAATTTCAATCCATACAATGGAATGCAGTAGAATGAAAAAAAATTCTCATAGTTTCATATTGTTATTATATCAGGCACTTCTATTTTGGCATCAAGTGTGTGAAGTATTCATAATTTGGTCATTCGACATGTAAACGCTCTGTAGGCAACATGTCTTCCACAGTTTTGTTTAATTTTAATCATACATGTATAGTAACGATAAATGTAAGTTATTATTGAATAGTATCAATATTGATTCATGAAATTTTGGCGTTATTTTCTGTGAAGCAAAACATTGTTTTACATTTAACTTTATAAATGTATAAGAAATATTGTTAGGGTTTGAATTTATACTTACACAGTGTTGATTTACATTCACTTATATATACATGTACAGTGCTGAGTTACATTTTATTCTTCTATTGGTAAGGGCATGCACGGCGGGTGTGGTTAGCCAATCAGGAGACGCTTACTCCTCCCGAGCACCTGGTTTCACCTCTGAATTTTAGGGATCCGTGAATGTCCGCTGTGGCACATTGCTTTCAATGCCATGGTCGTTTTACATCTGTTACTTTCGTATTTTGAAAAAAAGAAATTGCTTCAAAGACATGGATCACACTTCTTATGGAATGTTTCTTTTAGGAGTTTCTCGACATATATATTGCTAAATGTCTACATTCAATCCTCAAACAAATATATAAAAACATGTCGTCAAATTAACGCTATACAGTTTGATACTAAACAAGATCTGAGTGATAGTCAAGTAAATAGAATGTCTTTGTGCGATTCCAGACTCCACTAACCAATGGTATTGAATAAGTATTGTTCAAAGTCATTATCTAGTTGATTCTATGTATTGCGTGCAACTGCTGTAGATGATTGACAAATGCCTTATTCTGTTCAAGTCGGAGTATTCAACTGTTGAATGCAGATAACGTGCAATAGGTTTTAAGTACACAATTCGAAACAAGGCAACCAAAGGTGCGTTATAAGGGATTTAAACCTTTAGGTCATGGCCATTGTATTTCAGTGATGTAATAATTATCAAAACCTTTATACGTGTTTAAATTTAATGCACTGTACCCGCATTTCGAAAACTTTTGTCTCTTCAGCGATGCTCAAAGCCGACTTGTCGAAATCTTAAGTGTAAATATTTGATGTGAAATAAAAGTTATTAAAACCTGTATGCGTGTTATAATTTTCTCAACCTGATTATACAATTGACTCAACAGTAAAAGCCTAAGAAGTAATCTAAGCACAGAGCTGTACACGAGGGAGCTACTCCTCAATTTTAGAATAATTTACATACTTGCATTACAGTGAATTGTAGTTATATATACAGTACAGAAACAATGACAATTGGCGTCTGATCATCCACTTTTGATTTAGCCGACCCTCCCTGAAACCTCCACTAAATAGATATGGCCGATAAACACTTGTAGGGAATATTGAGTACATCATCTTTTTCATTGTGATCTTTCAATTAGCTCTGAAATTGTCCCTCAGAGTTTAATATATCATACACATAACCTTTCTTTTTATCTTAAAAACTTAATAATGCCTAACATTTTTGCGTTATGATTCGTGAAAATGAGAGCATTTAGATTTTTATTTCTTTATCAATCTATCGATGCAGCTTGTCTGAAGAACTTTGTCAAAGATACCCCTTGGGTTTATATTACCCCACATTGCATATATATTCATTTACGGATCTTACCGAAAAAACAATAATAACACTTGTGTAGGACATTAAGTATTTTTCATATTTGCTTACATTTATGTATGCACCATTGAGCATTTTTGCGGGTCGTCTGTTTATTTTTAGGCGTTCATGGTGGGTTCGATAAATCAAACGTAACATGCGTACTCCTCCCAGACATCTAATCTTATTTCTGATTTCCAAAGGTCCATGCATGTCAAATGTGGCGTGTTGTTGTGGGTAGGTATATTAGTTACAGTTTATTGCATAATAGACGAGATAAAAAAGTATTGAAAAAAGTATTTATGGAAATGATGAAGTCATTACTTGTGCTGTATATTTCATGCTAATTTATCCCTCTACTCTGATCACGTCTTTGAATACGAAGTACATAAATGCTTTTGTAATTTGAAGATATTTGATATCGTCATTGTTTGTGATTCATATTCACTGTTTATACTTTATCATTATACAAGAGATTGGTTGATGTGCTTATCCAAATCTTTTCAGAGGAGATAAGGTCCTGATATAAAGAAGATGGATAAATCCAAACCATTAGTCCGAAAATCATAAAACCAGAGTACAAACAAAGTCAGTGGAAATGAAAACCGAGTAGAAAATAACGAAACATGTCAACTTGAAGAGCATATGTGAACTCCTATGATGGAGTGAGATCAGGTATATAATATAACACATATATATATATATATATATATATATATATATATATATATATATATATATATATATATATATATATATATATATATATATATATATATATATATATATATATATATATATATATATATATATATATATATATATATCTATATATATATATACACTCCATCATATTTACATATTTATTTATTTATATATGGAGAAGTCAAAGCAGGCAACCTTTTAGTATAGAACATGTCAAATCTGTGTAAAATGATCGGTCTCATTCCAGAATATCATTTTAAAAGTCTTGATAACGGGATATCATATTGTGTAACAAGAGTCTCGTAACGACCATAGAACTGGAATAACGTATTAACTGAGATATGAATACGCTGTATGCGGGCGATGATGGAATGTTGCGAAATTGAAATCGTCACTTTTGTCATTGAGTGAGGTGTTCAATTGACCAGTAATGTCGAAAGACAACATAAAATCTAAATACGAAGTAGAATTACCACTTTCTGTGGTTTCTTTGACCTCCAGTTCACTTGGATAGATCCTCGTCCCCTCTGACTGTTAGTCGGGACACCTGTTTAATTAAGAATCTGAGCTCGGCTTACAGACGGGCAGAGCACGGTGTACTTATGTTGATGTCGCCTCATATATTTTTGATAGCAACATATTATTCTATTAACGTTTCGTGTGTAATAAAATGTTTATGACCTCCCTTCTTGAGAAACCGTATTCTCTATAAGGAGGATTATTTATAAATTGTTTTATGTGTGTCCTTTGATTGTGCTGCTTTTGCGCTTGTAAACCGGTTAACCATACCAATTAAATGATGTTTGTTACTTCAATTGACCGTCCCAAGTCGGTATCGTAACCGCAGCACAATCGAATATTTTTGTAATGTCGTTTTTCCGCGTATATTCTACTATTGTCATGTTTAGTATGCATGTCCTTGCTGAATTTTGTCATACAGCTTTGTCAGATGTCTTCAATTTTCTCTTCCAATATAGTGTGGTGTGGTGAGCGTAAAAGCTTTTTCCTGAATCATGAGTGTTGTAACAAAATTATTTTCATGGCATGTCCTTTGTTATTAATTGACTAAAGGTAATTTTGTGCTCTTGTAATGTGATCGGTATATAGCATTATGCTATATATGAATTCATGACGAGGGAGGGTCATACTAAATGCTCTATAGACAGTTTCCATTTACAAAAGCGTATAATGGTACATTTTGAATTTAGATGCACACTTCAGCAAACTACAAAAATCCTCAACAGACATATTATAATTCTCTGCTTTCAAATTAGCATCCCTATTCAGAAATAAAATAACATTCATCTGTAAACATGCGTATGTACATTTTACATTCGTCGTTTTTACTGAATTAATCTCAAATATATGTAAAGTTTATCATACTTAATCAAAAATGATGTATTGAAACTACTTTAATATGGGATTAGAATAGGAGGGCCGACTCATTTATGAAAATCATTAAATGGTAAAGCAAAATGGAACACTAAAGCAGCTATCATTGCAGATAAATTTCAGTAGATTTAGAACTATGCAATGTACACCTAGAAAATATTCTAGGTCTATAATTGATCAATTCATTGGACACCTCATGGAAATAATTGATAACACGTTGACAATCCATAATCCTAAAGAAAGAATTATATCTTTAAGCCTAGTATCAATTAACATGAGAATTGGGCAAAGCATCCACTCAATCTCAGGGGAAAGTACACTCTCAACTTCTGAATACCGTTATATCATTACATTGCTGAAAAATCTTTCAGAACTTGAAGAAAAAAACCCGTTTAAATGAAGTGACACTGATTGATTGGCACGAATAAAAATAATCGTCATTTGTTATTGATAAAAAAATTGGTCAATATGTGGCAAGTTTTCTACTCTACCTTGAAGAAAAAAAAAATAGAAAAATAGTAGGGCGACCTATAAAATGTAGACAAAAGTAGAAATTTTAGCAAATAAATAAATAGATAAATAAATAAATGTAAGAAATTTACAATCCTTTAGTGATAATTTAATTGCTGTTATGACTGCATCATCATTTGACAATACTAAAGACTGCCAGAGTTTGTGAGTTTACACTGGCTCAGTCGACAGTCTCATTTATATTATTTCAGCAGTCATCTACCAGCAAAACAAATATGAAATTTTGATAACTTCATTTTGTCTAAACTTTTCAAACCTCTTCTACATCGACAATATGTCCAAAAGATCATCGCTAATACTATTGGTTTTGTATTGGTCTCTTATACAGACTTATGCAGACTTTTCTTTGAGTGTTGCACACTGACTAACTGGGCGGATGAGACTTTATAACGAATCTCGTCGAAACCTTTTCAGAGGAGACATGACCTCGAGGTTATATCACTTTTGGAGCACCATTCAATGCGCAAGTAAAGGGACCTGGTTATTCCTACCTAATTATGCTTGAGATGTGTAATCTAATCAAGACGATTTCGTGCATCAATTTCACAATACTTAATGTTTAAACCTTATTGACATGTTCCAGTACACCTCAATATACACTTTTGATATCCTAATGAATGATAAATTCCTATCGTATGGCACCTTTATGTCTCAGTAGGTTCAAATGTCTTTGAAATAATGTAGGAACCGAAAAAAAATCCCTGCTTTATATAAAAACTAAGGAACAGAAAAAGCCTGATTATGAGGGTCAATACAGTCAGTATCACTAATTTTGAACACACAATCGTTGAATATCATCGAAGAAGTAATTAATGAGTGACATATAAATGTACATTAATGCAATAAAGAGATTTCATTTTACTTCATGTACCATCTTCTCGAGACAAGGTTTGTCCCACGTATTGCTTACTACAATACGCACGACGAACATTGTCTCGAGAAGATGTTCAAGTACATGCGTTTCGGATACACACCTCTCATTACAGTTAGGTGCAGTAAAGAAGATGCAGTCCTAACCTTACATAAAGTGCACTTCAAGTTAATTTTATGACTGCTTTTCAAGTTTTCTTGGCGACAACAGAGTAAACTTTGAATCAAATTTAGTAGTAAACTTGATTCCAAGTTTAGTACTAAATTTGATTCCAAGTTTACTCCAAATGCACTTCAAGTTTAGTTTACTTTCTATATATGAATATACCGCTTCATTTCACTTGATATAACCGGACGGAACACACGTCTTTAAATAATCGAGTTGTTTCTCTTAATTAAACATTTGACATGGAAACACATACCGTAAAGTCGTCTCGGATATTAATGTATATAAGGGAAAGGACAATTCCTCTTTTTTCTTTCATTAAGTGGAAGTGGCCATGCGATAGTTGAGATTCGACGTATCTTGATGGAAACTGAAAGTGTACAAGTTTCACGACGAGCGATAAGTGCTTTGATAAATTAAACGTTATGTTACCGGTTCGATTATAGACACACATAAAATTCAAGGTAAGAAGAGATAATTATCCCAAGAAGCCACTTAAGTTTGATTTTATTCTCTTTGCCACGAAACCGAAAATAGAAGCCAATGTAGTTTTTCCTACGGAATGTCCCAATAATGGCAACATCTATACACCCTGTCCAAGTGAAAGCACAAAATGCCAAAATAACGAGGAAATATCGTAAAACAAAACATATAACGATAATAATTCATCACAAGAAGAAAAATGTAGATGCAGTTAGAAGTATCGAAACTTCAGATAAAATACCATACGAATGTTCAACATCAAAATCAATAATGTAAAATTGTTAATTGTTTATAAATATTTACTATATTTTTCTAATAAAACATTTTTCATATCTATAAAATATGCAATTGTACATAATAAGACAATTATTTCTGTCGTTCTATGGAGTTTTTATATCTCAACTTGTAAGGTAGGCAAGAGCCTGTTCTCTATACGGCGGTTTTATTCCAAGGGCCAAACGACTGGCCACTAAGTTGCTCATGCATGGATATGTTAAAGAACGTCTGAAATCGTCACTGAGGAAGTTCTACGGTCGCTATGGGGATCTTGTACGAAAATATGATGTGCCTCTTTCTAGAATGATTGATAATATTCTGGAATGCGACTAAATGACCTGTTCAGTGAACACCAAATATGACATTGTAGACCAGTTTGTACTTTCGTATGTACAATTAAGAAACCAAAACTTTGGATTTTGACATGCTTCTTTAGAACTGTTGTGACGGGTGATGCATGCAAACAGGAGACGCTTACTCTCCCCGGGCACCTGGTCTCACCTCGGAAATTTTCAGTATTTCGGGGTTCACAACAGTTCCTTTTTGAAACTTACACGATTTTGTATCTGTCCTTGGACTTTGAGAATGATTAACGGTTTGGTACTTCTTCGATATTGATTCTGTCGCGTTATACGAAACTGGATCTTTGTAATAAATAAACTTGAAAAGTAAACTTGTGTCACGTGATACTAAACTTGAAGACGGAATTACTTTAAAGTAAACTTGATATCAAGTACACTTGATTAAACTTTAAGACTGGTTTTCAGGACGAAAAACTTGATAAGTGCACTTGAATGTAAAGTTAGGACTGCACCCAACTGTAGCTATATGGCTAAATTAAATGCAACACTGAGACATCATACATGTGTATATCATGATTCAATATACAAATATGCATGTTCTAATACTTATTTTACAATGCCATAGGGTGTAGTGTATTTCCGTGTCAAAGTAAGTTTGGAATGGCAATGATGATTATGAAAAAGTCTTCTTTTTCGGTTACAGATAACTTAAGATATAATGCTTTAAAACTAAATATGTCATACATATTATTTACAATGATATTAGTTTTGTAAACTTTTCAATAGAAAAGAATAGAATAAAGTAGCCAAATTCGAGGTGTAATCTGTTCTCAGACATTTAAAGATCATGAAGCCGAAAGATATACACATTTCCAAATAAAAAAGGAAAATCAAATAAGAACTAATAACAATAAAATGAAAACAAAAACATCTACAAAGGAATCCCAGAAAAGAAAGTGAAAATATGTGCCTAGAAAAGTAAGAAAAACTCTCAGGAACGCTTTCTATATTTGTCGTTTAAATTTTGCAGTAGTTTTAAGTTGGTACATTGCAATCAGTCGCCGTCTCTTCAGCTGTTGACATTTGAATCATAGGAACCATATAACCCTATACTAAAAAAAGATATATTAATGAGGTATAAAGTCATCAAAGTACTTATTGCCTTTCTCTCTCTGTTCTTTTCCCTCATTAATAATGTAATCCCTTCCGACATAACTCTCCAATCGCAGTGGAATTCACTTAGCGGTAATAATACCTACAAAACAAAACAATTTTACGACAATAATCCAATAGAACAGGTCTAAATTGATACAGGATTACATAGCCTGAGGATGATCAATTGATAGACAATTAATTGGTATGGAACAAGAAGCGCCACTCTAGAAAATAAAAATACCATTACGTTTGGTTCTTCCTTGTCCGTCATTGCCACTATTCCCTGCTTTGTCTTGTATAACAGATATCCCTACTTGACAACGGTAGCATTTTCTTTAAGGAAATATTGGTTATTTGGGGTCAATATGTCAGAAAGACACTAAGTTCTGGGTAAATAAATAGCCTACTAGACGTGCTAGGAACACGATTTATGTGAGTGAATGTGTCAAACATTACAGACGTATAAAGATGAAAAAACATTTTAGTCTGAGGGTCGTTCGTGGTCATTGTGTGTAATAGTAAAAAAGTAAATCCTTTTCAATTTCATTCATTATAAATGAAATCAGTTAAAACACACAAAACAATGCATATTATAATGCATTATCATATGTAAGAGATCACCTACAAATATACAAAAGAAACTTAACTGTTGACTGATAAGTAAATAAGTGTCTACGGCCTAGTACCACGGAGAGTGAACTGTCCACTGATAACACAAGTAAATAAGTATCTACGGCCTAGTACCACAGAGACTGAACGGTCCACTGATGACACGAGTAAATAAGTGTCTACGGCTTAGTGTCAAGGAGATTTAACAGTGTTGACAGATAACACGAGTATATAAGTGTCTACGATCTAGTACCACAGTGATTTAACTGTGTCGACTGAAAACACAAGTAAATAAGTGTCTACGGTCTAGTACCAAGGAGAGTTAACACTGTCGACTAATAACACGATGTCTACGGCTAAGTACCACGGAGACTGAACTGTCCACTGATAACACGAGTAAATAATTGTCTACGGTCTAGTATCAAGTAGATTTAAGTGTATCGATTGATGACACGAGTAAATAAGTGTCTATGGTCTAGTACAACGGTGATTTAACTGAGTCAACTAAAACACGGGTAAATAAGTGTCTACGGTCTAGTACCATGGGAATTAACTGTGACCACTGATAACACGAGTAAATAAGTGTCTACGGTCTAGTACCATGGGAATAAACTGTGACCACTGATAACACAAGTAAATAAGTGTCTACGGTCTAGTAACATGGTAATTAACTGTGACCACTGATAACACGAGTAAATAATTGTCTACGGCCTAGTACCATAGGAATTAACTGTGACCACCGATAACACAAGTAAATACGTGTCTACGGCCTAGTACCATGGGAATTAACTGTGACCACCGATAACACGAGTAAATAAGTGTCTACGGCCTAGTACCAAGGGAATTAACTGTGACCACTGATGCACGAGTAAATAAGTGTCTACGGCCTAGTACTAAGGGAATTAACTTTGACCACTTATAACACGAGTAAATAACTGTCTACGGTCTAGTACCAAGGGAAATAACTGTGACCACTGATAACAGGAGTAAATACGTGTCTACGGTCTAGTACAATGAGAATTAACTGTGACCACTTATAACACGAGTAAATAACTGTCTACGATCTTGTACCAAGGGAATTAACTGGGCAACTCATCACACGAGTAAATAAGTGTCTACGGCCTAGTACAAAGGGAATTAACTGTGACCACTACTAACACGAGTAAATAAGTATCTACGGTCTAGTACCATGGGAATTAACTGTGACCACTGATAACACGAGTAAATAAGTGTCTACGGCCTAGTACAAAGGGAATTAACTGTGACCACTGATAACACGAGTAAATAAGTGTCTACGGTCTAGTACCATGGGAATTAACTGTGACCACTGATAACACGAGTAAATAAGTGTCTACGGCCTAGTACAAAGGGAATTAACTGTGACCACTGATAACACGAGTAAATAAGTATCTACGGTCTAGTACCAAGTGAATTCACTGTGACCACTGATAACACGAGTAAATAAGTGTCTACGGTCTAGTACAATAGGAATTAACTGTGACCACTGATAACACGAGTAAAGAAGTGTCTACGGCCTAGTACCATGGGAATTAACTGTGACCACTGATAACACGAATAAATAAGTGTCTACGGCCTAGTACAAAGGGAATTAACTGTTGCCATTGATAACACGAGTAAATAAGTGTCTACGGTCTAGTATCAAGGAGATTTCACTGTGTTGACTGATACCACGAATGAATAAGTGTCTACGGCCCCTTAATAGTGTCAACTGATAACACAAATAAATAAGTGTCTATGGCCTAGCACTGCGGAGTCTTAACTATGTCGACTGATGTAAAGATGATGGATAAATCCAAACCACAAGTCCAAAAATCATGAAACCATAGGACATACAAAATCAGTGAAAATGAAAAACAATATATGTCTACTTGAAGAGCATATGTGAACCCCTGTGATGAAGTGAGATCAGGTGCCCGGGGAGAGTGAGCATCTCCTGCTTGCTAGCAACACCCGTCACATATACCCCGTAGAAAGAGTCAAATCGTGTGAATTCCATATGTATCTATATATGGAGAAGTCGAAGTAGGTAACCTTCTAGTATAGAAGGTGTCAAATCTGTGTAAAGTGATCGGAATCGGTCTCAGTCCAGAATATCATTTAAAAGTCTGGATAACGAGATATCATATGGAGTAATAAGAGTCTCGTAACGACAGTAGAACTTCCTCAGTGACGATGCTAGTCTAGCACATATATAACCCTGGTTGAGCAGCTTAACTGAAAGTCGCCTAGCCCTCAGAACAAAGTCATTGTAATTTGAACATGCTCTGGAATAACGTATTAACTGAGATATGAATACGCCGTATGCGGGCGATGATGGAATGTTGCTACTTATGAAAGGAAAGTTTGTGATAGCGAAATTGAAATCGTCACGTTTGTCATAGAGTGAGGTGGTCAATTGACCATTAATGTCGAAAGACAACATAATATCTAAATACGAAGTAGAATTACTAGTTTCTGTGGTTTCTTTGACCTCCAGTTCACTTGGATAGATGATGCTAAGGTAATCCGCGAATGAAGGATTATTAGATGATACGAGTTAATGAGTGTCTACGTCCTTTTGACTGATAGTACAAGTAAATGAGTGGCAATGGCATAGTACCGCGGATTCTAAACTGTGTCGACTGATGACACGAGTAAATGAGTGTCTACGTCCTCTAAATTATGTCGACTGATAACACGAGTAAATAAGTGTCTATGGCCTAGTACCGCGGATTCTGAACTGTGTCGACTGAACGACATCAGTAAATAAGTGTCTACGGTCTCGTGTAATGGAGTCTTACCTGTGTCGACTGTACGACATGAGCAAATAAGTATCAAATGTCACTGTTTAATATTTTACGTGAACAGACAACCAGTCATCACCAAAACGGTAAAATGGCCAAGATGATATAACAGAATTTGGGTGTCAGATCACAAAACAAAATAGCAAATGTTGACATCTATGACTGTAAATCACAGTTTCGTGACCGTATCAATTGTGGCCTGATTGGATAATATATTGTAGTGATATTATCTTACCAATTCCGCAGGTCATTAGAAACGATCGTTAAATGGCTACAGTGTCTGTAAGCGAATTTGCCTTAAAGAAACAGTCAAAACGGACGAAAATTAATTGTGCTTAGGAAACTGACACTTATAGGACAACTTGATTACTCCGATCCATAAAATTATCGTTGATCCAGTGTTTTGCCCCAGCGTTGAATTGGAGTCTTATTCCGCTCCCATCTGAGATAAAGTTAATCAAGCCGTCGCGAAAAACAATCTCAAATGGCAAGGTAATATGATAGCGGGATATAACGAGCGAAAGAACGCACCATGTCTAGAGTACAGAAGATTACATGTAACACTACATTGAATACTTCCAATTGCTAGAAAGTTATCAGGAGAATGCCAGAGTGTGAAAATCGAATGATATATGAATCTGTAGATAATATAAAATATGCTTTGCTGACTACGCACGTGACAATTTTAAGAATACAATGCAATGCAATTTGAATGAACCTGAATGCTATCAGTATTCCACCTTCCAACTTTTGATTATTACAAGCTTTGAAGTGCAACTATAGGCTCAAATGACACAACTTCCTCATTCACAACGGACTACTTGAAAACAATTGCAGATACATATATTCTCTAGCTTTTTGTCTTCTTGACAAATGACAAATGACCTTAGACTCTACATTGATAAAAACCAAGACAATAACACAAAATGTGTGAAAAAGATTAATTTAGAATCCTCTATTCCCTTCTTCTTCTTTTTAAATGAGTAAGTTAACATAGTGAGTTCTGCAAAATATTCATAAACTTAGTATGGTGTAAAATGGAAAAAAATGGCACTAACGAAATTTGTAGCACAACGCGTGAACATGCCAGAACTGGTCCAAGAACACTTATATTTGATAATCTTCAAAACGTCAAGGTTTCAGATTACACTGCGGTTCACTACAACCCTTGACAAATATCGCTATTCAAAAGTCGGGCTGTCGCTGTGTAACGTAATATATTTATTTGATGACAGACCAATGAGAGGCCTCCTTTCAAATTACAGTTTGGTTAGATGTAAAACAAAGACCTATTCATTTACATAATTTAATCTTCTAAAACTTTTTAAATTGTTTATATTATTTTGCAAGTTAAAACCATTTTCGCTAATTCGTGAAGTTTGTTTTAACATTGCATACATACAAATTCAGAAAATCCATCATTATCGCATGATAATACCTAGCAAAGTTCATTAAGCACGTGAAATATTATTGTTTGTATGTTTGTATGTTTGTTTGTTTGTTTTTTTGTTTTGTTTTGTATTGTTTTGTTTTTTGGGTTTTTTTTTTTTTTTTTTTGGTAAAAATTAACCGACGTTTGTTTAGACCCATAGGCCCGTCACATACATTACAAGCACAGGACGCAGCTATGTAATGATCATGATTATTTACATATTTTCGACTAATCACGCGATCACGACTTATCTTGTTTTTGAATGGACCATCCTTTCTGTCGACGGCCGTATGAAATCCCAAAGCGCCAGCCCGACTTTTGAATACCGTTATTTGTCAAAGGGTGTAGTGTAATGTAATCTCCACCCTTGACGCTGTGAAGATGATATTCGATATGAACCTAAGCTTTCAAATACTCCTTAAAATAAATATGGTAAACGTAGGGAAATAAAGGTTAATTGCTTCTCTATATAATGAGAATAACACAATAATGTGTAAAAAGACTAGGAATTTTTGTAATATGACTAATTGAATCCCTTAAAATACTTAATACTTGTTCTGGTGTAAATTGATTTATACAAGTGGACTAAGTTGGCCTTTATCGCTCACCTGAACAAATTTGCTTATTAAACTTCCCTCCTCCCCTTGTTTTTTGGCCGTCTTAAATAATTCACAACAAATCAAAAACAAAAACAAAACAAAAAAAACAAAAAACAAAAAAAAAAAAAAAAAACATACTTTACGATTATCATGATAAAAAGAAACCAGTTAAGGCAACATTGTTTTCTCGAGGAGAAAAATTACATTTTTCTGCATTGAAATCACGAAGTTTGATTTCGGCATGGAATCAAAAGCAACAGTACTTCTTTACACATCCCTCTAAATCGTTCCTATTCATTCGGTTTGTCTCTGTAGAAGTTTGTCAAAAGAGGGTACCATCTGTGACCTACATTTGTCTATGGTGGCACCACATTTTGACAGATCTGGATGAAAAACAACAACACTTGTTAAGGACCATGAACACTTCATTCCTATTAAGTTTCATAAAAATCGTTTGAGTGGTTCTGAAGAAAATGTGAAAGGATACCCCCCCCCCTTTTTTTTTTTTAATTTATAAAAAGTCCAAAAATTGACATATAGACAAAGTTCATTCACAGTAACATTATGCAATCTACATGGAGCATGGAAATAATAATAAAAAAAAGAACAAAAAAATCGCTGCCGCATTGGGTGTTTATCTACGCAGCCAGTCTGATAAGTTTGTCAAAGGAAGGTAACCTGTGGGATCCTATATTGCCTCGCCCCTGGGTCTATCCCTTGGCAGATCTGGCTAAAAATGTTTCACTTAGTTTCGAAAAATCCATCAATTCTTATCATTATATACTAATAATGTATCCCTCCCTTTTTATCCTACAAAAATGCCCAAAAATTCTACAAATTGTTGTATTCCATTTCTATTCCATTACATTCTATACAATTAACACACAAAATAAATGCATTATAAGCAAACTATAAGTAGAAAATCAAACAAATTACATAAAAACATGCAAAACTGACATAAAAAACGTCAGAAATTCTTTTATCGATTTGAACGAAAATCAGTCAAACAGTTAACGTGGAAGTGACTTCTGGGGTATTGATTCTTTCCGTTTGTACTTCCACGAAGAACCTCGTCCTTATACCCGTCTTCTATTTGAAAAGAACAAACTGTAATACATGCAATACACTATCAGAAATCTTCACAAATGGTATTCCAAAGTTTAAATTGATGTTTAGAAAAATAGGTCGTAAAGCATTACGATACAATTGATCACTGTTTGTAAGTGAAAATCTTTACAGGACAGCTGTATTTCCTATATTAAAACAGTCTTGCAGAAATGCCATGGAACATTTAGAACTAATTATCACACAGGCTGTGAATTATAAGAACTTGATGCTGCATTGAGCCTTCCATTGACAGAATAGCTGATCACAATACATTTATCAATTCATTTGGGGAAAAACAATGTTATCTTGGATACTTTTAAAGAATAAGCAACTAGAGCATTGCCACACTGAGAAAAACATACCGTCATCTAAACTCATTATAACGCATTCTACAAAGGACAGATATATCATTTCAATACTAAAGGGAAATAGCACTTGTAAACAAGAGGCCCAAATGGGCCTATATCGCTCACCTGAGCACAAATTGCTTATTTACAATAAAATGACAGCTCATTTCAGTAGAAAATTTTGCTTTTTTCTACAAGACTTTCTATAAGGTTTGGTGATATTTTGTGCAGTCGTTTTGAAGTGTCCAAAATGTGTCAACCAATCAGAGCCAATGGCGGCCATCTTGGATTACGGATCGGCACGAAAAACACAAATTTGGTAGAGGACCTCGAGTACTTACTTCCTATGAGGGTGAAATTCTGTTTAGCGGTTCTGGAGAAGAAGTCGAAAATGTGTCAACCAATCAGAACCAATGTCGGCCATCTTGGATTACGGATGGGCACAAAAACACAAACTTGGTAGAGGACTTTGAGTACTTACTTCCTATGAGGTTTGGTGGAATTCTGTGCAGTGCTTCTGGAGAAGAAGTCGAAAATGTGTCAACCAATCAGAACCAATGTCGGCCATCTTGGATTACGGATGGACACGAAAAACACAAACTTTGTAGAGGACGTTGAGTACTTACTTCCTATGAGGTTTGGTGAAATTCTGTACAGCGGTTCTGGAGAAGAAGTCGAAAATGTGTCAACCAATCAGAGCAAATGGGGGCCATCTTGGATGCAAACACTTTGTAGAGGACCTCGAGTAGTTACTTCCTATGAGGTTTGGTGAAATTCTGTGCAGCGGTTTTGGAGAAGAAGTCAAAATGCGTCAACCAATCAGAACCAATGGCGACCATCTTGGATTACGGATCGACAAGAAAAACACAAACTTGGTAGAGGACCTTGAGTACTTAATTCCTATTAGGTTTGGTGAAATTCTATGTAGCGGTTCTGGAGAAGAAGTCGAAAATGTGTCAACCAATCAGAGCAAATGGCGGCCATCTTGGATTGCACACACTTTGTAGAGGACCTCGAGTAGTTACTTCCTATGAGGTTTGGTGAAATTCTGTGCAGCGCTTCTAGAGAATAAGTCCAAAATGTGTCACCCAATCAGAGCCAATGGCGGCCATCTTGGATTACGGATCGGCACGAAAAAAAGACAAACTTGGTAGAGGATCTTAAATACTTACTTCCTATGAGGTTTGGTGAAATTCTGTGCAGCGCTTCTGGACAAGAAATCCAAAATGATTCAACCAATCAGAGCCAATGGCGGCCATCTCGGATAACGGATCGGCAAGAAAAACACAAACTTGGTAGAGGACCTCAAGTAGTTACTTCCTATGAGGTTTGGTGAAATTCTGTGCAGCGGTTCTGGAGAAAAAGTCCAAAATGTGTCAACCAATCAGAGCCAATGGCGGCCATTTTGGATTACAGATCGGCACGAAAAACACACACTTGGTAGAGAACCTTGAGTACTTACTTCCTATGAGGTTTGGTGAAATTCTGTGTAGCGCTTCTGGAGAAGAAGTCCAAAATGAGTCAACCAATCAGAGCCAATGGCGGCCATCTTGGATTACGGATCGGCACGAAAAACACAAACTTGGTAGAGGACCTTGAGTACTTACTTCCTATGAGGTTTGGTGGAATTCTGTGCAGTGGTTCTGGAGCAGAAGTCGAAAATGTGTCAACCAATCAGAGTCAATGGCGGCCATCTGGGATTACGGATCGGCACGAAAAACACAAACTTTGTAAAGGACCTTGATTACTTACTTCCTAGTTTGGTGAAATTCTGTACAGCGGTTCTGGAGAAGAAGTCGAAAATGTAGAAAAGCTAACGACGGACGACAGACGGCATTAGGCTCAGGTGAGCTAAAAAGGTCATAAATATGCATACTAAATTATATTAAAGTACAACTACAAATATTCCGTATACTGATTATTATTTACTTATCTATTTATTAAAGCGATAAACTACGGTAAACTTTGCTAGGAAAGTTGATCTTAATATGTAGGGCCTTAAACTAATATACGAGGTACGATCAGAAAATCCTTTGCCCGATATACTTTGCTGCAATAAACGCGTATAAACTCCTAATCAAAGCATAATTATCTAATCAAATCGAACATTTCTGGTAGAGATTGGTATTTCAAAGCCTTTGTATACATGGAATTTGCCGTTAAAAGTTGAAGGGTTAGTCAAACCGCAAAAATAGAGAAAACTGAGAGCAGATATTAAGTACATGTGTATCAAGATGGGGATGACTTTCAAGGAAATTCATGAGGGCTTCATGAAAGCCGTCGGGAGGGAGTCACCTTCTTATAATACTGTTTAAAACTGGGCTGCTGAATTTAAATGAGGAATGGAGAGGAATGAAGATGAAAAGTCTGGACGTCATAAGGAGGCTACCACAGACGAAAACGTTGATATAAAGCACACTCTTACCATGTGTGACTGATAGTGAAACTTCCATAGAAGTTGGTTAAGTTAAGGGACTGTTCAATCAAATTTCACCGACATCTTTGGCATGTCTAAGGTCTCGGCTAGATGGGTCCCTAGGATGTTGACTGAAGATCAGAAGAGAAACAGTTATGGCGTTTCTTTGCATCCGTTGTCCCGCTAGGAGGATGAACCCGAGGATTTTATGAGTGGAATTGTCAATAAGGACGAAGCTTGGGCTCACCATTTTGATCCTGAATCTAAGAAACTAAACATGCAATGGATATACCAGGTTCACACCTCCTACAAATTCAAGAGATGTTCCTCAAATGAAAAAGTCTGGGAGTTTTCTCACCTGGGAAAATTGCGTCAGGAGATTGTGAGAAAGAGAACTAACCAGTGGCGTTCTGTTGTTGCAGGATAATGCACCTGCTCACACTTCCCATATTGCAACAACAGCTGTGACGAAATGAAACGTCGAGGTTCTTCCTCATCCTCCATATTTTCCAGATTTAGCCCCATTTGACTACAATCTATTCCCAATATTAAAATGTTATCTACATGGTAAGAATTTTGGAAGCAAGGAGTGTCATAGAAGCTGTATCCAAGTATTTGGGAACTACGATGAAGCATTCCATTTTGATGGGATTCAGAGATAGAGAAAGCAAAATGAAAGGTGATTATATGGTTGATAATGACACTTATTTCAATTCTGAGTATTCCCATGTACATGGGACCAAGAACTTTTTATCATTCCTCGTTCTTAACAAGTTTCATTTTAACATCTCAAGTATAGCCGACTCATTCCGAAATACTGATTTTTAACAAAGGGCATTTCTCTTGTAGATTTGGGTCATTTACGAAACAAACAAACCCCGATTCCTCAAGCTGTCTTAAATTGAACACACCATTTCTGAGCAAAAGAAAAAAAAAGAACCCCCCCCAAATGTTGCCACCTTTAAATGTATCTTTTTGATACTTGACCATCTTAATTCTATACTAACGCAGCTATTTTGAGATTTATAAATATTCATTATAATCGTACATCATGTTTATAAACATTAATACGTTATATATGAAAAAAGAATAACTATACTCAAAACTCCACTTTTCTGGAGAAATTTCAAATTTTCTTGACTTTGTTATCAATATACAGCTGGAATTGTTTACGCAATTCAAACCCAAAACCACAAATTTCACGTCTTTATTGATAGATTTATATTTTTACTACATATATGAAAAGTGAACATGTAATTAAATAACGAGGTAGAAATTAAAACAATATCATGGACGTTTCACGTGCTGTTCATAATAAAGTTGCTGCCCTTTCAAGGAGATCATCGCCAATCTAATAGATGATACGGATAGCTCCTGTATGATAATGCATCACCCATTATCTTCACTGCCCTGCTCCGAAGTCGAGGATAAATCTGGCTTCATCTGAATTAATTCTAGATTACTCTTGCTTAATTTCTTAGAAAGCGGTTGATTAGCTGCAATTGCTGTTCTGAGTGATTGATTTTTCAGTCTTAAACTATGTCCTAATTCGTAATTTATCCTTGGTTCTTGGCCGGAAACATTTACAATGTGACGACTAACTGAATCAGTTTGTGAATGCATTGAGTTTCTGTGACAAATTTCAGTCTGAGTAGCTGTATGGTGCTTTTGACGTGTATCGGAGAACAAACTGATATCACTGAATGCCATAGATGATAATTCTGGCGATGAAAGCAGGACATCCATGCTTAGATACAAGGGAAAACCAAATTTCTTATCCAGTGTCATCACAAGTACTTCCTAGATGAAACAATAAGAATACATATATGATTCAAATGCATTTGAATTTCAGTGATTTGTTTGTATCTAGTGTCTGGTCACATCAAGACCTTTTCACCTGTACAGAACCTGCCCGAACCACTTTACAAAACTTAAAAAATTTGCTTCAGACCTACCCGAAACATGTAACGGACCCATCCCAAAGATGTAACGGGCCCAGAACAATGTAACGGACCCATCCCAAACATGTAACGGACCCAACCGAAACATAATGGACCAATCCAAAAGATGTAACAGGCCCAGCCCAAAGATGTAACGGGCCCATCCGAAAGATGTAACGGACCAATCCGAAACATGTAACAGACCCATCCCAAACATGTAACGGACCCATCCAAAACATGTAACGGACCTATTCAAAAGGTGTCACAACTAGTTGACTGATAGTCCCCGAGGGCATCATCATAAGTCTAGTTTTCAGTGCTTTTGTACTGCCTTGAGATATATACTTAAAATTTTCCGTCATGAAATTATGCTAATCACTCTAAAACTAAGGAGTATCTCCCTCATGCATAGCTCTGTCCTTAGATTGATTCTTTGGTTCATTTTTTCTGTCATTTTGGTTTCAATACGGCTCTTCAAATATTTATATATGAGAATTTCAACCATTCGACCACGAGCATCCCTGAAAAGACATAAGTTGTCGAAATGCGCACCTGGTGCACACGATTAAAAGGTATATATTTTCTATATTTTTGTAAGGGATCCATCCCAAACAAGTAACAGACCCATCCCAATCATGTAACGGACCCATCCTAAACATGTAATGGACCCATCCTAAACTTTTAACGGACTCATCCCGAACAAGTAACGGACCCATCCAAAACACAAAGAGATGTTTAGCGTGTCAACGTCTACTGTAATACGGGAATTTGATATTTAGTGTCTCATCCGAGAAACAGGACACCGATGGGCCTCCACTCACACTCGATCCCCAAACCTCGTGACCACGCGTCAGGAATACTATCAACCTATATACGCCGGCTCGTATCTCAGTAAAGTAAAAAAAATACCACTTTTAGAAGACAAGGAAGTACTACATGATATATTTGAATTCGTTATCAACTATAGTCCACGTCGTGTCTGGAGCTCTACTGACGTAATCTATCATCATCATTCATAGTGACTCTTTATTCTTAATCACTTTAAACCAACCAAAGGACAAAAAAAATCTAAAAATCCAGCTCTTGCATTTTCTTAGTAGCCAGTTTTTGGATATCTTACCATCATTTGATAATATCTATTAGTTATATTCAAAATTACAATGAAAATGAGGGAGAAAATCAAGTTGTAAAATTTTCAAGATGACTATCATGGCGGTTATATATATTGGAAAATGAAAAATTCATACCTAGATTAACTTTAAAAAATGGTTGACATGACAACCATATTAGATTGTATAACATCAACCCTTTTCACAAATGTTTGCCAGGTATCATCAGCACATCATTCCTGTGCAGTTTTATAATAATTACGATGAAAATGAGGAAATACATTCAGATTTAAGGTGGCTGTGATGGTAGCCATATTGATTTGCGTAAAGATATTCTATTCAATATTCTTCCAGTACCTTGAGTAGAACATGTTTCTCAGTTAATCATAATTGCTACCAAAATGAGGAAGGAATATCGAATAGCGCACACAAGATTATTTTGACATATATATGAAACCTGACCACAACCTCGCATACAATATCATATTGACATATACAGGAAAGCTGACCGCAACCTGGCATACAATATTATATTAACATATATAAGAAATCTGACTACAACCTCCCACACAATATTACATTGACATATATAAGACACATGACCACACCGCAGCCTGGCATAAAATATTATATTGATATATCTAGAGAAACTGGCCACAACCTCGCACGCAATATTATATTGACATATATAGGACACCTGACCACAACCTCGCATACAATATTTATATTGATATATATAGGACACCTGACCACAACCTCGCGCACAATATCTATATTGATATATATAGGAAACCCGACCACAACCTCGCGCACAATATTATATTGGCATATATAGGAAACCTGACCACAACCTGGCATACAATATTATATTGACATGTATTGGAAACCTGACCACAACCTCGCATATAATATGATATTGGTATATAAGAAGCCTGACCATTCAATCGCATACAAGATTATGTTGACATATATAGAAAACCTGCCCACAATCTCGCATACAATACTGAATTGACATATATTGAAAATTTGGCGAATATTTTTTCTGAGCACGAATAAAAACAAACATGCATAACTGGACAACATAAGCGACAAAACGAAATTGTTAGTGACATTCTATATCATACAGTCTCTAAGGAAAAGCGAGTACAAACTATTGAAAATAAATAGCTGCGCCATAAGCGCAAATTACACCCGTTTGCAGATCATAGCAAATTTATGATTTTAACTCAGAATATGTATTCGTATAATGCATCCCATGAAGTAGGAAATTTTGTAGGTTAAAATCTGTTACGATGCTCTGTGCTTACACAATACGTAAAATGAAAAAAAAACTGACAAATAAAGTCCCATTATTTCATAATGAAAAATAAAATACTCAACCACAAAATATGCGTACTGTGCACTTATCACAACAAACAAATGAACGATTTTGAAGTAAAACACAGTTGGCGATCCTAAGGTACAATACGATATATAGCCTAAACAATGCCAAAAAACTGAAATAAGCAAAAGTAAGGGAAAAAGTAAATAACTAAAATACACACTTCGTGCGGGTAAGCGTAATTAAAGCCCAACAGTCCTAAGATACAGTGCAATGGTGTAGAACAATGCTGAAATTTGACAAAGTCCCATGTTTAAATTAATCACACCATGGCGATATCTCAACAGCACAGCAAGCGTTGTCAAGAAACGGTGCGACATCTGGACGACGGACAGACAGATGGACATTTGTAAATCATAATATATCTGTCATACACGGTCGTATAAAAGTAGACCAGGGCAACCCATTCCCCCGAGGGGCTCCCTGCGAACTGACTTTGGAGATGTGACCTTGGGTCCAAGTCATATGACATATTCCTGTGGGACAATTGTATGAAGTAGTACCAAATGAGACAAGATCTACATTAATAACATTAATACAAGTTATATACATGTAAAATATAAATCTTGTGTGGAAATAAATTTTTTATCGATCTTTTAAGATGAAAAAGTTGACAGTGGTATAGCACCCACTTGATTAGCATTTGTGATCAAACAAACGAATATTTTACAGATCAAGACTGCAGTACCTACCTCATCTTTCTTCAAAGTTTGATGCCTCACCTCCGTAGATTTCACATTACTTATCTTTCCTTTATTGTCTAGATTTGCAATTCTCAACCTATAAATGTTATTCAGATAATACTATAATTATACTAAGCAGTTAAAAAAAAGCTTCCAAATCTCATGCTTCTATTTTCATGACATCAACATATTTTAAGGATGCTGTACTTCGGATCTAAAATACAGCTACATATGTGTCAACCTTTCATTACATCCAAAGGAGACTGTGTTTCCATGTAATGTCAACAAGGCACCTAAGGGTCCATCAAGTGTAAGATTCATAAAACTAAAAAAATATCGATTTCAGTTCACTACATGTTAAGTTTCGTATGAAAACCTTTGTTTAAAATGAGAAAAAAATATTAACATTAATCAGTATAAAACAAGAAGCCAAAGCCAAATATATAAGCATTGTAATTAACATTTCACAATGTGGTAAGGAAAAGTTTAACCCATGAATTGATGATGTGATTTGATCACATACCTGTAGACGATATTCCTACTTGCTTGTAGACTAACATTATTGGGACTAGACTGTGCTAGAGTATTACGTTTCATTGTTATGAGGCCATTTACATAGGTCATGAGAAGATCCAATCCATAATGATAACCCACCCATCGCCAGCAATACTGTAACAAAACGAAAGCAATTCATATCATAATAAATATAAAACTTCTTGACAACATATAAAGCATATAGCACACCGACAAGAGGACAGGTAAGACAACAGAGTTAAACGAATAAACGATCATATGATTCGTGCAATTAATCTAACATTTTTTGAAATAATTGAGTCCCACTTAAGTATTAAATAAATCAAGAAAATTTCTGTATTATAATAAGTGTAACCACGTGAACGTGCATACTGTTATTTCTGACAATTACTTTTTAGCAATTTTACATAAGCTCCTAGGTATATCTTATAACTGCGAAGATATTTGTATCTCTCCAAAAGTTGACAGTCTAGCCGGGAAATCAAAACTATATGTAACTGTGCATTAATATATGGTCATCTTAACAATAGATTTCACTTGATCATAAACGCCTTTATGTAATTGATAATTTGATTTTATGAATTTCGTGACTTAAGTTTCCAAAAATATCAAGAAATATTATTAGTGTATTAGACTATTCTAAATTGGATTTTGGCAAGGATTTATTACATGTATACGCCTTTTAAAATTTTCATTAGTTTTTGCTTATTTGCGGATTTCCTAGGCTGACATTAAGAGACGAGGTAGAAACATTATATAAGACGTCTGCAGCAATTCCGACATAGCGCATCAGTTTATCTTCGGAAAAAAGCGATAATCGGCTGCCGTAAACACGTCAATTACTAAAGCAGTAAAATGTCTTATCAACTCGTGTCACCAAGCTGAATGACCGTATTCATCATATACTTCATTGTGTGCATTACAGTACTATAGTAATAAAAAGCATTGTAGCTCTGTGCTTTACAGAATATTCCTTAATGTGACTGTACTTTATAACTTTTATGTATCATTTTAATTGAACAAATGGATATCTCAAATTTAAGTCGAATCAATAAAGAATAAATGAATCCTTACTTATCTTTTGATATTCAAACTTAATATACAGGATGTTCCAGTTATTATGAATCAATATGTAAATCTCGCTAATATTAAATAAATAACAACAATCAAGGATATTAATTATAATCATTGTAACCCATCTATCATGCACTTTTACCGTAGACTTATAAGAATTATTTCATTTTGATTCAACAATATAGTCTATTGTTCAAGATTAACTTATACTATCCTCGACCAAACGAACAATACTATTTCTTAATATTATCTTTTAAAATTAAACGAACTAAAAGCGTTTAGTTTAAAAACTGTTATTCAGAGAAAATACAAAATGACACTTTTGAAGAACTGATTTTTTTAAAGTGTGTGTGTGTGTGTGTGTGTGTGTGTGTGTGTGTGTGTGTGTGTGTGTGTGTGTGTGTGTGTGTGTGTGTGTGCGTGCGTGCGTGCGTGCGTGCGTGCGTGCGTGCGTGCGTGCGTGCGTGCGTGCGTGCGTGTGTGTGTGTGTGTGTGTGCGTGTGTATGTATGTGTGTGTTTACCTCTATCTACATCTTATAACTGATTTCTTATGCTTAGAAATTTCTCTGAATGTATCTCATTCTAAAGATTATAGCGAAAATATAAGTGATCTGAAGTGAATATTTTTAACAGACATGTGGAGTAAAAAAAAAAAGAAGAGACGTGACTAAACTCAATTTCAATATCCGTCCCGGACGGAATACTTTCGAGCACAAGACAAAATCAGAAATTATCAGGAATTTCCCAAACAAGAAAATAGTTCGTCAGAAATTTCATTTTAGAAAAAAACCCCCAAAATTCTGACGGAACTCCGTCAACATTTATTACGACAGCCGTATACATCACTCTGCTGTATTTGGCACGTCGACTACTGCAAAGGACGGTTACCTCTTTGATCTTTTTTGCCCCGGACTCTATTATAGTACATCATAATGTTTAATTAATAATTTCATCACAATCTTAGGACCCATAAAATAGTTAATCACACAACCTGACTTAAAGACAACAGGCCTACGTCGGCCCCCGTAATTGCATTGGCTTTTTTCCTTAAGGTGGATTTTGCCATGTTATTGAGCCAGAACACTTTATGCCCGTTTTAGCACTGATGATGACTTATTTCATTAAACGGTCATTGAAATAATTAACCCCGTCCATGTCTTTCGAAACTTCTGAAGATAATTTCAATCCAGGCAGGAGTTTGTCGTTTATGTCCTTTTCCATCATGAGGTATAACACTCAACTTATGAGTACACTTCGTCACGAAAATAGAAGAAAATCCAGCGTGCCTGTCAGTGTGTCTGTCTGTATCCTGATATCAGGTCTACGTTTCTTTGTCACGGTCTATCTGCCTGTCTTATCATTTTATGCAGACACTAAGAAACAACTGAAATTACGTTCACGTCATAGCCCGTAGACATGCGTTTTAAAACAGCCAGACTGCAAAATCCATATCAGTTTTGACTTTATTTTCTGAGATCCTAAAAATGTATTTTATGATGCATTTTAAAAACCATTTTAATGTAAAAAAGAAAGTACCCGGTGTCACATGATTATGGCACTAACAACAATATACCACAGTGGACATTCGCGGACCCCTGAAATTCAGGGGTGAGACCAGATGCCCGGGAGGAGTGAGTGTTTTCTGTTTGGCTAGTCACACCCGCCGTGAATGCTCTTACAAACAGACGAAACATATATAATTCAGCACTGTATTTATATATAGATGTGAACAAACACTGTGTAGAAAGTGTCACAGCCACAAAACATCATGAAAAAGGGTATAATAGCACTTGTGTCAAGCCCTCCCCGGGGAACTTTTTACGAGCTCCAAAAGTCACAACAAGAAGAGACATTTAATAGAGCTCAACATGGTCTCTGTATAACTTAAGTTAATACATTACAAATGACGAACAAGTAGCCATATGGAGATATATCTGAATTTTCTCGCAATTAAACCATTTGCATTATATTTTAAAAACTTTATAATATATGAGTACGTTGTAAAATACACTAATCAAGTATTTAATATCAGCATTCAGGTATAGATATGTTCTGCTTTTAACTGTTTAAATGAATACTCAACACCTGCTGAGACCCCAACTTAAATACAAATCAGCGAGATGACACTCTTATCATTAATACAAGATCTTAATGGAGTGTTCGACTGTCATTGGTAGTAAACAAACCCAAGACGTCGTATAAAGTCATAAAACTAATACTGAAAAGTCTTTGCCATAAAACCCAATACAACTCGAAATATCTGAACTCAGGAAATCATGATAATGCGAGGATTCCTTTTTCTTTCAGGTAATTTAGGAGAATGCCACACTAATGTTAATTTTAATTTCTATTTCCTTCAAGATCTTCTAGATCAATTTTAATTCAATCAACGAATTCTATTTAGTGCCCATGGATAGAACAATCTAATACAAATCATATACAAAATGGCCGAAGAAACAAATGATATAATATATATACATGTATATATATATATATATATATATATATATATATATATATATATATATATATATATATATATATATATATATATATATATATACAGCCACACTGTTGGATGTTCAAGCTTTTTTTGTGACAGTATGGAATCAAATACTTCAAATCATTCTAGAAATAAGTAATAAATTGTTTTGGACTTTAGAGATGTCTTGTAGAATTACTTTAAACTCAAGCACTTTAAGATAATTCCTTGTGAAGTAATTGATTTTTTTAATTTACTTTCAGGAAATTAAGATACAGAATTGTCATGCATCTTCATGACAACATGTGATCTTAGTAACTCTGAAATGAAGCATCAATTTACCCCGGTCTCTTTTCGCAAAACACGTCCACATCTTATCGAAGACTTATTGAACACTTCCATTTCTGGCACTGCACGAGGGCTGAAACAGATACAATTGCAGAATTAATGATACATATACACTTTAAGGTCTCACGGGATTGAAAGTTACAATGACAGATATTCACTGGAGTATCTTATACACATCGTAACAATGAAGTATATTATGATGACATGAATGAAATAACACTTTTATACAATTATTTTTATAATTACTTGGATGGCATTATCAGATATACATAACTATTCTGTGGACACAGTATAACACTTGATAGAAATGGTACCTAGGTGACTAATGGAGTGTAACAACAGCACTAGAACTCGGCGTAGCCATTCATCTTTCTTACATACACATTCAATTTCCAGTCGAAGCAAAAACCAAAACAAAAAAAAAGTAATATTTTATTAATTTAGCAATTTTTCCCGATCTCCTTTACCAGTTAGCACCTTCAAAAAGGTAAAATTAATCTGGAGGGACATTAGCAAAACAACAAATAAAGATCTTTCAATTTCATTACAGGATATTTTTCCAAATAAGTTTACTGCATACAACTTTATATGTATTCTTATATGCTTTATTATGTCCAATTGTAGAGGACATAACACGATATAGAAAGCAAATTGCTTACTATTACACCATTCTTTTACTTAAACTCCAAATACATTACATATCATTTACCTCGAGATCTACTCTACGTTCACATTATACATTATTTCACAAAAAGCTAAAACTCTTCCCCTGGTATGTCAAACGGACTCATAAAACCTTCAAGCCATTGTCATTTTAATACAAAAATTTTTTACCGAATTTTTATAAAACAAACTACCAAAATCAATTACATTAGCATTTGTGATGTAAAGATGATGGATAAATTTGTGATATTACGTTTGGGAAATTTGAATATCTGTAGATAATTGCGAATTCATATATCTCATATACTCATGTCCAAAATCTAGATCAGATAATTCTCTGAAAAGACATGATCAGAACAGGATCTTTCTCAATATCACCACTTAGGATATGAAAACATATCACAGGAAAAGCTATATCTCCAATTACGATTAGTATAACATGTTTATGACACACACAGTATGGAAATCAATAATCAATTTACCCTTTTCCCGGCCATACGTACACAAAGCGTAGGTAACCATCGTGTATGTATTGCAATGATACCTCACAATACAAACTACAGTATTTCAGACTGAATTGAAAATATGGACTCATTAGTGGTCATATAGCCAAATAAAATATAAACGAAATCGCTGAAGCCACTAGCCATTAATTAATAGAAAGTGTGGAAAGATAAGTGGAGTGCTGTATAAAAGCCCTGCTACTTTAGAAGCTTCCACTCATTTA
Source organism: Pteria penguin (assembly GCA_035048485.1). Taxonomy (NCBI): domain Eukaryota; kingdom Metazoa; phylum Mollusca; class Bivalvia; order Pterioida; family Pteriidae; genus Pteria; species Pteria penguin. The sequence goes on from CM068580.1 coordinate 25,464,372, forward strand.
GACATCCGTTCTTATAACCAATGCATTAACAAATGTTGGGAGATTTCACTGTCTCGTATACGTATATCTGATGACAAGGACACGATAAGTAAAACAAGTGTTCGATCATTACCGGACAAGGTAAGAAACCTGACATTTAATGAGTAGTTATGTCTACCACAGGCAAAATGTCTATTATTTGTGAATGTCCGTCCGTGTATCTAGCGCCGAAACAATTCACCACATTTAAGACCCTTATGTTATTAAGATTATTATTCATGTCCAATATCAATCAGTGATATCTGTAAACGTCGAGCTTATATGTGTGTCCAACAGAACACGTTATATTTCGGTATTTTCCTTGTCGACATCGAGATTCTTAAAACATTGTCCCCATATATTTAAGGTCACCTAATTTTACCTCAATCTTCGGTAAAAGCAGACAAAGTCTACTCGATTGCGATCCAACTCCTTGAAGTCATTCAGCATTATCCGTTTAACGGCCATATACTTTATGAATATGTCCATATGCAAGAGATATGATGATTGCTGTTTTGACTATAATGACTTGCATATAATGAAACCATCACCAGCGTTGATCTAGCTGAGTGCTATGATAAAGAAAGAACGTGAGGAGCCCATTTGTTTTAGGTAGCTGTATAGTAATTTGCTAAAGATTCAAAGAATCGTTGATAACCAATTCTGTCTGACCGTGGCATTCTGCCTTTTTTACAATCTGCACTAAACACAACACGAAGTGTTTAAACCTCACACACAGGGTTACGCAATGATTAGGTAAAAGTCTTTTTATGGGACTACTATGATGTAACATTTCCCGGAAGTAGTCAATATTCATTTAGATTCTTTACACTCCTTTGCATTAGCACAGATAATTAAAGAAATTCTAAGATTTATCACATTGTTTTTTCAATGAGAAACTTACACTCTTCCTTGTATAATATTTTCCCTAGTTTTTATCCATCTACTTTCCACCATGACCTAAATTCTACATAACAAAATGCATTTTTAAAAATATTCTACTTTTGGAATATATCTCCAATACGAATCCAATTCTAAGATCATGAAATCTAACTTCTCCAAACCTTGTAGGGTGATATATTTAGTGCATTTAATGCTCATTTTTCTTTTAGTTCATATGATAATCAAAACACATTGAATAATTATGGAATTGATTTCGTCCGACTAAGTTGAGGGTCGTCCATTAGATGTAGATTCCATACACTTGATAAATAGCTTACTTCTGACAAGTTAATAAGCATGTTCAAAATATATATATAAACAATGCTGCAAAATCATTTCATAAAAAAAATCATTATTCGTTATTCCATATACTGTTAGATTGATTGCTCAATTTTCAGTTATGATAAACAAATGGAAGGACGTGTTGATGAAAAAGAGTGTAAAGTAATGGAAAGAATTACATGTACTAACTCTATAACAAATGCTTGAAAGAAGAATGATACACTGTTTAAAGAAATGGATTGCCTAATCAATAACCTGTTGTATGACTTAAATAAACACTTGTCTAGACATTGTGAAGAGGTAAAGCAGAATAAATTTAAGATCATAACTGATCAAGTCTATCCTTCATCACAGACGAAGTATTATTAAAACTCCATAGTAAGATCTCAATCACGAATGACAGCATGGTATTACTCCAGCAAATAGTTCAACATAATAACACATAGCTTTCTCTGAAAGAATCGCATGTCCAACTATTGTTTATTCAAACGAATGACCATGATATTATGTTACCAAGGAAATACATTTTCAATCACTGGAAACGCCAGCTGACGTCACGCGTGGTGTTAACACTTTAAAGAATACTTCATTTTATACAACAATATCATGCTAAAATTAATATTACAGAAGATAAGCGAAGCTTTTTAAAAAGCTTATGTTGCAATCGGAATAGCTTTAAATCTTCAAGTTGTTGGTCAAAAAGACAAATGGCTTTAAGTAAATAGGAATTACATGTACTTGTTTTTAAAACCATCTTTTCATGCGCAGTTGTGAATTTTCCCGCTAAAATTTCTAAAGCCAAGCCTCATGTTTTCCTTATTAGGAAAGTAGCCGCGCCTTTTTCCTTTTTGGGAAAGTCTCTCGGATGTTCTCGTCAATATTCGGAAATAAGTTGGTTTTTGTAGTGAGCAAATCTTTTTTTAAAAAATTGTGAACATTTCATAGGATTTCTTTCTAGAAATCTCAATATTTACAGCAGAATTATGTACTAATATTGTTTCTTAGTACTAAATTATTACCGAACATGCCACGCTAATGGAATTTGCACATGCGCTCTCAAAGCGAATTTACTATCGTAATATACAATCGGCCGAAGCCGACTGCAAATACGCCACACACAGTTTGTCAAACCACACCACAATGGCACAAGTACAACCTCTACTACGTAAATCATGTTCGATATTTTTTTCAACCTGAGCGACACTGGGCTATTCATGCATCTTTAACACTGTTTTATTACCATTGGGCAAAATCGCTGTTGGGGAACTGTCAGCGCCTAAGGGTATCCTCAGCCTCTGTTTCAAATGCTCTGGTACTAACAGAAAATGATTATTTCAATATTTGCAGTGTTGAAAGTTTTTAAATGATTTTCAAAATAAGGAGAATATCTCAAATCTAGTTCAAATGAAAGGCGTTTTTCCTTAGGTCACATTGTTAATGGAATTGCTTAGTAAATATTTTTAAAAATCCATAGATTCAGTCTTGAATATCACTGATTATTATATACCCTACTTTCGTTTTCCATATACTTAACATCGAACCGGTATGTTCAGCCCTGAGTAACTTATGTCCACGGGATACTGCTACCTTCAAGCTTTCCAATAACATTTGGATATCTCTATAGTCATTGTGAATTATCTAGAAAACTATAACAGAATAAGGTGTTCTATTTATCTGGTTATTTGAGCGATATTTTGCTGATACCAGTATATATACCATGTGTATCATCTTTGTAAAAGGAAGGAAATTTCTGATTCATCTGTAACTCGCCACAGAGAAGAACAACAACAACAAACTAACCAACTTAAACCAAATGGGAGAAAATATTTCATTAAATGCAGACGGCCAAGTATTCGAGTTATGATAAAGTTTGATAGAAAAAAATAAGTATAAAACCCCTATCTATTATTCTATCCATTATTTAATCGCATTGAACGTTTTTGGTAGAGAGAGAGAAAGCAAAAGACATCTGACAAAGCTGTATGACACAGATCACCAAGGACATGCACACAATACATGTTAATAGTTAAATATGCACCGTGGCTATACATAGAGAGAGTAGTATTTTAAATTTTGAATATACATAGAACTCGCTTTTAAAAGTTGAAGGGTTAGTTAAACAGCCAAAATGAATAACAGTTAGAGCAGAATAGTTAGAGCATTGATCCATCTTCATGGAAATCCTTGGGAAAGAGTCACCTTCTTATAGTTCTGTTAACATGAATTTAGAAGATGAACAGTCTGGACGTCCGAAGAAGGCTACCAAAACGAAGACGAAAGATGAAGACGAAAACGTTGATATTGGGCACACTCTTGTGATATTTGATAGAAGATGAAACCTCCAAGATATAGCTCGTGAAGTTGGCATACGTTATGGGGCCTTTCAATGAATTTTAATCGACATCTTAGGCATGTCTATGGTCTCATCTAGATCGGTCTGTATAATGTTGACTGAAAATCGAAAGAGAAATAGAAATGACGTTTCTTTGCATCTTTTCTCTCTTAGTGAGGATGAACCCGACAATTTTTTAGATAGAATTGTCATTCAGCATGCAACTTGAGTTCACCATTTGATCTTGAATCTAAGAAAAGCATTCAATGGAATCACCTGGCTCACCCCTCCTAAAAATTCAGGAGAGTTTTCTCAGCAGGGAAAGTCTTCGCCTCTATCTTTCTGGACAATCAGGGGATAAACATGAATTGTTTTCTTGAGGAGTGCCGCACGACAAAATGTGAAATTTATGCAAATTAGAAAAAGAGGCTGCGTCAGGAGATTGTGAAAAATAGGAGAGGAAAACTAAGAAGATAAAGCACACTCTTAAATATATTTACTGCAAACCAACATATTGCTCTGGAGAGTGAGTCAAATATTTTCGGACTTGAACGGATTCCAAACACTAAACGTGTATAAAAGTAATACTGTCCTCCCCATGCAATACCATGAAATGGCCATAATGATGGATGAAGTGGAACGAGTTTGAAAGCGTCACTGATATCGGTTTTGCACATCCAGCTCCCTTGTCCTTTGACCTTAATAATATTTATGGCGTGATCAATAGCGACATATTGCAGTGAAAAATCATCCTTGTTAATAAGATCATTAAGGCTTTTATAATCACAATTCTGGTGTGCAGACAAATCCACTATAAGGCGTTTCTTTTTATTATATTTCCCTTCAACTATACCTACTGGGTTTATACGGTATGTTTGAAATGGGATTTCGTCGAAAGGTCCTATCACAAAATTTTTCTCGACTTTGGCGATAAGTTCCTTTGTAATCTCAGGCTGAGATCTAGATGATAACAGATTTTTACAGATTAACGACTTAGTTGGAAATTCTTGTAATCCTGTATGAAAACCTTCCTTCATACCAGTAAGTAGATAATGCGTTAACTGTTTGTTAGGATGCGTTGATTAACAATTGACCTAAAGCTCTCACATTAATTTTTGTTTTGTGCTGCTATAGCTCCGCCTATCCCCCCTTTTTGATGGTAAGTACGGGGGGATGCCTCGTTTTTTGAATCATTACATTTTGTTTTGGGATGATCCTGTTTACAGTTAAGGCATACATGTAAATTGTTACATCTCGGTCGTAAACAACCTTTCTCTCCGTTGTAATTATTACATATCTCCAAACCACAGTATCTCTGTCTCGGTCGACCATATGTGTCTGTATTTCGGTTTTCTGTGGTTCGTCTCGGGTTGTTAGATGAATCCATAATTGTTAGCGGACAAAATCCGGTAGTGTGAGATATACTGTTACATTTGTCGCATACTATTGGATTTTGATTCGCGAAAATGTTGCAAAACAATGTATTATTATGTTACGCTCCAAAAATTGCAATGGCTGACCAAACACTAGACACGTGATAATGTGGTCAGATAGAATTACTGATAACCATATAAGGATTGTTCTAAAAATAGAGTAGTGGTACTGCCCACTCTGTGTAACAAGATATGCCAGTAGAAAAGATAATTATATGTGTATAAACTTATATTACATAAATATACATTTCGTAGTATCAACATCAACAGAGTATCATTCATTATAATTGCTTAAAATGAGAAAAATTATCTCTTTTCTTTTATTTTAAGATAGCTTTCATAGCAGTCATATACGATTATGTAACACCTTATCTCTTTTTAAATACAGTTGTCAGTTATCTTAATTATATTATTCGTGTCAAGTTTCATCATGATTGCTTTTATGTTGAGAACCAAACTTCAGTTCTAAGATTTCTATGATAATTTTTTTTCAAATATGCTTGTCAGGATTCTTGTGCAGATTATTTCTCTAGAGTTCAATCAATCTAGTTACAAAAATGAGGCAGAAATTCAAATACTAAATTTTGCAAAATGGCTCTCATGCTGACTACTTTGAGATAACACACACGTTCCACGGATATTTTAGCAGATCAGTTTGGTAAATTTTAAGAAACATGAATCTTGTAATGAAAATGAGGAAGAAAATCAAGATAAAAGATTTACAGATAACCACCATGGTGGCCATATTGGATTACACATCATTCAAGAAATTTTAGGCAGATCATTTCTAAAATTTCTCAGCTTTTTTGTGCTTCAAACGAATAAGTAAATTTAGTTTTGAAATTAAAAAGACGGCTATTATATCAGCCGTCTTTGATAAAGTAATACCATTTTATCTATTAATAAAATTAATTGGCCAAATATCATAAACAGTTCTTTCCTGTGCAGTTTTGTCAAAATAGCTACATTAGCGTGGCAAAAGTCCATGTCCTTATGACTACCATGACAAGCAAATTGGATTACTTAACACCAATTTCACAAAAATTTTGTTCATAAATAATTCTGAGAGTATCCTTTCTGTAAAGTTTCATCAATGATTCAAAATCACTAAACAGAGAAACAGAACGAGTATACATGTATATATAATTTTCTACGGACTTATATAGAAAAAGCGATCATGCCCCAGTTTTGACCAAAATAAGGCACCCTTGAACTCCATATAATACGCCCGCACTTTACTATCCTAGGTGTCATACAAACTAGAACTAAAGACCTCATCTAATTGTGGAAAGCGTAGATTACATTTGATACTGGTAAAATAAGTCAGTTTTCTTCAATTTTTATAGGTCAATTGATCTACTTCACACATCCACTATTTCCCATGTTGACAAACACCCCCTCCTGTCATAAATACACTGACTACAATTGTATTAAATATTGAGATGTGCACATTTCTGTTCAAAAAACACATATTCATGATGTGATCTTTCTTTGTACCAAGTTACATCGAAATCCAGCGAAGGGCTAAGGAGGAGCTGCAAAAGACATGGTATTCTGCATTGATAAATCTAAGGTCAAGGGCAATAACTCCTATAAAGTTTTTGGACAATACTCCCTTCCAATATGCTTATTTTCATATTGTGGTTTTTCTTTGTACCATGTTTCGTCAAAATACCCAAAAAGGTTTTGGAGTAGTTGCGAAGACAAGGAAGAAAATTATCTCCTCTAGATCTGACCGAGTTAAGACATATCCTTCAAGTACCCATCGCAATATTCGTCAGCCTGTAAACGTTAGTTTATACAATATTTTTATTCATAAATAAAGTATAACGTTCAGATCTATAGTAATATATATGAGTAAAAAACAAAGAAGTACCGAAGGGTAAACCATATCTCATAGTCCATGGAATAAAGGGGACAACATCGTGTTTAGTGTCATATTCAGACAAATGAGAAATTTGAACATGCGTTTATTGATTATTCAAAATTATCTTGGATAACTAACATACATGTATTATCAGAACAATCCTAAAATGTATATTTCCTTTGAACATAAAATAATATACTAACTTAAAATGTGGGTGTAACGTGAGGCATATTACTTAAACAGTAGGATTTGAGCAGATAAAGGGATTGCTTTAATCGAGTCGGTTATTTATAGTATAACATAATTTACAATGTATGCCGTGCATATATAGTACTAAATTGAATCAATATACACCATAGCTAAAGCTGCAACGTTCTTGAAAAAGTAAATATCTATATACCAATTTTGCTTCAATTTCAGTGAAATCTCGACATGTTTAATTCATTATTGAATACTCGTTTTACAAAGATATTCAAATGCGCATTGCAAATGTGTGCCTAAGCTCTAAACATCTGAGCAAGACTTAAAATATTTGGAGATAAGGGCAAACCAAATCAGAGATGCCGGGATGTGCCAGAAATTACAATAGGTAACCAGATACGAAGTCCGTATATCACATTTAAGGTTTGCATTTTTTGTAAACTAAGAGCGAATACCTATTATATTATAACAGAGATAATTCAATCTTCATCAAAAGCATCTCTCTTCTTGAAAGGTTGTCAATCAAAACCTGACGCCCTGTCATTATTTAACAGCTCAAGTTACCAGGACATTTTTCTTTTCGTGAAATGAAACACATCTCCTGCCATTGTTTATTCAGACCAATGACCACGAGATCAAATTATCATAGTGATGCCTGCTGACTTTCCCCATTTGAAGTTGAAATCCCAATTCATATCCTGATTACTCTTACTTAAGCGCATCTACAATGTTAAGACTTTTGCGTCTAACACAGTTAATTTCATAAAATAACCTTCAGATTTACAAAATGAAATTGCGACATGACAAAAGAAATCATTCCAGATGATAATTTAGTAAAGGAATGTTCGATCCATGAGGAAACGTTCTGCACTCACTTAAAAGTAATTATGATACCTCCGCCGTACGAATCCGGGACTTTAAATACCAATAATTGCCTTGGTTCTGTCAAGGGAATTCATACTGACAATACTTCAAATCTCTGAGGCAAGTATATATTTTCTGTATCAGCAGATGCTCTGAAGGCTCATAATGATATTATTTTACATTAAGGGTGTACATTTTCAAGCATCATGAATTCTCCTTTTTTCTTCGCTTCTCTTGCGCAAGTTTGTTGTATTTCTCTAGTAAAACATACATAGAGCAAGATGTCGTGAATAAATAATATATATACTCGACTCATAATACCTACCAACACCAAGTTGCATGCATTATAAGTACCCTTAGTAATTCCTTGTAGATTTTGACAATATCATGTATTAAGCATCATAATCCAAATGTAAAGACGTTAAAATACTTATATATTATTACTTACCCAAGATCTATGCCTTGCTCGATATTTAACATTTGTTTCCATAACTGTTGATACATAGGAATCAACCAATCTGCAAGGGATTGCAAAGATAAATATAATACGTAGAATGAAAATAAAAGCAATGCAATGTACCAGTAACATCATTCATTGAAATATCACTATCGCTGCATTAAAGACAGACAGAAAGAAAGAAAAGGAAAGAATATATTTGCACATGATAAAATAATAACCACACAAAAAGAAAAATTCGATTCTGATGCAGCTGTGGTACTGACTACGATCGGTCAATTGAAAGACAATGTTTCTTCATATGGAGGATAGCGATCAACACGCTATTCAAGTAAAGCGATTATAGGAGTATAAACATGGATATGAGAAAGATAACCATGGACATGCAGATAATAAAATTTGGGTACACAAAAAAGCATCACAAAAAATCATAAATAACAAAACATTTAAAGACACATACATGAGGTAAATGTGCTTTGCTCCTCTGAAAGCAAACTGAAGTCACCGATATTTAGGAATTTCAGTCCACAGTCAAAGGGACGAGGTACAGGGCTTTGTCTCCTTTCAAAATGTGTAGACCAAGCCCGTCACATAGTCCTCATCGCACTGTTAGAGTGTACGTTTAAGGAAAAGTCAGCATAAGAGTGCAGAGGGTCCAAATACAAGATAATCTCGGGGTCACACTTTCGATGTCGAATGCATTTAACTATTTTCTAACCCGATGAGATGAAATTACACTTTACACTAACACGATGAGATGAAGTCACACTTTCGATGTCGAATGCATTCAACTATTTTCTAACCCGATGAGATGAAATTATCGATACCTTTGTCCCGTCTTAGTTTGTATACTACATTACCGTAGAAATAGGGATGGGAATTTCGCTGGATATACATTGCTGATAAGTCAGTTATCCCAATCAAGATAAAAAGATCTGAATAAGATCTGTGAAATTTTCAAAAGTCTTCACGTTTAGAATAAATACTAGTAAGTATATTGTTGACAATAATTTAAATGAATATATCAAAAAAGTTGTTTCCTTATCATTGCTTATATGAAATACAGGTGGGTAAATGTCACTAACTTAACTTTCGAATTCAGGGTTGCAGTGTTAAAATATCATCTAGAAGAATTTTTAATCTTAATTAGAAAAATCATGGTTCAAATCGAGGCCTCATCAAATCCGTTATATACATGTAACATTTATACTACATTAAAAACAAATGAATACTTAAGTAACTATCCCTTATTCAAGTACTATAGATAAATATAGACAAATATAGCAAGGAAAATACCCAGAAGAATCATACGAGGTATTTTTTATTCTCAAAAAGTCAGATATTTCCAACGGATGTAAAAGAATTGTAATTAATTGAATGGTTTGATAATCGACAGCAACAAAACTCACTTTTCTTTAGGCGCACATTCTTCATAACATGTGACATCCGTTTGAACACTCATACCCACACAAGCAATTGTATACAATTTTATCGAGATTTCACTCCAACAATCCCCTAGTAAAAATGCATTGAGCATGTATAGGTGTAGAAAGAAAACTCTTGAAAAGCTAACATGGTTCTTCCACAAAAAGCAAAGGTGTTTTACACTGAAAATATTCACTTGATTATTTAATGTTTCAGGTTCAATCGATGTTTTAGAAGTATGCACACACACACACACACACACACACACACACACACACACACACACACACACACACACACACACACACACACACACACACACCTATACACACACACACAATATGATATACATGTATGTAATTAATAATATTAATTAAGAATGAAGATGATGATGATCGTGGCCATGATGACTATCATTAGCATTCACTCATTTCAGGGAATCATCAAGGTTTTTGGATAAATGTATACATTAATCAGTATATTTGTAGTACTGTGGGATCGTCGATGGATATCACACAATTATACTGATAATGAGATGTTTCTTGAGAAGCATTTTATGAGAACGCTGCTTTACACACACACACACACACACCTACACACACACACATATATATATATATATATATACATATATATATATATATATATATATATATATATATATATATATATATATATATATATATATATATATATATATATATCGAAATGGTGAACATACAAATTATAATAAAGTTCCGTTATGATAGATAATGATTATTATAATTTGTATGTTTACCATTTCGATATAAATTTATAAATTTATTACACTGTGCATGACAAAAACTCATTTCTGGATATATATATATATATATATATATATATATATATATATATATATATATATATATATATATATATATATATATATATATATTCCTATAGACAATAATTTTATATTCATCTGCAAGTTTCTGCACTGAATGTCTTCCTTTTCCACCATGCTGTGAAAACAGAACTTATTTCTAACCATCTGCAAATTCCAATAGCAATACCTTCTTGATTATTCTGTCATCTTATTTCCGATATGGCTTTTTAGAGCATTCCATTAAGTCTATGGATAATTGAAAGTGTTTCTTATGCATCAATTCATGTAAGCCTCGTCAATTCATCACATATCAAGATTCAGAAGTGTTACTGAGAAATTAAAGATTTCGAGGAATAGACATTTCTGCAATTCTTTCTGATAAATACTGAAGTACTAGGTCAATGTGATAATTGATTACTGTTCAACAGACCATGGTTTTAAACTGAAAATCCACTTTAACAAAACAGACAGGTGCATTAGTGCATAATATCTACTTGCAAAGAACTTGATTATGTGCACATCACCCAAACCTAGAACCTGTATACCCCTTGATAAATGTGAAGCAGAAAGAAATGAAAGATTTCAATATCCTATCAAGAAATCATCGTTGGACGAATGCCATGTCCCGTTTGTCATACACTATCTGTGATGAGCTACTTATGACAAGTTGTATAAAGGTTGAAATGTGCTGTACTGTTTACTGTGTGAGATTTTTATCACGTCACTTAAGAAATCAAATGTCATAAATAAACGTGTAAAATATTTAAATGAAGAGCATAGGAATGAAATAGGAATGTCGTTGAAAGGTTTGAAGTTCACTTCAAGTATTATGAGTATTTGTACTGAAAGACTAAGTAGCCAGTATGGTTCCAATCTCTGGTCAGTTGGTAGTTTCCTGGATTCTTCAGTGTCCATCACTAATGACTTAAGGTCGTCGTGTAGGTACACAAGATGTGTTTGTGAAACTCTGATATAACCGAATGGCAGCAAACGTTTAACTTTTCGACAAGTAGTTGGTCAAAGTGAAACAAATCAAGGCATAAAATACCGTTGTCTTTAAATAAAGCGTTATTGTCAAAAGGAATACACATGTCACATATCAAATCTCATTTTCTATCTATTCACAAATTATGACGAACGTTGAATTTCACGTTAACATTTTTCAACAGGCAGAATTCTTACGATTCTTAGGACATGAAACCCTGACATGCTGTAAAACAATCACACTTTTATGTGGCATTTTGATTAAACATAATTCCATATTATGACAATTCAATGCAAATCGAATAAAAATAATTATAAAGTACATACAATACTTACTTACAATATCAGTAATAAGTACAGTTTATCAAATCCCTTGAATCATGAATTCATGATATATAGAGAAATGCCAATGTCATCGGCAAGCACAGTGGTTTTTTTATAGCCTATAAAAAAGGCAATATGAAGAAGGTCATGTGCAGCTATTTGAATGATAAATATAACCAAATTAATGTTCAACGATAAAGACTTGTTAAGTTCTATAAAAGCATATCGATCTATGTGTCTATCATGATGGCCATGACCTCATAAAGTACAATGTTATCGTCCTGTAAACAAAGTGAAAGTCCAGATTGTGCATTATCAAGCACTTTTAAGATAACTAAATGACAAAATTTCTACACTGAACAAAGAAGCTGGATAGTTCGACAACGCATTTCCAGTAATTTATTTAAATACATGTGTATTTAAATATGACAGAAATACTTTCGTTTTTACATTAAATGAATATGCCACAGAATAAATTACAGAAATTAAAAAACAAAACACTACAGATTCAATATTTAGAAAATTAATTATGAACCAGTATAAGAGGAAAACTCCCATCTAAGCCATATGGCAAAAAGTTATATTAACTTTTCCTCTATTCAACTTTCCTTAATTTGTGGTTACTATGATGTACATTTCATACAGCTCGCTCGATACTCTGGAGACCATTCTGCAAATGGCAGATTTATAGATAAAAGGTCCCTACACAAGCGAATATTTGCAATCACAGAAGTGTAAGGAATCAAGTAGGGAAATAGTTTTACAGTTATCCAAGGACTTTGATAGAATTATTAAAAGCATCACAGGACTTACACGTAAATCCTAAATGTTTTATCCAGTGATATCTTAATATTTTTCTAAATCCAAAAAGATATAATCGCTAGCCAGAATTACTCAGTCAGGTTGCCCTTCCTTTGATGAAATGGAAATAGAGACAAATCAATGGCTTGAAGTAATAAAAATTTGCATCATATTTTGTAAATCTGTTTGATGGTCTGACTACCATTTAAGCACATCAGATATCACTACACTCAAACGATTGTGTCACGACTTCTGTACAAACATATTATTATTTATTCTACATAGCAATAGGTACTACGTATATATGTATACATTAGAATTAAGGCTAAGGGTTTCGACGGTAATTTAAAACATCGAATTGTGTCGAGGTGTGTCTTTTATACGGAAATATTTTTTAAAATGCTAGAAGTGGAGAAGAAATGATGTAACGGTGAAGTACAAAAAGAATTCATCAGTGTCAACACACTTCCTTATACACAAGTCGAACAAAAGTATTGTAGTAAACAGAAAAGACAAATGTTAGCCTGACACAAAAGCAATGACCATGATTCCATAAAAACTGAGTAAAAAGCAGAGATATGTCATAAAACAAAAACATTACGATATCTGTGATCAACATCATCAGCCAAGGCTATAAAAGATAACACAATATATCTCATAGACGCCTGTAAAATCACTCTAGAGGCAGACATGACAGGCCTATGTTAAAGGCAACAATCGTCCATGTCCGTTAAATACTAGGGGATTGGTCAATATAGTAATTTCGGCCAACAATTCCTTACTGTAATCATAAGCACACATCATAATTGAAATGACCTTTTGATCAAATGTGATACATTCATCAGGATCATGATGTAATAAAACTGTACACAAGTCAGACAAAACTCGCTTTCCGGAATCAGTTAACATGTCGTTTGTGCATTCATATCTATTTCTAAGCTAACTCAAAATACAGTTACTCTCGTTAGGTTTTATTCCTCAGCTTAACATATATCTTGAGTAGCACTTATTATCAATAAAATAAATAAATATATATATATATATATATATAAATATATATATATATATATATATATATATATATATATATATATATATATATATATATATATATATATATATATATGTAATATAAATATACTTGTATATATATATTTATACATGTATGTTTGTTTGGATGATGGGTGGTTTCTGTTGCTGTATATATGTATATAAACTAATATACTCTGGCATAAATCATAGACTAGTTACAAAGAATTTTCTCCTTAATCATATTGATTACATGTGTTAGGACATCAATTAACCACACGACTTTGGACTTAACCTACATTAAGAGATTTCTCATATTATTAAAGCATCTGGTTTGGATTTCAGTTAATTCCTATATAAATAATGCTTGTTATTATTCTCAGGTCAAATATTGCCAAGAATTTACTTGATTGGATGTCAACAAGTGATTGATAATGTCAATGCAAAGTAAAAGTCTGATTTTACATCCCCACTGATGTCACAATTGAAAGAATGCAAACAGAAGAGTAATATTTCAGCCTTATTATTTGAAATATGAAAGTAAAACACAAAATATCAATGGGTAAAGAAAAATGTCAAAGTTCAAGTGATTTACACAAAGTGTACAAGAGGCTTATCATGAGATACAGTATATACCCAAAGTAGTGATGTAACTTCTTAAAAATCCTGTAATTGATAAATCAGACATAAACAGATTTATTATCTATATAATTAAAAATTTAAGAATTTAATTGTTTTCAAGAAAACTAATGGAAAGCAAAGTTTCACTGTTTTATTCATTCAGTAAAACTTTATTGTCATTTTGAATAACTTGTACAAAGAAACTGTCTTTTTGTACTAACAATATAATCTTTATAAACAAATAGTATGAAAACAAACTTTTGCCTCACTGAATTGATTGATTGATTAAATATTGTTTCATGTCACTCCACGATTATTTCACGTATATGGTGACGGCATCTGCCTGATGCATTGCATGCAAATTTAGACCTTTGCAACGGACACATCCAAAGAAGCAAGAGATCTTTTACGTGCCACCCCTACTGTGACATGGGACCTCGGATTTTACTGTCTCATCCGAAAGACAAAACACCTGTGCGACGAGGGCGGAAGTGGAACTCGTGACCTCTCAATCACTGAATAGGCAGATGGTCAGAAGAACTTAATAAAATAAGAGTTGGGTTTAGGTTATGAGCATTATACAATCAGACTTTACCAATGTTTGGAGATCTTGTTACATTGATTTGTACTTGTACGCCACACAATTGAGAAAATAACTAAGTACTGACAACTACTAGATTAAGATATTTGTGTGAAAAATGGGTTTTATTTTCTGAGAACCTGTCGAAATTACAAAAAAACCTAATCCTATTTGAATTTAATACTGTGAACAAAATTCTAGTATAGTCTCTTTGTTTCCATTACTTACAATTGCAAACTTTCTATCTTCTAGAAATCAGCAATATATTTTAAGAATAGTGTAATGTAATAAATAAAATTGAATTAAATGAGAACTGTATTTTCCTCTTAGTTGATTATCTTATTCCAATATGTCTGACAGAAAACCAATTTATATCTTATCATGCTGACAACTTTCTAGCAAACATGTGCGATGTGTTGTTTTAGGTTTAATTTGTGCAATGTCCTATCAAAATTAATCTCATTTTCAATTTAAGATTTTAATTAATCATTAGTGGAATTGTGTCTATGTTTACAAAATGAATTCATATAACTCTAGTTCTAATATATAACTATTTAGACTGAACAAAAGTCATTAATTACCCCTAAAACTCAATTAGAAGAGTTTCTAGGTGACCTTAACAAGAAAATTAATGTATTTGTTTAGTTTTACCTTACATACAGATTTTTTCTCTTACCTGGTGACATTTATAGAAATTAAGACCTATGTACAGGCCCATCTGAAGCAGCAAGCTCACCAAAAGGAGAGAATATTGAGGAGTCACTGATAAAGCTTAATTCAAGTCCTCTCTGTCCAAAGTCTAAACTTTGTATGATACAAAATAAGCTCTGCTGGCTCCAATGATATTAAACATATACAAGACCAACTGTGTATGTTACAAAGTGAGCTCTGCTGGCTACAATGACATTCAACATATACAAGACCAACTGTGTATGTTACAAAGTGAGCTCTGCTGGCTGCTCTGACTTTGTGCACATACAAAGCCAAACCATGTATGTTACAAAGTTAGCTCTGCTGGCTGCAGTTCAACATTCAACACATACCAGCCTAAACCATGTATGTTACAAAGTCAGCTCTGATGGCTACAATGACATTCAACACATACCAGCCCAAACCATGTATGTCACAAAGTGAGTTCTGATGGCTACAATTACATTCAACACATACCAGCCCAAACCATGTATGTTACAAAGTGAGCTCTGCTGGCTACAATGACATTCAACACATACCAGCCCAAACCATGTATGTTACAAAGTGAGCTGTGCTGGCTACAATGACATTCAACACACACCAGCCCCAACTGTGTATGTTACAAAGTGAGCTACTGTATGCAGGTTACAATGAAATTAAATGCATTAAAGCCCAAACCATGTATGTTACGAAGTCATCTCTGCTCACTACAATGACTCAGCTGAGGCCAAGGGTAACAGATTCTAAGGTCTCCTCCACTCCCTAGGGACAATAGTTTGACTGTTCCCCAAGAATACATAAAATAACTGTTTCATTTCCCAATTGTTTTTGTGATTAATAATCGTCTTGTGACATTATCACATGTCCACTGTTGAAATATTTACTATTAAATGTGATAAAATGAGAGACAGACAAATCTTAGTGTCTTTTATGGTACAGATGGGTGCAGTCCTAACATAGCATTCACGTTAACGCGAAAAGCGGTCACGAGGACTGCTTTAGCACACGTGCTTGTACTGCTCGACCGGACGTGCATGCGCTCCTTGCGTTAACGCGGAAGGAAATTCGCGTTAACGTGATTTATTCCCGCGTGCGCTCAATTCAGTGGCGCATTCACATAAGTACATTTGTAATTCTCTTTACAGTGGTACGGATGGAGGAAATAAAAGGAATCTAATTAAATTACCGCAAATGTCGTCATATATACGTGCATTAAATGTGATGTTAAAATGACACCCCACATTAAGGGTTTCATATGTAATATAATATTGGAAATCACCGCGTAGACATGCACTCAGGTATTTATGAAAAACTTCGTCAGTTTATACTATAAAGACTCTAGGAAAATTACATTCTAATTCTATTTTATTTATTTATTTTTAATTAATAAAATAATGTATTTATTTCTTATTTGTTTATTTATTTATAATTTACTTATGCATTTATTCTTATTTATGTATTTACAATTGTTTTTTTTTTTATTTAGCTATTTTTCATAATATATGAATACCATGATTATCATCATTATTATTCTTTCCATTAATTCAATTATTATTATTATTATTATTATTATTATTATTATTATTAAATAAGAATAAAATTCATTATATTCAATGTTCGGAAATTTTATTCATTATTTAAAATTCATCCCGTTAGTCGTAAGCGTTTTATTTAATTCTAAATATTTCTTTACATGCACACAGTAATATGTTTTTATATTTAAATACACAATGTATATATTGATTCTCCCTTAAACCATTCTCTATATAAGTTGTAAGCAAGCGAACGTGGCTGTCAGCCACGTTCACACGGTAGCCAAGCGCGTGAACGCGGCAGTCCAGCGCGTTAACACAGTCTCAAAATTTAGTTCACAAGGAAATCTGCGTTAACACAAACACGTGTGGTCAGCAGTCCTGAGCGCACGAGGAAAGCAAACTTCAAGTTAACGTGACGTTAACATAATGTTATGTTAGGACTGCACCTCACTGTAAGTGAAGATAAAATGCTTTCAGAGTTCATCATGTGACAGACAAATTAGTTTTAACTGTTAACTGCAGCCACAAACTGTTACCACCTATCACATATCACGAAATAATTGTGAAACAGTCAAAATTACGTAGCAATAATTTATTTAGTAAACTGGATAATAAAGATCTATAAGACATCCTCAAATTACACACATGGAACAGATGGTAAGACCTCAAAGTACCCTGTTTTAGGTTCAGATTTAATGCAAGAATTGAATGATGTAATAATTTACTTCACATGTTAGTGAGGAACTTCTGACTTGATCATGAAAATACATCTTACCAGTATTTATTACTCTGTCTTTGTGCAAAACGTTCAGAGAAGCCATATCATTTACAATGTGTTGCCAGCGTAGTCCTTTGAATGCAGGAATAAATTGTTTTCCTTCTTCTGTTTCCAAAAATGCTAGTTGAGTAGTCATATCTGTATTGTATAATATATCTTAAGTATGAATTACTCTTTTTGCATCAACAATTTAGATACTTGATGTCTTAATGCAGCAATACTCATGAAAATGAAAAAAATTTCAATGAGGTTACCATAATTACCTGTGTAACATTCATTTTTTTTTCAAAATTTATGATGTCAATTTCAGTTGTACGCAAAATACATGTACAAATGAACTTAAACAAGCAGATTCAGAGTATTGTGGTACCCCACTCAAGGGAGCAGTGATCTGTGACATATTGTCATGGCTGCATGTCTACAGACACACATGCCAAATATGAAGGCCCTATCTCTTACGGTTAAAAAGTTACAATGAAGTAGGTCAAAGGTCACTGTCAAGGTCACATGATAAAACTTTTGGTCCCAACGGAAAGGTATTGCATTTTAGGAACAAACATGCCAAATATAAAGGCCGTACGTCTTACGGTTAAAAAATTACACTGAAGTAGGTCAAAGGCCACGGTCAAGGTCACATGATAAAAATTTTGACACCAAAGGAAAGGTATTGCAATTAGGAACACATATGCCAAATATGAAAGCCCTGTGTCTTACGGTTAAAAAGTTACATTGAAGTAGGTCAAAGGCCACCATCAAGTTGCATGATAAAAATTTTAATACCAATGGAAAGGTATTGCAATTACATGTAGAAACACACATGCCAATTATGAAGGCCCTACGTCTTACAGTTAAAAAGTTACACTGAAGTAGGTCAAAGGCCACGGTCAAGGTCACATGATAAAAATTTTGGTACCAACGAAAAGGTATTGCAATTAGAACACACATGCAAAATATGAAGGCCCTACGTCTTATGGTTAAAACGTTATGACCAATGTTAAAGTTTTTGTGACAGATGGACGGATAGACAGACGGACAGACAGATGGACGGACAGACAGACGAATGACATTTAATGTCCCCACGCTTTCGTGAAAAGTGGAGGAAAAAAAAAAACAAGTTTTTTTTTATCAAAGTTAAAAACCACGTATGATTAAGAAGTCCATTTAAATTGACCACGAAATGGATACCGGCCTAGTGTCTAACACCTGCTGAGCACTAAGTCCAAATAAATTGATTATTATTATGTTCAGCAAGTGTTCCTTTCCTATAATTATAAAGGCAAAGAATCCAAAATTAGCCTATAGAAAGAATGAAGAAACGATCATATGTGTACAGTGAATATCATGTATCTGATTTACCATACTGGATTATTATCGGCTGATCAATTAAGCATCCATTTTGTGATACGAAATCCTTCTATATATTTTCATGAGATGCTATCACTGCTTATATCAAAGGATACATTCATTATGAAGGACAATGCAGTTGGTTTAATAGTTATATCCTGCTCATCTAAAAGTCTATTATGTTTTATCTTATTCATTTTCTTAACATATGAGCCAATTACACATTTACAGACATATCCTTTCAAACTAACATTCATTGCATCACGTTTGTCCAGTGACACTAGCTTTCAAGATTGCATAATCAGGCTATTTTTTCCACACATGAAAGACGAATGGCACGCTGAGACAACATGAGAATGTTTAACCTGCCGATCTCAACTTTGCCTCTGCTTGCTACTTTCTTCTATCAATTTTTTCTCATATGCATGACACGTAAGAAGTAAGTCTCTTCCTGACATTTTCTAGCTATTTTGGGGATGCACATTATACAACGGTGATAACAGTAGTTTTACATCTCTCACCTTTATAAAAGTTTTCTAAATCTTTATATAGCTGTTCTTCATTCCCATGCCATGTTGACTTTATATTTACAAACATCCACTTCAGAGAAAAATGAATATAATTACAATTTAAATATATAATAATCCAGATTAGGAATTTCTGACCTACTACAAGGTTTTAATCATAATATGGTTAGATCATCAGACTACATACATATATATTTTTCAGTAACATAATATGGTTAGACCATAAGACTACATACATATATATTTCTCAGTAACATTTTGGACATCACAATACATCCTCCTAGGAATTCTGTCTAATAAGATACCATTTAATTTTAATAACCTTCCAAGTATTATTAAGCAATTTATTTTACGAAATAGTGTCTTCCGATGATGGTAAATTAAAGTTCTTTGTCAAAGTAGCCTTGTAAAAAGTCCTTCATTACTTTGGTCAAGTCCACTGCATATATAAAATTTGATATGGGTAAACAAATCAAATTATCCAGTAATCAACCTCTATTCAGTAAAATCAGTTTGGATACAAATATAGTACTACAAGGAAAATATCAACAAACATAAAAGAGTTAGCCTTCATGATCATTTACCATACACAAATACATGTCTTGAAATAACAAGCAAATCCAGAGAATTTTGCTCCCCTGCCTTGGGGGTTCTGTCAGTAAGGGTGCAGTGATCTGTGACATACTGTCATCGTTATGCATGTCTACAGACACACATGCCAAATATGAAGGCCCTACGTCTTATGGTTAAAAAGTTACACTGAATTACGTCAAAGGCCACCGTCAAGGTCACATGAACTTTTTTTATCGCTGAGGTAAATATGTTTTGAATTTAATATTGAGGAATATAATATAAACTTACCTTCTTAAGCATGGAGTAAACATCCATTTCTACTTGCATCACAAATAGTTCAGGAGCTGACACCAACTTTGTCATTAGAGGCACACTGAACATGAAAAAATGACATAACAAATTTTTAAAAGTCACAATTTTCAAAACAATCTCTAACTGACTGACTGACCATCAAAACGACCAACTGAAAGACAGACCTACTGACAGACATACCAACAGAAAGAACACAAAGTGTTGTTATGTATTGCAAACAATAAAAAAGCTTAAAACAAATAAGTATCAAAAGTACTCAGAAGACAACATAGCTTCAGTGCAGGTTACATCTCATAAATATTAAAAGCAAAGATTTATAAGTCTGAAATGTGTTTTGAAAAGTAAGTTAAAGTTCACGGTTACTAGGTTAAAAGTGATGACACCAATGAAATCTCTGATTATAAGGAATTTACATAAGAAATATTAAAGAACTATCTCAGACGCCTCAAACAATAAAACCTAGAAAAGTTTTTGAAAAGCAGGTCACAGTCGAAGGTCAGAAATAATGGAAACATACTAAATTTCTTGTCATAAGGAATTTACATCTGAAACATCAAAGCCCTAATTCTAATGGTTGAAAAAATATAACCAAAGTTAAAGTTTTGGAAAAGTAGGTGAAAGTCTAAGGTCAAGGTCACAAGATAACAAGAGTATCAGTAAAACTGATGGATGCTCCCTAAACGGCAGCTATAATGCAGGAAATGATGACTTAATTCAAATAGAAAAACTCAGTAAAACTGATGGATGCTCCATGAAGCACAGCAATAATAAAGGAAATCAATGACTCAATATATAGGAAATCATTGTATTAATTGATAATGATTTTAATTCTCAATGTATCATATGAGTATCCAATTCAGTCAACTGTAGAACAAGTGATCACAGTATCTTGAACTAAAATGAGTAAGTTTGACCTTGATTGGTTATGAAATAAAACTTTTTATCGTGACCTTGACCTTTCAGAAATGACCTTGAATGACCTTTGTCCAAAAGCCTTAACTTAAATAACATTTTTGGTAAAGTATGATCAAATTCTTATCAAAGGTGTAGTACTTCATGTATATTTTCAGTTATAGTTAATAAGTGACCTTGACCTTTCAGAAATGAACTTGAGTGACCTTTGTCCAAAACCCTTAAACTAAATAACATTTTTGAGAAGTATGATCAAATTCTAATCAAAGGTGTAGGAGATATACACACTTCATTGTATTTTAAGTTATATTTAATAAGTGATCTTGACCTTTCAGAAATGACCTTAAGTGACCTTTGTCCAAAAGCCTTTAATCAAAATAACATTTTGGTAAAGTATGATCAAATTCTGATCAAAGGTGTAGGAGATAAACACACTTCATTGTATTTTAAGCTATAGTTATTAAGTGACCTTGACCTTTCAAAAATGACCTTGAGTGAGCTTTGTCCAAAAGCCTTTAACTAAACTAACATTTTGGTGAAGTATGATCAAATTCTGATCAAAGGTGTAGGAGATATACATACTTCATGGTATTTAAAGTTGTAGTTAATAAGTGACCTTGACCTTTCAGAAATGACTTTAATTGACCTTTGTTCAAAAGCCCTTAACCTAAATAATATTTTGGTGAAAATGATCAAATTCTGATGAAAAGTATAGGAGATATAAGTACTTCATGGTATTTCAAGTCATAGTTAAAAAGTGACCTTGACCTTTCACAAATGATCTCGAGTGACCTTTGTCCTAAATCCCTCAACCTAAATAATATTTTGGTGAAGTATGATCAAACTCTGATAAAAGGTATTGGAGATATGAGCCCTGATGGATGGACGGCCAGACAGAGATAAACACGACAGCAACTATATGCTCCTCCAAAAGTTTTTTGGGAGCATAAATAGGGATGGTAACTAACAAAAGTTCTGGTCATATATATATAGCCCTATCTCTAATGGTTGAAAAGATAGAGCCAAAGTTAAAGTGTTTGAAAAGTAGGTCAATATCCACGATTAAGGTTACAAAGTCAAAAGTGATTGCAAAAAATGAAAGCTCTACTGATGAAATATCTAACTCCTTTCTCTTATGGTTAAAAAAATATAGCCCAGGTTAAAGTTTTTGAAGAGAAGGTCAAGACCAAGGTCTAGGTCACAAGCTCAAAAGTGAAGGCACAAAATAAAAGCTCTGGTCATGAGAAATCTACTTATGGAATTTCTGAGTCTTATCTTTTAAGGTTTAAAAGTTATACATGTAGCTCACTTTAAAGTATTTCAGACAGCAGACAGAGACAAGGATGGCAGGTATGACATTAGCTCCCAAGACATTTGTCCCAGTGAGCTAAAAATAAGTTGACAATGTATCAATACAAAATCATGATATAAATTAATAATTACTGATTTACATTAAAGCTTATAAATGAAAAGATACAGAAAACTCATACAGCAGAGAATGTGTAATATTTCTTATGATATATGGAATTATCTCCATGTATACTAGCAGTAAAAAGAAACTGTGAAGTTTAGTAATTTCATTTATAGATTCATATACAGAATATTATGTTGCATAATTTTGATCATTATTTGATATAATACATTTATTGCCCAGTTGGGAGGGAGACATGAAGATTTGTTCAACCAAGAAAAATCATGTTTAACGAGGGCGAAGGCAAAGCCCGAGGGAGACATGATTTTTCTGGGTTGAACAAATCTTCATGTCTCCCTCCCAAATGGGCAATAAATTGTTTCTTATACCAAAAGCAGAAGAAATACTAAGGTCATTATTGAAAACTTGTTTCCATGTAGCCTGCAGTACATGTAGCTAGTTATAATAATACTTTGACACCAGACAGACAATTATACAGACTGACTTCGGAAAAATTGGCTAGAAAATCTTCGAAGCACTAAACTACACATTTTGTTGCTCTTTTCGTATTTATAGCGCCTTTATTTATCAATAAATCTTCAATATTATCCTCTTTTAATGAGTACGAACCTACTCATTATACTCAGATCAGCCATCGAACCTACTCATGCTACTGAGATCAGCCATCGTTGTTTACTGTACAGTATCGTCTGCAAGTTGCAACACGCCACTCACCTCTTGGTCAATCTGGGCAGTTATTGTAACAAGAGAGGCAAATCTTACTCAACGTGGAATTGGGGTTCCGAGTGTGGGGGAGAAACGACGTCGAACCATGATACACGATGACACAGGTCAGGGTAGTACATTCACTATCTGCTGCTGTAGATAGTAAATTATAATGCTGCAGTATGCTGTCGTATGTTGTCCTGCTGCAGAATGACGTTACGCTGTTGTGAACAAATGGAATGACATCCTTATGTACAATTTTGTCATGGTAACGTAAGCTGGTTGAACTGCCTTCCACTTTCACCGAAGGGGTCCTTCCATGTGTTGTAATTCCATCTCAGGCTATAATGCTCCCTCTACCCAAATGGCGGTGCTGAATAATGCACATTCTCCAGCACGACAGTAAGCCTACCACAACCATCACTGCTGTCAAGATGAAATCTCGACACGTTGATAAACAGAACTTCTGCCCAACCTCTGTTATTGAAAAAACCATGCTTCCTACACCACGCTAATCTGGCAACATGGTGATGCTGGAGCAGAACAGGACAGATAGCAGGATAACGACGGATGTTGGCCTCTTGCAATCAGGTCCTTACCGTATGAAAACTTATACGTTGATGCCTAGGGATGCTTCTAGGCAAAGAAGCCAAATGGAATCGATTATGCAAATGTATTAAAATGTAAATGTATCTTGCCGACATGATGTCTCACGCGAGCGTCCTGATCATGGGCGGTCCAAACGGTGTCACTTTGTCTCTATAAAGCATTTACAGTGTTATTATGAACTCCAAACTGCCTTGCCACATTGCTTTGTGACATCCAAGCTTCCAGCATCCCAACAGCATGCAAATAGTCATTTTCTATCATGGGAGGCATCTATCAATCAAAATTTGATTCCAAAAACCAATGTTTCTCTGTTTCTATACATTGAATACTGTCAATGAATGTGAGAAATTATAACTGATTACTAACCACATGTCTCTTGGGCTTAAAACTCCGGAAAAGCATGCTGTGGTCATCAGGACGAATTGAACTTGATATTTAACAAAGTGAGTACTCAAACACACATTTAGAGTATCTAACTATGCCTTTAAGAATAAAGAGCGATCAAAGAATACTCTTCATGTTTTATTTAACTTCTAAGTATCCATAGTTTCTTTTTTCTGCCAGTATATTCAGAAACCACCAATCACTAGTCTGATGTGTATAATCCAGAGGATATAGTTTTATCAAAACTGAATTCTGATTCACTTCTCTTAAATGCTGGAACTTGTTTTCTAAATAAATTGATCCTCCTTAGGTCATAAGCATTTAATTCATAAAGTATAATCATTCTCAATTAATCTTTTTTCATACTACACCTTCAATATCTAAACGTGAGTACCTTATTTGTCTAAGGAGATCTAAGTCCAGAGATGATAAAAGATTGATGAGAAGCCAATTAAATGATTCCATCTTTATACTCTCCAAGTTATATCTGTGACTGGCATGATAATAACTACATACTGTGTCAGCACTGAAAGACAGTAATGAATACATATAACACATATATAAACTTTCCTTACATCAAGCTTTCAGTATTTTACGGTTTTTAGAAAACAACAACAAATGGGCT
Source organism: Pteria penguin (assembly GCA_035048485.1). Classification (NCBI taxonomy): domain Eukaryota; kingdom Metazoa; phylum Mollusca; class Bivalvia; order Pterioida; family Pteriidae; genus Pteria; species Pteria penguin. The sequence continues at coordinate 25,489,805 of CM068580.1, forward strand.
TATATCAATAATCTGAGTACCAAGATCAATAACAATTCATTCTTACATATTCAATTTCGAATACTATGTCACCCATCCAAAACTTCTGTTTTGCAAAAGAGGAAGATGCCTCCTTGGAGCTACTTTGCCACATCATAGAACAACTCTGGGTTGATACTGCCAAAACCTCAACAATACATGAAATAGACACTGAACTCTTCATTTATGCCAGTTTTCATCAAAATCTTCTATTTGTTCCTTCAAAGTATCATATAACATACACAAGAGTTGTCAGAAGACAAAGCTCATTAGAAATGGATGTTAATTATGAAAGAGAATAAATGTTCAAAGCAGCTCAATTAGGAAATTGTGGCCCATTTTCATTACAGTATCTAAAAAGAAGTTATTGACCAAAATATCTCAGGCTTAAAAATCAACAGAGTTTCTCATCTTACCATGGCCAACATTTGTGTAAAGATTTAGACTCTTGAATTTTTCTTTTATAGTTTTCTTTTATAGTGTTGACAAGATTTTTCATATATTGTCCACTGTGACCTTGACCAATTAACAGATACAGTCCAGGGTTTGGTTTTTTTATTTTTTGACTTGAGCTGTATCTTCTTCTTACGACACACTTTTAGATTACTTTTATGCAGTCGGTTTAATAATCAGTCAATCTTAAGAAGAAGTTTGTCAAAGGAGGATTTAAGCCGGTGTGGCCTAGTGGATAAGGTGCTCAGCTCGTGATCGAGAGGTCCTGGGTTTGACTCCCGCCCTGGGTGCACCGATGTTCTGTCAAACAGTAGACGTGGCACATAAAAGATCCCTCATTGTTTCAGGTGGGTCCGTTGCAAAAGTCTAAATTTGTATGCAATGCATCAGGCAGACGCCATAACCATATAAGTGAAATAAACATGGAGTGACGTAAAACAATATTCAATCAATCAAAGGAGGATAAACTCTTGGGTGTATGTTGCTGTATTCTTAATCCATCACAGGAACTGGACTAGAAATTACAACAATTGTAGGATACCTCAAGTAGTCCATCATGCCTGGCTTCATCAAAATCTTTTCATTAGTTTTGAAAAACTATACAAATAGTATTCTCTGAAAGTTTTTAACTGACAAAAGATGGAAACCCTCCCCCCCCCCCCCTCCCCCAAAAAATATTTTCATGTTTCATTTCTATCCTTTTGGGTCCTTCCATAATAGTTATCTACCCTATGAGTAAGTTTCTAATGTAAAACAACTGTGACATAAACCATATCTATGGCAACCAATGTAATACTAATAGAAATAAAGGGAAAACACTGACATTTCTATTGGAATTTCTTGAGGTCACAATGATTATGATGTCAAATGCCTGTACAAATGTGAAATAACTTATGTATAATGAAAATAACAAATCACATTTTTTTTAAATAAATAAGTTTAAATACACATTATTGATGCTTTATCAGCAATTTAACTTTACAAAATCAATGAAGTTACTTGAAATTATGCAATGATGACAAAATCCAAAACAAAGGTCCATGAACTTCATAAATTTGTTTTCAAAATGGTACCAAAAACAACAATGTCTCTCAAGACATCCTTCAATATCTTTATGATGCTTTCAGTTTGCTCATCTATGCAGTAAGTCTGAAGGAATATGTCCAAGAAGGATACCCTCTGAGACCTAACTTACCTCATCTTGGATCCATCTCTTAATAGATCTGGCCAAAAATCTACAATACTATTAGAGTACCATGAGTACTTCATCCCTACCAAGTTGTATCAAAATCCTTTCAACAGTTCTGAAGAAACTGAAAAGACCAAATCCAGACAGATGACTATGGACCTATCACTATGACTATAGGTCACTCGAGCCTCGCCTGAGGTGAGCTAAACACCAAAAGAAATCACAGGTTTGTTTTTCATGACAAATGTTACAGAAGTTTATTCTAATTCACTGATTATCAATAAAATCAATTTATTGTTTTTTGTTTCTTTACAATTATTTCACATAAATGGCGACAGCATCTGTCTGATATATTACATAGAAATTTACATGTTGCAACAGACCCACCCACAGCAGTGAGGGATTTTTTATGTGCCATGCCTACTATGACAAACAACCTAAGTTTACATTGTCTCATCCAAAAGACAGGACACTGGTGTGCCCCTAAGGGAGTCAAACCTAGGAATGTCTCAGTCAAAAGTCCAGTGTTGTATCCACTGAGCTACACTGGCACTTAAAACATTAACAACGGTCCATGCATGATGTTATTATAATGTTACATATACATGACTAGAGTAGTGCACAATGAGAAATACTACCTCATGCTATTACTCATCAAGGTTATACACTGCTGGATAAGTCCCTCCTGAAAATATGACAACACCATTTAATAAGCAATGGGTGACTTCAGAATAAAATGATTTGTAAAGTAATTATAGAATGAATGTTCAGTACCAGACTTTAAAAATGGAAAAGTTTAATACAAAGCAATTACTTTATGTTTTTAAGCTGAAGAATGAATCAAAAGATTTAAAAAAAAAAATCGAAAGCTTACTAATTGCAGTAAACTAGCTGCAGCAAATACCCCCACTACTTCCACAGGCTTAATGAACACATAGTCTCTATACAGAGATCCAAATGCTGTCCGAAGTGCTAAAATGATAATTATGTTTAGAAATTAGAACAACCCTATTAATCTAAATTATATGTTTATTATACCAGGTATTTTATATATTTATATAAAGAAAGAAACCTCTTTAAGAACTCCACAACCTACTTCATTATCAGTTTATCTCGGTAAGAATGCAATACAAATATGAATAAGATTTATCCAAATCCATTTTAGTCATACTTTGGTAGGAGATGTCACTAATTGACATGCCCCATATGCCAGCATAAGGTCTAAAAAGAGGAAATTGCATGTCAGTGACCTTTGCTTTACCAGGCAGGTAAAGCCTCATGTAACATCATAATTTTTTATAATAAACTTCACATATAAGGTACACACTTATAAAAACTTCAGTTTATAATAAAATCAGCTCTTAGTCCTGCAAAATTGAGATATATACATGAAATTTCATACACCTGTAACGAACTTGCATGTAACATACTTCCGGCTGTTATGGAAGTCAATCTGTAACTTTGTCCATTTTTATGTATCTTTTACCTGTTGTAATGAAGTGGTGTATCTAAAACTCAATAAACACCTTAGTGATGAGGTAGTGATTAGTTATAACTACTCAGACAGAATGTCAAATTGACTATAAACAGATGATAATGGTGATTTGTTCCGACAAAAATTAATTTTGATTACTACATGTAGATACATAAAGGGCTAATTTCATCAACTTTGCTTTGGACCATAATGTGTGCTACCAAGAATCAAATCTGACTCAGAAAAGGTCCTGGTCAAAAACTCATGTTTCCGATTGAAGAGTACTGGTCTAAAACATACCTTTAAAGGCATTCAGAACAACTCCATCAGTGTTATTCTGACATTATAGATAAGGTATATGACAATAATTTCAATATCCTTCTACATTTTCTCTATTTTTTTTCCAATAAAAATGCATATAACGAAGAAATTTTGATGTTAAATACATAAACATATCACCGATTTATTTAAACTATTAAATCATCATTGATAGATAAGTACCAAGAAAATGGTTATCTAGGAACTGTAAGTCTTACTGTATTAGATGAAATACAGGTATAGCCACTTTGAATTCAGTCTCTTGGACTGTGTTATAAAGTAACTAACAAAGTTTACTGCGTTTCAGATCTAAAAAATCTAACTTGCAGATTAAATCATTTACCATCCTTGTCAATAGCTGGATCAGGTATATCAAGGTCAATTTCTGTCTGTGCTGCTTCCCTCCAAGAACCATTAAACATGCAGGCAAAGAAAGGAGACTACAAAAAAGAGATTTAGTTAGGAATGTTATGCATCATAAATACATGCAAAGATTTATAATCGTTACAAACCATTGAACAAGATATTCTAATGGCAAAATGTCATAATAAATTGACAAATTGTGCTTTTACTCAGATGGTAAGATAACCTTAGTGCCGCATAAATTGTAAATTCTAATTTGAAGATTTTAATACATGTAAAATATAACAAGCATTCAAACAGCAAATCGTACAATGCTGTTAACATTACACATATAACATTATCTTTTACTGTTTTCTTTCTAATATTGCAAATGTATTTCATAAACCCACAAAATATGGTAAACGATTTCACTTTAAAATCACCTAAGTCTGCATTACTGTTACCGTAGAGCAACCCAATACTTAATAGTGAAGAACACATTATTAGCATTACAAAAGACATTTCATTACCTGAGAAAGGTATAACTTATGGAGATTCCAGACTTGGCCAAATGCATGAATTTTTATGTCTGAATTTTCTCCATCTAGAAACAACTTCTGGTAGATGTATTTGGAGGTTGACTGCAACTTTTTTCTGAAAACAAAAACAGGATAATACAACCAATTTCTAATGAATTCAATATATTATGATTAATACATGCACATATACTTAAGTGAAGAAGTATTCTGAAAGTATTGCTTAAGCAATATATACCCTGCTGGTATTAAAATAGTTTACGTTGATATTAAAAATGTAATAACAGAATTTATAATGTATTTCTACCTTTTAGGTGTATGTATATCACTGTTTGGAGCAAGACCTGAACTTGAACAGGGAGGAGGTGTTTCCCTTCCCAAATCTTCTTTATCATCATCAGATTCATTTCGCTTTCTTTTGCAACTACCATTTTCTAAACGTGAGCTGTCTTCTGTATGTAACTTCTCTTTCAAACTGTTCAGTTTATTCCCCATCTGATTGTCATTGATCAATTTTCACCTAAGAAAAATACATTCTTGGTAAATGTACAAAATGTATCGCAAACACCATCAAATATTCTTCAAATGATCATACTTTTGTCCAAACCTGACACATTTTAAAATGATATGGTTATGATGTCTTAATATATACAATGTACATAAAAAATTTACAAAGGAGTAATCCTGACATAGCCAATTTTAATTTATTGACGGTATGTACTGACTTCTTCCTCTGTTCTTTCCAATCTAAATTATGTATCTGTAGTACAGCTGTACTTGTCCTGGACTAATAATCAGATAAAACAAGCTGCCTCTTCACAATAACTTTATTTATATTTGATATTATGAAATTAAATTGTAACACGCAGGGCAAGTCTGTTGTGCTAATAATCAACAGATTCACAATTTGACACAACTAAAAAACGATTTACTTATGTCAAGTTATGAATCTATCGATTATTACCAGTAGTAAAAATGATATGCCCTGTGTCTTAACCATGAAATATTAATATAACCATCCTTTATTGTAACTTTTTCCAGTCCTTTATGATCAAAAGGAACAGTTATATAACCATAGCACACAGATGTGTATGTACAGGACCAGTAACCATGGTAACCAGCTATGGTTATATCACACAATCGTGTGCACATTGTTCGGAGTCACTAACATGATGTTTGTTATTTTAAGGGTTACCTTTCCCCACTAATCAAAAGGCACACTACAGAATGATTCTGACTTGGGTTTTTTGCAACTTAAGGTGAATTGATACTTTTGAAATTAGCGTGTTTACATATTATTTTTTTGGTTGAAATTGACAGATCATCTTATAAACATGCCAATAAACAAAAAAAAAATAAAGGAATGTCCTCATATTTTAATCAACAATATGTTTCACGAAACGTCCCCTGAAAATTTGAAATGATGGTTTTCATTAAATACAAAGCATAGTGATAATTTGTACCAAATTTTATTAATGCATGTAATGAAACACACAATTTGACATTTTTGCTATGGAAAACAATTTACTATACATTCTGAATAGAACAACCACAAATATTTATCATAATGATATAAAATTTTGGTAAATTAGGAATGAAATGGTCTTTGAAAAAAACATGAAATTTACACTTTTATTTAAATTTCTCCAAATCCAACTTGTTAAGGTACAATTATTTTTGCATCAATATAAAGAATTATATGTTTCATTTATAAAAAGACACATTAAAAGAGGCTTGCCCGCAACTATTGTGTGTATTTGCATCTTGAATACCTATACCCCCTTTTTTGAAATTTCATTTTGTAGGGTGAATTCTTAAATTTCTGCAAAATTTCTTGAAATGTAATGCATATAGATATAATTTCTTTATATAAATATCATAAATAATATTTTAGGTTCATAAAAAGTCACATAAGAAGTTTGTCTTCAAATATTGTGTTTAACTGCATCTCGAATATGCCCATCCCATATTTGAAATATTAATTTTGGGATAATTATTTTCATTTTCATGCATATTCCTTGAAATCTTATGTGTAAAGATATCATTTCTGCATCAATGTCAAGAATAATACAATAGATTTATAAAAAGTTACATTAGATGAAATTTATCTTAAAATATTTTGTTTAAAATATCTACATCCAGTGTAAAGTTAGTTTAATCGAAGTGACATCAACGGCGATTAAATTTGTCTTTTTTGCACTAAACTCTTTTCTGTGTCATCTCTTTATAATAACACAGAAATTTATTTTGATTAGCCTATATATAAATATAGAGTGTATGTGGGCGGAGAGGGTATGCATGTGTGTAGGTGAGGGTGTGTGTATTTATGTGCAAATACGCCTGCAAAAATAGAATCTTAATTTTCGGTGTTACTGGCACGGCAGAAAGTATAAGTACTACTTACACATTTAGATTTCTCTTGCTTTTTTAAGAGATTCTAATTGACGAAGCAAGGATGGCTTCGTAAATTTTCCCTTTACAGTATGCATCTTTACAACGTCATTTTCGGAAACCCGGCGCAGTTGTGTAAAATTAGAGCCGAATGTGCGATAGTATCGATTCACCTTAAAGCAGAATTTTGCTTCGTGTGAATCAGTGATGGTCAATTAATAATGAAACTAAGGGATGATACATCACCATGCAGTGTTTGCATGAACATTGATACAAAATCAAGGTAAAAAATTCTGTACCCAATGAAATAGTCTGACAAATCTGATGAAGGGCATTGTTATCATTAGTCATTATGTAGGGCATAACGACAAATGATAACAATGCCCTTCGTCGGATTTGTCAGACTACCAATGAAAGGTCTTGGCACAAGGAATATACATGTGAAATATTAAAGCTCTGTCTCTAATAGTTCTAAATTCGTGATCCAGGTTAGAGATTTTTCTACTGTCTACAGACGACAACAACATGCTGCATTGACAACTACAAAACTAGGGGTATGTTGTATAAAAATAGCTCTCCAGACCAGCTGACATTCGTCCCTGCTAGTTAGTAAATTAAGACTTAAATGAAAGTAATTTCTATTGAAACGGTTTGGCTCATACTTCACAGTAAGAGCCGAACCGTTTCAATAGAAATTAAAATAAAAGGTAGATTTTGTGTGCCTATGGAGTGTTGAACTGTTAATTTTCGAAGCATATATCACATAAATATACCTTTAATTTCTAAAATTTATTTTTTGTATTAACAGAGACATGTATATATATGTCTCTGGTATTAGGGCTAACAAAACCATGTTTTCGCGGAACAAAATTGCAAACGAGACACCGCTGCACTGTACTGTACAGTACCAGTACAGTACTGTACGTGTACTGTACTGCAGAACAGTACAGAACAGAACATCGACGGAGACTGCAGGATAAACGACAGAATATTGCTATACATTATATTTTGCATTATGAAATTTAACATAAAGTATAAAACTTTACGAGCAAAATGGAAAAATACAGCTATTTTCTTTTTCATTTCACTGAGCGTAAAGACAACTCGGTCGTCGATTATTTCGATATCTGTTCCTACATTGTTATTGTTAACGCTCAAAATACCTAGACTTTTACATATCTGAAATATGATAGATCTATGTATGTATAATATATTTTATTATAATTTGTTCATCTATACTTCACTTTATTTATTCATTTTTAGTTGAATAGTCTATTGTAGCAGGAAGGTTGAAAATCATTGGACAGAACGGGACTCGAACCCAGGACCTTCCGCTAACAAGACGGATTCTCTATCAACTGAGCTATCTGGGCCGATATCCCAGTCTGCCACACACCTTCCCTGCTAATTTGAGGTTCCCCCGAAACTTCACATCAAGTTCTCCTCTCATGGCATACGACCTCTGCCAACTGATGAGAGTTGGTGGAACCTCCAAACTGTAGCAGGAAGGTTAAAAAATCATTGGCCAGACCGGGACTCGAACCCAGGACCTTCCGATAACAACTGAGCTATCTGGACCGATATCCCAGTCTGCCACACTATCATACATACCATCGAGTATGCTAGCAGTGTGTGGAGCCCAGCTAAGAAGAAGGCAATCAACAATCTAGACAGAGTACAGCGGAGGACAGCTACATTTGCAGTTGGAGATTACCAGCGCACAAGCAGCGTAACATCTATGCTTTCGCAACGCCAATGGCAGCCGCTCCACTTCAGAAGAGAGACATCCTAGGTAGTCATGCTGTACAGGATTGTATACAACCTAGTGGACATACCTGGAGATTGCTACCTTCAGAAGTCAACAATGATGAACAGAGGCCACACCCTTCGCTTCCTTATACCACACACCAGAACTACAGTGTACAAGATCTCCTTCTTCCCCCAATTAGGCGTTGGAACCAACTTCCAGGAGGAGTAGTGGAGGCCCCAACTTGGACAGCTTCAAGACCCAGCTGCCCAACGCCTCAGTGCATTAGAGGACTCTGCAATTTTCATCCTATTTTTAACTTTCATTGTTTTTGCAGAGCACTGTATACAGACATTCACCCTCTCAGACAGAGTGCTATAATACTTGAATGGTTTGCTCTGTACTGGTAGAAGAAGAAGAGTTTTAGATAATGCCAACATGTATGGTTTTTTGTCAATAAAATCTTGAATCTTGAATTTCGGTCAACAGAGAATTCGTATCAAAATAACAAAGCCTAGTCGCTAAATAATTCTATTTCTTTCTTTTCTTGCTCATGCTACACAAAAGCATCTTTATTGTTGGAAATTAATGGAAATCGGCAGTGTTCGGAGCAGCTGTAGAAAATCAATCGCCCTCAACAGATGCACAGACAAGCTAGATATAGATGCTACCAGTGCTGTACTCTAGACCATTCGATTACTGAAACTCTCGTACAGTTTCCATTTCGTATCGATAAATTAATAAACAACTGTGTACAATATTACATTCTCATCGTGATATGAAACGGGAAAGGAACAATTTCCTATTTGTTACGCCACCACATCAAAAAGACACTGCATGGGGATGTTAATTTGCATGTTAACTCGACATGCGACTGGTGTCGTTAGCACCCTACCCATTCCTAGGCAGACACATAGATCTATGTTTCTGATATTAAGCGAAGTGTGAAATCATGCCAATTGATAAACTGGATATATAGTGAAAAACACGCCCATGCAAATTCTGTATGCCGGATTCTTGAAAGATCAAATGTGTCTTCTCCTTCAATCCACTCGTTTGTTTTACCAGAAACATATATAGTACTGACTACTTTCAAAGTCCTTGGTATTACCTATTGATATATTCAGAGACATAATAGTATGTATGTCTCTGATATATTCTTTTATTATAGCAACACCCATTGATAAATATTCTAGGTGAAAATAACACCCATTCATAATTGTCTCAAAAGTGCACCCAATTCCAGTTGAATGTATGAATTAATGATATTGATTGATTGATTGATTTTTGTTTTAAATTGTACGTCACACCACGAATATTTCACGTATATAGTGACGGCATCTGCCTGATGCGGGGCATACAAATTTTGACCTTTGCTACGGACCGACCCGAAGCAGTGAGGGATCTTTAACGTGCCATGCATACCACGACACGGGGCCTCGGTTTTTACTGTCTCATCCGAAAGACATGACACCGGCATGACCAGAGCGGGACTCCAACGCCGGTGTAGGATTGAATTTGGACCCCATTGAATTTAGACCCACCGGGTCTAAATTCAACGGACTGCGATCAAGATTCCACAGATTTTTCATGTTGAATTGTGACCCTAGAGACGGGGGGTCATTGTATTACGACCCTACCCACGGATAAAATTTTGACCCGCCGTTGAATTATGACCCCACCTTCACAGTTTCAGCTTACTGTGTAGATATAGATACAAATCTATCCGTTTCCTCCTGAAAATGTAAAACACAAAGAAATTGATATTATGTCACTTTGGTAATCACAAAAGAGTACCACAATGGACATCAATTCCTCCCTATTGCCATACCGTCCGTAATGAGGTTAGGTGTATACTAGAATCACCGTGTCTGTCTGTCCGTCCGTCCGTCTGTCTGTCTGTCTGTCTGTCTGTCTGTCTTTCTGTCTGCCTGTCTGTCTGTCGCCCACATTTGGGCTTCCGGACCGTAACTTCTCTCCCTTTTCATCTATCTTCATGACACTTGGTACATGGACTCCCCATGAGTCAAGGATGATCGCGTGGATCTAAAGGCGGACGACAAACCCCCTTCTAACGCACAGTTTGGTCAAACGCAAATGCGTTGAATGGGAGATTTTTAAAAAATATTTTTCACTCGTTATATGTAATATACTAGATCTACTTTTCATAAATAAGTACCCATGCTTTAAAGTTCCTGTATCATGATACAAACTGAATACTAGTATGTAAAATTGTAAAATAAGGAAGTAAACATCCACATTTCTGTTTAATCCAAGTTAGTAAAGCCAAAAGTAAAGGCAAATTAAACTTCAATAAAATATAAATTTATTGACTTCTTATTATAATACATGTAATAATAAAGTCTTCACCGGAACAAATAAAAAAAGAAAAAGAATAAAGTCAATTCTGTGATGATGATTCATACATTTGCATACACTTGCTCATAATTACACGTGCAGCATATATAGAAAAGCCTACATGTACCTCGAAACGAGCCACGGACGACCGAATGCGTCGTTAACCTTATAATGAGCGACAGAAGATACGAACCAGCGACCTTCCGATCAAGAGTCTGATACGCTAACCACTCATGGCGGTTTTTTTTTCTTTTGTAATTTTAAAAGCTATAACATATTTTCATAGTATAAGGGTTTTTCGATTAGGGTTCTTATTTATGGTGGGTAGTATATCTTAAATGTAAATGTTATCTATATTACCTATATGTGTCCAACATGCATTCGGGTATATGGACAATGTTTACACATGAGAGGCTGATTTCTGCCATTTCGTTATTTCGTTATGGCGCCCGCCATAACGAAATGCTTCGTCTTTTCACCTTCGTTATGTCGCCCCGCCATAACGAAAAAAAAAAAAAAAAAAAAAAAGAAAAACTCGGATGTTATGTTGTTATGTCGCCGCGCCATAACGACATATGTCTTTTCGTTATTAACGAAACATTTTTTATGGCGCTATGCCGTTATGGCGGGGCGATAAATAAAGTCATTTGTTATCATTTTATGGCGGGGCGCCCAACTTATTTTGTTGTGGCGGGCCGACATAACGAAGGCGAAAAGAAAAAGTATTTCGTTATGGCAGGGCACCAGAACGAAATAACAAAATGGCAGAAATCAGCCACCATATTTTATTACCATGTTTGCGGTACAAGAGGTCCCGGCTTCGATACCCGATCTCCTGTCGATATCGGTTGAAGCGATGTAAATTCAACCAATCTACTACCATTGTTTTGTATACAACAGAAGAAACAATAGTGTACCTTTTTTCGATGTCAATCTACATATAATTGATTTTTATGCTTACGGTCTGAAAGATCCGGGGGCATATAGCGTTTGGATCGTCCGTCCGTCCGTCTATCTGTAATTCCGTGCCGCTTTCAAAAATTGCAATATCTTGCCTTCGATTGGTGAAACATTCATCAAACTTTAACTATAAATGTATCTGGGAGGGGGGGCCCCCTCAAAAGTTGATGACGTCATGTGACCCTAGGGCTGGGGCTGGGTCAAAATCTAGGACATAGGCAATTTTCCTGAATTTTTACTTTGCTTACCTTCTGATGGTGTTACATTTTCTTAAATTGAAGTATGAATGTATTTCACATGTCTGTGACATGGGACCCAGGGGGGGGGGGGTGTCAATATATAGGACATTGCAAATTTTGCCTTATTTTGACTTTGTTGCCGCCGGGGGCATTAAATAAATTTCAACATTTTGTATTTATTTGTTATTTTTTCTTCTAAAACCTCTTCGTCAGATTTTTTTTTGTATCAACTGATGTTCCTAGCTGGATTCGCGCATTGTGTTAATCCCTGTTCCCGTAGTAACATCCCATAGTACATCACTGGTGCAAGTTTGATCAAGATAGCACTTAAACTTCCCGAGAAATTCACTTTTGAAAACTTCTTAACCGGACAGACAGACGGACGGACAGAGTGATTCCTATATACCCCCCAAACTTAGTTTGCGGTGGGGAGGGGTATAATAATCGGAGAGAGGTTTTTCCTGTCTATATGTCCGCCACATAAATATTGATCATAAATTCAACATAACTAGAGAAATTTGCCTCATATTTGGTATGCTATTATATAAATATCATATGGCAGTTCGGGTAACAGTGATAGTGTCACCCCGTGAAACGAATGTCACCGGAGGCGCAAGCCGAGGGTGACATTCTGTTTCAAGGGTTGACAATATCACTGTTACCCGAACTGCCATATGATATTTATTTTATTATACCGAAAACTGTATCAAACTGATATTTACAACAGTGGTTGTCGGTTTCAGTCACGTGATTGAGTAACATTGACTGTTACTTGATCACGTGATTAGGTAACAGTGAATGTTAGGTCAATCACGTGGACTACTCAAAGGCAATGTTACATGAACTGTATTGACATGCAAGAATGATACATGATACACTAAGATTGAGGTATAATAACTATTAATGAAACCCTAGGTAAATGACCTTGTTACCTTGACCGTTACCTCATGTTTCGCGTTATTTCGCAAATGTTTCGCGTTATATCGCGAAAGTTTCGCGTTATTTCGCGAAAAAAATTTTTTTTACCTGAGCTCAATAGGCTTTCGTACCTGATCGAGTCGAATGCTCAGATAACCTATTTTGTGATCTCTCCATCCGTCGTCCGTCATGTAACTTTTCTATTTGTCTACTTCCTGTCTGAAACCACTGCAGTGAGTTCAACGACACTTCACAGAAAGCAAATAACCAAAGTCCCCACCATGTTTGTTAATGTCAGTTAGTTCGCTTCAGGGGTGGAACCAGGAGATGGGGACAGTATAGGTTGCAGAATAGGCAGTTCTTGGCAACTCTTTTTTTTTTTTCTTTACAACAGCAGAATCAGATGCCGACGACAATTTACGAAATGCATCGGAACTATCTAAAAATTGTAAAAAAAAAAAAAATAAAATACAAAATTCTTTCTTGTATTCTTTATCTTAATTGGCATATTTTGCACATTTGCTTACGGTACTGAAGTGCACGATTTATATCCTCTTGGCCTCATGTTATTAGGAATGAACTCTATCGATTTTGTCTTTCAATTGTCGCAAATGTTTTATTCTGCCAAAATTTCTTAAATACGTCCAGAAAAAATATCAATATCTATGATATTTCACTTGTGATGCCATTTTAAAATGTTAATTTGTTTTTCTTTCTTTAATTTTACGCAATTAATCGGTAAAATATATTTCTCGTGTCATTCTCTATAATAAACGGTGTTCCAATTTTATTTTTGTACATGTACTTGAATTTCAACATCTACATATAGGAACAGTCACATTTCAACGTTGAATTATGACCCGGGTCATTATTCAACGTTGAATTATGACCCGGGTCATAATTCAACGTTAAATTATGACCCGAGTCATATCTCTGTTAATATACTTCGCAATATCTGAACTCAACCTACTTGTCTTTGATCAAATATATGCGTCTTTATGTCGTTTTAAGTACACAATGACATCTTTTAAAGGGCAGGTAGGTAGGGTCATTATTTCACGTTGAATTATGACCCGGGTCAATATTCCACGTTGAATAATGACCCGGGTCATTATTCAATGTTAAATTATGACCCGGGGTCATGATACAACGTGGAATTTGGACCTGTCGGCGGATTTTTTATCCGTGGAATTTTGACTCAAATCGGTGTCAAAATTCAACAGCGTGATCAAAATTCAACGGCCAAGGCGGGTCATAATTCAACGAAAAATCCATTGAATATGGACCCGTGGTCAATATTCAATGGGGGGGGGGGGTCCAAATTCTATCTTACACCGGCCTCCCAATCAGGAGTCCGACGCGATACCACCAGGCCACGCCGGCTTGAATTAATGATAAATTAATATATATAATAATGAGGTACCGAGGAGTCTGAATCCCTCAACTGGCAAATTCACAAGAAATCCACAATTATATGAAATTCTAACATCCTTTTCCATACAGTTCAAATGATCCAGTCAATATTAAAGTTATTGAAAAGCAGGTCAAATTTCAAGGCCAAGGTAAATAATTCAGAAGTCCTTGTATATAAATATAAAAGTACTACCCCTTACATCCAAAAGATAAAAACACAGATAACTTACTTTGAATAAAACAAGGTCAAAGTCAAAGGTCAGTCATTAAGTACAAAGTCATTGTCCAAAAAGCAGGTTTCACTGGTATTAAAAAAAAAACAAAAGCAACATACTTTATAGACTTCACTGTATATCCTGTCTCTACAAAACCATAAACAATCAAACACGTGAATTAGCCTGTTCCCATGGCCTTCCCATAATGCTACCGCAAACGCAAACGAAGTTTGGGAAAGCATTATGGGAAAGCCATGGAAACAGGTTAACACGTGAATATTAAAAAAATATTAACGATCTATTGCGGTCGCCATCTAATCAAGTGCGGCAGCCAACTTTTAGAACAAAGTTTCATTAAAAGGTTTAGTTATGATGATGCATTTATAAAATGGACAGCTATCATCTGTGAGCCATTGTTAATCTACCAGAGTGACATTTAGGATGGTCTAACACACTAACATGTCTGTCTCTGTATTATATACAGTGCAAAAGTGTGATGATAACCACTAATACAAGGTCATAACTCCTAAAATTAGTCATCATATCATTTCAGTATATTGAACTGTAGGTATATAACAATGAAACACCTCTGCAGTTTACAGCATACCTCTGAAATACCAAATTTGTTTTTTTCTGCTGACATTTTAAGATGATGTATTTTTCCAAAATGCATCATATTTTTGAGATAAAAATAAAATTCAATAGTACTAGTTTTACATATAATATGTTTTGTTTAATTTTTGAGATAAAAATAAAATTCAATAGTACTAGTTTTACATATAATATGTTTTGTTTATAGCCATGGAGGCCATATTTCCCTTTTTGCTGAGCACCTATGATAAATCGTTTGTAGGAGCTAGGTCTACCACTTATCGTCATACAAATTATGAAAATATTTTGCCATGTAGTTCCAGAAAATAATTCTTTTTTTTTTTTTTTTTTTTTTGAAAATTGTCCTATAAGAATTCAAGAAAGTATCTGGCCATATTGTTCATTCAACCAGAAAGATCTTTCGTCCAAATCTTCTTTTTTCTTCTTCTTCTTCTTCTTCTTCTTGCAAATCAGAATTAATGTCTCTGAGAAGACGAAAAAACTGGGGAAAATATGGACAAAGGACGCATACTGATGGCAATAGCTCATAATTATGTCCCTTCGGACCAGATCAGCTGATAAATAAATAAATAAGTAAATAAATCAGAAATGAAGACAAAAATGTCGAAAACTGACAGGAAAATGGGTAGTTTCCATAAAACTTCGTAGAGTATCCCTCATGTTAAATGTGATATAGATATAAATTATGTATGTATACTAAGTATTACTAGATGCAATAAAATATATGCAAAGAAATTTATACTCTAATATACATGGTAAAATTGTCAACATTACTGGAAATTGTAACTAACTTCCAAACTTGATTCTTATTCCGCTCAACAGGAGAAACAATTTAAGTTACCCGACTTAAATTCACTGAAGTTAATTGAAATCAGGTTCATTTTCAATGGAAACAAGCAAAATTAATTGTAAATGGGTATAGTTCATGGATAAGAGAAACTGCATTATTTCACTGGAAAAATTAGTTTATATTCAGATCTATTTTTGTTCTGAATTTGAACGATCTATTGAACAGCTACTACAGGCGATCCGTATTGTAAAGACAATATCAAGGGTTCAATCAACTTATCATACCTGCCAACATTCCCGATTTACGCAGGGTTTCTCGATTTAAACCATCTTCCCAATATCCCTATCGGGATTGTGACATCTCCCCCTCCTCCCTATCCCAAATCCCCTTTCATCATGATTTCAACCTCACCCAATACTAATATTTTTTGAAATATTCATTTTTAAAAGGAATGAAAACGTTTCCTGGAATAACATTCATTCTAATGACAGTATACTACATTAACATCACATTAGAGACATTTAGCTATACTGGTATTAATTACAGAACAGCTGATTAATTACCGTTTATAGCCGAAAACTACCGTTTATAGCCGAAATACTCCAAACTCTGTGAAAGTATTTCGGAGTACATATACTTATCCATATACTGTCGTTCATTATAGGTTAGTTGGGCAACAGAGGTTTATATGTCGTTCATTAGCTTAGTAGGATAACTGGGGTATACATAACATTTGTCGTTCATTAAGATGTAAGTTAACTGAGGTGTTATCTGTCGTTCATTAGGATAGTAAGAAGACTGAGTTGTTATCTGTATATCATTAGGATGGTGGGCCAAAAGAGGTGTTATCTGTCGTTCATAAGGATGGTAAGCCAACATGGATGTTATGTGTCGTTTATTAAGATGGTACACAAACAGAGGTGTTATCTATCGTTCATAAGGATGGTCGGTCAACAGAGGTGTTATCTGTCGTTTATTAGGATGGCAGGCCAACAGAAGTGTTATCTGTCGTCTATTTGGATGGTAGGTCAACAGAGGTGATATCTGTCGTTCATCAAGATGGTAGGTCAAAAGAGGTGTTATCTGTCGTTTATTTGGATGGTAGGCCAAAAGGGGTGTTATCTATCGTTCATTTAGATGGTAGGCCAACAGAGGTGTTATCTGTCATTTATTAGGATGGTAGGTCAACAGAGGTGTTATCTGTCGTTTATTTGGATAGTAGGCCAACAGAGGTGTTATCAGTCGTTTATTAGGATAGTAGGCCAACAGAGGTGTTATCTGTCGTTTATGTGGAATGTAGGCCAACAGAGGTGTTATCTGTCGTTCATTAAGATGGTAGGCCAACAGAGGTGTTATCTGTCGTTTATTTGGAAGGTAGGCCAACATAGGTGTTATCTGTCCTTTATTTAGATAGTAGGCCAACAGAGGTGTTATCAGTCGTTTATTAGGATAGTAGGCCAACAGAGGTGTTATCCGTCGTTTATTTGGATGGTAAGTCAACAGAGGTATTATCTGTCGTTTATTTGGATGGTAGGCCAACAGAGGTGCTATCTGTCGTTTACTTGGATGGTAGGCCAACAGAGGTGTTATCTGTCATTTATTAGAATGGTAGGCCAACAGAGGTGTTTTCTGTCGTTCATTAGGACGGTAGACCAACAGAGGTGTTATCTATTGTTTATTTAGATGGTAGGCCAACAGAGGTGTTTTCTATCGTTCATTAGGACGGTAGACCAACAGAGGTTTTATTTGTCGTTTATTAGGATGGTAGGCCAACAGAGGTATTTTCTGTCGTTTATTAGGATGGTAGGGCAACAGAGGTATTATCTGTAGTTCATTAAAATGATAGGCCAACAGGGGTGTTAATGAGTCAATTCTATACTGGATATGTAAAATCGCCATGTCATTTTCAATTTCAATTTTCAATTCACGTACGAATCTTCTTTACCTCTCTTTTTGGAGGAACATAATCAACTTAAGTTGTCAAATCCTAACCCCAAAGACAGACTTATAAATGTGTATTGGTTATTAATTAACTACATGTTAACATACTATAGTGGTAATTTCATTCAGACTTACGAGTTCCATAGTGTTTGTGACAAAGTAAATATATCGATGATCATGTTATGTTGGGATATTGTTCTCTGTCACAAAGTAGGGTGATGCTGTGCTTGTTTCGACTGCTTCTCTACATCGAGTAATCCAAAAACTAAGCATCCATTTTACCTCTAGTTTACGTGGAAATCCACTGAACCTGTCATTTTCGTTTCCTTTTTGTTTGAGATGTGTCAATATTTTGCATTGAATTTCTTACGCATATGATTTTGATTTATTGTAATATTTAATAAAAATTCGAATATCATATGTAGTATATGGTTACAACAATTTCATATAAAATGAAACATTGAAATAAACACTGAAAATTAATGGCTAAGCCATTTTATAAACCTGGTGATTTTAGGGTGTTTTTCTATATAGAATTTAGCTGATATGTAACAATATTCCGCTATCTCCTAATTATGGTGTATATATCTACTAGCGGTTGTAACCCTCAAGAATCTGTTCAGTGTAAAACGTTTCGTATGCAGTAGAAAGTTTAACGTTTAATTTGAAAACATTGTACACGTACATGTAATATGCGCTTACTTGTACAGATTATACGGATTGTGTGTGGAAATAATGGATGGCATTAGCCTACCTGCCGAAAGTTTGGTATATTCTCTAGGATATTCCAATTTCTTCAATCTCTTATCTGTAGATTCCATAAATCATGAGGTGTGTCCGAGCAGAAACAGTTCCGTAGTATTTCTAAACATATTCTGTTTACAACCTTTATCCATTCGTTTCAAAGTTTTACCAATGTTTCCAATATTAATTTAACATTCTGTATAAAATTTAACACAAAGTAAAACATCCCGAGAACTGCCGTAGCCCAGTCCATAGAGAACCTAGTTTACGACTAACAAGCACTAATGACTCCGCCATGGCATGTCATCTAATGAAACAATAAAACCCAAGGTCCCGTGTCACATAGACCGTGGTACGTTAAAGATCCCTTTCTGCCCATGGATCGACATTTCTGTGCAAAACTATCACATATAAGTGAAACAATCTTGATGTTAACTAAAACTACAATTATTAAAATAGTAAAACTACATCCAGATTTAAATGATCGAAAACAAATGTGACGTTGGTTGGTTGGTTGATTGGTTTCAACGATTTTTCAGTTAAATCGCGACATGGAAGCAGGAGGTAACCAACCTCTTAAACATGGAGGCACAAACCGAAAATCGAACCCGGATGGTCGGCACCGTAAGTCAAGCGCTTAATCACTACACCAAGCCTGTCCCTCAAATGTGACGTAAAACTAAAAACTAGTAAAACCACATCCAGATTTATAGGATCGAGAACAAATGTGACGTAAAACTACAAACAAGTAAAATACATCCAGATTTAATGTGACGTAAAACTACAAACTATTAAAAATACATCCAGATTTACAAGATCAAAAACAAACGGAAAATGAAAGATGATACGCTTTGAAACGCTTTGCTATTTGATCTCAACCTTGGTGTAGAGTAGATAACAAATGAACGTATGACTTGCTTGCGTACCTTTTTATATTTAAATAAAAAATAACTGCTATTTAAACATATACATATATACAGATCACATAAATCATACGCACATATCAAAGTCTTGTAATATGTCATTCATTTCAACTTTTCTAATTCTAATTAATATATTCAATTCAAGAGTTACAAACTGCTTACGATGGTCAAGAGAAGTTACATCTGTAAAAAGTGATCATAGATCGGCATATACAACCTATATTTAGTTTTGTGAAAGTTTGTGACATCCATTATCAAATGGTGCTAGATGCAAAAATGACAACCGTCTCACTGAATTCTTACTACTATATATTAGAAAATCATGTAAGAAATTTGCCAATAAGATGAATTATTTAGTGAATGGATATCAGAATCACTACAGTAAATGTGAGGCATAAAACCAAGCAGTCTTTATTTTTTAATCAGTGACGGAAAGAGCAAACAAAAGTTGTAATATAAGCCCGAAAGTAGCTTGCAAATAAGTTGAAATATTCAAACAAATAGTAATTTTTGCAAATTGCAATCGACTGCTGCCAAGAACTAAAATAAAGACTATACTCGAGAATTCAGTGCTCACCAGCAAAGACTTCAAATTTGAGAGTACTGTACTGTACTGTACAAATATATTTGCGATGTTGAATGGTACCTGACATATGAATGTGCCAGTACTTTATCGGAATACAAGAACACACTGACTGATTGATATATATATATATATATATATATATATATATATATATATATATATATATATATATATATATATATATATATATATATATATATATTTCTTTTTTTAACTTGTCAAATGACAATATATTTCCTGAAACCAATTTAAGGTTGTGTTTCTTTCTTCTTGGTATCATTCGCCACTTTTTGAACGTAAGTATTTTGCCTGTTGTCTTAAGTATTTATCTTTTAATTGTATATGCTTGTTATAACCGTTCCGAAAAGCTCTCGCCATATATTTGGAAAACAGGTATGGTTCATTCGAGTCTTTAGATTCAATCACATATTTTCCTTCAGAATCGAACAATTTAGGCGTTGGGCACCCATAATGCTCTAATGTAGCAACAGATGTTTCAGGTTCTCTATTATTTTCAAGGTCAACAAGAAGTTCATGCGCTTTTCTACAAGCGAAACATTCGAAACCATCGAAATGATCAACAAAACGTTTAGGAAATTCGCCCCATTCTCGACTGTTCATATGAGACACAAGAAGTGAGTTATCAATGCCTCCCTCCTCTTTGAATCGGAGAAACTTTTGATACAAATGATCATTACTGTTCAAATTCTTAATCACGTTTGCAAGGTCTTCAACACTTTGATAGTCAGTTATCACAAGAGCAGATTCGTTATTCGGAAGAAATTCCTGAAATATAGAAATTGATGGTAGAACATGCAATTAATTGTATGTGTATAAATTATGTGCAACAGCATTGACGTTTCTCTGCGTGTATATGTATGTGTGCGTGAGTGTGTGTGTGTAGGTGCGTGTGTGTGTAGGTGTGTGTGTGTTGCGGGTGTATGAAATTGTTCAGACATTTATAATGTCTTCAAGAAAAAAAAAAACCAGAACAAGTGAAGAAAAAGAGAAAGCTTTAACCATGGAGACATTTTCGGCGTTTGGAGCCCAGTCTTACCTTTTATTAAAGTGCCCATGAATGTCCACATTGCTGTGAGTGCCACAGTGAAATTACTTGAATTACTCTCGTTTTGCATACATCAAAAAGCAAATTACTATAACCTGGTGTGTTAAAGAACGTTAGAAGAATTTGTTAATGCTTCGGACATGTCAGGATGTTTAAGAAAAAAGAGAGTTACTGGCTCAGTTATGTGGCACCATGGAGCTATACAATACATGAATATAAATAATATACTAGCACTTATAACACATTACAAAAATATTTGATTGTAGTGCAATTACGATACCGACTTAGGACGGTCATTTAATTTGACAAAAGCCAAACAAATGGTGTGGTTAACCGGTTTACGGGCCCACCTTCCCACTCACCGTAACAGCAGAACAATCAAAGGACGTACATTTAAAATTTATAAATAATCCTCCATGTAAAGAACAAGGGTCAACAGGTATCGCATATTGAGGTCATAAAAATATAAACACGTAAGGTATTGTAAAACACATAATGATATAAAAATGTATGCGACATCAACATGATAAACCGTGCTCTGCCAGTCTGAAAGCGAGCTAAGACCCTAGATCTTTAGGAGTCCCGACTAACAGTCAGAGGGGACGAGGTTCCGGATCATGTCTCCTCTGAAAGAGGTTTGGACAAGGCCCGTCATATAGTCCTTACCGCCCTGTTAATAATTAAATAATTAAACTACAATTTCTTGTTACCTTTTAAATTAATGACGAATATTCTTTAAAATGGAAGACATCGCTTGATAGACCACATATTACGACGTGCTCTACAAGATCTGAATTTAGTTGATTTAAGTAGTATAGATAAAAGCTTTCACCCACCCTGATAAACGGAGAGCTAAAGATGATCGGTACAGAACCCACATGAAGAGGTCTCCATATTTTCTCAGTGATATAATCATCACAAATTGCATTCTCCATCGACAATGTAAACTTATACTTGGCGCACAGCTTGAAAAAGTCATCATGGTGCATTCCTGCCATACTCTTAACAAACTGTAGACTGTAAGATTAACAATTACAACGTTTATCAGTTTTCGTATATATCATCCATTTTAGATATATTGTAACCTCTAATATCATAGCTGAGTAACTAATCCATCGATTTCGTATAAAGGAGAAAAACCATATACGAGTAGCAAATTGTTATAAAACTATAGTGATTAAGTAAATAGTCATTATAACTGCATTTAAAGTTTGCAAAAAACAAAACATAACAAAATAAACAAAATTAAAACGAACCCTCCCCGTTTTAATCTCTTAATATATCTAGAAAAAAACTAACTGTTCAGGAAGATCTTTGTTATGTTCACATAAACCGTAACTATCCACTTTTATGTACTTCTGAAGAAGCTTTACATAAGTATCCCGATCAGAAGGAGGGTTACAATCACTCTGAATGTATAAAACTGGTGCGAGATCCTCATTGTTTTGAAGTTCGTTTTTTTTATCTGTTGCAATAAGAAATTGCTTACTCTGCAATGCAAAAGATTTGATATGAGATGCTTATTTATATAACGATCATCTTTAATATGGAATCATCAGTCTCAATCGTGTCAATGTTATACTTTCTTTTTAAACATACATGACTTATAAGAAGAGTACAAGATTTTGGTTGTGACCCAAAATATGTACTTCAGAAATAATTCTCATTAAAATTAGTAAATTTGGTGTTGTGCTTTTCTTTTCATGTCAACAGACATTCCAGCCATATCTACGCATAGTGGTCATAGAATATTTACGATAGTTTGATATAAAAGCTTACATGTACATATGACATGCAACTAACGGAGACACTAAACACACTAGGTGGATGTCAGATGACGATGTAAAATGTTATGTTTTAATGTACAATCCACCCACTTCACATTACTCTCTCTGGTCATATACATGTAGCGTATATTTCCAGGTCTTTGTTCTGGAAGGAGTTTTAAATTATCAACAAATAACTTGATATTGATTCAATAGTAATGATGTAGAATGTTCTATACAAAGGCTTCATTTATGTCATCATATGATGAGTTATGACCTTTTATGCCACCATGGCTTCATTTTTTAACAATACCATTAATGGACATTTATTGTTCAATAGGATCAAACAACTTATCTATGCACTTGATGCATTCTATCCCATCTTCAAAGACTGTTTCAAAGTTCAATTGTTCATAATCTACACACGATATATCAATTGAAAATCAATTGTCCGTTGGATGCATTTTAATAGAAATATTCAATATAAAAACATTTCGCATTTCGAAAACTTATGACTCTTCAGTGATGCCCTAAACCGAAATCTAGAATATAAATATTGGAAGTGCAAGTTAATTATCAAAGTGACTGAAAATCAAGAGACAATATAAGAAAATGCATGAGGGAGATACTCCTAAGTTTTAGAATAATTTATAAACTTTTGTCACATTTAACTTGAAGTATTTGTTTTGGGTCAATTGTCAGGGTTAAACTTACTAGTTCTTGTCATACTGATGCGGAAGGACATCATGTCTCTTAACTCACCATTGCTCCGGAGAAGAGTTTATGTCAGATAATCATAAAGCAATTTTGACTTGTACTACTTGTGTTGTAACATGTTAAGCATTTTTCTTATATACACCACTGTTACATTATGTTTAAGGAACTGTTTAGTTACTTAAGAGGAACTTGTTTCTTCCATTAGAGTAAATTGTCGGCACAGAGACCCTAGTTGCATGGTAACATGTTTATGGCAGATACTAAATACTTGACTCTTGAGAAAAGCACTCCAGTGTTTCTGAGTTGTCCTTAAGCCATTTTATTGATACAACCGTGACACATTTTAGGCAATATTCATCTCCTTTACGAAATATATTCAGCCATGAAATTTTGTAAATCACTCTAATGTAAAATATGAAAGAAACTGGTGTCACATCATTATACCACAGTGGACATTCATGGACACAGAGGTGAGACCAGGTGCCTGGGGGGAGTGATAAAAATAATAACGTATATATGTTCTGATATTCATCACTCAATGCTGAACATATTTGCATCGTTTGCATATGTTTTGGAGAATACAGGGCGGAAGTAGCTAACAATAAAAGAGACCTTCCCTCCTCCCGGACATCAGGCCTCATCTTTGGATTCCAGGTATTCATGAATGATCACTGTAGTACGTTGCTGGGAGGGTCATAGTTATATTCGTATTTCGCTGCACAGAATTTGATGACATATTTACCCTTTTCCGAATCGTATACGATATGGCAGCAACACTGCCTTATACTATTCTAATGCAACACACATGTACAATATATGTATAATTTAAAAGGTATATATATTATATATTTTTAAGTCGAAATGATTCTTAATTAAAGGAAGTTAGTAAGGTATACAGATCAAATTAATGTTTGTCTCTGCTAAGTAATGTAAAACACATCAGTTATATCTTTGCTTGCTATTGATTGCAAACTATTCCATAATTGATTGAAATTTTTGTATGTTTTTGATAAAATGTAAAACAAGCCATTAAAACGTATAAACATTTTGTGTTTCATGATCATCACAATAGTTTCTGACGCCTTATTGTTGGTGATCGATGAGCGTTGCATTTACGACTGATGAAATCCTTCAAATATATAAAATTACACACCTCTAAACTGTAACAATACAAGAATGAAACAAACCACTGAAACGAATGGTATTGAGTGTTAATTATAAGTAATGTATTGCACATAGTGAACAATAGATATAGCAGTTACCATAGTTCAGTTAAGGAACATGAGAAACATACCTTGAGATAGTCCAAGCTTGGTAAATATTGTGTGGATATTGGGTAATGAGACTGTCGTTTGAAGGTAGAAGTATAGTTAAATAAGGTCATGATATCAATGTGTGAGAACAGGTAGTCATTGTTCTTGGGTGATTCTTCGTGTTTTAGTAACCACAGCTCATGTTTCTTTCTTGGAAGAGGAACATCTTGTAGTTCGAAGGTTGATCCATAGAACATAAAAACCTATATAACAAACAAATTGAATTATTTACAATCAATCTTATCAAAATTTATTTCGTGTTCTTTAATGAACACGCTTAAACAAAATACATTATTAAGACAATATCAATAACTATGAAATAAGAAAATATCCAAGGGAATAAATTGAATGTTCACATAATGACATTCAAGTTGAAATAACATTGAAATGATTGACCATGGTGACTTCTGCCACATAACTGAGCCAGTAACTCCTCTTTTTTCTTTCAAGAATGGAAAACGATTTTAATATATACGTCGTCTGAAATATCATGTGCAGACACATGCCATGGTAAGAAATATCGGACTATAATCTTAATACGACCAGTCCAGCCTTACTTTCGTGTCTACATCGTGTCTGTAGTCTCTATTGATCGTTGATCGACACTCTAATGTCCCACAAACAATATCTCTATCTATACGTCCACCTTCGTAACTCCACCATAAAAGGTTCGGTTTCCTGTGATATCTTCCTTTATCTCTTCCTTTCACATCCTTATTTATCTGAGAGATTTCATTTTCAGTTAAAGAAATCTCCGCAGGGCCATTTTGTTTGTGGTCATTATCGGTATCTGGAAAAATTTGACCTGTATTATGAAATGCTTAAGTTATACACACTATGCACAAGATCTACATTTACACTTTAATCATGAATCTAACATTTAACTTCAAAATACTATTTGAGTAAATAGTAGATGTGATATGTAAATAAAGAATTATGAGTACTTACGGTCATTGCCTTTGATGAAGAAAAGCACATATAAAACGAGGAATAATACTCCTATGAACACAATTATAGGAGGTTTCCTGTGATACCTGCAACAAGAATGACGAACACTGAATCTCATTTACAAAACTTTGTGTCGACTTCAATCGGAAGTAAGCTAGAATGATTTACGACATCAATTAGAATGCTTTTGGCACTTTCTTGTTTAGCACATTCGTGGTCCAAACGCAGTCTTCTTAATATTTGATACAGGATTGTGTTTTGTTCCTCTAATCCCAGTAGTGTACTTCAAAATTCAATTTAAATATACCTCATAGACATGTTACATCAGCTTCAAAACATATATCATTTCAAACTTATCTTTTATATACAAGTCAAAATTAATACATATTCTAATCTGTTTTTATAAAAGACACACTGGTGAAACATCCATTCCTCATCAATATTCCTTTATTTTTAATTTTCCTGTATCCCTTATTTATCCGCTGGATATCTCTTTGTAGAATGTATAACAACGTCAAACATGAGGTTTTCCATGCATACGAGTGAAAATATCATATGTGCTCTTTATATTATTCCTTACAATAAATACTACCACAAATAAATATATATTATAAATTCCATTGCGAACAGCAAACCAATGATTGTTGATTGTTGATTATACTACTAAAATAGTAAATAACAATAAGAAATACACAATAAATGCCACAATTCTACGAAATTCCAAATGATGAAATAGATATAGATTACGTTGCTAATATTATTTCGTGCGAGGCTGAAAGCAATATTATTTTGAAAATGAGAAAACTGATGAAAATTATGTAATATACATTCGCATTTTTCGCAGACAATTTTGCTGAGATACAGCGAATGCTGGCTTTATTTCATAGATTTATAATATAGTATTCAAGAGCTTCTTTTGTTATGTACGTGTTCTAAGTACAAAGAATTTACTGAAGCATTAACACTCGAAAGATACATATATACAGAGACAGAGAATGTTGTTTAGAGTAAGTCAAGTATGACAACGAGGAACGAGCATAGTCATTTTATGCAAGAAAACTATCAAATAGTATCAGCGTTGCGGGGATAGTCATTAGCTTATCTTAATAGATCCATAGAGTGCTCATTTATTTTTCATAACGTTATATTGGTTTTTTTTAAAGAGAATTGTGTTTCAATCAATAAAAATGATTAAAATGATATTCTGAACTGACACAGCCATACAGGAAATGAAAATAAGCGAGGTGTAATTAATATAAGTACTGCATGTGATTCCAGACGTTAAAGTATACCGTCATATGTAATAATAATCGTGGTCATCATTATTTATTTATTTATTTATTTGTTTGTTTATTTATTTGGAGGAGGTTAAGGCTGCTATAAATGGCCTTTGATTCAGTAATTCCTAGAAATGCACAAAGGCGACACGTACAATTCAAATATTTTTAAATGTCAAAAACAACTGCCAAATTAAGCACTTATGCTGAATAATGTACTTCTATAGACATTTCATGAAACCGGCAAATCATAATACCATTATGACCATAATGGTGCTTGAACAGACATCTCCTGTCTGGGTATCGTTAATACCCCAAAATTATGTTATCCCATTACTTTACATAAAAAGCATATAAGCGCTTATTACATTGATTCCTTGATACATCAAATGCAAGTAAGATGTCAAATTGCATTTAAATGTACTTGTTCTAATACTTCAGTTACTTTATTCCAGTGTGATAAAAAAAAATACATTTATCTTCACGGGATCTCAAATGGAGAAAGAAATGGCTTCCACTGATATTTGAATACAAACTCGTTCGTATTGATTAAAATTTTCCTGTAATATATATTTCATTTTGAGATTTTGTACACATATTATCGACAAAGCTTTTCCATTGCATTGATGGTATCTATTATTTAATAATTTTGAGTCTATACCAAATACCTCCAATCCATTATTCTGTTATTGATCACATATCACACAGCACTGGGTCCATCGTTAAATCTAAAGCTGATTTCATGATTAGCAGAACATGATTCCACAACCGATATGCTTTGCTAAGATTACTTAATCAGTTCATCTTCTTTTTGACAGTATATCATTATATTAGATTATTTTATAACTAAATTCCATCGTCATTTCAGTACCTCAAGTTTGTGTCGGTGGATAGATATGCATCTGTTTATGACCAAAATCCCAATGGATCTATCTTAATTATGACATTCAGAAGTATGGTTACAAGTATTCGACTTTAACATCAATATAAAACATAGCAAATAATTCGTAAGTACATGTATTTAACAAAACAGAATTTTAATGAATGTACATTTACAAAAAGAAAAAGGCGTCATAGCCGACCAGAGTTCACTTTACTTTATTCTGGTACTATACAAGTATTGTACTATTGTCATTTCCTAAATTTCAATGTTTGATAATCAAAAGTGAGCACGTGATTTTTCACTTTTAATTTTTGAAAAGTAAAACTGAGAAAACGATTCTAAGGCAACGTCTACATGAAAGGTATCCAACGTCTACTTGATATGTATCCAAGAGCTACATAGATGTTTACATGCAGCTAGGTAAACCCAAGTAAATCATTCATACTATAAATGATATGAACTGCATGCTATACACATACTTTACCATTACTGTACTGTGATTTGAATGCATCCATATTTCACTCGTTATGCATCAATACTTGATACCATGATACGTAGTGCATATATATTCAATGTGGTATACAATACATCATCAACGCCCTATGATATGATTCATTATATACATTAATATATAATACAAATTTACTACAGTATGATATGTTATACATCAATGTTCTTTGTTTTGTTTGATTTGATTCTTGTAATACGTTAGACCAAGATTATTCCCATTATGCATAGTGACGACATCTGTTGATGCAGTACATAGACCTCCAGACCTGTTCCAGGACCATCACCAGGCAGTCAGGGATTTTTACGCACCACCTCTACAGTAACATCGGAAATCCGGTTTTAATGTTTCATTCTGTAGAAAGGACAGCGACGAACTATCGTCGGGAGTCGAACCCATGATCTGTCGGTCACGATCCAAGTGAGCTATGTCACAGTGATATGGGTGTAGAGCATTTTTAAAGTTTTAAAGCGATGTTGATATTCATGTCGTTAACGTTAGGGATCGGTCAAAATTTATGGAAACATGGGACTGGTGCAAAGTGATAAATTGGTTTAAAAATTTAACAGACCCCATGACATTAGGTTAAGTCAGAAAAACAACTTGGTCCCATGTCCTAGAGCTTGCCAAAAAGTTGTTGTTTCACATACTAGTTTATACAAATTTATGATTATATAGTATAAGCTGTTCTATGCAAACAATATCCAACATTATAGCACTCATTTCAAACATTTTAATAATGACTATTAATACAATTATAATATTCTCAAAAGGTCACAGTCTTGGACTTTTTTTGGCAGCCTCTTGCGTCTAGATTTACTTTGCATGTTTATTTCTTTGTCACATTCAGAGCTACTGATACCGTCCTCACTTTATCAATCAGACACATTAAATTATAACAACATCAATGTGTCCGACATTTTGAATAAGATTAATATGTTAATCATGTATGTATTAAAAATGAACGTATTAACAATGAATGATGTAAGAAAACTTTTGAGAATTTGTACTTTTCAAATATTTTTATTTTATAATATTGGTTGTGAGGTGTTGCATGTTAGTAATTGCCAGTTTTGGTCAAATTTGTCGCAGTTCTAAATAAACATTTTTATCAATGTATAATCTCTTTATTAGAATAAATAATGTCCTACAGTGGCGGATCCAGAATTTCCGAAAAGGGGGGGGGGGGCAAATGGGTATTAGCCAAACTTCTTAGCCATTTTTTGGTGCAAAATCTGGATTTTTACTAGTAAATATGTGACCAAAAGGGGGGCCCGCCCCCCCCCTCTAAATCCGCCACTGCCCTATGCCCATTTAGGATATAAAAAACACAAAGTCCCACTACCTGAAAAGTTAAAAAAAAAGTTCTTGTCCCTTTTGTACCCTTTCCATGTTTCCATAAATATTGACAGGTCCCTTAGTTTTCATAAATCTATGACTCGGGAAAACTTAGATGATCAGAGAGAATGAAGTTAATTATATATCATTTCTGGTCATGAATTCCAAGGCACGGTACTCGATATTTCGTTCATTACAACTCTTTTTATGTTGCATAGGATAACTCTCTTTTTTAAACCTTAGTCAATAGACCACGATGCCACCAAGTATGTGTTGAACTGAATGTTTAATGTAGGATAATATCTTAAAGAAAATACCACCGTATTTAAACACAAGGTATGTCAATATTATATTTGAGAATATTGACAAAGACACTTGATATGTACCGTATGTGTTGAGACGGATATTGAACACACATTGACTCACTAGATGAGACACTTTATACAGTTATAAACAAAAAACAAACAAATGAAAATTAGGATAATAAAAACAATCTCATTAGACACGATAAATTCGTTCCCGCAGGAAATGTAGATAGTAAATAGCATGGTAGATTCATCACCTCACTACATTGACTTATTGCTTTATAAAAACTTGAAAAATGCAACTTGTGTATCAAAAGTTGAGGGAAAGAATACATGGGTGTGTTCGCTATTTCCAGAATAAAAAGAAACATTCGTGAAGGTCAGCTGATGTCCACCAAGAAGTGTATACTACAAGGAATAATTCTGAATTGTACATCATAAGCTCTAAAGATACACTTCTCTTTATATAAATATAATAAATCTTACTTTAGATATGAGAGCGATGTATTTTCCCTGTAATTTCCATTTTTTACTATATATGATTGATTATTTGTATCGAGATACTGTGTGTTTATTTTCCGGGTTCTCTCCCTCATTTATGCGACATGCGTTCTGTGTCCTGTGTAAGGTAGAAGATAAGTCAGACCAGTGGCCCAGAAATTCTCTGGTAGATTACACAGTCTCTAAGTTAGTAGAGTATATTTGGTGTAAAGCAGGCCATACATAGAGATAATGTCTTACTAGAAAGTTCAGTGACTGTCTATCACTATTTCACAGTATTTACTTGTAACAGATCTAGGAGTCTCTAGATGTGCTCGAAATGCTCTCATTATAAGTATTTATGAACCGGGGGGGGGGGGTGATTTAGTTAAAGACGTGCGGCTGGAGTTGCTAGCACCCTACCCATTCATATACTGAGCAAAGTGTAAAACATACCCCTTCATATAATGATCATAGTGAAAAGCATGCCCATTCCGACTATTCATATATTTACATCACATTATGATTGATGTATATATTTGAAGGGAAAATGATGCCCCTATTAAAGTATACCCCATTTCAACTGCACGTCTATCTATACCTCTATATAGGAAGTTAACCCCCCACCCCCACCCACCCACCGGTGCTATGAACTACGTATGTATACGTTAAAACTATTAAAATGGTATGATATATTTACAGGGGCGTATGACAAAGAGAGGGGACAGCAGAGCGGGACACGTTTCCTCTCTCAAAAGTGGGGAAACGAGAGGGATTTACAACTTTTAAAATGCCCCAAAGTTTTGCTTGTCTGATTTCAGACACATGTAAATAAATGCAGGTTTGGGGCGGGTTTAATAATATAATATAATATAATATAATATAATATAATATAATATAATATAATATAATATAATATAATATAATATAATATAACGGTAAATATATATCAATAACATATAACAAGTACACGATTTTAGGTTTTTTTAATTTACACAAGTATATTTTGAGTTCGCCCCTCCTATGGTTGTCGCATGTGCATCCGGATGTAGACTCACGGAATTTAATACCACTCATGTGAAGCACGTTTTGATTTACCGTTGTGGCTAAATATTTGAGTAGATCAGATTTATAACTAATCGATAATGTGTTAGTGTGTATGTTACTGTTACCCACATGCAACCAGTGCCACGTGTACTAGTAATAAGAGGAACTGATGATAATGAAAGTACGCAGATGTCTTTTATGCTCTACTTTCATTTTCTTGCTGATTTTAGTGATTTATTTCGTTATATATGTCTATGTTGATAACCTTGTAAGTATTTCGTTTTTCTGTAACATTCAATGTACGTTCAATTTCTAGTGTCTCCTTTTTCAAAAAGCACTATAAAATACTCGTGTCTGATAGTGTCAATTTGGAATGGATGGTGTCGAAATAATATTTTGATGTTTGTTACAGAGGAAAGAAATTCCTTTAGGAGATATATACCGAAATGAAGACGAGGAGGATGGTAAGGTGTTTGTTATATATTTGTAGTTTGATTAATTTATTGAGAAATAAATAAATTCAGCATTTCATTATACTGAAGCGCATTCATAGGCTATAATAGTTTTCCTTCTCTTGCTAGTAGTTCTAAAGTAGGCAAGTGAGGGACAAAAACGATCGAATCAAGTACGATGCTGTTGTCATATTGTGAGACTTCTCCATAGCCAGCTTTTCCCAAAGAGTGTTGCTTCATAGTGAGACTTCTGATGAAAGAATTGCATTTATAACCATCCCTCGGTGGAAGTTGGGCCATATGTAGTCGACTCAGGACACAAGGGCCAAGCGCGTAAGGCAGGAGGGACTAATAGTCTCCTACTATTACTATCAGGTCCCCCTCCCTTTACGTGCTTGGCCCCTGTGCGTTAGAATCTCTCCTTCCATGAATTCCGGGAAAAATCTGAATCGAACAGTTAATGGCTACATATGGAAATTGCGGACACAGGGGGAGGGGGCTTCCTTAAAACAAAACATGAAAAAATTAAAAGAAAAGAAAGAAAAGGAAACCGACAAAAGAGGGAATTGTTTGTAATTGTTTACGTAACAGACCGAGAGTGTTATGTATCCGATAGTCATATATTTACTCGACTTCTTCAGATCATTTTGGCCAGATTTAGTGCTTCAACCACGACCTCTCCTCTTCCCTGACTGAAAAGTATTCATGACATGTCGCGACTCCTTTTCAAAATCTCCGTTTATTGCTTCTTTTGTACTATCCGCTAAAAGTAATACATGTGAGAGAAGGCAAGAGATGAAAACAAGATACGGAAATTACATGAATGACTACAAAAAGGAGTCCCCGGATGGGTTGTGTTGGGGGCCTTTTCGCAGGTCCTCCAACAGGGTTCCGTCATGGACTATTGGGAACCTAAGCACTTCCCAGACCCCTAGCTCGCCTGACGTTGCCCCACCCGCTTCCTCTAATACCTGAATATTCCCAACTTGACCCAAGTATACATGTATGTATCAGGTCCGGCGTTACGGGAACGCGTCACAAACAATGACGTTTGTTTTTAAAGATGCTAACAATGAATTAGATGCAAATCAAATTCGTGTTTTGATTTAATATCGTTTTTGTTAATCTTCTAAAACCATTTCCCAGAAAAATAAACTCCATCAAATACCTGGGGCTTGGGTAGCTAAATGAAACCTTAATTGCGAATTTCCGTATAGCGTTAGTAAAGGTATAGCAATATGAAACAAAAACAACCCAACCCTACCTTTATACATTGTTGGGTGGGAGGATGTGTGTGTGTGTGTGTGTGTGTGTGTGTGTGTGTGTGTGTGTGTGTGTGTGTGTGTTTGTGTGTATGTTATGTTTTTGTTTTTGTTTTTTTGGTTGGTTAATTTTTTTTTTTGAAAGGGGGGGGGGGGGGGTTAACAAACACGATTTTCAAGTGACAGATCTATACAGCATACAAGAGGGAATATTATGTCATTAATATTTATTCATTTAATTTTTTTTTATTTTAGTATAGATGTGTGAAGATGTCTCTGTAACCGGACATTCTGAAATAACTTGAGTTAATACATGTAAATTTGAATTCAGTCTTGGGCCCTATATAATGAGGATGGTGAATTTATTTTTACTAAGTTCTAATAACCCTAGAGTACATTTAACGGGCAAACGAAATAGTGATAAAACAAAGAATTAGTAGACAGTTTCTCTCTTATTACTATCGCAGACTACCTCTTGGATGAGGTGTTGAGCCTCCGCCTTGCTCAATATTTTCGGTATATTGTCACCTTCTCCGCGTATACTCTACATCTTCTATTTTAAAGCTACCATGTTGTATTTTTTTTCTCCTATCGTGTCACGTCCTTTGATGTCTGGGTTCCCACCTCGACTGTCAGACAGGGATATTCTAAACCGATGTATTATATTCTCTCTCTCTCTCCACATGTCCTTCATATTAGAGTACTACTCAAGGTCCTGACATATCTGTCTGCGAAGCAATGCGGCGTACAGGGATTACTACCTTTCGTCTGTCTGCATGTCTGATAGTAATTACACATTTGAAAAATGGACTTGTGTTCCTTGAACGCTTGTGTTCATCACAGGGCTTTCGGCTCGTTGCCCCCCCCCCCCCCCCCACCCCACCCCTTTCAATTATACCAATATAATAAGAAGGGTTAGAACTTCCGATTTACCAAAAATACACCTCCTCCCGTCTGTGTCTTAGAACTTTTTTAATTCTTCACAGATCGTCTCAAACGTGGTATCAAATGAAAGCAGACATATTTATCTACACATCCATGTATAAATTGTCCAAATCCATGCA
This sequence comes from Pteria penguin, assembly GCA_035048485.1. Lineage (NCBI taxonomy): Eukaryota > Metazoa > Mollusca > Bivalvia > Pterioida > Pteriidae > Pteria > Pteria penguin. Next base: position 25,524,398 of record CM068580.1, read on the forward strand.
AAACTAAGGGCATGGTGAGCCACAGAACTCAGACCCATCGCTACGGTGTAAAACGACCACTCGCCGCTTTCCCTTTAGAAAAAAAACACAAAAGTAAATAACTCATTACAGTCGACATGTCAAATTATCCCTCCTATCGCCTCACCTTATCTTCGATTGTTTTCCATCCTCCGTGACTAGTCCATATGGGGGGGGGGGGGGGGGGGCAACGAGTCGAAAGCCCTGTGATGTTCATTAATAAAATGGCAATGTGGAACGGTAAAAGACATGCCCGAAGCAAGTACCACCGCCACATGAGTGAAATGGTATTGGTGTTACGCTCAGCAACAAATATAAATAAATTCTCGAGTTGAGTCTATTTCTTCCAAAAAATTACAAAAGAAAACACACATAAGTGTAGACACCAGAAAGGACAGAAAAAGCAGCCGCGCCTATATTGATGATGATGTTTAACCACAAAATATTCCCTACAATTTAGAAGTAACATAAAAATGATAGTAAATCATTGAAAACATATTTTAACACGTTTCAAAGTTTAAAAGTAGATGGTAAATGTGATAAATGTACAAGGGTTTCACTACATCTAGATCTGTATGTTCTTACATATAGTTTAAATTTATAGGTACAAAGTAAGTCGGCATTGCTATTTTTAGTACTTGTAGTGATTGTAAGTGAGTTTAAGTGGTTCAGAGGTTTTATGTTACTTCATACTTAATATGGGGAAATACTTTTAAAAACTCTTCTAAAAACCCAATGTGTTTAAGGTGATTATATTTGAAAGAAACAACTTTTATTTCTGGCCCAGAATTTTGATAAATTATGATGGGAAATGCCAAGATATTTTCAAACAGTGACGGAGCTGGGATAGAATCATCTTTGCTAATCCAGAATTAAGACACGCTAGGTCAACTAAAGGGAATTGATTTGTAGCTGTAATAAATGGTTATGAAGATTTGGATAGATTGTGTAGAATGCTGAATGGTATAGAACGCCAAATTAACATATATTCAAATAATTGTACCTATCTTCAAATAATTGCACCTATCTTCAAATAATTGTACCTATCTTCAAATGAATTGAAGATACGTATAATTGAATTAAAGATAGGTGTAAATGAATTAAAGATAGGTGTAAATAATTATACCTATCTTTAAATAATTGAACTATCTGCAAATAAATTACACCTATCTTTAATGGAATTGCACCTATCTTCAGTCCAATTAAAGATAGGTTCAATCGAATTATACCTATCTATAATTCATTTGAAGATAGGTATAATTGATTTAAAGATAGGTGCAATGGATTTGAAGAGCAGTTATTGTTGTCAGTTTCGTGATAATTATAGATAGGTTCAATTCAATTGCACCCATCTTTAATTCAGTTATACCTATCTTTAATTCACTGCATTTGTACCTATCTTCAAATCAGTTGTACCTATCTTCAAATGAATTAAAGGTAGGTATAATTGAATTAAACCTATCTCTAATTCATTTGAAGATAGATATAATTGAATTAAACCTATCTCTAATTCATTTGAGGATAGGTACAATTATTTGAAGATAGGTACAATTATTTGAATATATGTTAATTTGGCATTCCATAGAATGAAAGCCGTATACACTTTTGTGTACAGGCTACATTTATAATGTTTATACTTCAGAAGATTGTCCTGAAATAGAACACTAGCATAAGATTTTTAAAGTAAATACTGCCCTATTATGCCCAGCATAGACCTCATATGAAGCGTCTGGAACGGAAGCAACACCCGTGTCATCCTGTTGATGAACATTTTTATATACATATTTGATAGTAATATATTTTTTCCATCATATGTGAGATGTATGTTTTTAAAAATAAGGTAAAGGGAGCAGATTTAGGGAAGAAGTAGTCTGTCCAGTTTTTCTTGTCGATATCAATGGATCTTTCTTAGAAATGTCCTTTACGAGGTATCATCAAAAGTCACGACCCTATAAACTTAGGCATACCGTGGATTGAAAAACTGACATTATTTTTTTCAATATTATTTCCTTTCGTCTCAATGTACTCTTCATCTTTCTTTCAATATCTGAATCCCTTCAAAATAGAATGTTTCATCCTGGTCTCGTAAGACCTCATGCACAACGTTCATTACGTCCTCATTGCTTCCAAAATTCTGACCACGTAGGTAAGATTTTAGTTTTGGGAACATTTAGATGCTAGATGGAGGTAAATCTGGAGAATCCTTCTTCTCATAATCTCCCGACGCAGCCTGTTTAACTCATAAATTTGCATAATATGTACTATTTATTGTGCGACCTTCCAAAAGACAATCAGTCGTGAATACTTCCTGATTGTCCTAAAAGATAGAGGCCATGACTTACCATGCTGGAGAAACTCTCTTAAATATTCTAGGAGTAGATGAGAGAGGGTGAATCCATTACATGCTTTGTTTCTTAGATTCGGATAAAAATGATGAACCCAAGTTTCATCCTGAGTGACAGTTTGACCTATAAAATTTTCGAGATCATCTTCATAGCAAGACAAAAGATACAAAGAAAGCTCATACCTGTTTCTCTTTTGATGTTTAGTCAACATCTAGCCGAGATATTAGACATACGTAAGATGTCTGTTAAATTGATTTAACAGTCCCATGGTTTACACAAACTTCTCTGGCTTTGACTGGGAGGTTTCACATTCTGTCACACATGACAAGAGTGTGCACAATATCAACGATTTCTGTGGTAGCCTCCTCGGGACTTCTAGACCGTTTATCATCGTCAATGCTCGCCCTCACCCTTCTAAATTCAGCAGCCCATTTTTAACAGTACTATAAGGAGATGACTCCTACCCATGAGTTTTCTGTGGGGTTTTTTTTTTTTTGTTTTTTTTTTTTTTTTTGTTTTTGTTTTTGTTGTTGTTGTTGTTTTTTTTTTTTTGTTAAGTCTTCATGAATTTCCTTATATGTCACCGCCTTCTTACGTAAACAGATAATCACTGCTCTTACTGCAGTTTTCTGGCTGTAACCCTTCAATTTTGAACAGCGAATTCCGTGTATAATTAAAAGCCTCTCTGTCTCTGCCAAAATGTTCAATATGATAGAATGATGGTTTGAATGGGATTTTATACTTGTTTATTGTATTAAAATATAGAGAACTTTTTTATCATACCTCAAAAATATCCTATAATTCATTAATTTTTCCTTTATTTATCAAAACTTTTTAAGTCAGACTTACCTATATTCCGATACTTTGAGCAACCGAAGTGGCTGAGACCTATCAGACACCCAAGTATAATCATTCTTGGGTAATATTAAAAGTCCCCTACAAGTGTAGCTAAATACAGGTTTCCTCGTAGTTCTGTCAGTCCGTCTGTTAGTTAATCCATCAAACCGCTTTCTTTTTTGATACTAACAGTACCATACGTTAGACTCAAACCATATTAGGATTTGTACTTATTTATAAAAAGGGGGAGATGCTAAGAGATTTTGAGGTCAAAAAGTAAAATGTCAAGGTCACAACAATGAAAATATGATTTGTGAGTAATAAATTAAGTACCATACATTGAATTAAAAACATTTTTTCGATATGTCTTTCGCTATGGAGAGAAAAAGATGACTAGTTATTTTGAAGTCAAATCTGAATTCAGAGTGAAAATATGGTAATTATATGATTTCAGGATATTAATATAACTAATTATGTATCATGCATCACATTGAAACCGAATTCAGATATATACATAGTTATGAAGAGACAGAGATGCCTATAAAGTTTGAAGTCAGTCTCAGATTAACTTGTTCGAGTTTGGTCACGATTGATCTACTTTTGGCGGAGTTATACCCAGTAGCAATGCACAAACCTCTAATTTTCCGAAATTATTTTTGAGAAGCATTTAAATATTTGGATGAAAATCAGTACACGAACGCGACTTTGTACTGGTATTTGACAGATCTAGTTTTTGTAGTATCACTTTGGAAATGCTAGTACTTTTGACTCTAAATTTGCCTGGACATATACGAGGGCTGATTGATATGTTGTGATCCTTGTATTAAAAGACTTTAGTAGGGATTCCTACTATTCCCTGACTATTTAAGGTTGTATACCCGAAGACTGGTGTCATTTGGTAAGTTAATATAAACGAAGTAGCACTCTAAAGTAAACAAGGCAAGTGACTTTTGCTTGATGAACAAAATCTGTGAAAGAATTGTGATCAAATATTTGCATAATAAAGGTTTATCACCAAAGGATATCCATTCTGATATAGTAGCAACACTAGGGAAAGATGCCCCTTAAAAGATGGGTGGCGGAACTTAGCGCGGCAGACAGAGCCTTTAGGATAGCCCCGGCCAGGAAGGTTTGCCACTGTTGCAACCCCAGAAATGGTCAATAAAGTGCATGATTTTGTTATGACTGACAGGCGAGTTACAGAAAGATATATACAGCCAGTAGAGTTGGCATTTCTCAGAAAAGAGTACATTTCCTTCTGACAGAGGATCTCGCAGTGAGAAAGCTTTCAGCCCGCTGAGAACCAAGACTTCCGACAGTTGATCAGAAGCACACTAGGCGCACTTTGTCGCGTGCGAATCTGAACCTTTTAGATCCTGCTTTCTTTAGAGATGTGTTACTATGGATGAAACGTGGGTTCATCACTTTACCCTAGAGACCAATTAATAGTCTAAACAATGGAAGCACCCCGGTTCAGCCCCGCCAAAGAAGACAGAGACTATTCCATCCCTGGAAATATTATGGCCTCGGTTTTCTGGGATGCTGATGCATCACTTCTGAGGCAGTTACCGGAAAATATTAAACTCAGGCGCTGCGGAAATTTCAGTAAAGGTGTGTGGTACCACAAGGACAATGCCCCTGTTCACAATTCTGCCATTGCCATGGCTAAAATTAACGATTGTGACTTTAAATTAATTGAGCATCCGCCTTATTCGCTTGATCTCGCTCTGTCAGATTTCATCGATTTCCAAAACTGAAAACGGACCTTTCCGATATTTCAGTCAGAAGATGTCGTCATGCATGCAGTTGGGGACTTTCTGAACGGTTAAGAAAAGGACTTATTTAAAAGTGGCATTGAGGCACTTAAACTTTGCTGGCAAAAGTGTATAGATACTTAAGGGGATTATGTTAAAAAATAATGCAATATGTCCGCCAACACATTTAAACCCTTACATCGGAGGCTCGCAACATATCAATCAGCCCTCGTATATCTTCAGCAATGCTGTTCATAATCCTGGTTTCCCTACAAAGTTTAATCTTGATATGTTGATGTTTATCGTAAAACTATTATTATTCAGAAGCACGCAAAAGGTTCAATCCTGAGGAAGAGAAGGAAAAGCTACAGGAGAAGATTGACGATCCTATCATCATATGGTGGACCGGGTTTACCGGAGAAACGGGGACACGGAAGCAGTGTGGCCGTCATCATTGCTTCTTTACCGTCAATCGCCACTACATGAAGCATCCCAGTACAATGGTACAGTAATTTTGATACGTACAAATCAAGTACAAAATAGTGAAATCTGTCTCAATAGCTGTCTTTATTAAAGTGGTCATTAGCTTTAAAGGTTGCTATTAAATTTCCCATTTTCTAAATTTCCTTGCAGTGTAAGCCCTTATATAGAGGTAACTTCTGTATACACGTCATGCGTAAATCTTCCCGTACGTGGCTTTTAGATACGGTTTTGAAATATATACCAAGTTTTGCTTTTTATGGCTTACAGTTTCTGTAATAGTCGAAAATTATATCATGTTATATTCTATATAATAATATAAGAATTATTAACCGTTGCACATTTGTCATGATAATTATTTCTAAAATCTAAATGTATAGAACAATGATTATTTTAAAAATAGTAAAGAAATTAAGCGTTAAAAATTCATGACATTAACTTTATTTATTTAAACTATCTCTTCATTGCTTTGTATACATTGTGTATTTATTTAGACTATCTCTTCATTGCTTTGTATGCATTGTGTATTTTGATATTTCTTAGGCAAACTTAGATTATGACAGATAGGATTAATTTTCATATCAATGCTCTTGATATCGTAACATTGAATAAAGATCACCCCCCCCCCCTTTTCTTCCTTATCTTATAGACAAATAAGCCACATGTTTATCGTAATCTAACAGTTCATGTCTTAAAATGACATGTTTTAACATACGTTATTTATTTTGTTATCTTTTTAAAGGTATTTATGTTCTACGGCACTGATTTCAAAGGTCATGACCTCCCTTTACCGAGACTCCCCAATCACGAATGGGCATTACTCCACGAAGAATCACCCAAAAACAACTACCTGTTTTCTTTTGCCGATGTCATGACTTTGTTTAATCATACTTGTACATTCAAAAGAGAATCACATTACCCCATCACAACTCAATATCTTCAAAACAAAGCCTGGCTAGAGAAAAAGGATTATATGGTATCCATTGAAGACAAAAACAGATATCTGCAAGAATTATCTCCTTTGATCTACACGCATAGTGACTGTAATGTCCCCTCGGACAGGGATTCCTATGTTAAACTTCTGTCAAATTTCATCTCCGTCGACTCATACGGTTCATGTGTCCATAATAAAGATCTACCTGAGAAGTAAGTGGGAATTCTAGTATCGGTTTCACAACCAATAGACCCTTTCACATTAAGTGATCGACTGACGTTTGCAAAATCACCCCTTTTCCCGCAAAATGATTGTAAAACACAATCAATATTGTATTATAACGTCAAAATTTACTGGAAACATTATTATTTGCCACTCAAAATGTCCAGCCCCCAGTTAACGTGAAAGGGTCTATAAAGTTTAGGGGTTTTTAATAGTGCAAAGTAATAAATATACATTTAAGTACCAAAATGTACATGAGAAATTAGAAACCTCCTATGAAAATACAAGATAATATGATTCCATGTAGGACATTCAAATTGTAATGACCAAAATACAACAGGTGTTGGGTTAGATGTCCAGATTATACGCCAGGTTTTTTTTTCTAATGGTAGTGTGGTTAATAAATGGACCAGGGACAAGGACGCTTTTAACTTGTTTTAATAATTGACACATCGTCAGATGTCCGACATCGTATCTTTTGGCATACTTCATATGCAAAGACAATTTCTTAAAAATGAGTTTCTCTCATTTTCTCTTTGAATGAATTGATATAGGTATATAGATGTATCAAGGGAAAATGCAGGTCAAGTTCGAATATGGGTATGTTCCGGTAATTTCTAACAGAGTAATTGCCCTTGAAAATAGAAAATTTCTTTAAAATGACAGTTTCCGATCATTTTCTCAGTGAAGGTTTGATGGATTAGATTGATATTGGGTATATAGATGTATCAAGGGAAAATGCAGGTCAATTTCGATTATGGGCGTGTTCCGATAACTTTTGAAAGAGTAATTGCCCTTGAACTTTAGAATTTTTTTTTTTAATTTTCAAATATTAGTTCTCAGGTAGTTATTTTTCACTGTCTTAGCGGGGCATCTGTGTCGCACCGACACATTAAAATTCTAGTTTATTATTAAGAAAACTTAAAAAATAATCTTGAAAAGAATTAGAATACAGAGAGGACCACGACCATGTCGTCCCAGATAGATAACCGAAAATTATCATTACTGGTCAGTTTGAAATAAAGTATAAGCATGAAAGTATTTCAAAATTATCATTGAGAATTAGCAAATTGTAATATAGTCTGCCTCCAACATGTGTTAGATGTCTTAACAGTACTTGTTCGAAGACTCTTAATTTTCTCTTACTTTATCTACATGTAGAAAAGAAATGCAAGCTATATTATTTTATATTGTGTGCCTAGTCTGAAGGACCCCATAGCTGGCATGTTTCACAAAGATTTCTACAATCTAAGTGCCAAGTACAAATTTACCTTGGCTATGGAGAACGGTATCTGCGATGACTACATCACGGAAAAAATATGGCGTCCTCTGATGTTGGGATCTGTTCCTGTTATACTAGGCTCTCCGAAAATTAAAGTGAGTATTCTATCTAGCTTGAGGATGTACATTACATGCATTCCTTAGAGGTATACTTTTCATAATCAAATAAATGTGAAAAGTCGATGTTTCTCATGGTCACTCTGTTTAAAAATTAAGAGTCTCGGCCAGTTCCATAGAACTATTAATTCAACATCACTAGAACTAATGATCTTATATAAACCTTAATAATATATTTGCATCGATGAATTAAACAACTTCTGCTTCCTCACTAGAACGACCTGTGCGTCGCTTTTGTATGTATATTACATGTATTTTTGTGAAATGCCGCCCGTATTCCTGATAAAACGTGTTGTACAGACCTTTATGGTATCAAATAGCATTTATTTCATTATCAGGATCTGTTGCCGTCCAATAAATCTGCTATCATAATAACAGACTTTGACAGTGTGGAAAGCCTAGCCAAATATTTAAAATACTTAAATGAAAATGACGCGGAATACGAAAAGTACTTGGAATGGAAGAAAACTGGAATAACAAACCCCTTTCTCCTTAAACACATCAATGATCGAGATTGGAGCGCAAACGACGAAGAGTCAAACCAGTATGTAGGATTTAATTTTATAGATGGATTCGAGTGTTTTGTTTGTAAACGTATCCATGACAACATCAGACGTTCGCAACGAGGAGAGAAAATAATGGAACACTGGTCAACAGTGGAGCATTACGGATGTCCGCAGCCACTACAGTTTGATACCAAAGGTTTATATAGAGAAAAAAACGACCACTGGTGGTACGAGTATAATACTAACAAATACTATGCTAATTCAATACGACATCATGTTATTCACAACATTCCACTCAATAAGTCAAGCCTATTCGATATAGCTCAGAGAATGCAACATGATGATCTCCGGTGACTAGGCGTAGAATAGGGGTGTGACCAAGAAAGGAAAGTGGTATGAAAAGGTGCTGTGTACAAAGATGCTGAAGTGTTAGCTTATTAATATTATTTTCATTATTATTGTTTTGTTTACTTTTTAATGATAATCCTACATAATGTGGAATAATGTAAACATTGTACTCATTGCTCGTTTATGCTACATTTCAAAACTCTAGACATAAAATATGTGTATCAAGGGGCAGAAATCACAGTGCTTGGAAGGCGTTTACTCTGAATCCAATGCTTCAGGTAAAGTACGTAATGTGCAATGCATTTTGCACATTCAGTTTTTTTTTTGTTTGTTTGTTTGTTTTGTTTTTGTTTTTGTTTTGTTTTTTTTTTTGGGGGGGGGGGGGTTGTTGTTGTTGATGTTTTGTTGTTGCATACAAATATACGAAAATTTGCCATTTTAGACATTGAACCTCGAATAGTGATTCAGTACGTACGATGACTTAACTTGGGAATAAAATCGAACGCATTGAATCACTATTCAAAGCATGAAACAAAACCAGGAGAGTGAAATCCTTTATTGCTCAACAGACACATTTTAGAAAATGTTATGGAAAATTAACAGTATTTATATCTGAAAACAAAAACAACCACTGGCTTTACAGGCTATTTCAAAAAGGTGAATTATCTGCCCTTGTTCATTAAGGTAGTCCGAGGAGTGGAAAATGTGTGGTATAAAAGTGTGGTATAAAAGTGGTACTATTCAATTTACTTTTCTAATTTGTATGGTCTATTGACCATGGTGAGACATACATGTAGTTAGTCAAGTAACGGTCACTTTTATAAACTTCACCGTGATATGCAAAAAGTGAGAGTTTGTATTAAGGGCAGATAAATTACATTACTGAAATGGCATATACACATGGATAAAGATTGCTGTCGTCGTAGCTCGAAATTTGATTCCAGTGTTGTACATTGTACATTCAAGTTCAAGTTCTGTATTCCTTATGTCAAATGACATATTGTACATACAGTATTACGAAATATACAATATGTACATGGTGAATAGAACATTATATAGTACGAGAGTTAACAGTGGTCATAGTCAAATTGCATGTTATCATTTCTTCTTTTACATGATATATACAAGTATTTTACCAACTTCTGTAATTCATTCACATGATTAACACTAAGCAGTTGAACTTTTTAAATACTAGGATTTCTATAATAGTATGGCTTGATATAAATTGTCTTAAATCATGGGAAGATGGAAAGTGAGTATTATATGAAATTCATCTTCAGTATTATTTAAATTACATAGTGTATACAGTCTAATAGATTTTATTTCGTTTTTATATCCGCCATGCATATTCAGTTTTAAGATTATGCAATGACAATCTGTAACGTGCTATGTATATCTTTGATAGATTATCGATTGGCTTACGTAAATAATATTGTAAAAAAATTGTCAGTTAAATGCTGAAATATCTCACTTTTTATGCATTATGAATAATAGATAGCATCTTTTATTTATATGCATTAAAATCTTTGTTCTATTATCTTATATAAATTGTTATGCAAGCCCTAATTTACATAACTCTACTTTAATATTAAGCACCCAATGATAGCTGAATGCCACTATATCTGGCAAACAAGACATAAGAATATAGTTATCAATATTTTTAAATTTTATCCATAATTTTATGAGTTTAAGTTTCCGTAAAATGTGTAAAGGTAGTCTGCCGAACTCATAATATACGAAAACATTAAAAGTATATTTCTTTAACCCAACACCTTTTTTTACAAAAACAAAATGCAGTTTTTCAACATCTGGGACTTTATGAGAACCCCATACCTCAGTAGCATAATGAAGAATTATATTATTTACATATGTATAAATAATAGAACATTGTGTTTCAGTGTTAAAATTGTGAACTTCTAATTTGCTAGAAATTTCAAAATATGCTTTCCTTCCTTCGTCCGCTGCATGTTTTTTCATGACGTTAAACTTTCCATCATAGTTTAAAAGCATACCAGGATAACTAAACTGGTTTACTATTTTGATATGTTTACCATTGTATTGCCATTTTTCGTCATCTGTTATATGCAATGCATAGACATTTTACCTGCAAAATGGTCCCGTCGGAAGCATGGAAGGATCTATTGTCTCCTCCAAATTAAGACATGGATGAGTCGCTGAGCATCCGGGCACCGGCTCTACCCACTAAGCTATTCCAGCCAGTGTTGTGTATTAAATAATCTTTTGAAATCATCAGCATCGATTCTAAATTCAAGTTGAATTCACCCTTTAACATCAAATGTTAAAAAATCGGGGCCCCTGTGATTCTATAGCATTATTAGGTTTCACAAGTTTCACTTGTGAAACCTATTGTTTTTCTGATTTTTCTTTTTTTTTTATTATTATTATTATTAGGTTTCACAAGTTTCACTTGTGAAACCTATTGTTTTTCTGATTATTCTTTTTTTTTTATTAGGTTTCACAAGTTCACTTGTGAAACCTATTGTTTTTCTGATTTTTCTTTTTTTTTTATTATTATTATTATTATTATTATTATTTTTATTTTTCTTCCGTTTTTGCAGTGGACAGAGGTTTTCTCCAATACGGTTTAAGATAGACCATTCAAATTTTCAGGATCGTCTCTTTACACATTTCCGCCGAGGTATTTTTTTTATTTTTTCCTACTTTCACTTTGTAAGGTCACAGCGCCACCTACAATTTTTTTATTTAGGTACCTGTATCTTCGCTATTTATTGTCCGATTGGAATGAAATTTTCAGCATTCGATTCAGAAAAGGAGATGCAAGATTTTATGTCACTGCGTCAATTTCGTAGCTCTATCCCGAAAAAGTTGACCTTGACCCGATTGTTTTGAGTTCAAAAAAAATATTTCAATCTTAGATTTTAGACAGTAGGATGAAAGATTTCAATGGTCTGATTTGGAATGTGAAAAATTTTTGAAATCGGACCATAAATAAAGTCACAATGAGCGTGGGAAAATTCGCTATGACGTCATCAATGCTAATTAAATATTCATACCTTAATATCTCTCTTACTAAATGAGATATCGGCATGAAATTTTATATCTAAACATGTTTCCACATTCTTAATCTAACTCTAGAATGAAAATGGCATGCTGCCAATATTTTTGAAATTATTGATAATTTTCGAATCAAATCTTTGGCGAGGTCTAGCGACTTTATTTGCAGTCGGATTTTGATCGGGTTTCTTCCATTCGATAGAGCGTACAAATACCTACCAGTAGAGTGTTCTCAGATTTTCGCTAACTCTTACGGTTATTGAGTTATTTGCGTTTGAACACGACAACCCCCTTTAAAGTGATGTTTGTGACGTCATCAACACTCATTAATTATTCATGAAATGTTTTCGCCTATAGCTCGCTTATTGAGGAAGATAGAGGTGTGTAATTTGGTAGCATGATAGAGATTGAGAATATCTACCGACTGATAAGAGGAATTTGGCATGTAGCCAAATTCCTGAAAATGACGTCATACTTTGTAAATGACGTCATATCTCCCTTATTTTTCATCGGATCGAGACGGGGACGGTTGGAATCGATTCTGCGTGAAAAAGTAAAATGGTAAATACTCGAAACAGAATTTCGATATCTCTTACCGTTTTCGAGATATTTGCGGTCAAAGTTAACGGTTTCACCATTCCTGAAAACACACTTTTCAACTTCAGGAAGCTGTGTTTCGCTTCTTGAGGAAGTTAGGGGTGTGAAATTTGGTAGCATGATAGAGATTGAGAATATCTACCGACTGACAAGAGGAATTTGGCATGGAGCCAAATTCCTGAAAATGACGTCATACTTTGTAAATGACGTCATATCTCCCTTATTTATCATCGGATCGAGTCGGGGATGGTTGGAATCGATTCTGCGTGAAAATTTAACATCATAGGTAGTACAACAGAATTTCGATATCTCTTACCGTTTTCGAGATATTTGCCGTCAAAATTCATGGTTTCACCATTCCTGAAAATACACTTTTCAACTTCAGGAAGCTGTGTTTCGCTTATTTATAAAGCTAGTGGTGTGAAATTTGGTAGCATGATACAGAATAAAAATATTTACCGACTGACAAGTGGGATTTGGCATATTGCGAAATTCCTGAACATGACGTAATACTATTTAAATGACGTCATAGCTCCCTTACTTTTCATCCGATCGAATCGGGAATGGTTGGAATCGATTCTTCGTGAAAAATAAAATGTATATATTCACCAAAAGCTTTTTTTTCCATATCCTTTACCGTTTTTAAGATATTTGCCGTCAGTTTTAACGGTTTCACAGTCCTTTCCGCATACCTTGCGGCCCCACAAAGGGATATGGTCCCAAAATATTTCTTCCTCTTATTCCCCGGAGAAAAATCTTTCATGCTGAATTCTTCATTTTCAATCCAAGAACAACAAAAAGCCAAGACATTTGGTCTTAACTTTTTCATCTGAGTCTTGTGAAACCTTCTTGTTGGCTCGCCAACAAGGTCAGCTCTAGTTATTATTATTATTATTATTATTATTATTATTTTTATTTTTCTTCCGTTTTTGCAGTGGACAGAGGTTTTCTCCAATACGGTTTAAGATAGAACATTCAAATTTTCAGGATCGTCTCTTTACACAATTCCGCCGAGGTATTTTTTTTATTTTTTCCTACTTTCACTTTGTAAGGTCACAGCGCCACCTACAATTTTTTTATTGAGGTACCTGTATCTTCGCTATTTATTGTCCGATTGGAATGAAATTTTCAGCATTCGATTCAGAAAAGGAGATGCAAGATTTTATGTCACTGCGTCAATTTCGTAGCTCTACCCCGAAAAAGTTGACCTTGACCCGATTGTTTTGAGTTCAAGAAAAATATTTCAATCTTAGATTTTAGAAAGTAGGATGAAAGATTTCAATGGTCTGATTTGGAATGTGAAAAATTTTTGAAATCGGACCATAAATAAAGTCACAATGAGCGTGGGAAAATTCGCTATGACGTCATCAAAGCTAATTAAATATTCATACGTTAATATCTCTCTTACTAAATGAGATATCGGCATGAAATTTTATATCTAAACATGTTTCCACATTCTTAATCTACCTCTAGAATGAAAATGGCATGCTGCCAATATTTTTGAAATTATTGAAAATTTTCGAATCAAATCTTTGGCAAGGTCTAGCGACTTTATTTGCAGTCGGATTTTGATCGGGTTTCTTCCATTCGATAGAGCGTTCAAATACCTACCAGTATAGTGTTCTCAGATTTTCGCTAACTCTTACGGTTTTTGAGTTATTTGCGTTTGAACACGACAACCCCCTTTAAAGTGATGTTTGTGACGTCATCAACACTCATTAATTATTCATGAAATGTTTTCGCCTATAGCTCGCTTATTGAGAAAGATAGAGGTGTGAAATTTGGTAGCATGATAAAGATTGAGAATATCTACCGACTGACAAGAGGAATTTGGCATATAGCCAAATTCCTGAAAATGACGTCATACTTTGTAAATGACGTCATATCTCCCTTATTTTTCATCGGATCGAGGCGGGGACGGTTGGAATCGATTCTGCGTGAAAAAGTAAAATGGTAAATACTCGAAACAGATTTTCGATATCTCTTACCGTTTTCGAGATATTTGCGGTCAAAGTTCACGGTTTCACCATTCCTGAAAACACACTTTTCAAATTCAGGAAGCTGTGTTTCGCTTATTGAGGAAGTTACGGGTGTGAAATTTGGTAGCATGATAGAGATTGAGAATATCTACCGACTGACAAGAGGAATTTGGCATGGAGCCAAATTCCTGAAAATGACATCATACTTTGTAAATGACGTCATATCTCCCTTATTTTTCATCGGATCGAATCGGGGATGGTTGGAATCGATTCTGCGTGAAAAAGTAAAAAAGGGAGTAAGAAGCAACAGAATTTCGATATCTCTTACCGTTTTCGAGATATTTGCGGTCAAAGTTCACGGTTTCACCATTCCTAAAAAAACACTTTTCAATTTCAGGAAGCTGCGTTTCGCTTATTGAAGAAGTTAAGGGTGTGAAATTTGGTAGCATGATAGAGATTGAGAATATCTACCGACTGACAAGAGGAATTTGGCATGGAGCCAAATTCCTGAAAATGACGTCATACTTTGTAAATGACGTCATATCTCCCTTATTTATCATCGGATCGAATCGGGGATGGTTGGAATCGATTCTGCGTGAAAATTTAACATCGTAGTTAGAACAACAGAATTTCGATATCTCTTACCGTTTTCGAGATATTTGCGGTCAAAGTTCACGGTTTCACCATTCCTGAAAACACACTTTTCAACTTCAAGAAGCTGTTTTTCGCTTCTTGAGGAAGTTAGGGGTGTGAAATTTGGTAGCATGATAGAGATTGAGAATATCTACCGACTGACAAGAGGAATTTGGCATGGAGCCAAATTCCTGAAAATGACGTCATACTTTGTAAATGACGTCATATCTCCCTTATTTATCATCGGATCGAGGCGGGGACGGTTGGAATCGATTCTGCGTGAAAAAGTAAAATGGTAAATACTCGAAACAGATTTTCGATATCTCTTACCGTTTTCGAGATATTTGCGGTCAAAGTTCACGGTTTCACCATTCCTGAAAACACACTTTTCAAATTCAGGAAGCTGTGTTTCGCTTATTGAGGAAGTTACGGGTGTGAAATTTGGTAGCATGATAGAGATTGAGAATATCTACCGACTGACAAGAGGAATTTGGCATGGAGCCAAATTCCTGAAAATGACATCATACTTTGTAAATGACGTCATATCTCCCTTATTTTTCATCGGATCGAATCGGGGATGGTTGGAATCGATTCTGCGTGAAAAAGTAAAAAAGGGAGTAAGAAGCAACAGAATTTCGATATCTCTTACCGTTTTCGAGATATTTGCGGTCAAAGTTCACGGTTTCACCATTCCTAAAAAAACACTTTTCAATTTCAGGAAGCTGCGTTTCGCTTATTGAAGAAGTTAAGGGTGTGAAATTTGGTAGCATGATAGAGATTGAGAATATCTACCGACTGACAAGAGGAATTTGGCATGGAGCCAAATTCCTGAAAATGACGTCATACTTTGTAAATGACGTCATATCTCCCTTATTTATCATCGGATCGAATCGGGGATGGTTGGAATAGATTCTGCGTGAAAATTTAACATCGTAGTTAGAACAACAGAATTTCGATATCTCTTACCGTTTTCGAGATATTTGCGGTCAAAGTTCACGGTTTCACCATTCCTGAAAACACACTTTTCAACTTCAAGAAGCTGTTTTTCGCTTCTTGAGGAAGTTAGGGGTGTGAAATTTGGTAGCATGATAGAGATTGAGAATATCTACCGACTGACAAGAGGAATTTGGCATGGAGCCAAATTCCTGAAAATGACGTCATACTTTGTAAATGACGTCATATCTCCCTTATTTATCATCGGATCGAGTCGGGGATGGTTGGAATCGATTCTGCGTGAAAATTTAAAATCCCAGTTTGTACAACAGAATTTCGATATCTCTTACCGTTTTCGAGATATTTGCCGTCAAAATTCATGGTTTCACCATTCCTGAAAATACACTTTTCAACTTCAGGAAGCTGTGTTTCGCTTATTTATAAAGCTAGTGGTGTGAAATTTGGTAGCATGATACAGAATAAAAATATTGACCGACTGACAAGTGGGATTTGGCATATAGCGAAATTCCTGAACATGACGTAATACTATTTAAATGACGTCATAGCTCCCTTACTTTTCATCCGATCGAATCGGGAATGGTTGGAATCGATTCTTCGTGAAAAATAAAATGTATATATTTACCTAAAGTTTTTTTTTCCATATCCCTTACCGTTTTTAAGATATTTGCGGTCAGATTTAACGGTTTCACAGTCCTTTCCGCGTACCTTGGGGCCCCACAAAGGGATGTGGTCCCAAAATATTTCTTCCTCTTATTCCCCGGAGAAAAATCTTTCATGCTGAATTCTTCATTTTCAATCCCAGAACAACAAAAAGCCAAGACATTTGGTCTTAACTTTTTCAACTGAGTCTTGTGAAACCTTCTTGTTGGCTCGCCAACAAGGTCAGCTCTAGTTATTATTATTATTATTATTTTTATTTTTCTTCCGTTTTTGCAGTGGACAGAGGTTTTCTCCAATACGGTTTAAGATAGAACATTCAAATTTTCAGGATCGTCTCTTTACACATTTCCGCCGAGGTATTTTTTTTATTTTTTCCTACTTTCACTTTGTAAGGTCACAGCGCCACCTACAACTTTTTTATTTAGGTACCTGTATCTTCGCTATTTATTGTCCGATTGGAATGAAATTTTCAGCATTCGATTCAGAAAAGGAGATGCAAGATTTTATGTCACTGCGTCAATTTCGTAGTTCTACCCCGAAAAAGTTGACCTTGACCCGATTGTTTTCATTTCAAAAAAAATATTTCAATCTTAAATTTTAGACAGTAGGATGAAAGATTTCAATGGTCTGATTTGGAATATGAAAAATTTTTGAAATCGGACCATAAATAAAGTCACAATGAGCGTGGGAAAATTCGCTATGACGTCATCAAAGCTAATTAAATATTCATACGTTAATATCTCTCTTACTAAATGAGATATCGGCATGAAATTTTATATCTAAACATGTTTCCACATTGTTAATCTACCTCTAGAATGAAAATGGCATGCTGCCAATATTTTTGAAATTATTGAAAATTTTCGAATCAAATCTTTGGCAAGGTCTAGCGACTTTATTTGCAGTCGGATTTTGATCGGGTTTCTTCCATTCGATAGAGCGTTCAAATACCTACCAGAGTATTGTTCTCAGATTTTCGCTAACTCTTACGATTCTCGAGTTATTTGCGTTTGAACACGACAACCCCCTTTAAAGTGATGTTTGTGACGTCATCAACACTCATTAATTATTCATGAAATGTTTTCGCCTATAGCTCGCTTATTGAGGAAGATAGAGGTGTGAAATTTGGTAGCATGATAGAGATTGAGAATATCTACGGACTGACAAGAGGAATTTGGCATATAGCCAAATTCCTGAAAATGACGTCATACTTTGTAAATGACGTCATATCTCCCTTATTTTTCATCGGATCGAGGCGGGGACGGTTGGAATCGATTCTGCGTGAAAAAGTAAAATGGTAAATACTCGAAACAGAATTTCGATATCTCTTACCGTTTTCGAGATATTTGCGGTCAAAGTTCACGGTTTCACCATTCCTGAAAACACACTTTTCAACTTCAGGAAGCTGTGTTTCGCTTCTTGAGGAAGTTAAGGGTGTGAAATGTGGTAGCATGATA
Source organism: Pteria penguin (assembly GCA_035048485.1). Lineage (NCBI taxonomy): Eukaryota > Metazoa > Mollusca > Bivalvia > Pterioida > Pteriidae > Pteria > Pteria penguin. The sequence goes on from CM068580.1 coordinate 25,542,553, forward strand.
GAGATTGAGAATATCTACCGACTGACAAGAGGAATTTGGCATGGAGCCAAATTCCTGAAAATGACGTCATACTTTGTAAATGACGTCATATCTCCCTTATTTATTATCGGATCGAGTCGGGGATGGTTGGAATCGATTCTGCGTGAAAATTTAACATCCTAATTAGAACAACAGAATTTCGATATCTCTTACCGTTTTCGAGATATTTGCCGTCAAAATTCATGGTTTCACCATTCCTGAAAATACACTTTTCAACTTCAGGAAGCTGTGTTTCGCTTATTTATAAAGCTAGTGGTGTGAAATTTGGTAGCATGATACAGAATAAAAATATTTACCGAGTGACAAGTGGGATTTGGCATATTGCGAAATTCCTGAACATGACGTAATACTATTTAAATGACGTCATAACTCCCTTACTTTTCATTCGATCGAATCGGGAATGGTTGGAATCGATTCTTCGTGAAAAATAAAATGTATATATTTACCTAAAGTTTTTTTTTCCATATCCCTTACCGTTTTTAAGATATTTGCGGTCAGATTTAATGGTTTCACAGTCCTTTCCGCATACCTTGGGGCCCCACAAAGGGATGTGGTCCCAAAATATTTCTTCCTCTTATTCCCCGGAGAAAAATCTTTCATGCTGAATTCTTCATTTTCAATCCCAGAACAACAAAAAGCCAAGACATTTGGTCTTAACTTTTTCAACTGAGTCTTGTGAAACCTTCTTGTTGGCTCGCCAACAAGGTCAGCTCTAGTTCATTATATTATACTATAGACTAATACAGTATGGCGATTTGTCTGCCCTTAATTAGAACTCTCTCACGTTTTGCGTATCACGGTGAAGCGTACAAAAGTGTCTTACTTTACTATCTATATCTCACCATGGTCAATGGTCATAGTCACTCGAAGAAAAAATATAAATTGAATTACTTTTGTACTACTCCATTTCCACTTCCGCGGACTACCGTAATGGACAAGGATAGGTAAATGGCCTATAGTATAATGCTTTTATATGACTTATAGTATGCTTTAAATGGCCTATAGTATAATGCTTTACAATGAATTATAATAAAGCCGTTCACATTTAAACATAGGGCATGACCTTAAGAGCTACCTTAAAAAGCATAGGGGTGTCCAGTTAAGTATTTAACCACCGCCCAGTCTGTGATTGGTAATTATGAGATACATGTTTCTAAAGCAGTTGGAGCTCTCCCTGATAATAATATCAAGTGCATACTTGTCGATAATTCTGTGTCAGTTCTATGTTGTTGACAGAGTGTCGAGGTTCTCTTATAACATTTATACCAATATTAGAAATTCTGTAACGGGAACACTTTTATTGACAATTTGCAGCAAAAATACTTGTTGCGGTTATGTTTTGAAATAATATTTCATGGAGTTTAATATCAAACTTTCTTAAAATATTCAAAATGTGTATTTGTATTGTTTATATGGCTGTCATACGTTACTGTGATGCTTCATTGTCTTCGGAGGTTGTTACCGTAATAACATAATGAAATCCATTGTATTATGATTATAAATTATGGTCATGATATTGTATCACAGCTTTTTAACTAATCAAAATGACAATCTATGCATGCTTCATTATAAATTAGCATTTATGCCATAATAATACCATTACTCCAAATATATGTACATATTTAGATGTATACAATGTACAATATTGTATTTTTCACAAAAATGAATTGATCTGTAATGTTTTTATGGTGTTATATGTTCAAGTTATTGATTAAATGAAACGCGATATATATATTTTTTATAATATTCTTATATCTCATACGCCCGTCTTCGAAAGGACGTATTCTGGTACAGCTATGATCATCCGTCCGTGCTTGCCTTCATGATTATATATATATATATTTTTTTTTTTGTCATTAATTCCTACACGCCTCATTTAGATGGTTGCAAACTTGGTAGAAATATGAGGATGTTCTGTAGCCGTGATCCGAAGTCTTACATCCCATTCCAAGGTATCAAGAGGATGTATTCACCAGCTTTATTTGTCTGTCCGCCTTTCCCTTCGTATTGCATTCTTCAGTCAGCATGTATGACCTGAGCACATAGATGGCAGCACTTTTTCTTTTGGGAGGTCGATATCGTGACCTTGAGTTAATGTCGTACATTCAAAGACATGTTCACCATAGACAATGAATGAATTTATTTCTTTTATTGGTTTGATTCACATTTGATAGCGGCATCTCTCTTGGATGCTTTTTAACAAAAAGTATTTATGAAACATCTGTTGATTAAACTTTGCAAAGAAATGGATGGTTTTATTGAAATCTTGCATGCAGCTTCTTACATACATAACTCCGAAATTACGTTTAAAGTTACCTGTTGTTGACATAAATGTAACTTACAAATATAAATAACGCACAAGTACTCATTCGGTTATTGTGTATTACAAGCTGTAATGCGGACAAAGGAATAAGTTACCGCTCGTGTTTTGTACCAAGACTCGTAACAAAGGTATGCCCTTACTTCATGCGTAATTTCTGATGCCTAACGAACATTTATTACGTCAATATAATTATGTATCCAAAAAAATACCTATATGTCATATATTATTTATGTCAAGTATTTGTATTTCTCGGTAATTTGGTTTGGTTGGGTTGGTTGCCAACGGCATCAAGTCATTTTTCATTATGCGTAATAGCGACTGATATTTGGTCTTCGAATTCAGTTGTTTTGTCCGAGAGACAGTGAACATAACTCATCATCATGTCTTGTAGATTCCGAATCTAACATGCTACCAACTGAGTCTTAATCATTCTGGTTCAATATTGAATTGTTATATTCTGTTGCATATACTAATTGAGGTATGTGAGTATATTTTCAATGGGGATGTAATCAGTGGCGGATTTAGAGGCACCAAAATGATCGAGTAGTTTGTCAAATACAGATGTGGCCCCTCCCCATTTTTCTAGAATTCTGGATCCGCCACTGGTAATGTGCGCCACTACACGAATAACACAATAGGACTGATGGTATTAAATACTGCCTCGATTATATCCTCATTACAATAATGCAGTACTTATCATTGATGAAGTCCACGGCATTCACGAAGGAGAAAATACATATATTTTGAATTCTACAGTCCTACAATGCACAGTTCTGATGGTCAAGAGTGCTTGAGGATGTATTCAACAATAAGTGACGTAGTGCACATTCCTGATGACGTAGTCCGCAGTTTTTGTGACATTTTTCGCAATACTGCTGATGTTACTATAGGATGATGCATACAGATGAAAGTTTCGACTGGCTATCTGACGTTTGTTGTTTGTTCCTGATGAGATTTATATTGATGGGAGGTCGTCGTAGTGTTCGTCCTTGCCTTTTTGGTGCTGTTATAGGAGAAAACTGAAAGGAATCAGAGCACATCAGAGTACTTAGACACACAGTAAGAATCTATGTTGCCATGTGTATTTTCATACTACTGTTATTGTTTGGACATTCAATAACAGTACGAGAAAAAGGTGTTACATGTGTAATGGGGAGAAAACAAAATTTTAGTACTTGTTATGAGCGTGATTTGTAGTCTGATAGTACCGTACACTACATTCCATTACCTTAACATCGTCGTGTTTGTGTGATATGTATACAGTAGTAAGGTGAAATCTTGTTCCATTCTCTGTAAAATTGACTTACTCCTCCGATTTCAGGGTGATTCCATTCTCTGTAAAATTGACTTACTCTTACGATTTCAGGGTGATTCCATTCTCTGTAAAATTGACTTACTCTTACGATTTCAGGGTGATTCCATTCTCTGTAAAACTGACTTACTCTTACGATTTCAGGGTGATTCCATTCTCTGTAAAATTGACTTACTCTTACGATTTCAGGGTGATTAGATTCTGAATCCTTTCTACACTTAATGGTTTTTTTCGGAATGGGGTATTCAAAAGAAGCTCTGTGGAGGAATGGCTGCTTTGGTTGCAGTGGTAGAAGTAACTCGTCTTCTGAAACAACAACTTCAGATCGAGAATATCGTAGACATAAAATAAAGAGGGGGTGGGGGCATGGCATGTAAGGAAACTTTAATTAAATAACTACATAATAATATAAACCAAATTCAAGAAAAAGCCAAACCAATCTGTTTCTTTACGTAAATTCTACATTTCTCATTTTTTAAATGAAATCAAATGTCAAAAAATAAGTTTGACAATATAGCACCCGGGATTTTCAAACTAATAAGTTCTTTACGTGTTAATTGTAAAGAATGTTATGTCCAAAAATAGAATTCACTGATATAAATGTCACAATAACAAGCATGTGGTTAATTTACCTGTATCAGCATTTGACGTAGAATCTTCAATGCCATCTCCTTGCGCGGGATAGTTATGAGGACATACGATTGGCACCTTAGTCGACTTCTCTAACTGAACAACCATTCGACTGCCATCTTCTGTCACAAGCAATGTGAGCACAGGCACGTGCATATCTATAATAGTTACTTGATGACCAGAGGCAATATTCCACAAGCGAATTGTACCATCGTGGGACCCTGGTAAGCAAAATGCAGAAGTATTGTGAAAGACATGATTCCAAGTCATTTCATAACATATGCATTAGACATTAATGTTTTATGTATCAATAAAGTGCCAAGTAGATTAATAACTAAACATATTTATATTAGTATAAACTTCTTATCAAGAAGTAAAATTCAAATCAAACAGAGTAGCTTAGATAAATGAACATGTTAAAATTTCGGAGTTCTGAAGGGTTTGTAGAGCTGGCATACTGCTGTGCTTGGCTCGAGACAGAGAAGTCCTAGCTCCGGTTGATTGTCGATATTATGTCTTTTCGGATAAGAGCTTCTGGGAGCAACACCATCTGGGCTAACAGCTAAGATTTACCTGATACAATGAAATTGTTATTGGTCATTAATGTCAAGTTTGTGACGGTGTCCGCATGACCTATGAGTTTGTGTTTCACTTCGCCCATCATTAAATCCCAAACGATAATAGTTCCACCAGCTGAGCCAGAAATAACTGTTTGACAATCGTCTGTTATCACGATCTGTACAACGTGGCTGTCGTGTTCTACAAGAACCTGATTGTAAAAAAAACATGTACTTAGTTTATATTCATTTAAGTTGTACTTCATTATATACTTCTCGTGCACATTAATGAAAACCTATCAATACATAGCAGAAAAAGCATTTTGGAAACAACACAAAACAACTAGAATTGTCGTGACAGAGAGCTGATTCCTTGCTCACGTCACTTCCACTATTATGCTGGTGTCAAGTTGAGCAAATGTGTGGTTCTTTTGGTTTTGGGGCTTTTTTAAACTTTCTGTAGGAATATGCTTTAAATGCATAAAATTTTATTACTAGGAGCAAAGAACAGAACTCATACTGTACTTGTGTTAGTTTGCCAGTACGTAATTCCCAGATTTTGCATGATTTATCTGCGGAGCCGGTTAACAGATACTGGTCGTTGGAGTCACATGTGAAGCACGTGATTTTATCCGAGTGGCTGATGCTTGTAACCAGTACACCTGAATCAGTCCGCCAAACACGGGCACTATAAAACAAGATGGTAAATATAGATATTTATCACATATTTTGCTGTTCATGCAGTGAAATATCGCTATGTCATAAATTAGTTTATGGCATAGGTGACGTCATAGCGTGAAAAAGAATTGTGTCAAGCCGGTGTTTGATAAATTAAACACCTGTAAACTGATTGTAAACATGTGATAAAAAGAATATGAAATGGATTTTCATTTCATACGGTATTTATGAAACTCGTTCTGTGTTAGATAAAACAGACTCATTTTATAAATACCGTTTGAAATGAAAATTCATTTCAGATCTTATATATATATATATATATATATATGTACCAAAAGATACAAGAAACAATTTGGCGCAAGCACCAAAGTGTGGGCCGGAATGGGATGTTTGATAAAATTACAAAGAATTTCTAAAACAGAATAACGTTTTAAATATGTATTGTACAGCCATGTGACTGTTAATTAGCAGACATATAAAGACCATGATGATCGACCACAGACGTATAAATCTCCAACATCACTTCCGTTGGTAGTTCAGCGAATAGTATATATTTGGGATCATTTACACCCATTCATTACTTAAAGCAATAGTAAGTTTATAGTCTTACGGATCAGCCTGCATATGACATGGAAATATACTTTCAAAATTACTAGCTATATCATTTACTATTTTTTTAAACCAGTGGGCTCAGTGGATGAGGTGACCGAAAGGTCCCGGGTTCGAATCCCGTCGTGGGAACATCAGGCGCCCCGCCTTTCAGATGAGACAGTATAAACCGAAGTCCTGTGTCACGGTAGGCGTAGCAGGTAAAATATCCCCCAATTATTCGGGAGGGTCCGCTGCAAAGGTATATATTTCTATGCAATGCATCAGGCAGATACCGTCACCATATTCGTGAAATAATCTTGGAGTGACGTAAAACAGTAATTAATCAGTCAATCTACTATTTATTTTTAACAACAAAACATAACCAATTTACAAGAAACTAACTGTGCTGGTTGGCAATCTTTTTATTCTCGCGTTTTAATTCATAAACAATAATCAAGGTTTTTCGTCTTGCCAAAAGAAAGAATTGTAGAATACAGCGCGTCAAATATTATAAATTGTAAGGTAACACCCCCCCCCCGAAAATATTCCAACAAATTTTTAAAATACTCCTCTGTTGTAACGTAAATCAGCGAAAGTCTCGAAAATACTACGCTTACATAAATCTATCAAACTGGGTCAGCGAGGTGACACATATTCTCTCAGCAGTGAATATAATCCTAATTTTATCATTGGTGTATAATCTTGGGGGTGTGGCTTTACTGTACCGCAGAAACGCATGCAACTTTCCCAAACTTAAAACAATAAACATATCTTACATACTGATACATAACCCCAAACAAAGAGTGTAATGGAGAATTTATGAGTACGAGTAGTAGCATTAATTGTACAATTTACATTAGGTGCTGTAACGTAATAAAGCTCGGGTTCGAGTCCTGCAGATGGTGGCCTGACTTGCAGACGAGACAGTGAATACCGGTGTCTTGGTAGACGTAGCACGTGAAGGATCCCCACTTCTGTTCCGGACGGGTTCGTCACGTACGTCAAGAATCAATGTGTCTTAATAACATTGTCTAAATGAAACGTGTACTCACTAGTTATCCCCCTTAGTGACGACAAGGAACTGACTATCATGTGACAGAATGAAGTTTGTTGACGATAGATTATATGCAGCAAGTGTCACGCCATCATCTGCTTTCCATATCCGGAATTGTCCGATATCGTCATGAGAACATATCCTTATCTGATCCTCAAGAATTTTTAAGTCTTCTACAACTGCTTGATGTTCCTGAAATCACTCAGAACAGTAATATATATACATTATGACTGATTATTTACATTATTGTGACGTCCGTGTATTCCCTTTCCAGTGTGGAGCTTGTACACCCACCCCCTTCCGGGATCTGTCTAGAGTATTTTGATTATATGTCTTTTGGGATGTTAGCCCATATTAATCTCGTATATGCAGTATTAAGATATTTTGTGTTATTTCTATGTTTAGTAGCCTACGTAGCTCAATCGGCTAGGTGTTCGGCTCGTGACCAGTTTGTGACCATATTCGACAACCACTGGATTTATCGTATACAGCACTGTTATTTGTTATACAGTACTGTTATTTATAAGTTGTTCCGAACTTTATCTTTGGGTTTCGTGACAAAAATATATAAATTACTTTCGAACGTTTGACTCGAGGATACAGATACCATTAACTTCGAAAAACTTTCGTAAAATTCTAAAGATCTTACTAGGATGTATTATCTAAATTCAGAAATCTACCTTTACAGCACTGGTTTTGATATTTATATTAATTCCACCGCTTAATCTTAGTAACTCTCTCATTCTTGTTTTCTATAAGGAAGACTATTTATGAATTTTTAACGTGTGTTTTGGTTTTTTCACACAAACATATTCCCCCGATGTTTGTTTATTTCATAACAACAATAAAGCTCTCCTTACTAACGTTTCATTTTCATAGGTTTCATGAGCCATAATTCCTATAAATATTACCAGTAGTGACCTTGCCGTTTGACATATTGACCATAAAATCTAAAGGCATCCTACCCTTTTGACAAGATTATAATTCACCTCTATTTAAAGAACTTGAACTGTAAAATATGTGTACTATGATCAATGATATATGAAAATTACATGGAAACCAATAATTTCAGTCTTTCTTTCAGATGTGATCTTGACCTTTGACCTTTTGACCCCAATCTCAACAGGATTCTTCCTCTCTAGATAAGGAAACATATGTCCAGATTGGGTTTGAATATAACGAAAGGTACTGGAGTTGTCATCTGGTAAACAATAATTACAGCCTATTTTCGTCAGCTTTGACCTTGACTTTTAACTTTTGACCCCACCCCAATAAGATTCTTCTTCTCAAGATAAGTAAGCATTTAGCCATTTTTGGTATGAATATAATGAAAGGTACTTGAGTTATGATCTGGAAACCAATAAGTATATTGTATTTTTGTCAGGCGTGACCTTGACATTTGACCCCAAAATTAGTAGGGTTCTTCCTCTCTTCAGAAGTAAGCATATATTCAAATTTGGGTTGAATATGACGAAAGGGGCATAGAAATTTATTTCTAGGTAATATGTCTAATAAATGAGAATAAATACAATGGGTGTGTCAAGAAGTTGAATAAAATACCTCATAATTAGTGATGACAGTTGCTAATGACATGCTCCATACTTTAACAGTTTTGTCTTTTGATGCTGTGATGCAAAATGCGCCATCAGATGATGCAGCAATGCATGTTATGTGGTCTGAATGACCAGGAAAATTCTCAAGAAAGGTGTTTAGCACAAGATTCCATACTTTCATTTCACCGTTCACTGCACCTGTTGAAAAAAAAAATCCACTCTATCCAGTGATACCGAAATAGGACATCTTTTAATAAGACAGAAAAAGAAAAGAAAGGACTAGTACCTAATACTGTAGCAATTCCGAGTTGAAAACGATTTCAAGGGTTTTAAGAAGTCTATGTTTTATCTAGACAATGACACGAAAGAAATGCTATAAAGTGCAGCTCTAATTATTTAAGGACAATAAGAAAGAAACAATGCCATACTAGAAGCATTTAAACATAAACATTTCAAAGCATTAAGACACCGACGAGACTAAAGTGGTTGAAATGTGTATATGGTGTACTGAATTAATACACATCTATTTATTGGTAGAAATCTTACACGTTAACGCCACTTTTCCTTCACTAGCCAATACCATGCAGGACACATGAGCAGTGTGGTCATCTGTGTAAACCGTCTTGGTTTTCCGCTTATAAAGGCTCCAAACATTTACTTTTCCCTAAGCAGATAATATATATAATTAATTATATTACAAGAAGTGTGTTACAATAATTCAGGTCACTGTATAATATATACATACATCAGACGAAGAGAAGACCAATGATTGGTCCTTGGAGATGGTCACGTGCATGACAGGTGTGCTGTGTCCTTGATACACCTCCAGTAATTCTGTAGTCCTAATGTTGTACAAGTACACCTTGGAATCTTGACACCCGGCTACCGCATGGTAACAGTCATCAGCGATCATCAAATGATTTATCTATCATACAACCAGAAGTATTTTGCATGAATCACTTTTTTTCAAAAAGACCTTTATTTTGAACTTATCGTAATTGAAAATCTTTGGAATAAATTATGAATATCAGGAAATGCGTATTGAACATTTTACTTTTATTAATCAGTTTACTTTCATGTTTTGTATTTGTGGCTTTCTCGCTATGATATAGCAGTGCTGATAACCGAATATATCGGAGTGAAAGTTGTAAAAAGAACTAATTGCAATATCACCAACGTCTTTCAAATGGCAGTGCATCAATACAAAGTACTTGTACTGTATATATTTATGATTAAGTTATTTGAAGGTTTTCTATACAAAAACAATTGACGACACTGACATAAAACCTTACGCAACTACACTATAAAGTCATTTATTTCAGATATATAACAATTTATATATATATATATATATATATATATATATATATATATATATATATATATATATATATATATATATATATATATATATATATTACAATTTAGAATCCATACCCAACCGTTGTGTCCTTTCAGATGATGTATCCAAGATCCAGTAGTGAATGAAATCACATTCAGTGTATTGTCCTCGCAACCTGTCCAACATTGACATTTAAAAGTCAACCAAAATAAACTTGTTAAATGGATTTTCATTTCGGGAGAGGGAATTTTATTTGGTGACGTTAGTAATGTTATCACTGTTCTCCCTAATTACACATTAACAATTTTAATCAAACTTTGGATAGATAATGTGTCTTTAGTGCTGTTAATCATGTCGTAGCACAATCTTTTTGTAGGGCAAAATATTCACTTAATATAAAATTGAAAAAACCCAAACTACCGAAGGACAAAATTATGCATGTGAAAGATACTCCGTACTTAAAAGAAAATAATCACAATAATTCACATCACAGCAAGTAAAATGCTAAGATACTGAAAAATAGAAAAAAAACCCAAAAGAAAACAAAACCAAAAATCAGCATAACAACACGAAATGGAAAATGTTAACATAGTTACCAACCTTTTGGAATGCTGTTGGAGTGATAACACCCTCCCCAAACTCAAAAATGGTGTGGGGTCATAACGCGATCAGGTTTTTTTTTTATCTTAATATTTTGAAAAAAAAATTGCAACATCCATAAAATAAAATACTAAATACATATAATTAACATTAAGAATGTCTTTATTCAAAAAAGAAATACGAAATTTATTGATCTACTTTTTTCTTGACTTTAGATGATCAAACTAGTAAAGGAAGTTCTGTTTTGAACGTTAGCCAGCTTAGTTGCATTGAAGACCTCCTCTATCCGTACAAAGTAAAAGCAGTTAAATTACTAAACAAAGTCTCAGCTAAGGTAGCCTGTTTTGACTTTTTGAAGGTAACGAAGTTTAATATATATGCAGAGCAACTTTGCACCTGTGTTGCTTTAATGTACTGTGAAGACATGATGTAGTCTAACACATACCAGAAAAGTTCCTCATACAAATTACGTATACAATGCACGAAGTCATCTCCATGACTTTTTTCGCAACTATTTAAACTCCATCCCCAAACTTTATTGCAGGTCCCGCCGGGGTAATAGTAGCTTGCGGGTGATAGCACTCGTTTAGGAGTGTGATCCGCGATATAGCGGCAACCACAGACCTGTAAGAATCAGAAGTGGGAAGTGGGATGAGGTGCCATGCAGGAGTGAGCCTTTCCTACTGACTATTCACATTCAATGCTACATACATACATATATATATATATATATATATATATATATATATATATATATATATATATATATATATATATATATATATATATATATATATATATATATATATATATATATATATATATATATATACCTTATAGTCATATTAAGTGATAACGATATATAACAGTCACAGGCGGTATAAAGTCATGATTAGTATGAATTGTGCGATATTGCAATACCACAAACAGTCGAACTACTACAAATCATATAAGGAAGTCAGCTGTCGGAAAACGATTTTTTATAAGTGTTAACAAGGTTTATATTTCAACCGTACATTTTCCGGAATACTGTCACTCAAAGACGTAGTTTTTGTATTATATTCTTGTAATTTGCATCGGTAAATGGGGAAACCGTCCAATGGAAAAGCCCTAACATATCTTATCAGCTGAATGTATAGGCGATGATAAAGGAATATTACCACAAATATATGAGATGTTAACGATAGGAAAATTGAAGTGTGTCAGAATATCTAACTACGAAACACTGGAACTGGATTCTGTTATATCATTCATTTCGAGTTAATTAGGATATACTGCGTGTATTATAATTTTTTTTTATTTTTAGACAATACATCATTAATATATTTGAATATTAAATCAAAGGTTACACAGAAGTTTTTGCATAATTTCTGCTTCGTAAGAATGAATAGAAATTGAGTTTTAAAGGTGCTCGATTATCAGTGTTCATCCATTGAGTACCGGGGTTGGTTGGAATGCCTAGTCACCGTATACAACATACTATTTTCAATCAATGTTGTTATGATATTTTTTATTTCCAGTTTCGGTCTTGAACATCACTGAAGATACCTAAGTTTTAACACCCTATGTACTAAAAGGTTACTTATTTTGACTTTTCCATATATAAATATATATGAAATTTTCAAGATTTGACTTTTTTACTGGGTATTAGTGACCAGTGTTGCTAGCAAGCAGGAGATGCCCATTCTCCCCGGGCATCTGATCTCACTCCATCATAGGGATTCACATATGCTATTCAAGTAGACATTTTTCGTTATTTTCTACTTGGGTTTCATTCAGACTGATTTTGTATGTCCTCTGGTTTTATGGTTTTCGGACTTATGGTTTGGATTTATCCATCATCTTTACATTTCAACATGCCTTTCTGTTACACTAAATTAAAGTGTCATTTTACATATGTACATGTATATGTTTTTATATCTATAATTACTATACTAACCTGCCAGGATAAATGTATTGTCTTTGGAAACATCCATGCAGAGGATTGGTGTATGTAATCCGTCATAAATACACATTAGTTCAGACATGTCGTCCAAATACCACAAAATAATTCTCATATCCCTCGAAGCTGAAAAAACTCCCATAGATTACATATTCTTCAACATACAAACCGATCTGATAAAAATCTATTACACAGCATGTTTTCAACAAGTCATTTGCAAATGAATGCAAATAAATTGAAATATTAGTACTGTTAATTATCATGATATTGCTACAGAACCATTATTGGCATGATTTACGTTTGTCTGATGAACAGTATTTGATACTAGTAACGCTTCATTATCATTGATATATATCACTTACCAGAGATGAGTAAAGTCTTTGCTGAATTCAGCTGAAGCGATGTTACTGACTTAGTATGACGTCTTAGTACATGTAATCTTTTACCACTGGTAAAGTTACAAACGACAATTGTTGTATCTTCTGATCCACTAAATAGAAATCCAAGTGAGCGAGACAGAAGTAAGCTTATCACTGGTTTGGTATGTTCCCTGAGACATAAACATATTTTTCAAAAGAGTTATAATCCAAACAAATACATTCCAATGAGTCGAGCTGCATTTATGGGTCACATAAAAAAGAAACGAACAGATAACTAATTCAGATGTATGACGGAATTGGCGATCGTAAAATAAACACGAAATAGCATATAAACATCACAAAACTTTTATTTTAATGCAATTACGGAACCAATTTAAGATATGACGTGAAGCGACACTCTGTCGTTAACCGGTTTACGGGTATACCTTCACACACAATAATTCTGTTACAGTATGCTTATCCTGTGACTTAAAAATAAAATCAAATATGCTCACCTAATAACATTCGTACATAATCCTGCATCTGTTTGCCATATTCTGATTGTGCCATCATCTGAACCGCTGGCAAATATCTTACCATCATCGGATACACAAAGTGTTCTAACCGGGCCACGATGACCTTAATATAACAATTATCTTATATTTCACATGTTATCAATGTGTCATCTGCAGTCATACTACAAGTATTCGATTCGCTACCTTTTCTTTTTGCTTACGATGATAAAATATCATGAGCAGTTCCTAAATAAATTCTATAGTTTAGAATCAAACTATAAGAATGACGTATTCGACAATATGAAACTCTAAGACTTATTTTGGCTACCAGTGTATTTATAAAAATGATGTTCTACACTCAATTCTGCTTTGATTCAAGTTAAGATAATATATATTACGGTAATAATTATACCTGAATATATCTTCAGCATTTTTCTTGATGCCACAGAGTACGTTGCAATATCCAAAAGGCCATATGAGCTAATAATATGCTGATTGTTTGGCAATGGTACCGTTATACTCCCTCCGTCAAAACTGTCAAGATGGGCAATGAGAGAAACGTGTGGACATGGAAGCCATGTCGTCACCGGCACAAATATAGGAAGCATACTATTGTCACACCACTGCATGCATTGGGAGACTAGGTTCTCAACGAAATCAGAAAACAGTTCTGTAATATTAAATATTTCAATATTTGATAAACAGTCAAAAGAAATACTTTAAATCCTCTTGTCTGGCTGTAAAATTATTAATTCAGTAACTTCTCCGATGTTTCTGACATAGAGACTCTGTCAATGTCGATTTGATGTTTTTAATTAATCCACAAATAGCAAAGAACCATGATAAATGTTCTAGTATAAGAGACTTCTATTACGACAATAATATCTCTTCATATAGATGTTAATAATCAATTTAGTTTATGAGTCTTTTAGTCTTAAGTCATATAAATATATAATTAGTATACCTTCAATTGGTTTTAACCTTCCAATAAGTTCGTTTGCAAGTTGAGCGGGATGCAGAGTCAGAATGCTTTGAGATGCTTCTATACTTTTGTAGATAAGAAATATATCAGCATCCAACAGATTGTCCATCATTCGATTAAACACGCTCATTAGATGGCGGACAGAGGAAGAATGCATGAGCGCAAGTAGGTACTCAAAGTTACATAGTGTGCTTCTCTTGCATTCGACAATGTCTCCTGTCATTTAAATATGATCCGGATTATTTCAACATTAAATGAAGAGTAATATAAATCTAATTAATGCCTATCAAATAACAGAAGACGGTATTTTTACATGCAATAATCCTCTCAACTATCATTACTCTAAATCTTTGAGATCAAAGCCATCATTAGATCATTAACGTATTGATGAAACAATAATGCAAGAAAATGGAGAACACTTTTAATGTAAAAACATTAAAAAGTCTTTAACCTGGGAAAATGTGTGGACAATTCAATTTAAATAAAGCTTGATGCCCATTGATAAGAATGCTTAATTTATTTTGTACTTTAATCATTTGAGCTGTCACAGAGCAGTCAGTAACACGCTTACCGAACTCGGTCGTTTTCGTGTTTTTCCGTTTTTTCGGTGTCCTGTCTTATTATAAGACACTTAAAATGGAAGCACGTAAAATCATTTACTGCTTCGGGTGGGTCAATCGTATAAGTTTAAATTCCTATACAATGCATCAGACAGATGACAACACCATATAGGTGAAATAATTGTAATTGAAAACAAGAAACTAATCAAATTATAATTCATAGAAATTGTGAAATAAATGTCCTCTAACATTATAATTTTTTATGTTGTATTTTCTGATAAAACGAATATTGACAGAAATGCTGTTGGAATGAGGTAGAAACATTCAACATATCGTTTGTAGCCTTGAAGTGATAATAAAGGCAAATAATTATAACAATAGATTTCCACAATGTTAAGTCCCAACACAATAAATTACAGATCCCTGATGAAAAGATATTCTATTGTATATTCATTGAATATACCTGCGTTTAACATCTGCATCCACAGTTCATTAATCCTGCGTAGATTAAATCTAGTTTCACTGTACAATAATGGCTGGGGGCAAATGAGTCTGTTGATATCAGAATAATGTAATTGAATTCCATCTTTGATTGAGTATAGTTCTCCATATACCCATGTTTCCGAAAATAAATTTGCGATATCCCTACAATGCTCCTTGAGGGATTCGTTGTTTCCATATCGCTGTCTTACCACTTCTCCGATGCTTTCATTTGACCAGCACAGAAGATATTTATCTTGAGCGAATTTTGTAGTGAGCAAATAACCTATAAATCATAATAATGGGAAAATATAAAATGTTATTATATAATCATACGTTCTGTGCCACTTGTGTATCTCAATTTCAGATAACTGACCATAAATTTTCAAACATTCAAAAGATTAAGCCAGGCCGGGAGTAGGTTAGAGACTCGAATTCCACGGCATCGACAAAAACAGTCAGTCTGCAGAGCACAATCATGCAAGTGGTTATGTTAAAGTATCAATGGATTTCTCTTACCTATGATACCTAAACTTTTATCTACAAAGAACCAACGTGCAGTCAACATTGAGTGATATACAATATATAAATGTTTTAACTTAAAGTTACCGGTATGATAAAATTAAAAGAAAACTTTGGAAAAATTTCAAGTCTTAATCAGAACTTTTAAGAATTAAAAATTCGGAAATGTTACTTTTCAACAATATATATCCAATGGAATTTCCAATGCAATTTCTACGGTGACATTGTGTACAAACTTAGAAGGGTCACAGGTTCTTATAATTTTATCTAGTGGGTTCTAAAATAATGAAACGCCTTTGTCATTAACAATATGACCCGGAGATCATCAAAAAGACAATAATTCTTGTATTGGACCTTCTACAGCCTTACACGGACTTCCTTGAACGTTGGAAGCAACTTGCTGAAATTTTCTCAACTAACTGTTAGTCGCGAACCATACAGGTAAATGCTCTGAGCTTCATTCCAGATCGGCAAAGCAGAGTAATGCTAAAGTGCTTATATTTTTATGACCTCTCAACTTGAGAAACTTGTTGAACCTTGCTCTCTATATGGACTATATGGAGGATTATTAATAGGTTTTTAATTGCATGTTAATTGTATAATAATATTTTACATAATATTAAACAGGATTACTTAGCTATAAACAATCCCTAAAGTGTAACTCATGCTTTACGAAATTTTGCTTTTATGAATTAAAGCACTTCAAACTTAACGTTCTTACCTAATCCTTGTTTAACCTTAAGCCAAAGTGAACTGGGAAATCTTGTCCATGTCGGTGTTTCATTTGATAATTTATGTTTGCATGTCAAAATATCCAGAATTTCCATTTCACTGATCCCAAAATGCGAAATAGTAATGTAAAGACAAACTGATTTGACCAAGTTTCTTCCAAGTTTTGCTTCAAGGTCATCTAGAAGTTGGTGCTCAAATTCGAGGATGGAAGACGGAATACAAGACGAATTGACCTTGTGCGATGATGACCAGGATTTCATCATGAGGATTATGTGATCTAGTAAATTATGCATATTGATTTGTCCCTGAAATGCTCTCATGGCGATTGTTTCCTGAGATTTACTGACGGTTCTTTTATCCTTTGCCAAACGATCATCACATATCACCTTATATCTGTCTTTGGACCATTCAGGAAGATTAATTATTCCTTTAGTGGTCGAAGTCTTTCTCTGCGTCTTCTGAGATAGGACTTCCAGTTGCTCTTGGTTTGTAGTCATTAGAATCATGTGGAATTTTGAAGAAAATTTGATACCAATCCAGTCCAGAAAACATTTAGAATCGTTTGTAGACTGAGAAACAAATTTATCAACGTCATCTAGTAATACAATGAAATGACGTTTTCCATTTGATATACGTTTCATAAGGCCATTGAAATAATTGACAAGATCCCCATATTCGTAATATTTGTTCAACATTTTTTCAGTCAGCATATAGTTGAAATGCATGCAGATCTGTCTTAAAACTTCCTTTGCGTTTCGTGACTGCGATGTCAGTCCAACAAAGCGAATAAACAACACTGTTTCCTTTCCAAACAATTCCTTTGCTCTATGAAAAACTTTTGTAGCAAACATTGTTTTGCCAGAACCTGCTGGTCCCTTGATAACTATTGCATAGTGATCTGACTTTGATTCATTTAAAAGCAGCATTTGTACGCTAGATAAAACTGAATTAAGTAAATAACCATTAAATTCCTTGAACAATTTTTTACACTGATGAAGATGAACAAGAGATTCCAAAAGTGTATTTCCAAATTCTGAAGAAGGAAAATGTATACTTTTCATTTGGAAAATCGTGATTTGTTTTCTAATTTGGGTTGCTAAAGCTGCAGTAATGCTTTCTAAGTAATGAAGATCGCGTGTGATATATCTTTCATCTAGGCATTTAAGGTTGAAAGCGAAAATGTTGCTATGCAATACTCTTGAGTCCACCATTTGTTTTAACTGTTTTAAATATATTTCATTTGCATCGTTGTCTCTTGATAACGCTTTTCCATTCGGTTTGTTTGTATTTCCGTTATTATCAGCTTCTGAATATAAATAACGATAGATGATGGCATCTTTTTCCATGTTAATGATATTTAGTGATAACATTTTTATCATTTACGTAACACGATGAATATTCGTTGCGTTCTTCCGATTTTTATGCTCAAGGGAGAAATAACAAGGACATAATTCTATATATATGTATGTTACATACATTTCAATTAAAACTCAATACAATACAATACATCTCAGAACATATATATGTCTATAAATTTTGGTGCACTATATGCGCATTTCGACAACTTATGTCTCTTCAATGACTCAAGGCATAAACTGTAGAAATCGAAAATAAAAATATTTGAAGAGCGAACTCATTACCAAATTGACCTATAAGTAAGAGGCAAATAAGCCATCTGAAGGCAGAGCTTGCATAAGGGAGATATCCTTAGTTTTAGAATAGTTTACAAATATTTCTCACTTTTTTAACAAATTTTATCATTGAATTACTAGTAGTACTTTATTAAAATGAATACGTTCTAGCTACAAACTGTATTGAAGAGAAAAGGTATTTGTTAAAATTTCCCCCCAAAATATTGATTCGTAGAAAGTATTAGAAAATTTGTCGGCGGAATTGACTGCGACTGGAGAGTAATCTCAAAAGCCTATGTGAGCTATTATAGATAATAACATATATTAAGCGCATTAGATGATTACAATGTTGATGATTGCTCATAAATTACTCTCATGACAGTGCTATATATTGTGCAGAAATTAAGATGTCATGACTAGCATTTTCCTATAAGTGATTTTATCATGTTTTTTTCTAAGACTGCGTTCTGTTGAACAATTGAAACAAAACTATTAACATGACTATAATTACTTATTGTAATAAATATAGAACATACATACATTTTAATTTTGTACACCATATGCGCATTTCGACAAGTAAAATCATGATACCTTTATTTATCTAATGATATTCTAACTGTGAATATAATGGTAAAATAAGACGCATTTACCGATGTTTCTGTATATGAAGATGCAGCGATCATTTGTGAGCCGTAGGGCGTGTCGTACTTGCTGCTCAAGGACTGAAACCAGATATATATCGTTTTATATATGACATAAAATAGATAACACAGGACGAGTATGTCCTTAGGCGGTATTGCAATTACACTTTAATCGAAAGTTTTTGTGGTTTTTTAATTATGTTAACTGTGCATTGCCGTGATGATTTTACCTTTCCCTTGCCAACTTATACGAAGATGTTGGAAACATGACAGATAAATCACACTCAAACTCAAAGGAAAGTACATACAACATGAATTATATAGTTTCGTTTAAGGTTCTACATTATACAAGACAATGCAAGGTAAATGTAGATATCTACAATATACAGTAAACATACCAGAACTGAAAAAACGTTGTTGTTTGACTAAATGCACTTGATTGATGTAGCCTTCATTATGAGCTATATGGGCCCCATATTGGATAATGTCCAGTAACGAGTCGTATGTATAGCACCAAGCCTCTACATCTAGCTGATGGTCACTGTTTTCATCCTTTGGTCTAAAGAAAGAATATCATATAACGGTGTACATGTAATTGTGAATATTGGTAAATAAATTAGTTTTCAATGCTTCTGCACTGACCGGGAATCTGTCCTTCAAATCATTGACAAAGGTTTGTAAATTATTCTAGAATTAAGGAGTATCTTCCTAATACACAACTCTGTGTAAAGATTGCTAATTTGACTATTACTTTTAAATCAATTTGCTGATTAGTTTGCTCTATATATATTTACCCGTGGATTTCCTCAGTTTCGGTCTTGAGCATCACTGAAGAGACTAATAGAATCTAGCACTAGTCTGAGTTCCAGATAGAAAAAGATCAGTCGAGGGTTGGATGAATCAACAAATCTCAACCGAGGCGTTAGCCGATGTTGAGATATGTTGATTCATCCAGCCCGAGACTGATCTTTTTCTATCTGGAACTCAAACTAGTGCTTGATTATTTTTCTCGCACCTCAGGAGCTCGATGTAGACTATAGCTATAGATCTTTTTCCTTTAACTGCGGAGCTGAAACATTGGACGGCAAAATCATAAACGTTCCCTCCAAATCGATCTGAATGACGTCAAAATACGTTATGACGTAATAAAATTGGAGGGAACGTTAATCAATTTGCCGTCCAATGTTACAGCTCCGCAGTTAAAGGAAAAAGGTTTATTTTGAATGTTTAAATTTACTTCCTTTGATGGCCGAATCACTTATTGAATAAAAAGAGAGTAAACTACAATAAAATAAAACACCATGATATGCATGAAGAAAATTTATATTTTGATAGGATTTTTCAACATTAAATTTAACGATTACACACAATGTCCACTATCTCTCCAACGCCAAAATCGTGAGTCGCCATGTTTCATTTGTTTGACAATGCAGACGACGCGCGGAAGGATACAAAGTGTTCCGGATAGAATTTTCCAGTACTGATAAAAACGGGATTAGTCGATCTCCGGTGCGAGAAATGAGATGTCAAATATGCGCATATGGGGTACTGAATTTATACATGTATACATTTCTTATATTTATTATTACCACTGCTAGTGGAATAACAGTATCCAAGAGTAACAATATCATTTGCATTGTAGTCTATTATTACTAATATTATTTTATTAAAATCGATATCATAGTGGCTAACCTTACTAGTAAAGCATGTTATGGCATATATTCTTGTGCTGTCAGGACTACTAAGCACATGCGTTGGAATTAACGCGGATTGCCAATTGACTTGATTTCGAAACCGTGTTTGAATGACAACCACGTTTGTTTGGCTACATCTTAATCGACATAAATATATATCTGCGGAAGTACTGAAATGCGTGAAGAAAAGTTGCTCATAAATGCTATTAAATGATAAAAATAAACAGAATAAAGGAAAATCTTTTGATGTTGAATTGATTTGAATAGAATTGGATGCAAATTTCGATTATTGTACACTCTCCGTTTTATCTTTATTTTACTATAACATTAATGATCATAACAATGAATAAGAATAAAGACAAATTAAAGTGATGATTTCGATACAGAAAAAGAAATGTAGATAATCTGTACTGGGGACATAGGGAGAACGAGAACGTACACCTACACAAAAAAAAAGCCGCGGAATAAATCACATTTACCTGATATGTGCATCGGCGTGTCCTGTCGCATATACTAAAGCAGTCATAGTGACCGATATTCATGTCAACGTGAATGTTATAGTAGGGCTGCACAAATGTGTAGAGCAGCAAATCAATTCGCTTCTTTTTGGTAAACATACGTACATTTTACTTCTGTTCAGCATTTATGTTTTGTATTATGCTGTTTATTGTTAATTAGTATTTCTGTTAAAGGCTGAATATTCGATATTCCAGTACATTAAAATTTATATCGTTTTTATAACAGATTAATGAATACTATCATCAGTAAAGTCCTTTCTGATTACTTAAGTGAGCAACACATCAATACACATATCCTATACTATACTGCATGTATAATAGGCCGCGACCTATAGAGCATCTCAATGACAGTTATTGACGTGAAACTTGAATTATATTTTCACTCAAGTACTAGATACCGACAACCATAACTTTTACACCTATTAAGATAATAAACAACATAGATCGTCTACAATACTTACTTTGGGTAAAAGTTGCTGAACTTTTCCGATATAGGTTTCAGATTGTAGGTAGGCGGGATGTTATTTTCGTCTTTTACATACCATTCGTCAAGAAGCCGAATATCTAAAGGAAAAAATATTCAATTACATTTGAAGGATATACAGACGTAGTCATGAATATTATTTTCGATTTTTTTTAATTCGGATACAATGAACACTTCACATGAATACACAAAAAAGCAGTTATAAATATTTGAATACTGTATCAACATTGAGGCAAAACTTATGTTGTGACTTTGTAGCAACCTAAATAAATGAAATGAATTAGTAAAACAAGAATCCTTCCCTGCAAAATGCAAAAAAAAGACATATTACACTTTAAAATGCAAATGATACAACAAGAGAGATGTATGATACTGAAGATGGCATTATGATAAAACATGTCATGATTATAAGAATTGCATATTATGATATTACATGTGTTAAATTATATCAGTGATATTCAAGTCAAAATACCTTATATGATACAGTTTAATCTAACCAGGTTTCTTTTTGCCCATGAGAACTCAGAAGTATCACTTTTCTAGAAACCTCACTTTTTAATATGGCTTTTATTGGTTTTTGTTTGTGTTTGTCTAACCTTTATCGGGTCTTCATTAGAATATAGGCAAGGAAGTACAGACCATATATTGCCGTACAATAAACCTGAATCGTACAATGAAAATGTCATCAATGAAAATGACTTGAAAATAAGATGTTATGTTATGGTTAAAGAAGTACATTTTCTTCGGGGTACAAAGAAAACTCTGTTATGGCATTTCTTTTAAATGATAAAATTTAACTTCTTGATCAAAGTGAATATAGTGGATTAACTTGATAGGCCTTCTATCTGAATTTACAGAGTATATTAATATCACCTTTTCCTCCCTCAAAAGCCTCGTGTCTGATGTGAATAAATTCGCATTCATCTAAAATAAGGGGTAATGGACAGTCACCATATTCTTGACCAATCAAACACTATAAAAGAGAAAACAGAAGACATCTGGCAAAGCTGTATGACACAAATCACCAAGGATATGCATACAAAATTTGATAATAGTAGAATATACACGGAAAAACCGCATTACAAAAATATTCGATTGTGCTGCGGTTACGATACCCACTTAAGACGGTCAATTGAAGTAACAAAGGTCACTCAATTGGTGTGGTTAACCGGTTAACGAGCGCCCACCTTCCCGTTTACGGCAAAAGCAGCACAATCAAAGGAAACACATATAAAAATTTATAAATAATCCTCAATATATACAACAAGGATTAACAGTTTTCTCAAGAAAAGAGGTCATAATAATGTTATTACACACCAAAATGTTATAGAATAATGTTGCTAGCAAAGTGTGTAAGGCAACATCAACATATTAAACCGTGTTTTGCCCGTATGTACGCGGGTTCAGATCCTTGATCAATAGGAGTCCCGACTAACAGTCAGAGAGGACGAGGATCAAGACCTTGTCTTCTCTGAAAAGATTTGGACAAGGCCCGTCATAGAGTCCCCACCGCCCTGTTAGTCAGCGTGCAACGCTCAAGCAAAAGTATGCATTGGGCTGTAGAGGGACCCATTACAAGAACTATGATCCTAGCGATAATCTCGGGGTCATACGCAAATAGAGAGTAAGCGAACTGAGCACTATTATACATGTAATAGTAATATATCTGATATATTTAACTTTTTATTATTATTTTACTTTATCATTTTATATTTATTCTTTGTTTGTTTGTTTGCTTTTATTTATTTTTTTACATATAAAACAAATAAAATTCATATTCTATTATAATTGTAGTAAAAAAGTCGAATGAAATTGGTAATATTCTTTTTTATGCTTACCACAAAGAAAGTTCCTGCAGATTCCTGATAACATTCGTCGATAGCATCCAGATGAAGATTGAATGCATGAGCATCTTTTGCATGGTCTACACCACTTCCAAAATGGACATCATGCCATACGATGTCTAGTCCATACTTAAGACAATGCTTCTGGATATCTGGAAAAACGTCCCTTTGGAGAAAAGATCGCTCGAAACGAAAATCTAAAATAGGACATAAAATTTTGAATCTGATATCGATATGAACCTTGGTTAAGAAACGTAATATATCAAACTCTAATTTCATAAACATGCAAAAAAAACCCTCGAAATTACACCACAATGAAATGTCGTATTTACATTTTTTACCGTAAATGAGATCCATTTATGCAATTTAATCAAGCACCGATCTTATGCAACTATTGCAGATCAATTTCATACTCCTGATACCTATTTATTCAGTGCACTGCTAATGCAGAAATATTCCTGCATTCGGGAACACTATCTTGAAATTCATCGCTCAAATAGGGGATCAGACCGTTGTTCTGTTGTTCTGTCGTGTGTTTACCTTACCTATTAACTACTACGTCATTAAGACCATGCTTATTGACCAAGCTCGCTGAATACCAAAATGTAAGAATGAATAATACCTCGAGATATATATATATATATATATATATATATATATATATATATATATATATATATATATATATATATATATATATATATATATATATATATATATATATATTTATCGTCTTTGATCTAAATCTGATTAAAACCATATCTTTATTCCGCTTCTCTATTTGTCCCATTGCGGATAAAGATCTGGCAAAACCCCGTAAGGGGTCATGTTCTGGTGAACTCTGATTTTCAGCCAATCAGTGGATCGGCTACAAATTCCTAGGAATGAAATTAACATCCCCAGCGTGCGTGACCTTCAAGGTAGTTTTTGAACAGTGATTGTTACATATTGCGTCACTATCACGTGCCTAGTCGAGTCATTGATTGGCTATGGGAAATAACGGTTTCGGTGACTGAAGCTAAATATTGAAATATACATCATTGTCGAAATGCATTTAAGGTGCATTTATAAAATTAAGTGCACCTTAAATGCATTTCGACAATGATGTATATTTCAATATATAGTTACACACACACACCTACACACACACACACACACAGACATACATACATACATACATACATACATACATACATACACACACACACATACATACATACATACATACATACATACATACATACATACATACATACATACATACATACATACATACATACATACATACATAATTATATACATGACAATTTGAGTTTCCGGAAAGGTTTTTAAGTGCTGAATATCCGAAATTGATTTGCATTGCATAATTCTGCCCTTAGATGAGTTCTTTGGTTCTTACTTTTATGTTAATTTGGTAATCTGTTTTTCTCTTTAAATATTTATACTTTTGATATGCATAGTTTAGGCCTTGAGCATACATGTAAGTTGAAAGTCAAAATGCGCATATAGTACACTGAATTCATCAGTTCTTCAGTAGATAAAATCACAACACATCTGGAACTAGAAATTGTAATTTCAATGAAAATGACTAATATAAATTTGGTCGAGCAGTTACTTCACTCTGCATTTATCTTTGTTCACTTGAATTTCTATGCCAATAATGGTGATAAGCTCATTACATATTTAACGCATGCAAAACAGACTTATGATTCTTAAATATTCCACAACAGAGAGTATACAACTAGAGAATACTGAAGATTGCGGGAATGTTTAAGTCTCTAGAAGACATTTATGATAATAATTTTAAAAAAGACTTGCATACAAACACAAAATTGCAGCGCATTTTATGTAGTTCTGTTTCTGGGTCATCAAAAGCAAAAGGATGAAGGTTCGGTTCTCTTAAATTGGCATATCCTTTTTTATTTGATTAACAAAACTGTATTTAGCTTAAAATTTGGGTAATATAATTGTTCATTCCTGCGAAAGTCATTCCAGTTCATTTCTTGTACTAATTAATTCGATGATAAATATCATAAAATCACAATGATATGAAATGAGATTATCTATTTCATTTTATTCATATTTATTCATATATAATTGCATTTCACCTGATATTGACTTTGAGTTTCCTTTATACGTTTCATATGGGACTTCAGCTAAAATCATTATTAAAGGACATCGATAATAGATTTATATCTATTTATTATTCAGGTGATACTGACCCGTATGACTCATCTATACACATAAGTGATTATTATTTCTTGGATATATTCCATATAGCCCACAGTGTCCAGCCCATCTGAAAGCCTACAAAGGTCTTTGATCTGTAAGATTCCGAGCTTCGGTCATAGTGGACATTACAAAAGATCTGAATGAGTTTATATCGTTGTCTGAAATAAATTTACCGTCAACTGTAACAATGTGAGCGTCAAGTTTAATATAATCTAGAATTATCATACGAACAAGAAGATGTGAGTTAGCTTAGTGTAAAATATTTCCATTTCGACAATTAATGCCTTTTGACTAATGTACAGGGCCTGAGGATCAGAAGTGACTCAATTGAAAATAATATTTCTTACACCAAATCAATTGAGTAAAGTTTTTTGTTTCAACTGACCGTCCTAAGTCGGTATCGTAACCGCAGGACAATCGAATATTTTTGTAATGTGACTTTTCCGTGTATACTTTACTATTATCATGTTTTGTGTGCATGTCTGTGGTAATTTGTGTCATACGGCTTTGTCAAATGTCTTCTTTTCTCTTTTATAGTTACTTTCTTATTATGCATTATACGTTTCATACTAAAAACAAATAAGAGATGGCTCCAGAGTTTCGAAATATTGCAAAAGTTTATGTTTTAAGTTTACACAACTATTTTTAAATTTAATTTTGATAAATTGCGATGAAGAGGAAGCCATGATATTTGGGGTACACTTATGATTATCATTTTGGGCGTAGAGTAATACGTATTAAGTAAACTTCTAAGATCAATCTCATACTGGATAGATTTTAATCAGATGACCGAAATGGATGATATAGCAAGTAAACTTTCCGGATATTTCGAAAATAAAAAGATTCAGATATTTATCATATTAAATTATCTTTGTATTTACGAATTTAACTCCTTATATTTTAATGTTGGAAAATAACTCAATCATAATGTTTTATTTGTCTAAAATTAGTCTAAATGATTTTATTTAAGAACAGAACAAATAATTTAGTTTCCTGTGTTAAAATGCCATACAGCTAAGTCAGATGTCTTTCCCTTGTACATTTCTAACAAAGTTCTTCGGTACAATTCGAATTTAATACTGTATTATTATTATTATCGATAAAATAGTCTGTACAATGAGATCATAATACCATGTCAGACATAAAAGTAGTTTTTGAATTAAAGAAAATGATACATCTCAATGCGATAAATATACTACTATTATAGATACTGATATTTGTTGTATTCTGTTTTATCTATATTCTAAATGATAAATATTTCATAGAACAGTATTGGCGGTACATTGTTGTTTGTGCCATAGTCATGTGATACCAGTTACTTTCGTATTTTACTTAATAATATTTCACATTTGAAGCGTATACATAATACAAAACATGCGAGTAAATTGTGTCATTTGACAGGGATACTCAAACTCAATGCACAAAGAAATGTGACCATTAACTCAAGAGAAGTGAGGATCTCTGACTAGCAAGAAACACCTTTATTTATTATCTTCAACTCGTTTTTGTATATTTCTTCTTGCGTTTATTAACGCACAAACAAATCAGATTCCTGAGTGTTAATCTATGACGATATGATGAAACAAAAATCTATATATTAATACATATATAGTTTTAATCTTAACCTATCCGAAACAAAACTCTTACCGTTGTAATTCGAACACAAATAGATCTTGAGAGTCCTTGATGGAGTTTTCGGTATATCATCCAGCCTGCCTTCCAATATAGCAGAAAGAGATTCTGGAGAGGATGAATACACTGCGCTTGCCGGCCTACCCTCCGGTTGCGTCATTATACCGAGTTATGATATCACTGAACTCCTTGCTCCACAGGAATCTGAATATGTCCAAGATAGAATCGTAAGAAACAAAATACATGAATGATGTCCTATACCTATGCATTTACATAATTTGCGTTATACCACGATATTCTAACCAAAGGGACAGGTGAATACCAATATATACATTGTATTTCTCTTATCTGTGTAAAATCAATATATAACTTTGTTTATAAGGCATATATAGTATGAAGCGTACTTCTTGTTAGTGCTTATTTTCAATCATCATTTACCGATTAATTTCTTTATCTGAATGCTATGCACATCGCATTTATTAGTTAAGTTTATTTTAAGGTGTGTTTTATAGATAATTTATTACTGCTTAATTTTTTAAGTTTTTCTTTTAACTAAAACCAACCACAAAGTTTTCATAACATTTTGTGATATCATTGATTGCTTCATTCAGGAATGGCATTCTGTGAATTTTACTTCCTAGTAAGTTTAGTAATTAGGTTGCTCCACTATGCATAGTTTTGTCCTCATATCGGTTCTATGGCTTTTACTTTTAGGTCAGCTTAGTAATAAGTTTACTCTTCAAATATTCATACTTTGGATTCCTACGGTTTCGGCCATGAGAGACATATCCTGATGCCAGGAGGACATACTATCTCCTACAAATGATCCATTTTTAAGGTTTATATTACAGCATTACCAAAATTCTGCCTCATTCAGCTATGTATAATCGTTATATGCTTATAACAATCATATGAACGGGTAAATATTCTAAAATGTATAATAATTAACTCAATTAGATCTTTTCAATTTACGTACTATCTCACTGAAAAATAAACTGTTTTCTCTGTTAATTGTAATAGTATACTTACTAACTCTATCATGGTGTGATAAAATCACCTTTCACATTGTACACGTCTGATCAGTTTTAAAGCGAGGTATTCTGATAAGCTTGTTATTCATCTTTCTAGTCGTTTCCAGGGTATGTTGCTAAGCAACTGACTGCCGTGCCATTGTAATTAAGAAAGTGGATTATAATATATTGATTCCTAGTGAGGAATTCTTGCAAAATACAACATGATAACCACACCGAAGATGATCAGGTGCTGAATAGTAACCTCATGTTTAATATTAAACAAATATATGTAAGTTTCAACTAATTAATGTCTAGATTAGCATCTGTATTAGATTGGATGGTACGCACCACTAAAGAAAACCCAAGATATCGTTATCTTAATAAACGTCACTATAACATCAACGTTATTTTCATAATTACTATCATTTAATTTGATTATATGACCAAACTAAGCGATAAGTCGTAGTACTCGGAGCAAATCATTGATTTTTGTAATGAATATTACCCTCTTCAACATTGAATTTAGAATAGACAGTGGTTTTTTTTTCAAAAACGACCAAACATAAAAGTTAATCTTTCAGTAGTATGGGAGCAAATATTTCAACAGCATTTCTTGAAAACACATGATAGTAAAAGTAACAAGGATATTACAAACTGAAATACAAGTTAATGTAATCAATAAAAGACTACAGAAATGCCTTCGACATAAGCTGAATTTCGACTTAACCGACTTAGGCTTAACCGAGGTAAAATCGTAAAGAATCTAAAGGAAAAATTCTAAGATTGAACTTGACTTGAAAATAAACGGAATTTCGACGCAAGGGATTTTGTGATATCGATTTTCAACTGCACTAGCTATTTATATGGAACGCCACAGCTGCCTTAAGGTAGCTAATCATGTATTAGCATATTAACATTTCATAACATTCGGTGCTTTTAATATAACATAGAGTCATATTGATATAACATGAAGTAGTAATAATATAATATAAAGTTACATGGATGTAATGTGGAGTCATATTGATAAAACATGAAGTCATATTGATATAATGTGTAGTCAAATTGATATAACATAGAGTCATCTTGATATGACATGGGGTCATATTGACAAACCATGGAGTCAGAGGACGGTCCCGTGCGGATTGTGGACACTCTTTGTTATATCAATACGACTCTATGGTATATCAACACGACTCTACGTTTTATCAATTTCATTCCAAGTTAAATCTATATAACTCCATGTTATATCAATATGACTCCATGTTTTATCAATATGACTTCATGTTTTATCAATATGACTCTACATTACATCAATACAATTGTACGTTATATTATTGCTACTTCATGTTATATTAACATGACTCTATGTTATCTTAAAAGAACCGAATGTTATGACATGTTAACATACTAATACATGATTAGCTACCTTAAGGCAGCTGTGGCATTCCATATATTTACAGCTTAAAATGTAATGTTAAGGGGGAAAACGGACAGAAAAATAATGAAATATAACGCACAATAACGGTATGTTTTAAGGTTTGAATTAAGTGAGACAATGCCTGGTCAAAGACATACATATTCATTGTGGATTTTTTTCTGGTATAAGAGATCGGAGATCGTGGGTTCAAGCAAACTTCCTCTTCATTTTATCAAACTATTAAAAGAGCAAATTCGTTCAGCAAACATTGTTTCTCACGCTGACTAACAGGGCGGTGGGGACACTATGACGGGCCTTGTCCAAACCTTTTCAGAGGAGACAAGGTCCTGATCCTCGTCCCTTCTGACTGTTACTCGGGACTCCTATTGATCAAGGATAGACGGGCAGAGCACGGTTTACTTATGTTGATGTCTCCTTTCATATTTTTAATAGCAACATATTATTCTATAATTTCGTGTGTAATAAATTTTTATGACCTCTCTCCTTGAGAAACCTGTTGATCCTTGTTCTCTCTATGGAGGATTATTTATAAATCTTTAAATGTGTGTCCTTTGATTGTGCAGCTTTTGCGATGAGTGGGAAGGTGGGCGCCCGCAAACCGGTTAATCACACCAATTGAGTGACGTTTGTTACTTCAATTGACCGTCCTAAGTTAGTATCGTAACCGCAGTATATTGAATATTTGAATATTTGTGTAATGTCGTTCTGTGTATATTATGCTATTGTCATTTTTGTGTGCAGGCCCTTGGTGATCTGTGTCATACAGCTTTGTCAGATGTCTTCTGTTTTTTCTTCTTAACTGAACTAGAATACTAATGAAAAGTTTAGTAGTAGAGAGTAAAAATGACAAAAGTCGAACATGCAGAGCAAACCAGGATAAGCACATAAATATACATCACAAAAATATAAGCTTGTTATACAGTTTCGATACCAACTAATGTTTGATTGATTGATTGCTTTTTGTTTTACGTCACTCCACGATTATTTCACGTATATGGTGACGGCATCTGCCTGATGCATTGTATATAAATTTAGCCCTTTGCAACAGCACCATGACGTGTTACGGGACCTCGGTTTTTATTGTTACATCCGAAAGAGAGAACACTGGTGTGCCCAGGGCGGGAGTCGAACCCGGGACGCTACGTATGCTCTCTGGATATTGAGTCATACAAAGACATCTGATCACCTTTCCTTTCTATTGGAAAAGAGAGTGGACAAAATGCCCATCACCTTCTCTAAACAAGTCCAGATGTAATAACTGAGTTATATTCAACAATAAAGGAAAACCTTAGTGGTATATCTATCAATTATTATTGTGCAGTCTAAAACGGGATTTTACTGGCCAGTAGTAGATACACATTTCTCCGAGAAAACTAATTTATTACCATTTGATAATTTGTGTTTCCACTTACTGACAACACTGCTCAGTTAATCTGATATGTTTTCATTTTGTTGTTTTGATTTTTTTTTCTATATTTTATAAGCGTTTGGCATTCAAATCCTGAGTACTGAAAGATCATACATGTATTATCATGAAGATGATCATATGATCTTTAAACGATCTTGTGATGATAATGGTGATCGTATGTTTGTAATGGTGATGATGAGGTAATGGTGATTGTGGAGATTATGAAACGATCGCGATGGCGAATCTAATCGTGTGATAATCAATCGATCGTATGATGGTGAATGGGTGATAATGATATCCTGATTTAATGATGGTTAAATTAGTCCTAGAAAGAAAAAAAGAGGAGTTACTGACTCAGTTATGTGGCAGAAGTCACCATGGAGCTATACAATACATGAATATAAATAATGTACTAGTACATATAACACATTATAAAAACATGTGATTGTAGTGCAATTACGATACCGACTGAGGACGGTCATTTAATTTGACAAAAGCCAAACAAATGGTGTGGTGAACCGGTTTACGGCCCCACCTTCCCACTCACCGTAACAGCAGAACACTCAAAGGACGTACATTTAAAAATTTATAAATAATCCTCCATGTAAAGAACTAGGGTCAACAGGTATCGCATATTGAGAGGTAATAAAAATATAAACACGTAAGGTATTGTAAAACACATAATGATATATAAATATATGCGACATCAACATAATAAACAGTGCTCTGAAGGAAAAATTACTATCGTCGAAATGAATTCAATTTTAAAGGAAATGCGACAGCAAAATACCCATACAACTTACAAATTGTATCCTCTTTATGGGGTATTATTGATTAATGACCTGATACAGAGCAATCATGCAAAGAAAAAACTATCTACACGACACAAAAATTTCTATGAATAAAAACATTACATACACCTACGTGCTGTAAAGTAAAATACGAAAGTAACCGGTGTCACATGACTATGGCATTAACAATAATGTACCACAATAGATATTCACAGACCTCTGAAATTCAGAGGTGAGACCAGATACGAGGGAGGAGTGAGCATCTCCTGCTTGGGTAGCCATACCCGTCGTGTTTGCCCTCACATACAGACGAAACAAATATAATTCAGCACTGTATATATACATGAATGTGCCACTGCAACATAGCATCAAGAAAAAAAGGGTATAACACTTAAGTCAAACCCTCCGCGGAGAACTTAGCTTAAATAAAAAGATTACATACACCTATGTCATATAAACTAAAATACAAATTACATTACATCTTGTGCGTTTTCCTCGGGAAGTCTGATTCTTGATCGACACAGAATCTGTTTCTCTTTGAACTATTTTCGTCAGATGTTACCCACTTTTTTACTTTCTTTAAAGATCGAATTCTTTAATCTATGCTTCATTTTAATCTACAACACAACTGTCTATAGAATTGGCAGAGATAAACGTTCAATTAAAAACCGTTATGTTCAAGATATCGGTATAAATATGTGTCTTTTACACTTAATCATATGTACATAAGGTATCAACGAGTAACGAGCAATGAATTATTAATTAAGAAAAAGTGTTTCAATTGTAACTTGGGTGTTAAAGTTAACTTGTATATTAATTTGTGAACTGCCCGTTTGAATTTGTGGAGTTTTTACTCTATTTCAACTTGATCAACATTGAGCATCAGATTTAATAGTTTTGAAGGATCCCTATAAGTGATACCTCCATTAAATATATTCAGGTTCAAGAGACCAGCAGATGAATATATAACATTCAGAAACAATTAAACGTGTACTTTCCGAATGATACATCCTAGTCAGCAGCGTCACTTATATTTTGATGATTATTTATTTCAGTCAGTGTTGCTGATACTTGTAAATGATAGATAGTGCTCACTAAAATAAAATAACATTTTCAAAACTATTATGGAATATTTTACCCAAAGTAGATCAGTTATTTTATCGTCAGTTGATGGTTCGGATAAGTAATCTTTTGTCTGAATCTTAGTTTTAACGATAAGAAGAGTATGTTTATGTAGCTAGCAAGGAGTGATGATATTGATAAATGTGATGACCAAAACAGAATTAATCATATTCTTTGCATTAGAAATATACTTTAAACCTCAAAAGTAAGAACTCAAGATTTACGATCTATAACTATCACATTCATTGTGAAATAAATATAAGTATACCAAGGGAAAAAAACAAAACGACGATTTATCGCGCTTTGTCTGGTAAGATGAACTTCCGTTAAACCATCAACTTGGTCAAATTTCTAGTTGCTGAAAATTACTTAATGTTTAAAACAAGATGGTATCAGTCATCAGTCATGGGACATACAAGTACATTTATATAATTAGAATTTAATCTACGATATAAGTATAACGAAAAAGAAATATTACCAACAAAGAGTTTGATAACAAAAATCAAACGGTCTTACTTGATCGAAATTTAGAGTGTAAAATACAAAAAGGAACAATGACGAATATGGACTCTGCCATTACCATGGATATCATATATAAATTCTGAAACATAATATAGCAAAGAAGCCCAAATGGGTCTCTATCGGTTACCTGAGTACCCTGATCATATAAGATAGTAAATGAGTATCATATGTTCTTTAATGAGAAAATAAAATACATCGTCTCTTCTGCAGAAAATTCTCGTTACGGACAGCAGAACAAATATAAATTAGCACATAAAATAGACATCACAAAATTATTTCATTTTAATACAGTTAGGGCGGTCAATCGGACTAACTTCCTACTTATCAAAAAAACAATACATTCAGAGAACACACGTTTAGAAAATAAATTAAACTCAATATACAAAACAAGGATTACCATATTACTTTTGCTGAGAAGTCAGTAAAATGTAAACACATATGCTTTTTCGAGGCATTATTCATGCAAAACATACAATTTAACCCATGCATCCCACCTCTCCCTCTTTCCTCTTTAAAATCATTAAAAGAAAATCCTAGAATAAGTTTTGTGTTCAAATTCTTAAGAGTTACAATGGTTTAATTGAACTGAAATGATATGAACAAAATGTTGACACCTTTCTGTATTATTTTGGTGCATTCGGTTTCTTTAACCTATGCAGTCGGTCTGAAGGATTTTGTCGGAAGTGGATACCCTTTTAGGCATATGACACTTTGCCTGGAATCCCTTTCTTGACGGATTTGACCTAAAAAGAGTCTGGACAAAGCTGTATGACACAAATCACACAAAAAATGACAATAACATAATATACACGGAACGACATTACACAAATATTCGATTGTGCTGCGGTTACGATACCGAACTAGGACGGTCAATTGAAGTAACAAACGTCACTCAATTGGTGTGGTTAACCGGTTTACGCGCATCCACCTTCCCACTCACCACAAAAGCAGCACAATCAAAGGACACACATTTAAAAATTTATAAATAATCCTCCATAGAGAGAACAAGGATCAACAGATTTCTCAAGGGGAGAGGTCATGAAAATTTATTACACACGTAACAATTATAGAATATGTTGCTATCAAAAATATGTAAGGAGACATCAACATAAGTAAACTGTACTCTGCTCGTCTGTAAACGAGCTCAGATCCTTGATCAATAGAAGTCCCGAGTAACAGTCAGAGGGGACGAGGATCAGGACCTTGTCTCTCTGAAAAGGTTTGGACAAGGCCCGGCATAGAGTCCCCACCGCCCTGTTAGTCAGCATGAGAAACAATGTTTGCTGAACGAATTTGCTCTTTTATAGTTTGATAAAATAAAGAGGAAGATTGCTTGAACCCACGATCGGATTATCGGAACCTTTTACCATCCATAGTTTGTACACTAGATCACCGTAGAAAAGGGATGGGAAATTCTTCTGGATACATATTGTTGAAAAGTAAAATTTCCGAATTTAGGTAAAATGTCTGAATAAGATCTATAAAATGTATGAAAAGTTTTCCGAAGTATATGATATCTATAACCCTGAGTTAGAAGTTTAAAAGTAATCTGAGAATTTTTTTACGCTAGTGCAGGCTCTAGCAAACCGAACTAATATAGGTATCATATGATGGAAGTCTGGGGACATCGCCATCTAGATAAGGGAAATTTACAATAGGAAATCCAAAGTCATCACGTTTATCATATATGTTGATATGAATAGCGTTGTTAATAATTTTAATATTGAAGCCTTAAAAAGGTGTTTCCTGGTCGGAAGTATTGCCTTTGTTTAATTGAAGTTCAGATGGATAAATGTCAGATATATAGTTTTTCAAACTCAGGATTATCGATTACTAAAATATCATCAAGATATCTAGAGGTGTCATTGAACTTATCAATAAGGTCGAAACGTTTAGAAGTTTAAATAGAATACATAAAGTCTCTCTCATAACAGTATAAAAATAAATCTGAAGTAACTTTGTAACCTGCTATTATCATATATAAGTAGTACATTTTATGAAACCTGCTTTATTTTCAACCATTAAGTTTTATATGAATTAAAATTTTATCGCAATGACTAACCCTAGCCCCTCTACACACATTGTGCTTTTTATGAAAATATCTGTACAATCAAATAAGACATCATCTAATGACAATTGGTAACTAACTTATTCTAAGCAAATCCTATATTCTACCATATATCTTACCTACTTTAACAAACTTTCGCCTCGCCTATCTACTATAAACTACAAATATTAATTACTTCGAAGACATTTCAGTCTTACGATGTCACTATTCTAACATTCAAAGTTCTTAACTTTGGTTGCACATTTCTGCCACCCAGTTGCTATGTAATCATATCGACGTTCATATGATTGCATGTTGTTATGTCGATATGTCAGAAAGTTATATTGACTATTTGACCTTTCAAATGCTATGTAGGCTTGTCAGAGATATCGTAATATCTTATATATGAGTGGGTAGTATATGTCATCATACTTAATAAACGCAGTATTCAAATGTTTTTGAAATAGACAGTAACAATATGCTATCTTTTTACTTTTGTTTGAATCTTTATTTTTTGATACTTTTGTAGTTCAAACAATCACCATTGCTTTTATTAAGGAGAGACCGCTCTGATAATGCCGTGCTAGACCAAAGGTCTTTTCATATATAATGTCGATCTTAATGGCAACAAAGTCGCAAGACAATTTTCCTAGATAGTGCGTATTTCGCCGATGCGTGCACATCGATGAGAAATTGATTATCAGTTCTTGTAAAGGTTACACACTGCCAATGCTTCATAGGTGATTGTTTTATAACAAGAGCTGGAAAAACATCAGGCGGGCACCGGTCTACACCGGAGTAGCTTCGATAATTGGTCAGCATCAGTACGTATATATTTAAACACCACCCACCCACTCACCCCGATATTCCAGACAGTTCTTAAACTAATTGATATAGCATCTAAAGAAAGATATTTTCCTACTTTTTTACATCTTCTGATCACTGATATGGCATTGACAATTGCGGTGATCACATTAAGGATCTGTTGTCTTCCCTTGCAGATTTCCTCAAATTCTCAGATTCTCCCAGATTCGTCTTGGGACTTGTGACATCTACATACGGTTGAAGAATGGCCAGGTTTCAAAGTATCTCGAATTGGCGACCATATCATCCAAGCAAAACAAAGGTCCAATTTGTTAATATCCTCTTTAAAATAAATAATGATTTGTGAAAAAGTGGTCTCTTTACACCGCTTTCCTCATAACCACATAATATTTCTCGTATTTAAAAAAGACATTTTCTTTATACTGGTTAAATTACAAAGTCCAATACTCTTGATTGTGAAAGATATCGCCATCCAATAAATTTGGGGGTAGGATTCCTGAAGAATTCGTTTAAATAGAAAAATAAACATATGCATATATTTTAACTAAAAATTATTTAGAAGCATGGCTACCTAAGCAAAGAAGGGAAGAGTCGGCCCGGTAAATCTACTTCTTTGGGAAAAAAAGAAGATGAGAGGGCGAGGAACGAAACACAGCAGGAGTATATATTGTAGACCAACATGACAGATGGGATATGCTGATGGCAAACATATAGGTGAGAAGTTCCACAAACATGTAGTGAAGATCCCTTCTGACGAGGCAATGTTTACATTTTTCACGAGCACATGTATCGATATAAACTGACTCAGTAAACTGTATTTCTCGTGTTCGTTCTTTATTTCTGTCACTGTTTCTCCCCAAGTATCGTTTTCCTTACGCGTTAAAAACTATAAGATACATAATAACAACAATTCACCTCCCACCAAACCTCTGACGGTACTGCTTACGAAAATACTGACCGGCATCAAACACAGTTTTCAAACAAACTGTGAAACAGCATACTCCAATGGAATTCTAAGGAACTTTTAGATAATCCGAAATCCCCCCCCCCCCAATTTCATTCATGTTACAAGCATAAAGTCTTTTGATTTCTCTACGCTCTACACTACCATTCCTCGCCAAAAGCTCAAAAATACACTAAAATGGAAATCTCAGACACAAATATCTTGTTCTTGGGCCGGATGACATCTGCGCCCCATTTCTTGCTGACATTTTCTTCTATTCATTCACAGCGAAGCTCATCCAGATATTGCTCTCGACACAAAGAAATCGCCTTGCATCTCAATTCAATTTTACTTACAGATACATAGATGACATGTTGTCAATTAATAATTCTGACTTTAAATCTATCCCCACGAACTGGAGATCAAAGAGAAAACCGAGGGCGACAGATCTGCTTTGTAAAGATAAAAGTATATCTAATACTTTTTTATTTTTTATTTTTTCGGCCACTTGAACAACTCCCTGCACGATAAATGTGACGATTTCAACTTCCACATCACGAACTTCACTTTCCTGAGTAGCAACATTCCTTCCTCTCTTGTCAATGCCGTTTTTGTATTTCAGCCTATAAGGTATGCCAAGGTATTTTCGAAACACAACAGATTTGTCACAAGAACTAAACGGCTGACCTACAAACTACTTGTTCAGGGTTATGTTACAGAACCTCATGAAAATGTACACCCCAATACCCCCTGAAATAAAATGTGTTTGAAGAAAAACAAACTACTTAGCTTCACGGGATGGATACATATCAAAGACTGTTTATTACAAAACACATTACATTTATTTTTAAAAAGAAAGAAAAAAGACAGCCAGTATTATATTTGAGAATGTCTTTATAGAATACATCGCTTATTGGCGACTTCAATAGTAGAACTGCATCAGATGTTGATTTTAACGAACATGAAGATGATGAGGTTGAGGATGTAAATATAAGTCAAATATTTAACAACATTAATGATGCAATTCTGCTTGATAAAATTAATGTTTCTAGAAAGAGAAATTCTTGTGGTACTGTTAAAAACACCTATGGTAAATACCTAATAGATTTATGTAAATTTAATTTTATGTTTACTGTAAATGATTTTGTCTTGAAAAGAATATTGATTCTACTACATGTAAAAATGTTGATTAGTTGTGGTTGATTAGTATCTATCAAATATTGACTTTTTTAGAAGTATTGATAATTTTGAAGTGAAACCTTTTTCCTCTATATTATCAGATGTCCATAACCCATTGTTATGACAGCTATGTGAAAATAATTATAATTGCAATGGACAAGAATGCACATGTATTACTGAAACCAATGATAATATCAGTCTTGCTAAACGATGGGATGGCAGAATGGAAGATGATATTTGCAGAATAGTTAAAGATAAACTACATATAATACATGACTTAACAAATAAACTTCTAACTTGTGATAAACACATTATTGATCAGAAATTTATTGATGATAGTATAAATCGAAGAAGTAACGAAGGGTTAACATATCTCATAGTTCATGGAATAAAGGGGACAATATCGTGTTTAGTGTCATATTCAGACAAATGCGAACCCCAATAAAATCGAGGCGAGATCAGGTGCCCGGGAGGAGTAAGCGTCCCCTGGTTGCATACAACATCCGTCGCAAAAGTCCTGATCCACCTTTCAAATCGAGGAGGTAAATACATAAATATACACGCATGAACATATTGATGATATAAAGCATGACATTTGTTCTATTTTTACTTCAACTGCAAAAGAAACTTTTGGTACGAAAAAGCATTTTACCACTCCCTCAAGTAAGCCTTTTAAAAATATTGTTTTACAAATACTGCAAATCTGCACATCAGAACTATAGAAAAGCTAAAAGATTATTTCAGAAATTTGGTGGTGACATTTCAAAATTGATAAGTATGAAAAAGAGAAATTGTATAAACAAAGCCTGAAAAAGTCGATTAGTGAACACAGATGTAAGTTGGAAAATAACTTAAAGTACCTGAGGTCTAAAAATCCTAAAGAATATTGGAAAATAATAAATTCTAATAACAATTTTAAAACCTCAGACCCATCTGCACCCCTAAATGATTTATATGAGTTATTCAAAGGCCTCAATGATGAGATTGAAGATCCAAACCATGTACAGTCAATGGAAGAATTGAATATTTTATCAACCTTGAGTGTGAATATTGATATTAACGAATGTATAACCGAACAAGAAATAAGATCTGTGTAAAGTGTTTGAAACGAAATAAAAGTATGGGTGATGATTTTATAGAGAATGAATATATCATATCTACAGTTGACGTTATGTTACCATTGTATTTATCATTATCTAATTTTATATTTGATACAGGTATTGTGCCTTCCTATCACTCTACTCAGTTGTATTGGAAAAGTGTTTACTTCAATTCTAAACTATAGACTCTCAAATACGCTGATTCAGACGAACTTGTACAAAATAATCAAGCAGGATTTCGTAAAAATTATTCCTGTGCTGACCATGTTTTTACCATAATTGAATTATTTAAGAAAAAGCTCAGATAGTTTTTGCGCATTTATCGATTTTTAGAAAGCTGTTGATTGTGTTTGGCGTTTAAGACTCTGGGATAAAATTTTGAATAGTCAGATCAATTGCAAATATTTTAAAGTTATTACAAATATGTTCAATGGAACGAAAGGTAAAATCAAAACAAGTTATACATTTTCAGATAGTTTTCCTTGTAAAAGAGGTGTACATCAAGATGTAAACTTGTCCATATTTTTATTCTCTTTATTCTTGAATCATTTTTAAAATCCAATGGCATTACTGGTCTGAATTCCATATCACAAACATATGAAGAAGAATTTGGTGCATATTTATATTTATTTATTTTATTCTATGCAGATGATACTCTTCTAATGTAAGAGTCACCATATGAGTTATAACAACAGCTGAATCTTTTCATTCATACTGGATTGATTGGCATTTAAAGGTCAATGTTGAGAAAACAAAAGTTGTTATATTTGGTAAAAGGAGAAAACCCCAGAACCTTGAATTTTATTACAATGTAAACGAAATTGAAATTGTTGACAATTTCAAATATCTCGGTGTATTTTTAACAAAAACTATTAATTTCCATTTTCATAATAAACATTTATACGATAAATCTGTTAAAGCAATGCACAGTGTTATAGCAAAGTCAAGAAAACATAATTTATTAATTGACTGCCAGGTAGATCTTTTTGATAAAATCTTAAAACCAATACTTTTATTTAATTGTGAAGTTTGGGGGGTTTTTTTCTAATACACTGCTTGTGGAAAGACTGCACTTGAATTTTGCAAACATATTCAACATATTAATAACTGTACACCTAATTTCGTGGTATATGGAAAACCTGGCAAATACCTTTATCTATCAACATTAAATTTGAATTACTTTCTGGGCCAAGATGTTATGCTGTAATAAATTATCTACTAACTTTTATGATGAAAGATCTACTGCCTTGGTAAAAATATATCAAATCAATTTTAAATGAATGTGGATTGTCATATATTTGGTTAAACCAGTCTTTTCTTAGTATCAACTGGCTTAAAAATACTGTTTTTAAATCATTATATGACCAATTTATCCAAACATGAAATAGCAACGTTTTTGATTCATCTAAAGGCATCAATTATAGAATATTTAAAACCGATCTTTCATTTGAAAACTATCTATTGAAATAACCTTTGAAGAAAGCAAAATTATTATGTCAGTTCAGAATAGGGAATTTTAAATTACCCATAGAGACAGGTAGATGGGAAAATATAGACAGAAATGAGAGAAATTGTAATATTAGTAATTTAAATGAAGTAGGTGAAGAATTTTTAATGAGAGAAAAACTTATTTAAAGAAATATTATGTTAACCCTAACACTTTTAAGTTTAATTCATTGTTTACCAACAAAAGTTGTAAGACTTTGATTAATATTGTTAAATTTATCTCTGTAGTAAAAATCAGAGTTCATCCTCCTGGTTGAATATTATCATACGCATGTGCTGCTGTTTTTACTATTGTATGTATATATATTGTATTATAATATTTTCTCTACACTGTAATTTTATGTTCAGTTATGAGAATAAATAATTTGTTGTTGTTGTTGTTGTTGATGATGATGTTCTTGTACACCAGTAAACATAAAGTTAATCCATTTAACACAAGACCTCACGGTAATTATATTTAATTGATACTGTATTTAATGTCCGGGGAGAGCAAATGCTGTTGTTATCATTTCCCTGTGGGCGAAAAGTGCGTGTACGGCAGACACAAGTCAAGACTGATGTAATGGTTAAATGTGCTACAAACGCATTTTAATGTTTACCCTGGTGACATCTTAATCCTTTTCGACATGTTTCTGTACTTTTCTTGCATAATACGTTTGAAATTCTAATTTTTCATTACATTTGGTTGTAGTTATTGCTATTTCCGAATCAGTTTCCATAATATTTCGCGGGTCAGGCAATAATGGAGATGATGGCGCTTTTATACCTAGTTTTCCTTGTTTGGAGAGTCTGAGCACCTAGTCTCATCCCTGATGTCCAGGAGTGCATGGTCTGACCACCTAGTGTGATCGCTGATGTCCAGGAGTGCATGGTCTGAGCACCTGGTCTCATCCCTGATGTCCAGGAGTTCATGGTCTGATCACCTAGTCTGATCGCTAATGTCCAGGAGCGCATGGTCTGAGCATCTGGTCTCATCCCTGATGTCCAGGAGTGCATGGTTTGATCACCTAGTCTGATCGCTGATGTCCAGGAGTGCATGGTCTGATCACCTAGTCTGATCGCTGATGTCCAGGAGTGCATGGTCTGAGCATCTGGTTTCATCCCTGATGTCCAGGAGTGCATGGTTTGATCACCTAGTCTGATCGCTTATGTCCAGGAGTCGATGGTCTGAGCACTTGATCTCATCCCTGATGTCCAGGAATGCATGGTCTGAGCATCTGGTCTCATCCCTGATGTCCAGGAGTGCATGGTTTGATCACCTAGTCTGATCGCTGATGTCCAGAAATGCATGGTCTGAGCATCTGGTCTCATCCCTGATGTCCAGGAGTGCATGGTCTGATCACCTAGTCTGATCGCTGATGTCCAGGAGTGCATGGTCTGAGCATCTGGTCTCATCCCTGATGTCCAGGAGTGCATGGTTTGATCACCTAGTCTGATCGCTTATGTCCAGGAGTGCATGGTCTGAGCATCTGGTCTGATCGCTGATGTCCAGGAGTCGATGGTCTGAGCACCTGATCTCATTCCTAATGTCCAGGAGTGCATGGTCTGAGCACCTGATCTCATCCCTGATGTCCAGGAGTGCATAGTCTGAGCACATGGTCTTATCTCTAATATCTGACCTCAGAATGGATTTTCCCTCAATGGAGGATATTTATGCTAGACCCATTTTTCCGGATGGAGGTGGATATTATGCAGGGGGGACGTCTATGCTACAACGCCGACAATGCTTACAGTAAAGAAAGAGCATTCTAGTCGATATGAACGTCCACGGATTAACAGACTATTTGCATTTCAAAGCTAGCGCCCATAACTCGTGCAATTGATCCCAAATACAAAACTGTATTCGGACACACTGAAACGTGCATCATAGACAGTAACAGTTG
This sequence comes from Pteria penguin, assembly GCA_035048485.1. Taxonomy (NCBI): domain Eukaryota; kingdom Metazoa; phylum Mollusca; class Bivalvia; order Pterioida; family Pteriidae; genus Pteria; species Pteria penguin. Next base: position 25,585,777 of record CM068580.1, read on the forward strand.
CTTTTGTAACCCCCTTCCCTTCCCCTTTCCACTCAAATCACTGGTTCATTGAATAATTAATGATAAAGAAGATTTTTTTCTTTTAATTTATACATACAATGGAGATAATATAGATCTCCAACTGTTTTGATATGCCCCTTAAAGCCTTAAAGATAACCCTTTATAAAACTTTTTCAAAGGAAACTCTATCCTTAATTGGTTACCATTTGACATTTTGTGTTACACGTATATGTCATTATTGAGGAGTTGTTCATTATTATTATATTAATTTTTTTACAATTTGACGATCTGTGTAATATGGGGTTGGCTTTATGGCATTGCTGAGTTTGTATAATGTCAATTGTTTTGAATTTCCTTAAATCAAATAATGCGACAGGTTACACAATTTTATATTCCTATATTAACAATTTCTCTATTGTTATATACACAAAAGTAAAATGTCCAGAACTTTGTGATTGATTAATTGATTTTTGTTTTACGTCACTCCACGATTATTTCACGTATGTGGCACCCGAAGCAGTGAGGGGTCTTTTATGTGCCACGCCTACCGTAACACGGGACCTCGGTTTTTACTGTCTCATCCGAAAGAAAGAACACCGGTGTGCCCAGGGCGGGAGTCGAACACCGGTATGCCCAGGGCGCCTGAACTTTGTGATCATTATCGTAAGATATAAATGATTTGTTTGAAAGAATTCCTTTCAATGTAAATCGATGTAGCTACGTGGATAAAGTGCTCGGCTCGTGACCGGGAGTACTCGGGCTCGACTCCCTCCGTAGCGCACCGGTGTTCTGTCTTTCGGGTGAGAGTGAAAACCGAGATGCCTTGTCACGACAAGCGTGGCAAGTTAAAGATCGCGCACTGCTGCGGGTAGGTCCGTTAAAGATCGCGCACTGCTGCGGGTAGGTCCGTTAAAGATCGCGCACTGCTGCGGGTAGGTCCGTTAAAGATCGCGCACTGCTGCGGGTAGGTCCGTTAAAGATCTAGGTCCGTTAAAGATCGCGCACTGCTGCGGGTAGGTCCGTTAAAGATCGCGCACTGCTGCGGGTAGGTCCGTTAAAGATCGCGCACTGCTGCGGGTAGGTCCGTTAAAGATCGCGCACTGCTGCGGGTAGGTCCGTTAAAGATCGCGCACTGCTGCGGGTAGGTCCGTTAAAGATCGCGCACTGCTGCGGGTAGGTCCGTTAAAGATCGCGCACTGCTGCGGGTAGGTCCGTTAAAGATCGCGCACTGCTGCGGGTAGGTCCGTTAAAGATCGCGCACTGCTGCGGGTAGGTCCGTTAAAGATCGCGCACTGCTGCGGGTAGGTCCGTTGCAAATGTATAAATTTCTATGCAGAAATAGGCAGATGCCATCACTGTATACGTGAAAGATTCGTGGACTGAGGTAAAACAACAATCCGTCAATATCGACTCGTGCCCTTGGTACATCGGAGCCTTGTCTTTCTGATGAGACAGTAAAAACCGAGGCCCCTTGTCACGATAGGCGAGGCAAGTAAAAGATATTCCACTGCTTCGGGTGTGTCCTTTACAGAAGTATATATTTCTATCCAGATACGTGAAATAATCATACGTGAAATAATCATGGAGTAACGTAAAACAGTAATTAATCAATCCTTTGGGTACAATGCACAAACTAATTGTATGATTGTTTTGTAAAACGTGTAAATATTCAAAAGTTTTGACGATTCATATCACATACTCTATCACAGTCACAGTTAATTCTCTACTCAGAATTTAGTGCGCTAAAGCCACTATATCTCTATCAACGCTATTTTACAAGATTCTTGTTAAAAGTTTTTAAGATCCATGGTTAGAATATAAGACTAAATATCCAAGCATGTGATGATATGCTTAATACAAAGTATGATTTAAATTCAATGTAAATTATTTAAGATGAATGATTAATTACCTTGAAATTGGAACTATTTCGTGTGTTAGGCGTATGAATCTTGGTTGAAAATAAAGATAACCATGGAATTCAATGTAGATGAGATTTATAAAAAATGTGAAAGTTCGTTGAAAATAACAGACAGACAATTGAAAGTTTTATGATTCCTTTAACTTTGATGATAAGCTTATAAATTGCCATGTGATATCGAACTACACTACAGAGAACGGCTATTATCCAGTTGTCATATCATCGTCGCAATGTTTTTTAAGTCTTAGCTACTAATCACCGCGATTTTCGCTCTTTGATTGACCTATAGTTAACGCGGAATCACCGCAAATCACTGCCGCAGCATCGCGGGCATTCCGCGGTGACCCTACTACGTGTATCTACGAATGTGTATACGCATGCGTGAACAATGGGCAATATTTTTTTAAATACTCATTGAGTATACTCAGCATTCAGTTAAGCAAATAATGTAAGTTTTAATAAAATTCAGAACAGGATCCTACTATTAATGATTTTAAGCACAAGACTTCCGAATTCAAATGCCCTACACTAATTATTGCCTCGGGTAATATTTCTTATCAGATTTATATTCCATCTTACGTTAAAATCAAAAAGGGGTCTAAAGACAAGTACCTGTATTATAAAATGACAAAAAGGCGAACAGAAAAAATAACTTTCGATGATTTTGTTTGTAAATAGACAAGAGTTCGAGTTTACTTTGACGACACTTTGATTAAAAGCATTTCTATTTATTCTGTATTTGCTGCATATACGTAGTAAATACGGAATAAATAGCAGTACTTCTACTCAGATTGGCTCTTGCAGTAGTGAAATTGTGAGAGAAATTGTATTTTGTAATGCTTTGACAGAGATATAAGCGAGAACAAGGAGCGATAACTCTGGGTAGAGAATGAGTCACAGTTAAGATGTTATATGACCCAAAATGTTTGATTCAAGAAATGTGCATGCCTACATCTGTAAACGTGGATGGTAGATAATAGGTACGATTCACTTCGTTTTTGTTTCAGTATAACATGTACTGCCCTTAAATGTGTGCCTGAAAAGGCACTTTTGTCTTACTTGGTTGTGAGGAATCGGTTATGCGGATTTAGAGTGGGGCCCGGACTCCCCCCCCCCTCCCCCCTCTTTCTTTGCCTTTGCCTAATTCCATCCAGTAGCCGTTTCTTTTGCAGACTCTCTCTCTCTCTCTCTCTCTCTCTCTCTCTCTCTCTCTCATTGCTCAGCTTCAGAAAGAAGCTCTTGACGTCACGGACTATTCCTACATTTGATTTACCTTTTCAATTACATTTTCATTAAAAGTAGCAACAGATTTTAAATGCAATCACTATCATATGAAATTCATTTATTATTGTATCTGATACATAGTAGACAATCCTATCCACATCTATAACATCCTTTCATGACTATCTCTCAACTATAGACCTACACCCACATGTTGAATGATACAATATCCCTGTCAATTTATCTTTTTACTTGCCTATTTATATATTTATTTAATTGTTTACCATCCCACAATTTACTTATATATTCATTTATAAATGTGTTTATGCATATAAGTATGTGTACATATGTATATGAATATAAATACATTTTGTACATGTATACAAATATGTATATATAATTTTTTATCCATCCAATTTTCTCACAACCTTTCATTACCCTTTCTCTACACTCTTAAATGGTTTAAACATATTACAGCTAAATGTATACTTTCTGCTCTCTTGTTTTGTTCCTGAAAGTTATGCATGTTTTCCAGGAGATGGCTTAAAATAAGATCATTATCTTGTTGCTAAATCCTGATAGTTTTTAAATGTTGATTGATTTATGTATATGAAATTAATAATGTTTAAACCAATTACATTTTGTTATCTTCGCTGAAGCCCTCTCATTGCCTATTTTCTACTCTTAGACGTTATCTTCACCCAGCTACAGTACTGTGTAATCTATCAGCAAAGTTGCATCCTTTCTCTGTTCAACCTCAGAGAAATTTCGCCATTTTCTCATAATTTACGTTGTCTATGCTATACGAGAAGATAAGCCTTCGAGTACTCTTGTCAAAATAATATTCACTGATGGCCACCTCCACTCGTTATCGTTTATTCCCTAAAGACAAAGGTTGTTTTTTATTATATTACCCTTATATTTACAAGTCCATTTTATGTCCCCTCCCACCCACGCCTTTCCTGATTAACAGTAACCCACGGGAGAAGAAGCAGATATCGTGATATGTTACATCCTTATAAAATTGCGCTGTATGTTGTTTATTTGCAACCACCTACCAGACACCATAATTATTTAAATGGTTTGCCGGCTGACAGTTAATTACCTAAATTACTACTTTACTACAGACTTATAATTAAGAAATTTAGGCCAAAACGACCTAAGAAACTACAGAGTTTTAATGAATTAATTAAGACATCAAAGCAAGTTGTTGATGAGTTGCACCGCAAAGAAAAGGTAGAAACCGCGGGAAACTACGTCACAGACACAAAAACTTTCTAGTTGATGTTCGAAATAAAACACTTGCAGGCTTCTTTCAACCTCAGTCCATTTCACGGTATATACAGCATGATTCAGTGATTTCATATGGAGAATAGGTAACGGTATAATCATATTGTTATTCTGTAAGACGGTTCATGCACGTCTAGTTCAGCTTATCAACAATGAGTCATCGTTTCTATAAAGAAAATAAGTAAGTCTCTTTGTTAGGAATATTGTGGAAACTGAATCTTTAAAGGTTTTTAAAATGATGAGAAAATGTGATTTTATATAAAAAAGTGCACATTACAAAAGTGCTGTAGGTAACTTATAATTCAACAAGTCAAAGACTTTGCCGGCTTATAAGACTTCTTTTTCTAAGAATGTGCATGGACAGTATTATAACATTGTATTGAAACTGTATGAAAATAGGTAAAAAGAAATGACAGCTGTAACAGTGTCGTTCTTCAGTCCTATAATACTACAGGCTAGCAAATTCAGAAAAAAAAAATCAGATTCCTGAAATCATCTTTGATCACGAAGTAAACAGTATTCTACTGACGGAACCACACCGGTCATACGGGTATAAAACTTGTACAGCAAGTACCATGACTGTATAAATTGACAACAAACGAAGCAATCATGAACTAAAAGAAAAGTAACTATTTCGTGCACTCTTATGTCACCGGCCGCGGTTCAATCGTGATGATAGAGCTAATCCAATTGGTAAGATTGATCATGTTATTGGCGAGCATGCTGCTTAATTGTTTAAGCATGCCTATTATCATTAGATGACTTTATAACAGTATGTTATAATTGCTTTGCACCAAGTTGTACTAGTGATATAGCGCTTTCTGTTAGGCGACTAGTGTATTACTGCGCGGGCACAATCTCCCACACGCCAGTCACGATCCCTATGTTTTTCTTTGTCGTATAAGACTAGCATTTATCTAGCGTTTAGTTCCTATTCATGAGAAATATTTGCGGAATACAATGCAATCTTCCATATTTATCCTCCTCATAAACTAGCATACATTTCAGAATACAATACATTCGACCTTTTTTCTTACTTTTTAAATACTCAAACGTTTAAAGAAATTCACTTTCAACAGTGCATAATAATACCAAAAAAAGCCTTTGTAATATTTTGCATTGTCATCTTGTACTATCGATAAAGGCTCGGCCTTGTTTTTATCAAATCAATGTCTTTTACTCGTCTATACCTTGATTTATCTATGTCAGCGATTAAAAAAATCAGCAAACATAGTATCTATGGTATAGACACGAAAACAAAGCATTTTATGAATGGAGGCATAGAAACACTTACTATCAGCCGTCCCTGTCAAAATCTTTGTGGTGTGTCTCCATCAAGGTGGTCGACAGACCTGCTCAGGTAGATGTAATGGGTTTGTATTGTACTGTGTGATCTCACCATGTGTTTGATGCGGTTACCCTAACAACATATATAAGCGACTATACATATGATAGAAACATTTATGACGTTTATAGTACCTGTAACACGTTACATATAAAGTCAATCGACCGCCCATTCCATGTAACTTAAAACTTAAAGTATACCATATACAGGAAGTGTCAAGAGCTAGAAATTAATGCAATAATTTACATAGAGAATGGTGAATATGACACGATTTTTGCATTCATTTATTTAATAATATTGTCCACCTATTTATGTATTCAATTTTTTATCTATATATGTAACTTTATTTATTTATGTATTTTTTGCATGTATTTGCTGGTTTGTTTTAATTTATTGATAGTTTTATTTCTTTTTATTATCAGCTCACCTTAGTTTGAAATTCATTACATATTCAAATTTAATGAATAACCATTGTCAAACCAGATCTATACAAATATATCCTTGTGTATTGTGTCAGCATTCCTTCCAGAAATGCATTGTATTAATGTTAATGAAATATTTTGCTTCTATCTTACTACTGTATAAAGCAACCTTCATATAGTTAGTTTCCTGTGGAATTACTATTTAGTATCAATTTTCACGTCATATCTAGAGCGCAAATTATGATTTTCAAAATTGTAATCTATCCAAAACAGAAATATTTCATTCTGATTCACTATCATCTACAGAACACACGTTCCTACAGAGCACACGTTCCTACAGAGTGGTTTTACTAGTTTTTCATATGCACTGGCGGATTTAGAGGGAGGATTGAAGGGGTTGCAACCCTCTTTTTAGTCGGAAACTTTTACCAAAAAAGGTCATATTCGACTTTTTAGGGTTGCAACGAATAGAACAAAACATTAGTCGTGGGAGTCTGCACCCAACCCCCCTTTAAAAAATATTCTAGATCTGCCTATGTTATTTCGATTAAACTAAGGCGCCGACAAGAGAATTTATTTCATAGAACACATAGAACACGTGTACTGAGTGTACATCAGCTAACTCTATTATATTTTACCTAATTGTCTAACACAGACTTAATTTATTGCAACTGCTTGAGACAAATGTTATTGATTTTACTAACACGTGTTATGATTTGTTGAAATAAAAAATGGTTGACTCAAGTTATTCGACTCCGGATATCGTCGAAAGTGAGAAGAGGCGCAATGTGTTAGAACCACACACGGACACACAATTCTTAGCTTGAAGTTTTATCGCAAAAATACCTTTATTGGTGACACTTATCGTATACTTATTTTCCATGTCTTTCTATCAGTGATAAACATATTTGATTGCAATCAATTTTCATTGCAAATAGTAGGTATGGTGCGTCAGTAATAAATGGTTATTCTCCAGCGTCTAGATTACCGCGTAGCTTTTTCAGGTGCTCTTAAACTGTACATTTGACGTAATTCTTATTTTTACTTTCTATTTAGGCGCGTAGCTGCCATTATGCCAAGTACATTATTTTGTTAAAAAAAAACCCAAAACAAACCACCACTACCACACCACACCCCACACCCCCCAATAAAAACAGAGAGAGAGAGAGAGAGATATGTCTTCCTCCGAAACTTTACAGAGATGCGTACACATTAATATGCTCCTGGTTACGCGCCTGCTATTTATTAACATTTTCTGTGACACTGGCTTTTTCTGGTCTTTAATTGTCTATTTTCAGTCGATTACAAAAGATCAATAAGGTGGTAGGTAAAATAAGTAAATCAGACTACCATTGTTATGAACCGATAAAATGTTTACATGTGTAGTATTTCCATAAAAAAGGTATAGTAGATAACATGTTATAAACGAACAAAATACCTGTAAACAACAATACATTATTCATATTTACGATGAGACAATATTTATAGTATAGTTGTTTTTATATTTACTATATCATCTGCAATGTAAACAAATAACTTTCTGTTATGATAGGATAGATATATGTATAGGCGGGGGGATTGTTTTCGTATGCAATATAAATGATTATGTCATTACATGCTTTGAATATATTCAACGGACCACTGGATTTTGTCGTACCACTGATGATACATCCGAGCTTCTAAGTGTATCACTGAAAGTTACCACACAGTGTAAAAATATTAAATGACACTCACAACAATGAACCATGTACTCCTGGTATCAGAAATCAAATCATGTGCTCAGACTATGCATTCCTGGTATCAAAAATCAGACCAGGTGTTCAGACTATGCATTCCTGGTATCAGAGATCAGACCAGGTGTTCAGCCTATGCACTCCTGGTATCGGAGATCAGACCATATGCTCAGACTATGCATTCCTGGTATCATAGATCAGATCATCTGCTCAGACTATGCATTCCTGGTATCAGAGATCAGACCAGGTGTTCAGACTATGCACTCCTGGTATCAGAGATCAGACCAGGTGCTCAGACTATGCACTCCTGGTATAATAGATCAGATCATCTGCTCAGACTATGCATTCCTGGTATCAGAGATCAGATCATCTGCTCAGACTATGCATTCCTGGTATCAGAGATCAGACCAAGTGTTCAGACTATGCACTCCTGGTATCAAAAATCAGACCAGGTGTTCAGACTATGCATTCCTGGCATCAGAGATCAGACCAGGTGCTCAAACTATGCACTCCCGGTATCATAGATCAGATCATCTGCTCAGACTATGCATTCCTGGTATCAGAGATCAGATCATCTGCTCAGACTATGCATTCCTGGTATCAGAGATCAGACCAGGGGTTCAGACTATGCACTCCTGGTATCAGAGATCAGACCAGGTGCTCAGACTATGCACTCCTGGTATCATAGATCAGATCATCTGCTCAGACTATGCATTCCTGGTATCAGAGATCAGATCATCTGCTCAGACTATGCATTCCTGGTATCAGAGATCAGACCAAGTGTTCAGACTATGCACTCCTGGTATCAGAGATCAGACCAGGTGCTCAGACTATGCACTCCTGGTATCAGAGATCAGACCAGGTGCTCAGACTATGCACTCCTGGTATCATAGATCAGATCATCTGCTCAGACTATGCATTCCTGGTATCATAGATCAGATCATCTGCTCAAACTATGCATTCCTGGTATCAGAGATCAGACCAGGTGCTCAGACTATGCACTCCTGGTATCAGAAATCAGACCAGGTATTCAGACTATGCACTCCTGGTATCAGAGATCAGACCAGGTGCTCAGACTATGCACTCCTGGTATCAGAAATCAGACCAGGTATTCAGACTATGCACTCCTGGTATCAGAGATCAGACCAGGTGTTCAGACTATGCACTCCTAGTATCATAAATCAGACCAGGTGTTCAGACTATGCACTCCTGGTATCATAGATCAGATCATCTGCTTAGATTATGCACTCCTGGTATCAGATATAAGACCATGTGTTCAGACTATGCACTCCTGGTATCAGAGATGAGACCAGGTGTTCAGACTATGCATTCCTGGTATCAGAGATCAGTTTATGTGCTCAGACTATGCAGCCCTGGACATCAGAGATAAAACTAAATGCTTGGACCAGGTGCCCTGACCATGCACTCCTGGAAATCAGAGATGAGACTAAGTGCTTAGACCAGGTGCTCTGACCATGTACTCCTGGAAATTGGAGATGAGACTAAGTACATGGTCAGGTGCTCTGACCATGTACTCCTGGAAATTGGAGATGAGACTAAGTGCTTAGACCAGGTATCCTGAACATGTACTCCTGGAAATCGGAGATGAGACCAAGTGCTTAGACCAGGTGCTCTGAACATGTACTTTTGGAAATTGGAGATGGGACCATGTGCTCAGACTATGCACTCCTTACCATCAGAGATGAGACCAAGTACTCAGAATATGCACTCCTGGACATCAGAGATAAGAGCAGGTGCTCAGCTTACGCACTCCTGAAAATCAGAGATGAGTTAAAGTGCTTAGACCATGCACTACTGGACATCAGAGATGAGACCATGTGCTCAGACTATGCACTCCCGGACATCGGATACAAGATCAGGTGCTCAGACCATATACTCCTGGATACAGAGATCACACTAGGTGTTCAGATCATGCACTCCTGGACATCAGAGATCAGACTAGGTGCTCAGACCATGCACTCCTGGACATCAGGGATGAGACTTTGTGCTCAGACCATGCAATCCTGGAATTCAGATATGAGACATAGTGCTCAGACTATGAACTCCTGGACATTAGAGATCCGACCAGGTACTAAGACCATGGACTCCTGGACTTAAAAAAAATTGACCAGGTACTCAGACTATGCACTCCTGGAAATCAGAGATGAGGTCACGTGCTCAGCCCTTTCACTTCTGGAGATCAGAGATGAGACCTGGGTCCGGCGCCATAGACTGAGAATATACTTCTGTTCATCAATGAATTAATAACTGGGATTTAGATTTTATTTAATTTTATTCTGTTGATAGAATCAAACCATTCTACACTAGAAGTTTTGAACGTTTGAAAATGGAATAAATTAAAATAGAATATTTGACTTCAGAATATTCTCAGTTTATGGGGCCGGACCTAGGCGTCTTATTTACGAAGAAACTTAAGTCTAAGTGTAAAACATGAGACTTATAATAGCATGTGGCATAACTCTAAGAACTAGTAGAAAGTTTTCTGTGAATAGTATGCCTGATAATCTCTTCCCAGAGAAACTTCAACGTTCAAATAAATTTTAATGCAGAATGGTTTACTTCTATTGAGTTCTAAATAGTAATAGAGAAATGTGCAACAAAATGGTCTTTCTGTATATTTAAGAAAAACAAAAAATGGAATGATCTAGACTTCATATGATAAGTGTGATTGATTACCCCATAATATAGAATTCTTTTGTTATTTTACATTCTATCTTTACTTATCTTGAAATGCATGAAATATACCGTTGAAATTTTTTTCTTGAACTCTTTTGACCTCAATAAACTCCCTTGATTAAAAACACTTCAGTACAATCAAATTTGCTTAAGAATGTAAAAACATAAAAGCACATACGACACCATTAATCGAATGAAATAAAATATATATCATATACATAAAGGAAGTACATTTTGGAATCAACCGTTGTACGTAATTATTGTGAAACCATGGTGAAGTTCTTTATAGCAAGGAGAACACCGAGAGCTACGATACATTGATTATACTGATCTAATCCTGGACTTTGGGATAGTACACACGTCATTCTTGACGTCACATCGTAATTATCTTTATTTTAACGATACAAAAATAGACAATGTATCACCTTAACATATTTTGTCTTTTAGTGATATTTGTCCCGACATTAGCGAAATAAACAGGAACAAAACTTGAATTAGAGACACATTATACTATAAAGTTTCAAATTTGATGCGGAAATTGGTTAATTGCCAGGTTTATATCTGTCTGACCTTGATGCAGCAATGAGTAAGCACATATTAGACAAGCTTTTAGAGGACATATGGAAGAGGTATCGATATATTAGAGTTGTCTATTCTTTATTCTATATTGTGCACTTTGTATCATTGCGGTGTTTAAAGCTTAAAAACTCAACAAGTATGATACCATATACTACGTGTACTATCATTTTTTTAAAGTCTGAGCTAAAGTAATTAGGGCATTTTGAAAAGGAAAGAAAGTTAGTAAAATGTTCAGTCTTTTTATTGTAAAAAAACCGACCCCACAGTACACTAGTGTTATCATCTTTTAAAAAGAGTAGAAGAAACGATGCGTTTCAGAAGGAATGATGATACAACACATATATAGTAGATGAAATGCTTTATTCAGAAAAGTTATCATTCATTATAAAATATAAACAAAACTATGATGTAACTCTTGAAACGTTTGTCTATTTAGTCCCATTTTTTCTCTTTGATTGCAAAGCATTTAAGAAGACGAGATACACGTCGTGAGGATGAGAAGCGAAGATAGACTCTGTCCAATCCCAAATCACATACTTCACATCTACGTTACGTCCCTTGCTCCTTTCTCTTAGAGTCTTTAATTCTTAAAGATACCAAACAGAAAGTATATGAGCATAAACCTTTACAAAAAACCAAAGAAATTAAAAACATATCCTCGTTTCAGACTGAATTAAAAACATTGTCATTCAATTGGTTGCGTATATTCCTTCAATGATCCAAAACAACATCTGCCCACGCCCCAGTCTGGAAAATATCACTGACAACAGATAGAAGTGTTAATAATCAATGACAATAGTGTATGAAACAATGTATTTGTATAAAAGTCGAGTTCAATATTTACTCTGCCAATAATTACCATTCTTGCCAACCCATGTACGACGTATCGACATTCAAATAACGATGCTATCCATTTACTGAACAGAACAGGATCTAATGCTGAAAGGAAAATGAATAGTCGACACCGCTCTCAATAATAAAATAGATAATTGTCTGGAAAAGTTCAACATCATACATATTTGTTTATTTGCGAGGATGGGTTTCAAAACAAACATTTAGAGAATCAAAAGAATAAGATAAACTAAGTGAGAGACTTTTGCTGATGCACTTTGTCATGTCAGACTAAAGCTAGAAGTATTGGTATCTAAACATTCACTATAACCGACGTATCCAATGCAAGGAACAAAATGTCTATGCAGCACATCAAACGGGTGCCGTCACAATACGACTGCAATACATTGGAACGGGTTTTAAATACGATAAAATATAATATACAACACTATGCCAGCAAATCATAAGTATACATTCCGTATTCGTTGTTAGATTTAATGGAGCAAAATTAAATCTACAAAGGAAAACATCAACTGAAATGCTCTTTCTACCATCATTGCATAAAAGGCTAACATGTGTAGTTTTAAAAATGTAGAAACCTTCAGCATGTTTACTTGCGGTTGCGATTGGTAACGGCGAATAACGGGCATAGTGGACTAGTAATATTACATTATTTAAAAAGTACTAATGTAAAGAGCTGCCGCTTCTATCCATTCATAATAATAATTACTATACCATGGCCTAGCCAACTTGCTTTATCACCATAATGCATAATTATGCAAAAGATAAAATGTGATTCAACATTTGTAATACAGTTGAGTATTGCAAAGAAAATTCTGGTGATTAAATGCAAAGATTACGGTGTTCTGAATTGCGCCATCATGTCTGAAATGGTGGAAATACCCTGCTTCTATGATGGGACTAGACCAGATGTTGTCAGCGGCGTAAAATCCCAACAAATTAAAGCAAAGTTTTCCATTAAATTAAGGATTGCATGATATATTCTTCTTTTAGCAAAGCATTGTGATTCCAAATGAGATCTTCAGATAAAGTCAATAAGTGGAAGTATTCCCAGTGACAAGTTATTGGCCAGTAAGAGTACTTTATACCACAGATAGTTCGTGTGGTCACGATATTACCAGGCACCAAAGTAATTAAGTCCACAATTAAACTGATAGATCTCTTTCAGAGAAATCACATCTGTAGTAAAAGCATTCTGTTACAACTTGTAAATATTTTGTGCTCAAAAGCCCATTACGTTGCTCTTGTTTCTGACGTTGCTTGTTGCTATGGCAATTACCCGCTGTAAGATTGTTTTGTTATTAAGTGTTAAGTACATCGCAATCAAATTAGAAAATTAATCCTACAGTTCAGTACATCCGGAGTTTTGTATATGTTGTTCTTTATATTTCTTTCAAACCAAAATGATTTCAGTCGAATGTATTCCTAATGTGCTCGTCATCTGTAAATTTGTAAGCAATAAAATCGTGTATTACAAAGGGGACAGAAGAGGCAATTTACAATTTGGGATACATCTTAATGCCCACGAACGTATCTTATCTATTAACCCATCGGTACTTCTTCGTTGTTTACGATGCAAAATTGTTCATAATATTTTCCTTAAGTGGACATATTACATGCACTTAAATCATGCTAGTGCTAATAGGAATCACGTTTGGTTTTCAGGCCTTAATTAACATGAACCTGAAATTGTGGAATGGAAACTTAACAGTATCATTTGCGTATAGTATGTGAATGTTAATATAACACAGTTCTAATGATGTGTGGATGTTACATTTTCTATACAGCATTATTCAACATTTATCTCTTTGTCCAGTGTTGAAATATTATGCATCGTCTGTATATTTTTGGATATTAATAATGGATGTGGCTTGTCATACAGGAGACGATTACTCACTTCCCCCGTCTAATCTCTACCAGGGGACGCTTACTCCTCCCTGGTACCTAGTCTAATTACTGACAGGAGACGCTTACTCCTCCCGGGTGCCTGGTTTAATCTCTGACAGGGGACGCTTACTCCTCCCGGGTACCTGGTCTAATCTCTGACAGGGGACACTTACTCCTTCCGGGTACCTGGTCTAATCTCTGACAGGAGACGCTGACTTCTCCTGGGTACCTGGTCTAATCTCTGACAGGAGACGCTTACTCCTCCTGGGTACCTGGTCCAGTCTCTGACAGGAGACGCTTACTTCTCCCGGGTAGCTGGTCTAATCTCTGACAGGGGACGCTTACTCTTTCCGGGTACCTGGTCTAATCTCTGACAGGGGACGCTTACTCCTCCTGAGTACCTGTTTATTACTGACAGGAGACGCTTACTCCTCCTGGGTATCTGATCCAATCTCTGACAGGGGACGCTTTCTCCTCCCTGGTACCTGGTTTAATCTCTGATAGAAGACGCTTCCTCGGTGGTACCTGGTCTTATCTTTGACAGGAGACGCTTACTCCTCCTAGGGCCATAGTCCAGTCTCTGACAGGAGACGCTTACTCCTCCTTGGTATCTGGTTTAATCTCTAACGGGAGTGCTTATTCCTCCCTGGTACCTGGTCCAATCTCTGACAGGAGACGCTTACTCCTTCCGGGTACCTAGTCTAATCTCTGACAGGAGACCCTTACTCCTCCCGGGTACCTGGTCCAGTCTCTGACAGGAGACGCTTACTCCTTCCGGGTACCTGGTCTAATCTCTGACACGAGACGTTTACTCCTCCTGGGGCCCTGGTCTAGTCTCTGACAGGAGACGCTTACTTCTCCCTGGTATCTGGTCTTATCTCTGACAGGAGACGCTTACTCCTCCCGGGTACCTGGTTTAATCTCTAACTGGAGTACTTATTCCTCCCGGGTACCTGGTCCAATCTCTGACATGGGACGCTTACTCCTACCGGGTACCTGGTCTAATCTCTGACAGGGGACCCTTACTCCGTCCGGGTACCTGGTCTAATCTCTGACGGGAGACGCTTACTCCTCCCTGGTACCTGGTCTAATCTCTGTCAGGGAACGCTTATTCCTTTCGGGTACCTGGTCTAATATCTGACAAGGAGACGCTTACTCCTCCTTGGTACCTGGTCTGATCTCTGACAGGAGACGCTTACTCCTTCCGAGTACCTAGTCAAATCTCTGACAGGGACGCTTACTCCTCCCTGGTATCTGGTCTAATTTCTGACAGGAGACGCTTACACCCCCAGGTACCTGGTCTAATTTCTGACAGAAGACGCTTAAACCCCCAGGTACCTGGTCAGATCTCTGGCAGGAGACGCTTACTCCTCCCTGGTACCTGGTCTAATCTCTGACAGGGAACGGTTATTTCTTTTGGGTACCTGGTCTAATTTCTGACAGGAGACGCTTACTCCTCCTGGGTAACTAGTCTTATCCCTAACCGGAGACGCTTTCTCCTCCCTGGTACCTGCTCTTATTTCTGATAGGAGACGGTTACTCCTACCGGATAACTGGTGGCGTATCTGACAGGAGACACTTACGCTTCCCAGGTACCTGGTCTCACCTCTGACAGATTTTTCATGTTTTTCTACACGGTAAACAAAATGTTAATCGAGTCTAAAACTATGGATTTCGGGTACTTTTTTTCAATCATAACTTCACATTCATTAAAAATTATCAATAAAGTGAATCAACTTAGAATACTGAATTATAGCTCAATGCAGCTTAGGACGACTGTGCCGACAATCGCACTGGGTGACCGCAAGGGCATATGTCTTTCATGGCGACCGTGTGAAGATATGGTTACTGTAGTACTACAAAGCAATGACCAATACGTACTAAAAAGTCTTCATATACAAAACTTATCCAATCACTAAAAGTGCGCCACAAATCTCATACGATATAATCCTTTTATATTTTATTTACGTTGTTCGCCAAAAGCAGCGGTACAAGAGCTGTGGAAAGATTACTAAGTCTAAACCAATTATTCCATTCATGTGTTTTGGCTACCCTGACCACGCGATTCGGGTCGCAGCAATTCTCGTAATCGGCTGGCCGCACCGTGAAGATCTTTATGCAATAAGCAGTTAGAGACCGGCTCTTTTGTTGATCTCAATAACTAGAGACGACTTGACCGTGACGAGCATATCTACATCATACTTGGGTTTTATTTACCGTGTGCGTCAGAAACTTGAGGAAGGGAAACTGAAAATTAGAGAACTACTAAATCAAGACCTGCCAAATACATCAATGACGATGGCAAAAAACAAAAACAAAGGAACCAAAAAAGTCAGATTTAAACGTAAGTGACTTTCTGTTAGAATTTTCAGTAAGAATTGAAGGTAAAATTCTGATATCTATATCATGTACAATTTCTTAACAATGTTTAATGTGTAGATTATTATATATAGTTTTAACTTTAAGTATTTTCTTTTAAAATAATTCATTAACGGTATTTTAAGTTCACGTTGTTGTGGACATTTATAGATATTAACAAATATTAAAGCTTTCTTAAAAGTTTAAAACATTTCGAACTTTAAATATTTATAATACCTGACCTGGAATGACAACTAGTTTTAAAGTGAAAACGCCAATGGTCCTATGCAAATACCAACTATAAAAGTTCTTAAGCGATACATTATCTAGCTACTATTCAAAATAAACAAAATGATAACAATTTCTATCCTTATTGCCTTTAACCAACAATGAATACACCACAGGAAATTTAGTTGATGGATTTTAATTTCATGTACATTAAATGGATTTACAAATGTGTTAGGGAGACGTAAATTTCGATTATTCACACATTATCGCAATTGTGCATTAAAAATCTAATTTGAAATTCTGCAAAATCGTCTTTTAATTTTTTATTAGGTGAAGTTAACTTAGACAGATCTAGAAACTTTTGAAACGGAGGGTGTTGGTGCAGCCTTCCATGACTAATGCTTTGCACAATTTGGTCCGGAAAGGGGGTTTGCAACCCCAAAAATAGTCGAAAATTACTTTTTTTGTAAAAATTTTTCCGACCAAAGAGAGGCGCAGGGGGTTTCAACCTAAATTCGCCAATGGTTAACCAACTTAAATGATAAAAATGATGCTGAAAATGTGTCACATACCTGTAAACTTAAACTCCGACTCTCCAGGAGTTATCTTTCTTTTAAGTACTTCATTGCACAAATTTTCATGGATTCGTGATGTGTACTATCTTGTGTTGACCTTTGTCACTCGTTTTGCTATCTCATTACGGCATGTCTCCCCCCCCCCCCTTCTCTCTCTCACTCTCTCTGACTTGTTTTTGCTGATATATTGTTTGATATATTGTTTGAAAATGACAATCTGTTTTGCAATTGAAGCCCGATGTTATGTCTTAGCGTATATACATGTATACAAGTATGGTTATCTGTACATTATTATTGTACATGTATTATGAATCGTGTGTTAAATAATTTGCAGTTGTCGATTGGCTTGTTAACATGTGTGCATCAATCCCGCAAAAAATTAATTTCTGTAAAGTTGTCCGTCAAAAGGAATTTACTAAGATTTCCTGGTTATGTTGATCTTGCATATAGTAGTAGTAGTAGTAGTAGTAGTAGTATCAATATCATCAGTATCATCATCAGCATCATCATCATCGTCGTCGTCGTCGAATCCAGTTTTTTTTTTCAGAAAGTAGCGTATGGCTATTACCGTGTTTCGTCTACTTTCATGTTCATATTGTCCCGGTTTACAGCGAATGATAACCACGAATATTGTCTTCATCGATTCAAAGACGAGAGGGAAACATAAATAATACCGAAAAGACGGAAATAGCATACTGTTATGGCATGTGCACCGAGATGTGCCGAAAGTCCTGGGGTGTACCAGTGTACCGTGCAAAACAGCTAGAATTGATAAAAGAAGCGGAATTTTAACGAATCTACCAGATTAAACAGATTCATTTCCCCTCCAACATCATAGATAGCTGTATAACCCCCCAATACTCTTTATGCTGTCTTCTATACACGCCGCAATACCATAATGATCGCTTTCCCACTTCTTACCACGTTGTGACAAGTCGATACTTCCATATTTATGTTTACCAATAAAACAGAAATAAAACTGATAAACGCTTTATTATTTTTATTAACCTTTGATTAGTTCCTAATGGTCTAACGATTGCTAACAAGCTGATAAATGAGTTTGTCAGGATTTTATGTAAATATCCTCTTTGTTTGCGCATGGGTTATATATGACGTCACGTCAAAACCCACAAGGGCTTTCCCGATTTGCCTTCAAAACGAGGTAAATGTTCTAAACATAACCATGTGAGTTATCGAGAGGTAGACACTATGAAAAGTTGGGAGAGGAATTACTATCCGTTAATTATTGTGAGATAATGAAGCTGTTCAGACTGCGGTTTATTATTTTAGGGCTATTATTATGTGTATTCCATGTCTGGTGTCGGACTTGCGGTACGACATTCACATCACATGTGGATAGTGCATACCTGTCACAGGTAGTCGTGGAGGGACAAGTGTACAGAGTGTGGGACCCTCTACCTTCGGGCAGATACAATGTCACCATACGTATCCGGAGAGTGAGGAAAGGTGATCACTTACTTATAAATGGAAAGAAAACAAAATTACTCACAGTTGGAGAGTTTGGTGATGAAGATAAGCAACTTTGTGTGACACAAATTAGAAAAAATAAAGAGAAACGTATCTTTTTTCTCAAATCGGCGACTCTTTCGCAACTTCCGAGTGATTATTTAACGTTGTCTGCATTCCCAGTAAAAGTTTCGAAGAAGTCCATTCGTGATATAAGGAAAATTACATGCAGAAGATGCGGTAGGTATATTTAAAGAACCCCTTTTTTCCTCTCGGTGGTTAGTTTATAGGGTACCTACGATACGTAGTAAACATGTCTACTGCTTATCTAGAAGGAAATGGGTGTTAAAATTGATCAAAATCAAAATATGTTCATCGAAAACGTCAATCCAGCTTGTCGTTGAGAAATTTCACATGTTCATTGCGTTGATATATTACACAGGTATTTTGTTAAGGCCTTTTAAAATATGTTGATTCTAAAAACTACAGTTACACAGGTAAATATTCAAGATATCCCATTCACCTTTACACTTCATTGAGATTAAACTAGCACACATTTGAATAGTCACAAATGAGGGAAGGGAAGCCGCGTAAAAGGCAAAGATTTAATCCTTTATCAAGTAGAAATTAATAGAGATTAACACCGGGATAATAGCAATTACTTATTGAAATTCTGATCTCTCAAAGATCGTCAGATATCGATTTAGTAACTGTCATTCATATTCAGTAAATTAATATAACATATTTAAGTGAAAAAACATTCCGTTTTATGTCAGCATAGGAAATTATATTTTGATAAAATCAAAATAGCAAAAATGTAACCAAAATAATTTTTCATTTAACAGCAAATTCAAAAGCAACATTTCCGCTTTGTCTGTTACATGCAGGGGGAATTAATACACCACTTCAGTAAATGGTCTTAATTGAGATCTTTTCATAATGGTGCTCACTTGCATATGCCACTTAATTAGAAAAGTCGCGTTACAATATGTTCCACCTGGTTTCCTTGTTCATTATTTTATCTCTTAGCAATACAAGTGTTTAATTCCGATTTTTTAGTTTGGCGGAAACATAGCATGCTTATATTATCTAACTTAAAAACCAGCTGGTCTCAAGTGCTTTCATTATTATGTTTCATCTATTAAAATAAAAATGATCAACATCTAGAAGGAAAAAAAGAGGATGTAAATAGAGAATATATTATTGTAAGACACCTTGCCTGCTTGATGAAGGTGTACAGGAGGTTGTTTTATGTCGGTAGAACAGATGGTAAAACGAAAAGTGCATGTCGAAAAGAATTTCAATTTAATTTACAGGCTGAAAAAATTAATTGATGCGCTAATCCTTTTTGTCATGTACAGTAGGATACATATTCTAAAGCGAAAATAATCCAAAAGAATTTTAACTAAAATTTTAAAAAGTACCTAGATAGAATCCTGTAAGAAGTTATCTTATCTTGAATGATATAAGCAGAGCTCATCAGATTATCTACAGAAACCCAAACAACTCAAATCTAAGGTATAGTCGAGGCCAAGTACAAGGTTGTTATGGAAATTTGGTTAATTGTCTATGCTAGAAGCGATACAATCTCGGCCGCTTAATCTACCAATTTTATAGTGTAGCTGAAAATATTGGTAGATTGAATAAAGATTACTTGAAACCTAAAGCATAAAATACCATAAATTTTACGTTGTAGTCTTTTTTTCTATTATGGAACGATGGGGTTTTTTTTTTTGGTTTTGTTTTGTTTTGGGGGGTTTTTTTTGGGGGGGGGGACTTTTTTATCTTTTTATGTGCTCCCTATAAATTATACAGCGAAAATTCAATTTTAAAACAATCGAATTCCAATGAAATATATATAAAGAGAATGTTTTATATTTCATGGTGAAACAGTTTGTCTACACATATTGGTATAATAAAGGACTGTATTGTTATCTTGTACATCGGTGTGAATTCATGTTTTGCGCAAAACCCTACCACCAGAGTGACACACGATTAAAGCCGCCATGATGGATATAACACAGAACCGAGTCTGGCACAGTGTAGCATGTCGAAATCACTCCTATCGCGATTTTCTGCATGCTTCAATGAAAGTAAATGTCATTAAACAAATCAAACCACAAACTTATAGAACCTAAGTTTACATGAAGCTCATCATGTTATCTTAAGAAGAAACTAATTGTTAATCTAGCATTTAGACAAAAGAAGGCTTTGTGCTTTTATTGTTTTAGTTTCTTTGTGTTTTGTATTCTCTCACTGTGAAAGAACTTTGTAGAAAAAGTGATTGTGACTTCCACCCCCGCTATTGACTGACGGAGTAGAGATTGATAGGTGATCTATTTACCTGTCTGAAACCTAGATCCCATCGGTCATGCACTTACAAGAAGCTTTCATTCATTTCACACCTTCGCTATGTCAAATGTAAAAAATTTTTTTTATAACATGGAATGATCAAGGGAAACGTATGTCTATCGTTTTGAAAGAATTATGGGGGTGTTAATTGCACTGCCAAGGTGAAGCAATGATATATGATAGTGTTTTGAAGTTGAGGTCCCCAGTGAATTGGCTCCTGGTTCATGTTGCTCTTCAGAAAATGAATCTAGAAACTATGGGATGATGATGTTTGGGAGGTTTTCGGTGGCCAAGTTCCTTCACTATATTTTCGTACACCTTGCTGATTGAAGGAAACGATCAAGCAAGAGACAAGTTAGGAAAATTTAGCTAAGTAGAAATTGATACGATAGTAACATACGTCTAATCCGGGTCATTAGGCAGTGAGCGAAGAGGCATCCCGAAGGAGCACAAGTCTATGCATTTAATTCAAGATAATATTATATTTAAGTTTTATTACACCTGCTTTGAGAAGTTTCAGGAACACTTATGATTCGACTTTGTTATAAATCGCGGTTTCGCTTGATCAAAATGCTACTTAAAGCTTATGTCTGCTCGTGTTGTTTCCTGCCACTAAAGCACATTTCTAACATTCTTTTGGAGATTTCGATGCATCATGACTTGACAGGTTATTTATCAGTATTTGAAAAAGTCAACAAATGTCCCGAAGTGTCCTCCTACAAGTTTGTCGTCGAAATTGCGCAACCCTATAATCCGCATGTATATGCTATCTGGAGAGTAAAGCCCTTTATGGGCGGCGTCGACAACTACAGTTATATAACATGGTACATTCTTACACAAAAAGAAAACTAGTTTATTTGCAGGTATTTATTACTACAGTCATAATAGAAATCTAATAACTGTATATCAATTGACTTCTAAGGGGTGTAAATCGAAAGAATTTTGGTACGCTTAATGAAAATTCCGCCCACGTTGTTTGCATATAGAGGACTCCCTAATTCGCGATTGCCGAGTCATGCACATCGAGTATGTCATCTTCTTTAAGGTGAGTCTCCTCATTGACAAAATGTAGATACAACAGAAACAACTAAAAGCAAATGAGCACGTCGTCCGTGCAAGAGAACATTCGTACATTATGTGTAGCCTATGCTAATTTGATAGAACTTGATTCATCAATATCAGAGTTAAAGCAAGCCGGCCCCTGAGAGATCTACATAGGCCTACCGCTCATGTAAAATCAATATTGAATACACAAAACATCGCATAGTTTACACAACAATTGCAGATTTATACTGAATATGTGCAATCGACCCCTTTTCTATTTCCTCGCCGATGTATTATGCCCATCAAATGAGGTTCAGGATAATATTTTCGTCTGTATCATACAATTTTGATATATTTAATTGAATGTAATTCCTTTCATGAGACATTAGATGTCAACAAACTATACACGGCATTCAGTGCATCTGATTTCCTCTTATATATACTATACAATACAATACACTTTATTGCCAAAAATTGGGCCTGGAAGGGCATATAATATAAGTAGTTATTCAACCCACGTTCATCATTCTTTCCACTCTATAAATAGTAGCTATAAACTCTTATATTAAGCATATTAACCGCAAATTCGATTTTTATCTTATAATAAAATCGAAATATTTAATCTTCGTACAACAAATTCAACTGATACTGGAGGATTTCCCAAAATCGTAAAGCCAAATGTTGCTTTTACTATTTTATGAGGAAAACAACACATTACAAATAGAGATCGAACCTTACCCCTCTGTTCGAATATTGCATCAATTGCGCCACGCAATATATATATATATATATATAAAATGCGCGATCCTTAATGGATTTTAGATGTGAAAATATTATGTAATATATATAAGCATACACAGGGCAGAGTATTGTCTAAATTTGATCAAGTCAAGGATGGCTGTAGCTACATGTTTACCATAAATTAAAATAGAAACAATAGTCAGCATTACGTGTATGTAGGACATTTACCGATTTCACAACATGCATGCGCAGCTAGCTACCAAGTTTATATTAAATCTGAGAAGAATGAATTGAATAAGTTTTTAACCATCTACAGTCTTGTTCACGGGAAGTATATCAATAGCGGATGTGTAAGGAAAAGGTGTTTCACGACCACCTCAGTTTACGCCCACCGATTACCGATGTTCGAACTGAGGTAATTTTCAACAGTTTGTTTCACGACCTCAGTTTACGCTCGCCGATTGCCGATGTTCAAACTGAGGTCATTTTCAACAGTTTGTTTCACGACCTCAGTTTACGCTCGCCGATTGTCAATGTTCGAACTGAGGTCATTTTCAACAGTTTGTTTCACGGCCTCAGTTTACGCTCGCCGACTGCGATGTTCAAACTGAGGTAATTTTCAACAGTTTGTTTCACGACCTCAGTTTACGCTCGCCGATTGCCGATGTTCAAACTGAGGTCATTTTCAACAGTTTGTTTCACGACCTCAGTTTACGCTCGCCGATTGCCGATGTTCGAACTGGGGTCATTTTCAACAATTTGTTTGACGGCCTCAGTTTATGCTCGCCGATTGCCGATGTTCGAACTGGGGTCATTTTCAACAATTTGTTTGACGGCCTCAGTTTATGCTCGCCGATTGCCGATGTTCAAACTGAGGTCATTTTCAATAGTTTGTTTCACGGCCACAGTTTACGCTCGCCGATTGCCGATGTTCGAACTGAGGTCATTTTCAACAGTTTGTTTCACGACTTCAGTTTACGCTCGCCGATTGCCGATGTTCAAACTGAGGTAATTTTCAACAGTTTGTTTCATAACTTCAGTTTACGCTCGCCGATTGCCGATGTTCGAATTGAGGGTCGTCCTCCAGAGACTTCATATTGTCGCTAAGACGAAAGATTTACCATTAAATTAGCTATATATGATAGTGCATGGGTCCCTTAAAGCATGGTCAGATCAGTATTTTGTCTCTAGGATTTTATCCAAACATTAGTCTTACTGTAGTAGAGTCGTCTTTCACAGTGGCACAGTTAAGAATAGAGTTAAATTTGATAATTTAACATATATGTATATAAATTGTGTTAAATTTATGTTACATTATCAAATTCAACTGTATTCTATTTGTTTATTTTTACACACCCGTCGAAAGACGAGACGTGTTATGGTATGGCGATGTCCGTCTGTGCGCTATGGAACGCAATAACTTTAGTAAACGTCTGCTGTATGTTATGGGACCATACCGAATACTTAAATAGTGTAGAGGAAACCGCCTTTCGATTTTGAGCAAATTCCGTTTTGTCGTACCGGAGTTATGGGACTTGGATTTTATTTTTGCTATAGTAAGATGTTATGGAATGCAATATCTTAAGTAAATGTCAGCTGTTTTTCATGAAACTAATATAGAATGTTTAAATAGGGTAGGGAAAGCGGCCTTTTGATTTTGAGCATATTCGGTTTTGTCGTTACGGAGTTATGGAACTTGGATTTTTATTATGATAAGATGCTATGGAGATGCTATGTAACGCAATAATTTAAGTAAACGTCAGTTGTTTTTCATGAATCTTATACAGAATGCTTACATAGTTTAGGGGAAGCCACCTTTTGATTTTCAATATTTCATAAAAGTATAACCAAAGAGACCCAAGTTTGGGGGTAATAAAGCCATACGTTCACATTGATGCCGCCCAGTGTAAGCGACAGGCGTATTAAGCCACGCTAGGCGTTGCTCTTATTTATTATTATTATTTTTTTTTTTTTTGAAATTAAGATAAAATGGGGTTTTTTTTAATCATGTATCAGTGTTCATTACAATTCAAATGCTCATCTTACACTGCAGTGATATTTGATAAAATGTAAACGGCGTGATCAATAATTCAGACCAAAGAACAAATCAAATAATCCGCTCCTCAATCAGTTATATATTGAAATTATGCGAGAACGGGAGCGTATTCCATAAAACACAAAAGAGGATTAGATCAATGTGCTGTCAAAATATGTTAGACTGTATGAGGCCAATATATAGATTGTATATCTGTCCCCGGGGACATGCCTCTTGCTTGACTATATTCTTTTCTCCGACAACATCTATACTTTGCTTAGGAGAATATCTAAACGTGAGGAGTGAAATCCATAAGGCTGTATAATATGCATAAATAAAAACAAGTCTGTGTTTAGAATATGCCTATGTTATCAATAAACTTTACTTGGGGTAGACGTAATTGGGATTCCCGAATTCAGTAAGTACTTGTTTATTCCAAAATGAAAGTGCACGAACGCAGTCATGAAAATCCCACTAGCCTGTCATACAAAATCGAGCGGATGGATAAACTGCTAGAAGTTCTAATATGTCTGAAGCCAAGATATACTGTCGCGGAACCCTGAATCCGCCAATTATAAAACGCAGATTAATGATAATTTCACGAAAAAATAAAACATTTTCTTGTTTTTCTTTGAAGACATGCCGAAGGCCATGAACTTACCTCATAACCTTATTGCTGTTGTGGCATTTATTTCAGATTTATTGTAAACAAAATAGGACAGAAATTGTAAATGGACTTAAAGTAATTGAAGCTACTGGCTCATGACCAACAAGATAATGAAATAAAATATTCTTTTCATCAGTTTTATCTCACAAAAGTGCATATGTTTAAATAACAAAGTATTCTACATCATAAGATTATTTCCTCATGGGAAACTATTTCGTGCATTTTTGATTTTAAACACTATTCATTGGATTTGATTATTTTTTATTTTCAAAGGCAAATTTATGGATTATCGTTCAGTGCTTTAATAATTTATTTTTCTATAATTCGGAATTAATTCCACTTTGATAAATTTTTTTTACTACATTTCACATTTTATAGCCCTGCAGTAAGATGATACCACTTTTCGTGACCTCAATCTCGATACCGATTGGTCATAGAAAGTCATGTGACGTTTCAGTTTTTTTTTACCGAGCCTCTTCTTGAATCTCGGCATATACAAAAAATGTTATCGTTCAACACGAAGTTGTCGATGTTTTTTATGACAATTTGTTTATTGTAGAAGATAGAAAGTAGCTATGTTTATCTAGTTTCCCGATAATTTGATTAGACAGATGCGATTTTGGAGGCAGGAATGCTTGTCTGTGAGAATGAATTCAGATATCTGGATTACGATAGAACATGTTCAGAGTCGCCTAAATGATACCGTAGTATTTACTGGCTGAAGATCCAGACCATTCCGGGTAATATATTTCCCTCTGACGGTAAATGGCGTCCATTTTTCTTGTAAGAGGTCCCAGTAGAATCTAGGCTCTATTACGGCACAACCTGATAAGCTGCATTCCTCCCTCGTGTCCTTGCATCTCTAACACTCAGCCATTTAGTCTAGATTTAGAGAATTCAAAGCATAATTGTATTGATCTCTATGGAGAAGGTGATATTGATTAGAATTCTTAATTTTCTTAATTCAGTCTGAATTGGGAAAATGACTTCATTTTGGTCCTCAGTGGGGATAATGCTTTTATTGCGGTCTGTAGTGAGAAAATGGCAATAAACATTATAAAGATGCAATGAAAAAATAATAAAATTATATTTGTAACTAAACTGTCTTTAGTGAAAACAGTATGATTTAAAGTGGTTGCGAAAGAAATATTTTATTTATTCAAATGCCTAGCAAGAAGACAATATGTGAATATTAAAACCCCCAAGGGAATATCCGCCAATCCGAGGTAAAATAGTCATCGATGCAACCGTGATATTTACATACAAGTATGATATACATTTGTTCTGCTTGACGGATTCACCATTGGCATTTAGATTATTTCAGACACACTTGCCTCCTTCTATTTCACTTATATCATATAACTATTATTAGCATAGAAAGGTATATTTACGCCAACCTTTTCTAGCGAATTTCGTAAATCGGATGCGAGACGCCCTTCTTCAATAAATTATAACTTGCATCTTATGCACTTCATCTCTATAAACGATTAAGAAAGGTTCGAAAAGTCGCTAAACAGGATATATAATAGCTGAATGTTCAGACATACGATAGTGTAATATATTCTGTGATAGGGGACAGTAGGGAACAAAATGATAAAGAAAGGTAAGAAAGAGTACTTGTAACTAGGATAGGTATCTCCAAATTGTTGAAATTCTTGTAACTAGTATAGATGTCGCCACTGTGCTGCAACTTCTGCTATTGGTTAATCAGCAACATTAAGCACAGCATGTGACATCCACCAGCTGTGAAATATACATCAAGATATATGTTGTATATCCGAAATATTAGTTTTGTTAAACGTACAGATTTGATGTCTTTAATTCCTTAATGCGTTGAAAGTGACCAGAAGAAAGTCCCGATCAACATTAAATATTATTCTAAAGCTGTAAAAGTGTTTTTATTACAGATATTTTGTGTCTAAACACTCATATTAACTAATATTGGACCAAAGTTAGATGTCTGATTACCGACTAAATATGACAGAAAATACCACTAATCCACAAATAATGCTTATTGCTTATGGCTGTTTACAGTAAAAACCAACACCGGCTTTAGATACAAGCAAATTGTTAGTTTTATAGCGAACCGTTATTTCTATCTTTGGCCTACTATTTTATTCATTTCAATCTTGTTTTGATTTCTTAGTAACAAGTGCGTATGGAAGCTTTTGGCGTGTCTTGGACTCCATAAATATATGTTTGCATTTTTGGATTACATTAAACATCTCCTAAAAGTTTTTGAAAATGTTACGTATGTGATAACATGATTGACTCACAAAACAGACGATTCTGGTTCGATACTCAGTGATCTCAGTTTGTTGTAGATGGCGATAAATAATCTTCTCTCAAGATATAGCTGGAACAAAATAAATATTTAATAGCACTATATTTAATGAAGAACTTCGATCTCAACTTACTCCTATAAAGATGTACATTTGTCTTATTAATCGTCCTGTTGTAATTGTTTCGTAATTGTATATGGGAAGCTGACCTAGACTTCTCAATGATAAAAACACCAAAATTCATTATGTGAAATTCAGAAATATGTTCTTTAATCATTCATTCCGTAAATATTTGCGACTCTTTTAAACTAGATACACTTTGTCAACTTCATTTAACATTTGATTTGGTTCATGTCATCATTGTTATACGATCAGTATGGAATCATCGACAGAATCATATTTTCTTCTCATATCTATTGTTCTCTCAATAACTGTTTATATCTTGACTCACTTATTTCTCTTCGATTTTCTATATCTTAATGACTAAAAGTATAAGATGTTCCTCCGTAGTCAACATGTAATCACGAAATAATTAATTACGTGCGATAATCTGTGAACTTGGTACACTTTTAACACCTCAAAGTAAAGTCTGCGTTATACGACAATATTGGTTTAATCTATTTTCTCGTCAACTATCAAGTACAATAGAAAAAGAGAATGCGACACGTGGGGTGCAATAGACCAATTTACTCCCCGGTTGGATTCAGACATTGAACAATTTTGCATACTTCTCCGTTCGGCATTTTATGGAATAAAATGGTTGTAATGAAAAAGAGTCGTAAAAAGAAAGTTCAAGGTATGCATTAATACCAGAAGTGTTTTAAAAATACTTATATTTGTTGCATAATTTGTCTCGTATGAACATGATTATTTTATTTCAGATCTTATTAATGTAATTAAATGTCTTTTTTCGAAAGTTATTTGCATTTCTGCGTAAATATGTCTGCAATTCTAAGTATGTCTATCTTAAACTACATTAAGTATAAAATTACGTATAATTTAAACCTTTTAAGACCGTAAATACTTTGCCTTGCATATTTTGAATGCTGATGAAATAATACAGATTCACATTGCTCTTCATTGTTGCTTAGATTTGTATATAAAACACAGAAATAATTTTAATATTTATGATGCGTTGTGCTTATGGAATAAGACTATTTCACAAGAACATGGATTAATGAAATACATGTACCATCCCTTCGGAAAAAAAATCAACATTTCATAAGTATATATTTGCACTTTTGTGAAAGTTTTGTTTATTACAGGACGTTCATTTTTTCCGGTTTTCCATATAGTTTTATAATTTTGTCAAGTTTACCTGGCGGTTTTAAATGACGTGCAAAAAGTGTCATTTAGTTTTGGATTGTGGGGGTGTGTGAAAGGTAATCAGTAAACATGTGTTGGGACGACGGATGTTTACTATAAATATAGGCGTAGTTTTAGTGAAATCCGTTCAGGTGTATATAGATAACAAGGGAATTCGAAATCACTTCAAACTCTTATTCACAGCCAAAGTCATGCATCCCGATGAATAATTTGTAAAATACATTAATCACACAAAAATGCTTTGTATTTTGACCCACTTGTAATATAGGCTATTTGACGATAGTAATCTATCTTGAAATCAAAAGAAAATTAACTTGTGACGTCGATCCATGTGATAAAAATTATTGAGGAAAAAGTATTGATTTGTGCGATTAAGCAAAGTCACGCAGTTTACTAAAGGTGTATATGGCGACGATGTGTAAAGTACCGGAGGACTATACTGTGGTACTTTCTACACCACCTGTCTCCACATAATGAGTCACTGGATTCACTCATTTATTTTTCCTCACACTCGCGACTATTTTAGTTATCTAACTTTGATTTACACGATCGCTTCCGTGTTGAGCCTTATTCAAAAGTGAAATTCTTGCGGTGGATCAGCATAAAAGCTGATGACGTCTTTCGAGACATTGCACACAGTTATATAACCGCATGAATGACTAAATATTCCTCTGGGCGAGTTTTGTCATCACCTCGAACTTAAAATAACCAGGAAAAAGGGAAAATCCTTACAGATTCTAAATGTGATTACTATTTCCGTAAACTTTTTAAAACATGACTTAGAAATTGACCCTACTTACGGTAATACGAACTCTCCTGTACGAGAAATTGGTATACACAAATTTTGAACTCATGATGTCCCAATAATAAAAGTAGATGTCCTTAATATATACACGTCCGTAGGTGGAAGGAGCGTATGGAAACATTCTCAAATTTTGTAATTTTTGGATCTAAGTAAAATAAATCAAACATATATATATATATATATATATATATATATATATATATATATATATATATATATATATATATATATATATATATATATATATATATATATATTCGATATTGAAGTTGCAAGTTCAGCATGTTTTACAATCTATCTGATGTTTTTACCATTTCATCGACATTAACATGATGATTCCGGATTCTCCAAAGGCGATACAACTTCGTTAGTAACGAAGTAGGTTCACCACCTTTGCGGAGTTTTATAGCATTTTGATGTAGAAAATGTCTGGTTTGACGGTGTTTATATAAAAGGAAGACTCCACGATGATAGTAATCACGCGTCTAATGAGAGAAAAACCTTTTGCTAGAACTCTCACATTCTTTGTCAACACTTCCTGGTCAGAGTAAAGGAAACAGTCCTTTTATCTACATTGTAAGACTATGTCATTAAACGTCCTACTAGAAATATATAACTTACATACTTTTATGAACATAAAGAAATGATTCCTTTTAATATAGGTATTTTTTCTCCTTTAAGCAATATTTAATGGCATTTCTTGAACATATTCTAATGTGCGAAACTTAATTTTCTAAAGATTCAATGTTGATTAATTACAGCGAAAAAGCCAATTCTTAAAAAGATAAGATCAAAAGACATTCGAGAAGGGAGGAGAATCAGACTTGGATGTCGTGTGAAGACGGCACGACCTCCACCCACCTTCCGATGGGAGAAAGATGGGGAGGAAATCAAAAGCAGCAAACGGATCAAAATAAAATCCAACAAGTACGTTCAACATTGATCTTGCAGTTTTTAACTGTATCTTCACATATCAGTTTCTTCAAGCATATTGATAGTATATCTAATTTATCTAGCAATTTTGTCGTGCAGTTGGATATAATTCACACATTTGTAGCATGTTTTGCTGGGCGAGGTCGTAAATAAATTGAGCTATTTTTCAGACGCGGGTCTCGACTAACGATCAGGAGGGCTTTGAAGACGGATGGAGGGGAATACAGATGCATCGCAACAAATGTAGTGGGAACCACAGAATCAGTGGCAAGTTTTAAAGGTTGGTAAACATTCATCATTCTTATGACGCTTGTAGACAGTAACACAATACTTACATACCCTTTCATGTGGTATACGTATTGACAGCTAAATTGAGGAAAGTGTATAGATTGTCTCGCAGACTGGGTTCACTTCCACTGCTGAGTCTGTACAGATACTCGTGGTTAGGTTATGAAGTGGTTGTGACGATTTCGTAGAATGTACCTTGGGACCCCAAGTATTTCATTCGTCAGATTAGACAGGAGTCTTTAAGTTCAAACTTAGAAAACAAATCTAGCAACTCTCCTCTTTCTATTGTTCATAGTGTTTTGTTTACGATTAAGCGAATGAAAGCGTCTATTGTATTCTTGAGCCAATTGTGTTGAACATGGAGCAGTTTACGTGTGGTTGTGTGCCATATTTTTGTATGGTCAGTTTAAGAAGATCATCTGTACTAGGGTCAGATCTTACCTAACTCGCCGTCTAGATAAACCTATTGTAATTTTTTTAACCACTATGTAGTAGGATTTTCTCTGCTGCAATCTGTCAAAAATACGCGTCATTTAGATTTTAATATGGATTTATATTCTGGGATCAGCTTGACAGACATAAACTGGGTTGCTTAGGTTTCACTAGATTGGTTAGGCATTTCTTTTCTTGACCATAACTCGTAAGATTATCGATTCGGATAAAGTAGGAAGTGTGTCTATTAATACACTACAGTTTATAAGTAAATCTGCACCTGTGTTAATACTTGGTGCCTTTCAGATTATAATTCAATATTAATCTACTCGGGGATATTAAGCACATGCATCACATTCCTGTTCAATACAGAGGTCTCTAGAGATTTCCGCTGTAATCACATACATGTATTCTGCGTTTAAATACAAATGCATCGCATACATTTACATGCTTTGAATAATATATACTTGACTTGGTCGTTTTAAACTTTGAAAGTCATATTGACATTCGATTTTACGCGAAAGATTTTTACGCAATAATAAAGATTATGTCTATCCCCAGCAGCGATTTGTACTTATAAGTAGGGACAATATGACGTATCGTATATCTATCGCAACCTTGAAAAATTCCGCCTCATGCTGTGACATTTCAATTGTTTTTATCAAGAGTTCGAATTCTCCTTGATGGAACCTGCACCTGTATTGTACAATGTAATATGACATGAAGTGATAATAGGGTACAGACGCTTGGCCTTCGTTAGATTTAATTACCTACTTTGTTCCTGTAGACCACCAACAATGGCTATACCAAGCTCATTATAAA
Source organism: Pteria penguin (assembly GCA_035048485.1). Lineage (NCBI taxonomy): Eukaryota > Metazoa > Mollusca > Bivalvia > Pterioida > Pteriidae > Pteria > Pteria penguin. Next base: position 25,618,076 of record CM068580.1, read on the forward strand.
CGCGCTGAAAATTCCGTGTGCATAAAATGTGCACTAGGGAGACCCAGGAAGGCGAAAACAGGCGCGTAAGGTTATCGACCTTGGACCTTGATATCCTTCTCATTATTTCACACTGCTATAGTGCGGCGGTCCCTGCCCATGCAAGTATTCTTTCGAACAGATTTGGTGTACTTATTAAACGCATGGTTCGCAATGTAAGTGATCGGGTTCGATTCCGACAGTGTGCAACCATGATAAGAAGTAACTTACTCTAATTCGCGATTGCTGGAAGCGACGATCCTAAATAAACGAAACCAACCCGTTCTAAGAACTTCACTAGTGGATTAAACATTTAAATAAACAGAATAGAGGATCTTCTTCTTCTACTACTTCTTCATCTTCTTCTTCTTCTTGACACAGAAATTGCAGATACTTTAAATGATGTAAAAGTCATCAGAAGAGAGTAAATCATTTTACTCTAAGCAAGGATGTTTATGACGTAAATGTTAGATTGATAAGCCATAAGATTGTTAATGTTATAACACAATCTACACAGAAAGGCGAAACTGAACATGTTTGCTAATAAACTAGACTTTAAGAAAAAATTCGATGAAATTGTTCAATTAAAGATTCCTAAAGTACGTCTTGAGAAAACTGCATCCATTGCGTAAATATTATGAATATATAAACATACGAATATAAACATATCAAGACAAAGTATGGAGCCAACTTATTGATACAGTAATTACCTACAAACTTTACATATACAGTTATGTATACGGTTCCTGCGTTGTATTCGCCAGATGTGTACTTTGATATTGTTTTTCAACACACGACTGTCAAATCTCAGTAAAATTTGATCAGAAATTTCTTAATAAATTTGCTTTATAGATTAATTTCATGTTATACATGACAATTTAAATACCCGGATTGTATGCCTCGTGTTAAGTCCAATCTCCCTATTGATCACAGTTAATCTTAACGTCGTGGGTTTTGCCAATTGTCCTAACCTCTTGTGCTTTTCATGTTTGTATATATGTAAGATGTATAATACGACAGATGAGGGTCGTAGATTGGGTCTGGAATTGTGATCTAATATAATTATGGTGGATGTACATTTGTCGACGCTTCAACCTGTGAAAAGGAAAAAATATCAGTGGAGAATACCTTTCAATCGTACAAAATGTATATTCGAGACAAGGAGTATCTATCAAGGTCAGTGAGACAGATGTGTTCTGATTCACATGCAATGTAACAAACGTTTTCTGTTTAAAAACTAGCCCCGACTATAGAGAAAAGTCAGTTCAACAGATAAAAAGTTAACTACTATTAGGAATACCCAGTGTTTTAGTTTTAAATTTTACATGTGTTTCTAATGTACGTCATAAACCTGTGAAATGCATGATGCATTAGAGTTTTAAATGATCTGCTATCAAAATATATCCACCTATTGTTTTTGCCGCTTCCAGGCTTTTAGGTAATATAACAAAATGTAGAATATTAATAATTAAAATTGTGTGTATAGAGTCATGATTTCATTACTATAGACTCGTTAGGCTATTCACGCTGATTGTAAGATATGCATGTATTGATATATATTTTCATATTTCAGTCAAACCAAAACTGAACCGGAACACCAAAAAAACACAACGACCAAAACGTAAGTTCAATGTTTCCACTACACAGTTTGTGGTTTATACCACACCAGTAATGAAAACATGTATCCTACGGAGCCTGAACGTATGCTGCTTTCTCAAATACACATGAAGAGCACTGACCATACATTATAGAAAATCGCAGACAGATGTGTTAGAGAACCCCTCTTTCAATGTAACCATTACGACGAAAGCTTTGAGACGAGAGCGAGTGCTTTGAAGCGCACCGTAGGAATGTCTGTAGATCACATTAACCGCTGCTATCTTCAAGTCTTCGAGAATATCGCAGACTTTTTATCATGTTTGCAACTTGTTGATTCTCTAGGACGTCGATCGTTTCGGTACATACTGCAGGTAGCGGTCATATCTGATTCAATTTGCAAAATGAAATTGTCAAGGCCAGAGGCAGCATTCATATCTTACCAACATCATGCAGATACAGATAATATATATGTAAATAAACTGGAAGATCAATCTCAAAAGTAAGATAGAAATAAAGAAATTGGTATTTTGAAAACTTGAATCCAGTCGTAAAACTTTTGCAAACATTCTCTATAAAAGTATTCGCTGGTCCGTTTATTTCCATTCGTACACGGGGGTTAATATTTAAGAACGCTGTTAAGATTATATGTTCTTTTGTATCATTAAATGTGTGGTTTGCCTCTTTTTATCTGCTGTAGCGAGTGTTAAGACCCTCCATATACCTCTCTTTATCTGCTGTAGCGAGTGTTAAGACCCTCCATATACCCTTTCATCTTGAGTGAATGATCTTATAATCTGCTTGCTTTCGCTGACCTTCCCTTGTGAGTTGGGAGATGGTTCGATGCTAATGGGGTGTGTTCTGCTCAAAGTCACCGGGGGTTCAATCTCAATAAGTAGACCTAACGAGAGAACAAGCGATTTTGCACCAGTATATTGAACTATGTAACGAGGGGTTTTAGAAACGTCATCCATCAAATTGCAAATTTTGAACTTTTGAAGATATGTGCTGGGAAAGAAATTATACTGAAATCATTGAATTACAAAGAGCTTAAAGTGCATATGCCCCATTGTGATTCCATATTCCTGCCGACATCATAATAGTTGTGTACGTGTATATTTGAGTAATCATCATCATTGTCTGTAGTAGTGACTAGTTTATTACAATCCCGAGTTTTTCATGACCTATTGGCGACACGGCCATCCATAAAAACATCAACAAAATACTTATTTCGTTATTTCGTATTTCTTTGTTTTATGGACCATGTCAGATTGACCTCAAGTGGACACCATGTCCTCATGCAGGATACAACATTCCTGTTAATTACAGAAGACTGCACAATTGTCTTGTGACAGAGAAGACTGTATATACTCATTGTGAATGGCCCAGGACAAAAGTGTGCCCACTGTATACATGTACGGTTTTAACATATTTTTATGATGACCTCCTTTCTAAAAATCGTACAAGTTGAACTAACATCAAAACTCGGGAGACATACCTAGATATTTTTTCAATTTGAATAAAATGCTATGTTTCATTATACATTACCATTTCGCCTTATGACATATGGTTTAACATTTACGATAATACTTCATTTTTCGGCTTTTATCGGGACACCTAGGTGGTAATAATTTCGTAGGAGCGCCTTGTCTTTGAAAGATGGTTCAATTACTTCCGAAATCCATTCAGAAAATGAAGATCTGTAAACATTTTGAAGTTGAGATAGCTTATGACCCACATTTTCATTTTATACGATATAATTTTGATATCTTTTTTCAGTGCGAGCCAATAATAGTTTGACTTTTCTTTGAAACGAGATACAATCCCTTTTGGCATAGAACATGCTAATAACCTTTAGTTTTAACACATGTGCATTTCAATGAATAAAGAATACAAAATAAAATTCCTTCGTTTCTATCAGTAAATTATGAAAAGTGAATGAGGTCATCATTTTAAAATTGTTTGTTCATTATCTACAAGCCACGTGGTCGGAAGATACGACTAAAGTACAAATGCTTTGCATTAATACGAATAAGAAATATTACGCAACTCTTAATCTAAATCTCCCGAAAACGCCTTACAGTCAATATCATTCACCAATCTGTGTATGTACCGAATTATCTATATGCTCCACAATTGATTGGTCCGTCATCACTTTAGGATTGCATTGACATACGCGCTGAAAACAACACCGTAATATATTCTGTGGTCGTTGATTGACAGAATTGAGGTTTAACACAATGTTATGTACGAAATTGACGACGACGACGATGATGATGACGATGATGATGACGAAGACGATGATGACGATGATGATGATGACGATGACGATGATTTTGATGATTTTGATGATGATGATGATGATTTTGATGATGTTTATCTAGCATCGTTAGTAAAATGCATTACAATTTAGATTCAAGCGTGGGAGACGGCTCCAAGTTTAGGCCAAGATATTATTTTTCTATGTTACAATATCAGTTAGCTGTTTCTTTTGGGGGAAATGGGAGATTTCAATTTAATAAAACATAAAGAAAGTAACTTGCTGTATGCCTCTATGGCATCCACATCGAAAAGCGATTAACATCCTTTGACCCTTGGAAGGTGAGAATTAGCGGTGTCTTGTTCTTACCCACCCTAATCAAAACATTCACATTTATTTTTATTTATTTATTTATTTACTTATAATATTATACATTGTATTTATACGAATTATTTTTTGACTTTTCAGCTACTACTACACCTACTGTGCCATTGCGGTATAAACCCTGTCTTCCTAAAGATAAAGACTATTGCTTAAATGGGGGACAGTGTCGTATCATCGTGGAAATCAAGCCAAACGTAAAATCGTGTGTGTAAGTACCTTTGCTTTGTGTATACTACATGCATCTTATCTATCTTCTTTTTCCGACTATGATACATCAGACTATATTTCTAGGGATTATACGCTGTAAGTTTTGCCTACACTTTTATTAGATGAAAGGAAAGTATTTTCCATATGCTAACTCTGCGGGATGATTTTATTTTGCAGCAACCAAACAATAAGATTACTACTTTGTATGTAATTTTATTTGATGATATGAGTTGAACTTCTCTCTGACATAAACCATCCCCTTCTAGATTAGTACGTCAAACAAAATCAGCTAGTTTCACTCAATTGCGCTCCTAATTACAAAGTTAATCATGCTTTCCAACAATCACATTTCCAGCGCGAAATTCCTGATTATTGTAGGAACGATGTGATTGTTGTGAACAATACTTTGGTCAGATCATGAGAAGTTACTGAAATCTTGATTTTCAATAACTGACAATAAATAGAAAAGTGTTCTTTGAAATAATTGAATTTGTATAAGGTTACGGAAAGCAGCTGTTTCTTTCATGTACAACAGCAGAGGAACAGAGTCATCTATCAAACACAGAGGAATCACAAATGTCTGTTGTCTGAGCATTAATATTTTATCTCGCCATGGGTCTCCCGTCAACAGGTAGCTAACCCGAACAGACAGCTGTTCGAATCGACTCTAGATTATGTGATACCACAAATATTCTTGTGTGTTTTTACATGACGGTTTACCTTCTACATAGACCATTCTTATCTATTGAACTTAAGTAACATCACCGGTAGCGGTTTACGATCATTCATGTTTCTTCACATATTGGCTTAATGATGAGTAGATGTGTGGAAATTCTTCATACAGACGATAAAATTATCTCTCTTATCTAACGTTATCAACTCAACAGTGCAAACCCATGGAATTATCGTTAGTGCCTACCCCATTTGGATTCTGTAAATTAATGATAAAGCTAACAGTAAAAAGAGTAAGCAGTCTAGAACGAGACAGTGGCGACGTCTGGTGGTATATACCACGTACCACATTAGTGAGATTGGCTTTGCATTGTACCTGAATTAAAAAAATTAATATGTAAGGCACTCGTTGCAATACACAAAAGGTTTATCCTAATCTATTATGGGATTATTTTTCAGCCTTTTCTTGCAGAAAAAATTCCTAATACACCAAAGCAATTCTTTTTACAATAAATGAAGCACTTTACATTGTTTAACATTTGATGATATTGTTGTTGATTGATGACTGGTATTATTTATCAGTTGCCGGGAGAACTATAAGGGCGAAAGGTGCACACATAGAAGTCCAGTCATCGGCGGCATTTTGGATGACCCTGGTATGGTAGCCATGGTTACGATACTAAGCATTCAAATTCAAAAGCATGGCATGTTACACGTGACACACCCGCATCCTATCAAAACGTTCTAGATAAACCAATTACATCTGAAATTCAAACTTTAGTTTATGTTACTTTAGCTATCAAAAAAGAGAATTTAAATCAATTATATCAGAAATTCAAACTTCTTGTCATGTTACAGAGGCTAGAAAAGCGAAAATCTAAGTCAATCATATGATATTGATACAAAAGTGATAAAAGAATGGCTGTAAAATCCGTCTATAGTTTCTGAGGAAATTGCGAGCACTGCATGCCTAGGCATAACGATAGTAAATACATCGTATTAGACAGCGATTTAAGCATGTTTTTTTTTTCGCCGATTGACCCTGTAGTCGTTATATGTAAAGTTTGACAAAACATAAGTAAAAGCTAACAGCATCAAGTATACATAAATTTATTGAAATGGAATGTTATTTAGCATGTTTCGAAATTATTTAGAAAAGACACGATGGATTGATGCCAGGTCCTAGATTTATGTGTAGATATAAAATATAAATTATCGAATTCCACTGTTGATACTAATGTTAGATTGCAATGAATAGTTGAAATATTTGTTTATTTTGTGTAATGTACATACCCCGATCTTAAACTGCATGAAATGAAACCAATAACATCGTTTGAATACAATCAGTTGGGGCTTTCTTCAACGTGTTAAACTAACAATCACCCACATTTGTGTGCTGGCCCATACTTTTATAATATTGTACAACCTATAGAAGGTGAAGAAGTGGTTACAAAAAAGTTTTCTTCCGACGTGTCCAAGTTACGAATTTATATCTTTATGAATTTACACAGAGCGGTCAAACATGAAGGCAATATAAACGTTTACTATATAACATTCAGTGTTTTTGAAACAAAAAACAATAAGATACTTTTTGTACTTTTCATTTATTTACCATTTTTGTCATATTATAAATAATTATAAGAAATGATAGACATAGGCAGGTGCTCGTTTTAAGGGTAGTTCGAGTTTGAGACGTTTTTAGATAGTGAAATGTTGTGTGTATATAGTGACATGCCATGTGTTGGGACGACCTGTTGTGGATTTGAATGTGTTGAGACCTTGGGAAATCCGGTCACCCTGCACGATTCAGTACCATACTCTGTACATATGACACATATTCTGACTTCATCATCAACTAACTCTCAGACGAGCAGGTGGTCTGATAGGCATATTATATATAGGGCATTCAATAATGGACGTGAGACCAAGTTATATGTCAAATTGTTATCTGAACTAGTAAAATTGATACTAAAAAAATTAAGGGAAGGAAATATATATTAAATTCAACCGAGTAAATTTCATTGTTTTATTATTTCTGTTTTTGTTCATTTCGATACACAAACATTTTGTATCAATTGATGCACATCAAGACGTTTCTTTATCCATAAAGCGTGCAAAAATCATGTCTTATCAGATTTTACAAAAAAAAATAGATCTGAATTAAGAAATACTTGGTGCTCGGAGACGTTGACGAGTTGATGATAGGTCAGAGTATGTGCAGATGTTTTATATATCATGCTTGCTGCTGTTTGCTCGCACTGCCACATTACCCATCCGTCATATTATTATTATCTTTCTGTATATTCATTTTCTGTGTGTTCTACCGCTGTAGGTGCCTGGAGTCTTATATAGGCAAGCGTTGTCAGTACTTCAGAGGTCCCATTCAGAAAAAAATACTTCCAGCAGGTAAACGTCCTTATTCCTTCTCATGTAATATCGTCCATGACAAAGGTTATAGGAGGGGTTGCAAAAAAAGGTCATTGAATAATACTTTTAGTGAAAGGGGGTTAAAACGTGTTTAAGGGTATACATTCAGAATAAGGAAGAGGTTCATAATGAAAAGATATCATAAGTAACATATCTTTTTATTCTGGAAGGAATAATTGTTGATTCTTCAAAAGAAATGAAATTCTTATGTGAGTGACATGTGTAAGCAGAACTGAGACTTTAGAAGGAAAATTTGCTATCTCTGTATGCTATAGCTAAGAAATAGATACACTTGGATATTCATGGATGGGAAGGGTTAATCGTATAATACGGGTCTTAATATTATTGCAATATTTATTACACGAGTTTCAAGTACATGTATATTACTATTTTCCCCCGGACTGTTACCCATCTCTTACAATGTATGTACCCCTACAACTTTCACAATACACGCTTTAATAACCTGAGGGTCAGAGTGGTTATTTTATAACATAATGTTATAAAAGAAGAATGTGTGATGAAAAGGTAACACACTAATGTCTTAATGAATTTAATTACATTATTTTTGTTTATTTCTATTCGGTGTTAGTATATACTTATACGTTGTGCAATGTTGTCTCATATTACGAGTTTTACCTAAATTTCTTTACCGTGGTATTTCTTATATTTATTTTTGGTACGGTCTATTGCTAGCTGCAGAATTTCTCTTTAAGACACGCTAGTAGAGATCAGCTTCTAATATGCTGTAGATGCGATGTCGTAGTCCTTTTTTGTTTTATGTTTGGGAGGAGGTTCCTCACATAAAAAGAATGGGGGCTACGACTTTGCCACTAAAATTGCCAATGCTCCAAAGCAGAAAAATACGTAAAACATAAAAAGTAATGTGAAATAAAAGATGAACACATGACTTATAGACTCACAGAATAGAGAAAATTTGATCGTGATTCGATTGATAAAATTGTTGAGGTATCATATAAAGGAATGGGTTAAAATTGTAGAAAAGAAACTTGGAGCGTTGGATCGCATTCATTTATCTTTCATGTAATCAGAAATACCAATATCTATGGTGTACGTATATTCGGAAGCTATATTTTTCGTATATATAAGTATATAATTGTATGTAATATACCAGAGTTTCAAGTATATCTTAGTGTACATGCACCGCTTCAAGAATCATTAATGAGGTACTTCCTGTCATTGTTAATTTTTAAGTTTCTATTTTGGATGAGTAATGTATGAAATGAACTAAGATTAAACAAAGCAGGAAAAACAACTTGAGAAAATGAAATACGAACGTCATCGTGTCATGTTTAATTATGAAGCTTCGGTATAAAGCATCCCGTAGTCATGGGCGAGTTTACTTAGTCATTTAACATCAACCATCCTAAATATGAAAAGAAATTGATAATTTCATCAGAAATGTATAAGACCTCTAGAATCAATGGTCGATGCTATTGCGTCGCAAAGTCTGGTATTTGTTTGGGGGGAAAATTGTAAATAAAAAAGAAATTTTAGAGCATGGTTACCGTTTCTTCCATACCTCTTATAAGAAATTAACAGATGGTAACATTTGTCTATTGTAAACTTTACTGTGGATTTAGAAAAATCAATCCAGCTACGCTGCAATATCGGTGCCGCTCCCGGACATGATTTGAGTTATGAAAGTAGAACGGTTGTAAATGAGAATAAAAGTAGAACGGTTATAATTGAGAACGTTTATGTTCATGAAGTAAGAGGGGTAACTCTAATATAAAATTTTAAACTTTCAGATACCCAGAAATTAGAAAGAGATCGTACATTGGCAATCATTGGCATTGTGATTGGAATTTTGATCTTTGTTTGTATCTGCATTGCATCTTATTTCTTGGCTAAGTAAGTATTATTTTTATAAACAAATGTTTATTTATATGTGTATGTAAATATGCCAAACCATATGTACGCGGCCATTTCTTTAAAGCAAAACAGTCGGTTCAAACACTACGCTAGAACTCGGTCTAGTCTGTTTAAAATCCAGGTTCGAATCCTTGTTGCATCTCATGGGAACAACTGTCACTGTATTTACCAAATCTTCACAATATCAAGGCCCTTACGCAAACTCTCGTCCAAAGTCGCTGTTCAAAAGCTGGGCTTCCAATAAACAACACGTATTTTCTTACAAGCGTAGCTTTTTAAAAAGCTTAGGTTGCAATCGGAATAGCATTAAATCTTCAAGCTGTTGGTCACAAAGCCAAAGGGCTTTATGTAAATTTATAGGAATTACATGTACTGGTTTTTGAAACCATCTTTTTATGCGCAGTTGTGAATTTTCCCGCTAAATTTTTTAAAATCACGCCTCATTTTTCTCTTATTAGGAAAGTAGTCGCGTCTTTTTTTTTTTCCTTTTTAGGAAAGTCTCTCGGATATTATCGTTAATATTCGGAAATAAGTTGGTTTGTGTAGTGAGAAAATATTTTTCTAAAAAAATTGTGAACAAAATATCTATTTCTAGAAATTTCAATATTTACAGCAGAATTATGTGCTAACAGGCCGATTGCAATGATAAATTATTCCTGATTGGTTCCATATGTTTAAATCGGAATCAATCAAGTTTTAAATCGTGACTCTAACTTTTAAATAGTGACTTTTGTCGAGGGATGGAATCACAAAGCCTTGAAACTGTGAAGACGCGTGTGGTCTAGTAGGCTTTGTCACCAAACACTTCCTAATTCATGCTAATAAATAAATCCAGTTTCCAGTTATAAAATGCAGTAATAATGTGAAGAAAATATTGGATACTACATGTTCATTTATTAGTTTCGGGTGTGACTGGTCGGCAGGGAATGCTTTCTCCTCCATAGCACCTGATCCCCACTTCTAGATGTTTCTGGCGGTGCGTGATTGCCTTTACTCATGATGTTTCTGGCGGTGCGTGATTGCCTTTACTCCTCATTTGGTCTTTTTATATCGATTTTCCGACAGAGCATTAATCAGTGTCATTGTTTTATTTACAGACGAAGGAGGGAGCGTTTCCTCAAACGACAAGAGAAGAGGAAATATGATAAAAGTGTTGCACTTGGAAATTCTACGAACAGTTACTCCTATCTAAAATTTCCACAAAATTTGGAATTTTCTAGCAACTACCCGGAATTTGCCAAGATGAAATTAACGCGCCAAAACACCACGACCACGGTATAATATTACTCTTGATTGATGAAAGTCTCTCTCTCTCTCTCTCTCTCTATTTGGAACAATACAATGAAACGTTATTAACTCTCTATTTCGAAAAACAGAAGGTATGATATATATAGAAATTTAAGACATTCATTTAATAACATCCTTACTTCTGTTTTCTAGGACACTCAGACAGACGACATTGGACTTTATCAACCAAACTCAAACCCCAAAGTAAATCTGTACCTGAACCCCATTGAAAATGTTGCAAAGAGAAACTCTGTTAATGGTACACCTAATTCCCGAAGCAGATTGTCTGGGGTGTCATTGGGTGATAAACCAAGTACTCCACCAAACTCACCGGATTCTGTTTCCAACACTTTTCAGAAAATGCCAGAATATACCCAAGAAAAACCTAGGCTATCGATCAATGAAAACAGCGAGAAAAGATCAAAAAGGCATTCCCATGGTAACGGTGATCGTGATTACAGGAGGAAAGGCGAGGTTCCCAGAATCAAAATATCTGACTCTGGAAGTGACACCTCCGGATCTTACGGCTCGTTGAGGATCAGTGAAGACAGTCCACAAACAAACTCAATGAAGAAAACACAACAAAAAGCCTTTTTGGAAAATAATCCTTCACAACATATTTCCAATAAAACTAATAGAAATAATGTATTCAATAATAAGACTGCGAAACGGGACGGACTGCTGTCTAGGACATCCGCGAGTGAATCGCCCTCCACAAGTACGGAGGAAATTCATGCCCATTTTTCTAAATGTGGTCGTCATAAAGCAAGGAAATATTCCGATACCTTGTCATGGAATGAGCGTGGTTCGCCGGAACATCAAACACTAGACACGGATAATACGATAGAAGATCCACGGTACAAGAATTTCACACATGGTAGATACGCTAATGGCTATGATTGTAATGATGCTCCCACCGTCCAACATGCTGTGTATGAGGATGAACCCTCAATACCCATATGACCGTGGAATCGTATAAACCGCGATATTCCATCAAAAGGCTTTTAAACCACTTCCCTCCAGTGAACGCTTGAAACCAGAAAGCGCCATGAGGTGGCCATGACAGTTTTCGATTTTCAGCTCTTGAGAACTGAAAACGTAATGCAATATTTGCAAACCGTTATGTACGTGTTATTGTATAGTGCTGATTGAAATCCGATTGCCTTGTATTATTACCAGGTCATAGCTTTAAATGTTTAATTTTCGTGTAAGGAACAAAAACGCAATTAAATGCCAATCTCAAAAGAAAGAAAACGTGATAGAGAAACATTTGAAGGGGATCCTGAAGTTGTACATAATACTTCCAATCTTTCCAGGCATATGAAATGCCCCATACAAACTCTTAGAGAGATTGATCATTCCAGCGATATAAGGTGATGACAGTAACCCAGTGACAATTTTCGTCGTGATAAAATACTCTCTGGACGCAAGAACCATTTCTATTGAATATACAAGCAATGAAATCGTAATATGTAAACTGATTTAGAACGTATTGTGACTCTCATAATTGAGAAAAGACAATCATTAAGAAATATCCATACATATATATACATATATTTATATGTGTTGTACACATGTCGCACGCATACACATGTATATCATAGAAATAGTTGCATAAAATTGTTTCAAAACTGAAAACGCCTAGCAAACAAAAAAAAAAAAAAAAAAATCGGTTGATATTGTAAAACTCGTTCTTCTGTTAAATTGTTTAACATTCAGAAAAGGTAAAATGATGTTATTTAATATGTACTTTGCCTTCGGCTGTAGATGGTATAGGTTTTTGAAATTTAAATGGATTTTACTTAAAGATAAAAATGAGTGCATTTATATATTGTTGTAACGTGCTCTGTCTGATGATGTGTTAACTGATTTTCCAGTACATTCCTTCACTCTGCCATAGTGTACATACACCATCCAGTCCTATTTATTTCATAGCTGTACGTAATTCTTACTTTTTCGACATTTGTATATATTGTACCTTTTATACATGTTAGCTCAGAGGTATGAATTTATTGTACGAAATGATTATGGTAAACATTCATCTCCATTTTTCTTTTTTGGGAGGGGGATGTCTTGTTCAGTATGTGTGGTAAATACTCTGAAGAAACCGGAACCAATGAAATATGATATACCAGTAAATATTACGGGTGCGAGTCACGATGCATGGCTTTCTAATTTATACTCTATTAAGTGTCTCTGAAATTCCGAAAGTTTTAATATGAGAGAGATTTACATATGAATTCGATTTTCAGAGAACCTCCACATAAAAACTCGATAAATCATTATTACTACTAATTTTTCGTTCGCGAATAAGAATACTTAGTATTCGTTATCGATTCATGTTCTCGCCATTACTTAACGAGAGCAAAAAGATACAACTCTTGTTCGAAAGTTTTCATTTGTAAGAGCCTAAGATGTGATCAGTTTTACATTACCATCACATTCGCGTCAGTTTAACATACTGTACACTTGCCATAAAACAACACTGCCACTCTGTTACATCATTTCATAAATCTGTTATATTCAGTATTTGTATGTTGGCTTGTCTCTTCTTCATACACTATATGAAAAAGAAAATTAATTACAAGGTGTTGATATTTATTTTAATGCTTCTATGAATTTGAATATATGAAAGATTTAAGACATTTATAAAATATGTATATGTTCATGAACATGATGTGATATATATATATATATATATATATATATATATATATATATATATATATATATATAATGCTTTAATGTGAAATTGTTTTGACTTCTTTACTATGCATCAGTCTACAAATCTCAATAATGCATAGATTTTGGGGAATAAAGTATTTAGCATGAAAAATTTAGATAGATAAAGATTTTTTTTATTAGAAAGAAATAGGTGTCATTAAGTAGGGATTTTTAATTTTAAAAACCCCAAAGATTGACTTCTTTGTATGTTTTAATTAAGCTGTTAGTTTTTTAATTATTACATTGAAAATTCTACTTCTTTTTAAAATAGCGACTCAGCGACTCTGTTATCTTCGCGAAATAACAAACTGAATCTTAATATATATATATATATATATATATATATATATATTATATATATATATATATATATATATATATATATATATATATATGTTTCCTGCTTTGGGTAGTCTTACTTTCTAAGTTCATGTACATATATTATTACCTAAAGTTTATTGAAATGTGCAAGATAAAGATGTCAATTTAAAATTTGTGTAATTTATTAATTTGGCACAACTCTTTGTATAGCATAATTTAAAATTTTTCGAATAAAACCAAGAAGCATTTACGACCTTAAAGTTGAAAACTGTATTCATCCAAAGCGGTTTTTCTAAAAGTATGAAATCCATTTTTGTATAGTCCCGCCGTCACAAACTCTTGTATGAGTATTTACAATATGTAAAAGTTCGGGGTTGAGGGCGTCTGACTTCCACTGATTGGGGAGAAAAATTGATATGAAAGTAAGAAAAGAACATTTCTATGATATCTGTAAGATTAAGAGCTACCTGTGCCCGTGGTGCATACGTACACAGTAGACTCGCACTGAGCTACCTTTGCCCGTGGTGTATATGTAGCCAGTAGACTCGTACTGAGCCACTTGTGGCCGTGGTGCATACGTACACAGTAGATTCGTACAGAGCCATCTGTGCTCGTGGTGCATACGTACACATACTCATACTGAGCCATCTGTGTCCGCAGTGCATACATAGCCAGTAGACTCGTGCCGAGCCACCTGTGGCCGTGATGCATACGTACACAGACTCGTACTGAGCCATCTGTGCCCGTAGTGATTATGTAGCCAGTAGACTCATACTGAGCCACCTGTGCCCGTAGTGCATACGTAGCCAGTAGACTTGTACTGAGTCACCTGTGCCCGTAGTGCATACGTAGCCAGTGGTGAATACATACACAGCAGACTTGTACTGAGCCACCTGTACCCATGGTGCATACGTAGCCACTAGACTCGAACTGGCGGCAGAAATTTTACCTTCCTCTCTCTCTCTTTTGGTTTTTTTTTTTTTGTTTTTTTTTTTTTTTTTGGTTTTGTGGTGCTATTTATGACTGTATATACTAGTAAGTAGTATGTGCTGCGACTTTTGTTATGTTGGAATCTGTCATTATTTATTTACCAAATAAAGATATATGCATATAAAACAGTAATTATTTACATATTTACTAGTTGCAAATTATTTGTAAATGTTAGGCATTATAGGAAATTAGATGTGATGTATTTTTGTATAAAAAATAAAGATGTTTTGCATGTCTGTTTTAATCTATACTACACACACACACACACACACACACACACACACACACACACACACACATATATATATATATATATATATTTATTATAAACAAAATATCTTTGTTGCACACACACACACACACACACACACACACACACACACACACATATATATATATATATATATGTATTATAAACAAAATATCTTTGTTGCATGTTAAGAATTTACAATTATTGGGACAAACAAGGTGCTTGGCTTGTGATGCAAGCAGTCCTTGTTTAAGAGATAGTTACCTCTTGGTTCCATTATATAGTTGAAAGTGACTTAACCCACCAACCACACCCAAGAAAAACCGCAAAACAAGTAATTTTAGGTGTACTTAAATAAATGCAACGATACCGCACTTTTTATCAAGACCACGATAGGTATATTTTAGTCAAAATAATAGTTTCAGTTATACTTTTAATCGCCCATCAAAATTGGACATTTTACAGTGCAGCGTGATGCATCTTTCTGTTCGTTGTAGACGAGGATAAAAAAAATGAACCCCTGGAGCTTTGATCATCAAAATTGGCACATATGTACCTCATGGTAAGGGTACGACGTTTTTTGGGGGGTTTTTTTGGTTTTTTGTTTTTGTTTTTTTTTTTGGGGGGGGGGGGTGTTTTTTTTTCACTTGAGCTGAAGGTTGAAGTCAAAGAACACCGTTTATCGTCTATCAGTTCGTCTTCGCCCGTAAATTACTCATATGCTCAAATTTATCCATAGAACGACTGAAACTCTGCAGGAATGAAATGCTGAAGCACAGATACTGCATTATTTTATAACTAACACCCCCCCCCCTTCCCCCGGAGACGATATACGAGGAGGTCTTATATCGTCTCGTTCCCCTTTTCCAGGGGAAAGGGAACGAGATGATATAAGGAGGGTTAGTTATAAAATGGCTTACTGGACTTTGTCATTTTTACTCATATCAGACATTTCTTTGATTTTCTCATTGTATTTGCTTATAATTTATCCATCTTTGTCTGTGTTCATCTGAATTGAGTGTATAAATGTAGTTGTAAAGAATTGGAATGAAAATTTTATTTTAAGTGGATCATGTTTGGGAAAACTTGTACCAATATGAAAATTGTACAATTGGGAGTAGAATAAACAAAGCTGGCACATATGTTCTCTTATGGACGTCTATGATCTTCATAATCATTGGTTTGAGATCAGTGTCAAAATAGTGTCAATAGTGTCAAGAAAGTGTCAAGAAAACATGTAGGCAATATACATACTAAACTTCAAGGGCTATGATTATCAAATGGTTTTCAGGGGACGATAATATTTCAATGACATGTATCAAAGGTCAAGGTCAATGTCAACTTGAAAGAAATTTCTTCTCTACCAGACTGAAATATTATTTATAGGAAAGCGATGTCTCCTGAACTACATTTAGGGCCATCCATCCAATATCAAGGTCATTGTCAAGCAAGGAGAAATTTCTTATCTGGACCATAATTTTGTCCTCTTCATTACAAGAAGTTTATTCGTGGTAGAACTGTTCTTTATAGAATGGTGGCGTACCATGCCCTTGAATCAGGGTCATGCATGCAAGATCAAGGTGTTATTAATATAAGGGATATTTTCTTGTCCGGAACATGCGTTCTACAGGCTTCTTTGGATAAGTTCATACTCTAAATAAGAAAGTCGTGCATCATAATTCTACAAACCTTGAATACAGGTCAAACATTTTATGTCAAAATCTCCCTTACGAATTACTATGGGTGATTTGAGATATTGAACTAATATTTGCTATGAAAATATACAAATTTGGTTCGAATTTCGGTATGTGATCTAATTTAGTAATTCTACTAAAGTAATGCGCTTTGTAGAGAGTTTCTACCCTGCAACAAAGCGACTAGCGCATTAAGCAACATAGGAGTTGCACTTATACAAACTTTATAACTACCGTAGCAATCAAATCTTGGAAGCTCATCTCCAATTCTATATCTAAATATCTAACAGGTGGATGGCAGCTGTATCATACTATAGAAATTTACATCGTTTTTAAACTATCTATTCATTTCCAAATGATGGGCATAAAACAGTAACATGATTGCCCATTCATAACAGTTATACATGTAATTAACTTGTATGTACATGTACTTACATAGTAAATGTATATACCGTGATTAAATGACGTACATCTTATAATTTGGCTTCAGTCTTACCGGTAATAGATATATTTCAAGATGGAAGGTTATTCACTTTCTATTTAATCTACAGTTTCATACCCTCCATAGGATGTTGAAACAATATATTTTTCCATATATTTGTATTGTGATCGTTCATATAAACAAGTGCATTTTGCAGGAATGATGATAGATACTAGTATATACACAAACGAAAACAACTTGAATAAATTTCAAGCAAAATTAGTGCAATTAGCGCTCAGCAAGTTTGACATTATAATGACATACTTTTAAAAACAGAAAATCAAAATGATCAGTGAATGACGTGATAAAGTTGTTCACGTAACGGCAGATCAGGACAAAGCCAACACGATTCACGTTCGACATAAAATTAATTATTATATTGTGTTCGTTAGATTCTTTGTAGCAGTTGGTAATTTGTTTTACTAGAAGCTGTCAAATTGTTTTTCAACGTCATCAGAGTTCTCCAGAACATGACCCCAGAGACATAGACTACTTTTAGAGACGAGAAAGTAACCGCTCACGTTTTATAACGCATTCATAATGTGCCTTCGTGATCTGCATCAGTGGCTTCTTGATAAAGGTTCTTCACAATACACCGATCCACTCTTCAGCATAGAAAGCAATATTTAGCGGACTTTTGATTGTTATGCTTATGACGTCATAGTCAAATGTCCAACCTTGCTTGACGTCATCATAGTCGTATTTTGCGCTAAAATGCTTAACATTCGACGAAAGTGGATCGGTGTATTCAAAACATAAGAAGATCATTCCTCGACTGGGACATGTGTGTGTGTGTGTGTGTGTGGGGGGGGGGGGGGGGGGGGGGTGTTAGTTTACCATGTTACATTTAGATTTAAAAAAAGACACAATGTACACACACTAACCATGTAGTACTTACATGTTATGTTTCAAAATGTGTTACATAACTCGCTCAATTCATCGTGAAGTATTTTTCAACTTCTAACATTTTAAAAGTCCAATATGGCCTCAGATACTAGTATACTACAAGACGGTAGGATTATTGTGCGGTTTGTTTGCATTAGGTGGGTCCCTTTCCAATTGACTGATCGTCAAATGCCCGACATCCCACCTTTTGGCACCTTTTTTCATTATGGCGTCATAAATAAATGGCCCGTCAAACATGATTTTAACTGTGACGTCACAATGAATCTACGTAATGGGCTTGGTTAAAGTTGGATCTGGCGATCCCTCAATTCTAGTACCGTTGACATTCTAAACTGAATAATCAGAAAAACGTACACATTTTTTTGGTCCATATTTTGTAATAATAGACGAAGTATAGGTATAAAGCCTTTGAATTCAAACATTCTCACTTATGCTCACATTCCATAAATTCGTTTACATAAATTATATCCAATGCCACTGTAACATCAAAATATGTACACACACACACACACACACACACACATATATATATATATATATATATATATATATATATATATATATATATATATATATATATATATATATATATATATATATATATATATGTGTGTGTGTGTGTGTGTGTGTGTGTGTGTGTGTGTGTGTGTGTGTGTGTGTGTGTGTGTGCATACAAAACGTTTTACTATTATTTTAAAACGATCAGTACTGGTGCATAAATGGCGAACATATATACAAGAAACATTTATGAAGTGGTAGTAGATGACTGATTCTCATACATAAATTTTCCTTTTCAACATATTTCTAAATGAACTATACAAGGATGGCGAGCGCTACTATGGCACGTGCACAATAATGACGTAAATAATGGTCGGGGCTATACATGAAGCTTTGAAAAATGAAATTAAAAAAATTGAACAAATTCTCACCTTACAGATAAGATTTCTTTTATCAATGAAAGTATTTAAGATACGAAAAATCGATTTGTAGACCATAAAATATTTGCGAAAACACTTTGTTATGGAAATAAAATGTCTTTGTGATTCATGGAATTTGCGTGTGACACGCTGGCTTCATTTTCCATGAACACCGACAATACGACACTCATTCCTTAATAGTATTTTCAATATCAGTCAAAGTGCATACCATGAACAACAGTCAAAGTGCATACCATGAACAACAGTCAAAGTGCATACCATGAACAACAGACATTTACATCAGACAAGAAACGCGTCCGGAAATACACAGGCTGCAGCAAGTGTAAAGGCAGTTAATATAGGCAGTGTCTGTTGGTTGCTGATAGAGCCAATAGTTATACAGCAACCAGTCATGGTGTACAGTATCTGTGTTTGTCTTAATTTATCATTTGATGCTATGAATTAACTTGCATGCATTATTGAAGAGAATGATTTGAATGTTTAGTACATTATCCTGTCTATGAAATGATGTTGATTTTAAATCTACAGAGATACAATTTACATATGCTCAAACAAAACAATAAGAAATGTAATTCAAATGACAATAAACCATTGCAAATGATATCGGTAATATGTCACTATGTGGTTCTATTTACAGTTCTTTGCCTTGGTAGTGGCTGAATGGTCAATTGTTACTTAGTTATTTACTAAGCAACAACACAACAATGTCCAACAACAAGCTAACAAACAACAATCCGCAGCCAGTTCCTCGTCACGCTGCTGTTGACTTTTGCCTTCCTTTACTACAATCCTTTAAAAAAGAAATAAATTTATTTTCAAAATTAAATGTTTATAAAACAAGAAAAAGATCTAGCGAACATGTATTTCTTAACACTTAAACCTCCTGGATTATCATTAAGTGGCAGTAACTACTCAATAATGTACTGTTGATTTTTTCACAAAAACAGAGTGAAATGGTAAATATATCCTAACACAGAAAGGTCTGTCACTCTATTGTTGCTGTTTGAAGGGTTTCTAATAACATTCACCCCTCCCTTTGTCTCGGTCCACCACTATTGAATATTCAACAATCATCTTACTAAATTAAAGATAATAACTAGATAATTTTACACTTACACAGTGGACGGTTGAGGTTGTTGTGAATAAGGATAGCCCCCTTGTTGATAGGAACCTGCAGGTGGACCCGGTTGATAAGCACCTGCAGGTGGTCCAGGTTGGTAGGCCCCTGCCGGTGGTCCAGGTGTGTAGGCTCCTGCGGGTTGTCCATGTTGATAGGCTGGAGGTGCAGATGGGTATGCACCTGTACCATATGACTGGTGCTGATAAGCACCTGGCGCACTCTGGTAACTCATCCTTGTGTTGGGGGACGCTGACGATCTGAAAAAAGTGGTATTTTGTAAATGCTGTTTAATTACATCACAAGATTCAAAACCCCAAAATATCTAATTTATAGTCGTATATCCTGGCTAAGAATAGAGACGTGTGTGTCATTCCAAGTCGCAATACTGTAATTAATGCCTCGTCTCATGTAAAAAAAAATACATCTGGCTTGAGCCAGGTAATTATGTCTATCTTATACAAATACTCATCTGATTCCAGCAAACTTACTCCTGTGGTGTAGTTATTAAAATCAGAAAATGTAAATAAAGCTGTTCAAAAATTGATAACCAGTGTAAATTCAAGCAATACATTCTATTATCTCTTATATCATATTGATATATTATAGTACGCTATACAAATGATACCTCCGAGCAGGATATTGCCAACCCCACCCTTTCCTTTATCTCGTATCGCTACCTTGAAAAACTGAAATAATTGTGATGCCAAATTGCCATGCATCTTTATCGGACATATATGTATAGTGTGTATAACTCTTAATAGAGCACTGTTTATTGAAACTATTTCCTTCTTTAAGAGTTCTTCCATAGTGGCGGATTTAGAGGGGGGGGGTTTCCGCCCCCACCCCCACCCCACCCCTTTCGCCACATTTTCATTAGTAAAAATTCAGATTTTGCATCAAAAATAGCTGAGTAGTTTGGCATAAACACATATGAGACCCCCTTTTTTGGAAAACCAGTGGCGGATTTAGTGGGGGGCCACATATTTAAAAGTAAAAATCCAGATTTTGCACCAAAATGGCCGAGAAGTTTGGCTACTACACATGTGCCCCCCCCCCCCTTTTCGGAAATCCTGGATCCGCCACTGAAAACCTGGATCCGCCACTGTTCAACATAGTTCTATTGACTACGTATGACCGATGTATTTACCACGTTTCTCCTATTGTGAAATTTAAAACTCATGTATCATGTATGTCACTAAATACCATAAATGAAAAATGGGAAAACTGTTTCGGACGGATAATGCATGTATATCGAGTAAGAATACGAAGCGTCAAAACAATGTCACAAACTATTATTCCTACAAAAGGATGTGTTAGTAAATAATATCGACTACCTCTACGGCGTCTTTACCTTAAATCACATGTATTTCCCTATGTTCCATTCACACACACTGTACATATATATGCATAAATAGCACATCACATGAGAATGTGTAAGCATTATGATAATACTTCCCGTAACAAGTATTTCACAGTATCACATGACTTAGTAGTGTACACACAAAATCTAAAGGAGTGGGAACTTCCGGGCTTCGAACGATATATATATATATATATATATATATATATATATATATATATATATATATATATATATATATATATATATATATATATATATATACCGGTATATGAATATACTTAGTATTATTGTGGGCCGGCACTGGCCCATCCTTTGATATAAGTTTGGGAAAGTCGCATGCGTTTCTGCGGTACAGTAAGACCACACCCCCAGGATTTTACACCAATGAATAAATTAGGATTTTATTCACTGCGGAGAGAGCATGTGTCACCTCTCTGACCCAGTTTGATAGATACATGTAAATGTAGTACGTTACAGCAGAGAAGTATTAAATTTGTTGGAATATTTTCTGGGGATGGGTGTTACCTAGCAATTTTTTAATATTTGACGCGCTTTCTTCATAACCAAATTATTATTCGGTTGCTTAAGGGACTTTTGGTTAATATCCAATCGGAACATCATCGCCATTTTTTACAAAAAAATATATCTTTTTTTGCGTACGGAAATGGTCGACTTGTAATAATAGTGTGATGCAAGTCCTACTAAAACTTTCAGAATACAGAATGCTACGCTAAAAAGGACCAATTACAATTGTTTCTTCTGGCAAGACGATAAACCTTAATTAGTGTTTATAAATTGAAACTTGAGAATAAAAGGATTACCCACCAGCACGGTCACACCACTACCAAAAGTTTACCAGTGAAGTGTTGGTTACCTCAGAAAACCTCAAGTTGCTTATAGATTGGTTATGTTTTGTTGTTAAAAATAAATAGTGGGTTAATTGATTAATTATAGTTTCACGTCACTCCACGACTATTTCACGTACATGGTGACGGTATCTACCTGATGCATTGCATAGAAATTTATACCTCTGTAACAGACCCTCCCGAAGAAGTGGGGAATCTTTTACGTGTCACGCCTACCGTGACACGGGACCTCTGTTTCTACTGTCCAATTTGAAAGACAGATCACCGATGTGCCCACGGCGGAAGTCGAACCCGCGTCCTTTCGGTCACCTCGTCCACTGAACCCACCGACTTAAAACATATAGTAGATGATATGACTAGTAATTTTAAAAGTACATTTCCATACTAAATGCAGGCTAATCCGTACGTCTGATAAATTCGCTATTGCCACGCCTTAAGTACTGAATGGGCTAAAGGAGCCCAAATATAAACTATCAGCTGAAAAGGAAGTGATACTGGAGATTTATATGTCTGTGGTCGATCATCATGCATGGTCTTTATATGTCTGCTAATTAACAGTCACATGGCTGTACAATACATATTTTAAAACGTTATTCTGTTTTTAAAATTCTTTGCAGTTTTATCATCATCCCATTCCGGCCCACACTTTGGTGCTTGCACCAAATTGTTTCTTGTATGTACATGTAATACGATAAGAAAGGCCATATCGCGTTTCCATTTACTCGTGTATTGCATAAGAAAACCAAACTATACTTTTATCTATCTATCTATCTATCTATCTGTCTATTTATTTATTTATTTATTTATTTATTTATTTATTTATTTATTTATTTATTTATTTATTTACGTATTCATCTATTCATGTACGGACTGACTCGACTGACACATCTGACATCGATTTGCTTAATCGTTTGTAGAAGGAAGACTTTGCAAAATAATGCGGCTTTACTGTTTTGCCTGTGATCATAAAATGAGTCCATCTCATACATTTCACCATAAAAGTCATGTTTTATTTAGAAAAATAAGTATTCAAATACAAGTTTATCGGTCCATAGACCTAAAAATCCTTTAAAATCCTTAGTTTTTCAATTCGATTTCTCATGTTTCAGATGAACTATATAATGACAGATGTACGTTACAACAGAAAACCTGACTCAGATGCATGAATAAAAATAAAATAAAAACTCGCCATGGACAATACAAAACAAACAAAAAAGTAGCCACACAAAAAGGCATCTCTGAATTATTGGATTGTAATACAGCTACTTTTGACAGTCAATTGAAGTGACAATTAACTAGTACGACAGATTTACGGGCCCACCTTACCGCTCACTGCAAAAGCAGTTTAGTCAAATGCAAATATTGAAAAATCTATGAATAAACCTCCATTCAAAGAGCAAGTGTCAAAAGGTAATATAAACTGGGAGGTCATAAAATTTATAGCATGGTTAGAATCATTAAATATAATCTAAGTATCAAAAATCATTAAGAGCCAACCGCGCTCTGGTCGTCTGGAAGCGAGCTAAGGTCATTGATCTGTAGAGGTCTCTGCTAACGTCAGAATTCTGTTCCCTCTAAACAGGTTTAGACATCGTCAAAGCCCATCAGATATCTCTGTCACTGTATTAGTCAGAGGGCAACGCTTAGGTCAAATTCTGCATCAGGCTGTAGCATAATGTATTGTAATTGTAACTACCACAATGAAACAAAAGACTTTTGTTTTTGCAGCTCAGTTAATCTCATCTTGGGATCTTAGTCTAAAACTAAGCCGTAGGCTGTTTACTTCAAATTATTTGGAGTGTATGTGATCTGTTAAAGGAGCATGGTCCGATTGAAGTCGGGAAAAGTATAAAAAATGTAAACTGATTTCTTAAACGGCAGTTGATTGTTAGTATATTATCTAAGATGTGTAAAAAGTATCGTTACCAAAGTCGAAGTCATGAACGAGATAAGCCCGTTTTAAATTTGCAACATAACCAGGCCAACTTCTTGATATTAATGAGGTAGGTCAGAGGAAATCACGTGACAATGAAACTCGAGCTGTACCCGATTCTAACATTTGTTCCACTTTTCTTTTTTTTCTTTTTTCTTTTTTGGCTTCTGAGTCTGTGTATAGTTATTATCTACCACACTTTTGCTTTTCTCGTGCTCGTATTCCTCCATGTGAACCATTTTTGTTGTTTTCTATAGTGAATATCCGCGCAAGCGCATGATTATGGGCGGAGCATCGCCTTATTTGGAGAATTGATACCAACCGAATTTAATTCGACTCAATTACCTTTATTCTACGAAAACATTGAGTGATTTTAGTTTTAAAATTTGCAATTAACATAAAGTTTATAATTTATGCAATACAGGGAAAATAAGATGTTATCGTAATTCATCCTTTTCATGCTAAAATTTTCCAGTCTCGGACTATGTCACTTTAAAAAGAAAAGGGCTACCAAACTATCTAAAATAATATCCGGTTCACACAAATCTTTTCCTCTTTTCCCCATCAAATGGTTGTTCTCGTCTACAATCCAGTCTGTCCTGTTGTCTGTGATATGAAATAAATACAACTTACTAAACTACGCCTTCCTTTAGTTCCAGTATACATGTACATGTATACATAAATTGGAATATTATGGTATTCATTCACTTGTCCCAAGTTCTAAGCCTACATCTGATATTTCGCACTAATCCATACAAGTTATCTAATTCATGTTGCATTAAAAGTTTAAAACATTGGATTAGATATGTTTAAAATAATCTTTTTTTTTTTTTAATTTTTCGATATAAAACTTTTTGGGATCCTAATAAATCAATTTCACTCGCTAATTGATACATATATGAGTAGCCACAATGTTTTGCAACAATGTAATGGCGATTAATTTGAATTTCATTTGCATTGCAAGAATTCATAACAGTTTATACCAATTTTCCCAAGCACTTGAAGTGCTCCTGCAAAACATTTTCATTTCGTGTCAATGTGTAACTACGACCGTGATTTATGAGCCACACCGTTTCAATAGGAATTACCTGAAATACAACACTTGTAGGGGTCTTGAGAACAATTTTACCGATTTTCATCAGAATTTTTTTCATTGTTTCCTAAGAAAAAGTTTGAAAGGTAAAGGTTATCAGAAGGAGTAACCATGGACACATTTGTTTATTATTGTATTTCACTCTAGCCTTTTGACTTTGGTGAAATCGATACAAAAAAGGACAGTGATTCAATTAGAGACAGACTACTGAAAGTAACCTTCTTCTCTGGTTTAAATATAATGTATTTTCATACATTATATCATGTTCTGGTGAACTCTGATTTCAAGCTAATCAGTGGATCGGCTACAAATTCCTAGGAATGAAATTAACATCCCCAGCGTGCGTGACCAATAAGGTATTTTTGAACAGTGTTACATATGGCGTCACTAGCACGTACCTAGTCGAGTCATTTATTGGCTATGGGAAATAAGTCTCGGTGACTGAAACGTCATCAGAGTTCATCAGAACATGACCCCTTGCGGGGTTTCGCCAGATCTTTATCCGCAATGGAACAAATAGAGAAGCAGAATAAAGATATGTTTTTAATCAGATTAAGCTATATAAATTGCTCAGGTGGTCACAGACCCATGAAATTTGGCACAAATGCTAGAATGGATAAATGAATGAATAAAACATCTTCATATTTTTTTACTTGCCTTTCTGTGTTATTTATATCTGTAATTTAGATGGTGCTATATATTTTTAAAGTACTGAAGTATGGAAAGAACATGTGGAAATATATCTCGTGCGCACAACTTTTTATGCCGTGCGCACGACATAAAACGCGCACGAGGTAGTTATGTCGTACGTGTGACATAAAAAGTTGTGTGCATGACATAGTAAGTCGTGCGCTCGAGATAGTCATGTCGTGCGTACGAGATATTTATGTCGTGCGCACGACTTAATCAGCCAATAGCAAACATCTCTCACATAATTTCTGTGGGATATCTTGCTTTATCAGAGATCATGCTGAGTAAAATTCTGATTTAGCGAGTTCCCATTGAAATTAGGAATCGTGGTGCTTTCAGCTACATTTCATAATTATGGTGAAATCAGGGGCTGATCCAGGATTTGGAGTGAGGATGGGACGTGAAGTCAGGAGAGAGGTCAGCAGGTCCAAATCGTGGGCACGAAATATTTTTTTCCCACGTATCCCTTCCATACTTCCGTAATGAAGTCTCTTTTAACACTCTTTTACAGTTACCAAAATGAACTTATCATTTACGGATACATCAAGAAAGGTTATCTAGATCATAGGTAGTACTGATATCATTGATTCTTTTAAAATGCTAAATATACTGATTATTCCTATCAATTACAACTGCAAAGCTTATTCGTGCATTTTAGACCACATCTCCCGATGCACTCTTTTCGGCATCTACATTTTCTAAGTTCCTGATAACTGTTTGCTAATGGTGATAAACTGGTCCAACACACTTTCCAGATGTCCGTTTTCCATCTTCGTCCACCCCAATCCGATGGGCTAGGGTAGTTTGGTTTTTTTGATCGATGACTGACTCCACTTAAAATGCAGCTCACTCCTCAAGGGCGGCTGCCGTAAGTTAAATCATGTCATGTTCATCATCTTTGTTTTCGAGCAAACAAATTCAATCGAGATTCATTCTGTCTTACATAAGCACTACAATCCTTTCCAAATTTGTTAAATCATCGTTCGATACTTCCAAATGGCAAATGGCATTCGCTTAACTTGGCAAAAGTAGTAAAGATTTAGGGGAAAACATTACATGTCAGCTATGCAGCTTTTCCATGGAATGCAGAAACATCCACTAAAGCATGGAAAAACAGAATTCCCCTAATTTTTCCAGGTCTATTGACAGATGAAACATCGTGCACCAGAATCCAATGAAGTTTGTTAATTTTTCCAAATGTTACTCACAATTTTTCCAAACCCTTCGGGCTTCATTTTCTTCTTCCATTACGAAGTGTACTCAAAAGTTGAGCGTTATATTTCGGGTATGGCTTACTATGGCATGAAAAACAGCTATTACAACAATATCAGTGCCGTTTGCTTCAATAATGATAGATTTAAACTTAAATTCTACAACATGACGAATATGAAAATGACTGCGTTTGTCAGTATCTTGAACGAGCAAGTAGAAAGATGAATTGTCGGAGTCAGGTTAAGTCGCCCCAAAGTGAAGTCGCCCCAAAGTCAAGTTGCCCTATATCGGTTAAGTCGCCCCATATTGTCAAGTAAGGTCGCCCCACATAGAGATTCATCATTATATTCAAATATATGTTTGAGTTATTAATTATCTTTTTATTGATGAAAATATAGTTTTATGAATTAATATTTTGGTGTATGTTTACTATAGGATAATTATTGATATCAATTGAAGTCGCCTCGTGCGATTGGTGTCTATCTATACTGCCATTACTGATGTAGAACTTTTCTCTAGTAATTTAAAATCTTTTAATTTTATGAAGGATAAGACAAAAGTAGCACAATCATCAATTTAATTAACATGTATAACAAGTGAACAAATAGATAACTCAAACAATTACCATAAACAGATCGATTTCTACATGACATTGGGGCACTTGACATTATGGGGCGACTTAACCGATATAGGGCGATTTTACTTTGGGGCGACTTCACTTTGGGGCGACTTAACCGTAGACCGACTTGTCTTTTTTGCACAAGTGATTGCGCAACCTCGTCCAGGGATAGTGCCTAGAGTAGTGCATCAGGCATGAGAAGTGCAAGGGCAGATCTGGTTGTCGATCAGTTTACATGGTAAGTTTCATAAGCAATATAAATAGAATAAACACACGTCTTATTAACATATACATTTCATTATTATCATTTTATCATGAATATGTAATTATAGTTTCCTCCATTTCTTGATTAGATCGAGTTTTCTCTGATTCTCAGATTTTCTTCATACATACACAGTATGTTCTTGAAATCCTGGTATTTGATAAGATGCATTCGGAATATTTTAGGGAAGACATTTATCATAGAGAGCAATGCATTTTTCCTGTAGCAGTTTTGTTGCAAATGAATGATTCAAATATTTTGAATCGGAGAAATATATACGTACATGTACATGTATACACAGAAACTGGAAACTCGCCTCTTCGCCCGGAATATTATGCATGTCCTTTTCTTATGCAAATTAGGTGACCACACTCTACAATACACGGATTTACCCCATTGGATATCGCATGTGGATGTATAATTTCTATTGAAACGGTCGGCTCATACCTTCACCACCGTATGAGCCGACCGTTTCAATAGAAATTAGGGGACGTAGAGCACAGTTAGTCTTTTCTTGCCGACACATCTCGGTTCAAATTCTACAATCACCTATTACCTTTTTTTCCTTTATCTTTTATTTTAATTTAATCGATGTGTAGAAATTATATTCTCCTTAATCATTGTAAGAACATTTTTGAAAACAAGAGGTTTAGTCAGATGCCTTCATTTCCTGCTTTTTATCTGAATGTTTATTCCTCTGTATATAGTTATTCATTTAACAGCGTTTGTTGACATTTACGAATTATTGATATAAGCAATCAATGCATCTGCCTTTACTACTGTTTGTTTAACGAATCAGCATTATCACCTCAGGGGAAGCACCAGCGTCTGTCATTGTCAATCATGGGCAGTAAATAACAATTTAGTATTTATTTAAAAAATTCAGATGGTAGATAACAAAACAAAACAATGCTATATCTTATATGCACACAGTGATATGAACTGTTTTACTCCTTTCTATGTAAAGAAGTAAAAACAAAATGCTGATCCGGGCAGCGGAAGATTTTAAACTCGCATTGCAATATGTCCATTCACGTGTTGATAACTTCTTCAATTCGTACTAAAATGGCAACTTTAATTTCTCTAATGTTTATAAAATGACTTTCGATATAAAACAAGTAATATACGACAGGTAATAAGATTATTTTGTCACCTATAGTATGCTATTGGTTTTCTGGTTTAAAAAAAGATAGAAGATTTACCGTCCATGTAAAATTGGAATAAAATCAAGTTGAATGGACCATAAATGAAATGTTTAATGATTCAAATGGTTTGTATATTGCCTTTTTTATTTAAGTGAACTACCTTTGTTTGAAGGTCGCTGCTAACTTCCCTTCTTTGCGATGCTGAGTATACAATTTTCTAGTGAACCAACGCTGAGAACAATATGGCGGACATCTGGTTTATCTGGATGCCTGTCGGGAGATGTTACCTATGTGAGAAAACTATATAGCTTTCAATGGGAGTTTCCAGTCTCTGTGTATATGTCTTTGGTTGAATGTTGTTGCATGTTGAACCAAGTAAAAGTTGAAAAGAACCTGTATGAAATTCCAACTATAATTTATGAGCAAAACCTGAGAAAATTTATATAGAAGAGCTTAAAGTAGACTGGCAATGCCTGTCTAGATCTTAAAATATCTACACGGGTGACCACTAATTCATAAGGCGGCTGACCTAGGTTTTAGTGACGTGTTATCGGTTATTTTAATCTCACTGGATTTTTTTGTTTCAGTAATTTAATCCAGAATCAACAATTATAGACAGAATTAATTACATACTCAAGACTTAACATCACACACCTCTCATAAATAGATAAAGTACATGTACATCATATACTGTATACCAATGCTACATAACATACATGTATTCCACTGCAGACAAATTATAATTTATATCTACACACAGTATGTACTGTTTGTTTCATGTATCTGCCCTTACCGCCTGTGCTATAAATAACACTAGTGTAAGTAGAAAAAGCCTTTCCAGAATGGTAGGTAACTAGATCCAGTTTAAGCTTAAAGTTGTATTGTGACCTATGATGCACCCTGAGTTTTATCATAAATGTCTTAGCCAGACTCTTCAAGTATCTACATAGACCATTATTGATATCTGACATTACGTTACACTGACTTTCAAAGGGACTGTCCCTTCATTTCTCATAGTTCATGAAGATACTGTGTTGTTTGATATACATAAGCAAATGTAGAATTTATATCTCTTTCTTTCTTTCTTTCCTACTTTATAATTTATCAAGAAGCCAAGATATTCCTCTTCTTTTGTAATTTCCTTCTTTAAGATTGAGTGTAATCGCTAAAAACCCACACTTGACACACAGGCCATTCTTTCTACATGTATAATAAAAAGGTAGAAAAGAGCTGATTCTTTACATGAACTGGATCACTGTGGATGTTAGCCAGGCCCTGTTTGAATGCCTCTACAGAATGACGTAGACCACTTGCAACTTGGGAGGGTGTTCCAGGATCTTACAGCACTGGAGGAAACATGAGAACTGATACATTTGTAGGCTTGGATTTTGGCCTGTGGTTGGAGTAACTTGGTTGTGTGCTTCTTGTACAGCTGAATGGCAAGTTCTGCATTAATTATGTTGTATGTTGTAGGCTTGGTGGCATATGGATTTAGCCTCTTTCTGAAGCCATTTGTATCTGGCTTTATCCTTTTTCCTTCTATTTTCACTTGATGACTTGAATGTTAATCCATGGCTTGATATATTTTGTGGATGAAAGATTTGAATACATATCACTAGTGTATGAGTAGGGTGATCTTGATGGGTTCCATTTCTTATTTATTGAACTTTATGTGATTCATCTGATAAGTTGCAGGTAGAACTCCTGGGCCTCATAGTCACAAGTCCAGCATGCTACCTGCTGAGCTACACCAGCTCCATTCTGTTGTGGGCAACCTAATCCTAATACATTTCTGACGTGCTTCCAGTGGGAAAATTAATACATAGTGGAATCTATGACACTGTAAACAGGAGGAAAGAAATCCTAAGAAATGTACATTTGTATATTACTGACTCGCAAACATAGCATTTCTTGGACTAAGGATACCTTTGTTCATGTTTCATTATAAATAATTCTTCTCCCGTAATTTTCATTATAATCAAATCATTTTTAGATCGCCTGGACAGAATGATCAGAGAGATATTGTCATACCCTTGCGTGACGGCATACACATCCACATCTCTGTCCATTTCTTCATCGTCCTCTTGCACAAAAACTTTAACCTAGGCCATATCCTTTGAGCCAAAAGAGGTAGGGATTTGATACTACACACACATGTTCCTCATGACGAAAGCTTTCATTTAATACATGACTTTTGACTTTGTAATCCTGACCTTGGACTTTGAATTACTATTCAAAAACTTTTAACCTGGGATATCTCTTTTGAATCAAAAGGGGTAGGGCTTTGATACTTCACACATAATTCCCTCATATCAAGACCTTTGATTTGATACCATGACTTTTGAAGTTGTGACTTTGACCTTG
The DNA here is from genome assembly GCA_035048485.1 of Pteria penguin. Classification (NCBI taxonomy): domain Eukaryota; kingdom Metazoa; phylum Mollusca; class Bivalvia; order Pterioida; family Pteriidae; genus Pteria; species Pteria penguin. Next base: position 25,649,791 of record CM068580.1, read on the forward strand.
GAATTTGATCTACTTTTCCAAAAATTTTGCTTTGGTTTTTTGTTTTGAAATATTAAAGATAGAGATTTCACATGTAGATTCATTGTGACCAGAGCTTTCATCTTGTTAACTGTTGACTTTTTTCTTAAACTTGACTTTAAATCAAAACAACATTTTTTGCTTTCCCTGCTTTCTCCGACAATGACCCACAGGTGAGCTATGTTGTCTTCTGATATCTCTTGTTGTGTGTTATATTTACATTATTCAGATTTGGCAGATTAAGTTGACATTACTTAGTCTTGACAGCTTTTACTTTTCTAAATCCTTCATTGTAAACAATCACATTAAAATGCACCATAGAGATAAAGAAAACACCATGAATAAGATATCTTACAAGCTACTCTTAAAACAAGAATTTCTGACTACATAGAAAACACAGATCTTGTTCTGAAGTATGGGGAAAAATGCTAGGACATTCATGGGTACAAGAAAAGTCATTTTTGTATAAAAGTTTAGTAATAGATGATTGATTGATTGATTGATTTTTGTTTAACATCACACCACGAATATTTCACGTATATGGTGACGGCATCTTCCTGATTCGGGGCATACAAATTTTGACCTTTGCAACGGACCCACCCGAAGCAGTGAGGGATCTTTAACGTGCCATGCATACCACGACACAGGGCCTCAGTTTTTACTGTCACATCCGAAAGACAGGACACCGGCATGACCAGAGCGGGACTCAAACCCCTGCCTCCCGATCAGGAGTCCAGGGCAATACCACTAGGCCATACCGGCTTTTAGTAATAGATGAATTTAAGGTATATAAATCATGGCAGTTGGTAACATGATGCAGGAATGTATTATTCTATGACTAGTGGAACTATACAAATCTACCATTTTTTTGATTTAATATAATATATAAATCATTTATTACATTTAAGATTGCATTAGGCTGCTAAATTGCAGGTTATTGAACCTTTCCTCTTCCTTCAATGCCTGATAAAGGTTAATGACTCTCTCTGGGTCAGTGCCTGGTGACAGTAAGAGTAAGGACTGTGTCTCTACTGAGGTTAATGGGTTTTGTTTTGGTCAATGCCTGGTGAGGGTGGGAGTAAGGACTGCCATTGTACCTGATGAAAGCTAATGGCTTTTCAGAGTCAGAGCTTTGTGAAGATAAAAGCAAAGACTGCCAGTGTACCTATTGAAGGTACATGTATATGGCTTTCTCTGAGGTCAGTGCCTGGTAAGGTAAAAGCAAGGACAGCCAGTGCCTCTACTGAAGATATAATGACTATCTGAGTGTCTTTGGGTCTGTGCCTGGTGAAGATAAGAGTAAGGACTGCCAATGTCCCTGATTAAGGTAAATGGCTTTCCCCAAATCAAAGCCTGGTGATAGAAAAAGTAAGAATTGCCAGAGTTCTTGCGAAAGGTTAATGGCTTTCTCTGGGCCAATGTCTTGTTAGGGTAAGGGTAAGGACTTCCAGTTTACTTACTGAAGGTTAATGGCTGTCTCTGGATTAGTGCCAGGTGAGGATAAGGGTAAGGACTGCAAGTGTACTTATTGAAGGTTAATGGCTTTTTCTGCCATAAGTCAATGCTTGGTAAGGGTAAATGTAAGAACTGCCAGTGTACTTACTGAAGTTTGATGGCCTTCTGGGCTTCTCTAGGTCAATGCTTATTAAGGATTAGAGCAAGGACTGCCAGTGTACCTACATGTACTGAAAGTTAATGACTTTCTCTAGGTCAATGCTTGGTAAGAGCAAGGATTGTCACTGTACCTACTGAAAATTAATGGCTATCTCAGGATCAGTACCTGGTGAGGATAAGAGTAAACACTGCCAGTGCACCTACTGAAGGTTAATGGCTTTCTCTGTGGTCAGTGGCAGTGTCTTTGTAGGGTAGGGATAAGGACTACCAGTGCACCTACTGAAGGTTAATGGCTTTCTCTGTGGTCAGTGGCAGTGTCTTTGTAGGGTAGGGATAAGGACTACCAGTGCACCTACTGAAGGTTAATGGCTTTCTCTGTGGTCAGTGGCAGTGTCTTTGTAGGGTAAGGATAAGGACTACCAGTGCACCCACTGAAGGTTAATGGCTTTCTCTGTGGTCAGTGGCAGTGTCTTTTTAGGGTAGGGATAAGGACTACCAGTGCACCTACTGAAGGTTAATGGCTTTCTCTGTGGTCACTGTCTTTTTAGGGTAGGGATAAGGACTACCAGTGCACCCACTGAAGGTTAATGGCTTTCTCTGTGGTCAGTGGCATTGTCTTTGTAGGGTAAGGATAAGGACTACCAGTGCACCTACTGAAGGTTAATGGCTTTCTCTGTGGTCAGTGGCATTGTCTTTTTAGGGTAGGGATAAGGACTACCAGTGCACCTACTGAAGGTTAATGGCTTTTTCTGTGGTCAGTGGCAGTGTCTTTTTAGGGTAAGGATAAGGACTACCAGTGCATCCACTGAAGGTTAATGGCTTTCTCTGTGGTCAGTGGCAGTGTCTTTGTAGGGTAAGGATAAGGACTACCAGTGCACCTACTGAAGGTTAATGGCTTTCTCTGTGGTCAGTGGCAGTGTCTTTTTAGGGTAGGGATAAGGACTACCAGTGCATCTACTGAAGGTTAATGACTTTCTCTGTGGTCAGTGGCAGTGTCTTTTTAGGGTAGGGATAAGGACTACCAGTGCACCTACTGAAGGTTAATGGCTTTCTCTGTGGTCAGTGGCATTGTCTTTTTAGGGTAGGGATAAGGACTACCAGTGCACCTACTGAAGGTTAATGGCTTTCTCTGTGGTCAGTGGCAGTGTCTTTTTAGGGTAGGGATAAGGACTACCAGTGCACCTACTGAAGGTTAATGGCTTTCTCTGTGGTCAGTGGCATTGTCTTTTTAGGGTAAGGATAAGGACTACCAGTGCACCTACTGAAGGTTAATGGCTTTCTCTGTGGTCAGTGGCATTGTCTTTGTAGGGTAAAGATAAGGACTACCAGTGCACCTACTGAAGGTTAATGGCTTTCTCTGTGGTCAGTGGCAGTGTCTTTGTAGGGTAAGGATAAGGACTACCAGTGCACCTACTGAAGGTTAATGGCTTTCTCTGTGGTCAGTGGCATTGTCTTTTTAGGGTAAGGATAAGGACTACCAGTGCAGCTACTGAAGGTTAATGGCTTTCTCTGTGGTCACTGTCTTTTTAGGGTAAGAAAAAGACCTGTCAGTGACCTACTGAAGGTTAATGACGTTCTTTAGGTTATTGTCTTTAAGGTAAGAATAAGTACAGCCAGTGTACTTGCTGAAAGGTAATGGCTTTCACTGGGTCAGTACATAGTGAGAGTATGAATAAGGACTGCCAGTGTACCTATTGAACTTTAATGGCTTTCTATGAGTCAATGCCTAATGAAGATAAGGGAAGGACTGCCAGTGTACCCACCAAAGGTTAATAGCTTTCTCTGGGTCAGTGCCTAGTGAAAATAAGAGAAGGACTGCCAGTATACCTATTGAAGGTTAACGACTTTCTCTGGGTCATTGGCATTGCCTAGTGAAGATAAGAGAAGGACTGCCAGTGTTTCCACCAAAGGTTAATGGCTTTCTCTTGGTCACTGCCTGATTAGGGTAAGAGTAAGAACTGCCAGTGCACCTAGTGAAGGTGAATGACTTTGTCTGGGTCAAGTTAATTTCAGTTTTACAAGATTCTGCCTCCATAAAGATGAAATCTTCCTTAAGACATTAAACAAACTTATTTGTAAGTTGTGGTGTATTTTTTGTACCTCCCACAAACGAAGTTAACACTTGTGTATTCCTTTTAGGAAGACCTTTCTGTTGGTATCTAAAGTTTTCACCCTGTGACTTTGAACTTGATGTTTGACCTACTTTTCAAAACAGTAACCTTAGCCTAACTTTTGAACCAAAAAAGATAGAGCCTTCATACTACTTGTGTATTCCTGGTAGCAAAACCTGTCTGTCAACACCAAAATCTTTGACCTTTTGACATTTACCTTGGTCTTTGCCCTACTTCAAATTTTGTTGCCGCAAGGGGTATTTGTCCTGTTAGGACAGTTCTAGTTTACTTTTGTTATTGTTTTTTTTTATTAGCTCACCTGAGCCAAAGGCTCAAGTGATCTATAGTCATAGTGCGCTGTATGTCGTCCGTCGTTGTCGTCCGTCCGTCGTTAACTTTTTCACATTTTCGACTTCTTCTCTGGAACTACATTGCATATTTGGATCAAACTTTGTGTAAATGATGCACTCAAGGTCAAATGGTGTTCGGGATCCAGATTCCCTCAGGGGTGGATCCAGGGCAGGGCCAAAAGTGCCCAAAATCGTACCCCTCTTCAAACATCTTCTCCTCCAGAACCAGTACATAAATTGGCAAACTAATTGCATTTCAACAATCTATAAAGATGGGTTATTAAAAATTGTGTTCAGGGTGAAGATACGTCAAATAGAAATTTACGCTTTTTTGACGTGTTTCTGGACTTAGTCATTCCAATGAAGAAAAGTGTCATGTTTTTCATGTCTAAACAGTAGGTCTCACAATGGTACATATACCACTTGGTAATTGAAATATGGAGAGTAGCGGTTCAAATCCAGCTGTGGTCAAAATTTTTTTTTTCATTTCTTTACACATCTAAATAAGTTTTTAGATGTTTCTCATTACTGAACATATGAAATAAGGCAATCTTAAGTTTAAGACTTCCAAAAAAAGGGGGGGGGGATTGGCCATTTTTCACATTTTCAACTTTTTCTACAAAACTGTTTAAAGGATTTTAATAAATCTTGGTAGAAATAAGTCACTTATGATCCTCTTCAAATTCTGTTGTTTTCATCCAGACCTCTTTACAGGTGGCGCCACCATAGTCAAAAGTAGGTCACAAAAGAGTTCCCTCCTTTAACAATATTTTTTTCATACGGGCTGTATACAGAGACAAACAGAATGCATAGAAATGATCTAGAGGGATGAGTGAAGACGTATTGTCATTTTGGTTCGCTTCCAAAATCAAATTTTAGAATTTTTTTTACGACATTTCTTTGGACTTGGTGATTTCAATGCAGAAAAGTGTCATATTTCCTAGTTAATTGATAATGATGATTTCTTATGAACTATTGTGATCATAATTATGGTACTTTGAAAGAATTTTGTCAATATCTCAATTTTTGGATTTTCTATGAATTTTTTAAGACTTCCAAATGAGGGTGTATAGGAACAATTCAATCACATTTTTAACTTCTGCTGTTATACCACATGAAAGATTTTAATGAAACATGGATTACATGAAGTACTAATGGTCCTCTATCAATTTGGTAAATTTCATCCAAATTGGTTAACAGATAATGCCACCATGTCTAAAAAGTAGGTCTCACAATGATACATATACCACTTGGTAATTGAAATATGGAGAGTAGCGGTTCAAATCCAGGTGTGGTCAAAAATTTTTTTTTTCATTTCTTTACACATCTAAATAAGTTTTTAGATGTTTCTCAACACTCAACATATGAAATTAGGCAATTTTAAGTTAGATCTGGACAATATTTGAAACAATTGTTGTTCATGACCCAGACTTGAAATCAGTCAACAAAAGGCCCCACCTAAAGAAAATGACTAACTTGTTGCCCTGAATGACATCTTGCAGAGACAAAGGAAATGCTTGATATCAAAATCACCTGAATGGATGTGCAAAAAAGAGTTGTTTTTTATTCTAGTCTGAAATAAAATTTGACGTATTTTCAACATTTGTGTTGACTTAGTCACAGTAATGCAAAAATAAATGAATTCTTCCTTCATGCATGACTGATCATCTAGGTACTCAGGTGAGCAATATAGGCCCACTTGGGCCTCTTGTTTCTTTATTTTTCTGTTTTGGGGTTTTTTTTCTTTGGTTATTATTGTTGTATTAAGGGTTTTTTTTTATAGTTTTCCTTCTTTACAATTTTTTACAGATATTCTCCAACATCACCTGTCTTAATCAGAACTTCACTGAACACCATGAAGGTAGACAATCCATGGGGGCTGGTGATTGTGTTCTCAGCTTTTATGATTCAAGTGATGTCATTTGGATACTCCTTTTCTTTTGGAGTATACATCGTAGAGTTTCTACATCACTTTGACACAAGTTCTTGGCTCCTTGCACTTATCGGATCAATCAATATTGGTATTTTTTTAGGAGCAGGTATGTATAAATGTTTAGCATGTCATAACTAATTGCTATTTACATTTTAAAAACCCAAATATACACAGATTTGATATGACCTCTGTAGCTTAAATGCTTTTTTATGCCCTATATACAATGTAAGTAGATTAGGGGACATATTTTTTTGTAGTGTCTGTCTGTTTGATTGTTTGTTTGTCTGTGGACTACCTTAACATTCGACATAATTTCTCAATCATACAAGCCAGCACTTTCATATTTCACTTTATGCGTTCATTTTGGTAACACCATTTCATTGGTGTTATAATTAATGACCTTTTGACCTTGACTTCATGTTTGACTTTCATTTAAAAGAATTTATCCTTGGTTGTAACATCTAAACCATTAGAGATAGGAATTTGATGTTTCACAAGTGTTCCTTGTGGCAAGACCTTGATACAGATAATCAGTTCTTGTGACCTTGACCATCAAGTTTGACCTACATTTGATTTTATTAGAAAAAAAAATTAATTGGCTTTACTTTTAAAACCATGAGACTTAAAGAGATATCTAGCTTTCATATATTTCAAATGTGTGTACTTTGTGGTGAAACCATGCCATTGATCATGTCGCCCCATTGCGTGTGCTGCCTGTCAGCTCTCATGGATTTTCCTAATTCCACGCTGAACGTACTGTATATGACTGTGTGACCTTGATCTTCACATTTAATATACTTAAAAAAATAAATTATTTCTTTGCAATAACTCTTCAAACATGGGAGCTAGGACTGTGGTATGTCACATGTTTGTTTCTTATGGTTAGACCATTTATTTGATACCATAATTTTAACTTGTGACCTTGACCTTCATGTTTGACCTACTATTAGAAAAATATTTATCCATATGACCCATAAGATATAGGGTTTTAATAATTCACATGTAATCATTAGGATGTAGAGTTGTCATAATTTACATGTGTTAATTGTGGTGAGACCTTTCTATTGATGCCATAATTTATGACCTTGTAACCAGCACTGTCAACTTTATCCTATACAAAAAAAATTTCATCAAGAATTTTGTCTCCCCCCCCCCACCCCATGGGCATATTCTTTCATTAAGACATCTTGATCTTGCTATATACTACAGATTACAAAACTTTTCAGTTTTCATGTAATATCACAAAAGAACACTATATATTGTTATTAAACAAGGTCTCTAGAGTATATTAAAATGTTGTGTCCTCAGAATTAAAGCAGAAATCTCCCTCACACTTTCTTTACACTATTTATGTCCTTATAATTTAATTTATTTTGTAACAATCATTTTCATGAGTCAAAGCAACCCAGTTTTGAGTCCATAACCTGGTTGAATTCTGTCAAGTGTTGAAATGACCTGACAGTCTGTGGGTGAAATAGAGCTTATCTTTGAGAGTTACAATAACCTGTGGAAATAAAGAAATCAATGATTTAACTTAAAAAAAGCCATTCTCTATGATGCTTATGATAATACTGTTGTATGTTTTTAAGGTCCATTTGTGAGTTTACTGATGAGGGCATTGTCATACAGGAAGGTGGCCATGATGGGAGCCATATTGAGTAGTATTGGATTGCTGTGTATGCCGTTCACTCCAAATGTAGAGTTATTACTTTTGTTCTATGGTGTCATTGCAGGTGTGTATTGAATAACAAAAACTTAATATTCATATTGAATACTTTCATCATTGGGGTGCAATAACTTTTTTATGCCTATGTTTTGACTAGAGGGGGGGGAGAGAAAAGACATGGAATTTATTTATCTTACCATTTACTTACTGGTAAATGTACTACAATTATGGTTTGTTCTTGACTGAAACTGTGTATTATACCATGTACAGCAAGTTGAAATTTACATTGGTTGGTTGATTGGGATTTGCATGGTTTTCGGTAGTTTTTCAGTCATATTGTGACATTGTAGCAGGAGGTAGTCTACCTCTTGAACTTACTGGTGCAGTTTAGGAATCAAGCTTGCATTGCCTTCACCACAAGTCATATGCTTAACAATGTAAGCTCTGTATATCACCTCTGAATAATGGAAGTGCTTTGATGCTTCACACATAGATTCCTCATGACAAGAGCTTTCATTTGATACCATGACTCTTGACCTTGTGACTTTGACCGTGGACTTCGACCTACTTTTCAAAAGACTTAAGTCTGGTTTATATTGAACTAATATGGGTAGAGCTTCAATAAGTATGATATCTTTTGGTGGCTGCACTGAATACTTCATGATTTATCTTTTACAGAAAAGGCTGTTGCATTAACAGAAGTTTAAATGTAGCTAGATATATACTTAATATTGTTAGAATTTATAATGGAAGACCTGCAGGTAAAAACTGTCTTTCTTAACAAGGCTTCAATCATTACATTGCTTGGCTGTAGCCCAAAAGGTCTGGGTTTGGAGCCCTAGTGAGGGTTAGTTATTATTTTTATGTTAGGTGAGATGGTATAAATAGAATTGAAGACTAGTCATTGTCTTATGTCAGGTGAGACAGTATAAATACAGGTGAAGGTTAACTATTGTTTTTAGGTCAGGTGTGACAGCATAAATAGAAGTGAGGGCTAGTCATTATCTTTATGTCAAATGAGACAGTATAAATAGAAGTGAGGGCTAGTCATTGTCTTTATGTCAAATGAGACAGTATAAATAGAAGTGAGGGCTAGTCATTGTCTTTATGTCAGGTGAGACAGTATAAATAGAGGTGAGGGCTAGTCATTGTCTTTATGTCAGGTGAGACAGTATAAATAGAGGTGAGAGCTTATCATTGTCTTCATGTCAGGTAAGACAGTATAAATAGGGGTGAGAGCTAGTCATTGTCTTCATGTCAGGTAAGACAGTATAAATAAAGGTGAGTGTTAGTAATTCTCTTTATGTCAGGTAAGACAGGATAAATAGAGGTGAGGGCTTATCATTGTCTTCATGTCAGGTAAGACAGTATAAATAGGGGTGAGAGCTAGTCATTGTCTTTTTGTTGGATGAGACAGTATAAATAGAGGTGAGGGTTAGTCATTGTCTTTATGTCAGGTGAGACAGTATAAATAGAGGTGAGGGTTAGTCATGTCTTATGTCAGGTGAGACAGTATAAATAGAGGTGAGGGTTAATCATTGTCTTTATGTCAGGTGAGACAGTATAAATAGAGGTGAGAGCTAGTCATTGTCTTTATGTCAGGTGAGACAGTATAAATAGAGGTGAGGGTTAGTCATTGTTTTTATGTCAGGTGAGACAGTATAAATAGAGGTGAGGGTTAGTCATTGCCTTTGTGTTAGATGAGACAGTATAAATAGAGGTGTGGGCTAGTTATTGTCTTTATGTCAGGTGAGACAGTATAAATAGAGGTGAGGGTTAGTCATTGTCTTTATGTCAGGTGAGACAGTATAAATAGAGGTGAGGGTTAGTCATTGCCTTTGTGTTAGATGAGACAGTATAAATAGAGGTGTGGGCTAGTCATTGTCTTTATGTCAGGAGAGATGGTATAAGTAGAGGTGAGAGCTAGTCATTGTCTTTTTGTCAGGTGAAACGGTATAAATAGATGCTCCAGGTGATGCTACTCTATGACACTGTAATTATTCTCAGCTGCTATTGGAGAGTTTCCTGAATTGGTAGGAATTTCTTTGCATTTTATCTGGTTGATGCTGTCACAATTTGTAAATTATTCAAAGATGATAAAGAAAGATAAGTTATGAATATGCTTATCTATACTTTTCTGTATGTATTTATGTTCTTAATTACAGGATTTGGTTTCTGTTTACTGTACATTCCATCCCATGTATTGTCTGGTTTGTACTACGACAAACACCGTAGCCTTGCGACAGGTATAGCCACAGCAGGGTCTGGACTGGGTAGTATTTTCTATCCTGTTCTCATACAGTACCTCATAGATCTATATGGATGGAGAGGATCAATGCTCATTTTGGCAGGAATCAACATGAACATGATCTGGCTCTCTGCACTTCTTAGACCTGCTCCATTACAGCTGAGTATCAAGAAAACAAGTGAGGTTAACACAGAGTTACTACCAGAGTGCGAGAATAAAAACCTTGAATTGAAGAACCTCAAGGACATGGGAACTATCTATGAAGAACACAATGACAACAGAAATGAAAATGAAACTATGTTGGAAAATATTAGTGAATCTAGGAAAAATTCACTCCAGAAACAGTTTGTTTCTGGCAAAAATTCCATTCTGCAAGAATTCCTCAATGTATTGAGCTTTCGATTCATTATCTATTGGTTGAATAACCTACTTTGGAATTTTGGTGGCGTTTTGTTGATACTTTTAGCACCCGATTACTTCACCCATATTGGCTTTACGCGTATTGAAGCATCACAGTTGATGTCTTGTATAGGGATTGGTTCCTTTATTGGTTGTGCTATTGGTGGTGTAGTAGGAAATTTACCTTTTATAAACCGCATATTTATGTTCATTCTAGTCAACATAGGACTCGGGTTGGAGGGATTTTTGCTAACCCAGAGTTTCGTCCATACATTACCTTTACTTGGCATTGTTGGTGGAGTTTTAGGCTTTTTGTTTGGACTGATTCTTGGACTACTTGTTGCAGTAACAGCAGACCTTGTTGGACCAGAAGCCTTGGGAGATGCTATGGGTTTACTTATGCTAGCAAATGGAATAGGCTGTATTGCAGGTCCACCATTGGGAGGTAATCATACTTTAGTTATGTAAATGATATTTCAGAAAGTAAATTTCATTTCATTTTCTCAGAGTTAAATTGTTTCAGTTCTTAAGCTGGACAGTAAAACTTATAGCACTTTTATATTATCAGAATATATTGAATGTACAGTCAGTAGGATATATTGTACTGTATGTGTACATAAATTAGCCCAACTACATTTTAGCATAAAACTCAAAAGGGGGTTTGTAAATTATAAGTGCAATCACGATTTTAATAGTGCATTTGCTGTTCTTGTTGAGGTTCTGTTGGGCTTTAATATCCTCTGAGCTGATGTATTTTATATCGGAGTGTTCAGTATTATTCTCATTTTCTGTTGCACTTTATTTTTATTCGAGCTGATGTATTTAATATCGGAGTGTTCATGAATTTGGTCACTAGGAACAGTGCTAATACCACTAAAATATGAATCTGACTGAAATTAGTACACATACAGTATTATTCTTCATTTTCTGACTGTCTAGTTTCACTGCATTTTAGACTTTTATAAATACAAAATCTTCCGATCACATTCTACTTGATTTGGGCGTTGTGAGGTACTCAACTTGCAGGTTAGACAATCTAAATTCAGCACCTAAATTATCTACAATGATAAAGAGATTTTGTTCTCTCTACCCTCATGTCCTAATTTGGTTGACAATTGTTACAATGAAAATATGGTATTAGATGGAGTTATCATATTCTTGTTATCTGAATGAGATTTCAGATTCTGTTTGTTGAAATGCTATTTCATGGATGTTTCTCCTATATGGTGGTGGTCATTGGTGTGTCGTTTACCACCACTCCATGGCAGTTTGTTGTTTAGTGCCACTCCTCGGTTCTTCATCCAAAATGGTGGTGGTCAGTAGTGTGTTGTTTAATGCCACTCCATGGTTGTTTGTTGTTCAGTGCCACTCCTTGGTTGTTTTTCCTATATGGTAGTGGTCAGTGGTGTGTTGTTCAGTGCCATTCCATGGTTGTTTGTTGTTTAGTGCCTCCCCTGTTTGTTCTCTGATATGGTAGTGGTCAGTGGTGTGGTTTAGTGCTACTCCATGTTTGTTGTTTAGTACCACTCCTTCATTGTTTCCCCTATATGGTAATACTGAATTTTGTTTTGTTTATTGCCACTCCATGGTTGTTTGTTGTTTAGTGCCTCCCCTTGGTTGTTTTCTGATATGGTGGTGGCAGTGGTGTGTTGTTTAGTGCCACTCCAAGATTGTTTCACCTATATGGTTGTGGTAATTGGTGTGTTGTTTAGTGCCACTCCACGATTGTTTCACCTATATGGTTGTGGTAATTGGTGTGTTGTTTAGTGCCACTCCAAGGTTGTTTCACCTATATGGTGGTGGTAATTGGTGTGTTGTTTAGTGCCACTCCAAGATTGTTTCACCTATATGGTTGTGGTAATTGGTGTGTTGTTTAGTGCCACTCTATGGTTGTTTGTTGTTTAGTGCCACCCCTTGTTTTTTTTCTGATATGATGGAGTTCAGTGGTGTGTTGTTTAGTGCCACTTGTTGATTGTTTCACCTATGTGGTGCTGGCCAGTCGTGTGTTGTTTAGTGCCACTCTATGGCTGTTTATTGTTTAAAGCAACTCCATGGTTGTTCATTGATTAGTGTCACTCCATGGTTTTATCTCCTTTATGGTGTTGGTCAGTTTAGAGGGGTTTTTTTCGTGGTTGTTTCGCAATTATCCTCATGCTCCAACAGTGAATCTGAAATTGTAAAACATTTTAGGCCACATCAAATTTATTATTAGTTCTTCAAGAGCGACCGCACCTAAAATAGCCAATTTCAAACTTTAATATTAAAAAAATAATCCCGAACGAATTTTCCAATCGAACGCCAAGAGCTATTTTTCCTTCTAGATTTGACACTAAACTTCCTTAATATACTTTAAAAAAGATGTTACTGGTCTTCATAAACGACCTGATAGATTCCCGAGTCAGAATTGTACACCAAATTGATGATGATTTGCATTTAAAGACTTCAAATGGAGTCATTTTTATTGCTTAAAACATCGATATTTTCAAAATGAGGCAGATCTTATAAATATTTCATACTTTCTGTAACTCTATAGGTCCTTATTTTGTCAAACTTTTGTAATTTCAACTTCATTTTGAAAATTAATTTAATTTATTTTTGCACCTGCTCGCGCCTTAAAATTATCAAATATGTCTGAAGAACTAATAATTAATTTGGTGTGGCCTTACAGGACATTTTAGGGTTCTACATTAGCACTTGTCCGGTACCAGTGAAAATTTTTCACAAACAAATGAATCTTGCCAAGAACTTGTCTGATTTGACAAGTAATTTTTCTGTAAAGAAGTTTCAAAATTTAAGAAAAGAGAAGTAAATGGTATTCCTTTTATTAAAATTTAAAGTCGAAAGCAATGAGAGAACAACAATCAGGAAGTTGGTTCTCAAAGCGAGGTCGACAACTTTTAAATCGGGATCGAAGTTCACTTGTTGGACAATTTGGTTGTTATTTTTCTATTATTTTCTAATTTTGCAATTGGTACATCCCCTCTTACCCTTATCAGGAGCTCTGTATATTCATCAACAAAATAATTTAACAAAATGAGTATATTGTTTAAACTTTATTTTTTTTCATTACTGTATAGATGTTCAGTACTGAAAAATTGTCAGACAAATTTATATCCAGACAAGTAAATTTCCTAGCTTCTTGTCCGAATAGACAAGTAGGGAAAAATGTTAATGTTGAGCCCTGCATTTGATCTGGTAAACTAGGACAATTCACTAGACCGACGCAACTTTTACCAGACATGAAGTATAACGCTCAACTTTTGAGTACAGGAGAAGAAGAAAGAGACCATAAACAAAATTTAAAGTTTTAGAAAGATGGTCACAAAAATCATGCAACAACTTTAATTTTCATTGGTTTATTGTGAATCTCTGGCAAGTAAAAACACATATCTTCAGTTGTCTTCTTCAACAAAATTAATATAATTTTCATTATTTTGAATATTTTTTTCCCCATATAATGAAAGGGCCTTTAAACCTTTTATCTTTTGGTTTTGTTCATTTTCACCGGACAATCAGTCGTGGAATTTAAAGAATCGACGGCATTATTACCAGACTTGTCCGCCGGTCTGACGTTATTTCATTTTCACTGCTCCAACCAGAATAATATAGGAAATATGACAGAAGTGTGAGCATACCAATTCAATTGAAATCTTTGTTGTTGGGGATGTTGTGTTGTACAAGACTTGCAAAACACTTTATGTGTCTAGCTTTCCATCATTTTCTTATTCATGTCTTACGGAATATGACTTGAAAAATATACATCATCATATTCTTTTTCATCTTTTTGTAGGCAAAGTGCAGGAGAAATTTGGGAGCCAGGCGGCATCTTTTTATCTAGGGAATTCTTTGAATACACTCTCTGGTATTGTAATGTTGATCATACCTGTGTATGACAAGTTTTCGAAAACATTTGATAAATCTACTAGTGTTCAAAAGTAAGCAAAAAGAAAAAACACAACAGAGGGGATGAGGTTTGTTGCAGGGAGAGAATTTTTTTCCACAGATTTACATATTCATAAATGAATTAAGTCTTGATATCAAAATACTGGTGCAATTGAAGACATGATGATCATTACATATATATATGTTGAAAACTTACACAGTTTACATTTTTTTCTTTATAATTATATGAAAGTAAAGTAAAATTTGATTTAGAAATTTAATGATTACATAAAGTGTATTGTAAGACATACTTTCTGGTAAATGTTTTTATTGAATACAAAATATATTGATTACTGAAAATTGTCTCCACAATTCAAATTTGGATAACATTGTCTTATTTTCTCTGTATTAAGAACCATGACGCTGATGACATTGTCTTATTTTCTCTGTATTAAGAACCATAAACCTGATGACATTGGTTTACTTTCTCTGTATTAAGAACCATGATGCCAAATGACAGTGTCACATTTTTTTCATATTAAAGAACCATAATGCAGATGACATTGTCAAATTTTCTCCGTATTAAGAACCATGACGTCAGCCTCAAACTAGGTATTAGACTCTAATTTAAAGTTTGTTTCTTCATAATAGTATTGAAAATCCAATCTTGTACATCATGTATGTTTCTTGTAGTTTTATAGAGTAGAATAAATGTACAACATGACGATTTGTAAGCTTAAGGAATATTTAACTCTATTAATGACAATTATACATCTATCAAGTATCGTGCTTGATTATTGTGTTACCTGCAAAGCAAATTAACATGCATATAGGGGTCACTTAGTCTGTGTGGCATGGGTTACCCTCATAAAAATGTCCAGCAAGTGAAAGCGACTCATCTGTTATTATAACCTCTCAAGATACTTATGTATTGATTATTACTTAAATATTGATTATTACTTATACAATCTGATTATTAGTACAGATTATTCTCTAAATTAAAGGTTGTTTGATATTCTAATGGCATATACATTTTTGTATATTTTATTTACATGTTATTTTATTGCTTGCCATTGCCTATTTCTATAGTACTTAATAATCAGAATATGTTTATATACTACATATAGGATATTAGAAATTTATCAT
This sequence comes from Pteria penguin, assembly GCA_035048485.1. NCBI lineage: Eukaryota > Metazoa > Mollusca > Bivalvia > Pterioida > Pteriidae > Pteria > Pteria penguin. The sequence goes on from CM068580.1 coordinate 25,665,158, forward strand.
TACCTCTTTCCAAAAAGTAAATTGGAATAGTGATTTGTCCCTTATTATGCAAAAATTTATTCATGTTTTGATCATCTTATAATTTCATTGCCAAAGCATCTTGGCAAAATTAATCACTAAGGTCAATGCCAAAGCATCCTGGTTGAGCTGATTGCAAAGGTCACTGCGAAAGCATCTTTGCAGAGTTAATAACTAAGATTAGTGCCAAAGCATCTTGGCTGAGCTGAGTGCAAAGGTCAATGCCAAAGCATCTTGACAGAGTTAATCATTAAGGTCAATGCCAAAGCATCTTGGCTGAGCTGATTGCAAAGATCAATGCCAAAGCATCTTGGCAGAGTTAATCACTAAGGTCAATTGCCAGATTATCATGGCTGAGTGGAGTGCAAAGGTCAATGCCAAAGCATCTTTACAGAGCTGATCACTAGGGTCAGTGCCAAAGCATTTTTGCTGAACTGACTGCAAAGGTCAATGCCAAAGCATCTTGGAAGAGTTAATCACTAAGGTCAATGCCAAAGCATCTTGGCAGAGTTTATCGCTAAGGCCAGTGCCAAAGCATCTTGGCTGAGCTGATTGCAAAGGTCAATGCCCAAAGCATCTTGGCAGAGTTTATCATTAAAGTCAATGCCAAAGCATCCGGGCTAAGCTGATTGCAAAAGATCAATGCCAAAGCATCTATGCAGAGTTAATCACTAAGACTAGTGCCAAAGCATCTTGGCTGAGCTGAGTGCAAAGGTCACTGCGAAAGCATCTTGGCAGAGTTAATCACAAAGATTAGTGCCAAAGCATCTTGGCTGAGCTGAGTGCAAAGGTCAGTGCCAAAGCATCTTGGCAGAGCTGGTCCTTAGGGTCAATGCCAAATCATTTTGGCTGAACTGATTGCAAAGGTCAATGCCAAAGCATCTTGGCTGAGTTAATCAATATGGTAAATCCTAAAGCATCTTGGCAGAGTTTATTGCTAAGGTCAATGCCAAAGCATTTTGGCTGAGCTGATTGCAATGGTCAATGCCAATCTTGGCAGAGTGAATCATTAAGGTCCATGCCAATGCATCTTGGCAGAGTTTACCGCTAAGGTCAGTGCCCCGCATCTTGTCAGAGTTGATTGCTAAGGTCAGTGGATTCAGATTTGTTGAATAAAAGAGCAGGACCCCATGAAGGTGCCGAAAATAATGTTTATCTGTCATTTTGTAAAAAGGAATCTTCTCAAGCACAGTAGGTTACAGTATGTTTACATTTTAAACGCAGCATCTTCACGACTTTTCTTGTTAAAGTTATTTTTAAGGAAAGCATTATTGGACCCCTGTTCAGTAATCAAAACTTTTAATAAAGAGGTGTATAAAAGATCTTTAACACCACACCACAATTATACATGTCGTACACAGCAACTTTATAATATGTTTTATCAAGTTTGTTTAGGGAAGACTCTGTTGTAGTACTTGTACTTACTCCTGGGGCATTTTATAAGACAGAAAGTCATTTCTCTGGTCACGGTGTGTTCATATTATTTATGCAGCATCCTTATGTTTGGCAAGACATAATGATTGCTTCTGTTATGTTCTTCATGTTTTAATTTTTACATAATTATCAATGGGATTTTATTTTTCTTTTACAGCGTGTTCAGTCATAAGCTCTGCTGGTCAGAAGAATAATTTAGTTTATTTTTGTGTAACCTAGTCATAAGCAATTGTTTGTGTAATGCATCTCTGTAGCTACTACTGTAGAGTATTTAAAATGTCTTTGCCCATATTTTGATTGCGATCATCTGTTCACATAAGTTATGGAAACGTGTACATCATCTTAAAAATCTTTAAATATTCATTTACTCCTCATTTTCAGAAAAAAAATATTAGATTCCCTCATCTTCAGAAAAATTAATTTACTCCTCACCCACATCCTCAGAACCTGAATCTTCCTCAGGAATTATCTAGTCTTTACATTAACCAGTTGCTAGTTTCAAAAAAAAAAATTGTAATCTGGTATTACAATCATCTTGAAAATGTTCAGAAATTGCTTTCACCTCTCTTTGTGACCATTGAGGCACTTAAGTCATATCATACATTATTTTGGGATTTTTTCTGCCTTTCATCCATGTTACTTAGAAAAGTAGTCCGTCATTAAATATAGGAATATTGATGAAAGTTTATTGGAATGATTAACCTATGATGCCTTCCAAATGCTAGATAGAAGATCATGTAACATAATTTGATGTTGATGACACCACAATCATCTTTTAATTCTTTCCTGTTACATTACATTACAAGAATGATGCATGATGCCAAGTAATTATGTGCTTATTACAAAACTTTAATGGATAATACCAATCAAAATGACCAGTAGAGCTTATGCATGGTCAAAGTCTCTAGTGTGTATTTTTCATTTCTATTATTTAAATCAAAATTTTCATTGTTCTATTATTTACATTTTTATTGTTATTGTTTGTTTGGTTTTTTTCCCAATATATGAATGTTGTATGTGTGTATTCTTCATAACATTTTGCTTATGTCAAGTCAGTTATGCCAATTTATTATCTTTAAATCCACCATTTACAAGTTTCAGGGAAATCCTGTCTCTGTGGAATTTACTTTGTAAATACATGTTATTTGTGTGTTACATTATGAATTCAGTATATGTGTATTGGTATAATGTATTGTGTTTTTTTGTAATTATTATTTTTAATTTGTAATTATAGCAATTTATCTCGTAAATGAATCACTTGAAACATAGTTTTGACATATAAGCTAGGAGGCAATGGAAGATTTGTCTATTATTAAAATACAGAATCTGTAATATACTGGGAGATATGATTTTCATATATATCTTCATGATATTATGGATCCCTGCTATATAAGTAACATGATTTAAGACAGTTACTTTTACTTAGATGTTGGACTTTGGATGTACGAAAAAAGTTATCTGAAAAATTATTGCAAAATTCCAACATGATCTAAATGGCACTTTGTAAATAAAATATTTTCTGTGTATTTGTGTGTGTAAGTTTTCAGTCCTGTTTGGACCAAAGTATGTAACAGGCAATCTTTACTAAGTGATTATAGTAATAGAGTAAGATGATTTTTGTTATTTAGGTACTTCATACACAGTGCACACTATATAGAAGTATTCTACTGTTATGTCAAGTACTTGAAATTTAAGAAGTCCCAACAATAATGTTCATGACAAGTTTTTTACTTCATATATAAATCCAGTATTTACAAGATATTTTGTTATTGCGTTTATTACTGCTTTCCATCACAAGTTGTTTTGTATATATATATATATATATACTAGTCTTTTAAAATTTTAAAATTAAAAAAATCAATTGCTGACAAAACATTATGTTTTTACTTTCAGTATCAGTTCATTTAATGTGATACATGTATAATTTCACTTACTTTTCAAAATCAAACCAAGTTATGTTAGCCACGCTATAATCTTATCAGTGTGTAAGAAGGTATACCATGCATACAGTAACTCCACATGTTTACACATAGCTCTATAGACAAGATAGAAATTTACATTTATAGCCCCTCATATTTCTTCCACAAAGGTTAAACTTTTTGAATAAAATGTGACTCTATATTAAATCTGTTAGTAAATATATTCAATTCACCGTTACGTTACATCTTACAATTTGTATGTAAAGCCAATTTTGAAATGCCTTTAGCTCTTCTAGTGGAATGTCAGTATGATTTAACACCCTTAGCTGTATCTATTGAGTGCAATGACTTAACATCCCCACCTCTGTATACAGTGAGTGTTTGACATTCCACTAAATACACAATGAGGGTACGACATCTCACTTCTAAATGCAATTAGAGTTTGACATCCCACCTCTATATACAATGAGAGTTTGACATTCCACCTCTATATACATTGAGAGTTTGACATTCCACCTCTATATGCAATGGGGGTTTGACACCCTACCTCTAAATACAATGAGAGTTTACATCCCACCTCTATATACAATCAGAGTTTGACATTCCACCTCTATATGTAATGAAGGTTGACTCCATTTCTGCACACCAGTGGCGGATCCAAGATTTCCGGAAAGTGTAGGGGGGCCCATGTGTAAGCCAAATATTAGCCAAGCTACTCGGCCAAAGATAGATTTTTACGTATAGATGTGTGACGAAAAGGGGAGGGGCGCCCCCTCTAAATCCGCCACTGTATACAATGAAGGTTTGACATCCTCATCAGCAAAATAAATTTGTCGACAGACAGAAAGCCATTTTTAAGTATGCACAAGATTTCTTTAAAATCTAAACCAATGCATATAATAAACGTAATACACTAGAAGTTAACTATGAACAAATAATGCGAAGAACAATAGATTTTATAAGGTGTGATGTTAGTACTGAATTTTATGGCTGAATATGATGAAATAACTGCAATTTTCTAGTGACTAAAATGTATTTTTGGCGGGTCAAGTATTTATCTCTGTATTACATGAAGTCTAGATTTCCTGATCTCGTCCGCGTTTGATGATCCATCTTTGACCGCCTATGTCTTGCTCCCCACTAAGCACTGCTATGTAACACTAGTATTATCTATATGGGCTCTTTCCTGATCTTTGACTGGATTTTACACAGATTTTGAGATAATTGTAAATACATTCACCATACATCAGTCGGTTTATTTTCATGACAAAACTTTCATGTCTTTTTATTGTTCACATGCGCACATCAATATGTAAGTCTTGTACTTTTTATAATAAGAGTTTTGGTAACAATCTTCAAACAGTTCGACTTCAAATGATTTAATATCTTTTCACGTCATCTTTGGACCTATCATAGTCATATGGTTTTCTGCTATCATGATGTCTTCTCGAGTGCCTCTCCCGCGCACGATCGTAATATTTATCGCTATGACTCGATCTACTAGATTTCGATGCACTCGATCGATGATGCGTGCCTCTACTCGCACTACTACTGCATTCTGCATGTTTATGGGTTCCTTTTTCTTTCGAAGAAATTCTTTCATTCCTTGATTGATGTTTGCTGCTTTCACGGTCTGTGGATCTCGATGACACAGGCGACCTGCTGCCGTCATGTGACCCGACGTCCTTGCAAGCACTTGATTTGCTCCGATGAAAATCATAAGAACTATGCGATGTTCCTTCTCGGTAAGGAACTGACTGCCTATCATCTAACACAGTATCATTGGGAACTTCGTTGTTTTGCTGAATGGGTCGTAATTCCAACTGTTCGCTAGGTATCACTTGGTTAGTCTGCCACATATGACCATACAAACCTTGCAGATACTGCATTGTGGGGAGAGGCCAGTGTGTCACCGGTGCTGTCATTTCCATACAATATGGGTAGGTGAACACATTATTCTGGGCTTCCTCCTTTTTGATTTGTTGTTTCATCATCTCTAAAACAATTTCAGCCATTTGATCTTCAGTTGTCTTTGGCGAAGTATGTTGATCATTATATACTATCCTTCTCAGTAAAGATGTCATTGCTTTTGACAAAGCAGAATCGAGATGATCGTCTTGTTTAGTTTGGGACTCCGATGAGGGTACCATGGCTGCACTTCCGGTAAGATTATAATCGCCCGGTTTCTCTCCTAGAAGCCCAGGTTTCCTGCCATTTCTGGTATCAAACGTAGCACTATTTGGTCCTACCAAACCCGTATATCTTGGTACATTCGGCTTAGGATAATGATCCTCAACATTAACATACCTGTCATACATGTTAGTAAGAGACATGCTTCTTGGTAATTCCTGTCCAGATAGCCTTTGGTACTTAAAGTCGTTGATATCATCTCCGAACTGATTCCAGGAATGTTCATTAGATGTACCAGGCGAGAAAGGACGCTTTCGCATCAAAGAGTTTGCTGAAGATTGACCAGTAAATCTGTTGTTTTCGAAATGAGGTGTTGTATCTGGGTACGAATTATACGTATTGATATCAAAATGTGGCTGATGACAAACACGACCATATTTATCAAGACTTAATCTTTGTTGTGGATGGTCATTTTGTTTATCGTGGCGACTTTTCTCAATTTCTGTTGAAGATTTCAACAGTTTACGTTCCGTTGACTTACTCAAAGATGATGTATTACTTGGGGACAACTTTCTACCTTTCGACGGGGATTTGCTTTCGTGCTTGTTCAGATGATGGTCTTTCTTCTTTCGTTTTATCGCCTCAACTTTATCAGACTCAACATTACTCTCTTTTGATTCAGAATGAATATTTGAATCAACAGATTTAGCGTCCAACTCATTGGTCGTGCTATTTACCCCGAAATGATCCCCTGAACTCATCGGTTCCTTTCCAGATTGTGATTTGTTGGATGAGAATGCATTTTTTAAAAAATTCGATGTTTTGAAATAATCATTGCCATTGTTATATTCTGGCAAGTATGATGAAAACCCCATATTTCTAGGACGAAATTGATCAAAGTCTGAATTATTTCCTTTTACATTATAGTCAATTTTTTCATTTTTCTTGTCATTACAATCAGGTAATGGAGGCAATTGATGTTGCATCACTTTTATAACCTTGCCAAGGTCACGTAAAGTTTTCTCCACTTCGTCTTGAGATACTGTTTGCTTCGAGCATGCTCCTTTGTCCTTTTCAGTGAATTTCTTCGAACATTGAACCTCACCCTTTGCATTCATTTGTGTTTTAGTCTGGCCATTACTTCCGTCATTTCTAATTTGTAACCCCGTTGTCTGTACATTTTGAATGTCACTAGATACAATTTGAACTGAGGGAGCATTTACCGATTGTTTGACGTGAGCAAGACGACTAGTCTCAGTGCTTCTACAGCTAGATGTATGTGAAAGCCTTCCGTACCCTTTGTCTTCTCGTGGTTCTTTCTTGATTCGACTCAAAATTGAATCGAAATCCGAGTATGATTGGTGCCCATGATGCCGCGAATCACTGCTGGTAATTTGCTGAATCGTAGGATGTTTAGTGTGTACATCGTTCAATGTCTTCACAGATGTGTTTATTCCTTTGATGTTGTTGTATATGCTTTTGTTTACTTCATTAGTTTCGTTTGGTAACTTTTGAAATCTATACGTTTGAGGTGTCATATCATTCGAGTTCGATACTATATTCTGCATTTGTATCGATGACAGGCGTCTTCTGCTTTCATCAAAATAACAAGATGGACTTAAAATCGTAGGCGAAGGCGATTTCCGTTCTGTTTTTATTTGCATGTTTAATACAAAATCTAAACCTCTCTCAATAGGCTGAATCACTGTGCTTCGTACTCCACTTGGCTCATATGAAGGTTCATCCAGAGTTGGAGTGCTGGAACCAGATCGTATTGTGTCAGCAGGGTTTTGCAACATAGAATCAAGAACATTTGGTATGTTTTCTACATTACATAATTTTTCCTGCTCATTATTGATTTCATGTTCAACCTCTTGTAGCCTGGCCAGTAACTTGGAACACTCGGGGTCGATTTCGTTCTGAAGCTGTCCTGTCATTTCGTCAACGTCTGTATTATCGGAATCGGACATGCCATCCCATTTCTCATCATCATTGTCACTGTCGGATTGATCAAACACTTTCACAAATATTGTTTCACATTTTTTATTAGCATCTTTTCCTTTCCTCTGAAGGAAATCGGCCTTGGCTGTTCGGTCCTCCACCTCATGTTCTTCATTCGATTTATTCATATCGAATAGATCGAACAAATTCTTTCGAGCGTGTATATTTTTGTTTACAGACGACGATATTCCAGATGTTTCCGTTTCGACAGGTTCCGTCTTGACATGAATTTTATCTGTTAAAGTTGACTGAGACTTTGTTGCTTCTTGATTTATCTCCTCAGAAGCAGATGGCATAATGCCGCCGTCTGCATTAAAATGTTGAAATCCAGTGTCAGACGAATGTTCCAGCAATCCGTCATTCGACATGTTTGGACTACTACTTTTTTCTCCTTTTTGGGAAGATTCATCTTTTTCAGACAATGATAGCGCTGATGATTTCATTGCATCTTTAAGAAAACACTCAACTCCATCTTGCAGACTATTTCTTTGTTCATAATTTGAAGAGCTATCCTTGTTCGTTTGAGAGTCGTTATTATTCTTGGTACTTGTGTGACATACTTCTTTTTCTTTATTGTTTGTCATTTCAAGAGAAATGCTTTTCTTATTTTTTGAATTATTTTTCTTCTTTCCCTTTGCCCTTTTTTTCCGTCGCGCCTTTGAGTGAAGAATTGTCTTTCGTTTCGTTATGCTTTGAGTAATAGAATTTCCACTTACAGCGGATTTCCGGCCAGTGAACCAGCTCTTGTGCCTTTTCAGTTTGTTACGAGTACGATTGAGTGTTATTACAGCGATAGGCAATAAATGTGATGGGTACATAACCGGTAGTATAGTTTCCTCATCGAATTCGTACATGTATGCCTGGAACAGAAATACATCCATTGATACATCTGATTCAGCACATGATCTACAGTTATATAAATGTTACTATTTCCATATTAGTTCGTTTGTATATCATCTCTGAAATTCGAAATCGAGTCGATTTTCATTACATTATGACAATATGCCAAATAAGAAAGGTAGCATTAATTCAAATGTTAAATCTGGTGTGCAGATATATAATACCAATAACTTTGTAAGTCAATATTCGAGAGAAATGACGAACTCGATCCTAAATGATATAGATAAGTTATATAGCTTTGACACACGTGTATTTTATCTATTTATTACTTCAATATATCTCCCAACTGAATTCAAATAGATAAGTAAATAGCATTTCGAAAAAAAATTCAGTTGAAACAAGAGTTTTGTCAGAATCATTACCATGAGATATGATACTCCAATCATTACCATAAGATATGATACACTAATCAAAACCATGAGATATGATACACATCATTACCATCACACCAATCATTATCATGAGATATGATACAGTAATCATAACCATGATATATGAAACAATAATCATTACTATGAGATTTGATACACTAAACATTACCATGAGATATGATGCTCTTATCATTGCCATTAGACATGATACACTAATCATTACCATGAAATATGATACATCAATCATTACCATGAGATATGCTACACAAATCACTACCATGAAATATGATACACCAATCATTACCATGAGATATGCTATATTAATCACTACCATGAAATATGATAGACCAATCATTACCATGAGATATTGTACACTTAACATTACAATGAGATATGATGCGTTAATCATTTTCATGAGATATGATGCACTAATGATCATTATCATGAGATAAGATACACTAATCATTACCATGAAATATGATTCATCAATCATTACCATGAGATATGATAGACTAATCATTACCATGAGATATGATACAACAATCATCACCATGAGATATGATGCACTAATTACTACCATACGATATGATACAACAATCATTACCATGAGATTTGATATACTAAAAATAACCATGACACATGATACACCAATAATTACCATGAGATATGATACGCCATTAATGTCTTTGTCTGTAGTTTATATATCAAAGGTACTTACAAAATTGTGGGCAAAAGCATCGCCAATTTCCATTTTGAAATCTGGTCTTACATCTGAGAGGTGGCAGTCAAAATTTGGTGTTGGAGCAATTGACCCATATTCACCTCGAAGCTTTGCTTTTACTGTTCGCACTCTGCCTAGCATCCCCTGAAAAAATATAAATCAATAGATAATACAAGAAGAAAACATCAAAAACCTTATAGGCTTAAATGAAGTGTGGGACAGATACTTACTTTGAATACTATAATGTTCGTTGCGTGTCTAAAGTTCTTAAATGCCATGAACCTCAGCAGGATATCATAGTGCATGCTGACGTGAGCACCATACTCGGTGTCTCCTAGTACGTGTCTCTTCTTCTCGCAACAGCGCATTCCATATCTACATATCTGAAAGACATTTCCCCATCCTTCAGCCACAAACATGAGTGTATCCTGGGTCTCCTCTGCTGTTCTACCCTGTAGTGATGACACAGATATTTTACAATTGCTTCATTATTTATTTCGACGTGACATGATTGATTATGAAAAAGAAAAATATTTTTTATGATTTATTTTAAATCAGATTGGGATAAGTTTATGTTCCTTAATTACTTGTTTGAAGACTTAATGAGAAAGGTTTTATCACCGGCATTTTATCACATGGGGTTTTTTTTTGGGGGGGGGGGGGTTGTTTTGTTTCGTTTTGTTTTTTTTTTTTAAAGTTTATGCTCTTACCAAATGCCTCAACATATGTCGTCTGCGTTCGTATCTGTCTTCTAGTTCTGCATTACTGACCAGGTATGTCTGATCCACACTCCACAGGCGCTCTAAGCTATCACCAGATCTACATGTAGCCGCGATGTCTCTCAGTAGGTGCTTCATATCAAAGCTCTCTCTAGGCATGCTGTGTAAATTATCTATTAAATTGAAAAAAAAGACAATAAAGGATGCCACTCTTCCGATTACTCTTTTTTTCCTGGAATTTTGTTGATTTGCGAATCCTTGTTTTTGGTACTAAACATAATTAATAATTGGGGTATTCCTTATTACCCCTAATTTTGAATAAAGGCCAGTCAGTAAATATTCACTTTTTACTGTTGTTTAAAGGGGAAAATATCGTAGCAAATGTTGAAACACCATCAATAAAACAGAGGGGTTTAATGAGACTATTGCTTTGTTTTGCGATTACATCAGTAGGCATATTAATAGCATTGATACTGTGTTCACTTCAACAATAACAGCTGGGATATCATTTTAATCAGCAGTGTTTTAAATTCGACGTTCTGGTATTTTCTAAGTCTTGTCTTGTCTTGTTTAACCATGTTGGGATTTAAATGTTAAGAGACGGAAACAACTCATGCACCAGTTCCTGGTATTGAAAAACAATGCTTGACCTTCGTGTTCTCGGTATTGAAGAGCAGATCAGAACATTCCGCTAACTCTTCTTAGTATTGTTTGTCCATTTAACATAACTACTCCAGTAATTTAGTTCTTTGAATGTACTGAAACGGTTAGCAATGTGCGACGCTTTAAATTTCAAAATTACCGACAAAGACATTATGTATTTGTCATTATGCTTTATGACTTTTCTCATCTTACTATAACTGTTATCTAGTTAGATAGATCTAAACTTTGCAAAAACAGCTCGTTTTAATCATGCTCCAAATGAATAACTGTAAAACGAAAGCGAAATCTTACTATTGAAGACCGAAGAAGAAAAATACGAAAATGAAATATTCCATTTCTCATACATTAAAAAACTTATATTCTTTTACTACGTACCGATACCGTGCGGTGGAACTTTGGACTTTTTCCGTGGCATGTTTTTGCACTAGTACAAGTCTGTATTTTCCTTGGTTACAAGATTTTCGTCACGCCGTAACTAAGCACCTATTGAAATATCAAAATATTCCTTTAAACAAACTTACTCCCTACAATTGACAAAACATACTGTCTATACCGACGTGGTGCATGTACACGATGTGGCAAAGTTCACTCGATCATGTGATATCATCACTATCTCAAGTTACTCAAGTACCTCTGATCTCAGGGTGTATGTGTGTGTATCAAGTAGTCAACGTGACCCATCCACGACTGGCATGAGGTTGACAAAGACAAAAATACGTACCAGGAAGTGCGCAAAATTGTTACTTCTTCAATTTTTAACCGTTTCCGTACAAGAATGAACTACTCCAATTGTGTCACTTGCAGCGATGTTTGTATTGCACATTTTAGCGTAATTTCACACTAGCCATTGATGACATTATAACTTTGTATGATCAAAATAAAGTCTAATAAACACGAGTGTATACCTAAAAGTTTGCACACACACATAAAACTCGAAATTCCAGTTTTGTTTTGGGTTTTTTCCCCGTTACTTCATAACCATAACCATAATATTGTTAAAACAACTTTTTCTTCGATTAAAACTATAGATAGACAAGTGTATAGTCTGCTTACCATGGAAGTGATGTTCCGTGTGAATAGTGTTACTGTGTATGGTTAACTGCCTTTGAAAATTTCCGTAGCAAATTGAATCTAAAAATAGCTACTGGAAAACCAGAATTGTATATGGCGGTTATGGGCGTCGATACTTAAACCTCCTAACTAAGATGTTTAGTGGTTTAAACATTATCTTTGTCTAATCACGTGCACGTTGGTTACGACGAGTCATTGTATTACAGTGTTATATTTACACAGTAGTATAACTTTGTACAGCAATATACATTACATCTTCAGATTGTACATAAACAGAGGGCAAGATGCAGGAATGTAAAAAGTTTCTTGATAATATGGAATATTAAAAGCACGATGCGGAAGAAACTACTTTTACATATGTTATAGATACATATCTAAAAATATGAAATCCAATTGTCCGTGTGATAAGTGTAGAGTAGTAAAGATATCGTTATCATGGCGGTTGTAACTGTTTCAGATTGTTAAAACACGTATTTCGTTCTTGCTGCTTTTTTGCGACACAAATAAAGTCATTCCAGGCTGTTAAGCTAAATTTTGTTCAAATGTTCGATAAAAAGACAGTTTCTCTATTTCCGGATTCGAATGAAAATTAAGGAATATGTGCCAGGGTTGCATGATTATCTAGGAAATACGAAATTTGGCATAAAAAACTTAGCGATTAAAAATGCAAAGACCACATACAAACCCACAGCAAAGATAAGTAACATAATCTCACTCCGAATCGTACCTTTTAAGTAATTGATATAGTGCATTCAACAGTGTACTGCAATGCACAGTCATTGCTCCGCGGATATGAGAGGTGTGGCAAGGTGGATATCAAAGATGTGGCAAGGTGGATATCAGAGATGTGGCTAGGTGGATATCAGAGATGTGGCTAGGTAGATATGAGGGATGTGGTTACGTGGATATCAGCGATGTGACTAGGTGGATATGAGAAGTGTGGCTAGGTGGATCTGAGAGATGCGGCTAGGTGGATATCAGAGATATGGCTAGGTGGACATCAGAGATGTGGCTAGGTGGATATCAGAGATGTGGTTTGATGTTCATTTGGCAACCTTGACCCATTGTATGGCCGCATCACTGATTGACTAAAATCAGAGTACGCAGCAATAGGATAAAATACCGATCATTAACATTAATTATTTTTCCTCTTTCGTTAGAATCAATGTTTACTATCTCCCCGACGTATAAATCGTGATCCGCCATGCTGTTTGTATTTTAACAAAGCAGACGACGCGCGGAAGGATACAAAGTGTTCCGGTAAGAATTTTCCAGTGATGATAAAACACGGGATCAGTCGATCAGCGAGAAAAGATATTTGTAGCTTTTCGCATATGTACTTTACCAAGTTTGTAGTTCACAGAGACAGGCTGAAAGTAGTCTTTACCGTAAAACACATTCTCCAAATAACATTGAAACAAAATTGGATTTACTTCATAACTACATGAGCGAAGTCGACTACCCAATATAATATCATAAAATGTAAACAAATAATACAAAAATTTAGCTGTTCACTGGTCAACATTTACGTGTCGAATGAAGAATCATGCACAAAACGAACACTTCCTTTCCACAAAAAGGGGGGAAAAGAAGCGACCTCTGTTTACTATACGATACCGAATAGAAGAGAAAATAATTTCATCCTAATGCGCTTTGCTTAAACGTATGAAATTATATTTCTCCTGTACAACCGGACCTTATAGATAAACAAAACACAACTACAAAGTCGCAATTAGCAAACACGCGCAAACGCTGCCTCGAAACAAAAGAAAGGGAAATGTTGTAAATATAAGCAACAATTATTTATTTATTTGTAAGAAATCTGTACACAGAAAATTTAAATGATAAGGCTTTTGTTGACATTTCTAAAACAATAAACATTGTCACGTTTCATTAGATTTTAAAATAAATAAGTATCACCTGAATCAATACATGCATGTTGTAAATATACTCAGGGGCTTTAAAAACGCCTATATGTTTTTTTTCATGTAAAAACATAAATGTTTTGAAAATAAATCGATTTGAATATCTGCTTGATATTGTGTGGTTGCGGTAACTTTCATGCTATCGGCGAGACAAATCACTCAACCATAACGTAATACTGCTCACCCGTGCGCTTTTCAAAAAGTACTTGACCACGTGCTCTACATTGAGTCATTTTCTTCAGAAATAACGTATACTGGTACCTAGTGCCTTTATCTATCCTGATTTCAAACTTTGTTTCATTAAAACTAACGCATGAAATGCCGAGACTGTCTGAGCAACAGAGGTATGCTGTTCTTGGCCTTGTAAACGCCGGCGTAAATCAAGGTATCAACGCAGGACGCTTCAGCGTCCATTTGTCTACAATCACGAGACTTGTACGGAAGTATCAGACCACAGGAAGTGTTAAGACCTATTTTTGCAAATTGTGGCCGAACGAGACGAGGTACCGAGATCGGGTTTTTTTATACGAATTTATCTCGGCAATTACTATCGAATACCAAAAATATGATTTTGACGTTTCAGTTCCCCTTTAAGGAACGTCCTCGAAGTGGTCAGCCACGCGTAACGACAAGACGTCAAACAGTTTTCATAAGGCAACGTCATTTACGTGACAGGTTTGCGACAGCCGTAAACAGGTCAAGAGATGTGATAGGTCGTCACGGTAGGCAAATCCACCCCAGGACAGTACGCCGACGATTGAAAGAGCAAGGATTGCTATGCCGTCGGCCATTGAAAGGCTTGATCCTAACTCCTCGCCACCGAAGAGATCGTCTGACCTGGTCCCGGAACATGCTTGTTTATCGACGTAATTGGCATGACGTAGTGCTCAGCGACGAATCAAGATTCAATTTGTCCATGGCTGACGGAAGACAGCGCATTTATAGGAGACGCGATGAACGTTTTGCCACAAACTGCATAATTGAGCGTGACAAATTTGGCGGTGGTGGCGTCATGGTTTGGGGAACCATCAATCAATATTTCAAGTCATATTTTGAGGAACACTCTTACCGCGAGGCGCTACATCGATGACGTTTTACAGCCTGAGCTCCTTCCATTAATTCAACGTCATCAAACTGTCAACAATCCGTTGACGTTTCAACAATACAACGCACGTCCGCACACGGCTAGAGTCACCTTAATCACCTTAAACTTTCTAAACATTCATGTAATTAATGTAATGGATTTCCCAGCACGTTCACCCGACCTCAATCCTATAGAGCACATATGGGATGAGTTAGGGAGACGCTTACGTAAACGTCAACGTTCTTCAAGAAGAGTGGAATAATATTCCTATGAGAAAATTTCGAACTTTATGTCAATCCATACGACCCAGATTACGTGCATGCGGTAAAACAAATGGGGGGGGATACTCGATATTAACAAAACGCATGAAATTTTGGACGTGGTATACATAACTGATAAAATCAAATCATTTTTAAAAGAAACGTGTGATAGTATCCATCATATTGTCAAATATAATTCAAATTTTCGAAATAAATCAAGTACCTGAGTATATTTTTCAAAATTCACAACTGGACAAACTTTGTATTAGTTGTATTAGCAATAATGACCCAGTTCCCGTCCTTACAAATGTCTGTTTGCTTTTTTCAACAAAAACTTACATATGCGTATCGAAAGTTTGTATACCCGCCTTCTTTAGATATAATAATTCACTGATACCGAAAAAGCAGCATAACATATTAAACAAAGAGTTATCGTCCTTTGTTTATACAAATTACAATCAATATTGAACATGTCATTTTATCTACTATTTCTGGTGTAATTGGATCCTTTTCGTTGATCGGTGCGCTAAGACGTCTTCTAGCTCCTTCAAGCGTATTTTTCACAAAATTCGATTCCATGGGAGATATAACACACACAAAATTATGGATCCACTTTAGACATTAACAACTGGACTGGGTGATCGACGTGACTGCGCCAAACTTGAAAGATAAAGCGCCACATGAAAAGTCTTCGCTGGGAGAATTTCTTCTTCTAATAGACCATGAGCAACGGCACATGCTTTCCATCCCTTGAATGCACAAAAATAATTTTTAACGGTTGCAAGTGACCGACTCTCGAGTTGGAGACCTATAAGCAAACGAACTTCCTCAACTACGGCCCCATAAAGCGTCTCAATGTCATTCTTAAAAACCTACAAAAGCATATGTAAACATGGCATTAATATTCTTATCAAAACAACCAATAATCTAAACCAATAGCTAACATGCGAAATGGCAAATCTGAACGCCCAAATATTCCTGAAAATCTCCCTGGAATATAATATTCCTTATTAACAGGTAAATCTACAAAACATACTACAGTTTATCAAAGTTCCTTCTTTTGTCACAAAGAAAGGCCAATAACTAGCCGAATACCAAGCTGGTACTAAAGTTCCATAACTCTTACACTGTCTCATATATTTGATAAACTTTAGTTATAAGAGGGATTGACGGTACAAACCAACCGTTTACCCCATCCCAACTCACTGTAAATGCATTAATGCCAATAGACAATGGTGTCTATAATCTAGAATAAAAACTAGGCAATTTTTTTTTTTTTTTTTCATTGGCAAAAATGTCAGTCTCATGTGGACCTCAAAAGGGAATCTAAATACTCAAACAGTTCTGTGGATAATGACCAATCATCAATATTTACAATGCTAGTCTAATTCCTTCGATGAACCAAGCTAAACAGACTCGGTTCATCAGCCCATGAACTTGGGTCATGGAAGTAGTACCCGGCGTATGGCAAATCACATGCGTAGTAATATAAAAAGAAGCGGGGCTTACTCAAGTTCAAGGCCGATGTTCTATCATTGTTTTTTTCTTGAAGGAATCTGTTAATTTGGAGCAATTAAAGAAATTACCTAGACAGATGGAGTATTTTTAGCATTCAAGACACGCACTATATTGCATGGCGGAAGCACTTTTTCACTTCAACTAAAATTCGGTCCTTGCCAGTTTGATAACGGGGAATTCGATATTTTATTTTCAAAAAAGAACCTTTTAAAATGCATTGTAAATAATGGAAGGAATGACGGTCTTTTTTTCTAGGTTCATGGGGAATGAACTTGGGTGAGAAACAAACAAATCATTCGAGAACCGCTTCGCGGTTCACATGATTTGTTTGTTCCTCACCCAAGTTCGGTCGATCAGATTATTTCTATGCATTATGTTTTAGGAAATATTGTATATTTGATGACAAAGGCATTTCTATAGATGTGCAGAGAGCAAGATCATGGGAATCCATAATTATTCTCAGTGAGCATAGTGCTCGTATGATTGAATTTTGGAAATCAAATGTAAAAATTCTGAATCAGAAAAGATTTATTTCAAATTTTTCGAGTAATGCAATTGTTTACAGTGATGCAAGCAGCACAGGCTACGGTGGTTATGTTGTTGACACTCCCTACAGTATTATTCATGGGATGTGGTCAGAAGGTGAAAGTTCAAAGAGCTCCACTTGGGGAGAACATTCTGCAGTATATAGAGTGCTCTCGTCTTTAGATTGATTGATTGATTTTTATTTAACGTCACACCACGAATATTTCACGTATATGGTGACGGCATCTGCCTGATGCGGGGCATACAAATTTTGACCTTTGCAACAGACCCACCAGAAGCAGTGAGGGATATTTAACGTGCCATGTATACAAGACACGGGACCTCGGTTTTTACTGGCTCATCCGAAATACAGAACACCGGCATGACCAGAGCGGGACTCGAACCCCGGTCTCCCGATCAGGAGTCCAGCGCGAGACCACTAGGCCACGCCGGCTTTCTCGTCTTTAGAAACTTTATTTGTTAATAAGAATGCAAATTGGTTTTCTGATAATCAGAATGTTATCAGTATTATTCAAAAAGGAAGCATGGAATTTCCTTTGTTAGAAATTGCTTTGTCTAGATTCAAGTTGTGTTTATCGTCTAATATTCTCACTTGATTCGGATACCATACCAGATGATTGGCGCACAGCTTCTATCGTACCAGTATTTAAGAAAGGAGACAAACACCAGGCCTCGAACTACAGACCAGTTTCCCTGACATCGATCTCGTGTAGGCTACTTGAGCACATCATTCACAGCCAGGTTATGGACCACTTTGACTAACATTCCATCATTACCAACAATCAGCATGGCTTCAGATCCAAACGTTCCTGTGAGACACAACTAGCCACCACAGTAGACAGTATTGCCCGCCTCCTTGGACCAAGGAAGCCAAGTCGACATCATCCTTTTGGATTTCTCCAAAGCCTTCGACAAGGTCCCTCGCCAGAGATTACTACATAAGCTAGACTACTATGGAGTTCGAGACAACACCCTGCTTTGGATCAAGGACTTCCTCAACAACAGACAACAGCTAGTCTTACTTGATGGTCATACTTTAACAAGTGCAGATGTGTTATCAGGAGTGCCACAAGGAACCGTACTTGGACCATTACTATTCCTGACCTAACCATCAACGACCTCCCAGAAGTAACCCAGTCAGAGGCCCGATTGTTTGCAGACGATTGCCTACTATATCGCAGGATCAACAGCGAAGAGGATAGCGTCATGCTGCAGAAGGACCTAACAGCACTTGAGGAATGGGAAAAACGTGACAGATGTCCTTCCATCCAGAGAAGTGTGTGGTGATTCAAGTAGCCTCTAAAAGGAAGACTATACCAGCAGACTACAGTCTACACAACCATCAGTTAGATGTTGTTGACTCCAGCAAGTACTTGGGTATTACGATTAGCAACGATCTGCAATGGAAAAATCATATTGATGCTATTACAGCCAAGGCAAACAGGACCCTGGGCTTTCTCCAACGAAACCTCAGAGGATGCAGTACAACAGCACGGGTCAGAGCTTATGAAGCCATTGTACGTCCAACCCTGGAATATGCTGCCTCTGTCTGGGACTCACACTCCATCGGACAGATCAACCAGATAGAGAAAGTTCAACGAAGAGCTGCACATTTTGCTACAAGAAATTACTGGGACAGGACACCAGGCAGTGTCACCAACATAGTCAACTCGTTAGAATGGGAACCACTACAGATAAGAAGAGTAAGAATCCGCCTTCTACTGTTTACAACGATCTGCAATGGAAAAATCATAAGGCGGATCCTTACTCTTCTTATCTGTAGTGGTTCCCATCCTAACGAGTTGACCATGTTGGTGACACTGCCTGGTGTCATGTTCCAGTAATTTCTTGTAGCAAAACGTGCAGCTCTTCGTTGAACTTCGATTCCCATGATCTTGCTCTCTGCACATCTATAGAAATGCCTTTGTCATCAAATATACAATATTTCCTAAAACATAATGCATAGAAATAATCTGACCGACCAAGCCAGCAACTTTTCTCACATGAATATATCCGTTTTTGAACAATCTTTTTGCATAGATTTTAATGTGATATCTAACTTCTCAATTCTTGCGTCTGTAATATGCAATATATCACTTTGAGTATCAATAGAATACCCTAGAAAAACAATTTGCTTAGATGGAAACCATAGAGACTTTTCAGTTTTAGGTACAAACCCCGATTTTAACAAATATTTTTCATATCAGCTGACATACTTATACTCTGATTAAAACATTGATCTACAGCTAAACCGTCGTCAAGGTACATTAATACTTGCTTATCCTCACTGCGCCATTTCTTTACAAGAGGACGAGTCAATTTTGTGAAAATGTAATAAGCAATTTAAACCAAAAAGCAAAACTCTGAACTGAAAATACTTAACGCCTTCTCTAAATTTCCATGAAAACTAAAAAAGTACGATGGTCATCAAAAATATCTACATGATGATATGCCGAGTGAAAGTCAAATTTAAACATATATGAAAATTTTTTTTGTAATAAATTGCATAGCAATCTTAATATCATCAAAATGAACTTTCTGTTTCCAAAGATGTTTGTTAACGTGTCTCAAATCAAGAATCAATCTCTTTTCCCTTTACTTTGAATTGAAACAGTTAAAGGATTCACAACCCAGGGAGTGTTCGAACACTCTACTACTAGATCACGGATCAAAAGATCGTGAATAGCTTCGGTAACAAAAGAAGCGTTATCAAGGGCAGATTTGTTATTTTTCAAAACAACAGATTCATGTGTAGAATAAAATAGTATTTTATAACAGTTTTTCATTCGTATCCAAGATTAATTCACATGCACCTATCTCTTTCCAAAAAGATAAACATGATCTTAAGCAACCTATTACAATGATTTGATCTAAACCTTGCTCGTACTCAATCATTTATTTCCAGCCGGCGTGGCCTAGTGGTATCGCGCTGGACTCCTGATCGGGAGGCAGGGTTTCGCCGGTGTCCTTTCTTTCGGATGAGACAGTAAAAATCGAGGCCCCGTGTCGTGGTATGCATGGCACGTTAAAGACCCCTCACTGCTTCGGGTGGGTCCGTTGCAAAGGTCAAAATTTGTATGCCCTACATCAGGCAGATACCGTCACCATATGCGTGAAATATTCGTGGTGTGACATTAAACAAAACTCAATCAATCAATCATCTTTTATTTCACTGGTTTGCGTGAAATATTCGTGGTGTGACATTAAACAAAACTCAATCAATCAATCATCTTTTATTTCACTGGTTGGTTGCTGATTTCTGGTTGTAAGGACAGGAATTTCTCTAATGTTGGAATAACCCACAACGGAAACATGCTCCTCGCTGCATGCTGTCTGAATACGCCGTTGAACCCCCGGTGTTCCCTGATCCATGGAAGAGGCCCGAGAAAGGACTGCATAGGCAAGAGTAGAAGATACTGTACTCTCTTTGTCGATGTATTTGCCCTTTTTTGCAGATTTGTTGGCATCGTTGAACCGCTTGCGCTTATGAATAGCTCTGTTTTCGACTTTGATGATTCTGTTCTCGTCCTCTGAATCGCTAGCGATAGGATTTGATTATTTCATATTGGCGTACCCTCTTCCATCCGTCCTCACTGCTTTCGGCAATATTAATGAGTTTATTACGCTGATTCACCTTTGGTTAGGTTTAAACATATTTAATGCCATCATAATATGTATAGGATTGGTTACAAGTTGTACAAACTTAGATAAACCTCTCCTTATAATAATGCAAGAATACATATGGCATGCATGTACATGAAAAACATCATCACAAAGCTTTTTGGTAACAAAAACAATGAGAGGGAGAGAGAGAGATTCTGGTCAAAATGAAACGCTTGCTAGTCGTTAAATATGTTGGATTCTAGTTTTAATGATTTTAAGTGAAACGCTTGCTGGTCGATATGTATTTATGGACGGCCTGGAAAAGTTTTATATTAATGTCAAGACTTTTCTCGGGATCGCCACATAGGATGGTACCAATATCTGGAGTGCAATCTAAGTACTCAATACTATGAGTAAGTGCCCTGCGATTAGTGATATATCTGCCACATCGTAAAAAGTAGTGTTGGGCGTTTTCAATTCCTTCGCCACACTGGCATACATTAGAGTGTACTAGGTTAATACGATGAAGGTCATAGGGGGCACAGTGTTTTCACGGGGGAGTTTAGCTTTAAATTGGGATATGCTAGTCTCATTACGTGTAGACAGAGGGAGCTTGTTCCATGTCGATATGGTGGACGGAATAAAAGAGGACTTAAGAAGATTCAGACGACAAAAAGGAATTAATATATTTTCATTATTCCTCAGGTTGTACCGAGAATTATCACCAACGTGATTTGGCACGAGATTTTTGAGATAATCAGGTGCTGTACCATTTTATATTTTATACATAAGGGTTAATTTCTTATTTTAACTGCGGATTTTCAGGGTCTTCCAGCCGTTTTCAAAATACAAGGCATCTCGGCTACCCTGGCTGCTTCTATTTGGTATTTTCAAGCCTTTCGACATCTGTACTTGATAGGTTGTCCCATACTTCAGAACCGTACTCAAATATCGGTCGAATAAAAGTCAAGTATATTCTTGACAAGAATTCTCTATTAAGTGTGTATTTAAGTTTTCGTAGAACGGAAATATGTTTAGAAATACGAGAAATGACGTAGTCAACATGTGCAGACCACTTGGCATCATTTGAAAATGTTATACCAAGGTGCTTATGGGTGGGGGCTGGCTCAAGAAAGAAATCTGCTGTTGCTGAACATTATTTGTACTGAGTATGACTAATTCTGTCTTTTGAGGGTTAAACTTAACCAACCACCTCTTTGACCAACGCTTAATTTCATTAAGATCCAAATTGTTTTCACGTTCAATAAGTAATAGGTCATCAGAAACATGGGAGTTGGAAGTGTCGTTTGCAAATAATCTCGTCAGTCAGTGAAGTCCGTCCGGAAGGTCATTAATATATACAAGGAACAGCAGAGGCCCTAGTACTGACCCTTGTTTCACACAAGCTTTGATCCTTCCAACAGTTGAAATTGAAGATTTCAACCTTACTTGTTGGGTACGATCAGCTAAATAATCAGATAACCAATTCAACATTTTACCCCCAAACCCATATTTTTCTAGTTTATATACAAGCCTTTTCAACCACACTCGGTGAAAAGCCTTGCTGATGTCACAGAATGTAAAACAAGCATATTATTTATTGTCCATCGCAAGACGTATATATTTCTATTAATTGAGTTACGGTTTACTGACCAGGTCGGAAACCAGACTGAAGGCTATATAACAATGAGTTGGAATGTAGATGATTATAAATGTATTTGAACATCACGCGTTCAAAAACTTTCCCTATACAACTTAGAAGGGAGATTGGACGATAATTTGGTGGACATGCTTTTTCACCCTTTTTGAAGATGGACAGCACATGGGCATGTTTCCATTGTTTTGGGAACTTTCCCAAAGCAACAGATTCATTAAATAGTATTTGAAGTGGTACTGATATTTCATTGCACACATTTCTGAGAAGAATGTGACTAATACCATCCGGGCCACTTGCCTTCTTTGGATCTAAATTGCAGATTATGTCAGAAATTTAATTTTCAGTCACTCAAAAATGTTATAATTTGACCTCAGTCCGTCTATCAAAGGGAGGTAAATCCTTGTCGATGTCGTCTAGGTCTGTCACACTACAAAAATATTCATTAAACATGTCGCACTTCTCTTCATCCGTATAAGCTATGTCGTTGTTATAAGCAAGTGCAGGAATATCACAAGAAGGGTTCTCTCTCCTAATCAAGGATCTAATTAGTTTCCAATAGGATATGGAATCTGTGCGTTTAAGGTCACAAAGCGAATTATTCATACTATCATAATATTGTTCTTTTAATTTTGTCTTTAAGTTGTTGACTTTGTTTCTTTGACATTTATATTAATGCAAGTCCGTCAGTTTATGGGTTCGTCTGTAAATCTTTCAAAAGTGGTCTCGAATGCGAATTTGTCTTCTAATGTCAGAGAAACCGGCGTGGCCTATTGGTATCGCCCTGGACTCCTGATGGGAAGGCCGGGGTTCGAGTTCCGCTCTGGCCATGCCGGCGTCCTGTCTTTCGGATGAGACAGTAAAAACCGAGGCCCCGTGTCGTGGTATGCATTCGCACGTTAAAGATCCCTCACTGCTTCGGATGGGTCCGTTGCAAAGGGCAAAATTTGTGGGCCCCGCATTAGGCAGATGCCGTCACCTTTTACGTGAAATATTCGTGGTGTGACGTAAACAAAAATCAATCAATCAATCAATTTAATGTCAGAGTTGAACAATGGTCTGTCGGAAGGTCGCACTGCGATAGTTTTTTGAGGAATATGTTGCTTTACAAGCTCATTGATTTTTCTTGTAAAATGCACGACTGCTGAGTCTATGTCGTCTGTATCAAATAATGAAATCCAATCAACACCATTTATATTTTGGCGTAAAGCTTCAAAATTAGCATCTTTGTACAGCCAGACATTTCGTGTGTACGGTTTGTTTACAGGGGACTCAATATAAAGGACAATATAGGTGCCATGATGATCACTCACGTTAGAGGGGACTTAACCGTTCCTGATTCTGCAAAAGTTATAGAATCTGAAATAAGAATCGGGTCTATACAGGTCGACGAATGAGTAGTTACACGCGTCGGTTCTTTGTTGACATTTATAAGATTATACAGTTGTAGAATTTTAACAGGAGTTGCGACATGAAGTCAATGTTTAGGTCTCCGTTTACAACTACACTGAGAGACACATCAAAAGCGGCCCCAATGGAACCTCCTAAGCGTTCCCAGAAATCTGCACGGTTGTACTCCTGTACCAATTATAATGGATTTATTTTGTAGTAAAACTTTTACCCAAATAGTTTCATCTATGGGGTTTTCAAATTCAATACATCTGGACACATTCAGTTCCTCTCTATAATACACGAAAAATCCCACCGCCATGGTTTGTTGTCTTTGCGAAAGGGTGCCTCAAACCCTTCAAATAATAAGTTTTCGGAGCTGAATAAAGGATCGAGTTGTGTCTCAGTGAAACAAATTATGTCACATTCATCGATATAATGTTCAATATCGCACAGTTTATTTCGGATACTTCTCATATTGATATGAAATATTGTGAAACCGTTCACCTCTGTTTTATTGGGACCTGGATTTTCTGCAATATCATTACACAGAAGTATTATCACGACAGGATGAATTGTATATTCTCAATGTTTCCACGTATACTATACAACGTGGTTCTAAATACACAGAAGAACTTTTACAATATATGTAGCAAGTTTAAGTATCTTAATATTTCAAAGGGTCTTACCTTGTATTTGCCATAAAATATGAAATAATCTATAGGATCTATAGGATCTAAATCATTACACATTATCTGTATATGGTGGGTAGTATGCCTGTAAGCGTTTCATATTGTACAAGCAGATTATCTCAAAAGAAACAAAGTGCGATACAGAAAAAAGGAATGAAAACGGAGGACAGAAAAAGACACGAGTAAAGGAAAGAGTCATACTAACAGTAAAAGAAATGTAGGACAATAAGGCCGTGCATAGGCAAATGGAATTTGGAATAAGGTGTAGTGGATGAACATGAGGGAGCTATTATAATATTTGGACTATTTACAAACTGACAATACTATAGAGAATCATGGTTGATTAATGTTTTGCCACTAGAGTATCATTCTCGAGGATATCTTAAATTCAGATAGGATTTTATGTCAATGTTAGTTGGTAGTTCACTCTGTGGGTTCTTAGTTGTCAAGAGTATCGGTCTCCAGATTATTGTTGACGTCATCGATGCTCTTCACCAGAATTTTAGGTCCTCTCTCCTTGATGCGCATAAATATACGCCCGTCAAATGTCCAATACTGCGCGATGTGCTTTGCCTTACGGAGGGACGCAAGGTGTCTGACGATCTGGTACCCCTTAGCTCACCTTTTTAAAAGATGCTTCTAACAATGCATTAGCGTAAGAAAATCAATTGATTTAACTCTATCAGTTCAAGATTAAATTTATGTTGGATCCTGTTTCCTTCAAACTTCCACTTTAATAATTTTGAATCTAGAATTTGTAGAGAGGTTGCTTGCTGTTTTACTAAACTAAATAAAATAGTACACAATGAATTTAGTTGTTCATTGGTCAGCGTTTACGTGTCGAATGAAGACTCA
Source organism: Pteria penguin (assembly GCA_035048485.1). Taxonomy (NCBI): domain Eukaryota; kingdom Metazoa; phylum Mollusca; class Bivalvia; order Pterioida; family Pteriidae; genus Pteria; species Pteria penguin. The sequence continues at coordinate 25,690,631 of CM068580.1, forward strand.
TGCACAAAACGAACACTTCCTTTCCACAAAAGGCGGGAAAAGAAGCGACCTCTGTCTATCATACGATACCGAATACAGGAGAAAGTAATTTCATCCTAATGCGCTTAGCTTAAACGTATGAAATAATATCTTTTTAAACAGATATTGATAAATCAAACATTCGTTCCTTTTCATAAACGCGTGCACCCCTCCCCCGGCAGTAACTATGAATACATTTATCAGCCTGTGAATTCTATGATTAAGGGTGATCTTAACTATATTTCTGAAAAATATCTAAGTTCGCTTTTTAAAAATGGACCAAAATGCAGATTACCTTTCAGGATAGATTTTTACCAAACGCCGGCATATTGTTGAAGAAGCATGTACACAATATATACAAATAACAATAACACAGTAAGTGCATGGTCAAATATACAATAGAAATTTTGAAACGTGACAGGTAATCTGATTAAAGTAATGACAGAAAATGCCATGGATTCTGCGGAAGACAAGACACTATATGGTAAAAGAGAAGATGTATGTATGATAATCGGCAATATGAATTTTCATGCATGTGCATACACATATATACATACACACACACAAATTCATCGAATATGAATGTGAATATTTATGTATATAATTGTACTTCAAAAAAACTGTAAAAACGCGCAAATATATATATATATATAAGCTTCAGCTTGTATTCAGATCCCTGAAACTTTCATTTGTGTGATATTAACGTTATGTAAGTATACTTATCAATACATACAATTTAAACTAAAGTTACAGCATCTGGACTTAGGGTAGATATTCGGTCAAAACAAATTTTAGATATAATAACTCAAGCACCGAACAACAGAGGATATTTACTTGGTACTGAAAAATGGAATATGCCTATTGATTTTGAGGTCAAATGTCACATTTTCCATTCATTGATATTCTAACTATATATGAGAAGACCGTATCTAAAATAGTCATAAAATGTTTTTGTCACCGCACAGCAGCTAACTATGGAAGCCTATTTAGGACCTATCAAAAATATTTTTGAATTTGATATAACAAACTCTTGAGTTTGTTAAAACGGATTAATTCGCTAAGTTAAAAATACTAAGCTCTATTTGCCATTTCCTTTCATTTTTAGTGGATTATACATATTAATAAAAGTATCATAAGTATATCCGATATCTGAGTTTTTCAATAATACTTCAATAAATTTTGATCTGAAAGGAATGTTTGTACTGTTAAATTCTATATTCGCATTTGTTTCTTTGTACAATTCCATAGTGTACAGTAAAAGCAGGGTATAATCTAAACTTGTTGCAGAAATCTTCATAACTTCAAATATTGCTATTATGGTCAAGCACATCATATACATAAGCAACACCTTTGTCATACCATTATAAAGTATATTTCCATTTATTTTAATTCTATCATTATACCATATGGACTCAATATATATACTGTCATATTTATTTGTAATGTTTCTGAAATGGTCGAAAGACAGAAATACATCTTTCCAAAACAGGTTTGTCTGTTGATTTGCTATTTTCCATCAACGGAAACATGATATCTAAATTGTTTGGCAGCGTGTAAGTTAAGAAGTTAACTTTAAGAAGTTAAGTTGTATCAAGAAGTTTCAATTGCATATATGGCAATTCTACGCCACCTTGTAATTTTCAAACTTTCAAGGAAAGATAAATATAGAGCATATATACCATTTAATTTTGTGCACCAAAGACCTAACATTAATCATGCGTAATCCACATTTTGAATAATCTTGAATAAGGGTTTTTCCATCTTCTCGAGACAAGCGTACGTAATATCTTACTCCTATTACGTACACTTGTCTCGAGAAGATGGAGTTTTCAAGCTATCTTATTATTTTATTATTCCAAATGAATCAATAGAATATGTTTTCTATGTCTCTTACTTGATCATTATTTGCTTTTTGTCAGCTATTGAATAAATGGCTTAGTTTGGGTAATAGTACAGATTTTACTACTGTTATTTTACTGGCTGTACGTGAATGTCCACTGTGGTATATTGTTGTTAGTGCCATAGTCATGTGACATCAGTTACTTTCGTATTTTACTTTAAAGGCGTCTTGACCAGGATTTTATCATTTCTTTTTATTCCGTTAATTCTAATTTTATTTTCTAAATTCTGTTCTATTATATTTTCTAAATCTGTTGTAAAAGTAATACCAAGAAATGTAAATAGTTCCTGAGATCATGGTCTTTATCTAAGGTAACATCATAGTTTCTGAGAGATCCTAATTTAACACATAACGTCTTATTGTAATTTGGTTTGAGATCAGAATATATTGAGAACTGTTCTATCAAGAGAGAGTACATTTAAGAGATTTATCTGAGCCATCCAATAATATAACTGAAGCATATTGAAGAACTTTATATACTCTGTTCCTTATATTTACACCTTTGATCTCTTGATTTTTCCTGAACATTATTCCCATGATTTCCACACATACCAAATTATATGATGAAACCGGATCCTTTTGTCTACAGCCACGACCAATTTTTGAAAAAATGTTGAAGTCAAACCATTTTAATAAGGCACCGTCCATTTGATATTCTGGGGACTGGGATTTTTTGAAAAAAATTCTTGCCCTGATTTTGACTTTAAAAATAATCTTGCTCAGTCACACAGTGAAAAAAAAATGTATCTCCAACAGACTAGTGTAATCTAAAATCATACTCTGGACAAAATTTGGTGTTAAAACTCAACAGAATTATACATAACACAATAGTGTATGTTGTTATGATCTTTTGCTCTTCATCATAAACAAACCTACCATATTTGTTACATGAATTTAATGGCAAGTTTTATCAGCAAATATTTGGGATTTCTATGGATACTAACTGTGCACCTCTTATAACAGATTTGTTTCTATATTGTTATATGGGGGTTTCATATATTTTATTCACAGGTTTAAACGATTCGACCTTATTGAGACGTTGGATGATACCTCTAGTTACATGTATATGTATCTTGACGACATCTCAGTTATATATATATTATTTGAAAGATATATAGATAACATATACCCACCTGAACTTCAGTTAAACAAGACAACATTTGTGATACAGAAACACTTTCACTTTACTTGGGCCTATCCGTTTAGACAACTAACATTAATAACAATAAAATTTACACCAATATTTATGATAAACATGACGGTTTTAGATTTCCTGTTGTAATTTTCCCTTAGTTGGATAGTTACAGATGTTCCGAGAGAAGACTCCCATCATATGGTGTTTATAAAATTCAGTTGCTTCGTTTTACCAGCGCCTGCACTAACGTTTTGGACTCAAAAATACAAAAAACTTACAAATAACATTGGAACTTTCAACTCAGGGTTACAAGTATCATAAACTTAGAAAACCTTCGGAAATTGTTTAAAGTCCTATTCAGAACTTTTATCAAAATTCGGAAATAATGCTTTTAGTATTCAATGAATTTTCCCATCCCAATTTCTATGGTGATCTTGTGTACAAACTTAAGACGGTCTAAGGTTCCATAAGTTTATCTCGTCGGGTTCCAATATAGTGAAAGACCTTCGTACTACAATAATATGACCCGGAATTCATTAAAAGGACAGTAATTCTTGTGTTTACCCATTCTACACTCTTATAAAGAGATTTTTACTTGAACCTGTACGCTGACTAACAAGCGATCGGGGACTATATGGTGGGTCTTGTTGAAACCTTTTTCAAAGGAGAAATGGTCCGAAACCTCTTGCTGTTAATTGCAACTCTTCCAGATCAAGGGACGGAGCTCGCTTCCAGAACGGCAGTCTTTGATCCTTGCTATCTATATGGAGGATTATTCCTAGATTTTTTAAATGTGTGTTCTATTATTATACTGTTTTTGTGGAAAGAAGGGAGGAGGACCCGTAAACCGGTTAAACACTCCAACTGATTGACTACTGTCATATCAATTAACGACATTTGTCTGTCTTAAACCGGTATCGCAACTGCACCTTAATCGAAAGTTTTTGTAATGTTCTTGTTACAAATTGTCTGGTTTTTTCCCAGATTATTACATTATCAACAGTGCATTTCCGTGGTGAGATCTGCCATGCGGCAGAGTCAGATGCGTTTAACCTTTTTGTACTATTGTAATGCTTGTACTGATGAATTCAAAATAGATTTTCTTTTGTTGATATCTCTATCCTATTAAAAGTAATGGTAGTTTGCCAAATTTTGACATTTTCATAAAAAAATTTTTCATGATTGATTTCGCGACTAAAACGGAACCGACATTTCTCACATTTTAAAAACTTTTGTCATTTCTCTGTCATTTTTTATCCCGGGTAGCCCTCTTTCCTTCATACCCCTAGCCCATTCTCTTTTTCCTCACCCTCCTGTCTCGAGACTCACCCTCATTTCAGTATATGGCATCATTATGATGGACTAAAAGCGTATAACATTGCTGAGATCGGTTAGAGCAGAATTTTGACAAAAATAACAATGTTTGTCAAATTTTTATTATTATATTATATTTGGGGGGTTGTTTGTTTGTTGTTGTTGCTTTTGGGTTTTTTGTTTGTTTGTTTGTTTGTTTGTTTTTTTTTGTTTTTTATTACAAGTATGCATAATATCATATAACAGTCTATATAATATAACAGTAGACAGGACCATGCTACTAATTTGGGTCGTTTGCTTATTACAGAAGAACATGAAGTTTCAATTGTTTTAACAACTGAATTCTATTTCATGTATCTCCATGGTTGAGTATCAGGTGTCCTGAGTGATTTCTTAAGCACATCATCTGGCAAATGTACCTCAGACCCCAATGTGCACACATTATAAAGATCACTCTGTAAATATGGGCAATGTACAGATAATTAGCTAATAGATTGATAGGTTACTAAAGTTTATATATTCATGGTATGTGTGACAGAAGACGAAACATCCGAGATATAGCCAGACAAGTTGGCATAGGTTATTGGACTGTTCAATCAATTTTAACTAATGTCTTTGCTAGATTAGTCCGTAGAATGTTGACTGAAAATCAAAAGAGAAAAAGGTGTATCATATTTCTTTGCAATTACATCTATACCTAATGTTCGAGTCTCTATTCTATCTTCGTGTACATGAAGTAATTCAAAATATCTATATAAAGCGACAGGTCATGTCATTACGTTGCTCTATTGGCTTCCTGTTCTTATGATAATATTTTATTCGTTTTAGGCTTACTTTGACCTATGTTATTTTAATGCAAAAAAGCCTTTCATAAATATTTGTTATTTATTTGATATATTGGTTTTTCACATTTTAAAGTTTGTCTTTCAAAAGATTGTTGGTATTTCGATGGGTATTAATTGCGCACCTCCTATGGCCGACATATTTATGTACTCTTACGAGGCAGAATTCATATAGTCTTTGCTATCTAAATGCAATAAACAATTAGCATCTCGGTACAACTTTACATACAGATACATCAATGACGTTTTGTCAATAAACAACCCTCTATTTAAGGATCACCTCAACATCATATATCCAAAGAAACTCGAGATAAATGATACTACAACAAAGAGCTCATCTTCTGCTTCATATCATTAGTAACCTCTGTCTCTGTCTCGATTTCAATTTCATTATTACCAACTTCTCTTTGCTGAGTAGCAACATACCTTACTCTCCCGCATATGGCGTTTTCATTTCACAACTAACTTATACGCTATGCCAGGGCATGCTCTGAATACCAAAATTTTGTCCTGAGAGCGAAGCTTTTTGTCACGAAACTGCTCTCACAAAGATATATTGAGGAACGTCTGAAATTGTCACTGAGGAGGTTCTATGGTCGATATAGGGATCTATTGCAATTTCAGATTCCTATTTCAAGAATGTTAACCGATATTTTGGGACCCGACTATACAAACTAACCATCTTAACTTTTACTATACTTGATTTGATATAATACGTATATATATATATACAGACATTTCTGACACCACAATTTCAGTTAAACAACATTTCTTGCCTTGAATAGGCAAATTTTAGTTCGTGTTCTTGTCTCCTTTACGTGTTCATGCGTGTATATTTATGTATGTACTTCCTCGACTTGAAAAGTTGTTGCAGGACTTTTGCGAAGGGTGTTGTATTCAACCAGGGGACGCTTAATCCTTCCGGGCACCTGGTCTCACCTCGATTTCATTGGGTTTCGCATTTGTCTGAATATGACAATATACACGATTATGTCCTTTTATTTCATGGACTGAGATATGATTTACCCTTCGGTACTTCTTCGTTTTTACTTCACTTCTTCTAGATTAAATTTGAGAAAGCTTGTTAGATATTAAGCAAAGATGTTCATCATGTACAATTTTACATGTTTTAAAAGTTTTGAAGAAAGTAAAGACTTATGGCCATTTAATCCTTGTTCAATATTGTGCAATGTTTTCGATGTCTAAGGTGAACAATATAGACCCATTTGGGTCTAATTTCGTTTTTGTTATCGTGTATGTTAAGTGAGAATACACGTTTTGGTTGGTTTTACTTTTGTTCTCATTTTAAAGTTATGTTTGTGTTTATTTCACATTTGAATAAATGTGTTCAAATCATTTGACTTGCACTGATTTGAATGAAACTTAAAAGGAATGAAACACTGTCAACAAATATGGCCACCATAAATTTTGAAATATATATAATTTAATTTAAACATCAACTTTGCATATGTGCTCAGGTGAGAGATGGGATAAACTCAGTTAAGACCCCATTTGGCCACTCGATTTAACGTTAAAATATAGGTGTGCCTGGCATATAGATGAGTGGCGGACAACACGAGAGGAAGTTGTAGAAAAAGATTGGAAATTGGTAGAAAGGTTACGCGAATGATACCATTCGGAACAAGAATCTGGGGAGAGATTCTCTCAGAAAGCAGATGGTAAAGCCCCTGCCCCCTGTCTGCACCTCAAAATGGACGGGCCAATATACCAATATATTTTTTTAAAAAGCAACAAATCTATTAAGTTTTGTTGAAGATATTGAATAGTATGATTTGTCCAGTTCTATAAATTCCACTGAAATATGAGTTATACAGTTAAACTACTACACATTATAGTATAAGAAGCAATCTGGCGCAAAAATCAACATGTTTTTGATAGAACATTCAATTTTATATTAGCTTGATCTGGTATATGTAAATGCTAGTAGCCAGAATATTTAATTTCATTTCAGATTTTTTTATTTCCAGCATTTTCAGGGTCAAAATATTTATTTCCAAAAAGTGCAAACCCCCTCCCCCTCAATTTTGTTATCCCCTAAATATAGGTTACTGTCCATGATAAATTTAGATAAATATCGTGATGTATTAGAAGAATCGTTACAAGCATACGGTAAATGTTAGCGTAAAAAAGTAAAAGTAAAAGAACATTATCTTACTGATTATTCTTTAAATTATCGACATCCGTATTAAGGCACCGTCCATTTGATAATGTGTGTGTGTGTGTGTGTGTGGGGGGGGGGGGGGGGGGGCTGGGATTTTCCACTGGGCAAGATTGTTTTTTCACCTCAACCTTGGGGCATGGGAATTTTTTCAGAAGAGCCAAAGCAAGAAAATATTGTTGTATAGTAATACAAATTTGACAAAATTATGCTCAAACCGATCTCAGCTTTGTTATACGCTTTTGTTCACCATAATGTTGTCTTATTCCGAAATGAGGGTGAGGCTAGAAGCAGGAGAGTGGGGAAGGAGAGAAGGGGATAGGGGTGTAAAGGAAAGAGGGCTACCCTGGGTAAAACACTGACAGAGAAATGACAGAAATTCTTAAAATAAGAGAAATGTTGGTTCCGTCTTTGTCGCAAAATCAATCATGAATTATATGTAAATGCTAGTAAACTGTCATTACTTTTGATAGGCCAGAGATATCAGCAAAAGGAAACCTGCTTCCAATTTGTCTTATTGAGGTCTATCCAAATATATTAAGAAAAAAGAGGAGTTACTGGCTCAGTTATGTGGCAGAAGTCACCATTGAGCTATACAATACATGAATATAAATAATATACTAGCACATATAACGCATTACAAAAATATTTGATTGTAGTGCAATTACGATACCGACTTAGGAAGGTCATCTAATTTGACAAAAGCTAAACAAATGGTGTGGTTAACCGATTTACGGGCCCTCCTTCCCACTCACCATAACAGCAGAACAATCAAAGGACGTACATTTAAAAATTTATAAATAATCCTCCATGTAAAGAACAAGGGTCAACAGGTATCGCATATTGAGAGGTCATAGAAATATAAACATGTAAGGTATTGTAAAACACATAATGATATAAAAATATATGCGACATCAACATGATAAACCGTGCTCTGCTAGTCTGAAAGCGAGCTAAGACCCTAGATCTGTAGGAGTCCCGAGTAACAGTCAGAGGGGACGAGTTTCAGGACCATGTCTCCTCTGAAAGAGGTTTGGACAAGGCCCGTCATATAGTCCCCACCGCCCTGTTAGTCAGCGTACAACGTTCAAGTAAAAATCTGCATAAGGCTGTAGAGGGGCCAAATACAAGACCTATAGCATTTTAATGATCTCAATGTCATATTGTCTATTTAGAAGACGTTTGACTATTTTATTACATGATAAAATAACGTTATCGGGGCCTTTTACTTTCCTTAGTTTATATAAGAGATCACCGTAAAAATTAGGATGGAAAATTCCAGTGGATACATAGTGTTGAAAAGAAATATTTCCAAATTTAGATAGATGGTCTGAATAAGATCTGAAGAATTTGCCGAATGCTTTTCGTAACTTGTAATATCTGTGACCCTGAGTTAAAAGTTTGTAAATTTCGTTTATGAAAGTCCAAAACATCGGTGCAGCTTCTGACAAATCGAACTAATTGAGATATACAGATACCATATGATGGGAGACGAGGGACATCACCATCCAAGTAAGGATAAGCACATAAATATATGAATACGCTGCGAAACACCTGGGGTTGCTACTCTCCCCTGTCCACCCCTCATGCACCATTTTTGCATATATCCACTACAAACATTACAGTACTCAAAGAAAAAGATAAACGCATTTGACTCTGTCGTATGACAGAAATCATCACGGAAATGCATTGTTGATAAAGTAATAATTTTAAAAAAAGCCTGACACTACTTGTCACAAGAACATCACAAAAAAAAATCGATTAAGGTGCAATTGCAATACCGACTTAGGGCCGTCAATTGATATAACAGTAGTCAATCACTTGGAGTGGTTAACCGGTTTACTGTTCTTCCTCCCCACTTTCCACAACAGCAGTAAAATCAAAGAACACACATTTAAAAATCTATGAATAATCCCCCATATATAGAGCAAAGTTATGTTTAGGATTATCAACTTTCTCAATTTGATTGGTTGGTTGGTTGATTGGTGTTTTACGTCGCTTTCAACAATTTTTCAGTTATATCGCGACATGGAAGCAGGAGGTAACCAACCTCTTAAACATAGTGGCGCAACCCGAAAATCGAACCCGGATCGTCGGCGCCGCAAGCCAAGCGCTTAACCACTACACCAAGCCTGCTCCCTTCTCAATTTGAAAGGTCATATAAATATAAACAAATATAATAATGTTGAGTAAGACCAAATAATCAAAAATGTATAAATCGTCATCAACATGAGTAAACTGTGCTCTGTCGATCTGGAAGTAAGCTTAGACCCTTGATTTGTAAGAGTCCCACTCAACAGTAAGAAGGAATGAGGTTCAGGACCATTTCTCCTTTGAAAAGGTTTCAACAAGGCCCTCTATATAGTCCCCACCCTCCTGTTAGTCAGCGTTCAGGTTCAAGTAAAAATCTCTGTATAAGAATGTAGAAGGGGCCAATACAAGAATTGCCTTTTGAGTTATATTATTGTAGATCACGAAAGCCTTTCACTATTTTGGAATCCGACGAGATAAACTTATTGGAACCTCTTAAGTTTGTACACAAGATCATTGTAGAAACTGGGATGGGAAATTCCATTGGATACAAAGTAATATTTCCGAATTTTTTATAAAAGTTGAGAATAGGAACTAAACAATTTTCGAGGGGTTTTGTAAGTTAAAGATACTTGTGACCCTGAGTTGAAAGTTCCAATCTTAATTGTAATTTTTTGTATGAAAGTCCACTATGTGCAGGCGCTGGCAAATCGAAGCAACTGAATTTGAGGGCAGCCTAATCTAGGAACATCTGTAACTATCCAACTAAGGGAAATTTACAACAGAAAATCTAAAATCGTTTATCATAAATATTGGTATGAATTTTATTGTTAATTGTCTGAGAAAAGTGTTTCTGTATCACAAATATTGTCTTTGTTTAACTGAAGTTCAGGTGGGAATATGTTCGCTATATCTTTCAAACTCGGGGTTATCAATAACTAAGATGTCGCCAAAATACATGTATATGTAACTAGAGGTCATCTCAATAAGTTCGAATGGTTTAGAATGTTGAATAGTAAATATGAAACCCCCCACATAACAATACAGAAACGAATCTGCTCTAAGAGGTGCACCGTTAATACCCATAGAAATCCCAATTATCTGCTGATAAATCTTGCCATTAAATTCAAGTAACAAATATGGTGGGTTTGTCCATGATTGAACTGATGAAAGGATCATAATAACATAAACTGTTGTGTTATGTATAATTCTGGCAAGTGAAGCTCCCCAGGAAAGATCGAGTTTTAACACCAATTTCTTTCCAAAGTATGATTTTAGATTACAATAGTCTGTTGGTGACAGATTATTTTTTCACTGTGTAACTAAGCAAAATTATGTTTTAGTCAAAATCAGGGCAAGAAATATTTCTCAAAATGAAATAATCTCAGCGCCCCTCCCCCAAATCGTGTGAAACCCACGGGTTAGATCTTACCTCACAGTGAAGTACGATCTACCCAATGGGTTTCACACGATGAAGCCCTCCCCTTTCGAATATCAAATGGACGGTCCCTAACAACTTTATGGAAAATCCTCATTTATTCAACCAACCAAATATACAGTCATCTCAGTCTATTGAAAAGAAAATGGCTGATTTACATACTGAATATGTTTTTGTACCTGTTGATAAAGCAGACAATAATATATTACTTTTTCAAAACGATATCATATTAATGTACTTCAAAGTAAAATTAAACTCTACCAAAGCACATGTTCAAACCCCTGCATCGAAAGATAACACCTTGCATAACCACCACATGACTATGTCTGATTTCAAAATTAACATTCCAACCATATATTGGCTCCCTAAATTGCAAAAACATCCAATATATATCAAGTTTCTAATTCTAGTCACTACTGTACCATTGTACTTTCTAAAAATATTACGTCTGCAGCTCTGACGGCAATAAAAGATCATATTATTGAAGACTGTGATGTCGCTTTTCATGAAAGTGACATCAATTACTTCTGGTCTATAAAAACACTAGCGAAGTTATAGAAAACCTTCTTTTACGTAATTTCCAAGCTTCTCAAATCTCTACATTTAATTTTTCTACCTTATACATTGTATACCTCTCTTCAACATGATTTGATTAAAAGTAAGTTGTTGTCTCTCATACGTTGGTATTTTAATAGAGAATCTAAAACATATCTCTGTACTTCAAATAACTCTGGATTCTTTTCGAACAAACAATATACTTCATATAAATACTGGAATTGCATAGAAATATGTAAAGCCATAGAGTTTTTGATGGACAATATTTACGTGCAGTTGATGGCAAGAATAATCAGCAAATGATGAGATTCCTGTGGGTGCTAACTGTGCACCTCTTATAACAGATTTATTTCTATACTATTATGAGAGAAACTTTATGCACTCTGTTCATTCAGTATGAAATTATGTTCACCATTTAGATCCTGAATCTAAAAAACAATGCATGCAATGGATTTTCCCTCGCTCATCCCCTTCTAAAAATTCAATAGAGTTTCTTCAGCCGGGTAAGTCATGGCCTCTGTCTTTAAGCACCATCAGGGAAAAATCATGATTGATTTTCTTGAAAAAGACCGTACAATAAATAATGCATATTACACATATGAGTTAAAGAGGTTGCGTCAGATGATTGTGAAAAACAGGAGAGGAAAGCTAAACAGAGGCGTTCTGATATTTAAGGTTAATGCACCCTCTCACACTTCCCAAGTTGTAATGACGGATGTGGTGAAATGCAGCTTCGACGTTCTTTCCTCAAATGGAACAGAGATAACGTGTATTGAGACGAAGGGAGATTATGTTTAAAATAATAACAATTCTTTCAACCCTCGGTATTCCTAAGTACATGGGGCCAAAACCTTTCTGATCATACCTCTTATTCATCCGTACTCAGTATGTTGGAAGTTACCAGAGTATACAAACGAACAACAGTATGCGTAGTTAAGTTGTGTAGTTAAGATTACTTGAGTATACATCTATATATTGGTAACCAGGGTGGTAGAGTATACATCTATATGTTCGAAATCAGTGTAGCGGAGGTTACCAGAATATACATGTATTTGTCTATAATCAGTGTGATGGAGGCTACTAGAGTATACATCTGTTTGTCTAAAATCAGTGTAGTGATGTTAACAGAGTATACAACTATTCGTTTATAATCAGTGTAGCGGAAGTTACCAAAGTGTACAACTATTTGTCTATAATCAGTGAAGTGGAGTTTACCGCAATAATATATGTATTTCTCTATAATCAGTGCATCAGAATTTACCAGCGTATACATCTATTTATCTATAATCAGCGTGGTGGATGTTGCCAGAGTATACTTCTATTTGTCTATAATCAGTGTGATGCATGTTACCAGAGTATATATCTTTTTGTGGTGGACATTGGCAGAGTATACATCTATTTGTCTATAATCAGTGTGGTGGACGTTGCCAGAGTATACATCTATTTGTCTATTATCAGTGTGGTGGATGTTGGCAGAGTATACATCTATTTGTCTATAAACGGCGTGGTGGACATGGTCAGAGTATACATCTATTTGTCTATAATCAGTGTGGTGGACATTGCCAGAGTATACATCTATTTGTCTATAATCAGCGTGGCGGACGTTGCCAGAGTATACATCTATTTGTCTATAATCAGCGTGGTGGATGTTGCCAGAGTATACTTCTATTTGTCTATAATCAGTGTGATGCACGTTACCAGAGTATATATCTTTTTTTTCTATAATCTGTGTGTTGGATGTTACCAGAGTATACATTTATATTTGTTTGTAATCAGCTAGTGTCTGAAAAGTTACCAGAGTATATATCTGTATGTCCATAATCAGTGTGGAGCATTGAAATCATTCTGGATTACTCAGAAAAATCTTCAGACCTTCAACAAATACTTTATACACAAAGAAGCTCTATTTCTGTAGAGCTGAGTCTTAACATTCAAATTCAATATTCTAAGTCAAAACAAATTTTGATATAGAAATTTTTATTCAGTTTTGGATTAGGCAATTCGCAGTTCTATTAAGAGACAGCTCATAACCCTGTCTAGAAATGTGTTTTTAAGATTTTTCAGTATTAATATACAATATTCATAAAAACAAAATATAGAATGCAGTGCCTGATCCAGTGAGAATACTCTGCTTAAGTGGTCAGCAGATAAAACATGGTATATTCATCAATAAACGTCAATATATACAATCATATTATATATCATACATAAATAATTCAACATTTTTATCATGGAAAAAAAAAGAAAGTAAGAAAGAGAATATTTTCATTCAGCAGTGATTAAATCTTGCATACTGTTCAAAAAGATCAATATAGTCCTTCATAAATGAAAAAAAACATCCACAAGTTCTTTATTAAGATGCTATTTTACAGAAATTGTTGATGAACTAGAAACCCAACATTCTACACATTCTGAAGCTTTGTGATAGTTTTAGCACTGTTAGTGCTGTGAATCACTTTCCACCTCTCATGGCTTCCTCCATTCAAATTTAGCTAATGCATAGATCATTTCGCAGAATGCTATATAATTCACATCATCTTTAAGTCCAATTTTAACATCAAATTTCTGCCAGAGAAATTCAAGCTCTTGCTCACTGACCAAACTGGCAAGGTCAAGCTCACTTAAGACTCGCCTGAACTGGGATCGTGAAACAGTTCCATTATGGACTCTGTCGTAATCTTCAAACAAGGGGAACAATTGCATCTGATGTTTTCTCACCTTAAATGCAATCAAAAGTCAATTTTAAAAAAACATTTAAGGAAATTACATAATACATCCTACAAAGTGAACAGTAAATATATTATTGTAGCAACAAGGATCACTTTCAATACAGTGAAATTCATTATGAAATATTCATAATACACAGTATGGTATGTATGTCTTTGAATGAAATGAAGTTAGATCAAATATAAAAAAAGGATATTAATATTTACCGGTACTGGTATCCATGGTCTATTGTTTCAAAATTCAAAATTTGAGCAGAAGATATTATAATATTACCTTTTCTGCTATTCTGTCCATACAAATATTGAACTTCTTTTCAGCCTCAGAATCTAGTTTATTCAACTCCCATTCTTCAGGTGGTTTGAAAGGTGTCACCTCCTTTAGTGGAGCTTTCTCCAATTCCTTAATTGTGAAAATTGACTCCACTTCATCACAGAATTTTAGGTAATTAACATAATCTTGATCATTAGGATACTGGTACCTGTTTAAATAGATATAAGCTGACATGCAGACAGACAAAAAGAAGATTAAAATTTTATGTAACACAAAAAATATTCACTCTTAGCGCAATGAGTATCAACTGCAGTGTACTTGTACCATTATCAATTTTGAAAGAATATAAACATTCCTGAATTCCCACTTCTAGGAATACCGGTACTATGGTTTGATCTTCAGCTATATACTCATGGTTACCATCCTTTGTTATAGGTATATCTGTAGGATAATCCAGAAATGGCACTGAGCAAAAACAAACAACATATTTAGCATTATATCTTACCTGTCCTCCAAGATGCAGATTTCAGATTCCCTCAGTTCAAATCGACAGAGGTCCAGGGCCCTTCTGAAGGAAGTTTTAAGCATACGACCTGATCTCAGTTTGTCATAATCTTTCATGAATTCTAGAACTCGAATCCTTTCCTTTGCAACCTGTACAAAAAATGATTTTGTGAATAAGAATCTAAGTAAAGCTAAAACCATCTATATAAATGTTAATGATTTATTCTCCTTCGTCACTGTGATGAAATTTAGTGCATCCTAAACTTTAGAATAGTTACAGAATAATTGAACTAAACTACATTGGTGGAAAAAGTTTGTATATAATGTAAAACACATATTTCATATGACTTTATATCTGAGATGGCCTTATACTTTGATATATATATGCGAGACATGCTGAAAAGTAATATTATATTTTTGATAATTTTTGATAATAAAATCAAGGGAAGTGAAGATTTTTATTTTCTATAGAATCATACTCACGAAATTGTGTGAAAATTATATCTTTGTATAGAAAATGATTTACTGACTATCTCACTCAATACAGAATTAAGACAATGGAATACATACTTTTGTCTTTATTTTTGTAAGCACTCCCTCCAGATCCCCTGCAGCATTTAATTCTGGTAGTTTTTTCTTCGTGTTTGTAAGTCTTAATTCTTCTAATCTTTTTTCATACATGAATTGAGGTGGTTGTTTTGGCTGAAGTTCTTCAAGGAATGCCAGGTAATTAAATCCAACATCATTACAGAATTTGGCCTCCAGTGCTGCCATCTCATCCTCAACAGTGTGAAGTTCTAATATTGTTAAGCACTGGCGGAATTGTGAACGAGTCACATGACCATTGTTGTGTCTGCAAATAAACCCAAAATCATTCATACATGACAAATATCATAATAATTATAATGTTTAGAAAAGATTAATATATTAGATAAATCTAAAGATTATTAAATGTCACTGCTGTCTTAAGCAAAGAATTATTTTCTATCACTTACTTATCAAAGTCTTGAAAAACAGGTTTTGCCAGGACACGTCTTTGATTCATACGCTGTCTTAGCCTTTCCAGTGTACTGTCTACTAAATTCTTGTGGTCTTCTGAGGCTTCATTCCAGTCCACAGATCCTGGTTTAGGCACACAGAAGATCTCTGATCGAGGAACTTCATATGTTGGGGCTTTCTCTAGATTTGGTTGTGTAAATACTGAAATAAAAATGATGTTTATTTGATGAAATTTGAAGATGCCATTGTTTATTTTGTATTTTTACTTCTTTATCTTATTACATTATCTCCCCCTGAAAATAAATTTTATTAAATTGTAGGAGTTATCTTTCTTACCCTATGAAAATAAATTAGTTCTTTGCAAGAGAATTTTAAAGAAAAAGTCACAGTAATAATGGTCATATTGTAAGTCGCACTGAATAAATATTTGGCAAGAGAATTCAGAAAAAAGTCACAGCAATACCAGTACTCTGACTATGTCATAAGTCATTGTAATACTGGCCATGTCGTAAGTCACAGTAATACTGGCCATGTCGTAAGTCACAGTAAATTAGTACTTGAATTAAGAAAAATATTTTGTATTTATCTTTCTTATCCTGTAAATTTGTTTCACCTGTTTCTACATCATGAGTAAACTGAGTCCAAAGAACTTGATCCTCTTTTTTAGGGTTCTGATAAGCATCACTGAGGACTTTGAACTGTGCTTCAGTAAGGTCATGCTGTCCTAATTTACTCAGCCCTAGCAAACCAAGGCCACGCTGGAACTGAGTTTTACTGATAGAACCACTCCTCAGAGGGTCATAGTCTTCAAAGTACTCCGCAACCTGAAACAGATATTTTTATGCCAATCAAAACCTAAATGTATAATAAATATTACTTTACAAAAGATCCTTTAGAGATACCTTCAACTTGTTTAATTGCTTCTTTGGAAAATAAGAAAAAAGAATCATTAAAAAAAATTGGTTGTTAACACATTGGTTCTTACCCGCAGTCTTTTGGTCAAAGCATGATGTCGAATTCTGGCCATCAAATCCTCGTATCCTACATTACTATCCTGGGCCAGAACGGGTTTAGTGCTCACCACAGTGTTGGTACGGTTGCTGTCCTGCATATTCACATCCTCCAGGGTGTGACCCACAAATTCTGAATGTAAATCATTTATCTTCTGATATAGTCATTATAAATAAAAACATATATCATCACATAGAATAATACTACAATTAGATTATTAATCAATGTAATATTCAAACAAACTTTTAAAATTAAATAATGCTCATTTCAAGTGTGGTTTTATCATCACTGGTATAAAAGACTCTTATAGATCTACAATGCTTTCTCTAAATTAACCTGTTGATAACTTTTTTTTATTTATCAATTTGTAGCAGTCAAGATCGATTTAAGAGAATCAGCCCTTTATGTACCTTGGTCAACAGCTTGAACAAATGCAGGATAATTGACATCACCGCTTGCAGGATCTTCAAACTTCCTTATTAGAATCTTCAAGTCTTCTGAAGCCACATTGAGGCTAAGGAAGTGTAGAATACGGCCAAACTGTACTGGTGTCACTACACGTGTATAGGCAATACCCTGAAAGAAATTTTATAAATGAATTATGACAATAGTAAGAAATGAACTAAGAAACATTAATTGTGATTGAATGTTAAAATGACAATTGATTTAAGTTTGTAAGATATTTTCTTCTAGCACTGCATGTTGTCATGTCTGTAAGTTTCCATGTATTCTGTCAAGCTGTAACTATTTTCTTTGTCATTATTTCTAGAGATGGGTGTAAATCATTCTCTAAAATGTCATCATTATTGACACTGGTATCTGAGGTTGCCTCCTCTACGGAAACTCAACATGCCTTAAGCAATCCTCAATGAAACACCTCAATGGGATTGTATTAATTATCAGCAATTTTTAAGATTCTTCATTTACAAGCTGTGATAATTATTCCATCTTTTAATTGCTCTATAAGAAGAAGTTTTAATATAATAAGATAAACATATCTTAACTATGTACCACACATATCTTTTACATTCTGTCATTAGAAATAACCACAATATAAATTTGTGTTTGATGCATGTAACCTAGAGAAAACTATTGAACCATGAATTATCTATAGTAAAATATAAAAAATCAATGAAATTAACATCTCTGTATAGATAAACGCTTCTTGTTAAAGGAAATATAGATCATGTAGTGAAATTCTTGTCACTTAAAAATACTTCATATCCCATAGATATATCCTTGAATAATATTGTACCTACCCTGTCATAATCTTTAAAGTAAGGGTACATCATCAGACGACGCCTTCTGACCTGTTCATTGATTTCTCCTAGTACCTCATTTCCCCGCTGCTCTTCAGCTTCTGTAAGGGGCTTCAGCGTCTGTTTTGTGCAAATATAGTTTATCAGTTTTACATCTTTATTATTACCAGTAGTTACTAATTCAAGGACATTGCTGAACTGTAATACAAGATTATATATATAATTTGTGTAAAAAGAAGTTAAAAAGAAAAACAAGAGGCTCCAATGGACCTACATTGCTCACCTGAGCACCTTGAGCACACAATAAATTCAGAAAGTATGAGAATGTTTGCTAACAAAAGTATCCTGTTTTACAAATTTTATTTCAAAATTGAACCAAAACAACATCACATCATTCTAAAACACTTGTACACTAATGTAAAAATCATAAAAAGCAACTGAAAATTTGTAAAAACAAGAGAGTTCAAAAAGATGTCAAAATTTGTCAAAACTTGATTTCAAAATGGAGCTAAAAAATTTAAAAACATTTTGTTTTCAAACGGCCCTCAAGATCACTCTGATGTACCCACTTTGTTCGTCTCTACAGCCTGTCTGAAGAAGAAGTTTTGACAAAAGAAAGTACCCTCTTGGGTCGATAGGAACCCATCCTGGATCTACCCCTTGAAGGATCTGGCCAGAAAATAGCAAAATTTGTAGGAGACTTTTAATTACCTAATACCTACTAATTGTTTCATCAAAATTTTTATTTAGCTCTGGGGAAGAAGTCAATCAAAGCTTTTTATTACATACTAATAGTATATCTTTTCCCCACCCCCTTTAATGTCCTTTAAAAAAACCCTAAAAATCCTACAAATTATTTTTGTATTTATTTTATGTACTGTATTCTGTAATAAAATCAGCTAATACACAAAATCAATACAATACAAGTAAAAATGACTAATTGTACTGGATCTTGAGTACTCCATCCCTACAGTATTTTATCCAAATACCTGTAGAGGTTCTGAAGAAGTTGAAAATATGAAAAATTCATGAAACCCTTTCATGTGTTATTTCAATGAAGAAATATGTACATACTGATGAGGAATTTAAGTAGTCTGTGGTACAACTTCAAAGGATGACTTCAAATCAAATGAAGTATATGTTATAAATCACTAGGTACTACAGCATTGTTAAAAATTTTCTTTATAACCTTTTTTTTTTTAAAATACTATGATCTACTTACTCTAGATAAAGCTCCTCTCTGTGGTCTCACCACATTCTGAAGAGGTTTCTTCTCCAAGTTTGGAATATTGAATGCTGCAAAGGAATATAATTATTGCTGATAATATAAAAATATTAAGTTAATTATGTACTGGCCAAAGACTCTATGATTGCGAGGTTATAAGATTTTCTGGATTTTTATAGGCTTTACAAAAGTAAAACATACAATTGCCACACTCATTTCTCCTGAAAATATCAGACATGAGAAACAAAACAATATAATTGTTTTACCTAGTTTTAAATGAAAATTGTGATTGAAATGAAAAATTGAAATTGACATACAAGGAATATCTGAAAAGAAGTATAGTTCTTGTAACATTTTAGAATAATTAGAAAACAAATTGATGTTATTACCATTTTCCATCATGTCACAGAACTCTTTGTACTGTACTCTCCCATCTGGTTTCCTGTAATATTCCACCACCTTTTGTATTTCTGCCCTAGAGAGTTGTGCCTCCTTTCCAACACATAAAGCTAAACCACAGACAAACTGGTTCTCTGTGATAATGCCACTGCGCAGTTTGTCATGATCTCTGAAGAATTCTGTTGTTCTTATTCCATTTTTGAAAACAGCTACTCTGATTTTATCAAATATTTGATTTAATGCTGGATCTTTTGTTTCCTACAATAAAAATGTTAAACCATCATAATTTTATAGTACAATAAGGATCCTGAAATATATAATATACCAGCACTTCATCAAAATTAATAAGACCAGCACTTCATCGAAATTAATAAGCATATATATCTTACTAATGAAAAATACAAAGATAAGCATTCAGTCTTAGAGCATTTCACGGGATTATTATAGGTACACTCCTAAAAAAACCTCTCCTATAATGTAGTCAGCCTTATAAATTCAAATAAAATTGCATTACCAACACTGGTATTTGGTCAACACTCCTCTGTGGGATAGTGAATAATTCCTTCTCATTTGCAGCTTGCTGGTGTAGAGCTACAATATCATGATGAAGATTCAAATAGTTCAGCAGATCTGGTTTTTCTGGATCGCTGTATTTACTGACCAGTAAAGCCATTTCATGTTCAGTGACATCAGGGGGTCCTGGAAAGCTTCTGTAGAACTGTAACATAATCAAATAATTCAGTACAATTGCATACAATGTGTCAATATATTATTGACATATTAGAAGCAAATCATAGATGGCATTTATTCTAATTTCCTATTAGATATTCTTTAATCATAAACATTTGGAATAAAATATAATTTAGTTTACTAAATGAATACAAGATATGTCATATTACAATGATGACTCTTATACGATGTTGGTTATAGTATTAATTGTAAGACAGTACCTGACTTTCTGTGACAACTCCCATGTGATGTCGGTCAAAGTCCTCATAGCAAGTTCTCAGATTAATGCCATGATATTGATAGAATTTCTGAATACGCCTTAACACTTTAAGAATTTCACTTTCTTGATTTGATGACAATGGACGAACTGAACGTGTTGTTCCAAGGCTTGATATTATATGAAAAGAAGAAGTAAATTTAGCAAATCAGCAACATTCAGTATGAAAAAGAGGGGTTTTTTCTTGCTTCAACACTTACTAAACACGCTTAGAGAAAGGTACCTTATGTCCATTAAGCAGAATACTTGTAGTAGTATGGTTCACATTCCTGGTTTATTACAAAAACAATATTATTACAAAATATATCAGAGTATCCTGACATAAATATTATCAATTCAAATGGCACACTGTAATGTCAATTTTCACTCAGAAGTATTATACACATTAATTCTGATTTGCAGTCTATGCATAATATATACATGCAAGAATTCTATTGAACTCACAATTCAGGAGGTCGTACAATTTGGGATACAGGATCAGCATTCAACTCTTTTGGATTAAACTGTCTGTCAATTTCATCACAGAAAAGTTTATAATTAACTCTGCCATTCCTCCTTAAATCATACTTTTGTATAAGAAGTTCTGCTTCTTTCTCATTGAGCTGCAATCCAAGAGTATTCCAAAGACATCTCAAAAACTGAGCATCTGTAAAAACATCAACACATTTTATTAAATTCTAATGACATAAAAAGATCTAAATCTAAGCAGAATGTTTCTTTCAGAATCTCAGCAACAAAAATTTACTTACCAGTTATAAATCCTGATCTTAATTTATCAAAGTCCTGGAAAAATTCTGTGACTCTTATTCTTTTAGTTTGAGCTAATGTTCGAATATTATCTTCAACATTCCGAACATTTGCTACAGCTGCTGCCATGGCTAATAATATTAGCAATATCTAAAAAACAAGATAGAATTATCTTAGTTATCAAAATTAAGAATGTTTTCTAAGCATATCAATATATCAAATAAGAATATACATCCTCAAATGAAAGGGTCAGAGTATATTGCAAAACAATTTTGTGAACCATTACATTAATTTAAAGATCAGTCATGCAACTCTGTCATCATCCAGAAGTATGAATTTACTAATCAACTTACTAAGTTTGGATCAACTTATTAACTGTTTTAGATAATCTATTTAGATGTTTCGGTGATACAGTAATACAATTAACTTACTTAATGAAAAATATGTAAGTAGAATATTTTTTAAGAATCGAAATCATGGCTTTTAGTGAAGTTTCCATTTCAGTCATTTTTGAGCCGAAAATATCTGAGCATTATCTGTAGGCTATTGTTTTCATTAAATTTGTAACCTTAGACTTTGACCAAGTCTTGGTACTATATCACCTCAATCAGTAAATTCTATAAGCCTTTGACTTAATATTCAGTTAATTAAATCTAAAACAAAGGGGAAACCCAAACAAAAATAAAATAAATAAACAAAACGTTGAGATGAAACTAAAGCCAATGTTATATCATATGACATGTGTCACTGACACTGTTAGTCAGGTTGGGGGCAACCTCTCATTTGAGAGATAATCACTCAAATGAGTAACTATCACTGTTTTCAGTAATCAATTTCAAGGAATGAACAGAAGTAAACAAGTACTTGAAAATTAAAATTTCAAAATTTTGACTTAAACTTAAAAGGGCATATCTTCATAATTTACTGCACATAAAATACAAAAGGAGTTGACCTTTTCAATTTACCATTTTGGAGTTTATAGCTGCAACATTTCTGCAGCTATAAACTCCAAAACAGTAAGTTAAAAATGTCAACCTGTTTTGTAAACTATATTCAGTATGTTGTAAACATGTGCCCTTTTGAATTTCAAATCATAATTCCAAAATTTCATTTTTTTAGTACTTGTTTACTTCTGTTCATTCCTTGAAATTGATTACTGAAAACAGTGATAGGTACTCATTTGTGTGATTATCTCTCAAATGAGAGGTTGCCCCCAACCTGTTAGTCGGTGTTGCCGTGTCTCAGCCTCTCGACTGAAGTAGAAAAAGATTATGATGTTCTTTGTACATTATTGAATCAGCTATGTATCACAAATGTTCAGCATTAAGTAGTGCATGCAATAATGACATTGTCACCATATATAAAAGCTTGCCATACATATAAGTTACCTTAAATTTTGTACTCTATGATCATGGAGCTCTATCGACGATCGAATGTTGCTAAGAAACAGGTAAACATCCGGTTCTGCGCATTACGAAGCTACGTTTCAAGTACAGATATATCGTACAGTGTCTATTTCATACTTTTAAACTAAATCCCAACTTCTTTTTTCTTCTTATATTTATTATCATCTTTTTATTTAGTCAAATTTTTTATTCTGTTTTATTTTATTAAAATTATTGATTAATTTAAGGGGAGGAGTGGGTGGGTGTGTGGGGGATTTTTATTGTTGTATATGTATAATGAAGTTTACATGGTAGAGATGGAAAAAGTCCGAGAGTTGTACTCCAATATGGCCGTTAATGCTAGTAGTGTGACATCACATGGGCAAACTCTATATATAAAACTCATTCGAAAATTTATGATAAGCTGACGGCACCTACATTGGACGGAATTGACTATAACAAAAGACCAATTAATCCAAAGCAGCAAGGTAATTTTTGTTCCGACGTCTACCGTAACCCAACATGGTACAAAGGGCCTCAATATTACTGTCGCCCTAAAAGCAGAACAAAATTTTATAAATCACCATTTGGATACTGAAACCCTATACATCTGGCAAACAACGCTGCTGACATGACTGACAAACTCTGGTTCCTGATAACATCGGAGTATCCAAGTGAGCTCACCATGATGTAGCCGGACCAAATACATTTTTACATATCAGTGTATAATTCATAAATCAAAGCCTAGTTCACACACAAACACACACCTACACACACACACACACACACAAACAAACAAACAAACACACCCTCTTGCATGTACACGGGTGACACGCACATCCCCACGTAAATAATAAATTCATTCTTTTATCATGCAATGGTTTATCGTATTCAACGCTAATCTTCTTTACATGTACTACTTGAAACAATTGAGTGGCCTAACGTGAAACTATGGAAATCTAGCGGTTAACCGTTTTTGCTATCCTTTGGTTAGACCGAAAACTGTAGTCTCCCATTTTACTTGTCGTCTTACTTGTCCTTGGGGTCCATTTGGGCGTAGCGGTTAAGCTTGGCTTGTGGCGCCGACGATCCGGGTTCGATTCCCGGATTGCGCCACTATGTTTAAGAGGTTAGTTACCTCCTGCGTTGAAAGCGACGTAAAACACCAATCAACAAACCAACCATTTGGCCGTGGCTCCTATATGACCCATCTCTTGAGTTAATATTTAATCTAACCGCTTCCGGTTCATAACACTTCTAAAGCATTTAAGTAGCCTGGTACGATTGAAGTGGGGGAAAGTATATGAAGATGTAAACGGTATTCGTTTGTTAGTATGTGTAAAAAGTATCGTTACCAAAGTCGATGCCGTGAACGAGATATGCCCGTTTTAAATTTGCAACACAACACGCCAACTCTTTGAATATTGAGAACGGTCAGAGGAAATCACGTGACAATGAAACTCGAGCGTTACCTGATTCTAAAATTTGTTCCACGTTTGTTTTTCCCCCTCTGAGTCTGTGTATAGTTTTTTTTTTTTTTTTTTTTTTGTTTGTTTGTTTACCACACTTCATAAGCGGATCTAGAATTCTTTGAAAGGGTGGCTGCAGTCTCCCGTGATTAAGGTTTTGCACCTGTCGGTCTGGAAAGGGGGTTGCAGCCTTAAATATGGTCAAAAATTATATTTTTGGTAAATTTT
Source organism: Pteria penguin (assembly GCA_035048485.1). Lineage (NCBI taxonomy): Eukaryota > Metazoa > Mollusca > Bivalvia > Pterioida > Pteriidae > Pteria > Pteria penguin. The sequence continues at coordinate 25,715,272 of CM068580.1, forward strand.
CCGACCAATGCATGGTTACTTTTGCTTTTTTTTTTTCCCATGCTCTCCATGTTGCGCCATTGTTGGTGTTTTCCACGGTCAATATCCACGCAAGCGCATGATATGGGCGGAACATCACCTTATTTGGAGAATTGAAACCAACCGAATTTAATTCGGCTCAGTTACCTTTTTTCTACGAAAACATTGGGGGATTTTAGTTTTTAATTTATATGCAAATTAATACAGGAAAAATAAGATATTGTCGTAATATGTCCTTTTCATGCTATAAATTTCCAGTCTCGGACCAGGTCCCTTTAAACTTAAGATCAAAAGATTTCCAATGTTCGTTAAGTCTACCTTCTTTAAAACTATTTACACTTGGCACAGTTACTACTCCCTTCGAGAGACCAGTCCAGCAGTCAACTGCTCCTTGAGTGAAATTATAGCTGGATAAATTTTTCTTTAACAAATAATATGATAATTACAAATATTGGACTTGTACTGAGTTGTGTAATTCAATTCAATTTATTCCAATGCCATACAGCATATAGAAAAACATATATACATATATACAAGAGAAATAAAAATGATAATAATACATATACAAGGTGATAAAAACAGATACTCAGTAAGTATAGGTATGGAGAGTGAAATTCCTTTACATTACAGTATCTCTCCGTTTACACGACAAGTACAGATATTTACCAAGGCTTATTAACTGCCTTACATTGCTAATACTGAGTAATTTAATTAATTTGTATACACTAGGCCTTCTATGGTAATATTGATATATTGATTGCGTAATGTTGTATAATGCGGACATATTATTATAAAATGATACTCATCTTCCACGTCATTTAAATTACAACGAGCACAGATTCTATTCGCTCTCACTTCGTTAACATACCTGCCTTGTTCTATTTGCAGGTTATGGGAAGATAATCTAAATTTTGCAATATATTTCTTATAAAGCAAGGGAATTAGTTTTTGCAGATAGTATTGCAATGTAAAGTTATCGATAATATGTTGGTATAAAATTCCCTAGGTAGATCTTGAAATTTCACTCAGTATATTTTGTTGGAAAGTATCTTTTAACCTTTTATCAATGATGTTTAATGTAAACTGGTCGTTATATAAACTATCAAATACATATGATTAACCAAGCTTGTTAAGTTTATCACGTATATTTTGAACCCATTCGTCACTCCTTTCAACCATTTCCTTATAGCAAGCATTAAGAATACAATCACAAGAATTTTTAAATTTTAACCAGTATTTAAAGATTTTTATTTTTCTTTGAATATGAAGCGGGTATCTACCCGATTCATTATACAATAAATTATTTGCAGTCCTCTTTTTCAATCCCAATATATTTTTACAAAAGGTAGTATGAACTTTTTCAACTTCTAAAGCTTTATGTAAACTCATACCTCTGCCCCATAATTTAGTATACTACATACATAAGTATCAAAAACAGAGCATTTAGTTAGAATATTGAAATTAAAGGTTTTAAGAATACTGTATATAGCAAAATAGCTTTTTTCCCTTGCTCTACTTTTGAATAGTAAGAAATTTCCCGTTAAAATTCAATAATAAACCGAGATAATTAAAACCATCTACGATTTTGAATTCAGCACTGTACAGCCATTCTATGTTATCAATCATTTGGGGGGGGGGGGGGGGATTTTTAAAAACAAGCATTTTTGTCTTACTGGTATTTACAATTTAATTCCAGCGAGACGTATCAGCATATAATGAATCAAGCATTCTTTGCAAACCTTGAGCCGATTCAGAAATTAAAACAGTATCGTCGGCATACATAAGTAAAAACAAATTTATAAGTTCTATGTCTATTGTTGGGCAATTGTCTTTTAAAAAGTTCATTTCAAAATCATGCTCATACAACGAGTATAATATAGGTTACATTGTCTCCCCTTGTAACAAACCGGAAGTTGAAGTGAAGTGTTCAGTTAAAACACCTAGGTGTTTTACACATGATTTAATATTATCATACAGTGATACAATAATTTTGAAAAGTTTTCTATGAATGCCCACGTTTATAAGTTTACCCCACAATTTACATCTGTCAATGAAGTCGAACGCTTTTTTGTAATCTATGAAACAGCAATACTATTTTCTTTTATCTTTTAAGGTGCGGTTTATCAATGACTGTAAAACAAAAATCGCATCCACGGTACTCACACAAATGCAATTTTGATGCCATCACATTTTTGATGGATAATATTTATGTACAATTTAATGGCAAGACTTATCAACAGATTATTGGGATTCCTATGGGCACTAACTGCGCTCCCCTTATTACAGATTTTTTTTTTTTTTTACTGTTGTGAAAGAGACTTTATGCATTGTATTCAAACTTCTAAACGTTTCGACCATATTGATAAGTTCAATGACACCTCTATATATCTTGATGATATTTTAGTTATCGATAACCCTGAGTTTGAAAACTATGTATCTGACATTTATCCATCTGAACTTCAGTTAAACAAAGCCAATACTTCCGACCAGGAAAAACCTTTTTTGGACTTAATTATTAAAAATATCAACAACAATATCCATACCAACATATATGATAAACGTGATTACTTTGGATTTCCTATTGTAAATTTCCCTTATCTAGATGGTGATGTCCCAAGACTCCCATCATATGGTATTTATATTTGTCAATTAGTTCGGTTTGCTAGAGCCTGCACTGACGTTTTAGATTTTCAAGATTAAAATTCTCAGATTACTTTTAAACTTCTTACTCGGGGTTATAGATATTATAAACTTCGAAAAACTTTTGGTAAATTTTATAGATCTTATTCAGACATTTTATCTAAATTCGGAAATGTTACTTTTTAACCATATGTATTCAGAGAAATTTCCCATCCCAATGTCTACGGTGATCTAGTGTACTAACTAAGGAGAGTCAAAGGTTCAGATAATTTCATATTGGCTGGTTCTAAAATTATTAAACGCCTTCGACATCGACAGTATGACCCCGAGATCATCGCTATTGGGTCCCTCTACAACCCAATGCAGACTTTTACTTGAGCGTTGCACGCTGACTAACAGGGCGGGGTGGGGGGACTCTATTACAGGCCTTGCCAAACCTTTTCAGAGGAGACAAGGTCCTGATCCTCGTCCCCTCTCTCATTGAGAAACCTAATGATCCTTGTTCTCTATATGGAAGATTATTTGTAAATTTTTAAATGTGTGTCCTTTGATTGTGCTGCTTTTGCGGTGAGTGGGAAGGTGGGCGCCCGTAAACCGGTTAACCACACCAATTGAGTGACGTTTGTTACTTCGATTGACCGTCTTATACGTCGGTATCGTAACCGCAGCTCAATCGAATATTTTTGTAATGTCGTTCCGTGTATTATTTGCTAAACATTGTCATTTTTTGTGTGCAGGTCCTTGGTGATTTGTGTCATACAGCTTTGTCAGATGTCTTCTGTTTTCTCTTGCGTATGTATGTGTGACAGTATCATGTGGAGAAATTTTGCCACTCTCCTTATTAATATTCATGGTGCGTCGGTCACATGACCTAATTTGCGTAAATACGTCATCATCTATACAAGACATCGGCATTTGGATTATAAGGTAATCTTGTCAATTTATAAATGATGAAGTATTGATCTTATACAGTAGAGATCACATTTACGCTGACCCATCTTAGCTACCCGTAAGACGATTATTGTTTATTTTGCATGAAAGTCAAAAGTACTGACATACGGATCGGTGGTAGACCGTGACGTCATTTATGCAAATGAAAGTGACAAGATTTCTCCGTATGTGTCTTATAAATTCTGCCGTACTGATGTCCCCTTGTCGTTCTTGTACTATACATATGTTGGAATCAGTTTTGTTTTGTCTAGTGAGTCAATAATATGTATAATCCTATATACTTGTAATATATCTGATCTTAAAAAATCTTTTGAAAATGTTGCACAATTAACGAGATACCAGCGTTGGAAATGTCGTGTTTTCCCATGCCTAGCTAATGAATATTCATTAGCCACAATCATGTGACCGCATTAAAACGACAAGGATGTCTTTATTCACATCTGTTTTTCTTCTTTTCATATCTGAATCGCTAAACAAATTCTTACTTCCCCGTTTCCTTTTCACTTTCTTCATTTTACTGATATTTTCCTTTACGTCTCGCTTCGGAATATATCATCATTGCACATGCGCGAAGGCGGCGCTTTCGGCAAATATGAACAATTCATATGCACCTCACAAGAATTCATTTTATTTTATAAATAATGCATGATCTTTGCAGAAGTTTTAAATTCTTGTATTAACGAAAAGTTTATATCTTTGGGAAGCCTACAAAAACATGCATTGCGTAAACTTGCATTTTTGATTAACGGAATGGCCGGCACGATTCGATGCATTTCGGGATCAAATGGAGCAAATATCTAACATATATAAACATAAAGCAAACGATCAGCAATGTTATCTTACCCCCGATCTGTCGTCTGAAGGCTCTACACACATTTTTTCCAAACCTGTTTCTTATTTGCGGGTTTCTGTGTCAGCCATTCAGTCTCGCAAGATCTCGTTAAAAGAAACCTCACAAAAAGAGGCGGAGTTGACGAAAAACACGTGGTCATGGGTGCGTGGTCATTGTTATTTTTATGTCATTTCTCTGTTTACATTTTCTCCTGAGCTACACAATACTGTATTATAATACAGAAAAATAAAGTAACACACAATATAAAGTGTAATGATCGCGACAAGCGCTCAGACCTGAATTTGGCAGTTTCGGACTTCCATCGACCATGCCGCTTAAATAAGCGATCTGGTATGCCAAAATTAGCAGCAGCAGTAGCTCCGCCAGACCTCAAACTATGCAGTCCATAAGATCTAATATTTTCAACAAAAGGTGATAAAGCATCAATAAAAATTTCCCTCATTCTCGTATATGACATTGACTTGTTTCCATTTCTAAATGAATACTTGTCTTTACACTTACTAATATTTTGAAACAAATATGAGTCACTATCTGTAAGCTGTGCATATTGCAAATAACACTCTAAGTTCTTAACTGAACACAACTTTGTATAAGATCTTGATATAACTAACCAATGTCCATCTCTATAAATATCAGTTTTACTAGACTCAATAAATAAAGACATATGAGTATTACAAAATTCAACATCACCTAATTTAAGATGAAGCAATTCAGATACACGTAAAAAACCAGCATAAGAAATTAAACAAGCACAAATTATTCGTTGATTCATTAAGTTACCTTCACAAAACAATCTGTCTTACATTTTACTTAATAAAGCTGATGTGATAGGTTCTTTCTTCTTTGTAGAAATTGACAAACATCTTGTAGCACCTTCGAAAACATTTTTCACTATATCTGAATCTGTAGGCGATTGTATCCCAATGAAACTGTGAGCCCATCTGATTCCATAAAACGCTTGATGCACGGGACTGGGTGATTGACATTGTTGAACTAAGCATGCTAAATAAAGAGCCACACTGAAAGCCTTCGCTGGTAAGCAATCGGATTCCGAAATACCATTCAAACGCGCCCAGTGCTTCCATCGCATAAATGCATTGTAATATCCTTTAACTGTATTCGGCGCTCTACTTTCACAAATAAGATCTGCTACTAAATTCGCTTTTTCAACTAAGGCTTCCGGAAGCTCCTGGATATCATTCCTAAATGCCCGGAAAAATAAATTTGTAATACATCATAAATATATATTTCCTTACTGTTGTTCATATTTTAATAGTACCTACTATCAAATCGAAGTGCGTACATTTTAAACGGTAAATCTATTTTACCAAACAATGTACTATTTTTACTAGAAACATAATACTCTTTATTCACAGGCAATTCCACATACGCTACAACATCACTAATAAAGTCCTCTCCATCAATAACCAAAGGCCAAAAACTAGCCGAACGCCAATGCGGTACATTCAGTGTTCCATAAGTTTTACACTGCTGTAAATACCTAATCACTTTAGGCAAAATACAGAGAGGTGGTACGAACCAGCCATTTGCACCATGCCAATCGGCAGTAAATGCGTCGATACCAGTTGCATTAAATGTCCAAAATCTGGAGAAAAATATAGGTAGCTTACAGTTATAGCTAGAAGCAAAAAAGTCTACTTCATGGGGACCCCAAAGTGAATCAAGATATTCAAATATCTCAACAGATATACCCCAATCATCGTAGTCTATGGACTTCATTATCTGATCAGCTTTTTCATTTACTGTTCTTGGTATCCATTCCAAATGTAAAGAAATATTTGTATCCAAACAAATTTTGAAAATCTTTAACGCTATGCTTTGCAAATCTGTTTTCATACTCCCTTTTTCGGCAATAGATACTACATTTTTGTTATCAGTAAACCATTTGATATTTTTACCTCTTAAAAATGTTTTCAGGGATATTAACATTCTTTCAAAAGCCATCAACTCCCGCCATGTGGAGCTTTGCGTCTTCCCAACATCTGACCACATCCCATGTGCGATACCGCTGGGATTTTCTACAATATAGCCACCATAGCCAGAGCTACTGGCGTCTCTGTACACAATACTGTTGCAGCTCAAATGTGATTTTAAACTCTTTGCATTTACGCTTTCAATATTTTCTTTCCAAAATTTAATTTGATCTAAACTACATTCAGTAAGAGTAATAGCACAGTTCCATCCATCTGCTTTCAAAATATCTATGCTCAAAGATTTTGTCATGATATAAACAATGTTTCCCACCACATATGCCATAGATATAATTTGTCCTACAAAGCTGGCAATAGTTCTTACATGCACTTAACCTAAATTTTGTATAGAAAATTCTATTTCAGAAATTGCAGTTTTAGCCTTCTCTAACCTTTCTTGTGGTATTTGAATAATACCATTTTCAATATCTATGAAATATCCTAAATAAACAACCTGTTGACATGGCAACCACATGGATTTTTCAACTTTCGGTACAAATCCGCTGTTAATCAAATCTTGTTTAACTTCACATGCAATTCTGTAACATTGATATTTGTCTGAATGAGAACCTAGTCCATCATCTAAGTACATTAGTACATGTTTGCCCTCACTCCTCCACTTTTTAATCAAAGGTCGGGTTACCTTCGTGAAGATATAGCAAGCTGAACTAAGTCCAAAGGTTAATACAGTGAACTTAAAAAACTTCTCATTTCCGTTAATACGCCATGAAAACCCTAAGTACTCTGTATGTGGTTCGTAAATCTCTATATGGTGGTAAGCAGAATGTAAATCAAATTTGAAACAAAATGAATGTTCAGAAATAAACAGCATAGCTGTTCTAATGTCTTAAAATTTAACAGAAGCTTTCCATAAGTGTTTATTTACATGCCTTAAATCTAATATTAAACGTTTCTTTCCATTATTCTGAACTGAAACTGTCAATGGATTTACCACTGTTGGTCTATGTGAACACTCCTCAACTAAACCCCTAATTACAAGATGGTGAATAGCTTTTAACACAAATGCGTTATGCCCGGGTGAAGATTTATTATTTGATAATACAGCTGTCGGAGGAGTAGAGAAAAATGGAATTCGATACCCATTCTCAATAACATCCAAAATATAATCATACGTTTGAATATCTTTCCAAAACTGAATATGATTTTTAAGCCTACCCTTGACAATTATGTCACTTTGACCCTCTTCATATTCAAAATAATCATGTGTAAGATTATATTTTACAGAATCACAATACAATAAATACTCATCTTTAATGTCACTATTCTGCTTTAACCTTTGCTGTTCTGTTCCTTTCTGGGTAGAAGGGGCACTCTGATCGCCAATGCTGGAAGGAGCCGCATGCAAAACAGGCTCCGGTTTGTTTTCGTTGTAACCGGTCTGTTGAACCTCCTGACCAAGGGAATGCCTGAGCGTCACCGAACCATGACGGGGCCACGAAAGGGCCGCTGCATAGAAATAAACTGGACATCGCTAGGTTTAGAATCAGTAGCAGGTTTAGACTTCTTTTTAGATGCATTATTCTTTTTCTTTTTGATAGCACGGGACTCAGCCTTGTTAATCTTTGTTTGACTCGTTGTCGGAATCACTAGCGACTGGGTTAGTTTCGTACTGTTGCACAGTTTCCCAGCCACCATCACTACTGTCAGCAATTTTAATAAGTTTATTTCGTTTCTTCAATTTAATACTAAGAGAAATCGCTGTTTCTTTTGCGTATTCAAATTTAGAATTATCAACTGCCCAAATTACTTGATCAATTTCTTCTAAAAATTCTGAATTGAACAGAAACTGTACCGCAAACCGCCATTTGTACTGAGACTCAGTTTTCAACTTCTTCACTTGAGAGGCGGATCCATGAACTTCTTGTTTAAGACCAGTCAGTTCACCACTTATTTTTGCATCTAAAGCAGCAATAGAGGCTCCTTGTTGCTTGATTACTTGTAGTACATCACGCAAAGAAACTTGTTCAGAATTTTCGGTACCCAAGGGATCCATTTAATTTAACAAGTCGAACTGTTCAGTTGAGCGCTGTTGAACCGAATGAATATCTCAATATACTCTACTGAATTCCCGCCAAACTTTCGCGGGAAAACACAGACGCCATCTACAGTATTACCCCTTCAGGAGAAAGTAATTTATTTTCTAATTCGCACTGCTCAAACGAAATAAATTATATTTATTTATCGGCTATTTATCGCATTTCTGGCCATTTCAATTTATTTTCTTCTTCATAAATAACTAGCCGATGAATAAAATGTAAACCGAGAAATGACATAAAAATAACAATGACCACATGTTTTTCGTCAGCTCCGCCTCTTTTTATGAGGTTTCTTTTAACGAGATCTCGCGAGACCGAATGGCTGACACAGAAACCGGCAAATTTGAAACAGGTTGAGAAAAAATGCGTGTAGAGCCTTCAGACGACAGATCTGGGGTAAGGAATCATTGCCGATCGTTTGCTTTATGTTTATATATGTTAGATATTTGCTCCATTTGATGCCGAAATGCGTAGAATCGTGCCGACCATTCCGTTTATCAAAAATGCAAGTTTACGCAATAAGGAATTGTGGCCCTATCATTCATTTAGGGCCACTACTTGCGGCTACTCTAATGTCTAGAAATAGTTCAAATTATAATTTAGACAGTTTTGGTAATTCGGTCGGACTTGGGGTTCATCCGGCCGTGTGGTGGGATACCATATGGTTTTCAGACTATAGGTTGATATAACAGTACCACTCCAACATGATACAAATTGCTGTTCGGGATTTTGGTAGCACTCAAAGAAAGTATCGGGGAAGAAGTTCTGACACCCTGTTTCCCCTCTAGATCCTATTAGTCCAGGTCTTTCATATTACAATTATAAACATTTCATTTTCGCAAATAAGAGTCATCTGCCTCTTCAAACAAAATCGATTTTGTTCAAATGTCAATTTATTTTTGAAAAAAAAACCCATCCTATAAGATGAAGTTCACTGGTATCGAATTTACCACACATTTGAATATATTGAGGTTAATTCGGTCTTCTTATAAATATAAATAATTGACGGAAAAGAATTCAACAATGGAAAAATATCGTATGAAATTTTTATACCATTATTTTTATTCTACACAATCATTTTAATTACGATTAAGATGTTATTGTTTTAGATTTGTTTTATATATAGTTGTAGAGAAGACATGCATATCATTTTCTTTACTTTGTGTGTGTGTGTGTGTGTGTGTGTGTGTGTGTGTGTGTGGCGCGCGCTTTATTTATTCTTTCAGAATCTTTTCATGACGAAGAGAGGAAGATTCAGTCGTCTGATTGAGACCACGTGATGTATTTTTCACATTTAAAATCGAACAGTAAGGTACTATGAGGTATATATAGCCGGATTTACACTATGGCCGAATTTACCCAACATTACACTATCACCTGAATAGCAAATGATGATGATGATGACCATGTACTGATGACGACGATGTGATGATGATGATGATGACGACGACGACGACGACGATGAAAATATTTAGACTGAACCAGTCAAAACATTTTGCTGGTAGGTATTCCTTGGAACCATTGGGTCTTCGGAGGACCTTCTGACTATTAGGCCTTTGGTGTTTAGGGCCTTCGGACTATCAAAACCTTCAGATTATCGAGCCTTCGGATTATCGGACCTTCGGACAATCGAGCATTCGAACTATTGGGTCGGACTGTCGGACCTTTGGACTATTGGACCTTCGGAATATCGGGTTGTCACACCATGAAGGAATAACGGAGAATCTAAGGGTTTTAAGAGTAAAAACATTGTGTTTTATTTGTTGTAGGTATTTCAAAGATCCTCATATCTTCCAACTTCATGTCACTGTCAATCATGGCTTCGCGATTCCGTCCCATTCAAAGCCTTGCCGGAAAATGTAAAGATAAGTCTAATCAGATAACAAGCATTGCCCATTTTTAAGTGCCATCCTTAATGTCAAGGTATACATACATGATACATGAAATGCAAATATTCCGGCATGTACTCTTTCAAGAGCACGATATAATATGAAATTTGTGCAGAATGGAAAAAATCAATTGTATAAATCTGAATAATTCATTGGAAGTGATCACACAAAACACTAGAATTTACATGAATATAATGTAGAAATACTAGTACATGTACCTTGTGTTCATATGATACCAAAAATAACTGACACAAATTTTCATCATATAATAATAAATAATAGTAGAATTATGAGAGAGAGAGAGAGAGAGAGAACGCATATTCGTGATGTCCGAAAGTGTGATGATGCTAACATCTCTGTCTACATTTGATAATATATTTTGTTTATGATTATGTTTTAAAGGATAGTCTCCTTTGTATAGTCATTAAAAAAGAAAACAAAACATAAAACCAAACAAAAAACAACACCCCCCCCCCAAAAAACCCCAAAACAAACAAACAAAACAAAACAAATTGCCGGCCTTAATCAAAACGACGTCTATCTGTATTTCAATTGTATCATATCAGGCGCGGATCCAAGGGGGGGGGGGAGGTACGCACGTGCCCCACCCCCGGCAGTGCCCGCTGAAGGGGGCACCATAGTCTATTTTAGGGCCTATTTTACTGCATCTCTTTCTTAAATTTCCAAAATCTCATATTTCTTTAAATTTGCAGTTAAAAAAAATCGTTGACTCGCTTCACTCACGATCATTTTCATGATAAATCTCCCCTCGGCCTGAGGGAGGGGTGAACATGATAATTTTTGACCGAAAATATTATGACAGTTTTCTTCCGATTTCAGAGTTTTTCGGAATATTTGAAGTCAAGAAAATGTTGATGAATAATGGAAAAAAAGAGCACCAGATTGCACCATTTTGCCTCTTTTTTTTTTTTTTTTTTATTTATTTTTTTTTTTTATTTTCATATATTATACACATATACATATAAACACATACATATAATACACATACATACATACATACATATTACATACATATAGATACATAGTCATATGACAGATATTTATCATATACTTTTCCAAAATGAACGTTATGATGTTATGAAATATTAATTATAGTACAAGTGAATTATATTTTGTTCTTGTGATATATTTATATATATATAACATGAATGTGAAGACATACTCAAACGCACACAACATACACGCAGGCAACATATTTTATTAAATCTAAGAATATAATGCGAAATATCTGTATAATTAAGTAACAAAATATATTGATATTGGTTATACAATTTTTGTTAATAAGATATATGATATTGCAATATTTTGATATTATACTAACAATATGTCATGAAAAACTTGCCAAATTTCATTAAATTTATCATATTTTCCATTAATACTATACCTTAGTTTTTCAGTGGCATAGTAATCTTGAAGATATTTTATACATTTATCAAAAGCAACTGTTTGTTTTATAATTCTACATTTATAAATATATAATTTGATTAAAACAATACAAATATTGACAGCTTGATGTCTTCTTCCATCAAAAAGGAAAAGTACATTGAACATATTAAAATGAAAATCATATATATTATTTTGATTAATCCAGATTTCTATCATATTCCATAGATCTCTGATAATGTCACAATCGAAAAACAAATGTGTAATTGTTTCCTGATGTATTTTACAAAAAGTACATAGCGCATCGTTTCTTACATTCATTTGATATAAAAGTTTATTTGTGGCAATAATACGCTGTACAATTCTGTACTGGAACCATATTAATTTGGTTTCTATGGTGAATTTAAAAGCACACAGATTTTTATTTTTCCATTCAATAGCTTGATGTAATATATTCTCCCATTTTGCTTCATGTTTTTTATATTCAATGTACATATTGTTGTGAATAAAAAAAATTATAAATTGTTTTGGTTCCTTTGGTGTCACTACAAAGAGTTTTAATAAAGCATGGTCTTTCCGGTTTGTTTGTTTGTTTGATTGATTATTGTTTTACGTCACTCCACGAAGATTTCACGTATATGGTGACGGCATCTGCCTGATGCATTGCATACAAATTTGGACCTTTGCAACGGACCCACCCGAAGCAGTGAGGGATCTTTTACGTGCCACGCCTACCGTGACACGGGACCTCGGTTTTTACTGTCTCATCCGAAAGACAGAACACCGGTGTGCCCCGGGCGGGAGTCGAACCCGCGACCTCTCGATCACGAGCCGAGCACCTTATCCACTAGGCCACACCGGCTTGGTCTTTCCGGACCAACAGTTTTACATGGATAGGGGTATTGGAATATTGTTGGCCATTTTGCCTGGATTGCATGTTTAATACCAAAGAGCGAAGTAAACTGGCATTGAAGGTTATAGTTTGTTTTAATAAGCTCCAATGAAATAAATTTTCCCTCTGAGTCAAATAAATCCCTAATATTTACAATTCCTTTGTCATACCAAGATTTGTAAAAGATTTCAGACCCTCCTATTTTGACATTGGGGTTATACCATAATGGCGTATTCATTATTTTAGAAGGGTCTGAAATGTTTTCCAATATCTTTAAGTCTGCTAAATAGCTGAGTGTTTCTTTCCAAAATGGATTTCTTATATTACCATTTTTTCATATTCCCCACCCAGTTTTGAAAATTTATCAACTTCAATGCCTGTAGTGTCAAAAAAAAGTTCCATCCATTTACACGGTTTTATATTATTAAATATTTTCCTAAACCAAGATAATTTTAATCCTTTAATGAAAGTTTCTATGTGAGGCATTTTGCAACCCCCATCCATGTAATCCTGTACAAGTTGTTTTCTTTTAATTCTATCTTTTTTATTGTCCCAAACAAATCTGAATAGGGTGTTTTGAATTTTATTAATAATGCTAATATCAGGACTTGGTATTGAAGTAAACAAATGAGTAAATTTTGGCACAAGAATAGTTTTAACCACAGTAATTTTACCAAGTGGGGTCATGCCCCTTTTTGACCAAGATATAATTTCTTGTTCTAAAGTTTTAATTTTATCGAAATAGTTTGCATTTATAATATTTTCAACATTTGCATTGAAATTGATACCAAGTATATTAAAATTATCCGTTGTCCAGTTCAGATTATATTCTGGACATATAACATGTAAGTTTCCAATTTTGGAACCTATCCATATTGCTTTTGTTTTATCGATATTGGGTTTTAACCCAGAATATTTAGCGAATTGATAAAGTAAATTTAAGGTACTTTTAAGACTTTTTTCAGATCCATCTAACAAAATAGTTGTGTCATCTGCATATTGTAGTAAACAGTACTCTTTGTTCTTAACTTTGATACCTTTAATATTCTCATCATGACGGATCAGAAGGGCTAAAATTTCAACGCAAAGATTAAAGATATATGGCGAAATGGGGTCGCCTTGTCTACAGCCTCTCCCAATTTTGAAGAATTTAGAAAAATTTCCATTTTGAATAACACATAACGATATGTTGGTATTCATTATTCCAATCCATTTTATAAAGTCATTTCCAAATTTGAAAAACTTTAGAACATTTTTGATATATTTCCAGGAAATAGAATCGAAAGCTTTTTCAAAATCTATAACTAAAAGCATTCCTGGAATATTATTTTTTTTTTTACAGTATGCAGTAAATCATAAGTGAGACGAGTGTTCTCACCTATAAATCTGCCTGCTAAAAAAAAAACCCTTCTGATCCTCATGATTGAGGTTTGGTAATACAGATTTTAATCTATTTCCTATGCAACCAGAAAGAATTTTATATGTGACATTTAATAGAGATATAGGTCGCCAATTCTTTAATAATGTGCGTGGTTTGTTTGGTTTTGGTATGATGGTTATAATTCCTTGTCTTTGGGTAATAGATAATTGATCATTTAGAAATCCAAAATTAAGTGATCTTACCAAAAATTCTCCAGTATCTTTCCAAAAGAACTTGAAGAACTCGCACGAAAATCCATCTGGTCCCGGGCTTGTTTTTGAGGAATGTAGTTGCCTCAGTTGTCGTAATAGTACCTTCTAAATTCTCAGCTGCGATATTATTCAGCTTAGGTACGTCATCATGTTTTAGGAGGTCTTCTAAATTGACATTTTCTAGTGTATTATCTCTTGATTTATAAAGATTTGAATAAAATTTTTCTATTTCAGTAAGGATGGCTTTTTGGTCTTGGATTGAGGTGCCATCACTGTTTTCCAAGATATTGACCGTTTTATTAACATAATTTCTTTTTTCTAAAGCACAAAAATATTTTGATGGTTTTTCTCCTTCCACAATCCATCTTACTTTAGATCGAAGCAGAATTCCTTTCATTTTTTCATGTCTAAGATTTTGTAGTTCTAACCTACATTCCTCAATCTTCGGATCCTCAGGATTATCATGGAGTTCCTCAATTTCTTTCTCTAATTTTAATATTTTATTTTCTTTATCATTCTTTCTGTGGGTTGCATAGGATATAGTATAGCCTCTAATTGTAAGAAGAAGTTGTTCAAAAAACTGTTGGTCATTGATAGTTAGATCTAACATATTATTGTCTATATTGGATAAATTATCCAAATTATAAGGAGATACTGCATACTGAGTTTTTACCTCATGAATAGCAGATTTCACAATACATACATAATTAGGATCTTTCAATAATGATGTATTAAATTTCCAAAAACCTTTACCCTTCTCAAACGTTGAAAATTTCAAATGTAAATAAATCAGAGAATGGTCAGATCGATACCCTGGTTTAAAATCTCTGATTCCCAATCTAAAAATGATGAGTCCCGATGTAAACTTCAATATATATAGTTTTTTGTGTCTTGATAGGTGTATGTGCATATTATCTGTCTTTAATGCTAATTATGTGAATTAAATGTCATTAAATTTGATAGTTTTGTTGTTTAAGCATGAAAAGCAGATAATGTACACATGATGTGTTCAAAACTCAATGTGTTTTGTTAACAATATCTCTTCCGTTAACTTCAACATAAGTGTGACACCACCTTAACAGACTGCTAAGCACTGGGCATAAAATGAAAAGATTCCTTTGCTTAATTATTTATTTCTTTGTAACAATCACATAAAATAAAAATTGATTAATCATGTTATAAATAAACTGTCAAACACTGTATCACATATAGCAAAAGAAGTTTTAAGGTCTAAGCACTACAAATAATTCTTATGGAAAATCAAGCACTATCATACATTATATACAGATGATAATCAAATCACATCAAATCATAGCACATTGTTCACTTCCTACGGCTATGCATGTCCATGAACTTCAGGGATTTCTCAGTGTTGATTTCACAGTGGTGGTCCGGCTTGTTGGATCCGCATCAGCTTGGTGGGTAGGTGGGTTAGGTTGTTGATCAGTGAGTTAAGGACCTCGTCGCCGTATGTAAGGATTGAGTGGTCAGCAGGCATGTTGGCATTAATAAATTTACCGATTGTAATCCAAACTATGTTTGACCCAAGCTGTCGTTGCAATTTTGCAGTAACTGCTAATTTTAATAATGAACCGTACAAACCGCCGAAGTCTTTAAGTATCATTTATATATTTAAGTGCGTTGAACTTAATTAATAGTAAGGCAATTTGAGGTTCAAATAAATCATTACGTATTCTGATGGCTAAAACATACTTTTGTCCACCATTCTGAGATTCTTAAGATCCCCTATCAACTATAACTCATAAAACAAATCATCTTGTGTAGATGACCCTGAAATGTCAACACATTCAATCCTTTTTGTCCAGCGCGTGCCGATTAGACAGTAACAATCCAGGATATAGAAAACATGATAACATTTGCAATGTTTACATCTATAAAGATGTCGCAATTTCTTACAGATTTTCATCACTAGTGAAACTAACTGTGAAAACAAAGACTCGTAGTTCTTTTTTTTAAAATATGCAATGAAGTGGTGTTTGAATCTATATGCCATTTTAGACATTTGGTTTGGTATTAAATTTGTGATATATTTCTGAAAATCCCACCTATATATGTACAATGAGGTCTTTAATTCACCCTTATTCACTGTTAGTTCTACAATTAGTGCGTTCAACTGTCCGCCGGCGGCATCGTGGGCATGTAATAGGGTCGAGTGGACAATTTATACTGCCGCCGACGGCCTGCATGAAGCGTTATCTCCCGCGGTTAATACAAATCAATTAATACACGGCTTACTCGGCGACACAGCACATTGTCATAAATTTATTAGCCGCATGCGGAGGTAACAGGGACGCGTCCCGGGGACTCACCACTTTTGAAAATCGTGCGTCCCGGCCGATTTTGACGCGTCGGGGACGCAAATACGCGCGTTAACGAGATCCCTGGGTTTTATAGCAGAATTTTCTACTGTGTTCATTAGTTCCTCAGATATCAAGAAGAAATCCAATCTTGATTTTTTTTATAGGATTCTTACTGAATCAAGTATATTGTTTTGTATCTGCATGGAGAATTATTTTGCCTCATTTTTGCAAAATTTTCTCGGGGGAGGCCCCCCGAACCCCCACCTATGGGAGGGGCGGACCCCTCCCATACCATCCCCATTCGGCCCTTCGGGCCTCAATTGTGAGGTGCCCCCCCCCCCGGCACATGAAGATCTGGATCCGTGCCTACATATAACATTATTGCAGTCAAGGACTTAGATGTAGACTACACATATAAGTCCGTGGAACAGTGTATACATACGCAGGGTGGTTTTTTTTTGGGGGGGGGGGTTTCACCCATCCTAGCAGTAGGTATTCTTATCGTTATTCATGAATATGGCCCCTTCTCTCTCTCTCTCTCCCTCCCGTTTTCCTTGTATAGATTGCGGCGGAAATGCGGATTACTTTCACGAAAGAACTTTTTCCTTTTTACAAGCGACATCGACCGACAGAGTTTGTGTTCCTAATCTTGGTTCAAATGCCTCCGATAGGTGGAGAATTACTACTCGTTCTACCAATCAGAAAATCTTCTTTAGTTTGATCCAATGAAAATGCTCAACGAAATCACGTGGTGAGAAACGCGCTTGTGTGCAGCCATTTGCCGGAATTTTGTGCAGGAAAGGTCAAGATGTCTGAGGAATTTACGTACGACCAACAAGCTAATGGCGAAGAACAACAATTTGAGCAACAAGCCGAACCAATGGAAGGTGAAGAAACAGCAGCAAATGCAGGAGGTGATGGCGCTACAGAAGAAGATGAAGACGAAAGGTTCGTATTCTGTGTAGTCACTCATGTCTGCCTATGCCATGCGTATTGATTAATGGCGTTCGTCTTTTAGACAAAGAAATATACATTACATAGAAATGATTACAGGCATTTTCCATCTCTGCTCAGTAATGTTATTATATGTATCAAACTAAATCACACGATGAAAATGTATGTTTTAAACATCTTTTTGTATGGGCTTTGTATCGATTTCATACCACGCTAGTTATTTATTAGCAAAGCATGCCATTGTCACGTGTCATGACGTCATTAAACCGAACAAATTCGAGATTAGCATGGGCCTGCGTTGGATTTTTTTTCTAGGCTGCGTTTTAATCAGTAAAATAGTTTGGGGACAACGGACAGGGGGACAACCTTTCATTTTAAAGACAAATGTATCACAATCTTTTTTTTTCAGGAAACTAAAACAATAATGTCATTATATGCAGACGATGGGGGTTGGGAGTTTGGTTAGTACAAGAGGGGATATATCGTTTCCAAATTACACATCGTTTTGAAAAATGTAAACAGTGGTTTTCACCCACCTTGCTTGCACTGAAAACATGACCAATCCACAAAAGGTATCCCTTATCCCCCTTATCAATGTCTTGAGGGTTGGATTCAATTGGTCTCTGGCCAACAAACTTGTTCTGTGCCGGTACCCGTTCTGTGCTGCAACAAATGGCATTTTTTCAACACCCGGTCAATCCAACTACATTAACATCCATGTCTGTCAAATGAGATCACCAAATCACATGAAGAAATCGGGCTGAAGATACGATAAAAGTCAAACTACATTATAATATATTGCTATGTTTTATCAATGAATTAAAAGTATGAGTTAGGTTATTTATTTCATTTATCTTGTATATTTATTTACTGAGTCACCATAATTAAAAGATAAGTACGTGTACCCCTGGTTATGAGCCACACAAGTTATTATCAGTCCTGTACTTATTTCCTTCATCAGGCTTCATATAGGCAAAAGTAATAGGTATACACACATGAACTTGTATTTAACTACACATTCACAGGGATGAAAATTCGGGGAAATTTTTAAGGGGCCAAGTGGGCTCCCAAGTTAAAGATTTTAGGCGCCTACATTGAAAACAATTTTCCCACATCCAAAATGACATTTATTATTTCATTTGTTACACCAGTTTATTGAATTAACATACCAGAGTAGTTACAATTGCTCTTTTTTTAATTTCATTTTCAACCTTTCATACATGTTCTTCATCCTCAGTCATCTCACTCAGACTCTCATCACTTTCATCCTCACTCGCATCTAAATCACCACTCCTCTTGTATTCTTTCAAGTATGAATTTCGACCATCGTTTTTCCGCTCTAGAACCCCCGGTTTGGAGACTTCTTGGTCCTGTCTCCACATTTCGTCCATTTTTGGTCGGAATTGCATAGCAATTCCAGACCCTAGTACAATAAGCTGTGGAGAATACGTGGAACGCAAAAAATACCTCCTCATGTATAAATAGTGTGTCGATATTTCGAAAAAGCATGATTAGATTTATTTTCAGTACTTATAATTCATATTGTACGAGTCAATACAAGATAAGTTTGATCAGATGAGAAAATAGATGTGCCGTTATTCCATCGATTTAGACGAGTTATATTCATGCGCTAGAGGACATGCAGTCTTTCCGAATACTCGACGGAAAGTCCTGAAAAAGTACGATTGACATTATTGTTTAGCAGTGCCGTAATTTAAGAAGTACACTACTAGTCCGTACTAGTATCCGTTGTATTATAATCAATAAAACTATCGCTTCTTTTTATAGCAGTGGAATTCGAAATACTCTACAATCTTCTCGTCACAACGATAAACAAACGTCTCGGTAGTTGTTGATATGTAATGCTACTAAAAATAGCCAGTTATTTATAGATCTCCACATGTAAACGTGGTTTTCCCCAAATGTACATGTACAGCGGGAGACTGTCCAGATTGTTATTTTCACACTACTGTCAATATCAAAAGTGATGAGAGAATGAGTTAACTATATAGTACGAGACAGAGACGTACAGGGGTGCACAGGGGCGGAGTTGTTGTTTATATGAAAACGAGCACCTGTGCGCAGACTGTGTTTTTGTCAATACTGATCTTAAACACTACACGCTTGGTGTGTGATCTCTTGGTGGATCACGACTTTATTACCTTTGATGTACTTGACCATGCAATTCCGACCTTGAAGACTTTCAAGTCCTTTCATTTATTTATGTTTACCCAACAAACAGTTGGTAGGCAGGTGAGGAGTTCCGATCGATGATGACATAGACTGGCAATGTCTGTCTAGATCTTAAAAAATACTTGCACAACAATAGCGAGGGAGAGCAGGTAACTCCAGTCTAACAATGACATTGACGAGGTCAAGAGAGCGCTTTTAGTTGACTGAAATTTTAACAGCAGCAAGAGTGTCTCAATGACATCAGTCAAATATGATGAGACAAAACCAAGAAAAATTATGGTCGGAATTTCACTGTCGCCAAGTGGGCGATAAGAATTAGATTTTCAGGAGCACTTGGAGAAACTTTGGTTGCATTGGTGAGTGGGCGAGCGCTTATTTTCATCCCTGATTCAGCATTAATCTGATTAAAATCATATATTTATTCTGATTTTCTATTTGTCCCATCGTGGATAAAGATCTAGCCTGTAAGGGGTCATGTTCTGTTGAACTCTGATTTTCAGCCAATCAGTGGATCGGCTACAAATTTCTAGGATTGAAATTAACATCCCCAACGTGCGTGATCCACAAGTTAGTTTTTGAACAGTGTTTGTTACATAATGCATTACTATCACGTGCGTAGCCGAGTCATTGATTGGCTATGGGAAATAACAGTTTCGCTGGCTGAAAATCAGAGTTCTCCAGAACATGACCCCTTACGGGTTTCCCCAGATCTTTATCCGCAATGGGACAAATAGAGAAGCGGAATAAAGATATAGTTTTTAATGAGATTGATTCAGCATGATCTTATCAATTTCATCCTACAATTTTAACTTAAAATTGATGCACTTTCTTTTCTTTTTTTTGTTTGTAGAAAATTATTTGTTGGAAACCTCAGCTGGGAAACGACACAAAGTAAGTATTTTACTCTTCCTAGATTTATCTGTTGAATCTGTTAACATTTTCAAGTTTCTTGTTCTCAGATTATTGTAAATAACCCAAGGTTTATTGTATCAGTTTTGAATTACTATGTGTTTGGCTTACATTGGACCCAGGGATTTTTGTTGATTTCTGCATTCTTTTTTGAAACAAACAAGTATAATCCATAAGATGTTGCATTTAAAAATTGGTGTATATTACATGCCATGTTTTTGAATAAAATATTGCAAACTGCTACAGGGAGTAAATACTCTTTGTATATCCATGTATTTCTAAACTGTCGAAATGTCAAGCAGCCACAGGATATGCAAAGCAGTGTGTGATAACATTCTTTATATTACTAAAAATCTTTTGAAATACATTTCACATTTTAAAAGAATTTACTACATGCATATATTAATATTAATTACTTAAATCACTTCTCATGTTGAGACATTACTAAGAATAACATTGTGTAATTATCACATCTACATTTTACTGGAGAAATTCAGCTGCTTTAAAGTGGTACACACTACAAAAATGTCCAGACATACGATTTGAAAATTTCATAATTGCCTTGATAACCTTGGCAACTCGAAAAAAAGTTTTGTATTATCACTTCACTTGACTCTTTATAACAAAATCATACTGAAATAGTTTTAGAGAGTAAATTATCAAAGTGTAAACTCATTTAAAATTGTACATCACCAAATCTGCCAACTTGTATGATTACCATGACCAAATATGATTTTTCCGAGAATCCAAAATGTGAATACGGTTACTCCAGTTCAGTTCTATTATTTACATGCAATTCATCACTCACTTTGTATGCAACCGAGGCAGCTTATCAGTTAATGATAATACATAACTGGTAGGCTGCTAGATACGGCACCCCTTCATAGTGATGCAGAATCGGACAATTTTCATGATCAGTGTTCGGACAATAATCGGAAATTATAACTGATCGATTGTAATGGGACGAATAAGAAAACCATTTTGCAAGGGGATATTTTTATCGTTTGACAATGTTATCATGTATGTATAATTTTTTTATTTGAAAAATACAATAAACAAGAAATTTTAAACAATAAAATATATCTCAATAACAAGATAACACGTGGCCATTTTCATGTCAAGATTGTCTTTGGATGGAGGGCCTTCTCGAAGCTTTTGGAAACCAGAGAACTCCCACACCTTGGATTTTTACCTTCCCTGGGTAATCAAATAATTCAAGGGAGTTCACAATCCGGGAGCATGTTGTTATTCTTATCTTGTTTATCAGTACTAGGCAGTGCTATCCGCTGAAATGCCAATGAATTGCCAAAATAAATTTATAAAATGCAGAAATGCCCAAAATATATACCGATATTTCCTTTTCCTTCTACTCAAATAGTTTCAAGTCATTGCTTTTCATGTTGACTAGGGCATAAATAGTAATTTGGTTGAGAAATAATTGGCAAAATGTAACATTAACCTTCTGAGTTTTACAATATTGTTAACAATGAAATTTATACAGAGGTAAGAGAATCAAACGAAAGTACTATATGTTCATATGTATTTATCCTGATTTATTCAAATTTATATATAAAAACAATAATTATTGACATTTAAGTTCCATGTCATGGGCTTTTCAGTAATAAGATGGGGCGTTCCGGTCAATTGGGTCATTTCGGTAGATAGTTACACTACATTTTATGTGTCAATTTGGGTAATAGAACATCATCTTCAGGGGGGGGGGGGGGGGGGGGGTTGACAATTTTTTTGATTTTTGAATATAGAATCGATATTGGCACACTTTCAGCGATCGATATTCAATCATCGGCGATAATCGTTTCATCACCGCCCCTTCATAAGCGGGTGCCCTGTAGTAATAATCACTGTCTGTCAGCAAAACACTTTTACACTGTCACAGTTAGAGCCTTCATATTTGGCATGTGTGTTCCTTATGACATGACCTTTACATTGTTACCAAAAAATTTCATCATGTGACCTTTGACTTGCATTTGAAAAACCTTAACGTTGACCATAAGGCTTATAAAATAATCTTTGTTTCCTGTTACCTGACCGACCCCTCAAAAATGGTGCCGTCTCTGATTTTTCTTTTTCGTCATTTACAAGCGCCACCATTTCCGGAATCGAAATTCCAGAATTGGTTTTCTGAAACTTCACATTGTTGTTATTTCATGTGTTTTTAAAACAAATATGGCAACCCCCATGGCATCAACCCTGGTCGTATATAATGAATTATGTTGAACAATACCTTTTATTATACATCATGCATGTCCATCTGAATGTCAAGACATTTTCCATAGGAAAAAAAAAGAAAGAATAGCCTACCTACTGACTATATCTTTTAAAGTCATGTTACAGGAAACGAAACTTTTTTTTTTTGGCTTAAGTGGCATACATGTACATTGTAACCATTGAACCATAAGAAGTCGGGCTTTTATATTTGGCATGTGTGTTCCTCATGACAAGACCTTTCTGTTGGTATCAAAATTTTTTATCATGTGACTTTGACGGCGACCTTTGAAGTGCATTTGAAAAACTTTTACATTGACCATAACTATTGAAGCCTTGGAAGTAGGTTTTTCACATTTGGCATCTACGCTCCTTATGACAAGACCTTTCTGTTTTGTACATGTACCAAATTAAGTTCCAGGTCATGCTGACAGCATTCTGCAGGGCCCTTCTGACTTTATCAGTTTTCTAGTGTCTGGTATGAAATTGATTGTCTTTCGTTATCTATTATATTTCCATTACAAAAAGAACATACTTTGATGTATAATTCTGGGGTGAATCCCCCACCCCGACCTCACTCAAGAATACAATTTCTGAGATTTGAATGTTGGAACGTCTGCATCACTACCTGATAAAAAAAATTACATGAACATTGAAATATATTGCAAAGTTTCAGTTTTCTTTCTTCTGAAAGAATAAACTGAATTTTTTTTTCGTTTGATGCAGGTATACCACAAAAAAAGGACAGAAAACTGCATCTTTACGCATAGCACATGATGCACAATTTTTCCATCTTTTATTTTGTGGTGTACAAATGTACTTCCATCCAATGAAAAACAAATTACCGGTAGATTCGTTCCTTATCATTTAATTCCTTTTAGACATTTTTTATATTCTCAGAAAATGGTACGTTATGTATGCACTATTTCTCAGCTTCTTTAAATTTCTGTCGCAGTGGTGTGAATATTGACATCACAGTTCAGAAAACATGGGAAATTACGTCATCAGAGGAAAAAATTTCATGGATGAGATATGCCACAAATTTTTAAACCATTCAAAATGCGTATTACCTATAAAATTAAATGATCATTGAATAAATCAAGATGACATGTATGTATATCAGTTATATTTTCCATTGTGCCCAATATATAACACATGTTCTGTTTTACAGAGGACCTCAAAGACTATTTCAGTAAATTTGGTGAAGTTACAAACTGCACATTAAAAACAGATTTGGAAACAAAACGATCAAGAGGATTTGGTTTTGTTGTCATGGCAGATGTATCTCTTGTCGATAAAGTAAGTTAAATTTTGATTAATTTTCTGCATGTTAGTGTTGTGCATGAAATAGATATATGTGTATACTTTAATATTGTCTTCTGATGGAGTTTTTGCTTTCTTCATATTAATATGATGGTTATGATACAAAGCATTTATACTTGATTACTCCTTGGACAATTCCAATTTCTCCAGCTGGAAATCTGTAATCTTCATATAAATTCATACATAATCACATGTCCCTTTTAAGGTGCATTTATTTCCCACTAAGTCAGATTTAATTGTTTTATCCAGGAAGGGGACATATATGTTCAAAGAGAGTTGATTGTGGTTGTATTATTTCAATTACAGGTCTTAGCAGAAAAAGAACACAAATTGGGAGGCAGAACAATTGATCCAAAACGTGCAAATCCAAGAAGAGAAAGAGAGACAGTCAAAAAAATATTTTGTGGGAAAGTAGATCCTAATGTTAGTGAAGAAGATATAAAAGCATACTTTGGACAGTATGGAGCTGTAAGTATTTTTTAGTAAAAGGAGATCATTAATGTTTAAAACATTATTCTGAAATAAAAATTGCCAATCAATTGCAATTATTTAAACCTTTGAAACATGAAGTATTAAGTTCTCAAAAATTTATTTTATCAGATCAAAAAAGTTGAATTGCCATATGATAAAATTAAGGAACAAAGAAGGGCATTTTGCTTTGTTGAATTTGAAACGGAAGATGCTGTAAAGAAAGTAACGGAAGTAGCAACACATAAATTGGGAAATAATGAGGTAAGAGTACTTTATTTTCTCCTCCCTTTAAACTCTTAAATAAAGTTGATGTAAATTCTTTTTCTCTTTCCAGGCAAAATAAATTTGATAAATTTCTATCAAACACAGATCCTGGTAAAGTAGATATTATTCACAACTGGATAATACCGAGAATAAAATCATATGGTAGAACCTCAGAGTGCAAAATATACTTCTTATTAGCGGTAAGGTAAAGTTATAAACGGTAAAGGCAAATTGGGTTAATATAGAGAGTAATGTCAGACTTGTGTGAATATATTAGTTACCCTCCTTTTGTTCCACTTCCAGCCAGGTGCAGGGTATGAGTGGTTGAAAAGGAGCCATGTTTACAGTTGAGGTTAGAGGTACAGCCAACTCAAAAATCGTGACTATTTTACTAAAGCAATCTTGTTCATTTTCAATGCCTTCTACAATAACGTGAGGTTAACAGAACAAAATTGCTATCTAACGTCTACCTTTTGCCTTTAATTTGGTAATTAAGCAGGGTAAAAGCTGGGTAAAGATATTCTTCCTTTTTCACAGGGAAAATACCATCTGGTTTCACTTTCCTTCATCAGTGATTTTGTTCGGAGATTTTTCCATCACATTAAAAAGAATTGTTAATGTAATGGTAAAAATATTTTTAAATTTTTAGAATTTCTTAAGTATATTCTGGATTTTACCTGCTGTGCTGTATTTCAGGTTGATGTTAAGAAAGCTACACCGACCAATCAGAATAAACGAGGTGGTCGTGGAGGATTTGCATGGGGATATGGTGGCGGAAGAGGTGGACGAGGAGGTAACATCATTTGAATACTTTGAATGTAATATCCTGTATCCCATTTCACTAACATTTGTACATGAAATTAGTAAAAATAAATGATCCTGTAAGCGCTACCTGCTACAAAAATGTGTGTCACTAAAGATCATAAGCATAAACTTGCAATGAAAATTCATCATAGGTTATGTGAAGTACTAATTGGTAAATGATTCCGTAAATACCTGATTTATAGGATCAGTTGTGGCCATGTCTACAATTGTTAGTGAAATGGGCTACTTGTGAGGGGTAAATGTCAATACATGTATTTGTATACTTACAAAAATATATTCACTTATATATCTTGTTAAAGATTTAAGGTAATCTGGAACACTAAAACCAGATTTCCCTTCTTGCCTTCTGCATGTTTTTTTAACACCATAGGAAAAGTTGATTGAGAGTTGGTATGAAAAATAAGTGCTTGAATGAACTAAGGTTTCTGACCACTCCATATTTGTTTCAGGTTGGCAAGGTTATGGAGGATATGGTGGTTACAACCAGGGAGGATATGGGGGATACGGCGGGTATGGTGGCTATGATAATTATTACCAAGGATACGGCAATGGTGGATGGGGAGGTTATGGAGGTTATGATCAGTATTACGGAAACTACGGAAATTATGATGGAAACTATGGTAAGTTTTGTGTGTCTTTATATGTTGCTTTCTAGAATGCTAGATCAGGCTGCAAGTGTTTTAGATCATGGGCAAATGTTGTATTATTTATCATTCATGAATGGGGAATTTATTCACAAATCTGGATTGAAGCTTCCAAAGAGTCAAAATTGTCTCATTTAAAATGTCTTTCCATATGTATGTGAGCCTCTCCTATGAATAGAAAGCGTCAGTTTCCAATGTGTTGACACACCAATCCATATTTAATGAATTTTTGTATTTAATGCGAAAGCATGCTGTTCTAGATGCATATACATATATTGCAATTACAGATGATATTTATTGCAAGTATTTGTTTACAGACAGAATTGTTTTCACATTACAAATTAGTTCTTCGTGCAGCCTGTCCCAGACTATTGTAGCAAAACGAAATCACAGCAAAACCAAATTATTGTATTGAAGTGATTGTTTGAAGTTAGTATTGTGTAGAGTGTAACATTCCTACACTGTACCAGTTTGCACTCTTCTCATGATCTGACTGATGCAATTCCACAGGTTTCTAGTACATTTGTAATTCTGCATTCAGCTTTCTACTGGGCAAGTGTCTTTTGTCATTGAAGATAGGATAGTCAAATTGACATAGTTCCTTTGATTTTCAGGTTATGATGGCAGTGGTTGGGGATATGAACAAGGTAAGTTGTACAAAGTAATGCTTTTATTCTTCGAGGTGCTACAATGGTTTGGAAGCCAGACTTGTACTTTTATTTGTCATGTTGATTGGATGTTAAATGCTGGGAAGCAGTGTTTTAACTATGTATTTGTTTATTCATTGTGTTGTGCATGTGTGTGTTTATTGTGATTACTGTCCAAATTTCAGAGGGTTGTTATCTTAGTGTTGGAGGGTGTTTCTTGAACCGTATCAACAGGGATAAGGTATTGTAGCTGACACAAATACACATCAGTTACAATTTCTGATGCCTCCTGAGCTTGACTTAAGTCTCCATGATAAGAATAGATCCAGGTCTTGCAGAATCACCAGGTACCCACCATACTACCTCAGCTGACCTGATTAATTCTTGTTTAAAGCAGTAGTGCCGTTCTTCCAAAACCAACCCTCTGAAATTTATAGATTTTGCTGTAGTTTATAGATCATTGTGAAAATCTTTATTGTAACAAAAATTTGTGATTTGAGAACTAAAAATCAATAATGAATTTGGGCACTTTCCACTGATTCAGGTCAGCAGCAGAGTAACTACGGCAAAACACAGAAAGGAGGCCGGGGTGGTGGTGGTGGTGGTAGTGGAGGTGGTGGCTACCATCCCTACAACCGATAAACGACAATACAGGTGATTATGTGACCTTGATACTCTTATCTTGGAGACTTACAGTGATAGATTGTCCCCAGTTACCTTTACCAAAAATATCCTCTGGAGACTTACCATATTTTGTTGCCTTTAGTTAGATGTTTGTAGTGTAGTTTCCATTAGACAGGTTGTATGCTTAAGAATGTTCAGTTTGTATCAGTTTAGTTAAAAAGGTTTCTTGTGCTGACAAAATGACTTTTACATCAACTACATTTTACATTGGTATTTAGATCAGTATGAAATGTACTTGATGCTTTTTCTTCAGAATGTATCAGTGGGAAAAGGAAATTATTCATGTTAATTATCGTCCCAAACAATCTGTTTTAAATCTTTATTTCTTGTATTTTTCAGATCAATCTTACTAGACTGGACATCCTCTAAATGACTTTCCTGGAAAGCTGCACTGATGTTGTTCTTTACTTTACCGGGTCCGCAAGCCATTTTTACAAACATTGCTATCATTTGTCTTCATCATTTTTCATCATTTCATATTCCGAGTCACGGTTAAGTGTGGATGTAGGAACCTGAAAGGAAGGTTTGAATACAAGCTGTGACATTTTTTATGTGCAAATAAAATGTCATCATTTTTTAGAGTTCTGTGTTCTTGTTTGCTTTGATCATGTTGTTACAAAAGTGTTAACATCATTTGAATTTGTCAGCAAATATTTTTATGCCCCCAGAATCAAAGATTTGGGGCATCTTGATTTTGGCCTGTCTGTCTATTGGTGGCGAAAAACTTTATCGTTTTATATAACTTTTCAAATGTAAGAGATAGGGCTTTCATATTTTATATGCATATTCCTTGTGACAAGACCTTTCCATTGGTACAATAATTTTTATGCTTTGACTTGCATTTTGAGAACTTTTTGACATTGGTTTTAACTTTTTAATCATGAGACGTGGGGCTGTCATATTTCACGTGTATTCCTTGTGACAAGACCTTTCTGTCCGAACAATAAGTCTTGACCATGATCTTTGACCTACTTTAGTGATAATTTTTATACGCCCGTCATTAGATGGGACGTGTTATGTTATGGCGCTGTCAGTCTGTCTGGGGTCATGTTTTCCTTACTTTTTTTGCCGTCTTTCAAGATATTGAGTTGAAATTTGGTATATAGCTTTATTTCAAGCGGCGTCAGTACCAGTTCGAATTTTGTTACGATTGATCTACTTTTGACGGATTTATGGCCCTTGGACTTATGAATTTCAAAATTTTTTTAAAAATTCATTAAAAATCTATTTTTTGTCAAAACATTATGAAATTTCTCATGAAACAAGTAAAGAGTACCAACTATCATATGTTACGGTTTTTAATATCTCTTTCTTCATTTTTGAGAAATTTATAATTTTAAGGGGGGGGGGGTTGACCGTATGTCCTAGGTCATGTTTTCCGGACTGGCTTTATATCAAGCAGCGTCAGTACCAGTTCAAGTTTTGTTACGATTGATCTACTTTTGACGGATTTATGGCCCTTGGACTTATAAATTTCAAGATTTCAATTTTGAAAATTCATTAAAAATCTAATTTTTGTAACAACATTATGAAATTTACCATGAAACAAATAAAATGTACAAACTTCCACATATTTTACAGGTATTGATATCTTTTTCTTCATTTTTGAGAAATTTATAATTTTAGGAGGGGGGGGGGAGGCTTGTTCCTAAAAAATTTCAAGTTTTTTTTTGCAGGTTAAGTTCCAAGATGGGTTGGATAGGACCATATCTGCAGGAGTTATTGCCCTTGGACTTATTCTATGATAAAATGCTATGAAACGCAATTAAATTCAGTAAACGTCAGATGTTTTTCGTGAAAATCATGCCAAATGCGAATTGATCCTGATGCGAATTAAGCGACGGGCGTATTATGCCACGCTAGGCATTGCTCTTGTTGAAACATAAGAGACAAGGCCTTCATATTTTACATGCAGTATTACCATGGGATGGGATGTAATCAAGATAAAGGAATAAGATTTTACAAAATGTGCATATATTGGACTTCGTTGCCACTGGAGACATTTGTGGTTCACAAACACATCTTCCTGATCTTGTTCTAACTTGTGGTAGGTGTAAGATAGCTTAATCAGTAAGGTGCTTGGCTGTCAAATCCTGTATTCAAGGAAATGAATGCCTCTACACGGTCTGGATCTGGTGCCATAAACTGAAAATATAATTATGTCATAATTTCATATTCTTCTGTTCATCAATGAATTAATAAATGGGAGTTAGATTTTATTCAGTATTATTCTATTGATAAATAGAATTAAACCATTCTGCATGAGAATTTATTTAAACGTTTGATAATGGTGTAAATTAAACTGAAATGTTTTACTTGACTATATTCTCATTTTATGGCACCGAACCCTGGTCTTTTTGATGGAAAACCGAGTTAAAATGGAGGTCTCCTGTCATTATAGGCATGACACCTAAAAGATCCCTCACTGATTTGGAGTCTTTGCTTCATGTGCATTCCAATGAACACGGTCAAGAACTTGTACATAAAATATATAACTACTTCATCACACTTAACCATCCATAATAATGGTGAATAGCATCTGACATAAACTGCAACATATCACTAGATCTGCCATTTCTTCTAAGACTTCGAATGTGGAAATGATATTTCAACATTCAAGACTTGCAACATCTTTCTTTGGCTGGACTGGAAACACCCCTCTCTCGTGGAAAAATGTTTTGGATCTGCCAATGAGTTCTTAGTTTGACGCCAAAATTACATAATGGGGAGGACATGGTGTTGAAAGATCGCAACTTTTCGCGTTGGACAGATGAGATGCTGGGTCATCGTACCAAACCATCATTACGACATTGGATACTAAATTCATTCGTTTAAGTGACTTCTGTGAAGTGTTAAAGATTGCTGTTCCAAATTGGATCGATGCCGTCATTTTAATTAAAAAATAAAGAGCTTAATCAGTGCGAAATAGATGTGCTTGACATAATGCACAGGGTTGCCATGTATATATTAAGATGCATCTTGGTGTATTAAGTCTATTCATGTCCTAGTATAGGTATGATGCTCATTGACACTAGTTTATATTGTTCAAAGTAATGAACCTGTAGAGCTTCCATTCGATAGACGAAGGTAATGGTTTTCTTTAAATGACAGAAAACTTCAATCGTCA
This sequence comes from Pteria penguin, assembly GCA_035048485.1. Taxonomy (NCBI): domain Eukaryota; kingdom Metazoa; phylum Mollusca; class Bivalvia; order Pterioida; family Pteriidae; genus Pteria; species Pteria penguin. The sequence continues at coordinate 25,746,187 of CM068580.1, forward strand.
TGGCTACCAAGCAATATATTGACTACAATTTACTGTAAAAGACGTGAACCATGTCCTAATTAACATTTACTTGTTTGGTATAAATGAATATTGTATTCTAATGCATTTTGTTTGTAACACGCGATCTCATTGGTCCTTTATAAAATATTTTTTATACTTTTGAAACTAGGCCGGCGTGGCCTAGTGGTATTGCGCTCGTCTCCTGATCGGGAGGCCGGGGTTCGAGTCCCGTTCTGGTCCTGTCTTTCGGATGAGACGGTAAAAACCGAGGCCCCGTGTCGTGGTATGCATGACACGTTAAAGATCCCTCATTGCTTCGGGTGGGTCCGTTGCACAGGTCAAATTTTTATGCTCCGCATCAGGCAGATGCCGTCACCATATACCTGAAATATTCGTGGTGTGACGTTAAACAATAATCAATCAATCAATCAATGAATTATATTTCTAAGATCTCAGTGAGATAAAATAATGCATTCTTCCAATTCAGCTTAAATCAACAGCTCTTTAAAGCAAAAGAAAAATATAAAAAATATGTAGACTCGTCCCAGGTAACCCGCATATAATGGACTGATCCAAGAGTACCCTAGAATATTTACCCACGCTTGCGTAGGTTCACCGACTTTCAATTCAGCTCGCTCACTCGGGTAACATACGTATTTTCTATAGCCATTTTATTGACGCGTGTTTGTATATGGCGAGTGCACAATTACGTTCTCTGTCAGTCGGGCAGCGCACCCCCTCTTAGAGCCATGGGGCGTCTGATGTTTATCAGGACTCCACCGCACAGGCGGGTGGGAGTGACGATTCCATCTCCGCTAAGGCGGGAGGGAGCACTATGGTAAGGGAATCTATGGATTCCCCTCGAGACACATTGTCATTTATTGACAATACTGAAAATGATATGAGAAGGCTATGGTCATCTGATGATGGTCATTTTCAAAATAATTCGTCGACTAAGAGGAAAATCACTCAAGGCATGAATAAAAAATCTAAACGTCGCCGTTGTCAATCTACAAGTTCCTCTTCTAGTTCGAGTAGTTCTAGTAGCTCTGAGTCTGAATTAGGTGATTTTGTGTTCTACAGATTTAGAAGAGAAAAGCCGCATATTCCTGTAAAGGTTATAAAGTATGTCTCAAAGTATGCTTCTCGAGGCATTTCTAAGAAGGCAAGACAAACGGTCATTAAACGTTGGCCTACCCCCACCTACAAGAGGTTAAAGGGGTTAAACTTGGACCGCTTCTTTAGAAAGGGTAATTTTAGAAATCTGAAATATAACGGGAAATTAGAGAAGACTCGGGTCAATACTCAGTTAAGAATTTTAGACGCTTTAGGGCCATTATCTGTTCTCTGGTCCGAAGCAGAACGAATTAAAAAGACGAACAAGGGTATGGACCCAACTGATGTCATTTCTTTAGTCCAATGTGCTATTGTACTGTTGGGTAATGCGCATTTTGTATATAATACTGAGCGTAGAAAGTCAGTCTTGGCTAAAGCGCTACCAGAAGCTGTCGACTTCCTTTCTAACAAGAAATGCATCAAACTGCTAGTTAAATGTAAGTCAGATTTATTCGGTCGGCGTTTTCCTAAACATATTGCGACCGAAAACAAAACCCACAGGGATCTAAGAAATTTGCTTACCCCTAGGTCCAATACAAGAAGGCCATTCAATAAATACAGTTATCCTGCGTCTAACAGACAAAATCAGTTTTTTCCAGAGAGATCCACAACGAGCTCCCGGTTTGCGGGTCGGAGAGGCTTGTTCAGGGGGCGCTATCAGACGCAGGCGCAGAGAAGCATCAGGAACGGGGCTTCACATAAACCCGAGTCCCAGTCTTAGGAAAAAAGGTAATGAGCTTACAATCAGAAATAAAAATACAGCCATTCTGAAATTTCAATTTCGAACAAAGACTTGTGTTCCCTATTTTATCCCGGTTGGAGGACGGGTAACTCATTTTATGCAGAATTGGGAAATAACAAGGGATCCATGGATCCTGAAAGCTATTCAATGCGTAAGTCTAGAATTTGTATCAACACCTTATCAAATGAGAGTCCCAAATATTCCAAAATTCAGTTTAAAAGAACAAGCTCTCATAGACGCGGAAGTAATGAGTTTGTTAGAAAAGAATGCTATTCGGGAATCAAATCATACGATTGATTCTTTTTACAGCAAATCTATTCCTGGTACCAAAAATAGGTGGGTAGTTGAGACCTGTGATAAATTTGAGATGTCTAAATTCTTTTCTACGAGCACTTCAAAATGGAAAGTATTCAATTTCTGAAAGATGTCATAATCCAGGGGGACTGGATGATCAAAATAGACCTAAAAGATGCCTACTTGACTCCAAGTATATTAGAGGAACACAGGAAATATCTTAAATTTCATTGGGGTTCAAAGATAATGGAATTTTCCTCCCTACCTTTCGGCGTTGCAACAGCACCGAGGGTATTTACAAAAGTAATGAAGGTCCCTATGTCCGTCTTAAGACGTTTGGGGATTCGTTTGGTTATATACCTAGACGATCTTCTGATAATGAACCAATCTTTAGTAGATATAAGGTCGGATCTTGCAACAACAGTGCATCTTTTACAAGGTCTAGGGTTCATCATCAATTTGAAAAAATCAGTTTTGTCCCCCACAAGGGTAACAGAATTCCTGGGGTTCAGGGTCGAATAAGTAAATATGACTCTTTCTCTCCCCGAGGCAAAGATAGCAAAAATCAAACAAAATTGCCAAGAAATTCTGAATTCAACCTCAATAACAGTAAGAGATTTAGCTCAGCTTGTAGGTTGTCTGTTAGCAGCAAATCAGACCGTATTCCCTGCCCCTCTTCACTATCGGAGTATTCAGAGATTAAAAGCACAAGCTCTATCGGAAAGGGGGTCATTACGACCACCGTGTTACTCTGAACCCAAGGTCAAGGGACGAGTTAATATGGTGGATTTCAAAGTTAGATGTTTGGAATGGGAATGCATTCATAAAACCAGATCCCCTTATATAGATTCGAGTCTTTTGGGTTGGGGAGCTCATTGTCAAAACGAGAGTATAGGGGGTCCATGGTCAATTCTCGAGAAGAAATCGATGCACATAAACGAACTGGAACTGAAAGCGGCATTTCTCGCAGTTCAGAGTTTCGAAAATCGATTGAAGAACAAGTCGGTTCTACTTCAATCGGACAACAAGGTCGCAATAGCTTATATAAACAAGATGGGAGGCACAAAGTCGATCAAATTGTTAAATCTTGCCCGTCATCTCTGGGGTTGGTGTCTTCAAAGAAAGATAACTCTCATTGCAGAATACATTCCCGGAGTTTTGAATGTTGAGGCAGACCGGGAAAGCAGACATTTCTCAGATATGAGCAGTTGGAAACTCAACCCATTGATATTCAAAAGTTTGACAAAGATTTTCGGTTGATTCGATATAGATCTGTTTGCCGACCGGACAAATTATCAGCTGAAAAGGTATTTCAGTTGGAAACCGGATCCTCTGGTGGAATCGGTAGATGCGTTCCTACAGGATTGGCGTCAGATAGTCGGTTATGCCTTTCCCCCGTTTTGTATGATCGGAGCTTGTCTTTCCAAGGTCAGACAGGAGAAATGCCAAATAGTGATAGTCACTCCAACATGGCAGAGCCAACCTTGGTTCCCTGTTCTTCTCCAAATGTCGATAGATTTCCCGGTTCTATTAACCATGAACCAGTCACCCCTTCTATCTCCTTCGAGGGAAATTCACCCCCTACTGAGGAACAATTCATTGAGTCTAGCAGGGTGGAAAATCTCGGGAAATGTTACTCTTCAAAGGGTTTTTCAGAACAAGTTAGAGACCTATTGTTACACTCATGGCGATCCGGAACCAAATCGACTTACGAATGTGCCTGGAAGAAATGGGATTGCTGGTGTTGTAAACGGAAAATTGATTCCTTTTCGGTATCTTTGGTCCATGTTTTAGATTTTCTAGCATGGATGTTTGATCAGGGTTTTTTTATACCGCACTATCAATGTGCATCGTTCTGCTATATCGTCAGTTTTGCCGCGTTTGAATGGTGTTCCCATTGGCCAACTTCCAATAGTTAAGCAGTTAATGAAGGGAATATTGATTAAAAACCCCCCTATTCCAAAGTATAGTCAATCGTGGGATTTGAATGTTGTCTTAAATTATATTTCTACCCTTCCAAGTAACGAAGATTTACCTATGGGCGGATCTAGAAATTTTTAAAAGGGAGGTCGGCATTTTCCCGCAAAATCAACATTGCTTTATTTTAGGTAAATCCGCTCACTTTACACGTAAAGAAGAACCTCAATATCAGAAGGGTGAATCAAATAGTCGTTTTTATAGGAGCAGTCCGTTACTAAGCCAAAAATTATGAGAGAATGCCAAGTTTTCTATACAATAATTAAGATTTTCGGGTATTTTACAATATAACATATAAATGGTTTCATTCTAAGGCTATGTAATTTGCCTTTCGAACACTCTCTACCTCATTACATACAGCAAATTCAAAAGGACGTGATCCGTCGACAACTGTACTGTTTTTACCAAGTCGGGTATTGAGTGACATAACATATTGTTGAGAATTATTTCTTACACATTATTTGAATATTTCGTATGTTAGAAATGACTTTAATGCACTTCATCAATCAACAACACATAAAAGAAAGTACGAATATTGCATGTAATTATCTAAAATGCTACTTTTAGTTGACATTAATCCACAAATTCTAGGAGCAAGAACGGTTAAACCCAAAAATGTAGGAGGCATCCTAATCACACATATCTTTACATATCGCTTTATAAAAAACATGTACATGTACTTTAAACGTGTATGTTTGAAATTATTGAGTAAGCGTGCATCGGCATATTGTATGGCATATTGCGATGCATTTGCTCAAAATTCGTATTGCGATATAATCCCTATACGGTTTTGTCTTTTTATAGCTTGGGATACTGCTTAAAACTTTTAGGTCAATAGTATCTAAAGTTATAATGTACAATACATTAAGATTACTGATATTTTAATTGCAAATGTTCAAAACGTAATACGAAAGTGAATAAAGTCATGTATCTGTGGCACTCACAACAATGTACCACCGTGATCATGCATGGGTCCCTGAAATTTAGTGAGACCAGCACCTGAGCTAAAAAAAACTTTTACGCGTGTTCGATTCTAAGCCTGTATTCAAAGTTTAACTCCAAACCCCTATTCACTTTGAGTTTGAGTACGGGTGAGGTAATAATCTTGACGCTTTCGATCCCGATTCCTGCGAGTGCATACAAGCACGGTCCTGAATATGGTCCTATCCGATTTTGAAAGTTTTGAGAACATACTCGAGATTGGAGCACGCTGTCATGCTCCAGATATTCTATAACCTCGATAAACTTCTAGTTCGAGCACATAGTCACTTTGGAGCACCGAGTCGTGCTGTAAAATGTTTTATGAAGGTTCTGTTGGGGGAGTGAACGTCTCCTGTTTAACTAGCCACACCGCCACAAATGTCCAAAACATACAAGCTTACATAATATTACCCTCTGTACGTAACATTTAATACGACGAAACACTGTAAAGAAAAGGTCATAGCTACACACAACATATGAAGAGGGCGCAGTAACATTTTAGTGCTATGAATAAAAAACTCCTATAAATATTTACCTAAACGTTCTTACTCCTAACTTTATCGTCTTAGTCCTACAAAATTCGGAAAATACTTTGTACATTTTAAATCTAGATTTACCAATTTTAATCTCATTTCTACACTCAAATAAGTAATTAGATTGTATATGCATAAACAAATTGAGGCGTTGTTCATAAAAGTTCACAAAGTTTAGAGGAAATTCGGGCGAATTTTTTCATTTGTCGACGCATCACGCTTTGTAGGGAGGTTGTCATTTTCCAAGTTTTAAGGCAATTGGATCTTTATCAATATCATTAAAGAAAAGGCGTGGTTTGAATAGAAATCTCTAATTTACAAAACAGAAAAAAAAGAAATATAACTTATCGAAGCGAGTCTTTGTCCACTCAATGAGTCTGCTCCATAAAAAACCACTATTTGATTCGCCCCCTTGAATATGTAGCATATAGGGGTATAAAAGTTAAACTTACCATTAATTTTTCATTCACTTTTATATTATTTTATATGCATATATTTTCTTTATGTCCGTCTGACGGTGACATAATGGCAAAGCATGGCCACTCACCTCGTGTAAACTTGCCTCATTGATCGGGAGTTTTATTATGTTGCATTGCATCTCGCAGAGCAATTAATAAAATTTGACAGTTCTAAACCGTTAAAACGACAAACCTTATCCGGCGAGCAGCTGTAGACAGCATGCACCGGCGCTCTGGGTGACGGCGTAACACAAATATTATATTATTGTTTATAATGCGTGGATTCCTTTCCTCTTTCTCTCTCTCTCTCTCTCTGGAAGGTCATTTACAGGAATCTCAAAGGGGGGTGGGGGTTGGGACCCCCTCGACCCCCCCCCCCCCTCTGGATCCGCCAGTGTACTCGCAGTTTCCTTTTTCTACTGACATTTCATGGTGCCGTAGTGCCTTTCTTTCTGTTATACAGTGCTGTCAAACATAAACTCTTGTGCTACAACATCACCTGAACTTAATTTTGCAAGCAGTTTTTCATCTTGTAATGTTATTGCGCATCGGTTTAGTCTTTCGTTCAGCTGCATGGTTATTGCCTCTCTCATGTCTGATATGTTACCTTCGTCTTCACATAAAAAGCACTTTGCAATAAGTGGCTTCTCCATCTGCTTCGAACTTGGCATTTCATTCAAGCATTTGAACTCGGGTATATTCTTTGCAAGCAGGTTATAACCCGATTTGCTTTGGTCCAAAGGATCGGACGGTGACATCAATATGCTTCATCTTTGTCTAACTGACATAAAAAGCATTTAGACCAATCAGTTTCCCTTTCGTCGTCGGGAGATGTTGACAAACGAATTTTTTTTGACATTTCAATTTAGAATTGAAAACAATCAATTATTTTATTATTCAACCAATATATGCACGTACGGATATTAATCGGAACTGCAAAGCAGGTGGTAAAGGTATGAGCCGACCGTTTCAATAGAAATTAACAGACTGGTAGGTTATCCACTTGTAATTACAGTCCATGCACGTGTGCACGTGTTACGCTTAAACACAGAAATCTCTGACAGAGGGTGCCACTTTCGTTTTCTGATGATAATTTTGGAATTACTATGTATCTGACAAACAGAAAGAGGAAAGAGAAAGGTGCCCTTTGTGTCACCCCAATTCCCACAAAGCTGACACCATGCCAAGTTTTGAGGCAAGAATGTTGCATTAGTTTGTCAAAGTATTGTAAACAACCTACTGATGAATTATGAATTAATTTTTCGTATTTAGAAACATGGACATGAGTAACAGGTCAGAAACAATTGTTATTTAAAAGTTTAAATGTTAATTAGCAGCCTCAAGGAAGAAATTTCATTATAATGATTGAGACTAAAATCGCAAAATAACCCTTAGTTAACTATGCATCCAACATACAATTTTGAACATAAATCCTATTCAGCCGCCATTTTGAATTTTGGCCGCCATCTTGAAATGGTAGGAAAATCCAGTTGGCACACAGTCTATATTGATAATATACTATCAGAAGATTATTCCTACAAATTTTCATGCTTGTATCACAAAAAGAACTATTTTGGTGGAATTTAAGCATAAGCCGCCCCACTACATGCCCCTGTAGTGGCAATTTTGTCTATGACCTGTGATATATTGACCGTAAAGTTAGTAGGCAATTTCCTTAATCTGATTAAAACTATATCTTTATTCCGGCGCGTGGCCGCTTCTCTGTTTGTACCATTGTGGATAAAGATCTGGCGAAACCCTGTAAGGGGTCATGTTCTGGTGAACTCTGATTTTCAGCCAATCAGTGGATCGGCTACAAATTCCTAGGAATGAAAATAACTTCCCCAGCGTTCGTTTCCTTCAAGGTAGTTTTTGAACATTGTTTGTTACATATTGCGTCACTTGCACTTGCCTAGCCGAGTCATTGATTAGGTATGGGAAATAACGGTTTCAGTGACTGAAATGTCATCGATATCAGATCAAGTTTACCAGAACATGACCATTACAGAGTTTCACCAGATCTTTATCCACAATGGGACAAATAGATAAGCGGAATAAAGATTTGGTTTTAATCAGATTGGCATTTCCCATTTTGATGAGATTTAATATATTCTAAAAAGATTGGGATAGGATTATTCTTGATTTATCATCTGGTAATCAGTAATTACTGGTAATTGATTTTACCAGTGGTGACCTTGATGTCTGACCAAAACATTAATAGGTACCTTTTCATTAAACATTGATAAATCCCAATTTGTTTTGTATAGGATGCATGGCACTTGCAAATCATCCATAAACCAAAAACTGTTATTTATCATTACCAGTAGTGACCTTGACCATTGCCAAATTGGCCTCAAATCCATCTTTCTCTTCTGGTATGTATCCACATAAATGCATCCAAATTTGGTTTGACTGAAGGATGGACAAAGCAAACACTTAACAGCATAAGCATAAGCCAGGGCATAAAAATAGTCATCAAATAATAATAGTTTCTTATAAATACAGTTAAGCGCTTGGCTTGCCGTGCCAACGATCCGGGTTCGATTCCCGGGTTGCGCCACCATGTTTAAGAGGTTGGTAACCTCCTGCTTCCATGTCGCGATATAACTGAAATATTATTGAAAGCGACGTAAAACACCTATCAACCAACCAACTTATAAATACAGTAGTGAATATTTTTAATAATAAATATAATAAATACATGTATACATGTAGTAAAAATAATAAATATATTTAATTATACAGTGTCATAACTATAGAGAATTTAAGGGTCCATAATGAGATGCTTTCTTCACAATATGTTTTTGCATAATTGCAGCAAGAGTTGTCAACAGACAGCAGATCTCGCCACATAGGATGTTTCTATCCATTAGGTTGTTTGTCAAGAAATTTCTTATATCAAAATCTGGTCAGATGAAAGCTCTGCTCACAATGTATCTGCATGTGAAATCCTCATCTTTAATATTTCAGAAGAAAAAACTCAAGTAAATTTTTTGAAAAGTAGGTCAAAAGTCAAGGTCATAAGGTCAAAAGTCATGCTATCAAATGAAAGCTCTTGTCATGAGGAACCTTAGTGTAAAGTATCAAAGCCTTTTTCCTATTGGTTCTAAAGATATAGGGGCAGGCTTGGTGTAGTGGTTAAGCGCTTGGCTTGCGGCGCCGACGATCCAGGTTTGATTCCCAGGTTGCGCCACTATGTTTAAGAGGTTAGTTACCTCCTGCTTCCATGTCATGATATAACTGAAAGCTAACTGTCGAAAGCTACGTAAAACACCAATCAATTAACTAACCAGTCTAAAGATATATCCCAGATTGAAGTGAAAAGTATGTCGAAGTACAACGTTAAGGTCAAAAGTGAAGGTATCAAATGAAAGCTCTTGTCATGAGAAACCTATGTGTGAAGTATCAAAGTCCTACCCCTACTAGTTCAAAAGACATAGCTCAGGTTAAAGTTTTAAAAAGTAGGTTAAAGTCCAAGGTCAAGTTCATAAGGTCAGAAGCAAATGGAACAAATGAAAACCCTTGGCATGATGAACCTATCTCTGAAGTATCAAAGCTTTTCTCCTATTGGATCAAAAGATATAGCCCAGATTAATGTTTTCATAAAGTAGGTCAAAGTAGAAAATTAAAATCAACAAGTTAAAATTCATGGTATCAAATGTTATGTAACTATGTTATGAAAAGTCTATGTGTGGAGTACTGAAGTTCTACTACTAACATTTTAAAATAAACAGCCAGTTTAAAGTTTTTGGAAAGTTAGTCGAAGTTCAAGGTCATAGTGACTAGGTCAAAAGTCGTGGTACCAAATGAAAGCTCTGATCATGAGGAATCTACATGTGAAATATCAAAGCTCTACCACTTACAGTTCAAAAGATATAGGATTAGTTAAAGTTTTCTATGCATTAAGATGCCAATGCCGATGCATCAGGGCATGATAGTAGCTCTCCAAACATTTCGTCCCCGCGAACTAAAAAGGATATTGGATACATATTTCACAACATTATGATTTTACTAAACTTACAACAGATTAATCACAAACTGCAAAGGGCAATCTAATTTTAGAGAGTTTATCAATTAATAATGTATTCAGAGAAACAGCACGAAACAAATGAAATGACCGAGAGGTTGCCAGTTTAAGCACCATGAAAGACTTGTCAGTATCCTTGGAACAAAACAGTTAAACCTACATAAAACAACAAACAATTTTTTGTTCTATCATGTTAATAATTGATTTTGTTGATATAAATCTTTAAGTCTTATAATATTACACATTATTATATCCATTTACCCTTATGAAAATATTGAATCACATTTAAAGCAACAATGTTATGTATACACATGCTTGAATCTATAGACAATGTTGCTTCACAATTATTTCTTTAGTGCTTTGGGCACTGATAGAAATAATGGAGACAGAACTAATACAACAGAATACTGTAAATGTCCATCCATGAGCTGAGCTATCAATTATCACACAGGTGCTGCCTCTATAAAATAGATCTTAATCAATGATACATTGAAGTTTGTTTTTCATCCAAACATGGATCCATGAAGAGTATCTATTTCATATTCCCTCTGTTTTGCTCGTGCCTGTAAAAGTGATGGAAAAGAAATTTACAGTGGACTGTTAATAATAATTTGCAAAAGGTGATAGAAAATTCTAATATGTCATCCTCTTTATTTTCTTAAACAACTGAATAGTTATTTTCTAAATTTTGATTCATTGTTAATGGCATAGCACAGCACCAGGAAATTTACAAAATTTTTTTTGTCTAATGTGTTTATGCATAGGTGGTACCTGTCTGGTACTATGATCAATCAATTTTACCTATGCAACAGATTCATCTGAAGCAGTAATAACACTCAGAAAATTTTCATGACATAAGCTGTGAGTTTTACGGCCTCATCTAAGGACTCAGTTGGATACAGGATCATTGGGATATGTGTTGCATGTTGCACTACATGATTAGTTTGACTTCTGCTGAAATGTATGCTGTATGAACTTCATATCTCCTACACGTTACCAGTGGTGACACATATTTAAAGTAATTGATATACATATATTAATTTCAACTAAAGCATTTTCATTAAGAAATCAGTGTTAGTGTCAGAAACAATCATTTCTCCCTGAATGAGTTCAGATACAGTTATTGAAATTAAAAGAAATTTTACAAAAAAATATTAAAACCATCACAATCTCAATAAAACCATATCTTTACTCCACTTCTCTATTTGTCCCAATGCGGATAAAAGTCTGGCGAAACTCCATAAGGGGTCATGTTCTGGTGAACTTTGATTTTCAGCCAATCAGTGGATCGGCTACAAATTCCTAGGAATGAAATTTACTTCTACAGAGTGTGTGACCCACAAGGTAGTTTTTGAACAGTGTTTGTTACATATTGCATCACTATCACATGCCTAGCTGAGTCATTGATTGGCTATGGGAAATAAAGGTATCGGTGACTGAAACATCATCAGAGTTCACCAGAACATGACCCCTTACGGGGTTTCACCAGATCTTTATCCACAATGGGGCAAATAGAGAAGCTGAAAAAAGATATGGTTTTAATCAGATTTAAACCATCATTACACTGACATATGGACATGACTGGGTCATTTACATAATTTCGGTATGAGCAATCACTGTAGGTCAATCACAATAATTTCAAAGAAACTTTCAAACACTATTTATGTAAAAGTCATATTTCACAAACAGGTCTATTAATTAAACAAAAATGAAACTTTTTTATAATGACCCCTGACCATTTATTGACTTCCTGGACATGCCCTAGAGATTGAGTATTCTTCCTATTCTTTGGACTTTGTGACACTAACCCTCAAGCAATGGTATAGATCAAGATTATCTACCTACTATGTAAAACAAAATGTCTCCCTAAAACAAGTGCTAAGTTACATATATCAGTAGGTCATTAAGTTTGAAAGATATGAAAATCTTGGACAATCAGTATACCCGATAACATATAAAAGCAAACAATGGGTGTCAATTTTATTTTATAGCAAAATTTGACATCATTTCCAGGTCAAAAGTGTGCATAAATTTATACATGTATAGTTACTTAGATTGTTTTATTGGGAATAAGTGGTTTGTGAAGCATTTCTAATCCCCTACAACTAAATAAACACAAATAACTACAGCAATAATGAACTCAAAATTTTTGTTTACAATATAGATCTCCCAAACTAAATCCACTCTATCTAAAGCCAAAGCACTTTTAAAATTGCCCATTTACAAGTCTGGACAACAATGTGATATTCAAATGGTTTTGTAACTACATGTATTATGATGTCATTAATAGATAATTATTATAGTAATTTGTCGGAGTTGTCCGACCTCATATGACATCATCACATAATGCTATGGGGGGTGGGGGTTTGAATACAATGCACAATTGCCTTTTCAAAAATATGAAAACTACTGGTATGACCATGTTCCACTGAAAATGTTTCAAATTCTATCATATACCAAATCATTTCAAAATATGAAACACAAACAATGTAAAATGTGCATATTCTTGTAAGTCACATAAAATCTTCAATTTTAGACATAAGATAAAGTCAACAGAAAACACTGAAAATGGCAAATGAATACAAGTGGCTCAATTGAAATGAGGAAGTTACATCATAATTATACATGCCTGGCCATGTAGGACTCAATTAATGAACATTAACCAAATACATGTAATTCAATTACAGTAAGTTTTTCTTACATATGTCCAATGAAAATTGTTACAGCAAGTTTTACTGTATTAAGCATGTTTTATTCTACATGAAGAAAGGTCACTAGAGAAATTTCAGTATGTACTACTATTTAGAATTTTAAGTTAGAGTATTGAAAGTAAGTAGGTTAGACTTTTTGCATTATGAATATTAATATGTTAATTTCATTATCCCACCTGACATTCTAAACAAGTAAGCATTATGTACATAAACATGTTCAGGGCTCGACATTAACGCTTGTCTGGTACCAGTGAATATTTTCACGGACAAGTGAATACTAGTGAGTACAAGTGATTTTTCCTCAAAGAAATTTCAAAATTTAAAAAAAGAAACTGAATTGTAATTCTTTCATAGAAATTTAAAGTCGAAAGCAGTGAGAGAGCAACGATCAGGATCTCAAAGCGAGGCCAGCAACTTTAAAATCGGGATCACTTTTTGGACAATTTGGTAGTTGTATTTCTGTTATTTTCTAATTTTGCAATTGGTAAATACCCTCCTACCCTTATCACTAACTCTGTATATTCCTTAATAAAATAACTTAACACAATGAGTAAACTGTTTAAATTCTATTTTAAAGTCGAAAGCAGTGAGAGAGCAACGATCAGGATCTCAAAGCGAGGCCAGCAACTTTAAAATCGGGATCACTTTTTGGACAATTTGGTAGTTGTATTTCTGTTATTTTCTAATTTTGCAATTGGTAAATACCCTCCTACCCTTATCACTAACTCTGTATATTCCTTAATAAAATAACTTAACACAATGAGTAAACTGTTTAAATTCTATTTTATTTATTACAGTAGTTATAGGAGTTCAGTATTGACAAATTGTCAGACAAGTAAAATTTATATTCGGACAAGTAAATTTCATGGCTACTTGTCCAAATGGACAAGTAGGGAAAAATGTTAATGTTGAGCCCTGATGTTTTTGAAACCTTAGTAGTATCATTTTGTTTCAATGTAAATCAATTCTAAAACATACTTGATATTTATCAACAACAATGAACATACTCACTTTGTACTTCATTATATAACAACAATTGACATACTCACTTTGTACTTTATGGCAACAGTGAACATACTCACTTTGTCCTTAATGACAACAGTGCACATACTCTTTTCGTACTTAATGACAACAGTGCACATACTCACTTTGTACTTCATAACAACAATGAACATACTCTCCTTGTGCTTTTAAACAATACGGACCACTGATCACTTTGTGCTTTATAACATAATTACCTTGTGCTTTTTAAAGGCTTCATAGTCTGGATCATCTGTTGGTAACTCGTATCTACACATTGGACAATTATTAACCTATAAAACATTTTGTAATTTGTAAAAAGTGGAGAATTTGTTTATGAAAAACATTCAGGTACTTGAAATATGCTATGAATATTCAACAATACTTATTAAGAAAAATTTTTCAGTAACAAACCTTACACTTTACAAGATAATAATATCTTGACAATACTTACCTTTTGTAGCCAAGGAAGTATACACTTGGAGTGAAATCTGTGTGCACAAGATAACTCTTTCACTTCATCATCTTCATCGAAAAGCCCCAAACATACAGGACATTTCTTTTCGAGAGCTTTAAGTATATCAAAACATTTATACAGGGTTTAAGAAGTTAAAGTTACATCTAGCTTTTATCTAAATATGTTTATTTTTTATCCCATGTTTTCCTAAAACATTGGGACATCAAATCTTATTTTATCTGACTGTCCATTTATCTATCAAAAACCTTACTTCACTTTGCAAAAAAGTTTTTAATCAATTAAGTCAATATGTCCAACAAAGTCTTTCGACAGATGCAAATAAGGTCCTTATAACATTTGTAAAATTTGTGAACTGTTGACTTAATTTTCACTTAATACATGTAGTTTGCCCCAGTAAATGAAAGGACTATACTCAGTACAATCTTCAGCATGTAATCAGTTGAGATACATATGCAGCTACTTAACACTTTGGAATCACAAATTCAGGAATATACATTTTTTTCTCTACTTTCCAGAAAACTGTCATACATAACTGTAAAACTATCAACAATCTTGGTAACTGAAGATAGTACATATTTACTAGATGCACACACAAACCTGCCTCTGTTGGCGTGATGTATGAAGTTTTAAGGTTTTCAACAGCTTTCTTAGAAGCTGGAGGCCTTTTTCTTTCACCACCAAATGCTCTGAAATATATGTATCTATATATTCATACTTAAGAATGCTTATAGGTTTTATTGATAATATGAACTTTTAAAGGTTTAATATTACCCTAGTAACTACCTGTTATAGCACATGTAATTACAAGTAGGAATTTTTATATACTACTAGTAATCTTCAATCCTACTTTAATTACTTATTGGCATACCATCAAGTCAAATGTACTTATGCATTACAATTTATAATTACACTAAGTTGTTTCAATATTTGTTGTATTTCTCATTAAGTCATTAACTTCAGTTACTTGAATGGCTTGCAATATCCATCTCCATTAGTGTTAATTATCATAGAGGTATCATTATTTTCAATACAAACAGTGCTCACGATTCATATTCCATTTCCCATTCAGCAGCAAGTCCAGTATCCAATAAAAGCCTGTTTATGACAAAATTAAATATTAGATAGATCATTCCTGTAATATCACCAAGTACTCTGATTAGCTGTACTGATTCTAAGTGTTAGTCATTATCTATTATATATTTTTACCTTTAATTTTAAACCTACATGCAGACCTTTAATTGTATTACACTAGTATTCAAAACTGCATTTTCAATATTTCTGAGATAGTGTAAGTTGTAACAATAATATGTTTGATTTCTTTCATAAAATACCAATAATGCTATTAAAAGAAGTGAGTTTACATCACTCGACTGATCACTTTTAGCACATAATCAAATTAAAAAGTGTCATAATTTTCTCAAGAAAAAAGTTCAATTCAGAATCTACTCAAAGACAACGCCACATCCTTCTAGAATATTGTTGTGTTTAGTTTTTCAGTCTATGTGGCTTATGTACCAGTAAGTTTCTATTCACAAAAGAGGTTAACTTCCTCAATCTACAATGGCCTGTCCAGGATCTGGTCCTGAAAAGATTTAGGATTTAGCCAAAATACGACTCTGAAAATTTACTTTGCAATCACAATTTTCAAAATAACTTTATCTCCTTAAAATAAGATAACACTTGAGCCTTTGGCTAAAGTAAGAAAGCAATCAAAGGCTTGAAGAGCCACGAAGGCGTCGAACTAAATTTGATTTAAAGCTGTCAAAAGTAGCAGATATTGACCAGTTGTGTTCATCACTATTGTTGAATTCCGATAATTTTTGGAATAGAGTAAAATAAAAGCTTAAGGACCAACAGCCATATATCATATAATATCAAAATGTGAATGAAAGTTGTCAGTGGGCCACATCGCTCTCCGGTGGGGCTTTGTCGTAAAGTAAGATGTATGGTAAACAGTTTCTTGCCATGAGCAAGTCAAGGGTTATAAGTGGTATTGATTGACATCATCATAACATTTTATTGTTCTTTACGTCATTCTTGCAGAAATATGTCAAATGTCTTATCACAAAGAATGTACATGTGAAATCAATCGAACACCATTGCCATTTTTTTACAAAGATAGAAATGGACGAGTTGTTACCATTGCCTGTATTATATCAGAGACATATATACACATGTGTATATATGTCTCTGATTATATCAAGGATGTACATATCTAATAGATCCTTGGATATGTACGTCCCTGAAAATATGGAAGCCTTATGCTTTACTTGTTTTAAGATATGGTCTACAGGTAACAGTTTTTGTCTACGCTACTAACGCTGACACTAGGGCCAACAGCTTCTATAGACCAATCTATTGGGCAGTTACTCAATAGTTATCTGCCCTTTACCAATAGGTGTCGCGGTCGTATCCGCCATTACGGTACTGAAAAAAGTTATCGAGATAGTAAAAATAACCTATGAGCGTAGTGGTTCAAAAACAATATTTGTGTTTATTAACGTTTAGTTGAATGATCTGATCGGTGACAAGGATTGAAAATTAATAAACGTGTTTGTTTTTATAGTCCATTATGATTTTCAGTTTAAAATTTAGATATGAAAAACAGAAAAAGAAAAGGAACCTTTCTCCAGTCTTACAAAAATGTTGGTCACCAAGCTAAATTATTTATTCAGTATTGAATGATGTATTTATGTATTGCAGATTAATTAGATAATTATTAAATAAAAATAAAACTTATTAAACACATATCAGAGACAAAGACTACTTTCAAAACATAGTCTATGTTTCGGCAAATATAAACACCTAGACCACTTCACAAGTTTTTCACAAAGATTTTTCGTAACTTTAAATCAGACAGATTATCATTAAATTTCAGTATGCAGATGAACATTGTATTCGGACATGAGAAATATCATCTACTTAACTATTTCCCAAATCAGGCTACATGTATCCGTATTTACAAAACCAGGCGTTGAAAGTTTCGGAAAATCCTTAAAGAAATTCGTAAATGATCTTTTGGAACATGACCAGTTCGATGAAAATTGAATACAACTCTTAACAGAGACGATACTTCGCAAGTACCGAAATCAACTTGTCAAAACCAGAGATACACATACAAAACTAACTTAGATAAAGTGACAGATTTAGGGGGAGCGTAGGGATCGCTCGCCCCACCCCTTGCAGTGACCAAAACTTTTACCAAAACCCTGTATTGTGTGTATATATGTCTCTGTTTTCCAGATATGGGGAAGACCAAGTGATGCTACTTCCCTAATAAGGAAAAAATGAGGCGTGGCTTTAGGAATTTTAGTGGGAAAATGCGCAAAAAAAAGTAATTCCTATTTACATAAAGCTATTTGGCTTTGTGACCAATATCTTCGGCTCAGGTGAGCTAAAAACATACTGGAGTATAATAATTGTTATCATTATTATTAGACAACATGGAATATAATTATGAGTATGATTATACCCAAAATGATGATGAGAATGTTTTGATAGATAGACTAATAGTATTATAATAATGAATATCAGCTGCACCTTTGAAATACCAAAATCTTTGATAATACCGAAAAAATGACTGAACATACACATGTGTGATCTTTACTCTTCATTATACATGTACTGTGGCATACTAATTATTAAAGTCATATAAACTACATGTATATATAAAGTAAAGTTGTATGTTTCACGACATGCAGACTGTTAGTGTTAGTTGACTCCTACAACAAAATACATGTACAACACATTGCTCAATCTGCATATACTCATTTTCAATTATAAGAATTATAATGTTATTAATGATTTAAAAACATCACATTTTCTAAAAAATTGGTTTATAAAATAAAATGAAACCATTTCACAAACGCTTAGATGATCAAGACTGGTGACTTGTTATGAGTTACACTCCTTGGGCTAATTACCTTCAATTTCTAAATAAAATCTTATTTTCTGATCTTTTGTTTTACCATGATTATTATCTTAAATGAGAAAATAATTAAATATATATCATCTATGTATGCTTCTTCATTGAATTCAAATGTGAATTTTAAAATATTTATAATAGGTTTTTCTTTTTTAAAAATTACTAAAATTTTGCATTATGGCTTAGGATAAAACCAAAGTCATAACCTATTATACATTCAGAATCTCTTGTGCGTCTACATGTACTCATAAAATGCTGCAATATGTAAAAATCAAACGGATATATACAGTGAAATACAAATAGTCTCATTCTCAGAAGTATCAGGATTATTCCTACAAAAATACTTAAAAAAAACAATATCAGTGTTCTAGAAATCCCATGAAAAGCTTTAAACCTTTTACCCGGTGGGTAAATTCTGAGTAACATCAATCCCATCAATTTTAATGCACAATTGGAAGTAATGGAATTACCGATATAATTTTTGATATATTATTTTTTTACAATCGTAAGTGTCCAGTTTCGATTTCAGACGGGGATTGATCAACCTAAGTCTGAGAAAGATTTGGTTTTAAAAAACGTAGAAGCATTGAACCACAAAATGTGAGTGAATATCTATAACTTTTTGGCTCTAGTAACTATTGCAGAGTACAGTAAAGACTGCCAGAGCCCCCTGTATTAAACAACTCCCTGCCCTATACCACCATACTTTTGACCGTTCGATGCTTTTTGCTATTTAACTGGTCGTTCTCAAAAACAGATACAAAGAATAATACCGTAAATTACAGCCCCGATAATCTAAATAAATACCTGTCAATTGCAGCTTATGGTCAATGGTCAGTTTTTGTAAAATTTTAATTTAATTTTTATGCCACTGTCGCCACGAACCACAATATGCATCTTATCAGAATTATGGGTTATGTCTTGATGATATTTCAAAGAAAATTAATGATAGTTTCACTAGTTCAAAGCAGGTATCAAAATGCTTGCTGAAACTTCAGCTATCACATTTCATTGGACAGTCATTACGCAAGCGCTGTTTGAACTTCGCAATAATCATTTTATTGCAATAAAAACATTTAATTCGCTAATGTCATTTGTAATCGTGTTCAATTAGTGAAGAAATGTTACTAAACAAATGTTAACAGGATATTCTGATACATGTACACAATACTGTTGTTATAAAAGTATTCTAGCTTTCCCGATAAATTATTAAGACCGACATCTACATTCTGAATTTGATTCTAAACTTTGAAAACATTTCAGTACTCAAATGAAAGGTCAATAAGAAAAGGTCAAATATGTTGAAGAATTTTCTTTTGAAAATTAGAGATGTTAGCAAATCTGTGGTAGTAATCATGGGGATTTGGTATACAATTATGAAAAATTCACGTTATTCACCGGAATTACCACATAAATGACCAGAATTACCATTAAATGAACCAGAATTACCGTTGTATGAGTAGATAATGAACCAACACACATAGAAAGTATAATTTTATAACACCTAAAATCTGTTTCTGATGAAAAATGACAATAAATGTCCTTCCTCTGCATTTAAGCAATTTCAGTTTGGGGTCTGGTTTGGGTTAAGGCCATATCGATCTCGTCTACCTGACCTGACTGATAAAATTTAATTCTTATATATAAACTTTTACATTAAATTTCATCTTTTCTTTCAGAAAATCATAAACTGGAATGTAAATGTTCTGTTTCTACATACATGTAAACACGATGAGAAAAATGACAATATCTCGTCATTCTTTGCTAATATAAACTTTATATAGTGTAAAGTTATAATTTCTAGGTACATTGGGTTATTATCTACTAACATAACGGTAATTCCAGTCCATTAAACAGTAATTCCGTTCATTTATGTCTTAATTCCAGTGAATAGAGATAATTCAGGAGCATCTATGTACTGGTATTCTTGATATAACCAGTATCCGTGCCGGAAAGTTCTGTGAAACTAATCCTTCCTGCAAATTAGCCGTAGCTCTGAAGAGGTTGAAAATGTGAAAAGTTTACAGACATCGACACACAAACTAACAGACGACGGAAGGCACTCTATGACAATACTTCTCTTGAGCCTTTGTGTCGTCTAATATTTAATAAAGTGGCTGTGTTAACTGTCATACTAATTTCTATTGAAACGGTCGGCTCAGTGAAGGTATGAGCCGACCGTTTCAATAGAAATTACTGTCATACAAACCTGGCCATATGAAGAAGATGATTTGGTTGTTCTCCTTCTTTCAATGGTTCACAATCATGTTCATCAAAGTAAGAGGCCATTGCTTAATTCCAGCAGTTGTAGGACGATATTCAACACTGCTAAGGGCTCTGACACCACTTCTAAGTTACATGAATAGTGAGAGAAATGACTTGGCAAAATGGCGTGCCGCTTATCACATTTTTGTTCAAGGTCATCGCATAAATTATTTAATCTATATGCTTTATACAATGCTTTTTTTTCATTTGTCAAACTTTGAATTAGATTCTAGATAGATCTACGAATACACATTCGTCAAACTTGTTACTGTCACAAATAATACAGTATTAAGTAATGATATAAGCGACAGAAAATGTATTTCCGGGTTAACACAGTAAAAAATCCAGAGGGGTTCCGGGAACCAGACTAATGAAAAATCATCTCAAAAAGGTAGATCTACTGTACATGTAAGTGTAAGTCATCGCCGGAAACCCAAAGAGTAAGACGAAGCCATTTGCACTCTGCTAGTGCTTCGTTAGTAAACGCAGTGCAGTAGGCCGGGGTTTCCGATGATAATGTTAGTTTGTGAACAAGAATCCGAACCATACTCAGTACTTACTGTAAGCGGTAGCAGGTAGATACATAGAAAGAAGTGTCTGTCTCTGATACATGCTATAAGTTTGTAGAATGGAACTCATATTGATTTCATGACACTTTATAAATATAACAGACAATCAAATTGTAAGAAATTTTTTTTGGGGGGGGGTGTTGCTCCTAGAATTTTGGTTGTTTTGGCACCAAGAGGTTTCGGCACCAGGTCATTTCCGCACATATAAGTTGTTTTGGTACATGATGTACGTTTCAGCACCTGATATGTGCATTTCGGCACCTGGTGATAAAAATCTGCTATAATGGGTCAGTTTTTCTTGTTCTTTATATTTAATGATATTTTCAGTGAGAGTCACACTATATATGGGACGGCATTGAGTGATAACCACGCCACTTGCGTATTTTACGTGACTGTAACACCAGAGAAAATATATGATTTTTTATGGACAACAGCTGTTCATTGACTTGTGTATTGTTTTTAAGTATTACGTACATGTTATTTTTTCAAGTTAAACTACATGACATACATGCCACACTTTGTTTTATCTCTTTTTTTACACAACCAGAGATTGTCATTGTGATGATTTCAAGCAGATTAAACCAGAGACAAAAACTACTTTAAAAAGTAGTCTATTTCTCTAGATTAAACGTAACAAATGACAAACATTTTTATTCAATCCAAACATTTACTGATCAAACAAACAGAATATCAATATTACTACCAAATCTATCATACAGAGATGCTGAAATCTGCCGGTCCAGACAGCATGACCGGTATAAATCGGCCGTGACCGGCAAAGATTCCGTCCAAGCCGGTCCAAATGTCCGCCATCAATTCTGACTGCAAATTTTCATTTTGGTAAATGCGTTCTTTAACAGTCTGGATCAGTTACACGTTTACTTTAAACCTCTGTTTATTATCTCGTGATGAGATGAATGTGATATAAAAAAAATAAGTACTATTAAAGATAATATACAGCATGCACTAACTAAGAATAAAATATGAATATATGGGTTTTTAAAGCAGAAGCACTATACTTGAAACAATGATGCAGAGCATATTAAAAATGTCCGTGTGGTAAACTCACTTTTCATTGAGTACCAAAACAACTTTAAACAGGTGCTGAAACGTCCTCTAAATCGGGTGCCAAAACAACCAGGTGCCGAAACGTCCTGTGCCCTTGCTCCTAACCCATGGGTTTTATGGGTAAGGAGCAATCTCCCTTTACTATACGATTGCCTGTGACAGTAACGTCTAATGGAATTCACCATCATTTGCTGCATTCTTATTTTAAAGGCTTTATTTAAACATTTTCCCACAAAAATGATGTAAAAAACAATACTATGTTCTATGACATTATAACCAATCACTCTAATAAACATTAAATTCTTCAGAATAAACAGATAAAGGTTTAAGCAGCGAAGCCTATTTCCATTGAAACAGTTGTCTTCATAGTCATAATTCGCTACTACCGTGTGAACTTGACTTTTTGATAGAAATGATCTTCATAAATAACCTACAAACTCAATATCACCACTCATCCAGATTTCGCTGGTAAAATTCCAACCAGACTGGTGAATCAAAGTATGCTGTCAGACCAACTGTCCAGTAAACAAAAACAATGCCAACATTGCATAAGCCCATTCCTAAGGTAATGAGCTGAAACTGCATATTTTAAGAAATTTTCAGTCACACAGGGATAACTCTGACAAAAATAATTGAACCATATCTAAATTATAACTTATTAATTTGACCTAGATATCCTTAAGATGTATCTGTATACCAAATATCAATTCTAGATATCCAGCTGTTCCTGAGAAAATGAAGAGAACTGCTAATTGTTACAAATTTTGTAAATCCGAAGGGGATAACTCACAAAAATCATTGAATCATAATCAGATTTGAAATTGACCTAAAATCCTTTAGATGTATCAGTATATCAAATATAAATTCAATATCTCTATTGGTTCCAGAGATAATGTGCGGAAACAACTAATTATAAGAAATTTATCAAGTCGAAGGGGAATAACTCTTACAAAAATTATTGAACTGTTACCAAATTTCAACTTGACCTAGATATACTTAAGATGTATCTGTTTGCAAAATATCAGTTCAATATCTCTATCCATTCATGAGCAGAAACTGCTAATTTTAAGAAATTTTCTAAGTCCAAGGGGGATAACTATGACAAAACCTATAAAAATAGATATCTTTGAGATGTATCTGTATGCCAGATATCAGTTCAATATCTTTATTGGTTCCAGAGATAATGAGCAGAAACTGTAAATGGACCGACTGACAGACAGACCAGCGGACGAACCAGCCAAGCGACAGCAGGAAAAAAAGATGCCTCTCCTTCTTCGAAGGGGGGCATAAAAATTGTAAAGTAAATATCAGTTAAAACATGCCATTATGCTTGATATTAATAAAAGATATATTTAATGAAAATAAAATAGTCTACAAAACATAAAAGAAACTAAGTTTTGTAGCTTTCAAGTCGTTAAGGAAATCTGTTTTGGGTCAAGATTTTATTTCTAAACATTTTGTGAAAAGAAAATAAGTTTAAGTTCACAGAACAAAGCACCATATGCACATTTTAATTAAGATACGTTGATCAAGCCATTCCTGGTAAACCGTTTAAATTAAGAAAATTAGTTAAAGCCTCTGGAGATGAGAGTGAAACTCTAAATAAACATGAAGATAAAAGGGAACGCATGTTTATTCCAAAATGCCAAAATTGATGGGGTTGGCTTATCTACAGCCAAACATCAAATCCAATGAAATGTAATATTTGCATTGAATACTTCCGAGATAGCCCATGTGATGGCAAGAATACCTTTTTAAACGTTTCAACTAATTTTAAGCTAACCACAGTCACATACCATGAGTTTAACTGTGCAGACAAACAGACGATTGATTAAACTTAAAGAAAATTGTACAGTCTGGTAAAATTGTTTTGTTCTGGTAAAATTTTCAACTTGCATTACACAGTCAGAAATAGGAGGATACGTTAAAATAGTTTGGTGTGTAAATTTCACACACACACTTCCTTAGACACACACAGAAAACGACTGTGTGTCTGAGGAGGGGGGCATTTGCAATGCCACAGTGCAATTTACGGCCCAGATATTGAATTTCTATGATTTAGGAGTCGGGGTTTAATATATAAGAGAGACTCACATTTAAAATTCCTTTTTGGTTTATTTTTTATAGGAGTTAAAGCCATATAATTTGATACTTTATTAAGAAAAAAGTGTGTATTGATGATTTCCAGAGATAAAGCAGACCTTTTTCATATTAATTTCATCTTCAATATCATGCCTGACATGATGTTTTACTGTTCAAAGTCGTGATGCCTATCGTGAAATGTTACATATGTGAGAGAGCTATATAGTATATAGGTTTCAACAATAGCTGTCAGTTACTGTATTGTATGTCTCTGGGCAAAGCAAGAAAAAATTGACAGTTTATAACATTAAATGGAGTGTCAAGTGTTGTTCATTTTAATGCTCATTAGGTTACAAGATTGTTTAGAAGGAAGTCATTGTGTATTTGACACATTTTCATGGAGAAAATCCTGGTCATGCAGCTGTTGTCAAGAATTATTTAAGGATGCATGTGCACTTCTGTAAACCAAATTTGCATCATTTTACATTAGTTGCACAGTAAAACCCCACTTTTACATGGATAAATTAGACCCCACATTGTTTAGCCTCAGTTTGCAATGTAGTATATTTAAGCTAAGAATATGAATTTGTGTTCTGTACTTTCATATGTGCCTGTATAAAAATGTGGATGTATTATGCTATACCACTGTTGTCTGCCTGTCCAAACAATCTTGTCTTCACAACTCCAAATCCTCCTAAACCCTTTAAGGGATTTTGATGAAACTTGGTACAACGAAAGAACAGTATATATACATGTAGTCTAGATATGCATAAAATGGAAATGCTATTCAAAAAGTGTACAGGAGTTTATGGCCATTGGACTTTAGATTTTCTTAGATATACCTTGTCTTTGCATCTCCTGCTAAACACTTAGGGGGATTATAATGATACATGGTACAAAGAAAAAACACCATACGAAGATGAGCATATTGGAAGGGGAATGCTGTCCAAAACATTTACAGGAGTTATGGCCCTTGAACTTGGATTTTTATATGCAAAATACTTTGTTTTGACAACTCCTCCTAAACCCTTTGGTATACTTTGATGAAACTTGGTATAAAGAAAGATCACTTTATGAAAATGTACATATTGAACAGGAAGTTTCTCTTCTCCTCAAAATTTAATTGAACTGCTGTTGGTGTGTTTATGAAAGGAGTGGAAGGGTTCTTAAGAAATAGCTTGTCTTCACATTTCCTCCTAAACCCTTGGAGGATTTTGATAAAACTTCGTACAAAGACAGAACACCATGTGAAGATGTACATATTAGAAGGGAAATGCTTTTCAAAAGAAGTTTACAGGAATTATGGTCCTTGGACTTAGATACCTTGTCTTCACAACTCCTTCTAATAAACCCTTTGGTGGATTTTGATGAAACTTAGTACAAAGAAAAATCACATTAAGAAGAAGTGCATATTGAACAGGAATTTTCATGACTCAAAATTTGATACAAATGAGAAGAGTGAGGTGGGGGGGGGGGGGGGGGGCAAAGGAGTTAATGTGCAAAGAATATCAGTTAACCTGCAAACAGTTGAAGAAAACTGAACTATTTTACCAGTGTGAAAGATAATCTAAATTTACCAAAGTCAGATTAGTTATTTAGTTCTAATGTGTATGACACCTAGTATAACAAAATGCGGGCATATTATGTACCAGTTTAGCAGTGCCTTATTTTTTCAGACATACATTACATTATATACATAATTGTATAGTCCTGGTCCCCTAAACTTAAAAGGCTAAGACCTGTTTTTACCATTTACATCTTTTGGACAAAATACATGTTGCTGTTCTCTCCACATCTGTACTGAATTAGTGAATATGAACTGAAATATTTGGGGTTGTGGGTAGTATTTATTTAACTTGATATATTGTTATGAAAATCCATTGCTTGATATATTGTTATGAAAATCCATTGCTCAATAGTTACCATGCTACCATGATTTTGATCTGAGTTGGAATGATGTTTGACTATGTACTGACAAATGTAGCCATCAAAAGTAATTTAACTTAGCAGCTAGCTTCAAAGTTTCACTTTTTACCACATTATTCTTAGGAGATATCCTAAACCTGCACAGCAAGGTGTTTGTATATATAGCAAGATAAATTGGTCCTAATGATTGAAACATTTGTATATGCCCACCAGAATTGTAATATCTTGTCAGTTTTCAACTATCTTTGACAATTTTGAAAATAATTGACACAAAGTACCTGATACTTGCTGTGTGAAAGACTTGCTTCAGAAACAAGCAGCATAATGTGAATTTTGTTGGAATAATGTTGTTCATCATCAGTAGATATTCTGTCAACAAAAGTTGTTGATATTACTTTATGAAAATTGTTGCCAACCTGTTTAAATTTGATGAAATGTTTGTTTGCATGGTTTTTCTTATTTAGACATGGAGGAAGCTAAAGATAGTGTGTCACAAGTAGAAGAGGCTGTAGAGGCTCGGGAACCTCCTCCAACAGATGTTGTTCAACTTTGTCAAGAAACATTCAGAAAAACTGCAGAATACTTACATGGAGAACTAGAGGGTATGTGTTATATAAATCCATTGTGATTGATTGATTGATTGATTACTACAAATGTATTTTACATCATTTCATAAGTATTTCATGAATATGACGATGGCATCTGCCTTATGCATATTATATAGATTTATGCCTTTGTAAGGAACCCACCTGAAGCTGTGAGAGATCTTTTTTGTGCCACAAGACCTCAGTTTTTACTATCTCATACGATAGACAAGACACCTATATGTAGAGTTCACTACTACTTTTCCTACACTGAAGTCCATCTGAAACTCGTTTTCAAAGATAACCATCATTACATTTCTACATCTTTTATAAAATTAAAGATTAAAAAACAATGACTATTTCAAAACTGCTGATAAAAGGGGATTAACTCAATAATCAATTATGAAACACATTTTGAAAACAGCCTTACTCCCACCAGTACAAAGAATGTATAGTCTTAGTTTATTATGGTTATACTTTAGATATAATAACTCTGCATACTTCTATTAGAATCGATGTATGGAAACATTACATCGTTGCATGAATATTTAGAATGTAGGGCCTTATATGTTGTTTTTACCAGGATGAATTACCTGTTGTTACAGATGAAGCACTTAAAAACAATTGCTTTTGAAACAAACTATATACGAAGAAGAATAATTTTGCTTGCATTCTGATAGATTTTTCAGGCTTCAGCTTTTTAATCATTGTGTGCAATCCTGTGCTTACTTCAAATTATTTGAATATAAGCTTTTTCGCAAGCTATTGTAATAAGTTTTCATTCAAATCTCTGACAGCCTCCAACACCTCTTCTTTTCCATTGAATTAGAAAATATATACTTTTTCAACAACCCTCCCTCAAACGTGCATGGCTGATTATTACTGTATATCTGTTTTACATTTTTTGATAACCGGTATTGATATGTCAAAGTGATATTCATACATACAGCTGTCATCATCATTGATTCTTGCAGATGCCATCTTACATCCCTGTCTTTCTTATTTGAGCTGATATTTAAACTTGAACATGGTTGGGGTGTTATGGTCAAATGTGTCCTCATCATGACTTATTCTATTGTCAGATATCACAAGTTCTGTTGAATGAAGTTATCAGTCTTTGACATTCCTTAGGGGCTATTGTGAATGCTACTGTATGCCCATGGCAGGAATCGAACCTTGGACATCACAAGCTGAGCTTTTCATCCTCTGAGTTACACTGCTGTGTTTTTTGGCTTTTTTTTTTTTCAAAGGTGCCAGTATCTTCTCATTTGGGAATTTTTTGTCCCTTTCGCATAATGCTAAAAGATCAATGTTTGGGGAAAATTTTTGAGAAATTTTAGGAAAATCAATGAAATTTCCATTGGGAAGGGTCCATATAACAGACCTGATTTGAAGGAAAAAAACCCTGCACTGACTCCAGAAATCTGTCATGTTATGAAGAATATTTTCTTACTGTGCTGAAAATTTTTTCTCTTAGATACACAAGTTAATTTTCATACGATCACATAAAGATGTGGGTGTATTATGCTATACCATTGTTGTCCGTCAATTTGTACCATCTTATCCTCACAACTCCTCTTAAAACCTTTTTTTATGGATTTTGATGAAACTTGGTACAAAGAAAGAACACTACATGTAGATACAACTGTGAACATGATAATACTTAAAAAGCATGATAGATTGAGTTTTAATGAGATTGTCTTAAATCCTTGGGGATTTTGATGAAACTTAGTACAAAGAAAGAACACCATGTGAAGATGTGCATATTGGACGATGACAGCTGTCCAAAAATATTTACTAGAGTTATGGCCCTTGGCCATAGATTTTTCTTTGCAAGATACTTTGTCTTGTCCTCCCAAACCCTTTGGTATATTTTGATGAAACTTGGTACAAAGAAAGATCACATTACAAAGATGTTTAGGAATTTTCACTTCTTCATAACTGTAGTAGGTGTATTTATGAAAGAGGGGGAGGATGTAAGCATGGGAAATTCAAAATAAGTGAAGAAGACAAATGCACTGTGTTATAGTATACACATGTACCAAATAGTATATCCATCATAACAAAATGCATGCATATCTAATATCGGTTTAATGGTGTCCTATTTTTACTTTATAGCTTACAATGAAACTGTTAAATAGAAAGCATAAGTAAACAATGAATTCATTTATAACCAAGAGATATATATATATACTAGGCAAAGAACTAATCAGTCATTTTTGCAATGAATAAAAAAAAAATAGCAAGTACCAGCAATTTATAACAGTAAAGATTTGAAAAGCAAAAAGAAAATCAGAAGGTAAAATGTGCAAAAAAGGAAAACCAAAGGGAAATCAATACTTCCTTATTAAAACAAACTGCATTGATGCTTCCTGCTAAAATAGTAATGAATTGTATACTGATTTCAGTCCTTAGTCCAGGCTGTAACTAACTCATTCCACTACATGCAATACTTCTCATGTTGGGTGTTCATAGCATATATTAGATGTTGTACGGGGCCTAAATTTGGTTCTATTCCCAATCCAATATTTATTGTCAGTAAATTCCCAATTTCTTACAGACAAAAGAAGTATCATGGTGAAAACAAAATGATTTTAAATACAAGTTTTCAAAAAAAAATCAATTCAGCATTTTTTCAGGTCTTTTTCTTGTCATTTAAAAGTGTGTTTGTGCATGCACTTTTCAAACATTGACATATACATCACATCAAGTAATAACCCTTAGTATGACTGAAAAATTTAAGTAGACAGATAGCAGTGAAACAAGTTCTGCCATCTGTCTTTGTATCCATGTGTGTGTTGTCAGTTGTGGAAGCATTAAAAGCAAATTCTGATGTTACTGAATTGGAGGATCATAATACCAATCAGTAAGTGTGTCAACTGATATAAGACAATTTTCAATTGGAAAGTATGAATCAAGAAGTCTTTGACTCTACTACTGCTTTGGTAATAAAGTGGATGCCGAAAGTTATTTTTGCCTGTTTTATAACAAGTAGTTTCATGAACTTTTATTTAAAACGAGGCAATACTTGCCACACATCCATTACAAAAGTTTGTGAAATAGAAAACATGAAGAGAACATCAGACACAAGTTTTCTGTAGAAAAAGTGTACGTTTGCCAAAAACATTCAAGTAAAAACCACTTGTCAAATTGTGGAACAAAAGACAGGGTATTAAGATTTGAATGAATTTCAGTCAATGTATTCGTATCGTTTACATCATTTTATGCACATTTAAAATTCCCAATACAAAAGGCTTTGGCCCAATTCCAAAACTTAGTGAGGAAAAGCTCTGGTTAAAAAATATTACCTGGTAGGTTCAAAGGCTCATGGAAGTGTTAGTATTTGATAGTTATATAGTTCATATGAATATATAACACAGGGATATACAGTATACACTGTAAGATTGAGAGTTTAGACATTAGTGCCACAGTTATACTGTAATGGTATCCAGTAATTATTGTAATCGGCTATTTCCACACCTAAGTTCTCCAGTTATTGGATTTATGGAATAAAGCATAGGAATGAAATAGGTATCCATAATGCTCTCATTTTATTACATATTAATAATTAATTATTAATAATTTAATATTCTTTTCATCGTACAGACATTTCTTATAACTTGTAATATCACCTTCCAGATATTAGGCTTTTTAGGAGTTAATGATCTCAAATTTGATTAATTTTTTTGCTATGTATCTTTCAAATCTAGGAACTGTTGAAGATTACAAACTTTTAGAAATGATGAACCGTATTAGTATCAACAAGTATACCGAGATGAAAGAAACAGCATCTAGTCTTAGTACTGGACTACAGGAGCTTAATGACAAATGTGAGTTGTACTACTAAGAAATAGAATTCTTATCAAGTACATGTACATCTTATTTTGTTGAAATAGGTGTCTACTGCTTTAATACACAATATAATGTTGAATGTTATATGATTATATGTACTATAAACACAATCTTGCTCTTCAAACATCTCAATTTATATTTTTGTTGATTTTTTTTTTAGAAAAATTAATGTGCTTGTACAAAGTATATACAATTTTGTCTACTATTTGTAGGACAGAATGGTTCTGGCATTTAAATTGTGTATCAATTCATTATAAACATCCTTCTACTCAAAGTCTTATCTGATTAAGTCTTCTTACCCAGTCATTTTCATGCTAATACATCAGAAGCAGAATCGGGCCACAACATTCACTCTTTCAGACCTTATGAATTAAGTTTTGTAATGTTATCTGTGTTTTTCCTATACAGATAATAGTCTTCTTCCATTCTTGGAACAAATTGATCAAATAGAAGAGAATGTTAATAGTCTAGAGCAAGCTGCATATAAACTGGATAACTACTCCAAAAGACTAGGTATCATATTTATTACATTGGAATACAAACTAGAGAGTATCATCAAATGATAAGTTTACTTGTGTGCAAAAACTGTAGAATTACTACTGTGGAAAGTCATTCCAACATTGTTTGTAATTTATACATGTTATACATTTAGCATGTTTAGGGGATAAAATTTATGTAGATGATTGCAGAATATATACATGTATATATATATATATATATATATGTATATGTATTCAGATTTATTTTCATCTTATCAGAAATTTTCTATAGATAATGAAATGTCATAATGAAATTTTCAATAGCTTATGAGATTTAAAAAGAATAAAGTAGTGCCTTATTAGATATGGAAATATTCACATACTGGGTTATATTGTAAATATACCAGTATTAGAATATAGGAACTCCTAACCTATAACTGATTTCTTTATATAGATATATGTTTTTGATTACAGAAGCCAAATTTCGAGCTTTAGAGAAGAGATGAGAAGGACATACTGAATGGGAGTGAACAATCAAAATTGTGCAATATTTAAATAGTTGATTGTGTAATTGTGCTATTTATAAAAAAAAGTGTATAGATCAAATAACTTGTAGGGATATGTGTGAGAATTGATATATTTAATTAATGAAAATACAAAATGTGCATTTGTTCTAAACATTCCAAATAAATGTCACTGATTTTTAAATCTGTTTTTGAGTATCCTCTTTGTTATATTTTATTGTATGTTAACTTACTGTACAAGTCTGTAGAGCTGTTGTCCTGTCCTCAGCAGAATCTTAAGACAGCAAGGTTAAAGTGTTTTAGCTCACTAGAGCCAAAAGCTTAGGTGAGTCATTATGATAGCATAAGGTCCATCATCTTTCATCCATAAACTTTAACATTTTTGACTTTACCCTCTACTCTTAAACAGCTAAACAGATTTTGTACAAACTTGGTATGCTTGTAGTATTAGTGGATCTCCACAGAAAGCGGGTGTTTTTTATTAAGTGTGCCCAAAAGGGTAACCTCCTTTGAACTCATCTTCTTCAAAAGAGATGCATGGATTTAATAAATAATGGTGTCTGAATATAATTGTAAATGTAATTGAAAGAAGTGGAATACAAAAATAATTTTTAGGAATTTTTGCAATTTTGTTAAGATTGAAAAATGTTGTGGTGGGGGGAGTATCCTATTAACATGTTATAATGAGCTTTGATGGGCATCTACTTAAGAACTAATGGATTGATTTTGTTGAAGCTTGATATGTGTCAAGTAGTTACAATCCTCTACAAATGTTGCTGTTGTTGATCAGATCTATTGAGGGGTGGATCCTTGCTTTGATGACATAGGCCCCAGAGGTTACCCTCTTTTTACAAACAACTTCTTCATAATCAGACTGACAACATAGCTTGCCAAACTGAATGCATCAGTCATTCTAGAGGGTATTTTTAAGAAGTGATGATGTTTATACTCCTGCAAACAACATTTGGGGGTATATAGGAATCACCCTATCTGTCTGTCTGTCCGTCTGTTCACATTTGTCCAGGCCATATTTTCTTACCCCCTTGTCGGATGTGGATAATATTTCACACAATCGTTGTACATGACCCAAGGGTGTGTCATGACCTAAACCCAAGGCCATATCTTAAAGGTCAAGGTCACAGTGCACACATAGCCAAAATCCTTGTCCAGACTATAATTTCCTACTGGCAAGATGGATTTGGATAATTTATCACACAATACGGTAGTTGTCCATCACCTAAAGGTGTGTCATGACCCTGACTGAAGATGGTATCTCCAAGGTCAAGGTCAAAGTGCATGCATGGTCAAAGTCTTTGTCAGGGTAACTCTTTACTGTTAGCTTCTGGATCAGGATAACATTTCATATAATTGTTGGTTGTGACCTCCACCAAAGGTCATATCTTCAAGGTCAAGGTCACAGTGAACACATAGCCGAAATAATTGTACATGCCATAATTTCTTACTGCCAGGTTGGTCTGGATAACATTTCACACAATTGTTGTCCATGACCCAAAGGTGTGTCATGACCTTGACTCAAGATCATATCTCCAAGGTCAAGGTCACATTGCACACATTGTCAAAATCCATGTACATGTCATAGCTCCTTACTGCTATGTAGGATATGGATATTTCACACCATTGATTTCCATGATCCAAAAGTGTATATCAAATTGTACCAAGCATGTTGTCCGTCTAGGTGTCTGTACATGAAAATTGTCTGGGCCATTACTTCTTCCTTTTACTTTAGAGGGAGATGATATTTTACACAATTGTTTTTCAATGTCACAGTGCGCACATAGCCAGAATTCTTGTCTGGGCCATAACTTCTTCCTGTTGCGTTGCTGAATGATTATATTTTACAGAATTGTTATCCATGACCCAAGGATGTGTAATGACCTTGAACCAAGATCATATCTACAAGGTCAAGGTCAGAGTGCAAACAAACTAGATTAGTTTTATTGTTTATACCTCAAAATGCACAAGTTGGACATCCATTACAATTATACATGTACCAGTGATGTATCATGGGATGAATAATTTCATGTTTCAACTTTGTTGCTTAGGGGGTATTTGTCCTGTTAGGACAGCTCTATTTTGGTTCTCTTCTGAAAAACCATTTTCTCTGTGTCTTTTGATTTAGTCATTCTCACACATTTTGTGTCTTTTTAAACTTATCGAAGCTGAAAGCTCAAGTGAGCTTTTCTGATCACCTGTTGTCTATCTGTCTGTTAGTCTGTCTTGAAGGATTTTGTTGAAACTTAGAATGCATGAAGTACTACTATAGGTCCTCTACCAAATTTCTTGATTTCATCTAAATCCATTGTCAGGTGACCTCACCATTGCTAAAAAGGGGTCTCCGAAAGTACACAGATTTTAAAATCTTTTCCAGAACCACTGTATCGATAATAAAACTAATGGTATCTGAGTGATGGAGAAGGACATACAAATAAAGTTTCTTCATTTTGTTGAAATCTGAAAAAAAACAAAAGATTAAGTGGGAAGGGGGGGGGGGAGGTTATTTTTTACTCTGGAACTACTCAATGGTTTTGATGAAACTTAATAGGAATAAAGTACACATGCACTACAGGTCCCCTGTAGTTGTTTTTCTTCCTCCTCTCCCCTTATTTAGGGCTGCATATTTGCTCCCCCCCCCCCCTCCCTAATTTTCTACTTGATTTCAATAAAGAGGCAAAACTCTTGTGAAATTAAACCTTGGTTCAAAGTTATGACTCACATTTGAGACCTGGCTAACAATTCTGGGAAATATTCAAATCAATGTAGGCAGTAGAATGTTCAGGTCTGGACAAGGATTTACCATACAAGAGTACCATGACCTTCAACTGGCAGATATGACTGGTCATGACATACCCTTGTGTCCATGGTAACAATCCTGAAAAATAATTAAATCCATGCTAACAGTAAAGTAAGGATTTACCTTGCATAAGCACTGTGATCATGATATATACGAGTTTGTACTATCAGTTCCATCTCGTATAGTCGCCGCTCAAAAGCTGGTCTGAAGAGTAAGTTCGTCCAAGGATACCAACAGTGACCTATTTTTGCCTGTGGTGGTGCCACGTAATGGCAGATCTTGGTGAAAAACAACAACACTTAAAGGATACCAACAGTGACCTATTTTTGCCTGTGGTGGTGCCATGTAATGGCAGATCTTGGTGAAAAACAACAACAACACTTAATGGGGGCCATTAAAACTTCATTTCTACCAAGTTTCATAGAAAATCATTCAAGTGGTTTGAAGAAGTTGAAAATGTGAAAGATTACCTTCTCCTTCCCCCACTTCGACCCCCTCCCCCCTTTTTAGCTCACCTGAGCCAAAGGTTCAAGTGAGCTTTTGTGATCAATCGCCGTCCGTCATCTGTCGTCCATCGTTAGCTTTTCCACATTTTCGACTTCTACTCCAGAACTGCTGCACAGAATTTTACCAAACCTCATCGGAAGTTACTACTCAAGGTCCTCTACAAAGTTTGTGTCTTTTGTGCCCATCTGTAATCCAAGATGGCCGTCATTCATTCTGATTGGTTGACACATTTTCGACTTCTTCTCCAGAACCGCTGCACAGAATTTCACCAAACTTCATAGGAAGTAAGTACTCAAGGTCCCCTACCAAGTCTGTGTTTTTCGTGCCCATCCGTAATCCAAGATGGCTGCCATTGGCTCTGATTGGTTGACACATTTTTTACTTCTTCTCCAGAACGGCTGCACAGAATTCCACCAAACCTCATAGGAAGTAAGTACTCAAGGTCCTCTACAAAGTTTGTGTTTTTCATGCTCTTCCGTTATCCAAGATGGCCGCCACTGGCTCTGATTGGTTGACATATTTTTCGACCTCTTCTCCAGAACCGCTACACAGAATTTTACCAAACCTTATAGAAAGTCTTGTAGAAAAAAAGGAAAATTTTCTACAGAAATGAGCTGTCATTTTATTGTAAATAAGCAATTTGTGCTCAGGAGAGCGATATAGGCCCATTTGGGCCTCTTGTTTTTGTTTTTTTTTTTGGACAGTCTTAAAAAATTCATAAAAACATTCCAGAATTGATATAGTGATGAAATCTTTCACAGTAACATTCTTTACATGATGATGATTAAAAGAAACCAAATTAAAGTATCATTATATCATTATTACTTACAGGAGAAATATGCACTTTTCTGCATTGAAATCTGGATGCCAAAAACAATGTTGAAAAATCACCTACAATTTGATAAAAAAGACAGAACTAAAAACAACATTTCTTCACACATCCCTCTAGATTATTCCTTTGCATTCAGTTTGTCTCTGTAGCAGTCGGTCTGAAGAAATTTTTCAAAGGAGGGTACCTTTTCAATTTACTTTTGTCTGTGGTAGCACCACCTTTTTGATGAATGAAAGGATTTTATCAAAACTGCATATGCCCCTGCTTAATTCATAGCAGCAACAAACTTTTCTAAATTGTAATTTTCTTTGGCCATAACTCCTATAAATATTACTAGTTGTGTAGTATTGCTTTTTACATATTGACCCTCAAATCTATCGGCAGCCTTCCCTTTTAACAAGATTTTTCCGGTAAATTACCTCTGTTTAAAAGAACTTGACCTGTAAAATATGATCAAATTCTGATGAGCATTCAATAAAGTATGATAATACACAAGAATTACCTACAAACCAATAATAGCTGTGATCTTGAACTTTGACTTTATCACTCCACAATCAATGGGGGTTTTTCTCTCTTGATAAGTAAGCATATATCCAAATTTGGTTTGAATATGATGAAAGGTACTTGAGTAATCATCTAAAAACCAATCATCACAGACTACATGTATTTTCATCAGCTGTGACCTTGACCTCTGACCTTTTGACCCCAAAATCAATATGGTTCTTCCTCTCTTGATAAGTAAGCATATTTCAAAATCTGGTTTGAATGTGATGAAAGGTACTCAAGTTATCATTCAGACACCAATAATTACAGTTTATTCTAACCAGCTGTGGCCTATACCTTTGGACCCCAAAATCGATAGGGTTCTTCCTTTCTTGATAAGTAAGCATATACCCAAATTTGTTTTGAATATATTGAAAGGTACTCGAGTTAACATCTAGAAACCATTTTCATCAGCTATGAACTTGACCTTTGACTCCAAAATCTACGAGTCTGCCTCTGCTGGTAAATAAGTATATATCCAAATTTGATATGAGTATGTTGAAAAGTACTCGAGTTTTCATCCAGAAACCAATAATAACAGTCTATTTTCATCAGCTGTAACCTTGACCTTTGGACCCCAAAATCAATAGGGTTCTTCCTCTCTTAATAAGTAAGCATATATACAAATTACTGAGTTATCATCCAGAAACCAACGTGTGACGAAAGAACAGAAAGCCATAGCATGGACACTTAATGCCCCCTGCCATACCTAGTGGGGGCATAATAATAGTAATCATTTAATCTTCGAGATGACTGGTTGTAGGAAATCATAATGAATTTCACAAAAAGGCTAGATTAACTTCAGTCAAACAAACATTTTTTTTCTTGTTTTATTATCCATCTACACACAGATTCTCGAAAATAAAACATAAGTTTAACAATAGATAAACTCTGCCAGAAAAAGAAAACAGAAATGACTTGAAATCACAATATTCTACTAAAAACATGATAGATTAACTTGTTGATGCATACCCAGTACTACATATACTAGTATGTTAACAATAATTATGAATAATAATCACTCATTTCACAAAAACACTATCAATGCATACATTTTACCATAAAGTGCCATTCAATTAAATTTCAAAATTTATAAATCACCATTAAAATCGAAGAAATAAACACTACAAATCGATGTTATTTGTATCTATTCATAAAAAAAAGTCCAAAATGTAACATTTGAACAAGTGTATAAAATTCCAAATGTATATCTTATTACATTGTACACTGTAGTTGTTATACTTGTATATTACAACCAAAGTCTTTCAGGTATCTGCTATTATGACCAGTATCTTGTCCGAGAGATCTGACCAAATACATCACCTCTGATGGCTAATTAGATGGTTGGTGACTGGTTTGGGTCAAAAGGCAAACCTTGATAACAATGATGAATTTTCTTGAGCCTATGCTTTTCATAGTAATTCAACATTTGCACCACAAACCCATGGCCTTAATTTCCATACAAGGACCAATATAACAAAAATTCCATGTTTTCATACAGGTTTGCATTCTGAATAAAAAACTACCCTCAATGTCCAAATGATCATCAAAAATGAGTTATTTGTTCAGATCTTTCAGATTAATAAGTAACATATCACAAATGTTAACAAGTAGATTTCTCTTGGAGAAACAAGTTATATAACTTTATATATATTACTAACATTTAAAGTACAGTTATTATTATATATTGTATAACTAGGTAATACAAATACAATTTATAATCTACAACTAACCACTGTTGTAAAATTTCAGAGTCTTTAAGACTTGTTAGATAATATCTGATAAATAATGAATAAATAGAAAACATACAATTTAGTAAATGTATATAGACTCTAAAACAAACAATCTGTTCTCCATAGTAAACAAGCAATTGAAACAACTACTGGATAACAACATAACCATCTACTAGTACAATGTACTTAACAAATAAAACATCATTACATTCCAGCTCACATGATATTTGCTCTTGAGAAGTTGTTAGTTTATAATGCATATGCCATTTTATTTGATATATAATACCACCACATGATTATGATCCTAAAATTAAAGTTGAATTTATTTACTTTAGCCTAGTAATGTATCTAATTTATGGATACTGTAATCATCATTAGGGACACTAAAACTTAACTTCAAAAAGATTTAATACTTAATTTATAATCAAGAAATTCCACATATATTTACATTTATTCCATTTCTCACACATTTAGATAATGCATTCACACCAAGAAATATCAGGTTGAAATTTAAACTGTAACCAAGTAATGTTTCAGAGATCTAACAATGGTGTGATAGAAACAATGAAAATGCTGCCTGACAGTGAAATGATAACTTATGAAAAATGGTAATTGTTCTTTAAAACAATGTCTTTTGCAAAATCTTGCTGCTATGTATTTGCTTTTCTATTTTTGTAGTTTTCCTGTATATATTGAAATACAATTGTGATTGTAAGTTTCTAGGGTCAATTAATTTCAGTAAATACTTGTACATGCTTTAGTTGCAATCAAACTAAACAAAACTGTCTGGATGAGAGTGTGTTTTGTTTTTGGAACTACATCTACATTGAATTGGTTGCTTTCATTTTTATTTTTGTATGTTAGCGTATGTATATTAAAGTGTTTTGGAGATGTTGGTTGACCAACGTATACACTGCTTTTAAGAAAAAATTGTATCAACAAATTACAAGAGATCATTGATTTTTCCAACTTCTTGCAGTTACCAATCGAAAATTTTATGCTTATATTAAGAAGTCAAAAACATGTGTACAATTAGTAAAAATCAATCAACCATACAATTACTAGAAAACTAATCATACTGTTAAAAGCAAATGTGGAGTAAAATCTATAAAATGTGTAAGTGTACATATTTACGCTATCCATTAACAATAACAAAAGATTTTCAAGTACAGACAAGAGATGAATATAATGATTTACATGAAAAGTTTCCATTGCTCTTTCTACCACAAACAATGTCAATACACATGTACATCTAATCATACATTGCCATTCATCATACTGAAATGAGATGAAAATGTATTACTAGATTGTTATGAATCCAGTTTTGACAACTCGCTTGTATACACAGCTACACTCTCTGGGTCAAATAGTACAAAATAAACTTGTTTCAGTGAACTTGTCATCACAGTAACAAAATAGTTACTAATGGCTCGTAGTATAATCTGAGCTGCGGTCTGCTTCGGGAAACCAGCACTGCAAGTACAAACATTTACAATATATGTAATTTGAAAATTGACACATTTACTCCATAATGACAAAATGTATAGGTCCATATTATACATTGTGTAAGTACCAGTTTTGCAGTTTGTGAAACTGTTAAATTTGATTTCTTTGTTTTTTGTTTAAAGCTACATTACATAATAAATGTATCATGGTATCAAACAATGTTTAATGAAGAAAACAGGAGGGTCTGGAGAAAACTACTAAACTTTGGAAGATAAACTATGATATCTTTCCAGTCTCTTGTTTTACCCAGAGATGGAGCCCAGACTCCCCAGAGGTGAAAGGATACACTGAATTCCACAGCATCGTTTAGCCTCTCTAATTTAATAAAGCAAAGGTAACAATTTCTCATTTATTGATTATTGTTTTAGGTCACTCCACGATTATTTCATGTATATGGTGACGGCATCTGCCTGATGCATTGCTTACAAATTTAGACCTTTGTAACAGACCCACCCAAAGCAGTGAGGGATCTTTTACATGCCACGCTAATCGTGACACGGGACCTCAGCTTTTACTGTCTCATCCGAAAGACAGAACACCGGGGTGCCCAGGGCGGAAGTTGAACCCAGGACCTCTCGGTCTCAAGCGAGCACCTTATCCACTAGGCCACTCCGGCTTCTCATTCATATCCACCTGTAATTGAATAATTCAAGTACAGTACAGATATGAATAATATGAGTAATTTTTTAATTTTTCCTGTATCTTCACAATAAATATTGTAAAATGAACAATTTTCTTGACATGATGTAAAGAACAAAAGAGCTACTTAGAGCAATAATCCTGGGGCTAAGGTTTAAGTCTTATACATATGTGTCATTCTGTTATCAAAATTTGGTTTTTATGCCAAGCATTTAATACAAAGCATTATGCAAACCTGCAATGACGATTATGACCATTATATTTCATTCTAATTTGACACAACACTACCAAAGTAAATGTCTAGTCAAAGTTCAAATTTAGAGTTGAATGATATATAAAAAGTTGAAATTTTAACAAAAGTTGTTATTTAAAAGCATTACACAAGTTTATAACTCAAATTTTGAAGAATACCTGAAATTAATCTTTTTAAAGCATTGTGCTATATACAAAGTATTCAATATTCATAGAGTTAATTAAGAGGGTGTTTTTTCTTTATACACACATACAATGTTGTATTAAGTAATGTTTCCAACACTGAAGGCATCTTTTATCACTGTACTTTCAGGTATTATGAGATGATACCTTATGTTGGTGTACATATCATATTCTAAATCTTTTCAATGTTTAATCTCTAACTACCTCGGAAAACTGACCAATATCTTGATAACATTACAATTACATATGTCAAGTTATTCACAGTTTCCTGTATTTGATTTTTATATCAAAATATCTTAGGTATGTTCTAAACTTTAAACCTAGTATTCCATGTAGCTTAATGAATGAAATATAAGGTTATAATAAGCAAACAATGAAAAAACAAGGATTAAAAGCATACAACATAATTAAAGAAAAAATGTCACACTATTCTATATGAGAGTTCCTTCTTACCGGCCACTACCAACTGATGGGAAAGCTATGGATACAAGATTTTTCTCATCTGCTAAAGCCAAGCAGTTCTTCACAGACTTTTCTAATAATTGCTGGGCATTATCAGTTTTCCAAGTTGGGCCATGCACATGTATGACAAATTTGGCAGGGAGATTATGGCCCCGGCATATGGCAGCTGAAGGGTATACAACAAAGCACATGAAAAACAGCAATTCACAAAATAGTGAAAATCTCAAGCTCTGATCTAACTCAACAGTACACCTTGTAACTGAAACTTCACATAATATTAATGTAGTATTTATCATGGATTGTAACACATGCAGTGTACACGCTATTCCATGTAAATAATACATTCTTCCAATTTCTTTATTGCACAACAACAGTTATGATTTTACATCACTGCTGATATCACAGTAACAAATATTGAGTATTATTTGACATATACAGGGGTACTGATTTGTTCAATGTTACCCGGTGAAGTGATGTTGAGTGAGATCATGCTTACCAAGGAGACTGAATACATAATACAACTTACTTTCCACTACCAACAGAAGGTATAGCTATTGACTTGATATTTTTCTCATCAGCTAGTGTAAGAATATTCTTCACTGCTTTCTCTAGCAACTGCTGTGAGTTGTTTGATCCCCAGTTTGGACTGTTTACATGAATTACAAATTTAGCTGGAAAATTATGTCCTGGACAAATTGCAGCTGAAATAGGATTTATATACTTACAAACATAATTCTTATAATTCTGTATGGTTTTTTTCTGAATAATCTTAAAGTAAATATCTGTATCTACTGTTATTACTAAAATGTTAATATATTGTATCCTAGGTATACCTCCAGCTGCATCTAAATTCCCATGGCTTTTACTTAATTCATCTACTTCCTTCCGGAATTCTTTTCCTCCTGCTTTTTCAATTGCAGAACCTAATAATAAACGGTTTGTATACTTTAGATGGAAGTGAAAAAGTGGATCTTAAACACAGTAACAGTATAAGCAGTGTTTTACAAAGTAAAAAGATTTGATTTTTTTTTTTATTTTTCTATCCATTAAATATGCACACTTGGAATAATATATCATGTCTATTCCTCACAAAATCCCTAACATTTCATTGTTTTATTTCAGATATTTCATGGTTTCTTTCCTCTATTCAATCTTAAGAAACTGACTGCTTGTTATTATTGTTCCACACAACCAATATGTTTAGCCCTGCCTATTTTCTTAAAAATACCTCTGTTATCACCTGTATTCTGAAAATCAAATTGCTTTGCCATTTGCATTCCTAATCAACAAAGCAGTCAATTCTTCAAATTCTTAACTAGTATCAATTTTCTAATCCTCTTTAATTTCATCCACCTGTTCGAGTCTCCCTCAGTAAATTTAATTCAAGTAAATGGCCTGTCTCTGAATACTGTTAATTAGAAACTGATTATTCTGTGCAGCAATTACATGTGTATGTGTAGTTATTTAAGATGATTCAATATTCAAGCACTCTGAAACATGTAATACTAAATACAACTTTTTCATGGATAAGAACTTTTCATTAGGAGGTTTTGTGGCCTACCAGTAGAAATTAGCACCTCTTTCAGGAGCATCTCCTTCAGGAGATTCCATGAGGAGATTAGCATCTCCTTCAGGAGATTCCATGGGGAGATTAGGTCCTCCCAATGGCAAGTTCATGTGTTTGCATGAGTCTGTATATAGAAAATGCTTATTATACATCCCCATAAAAATGTGGGCATATTAGGGGATGACCATTGGATTCTGAGGGGGGGTGGGGGGGCTGGCAAATTTGGTCGAGTCAGATTATCTATTTTCAGATATTTGAAGGGATAGAATATTTATTTCCTTATATCCTGGGACAGATTATTTATTTTCTTGACTTTTTTGCCCCCCAAAAAACTTGTTAGAATTGCATTGTAAAATATATGTCTGTAATAAAACACATGCTAATATAAAGTAAACTCAACAAATACCCGATAATATGCAAAAATTACTTTAAATTAATTGCATAGGTCTTTATACTATTAGTTTCTATAGTGAAGTGTATAATCTCTCTCAGTCTCTGGTATCCTGAGGGAGAATTTCTATTTATCACTATGGAAGGATTGGTGAGGAAATATTGCTGTTTTGGCTTCCTGTCCGATTGATAATATTTTATTCCTTTTTGACTTACTTTGAGCTATGACATTTAATGCAAAAAAAGCATTTCATAGTTATTTTTGATACATTTGACATACTGTTTTTTTCACATTTTTAACTTTGTCTTCACTACTTCTAGATTAAATCTGAGAAAGTGTGGTAGATATTAAGCAAAGATGTTCCTCGTGTACAATTTTACATGTTTTAAAAGTTTTAAGACACTTAAGAATTATGGCCATCTACAATCATTGTGCAATGTTTTAGATGTCTAAGGTCAACAACATAGGCCCATTTGGGACTCTTTTCACTTTTGTTATCATGTATGTTAAGTGAAGATACACATTTTTGTGTCTTTTACTTTTCTCATTTTAAAGTTATGTTTGCGTTTATTTTACATTTGAATAAATGTTTAAAGTCATTTGACGAATGTCCTTTTGCACTGATTTATATGAAACTTATAAGGAATGAAACACTGTCAATAAATATGGCCTATATAAATTTTGAAATGCACATGATTTAATTTAAACATCAACTTTACATGTGTGCTTAGGTGAGAGATGAGACAAATTCATTCAAGACCCCTTGTGACCACTCATTTGACATTAAAATATCTGTGTGTCTAGCATATAAATGAGGGACAGACAACACAAGGAGAAGTTGGGGAAAAAGATTGGAAATTGGCGGCAAGGGGATGTGAATAACGCTATTCCAAACAAGAATCTAAAGAGAAAATCTCTCAGAAAGCAGATGGTAAAGCCTTTGTCCCCTGTCTGCCCCTCAAAATGGACATGCAAACATATTTTTTAAAAAGCAACAATTCTATTAAGTTTTGTTGAACTTATTGAATAACATGATTTATCCACTGCTATAAATTCCACTGAAATATGAGTTATACAGTTGAACTACTACATTATAGTAGAGGGAGCAATCTGACAAGCAAAGCGAGCTGGAAAAAAAATCAACACATTTTCATAGAACATTCAGCTTTATATTGGCATGATCCGGTATATGCTAGTAGCCAAAATATTTATTTTCATTTCAGTCAAAGCCAGACTTTTTATTTCCAGCATTTTCAGGGTCAGAATATTTATTTCCAAAACAATGAAGCAGGCGTGGCCTAGTGGTATCGCGTCAGGCTCCTGATCGGGAGGCCGGGGTTCGAGTCCCGCTCTGGTCATGCCGGTGTCCTGTCTTTCGGATGATACAGTAAAAACCGAGGCCCCGTGTCGTGGTATGCATGGCACGTTAAAGATCCCTCACTGCTTCGGGTGGGTCCGTTGCAAAGGTCAAAATTTGTATGCCCCGCATCAGACAGATGCCTTCACCATATACGTGAAATATTCATGGTGTGACGTAAAACAAAAATCAATCAATCAA
Organism: Pteria penguin; assembly: GCA_035048485.1. Classification (NCBI taxonomy): domain Eukaryota; kingdom Metazoa; phylum Mollusca; class Bivalvia; order Pterioida; family Pteriidae; genus Pteria; species Pteria penguin. The sequence continues at coordinate 25,790,783 of CM068580.1, forward strand.
TCAACCAAAACAGTGCCACCACCACCCCTCTCAAAATCAAATGGTTGTCCCCTTATGATATACCACTGTTGTCCTTCTGTATGTCTGTCCACACCACCTTGTCCTAACAACTCCTCCTAGAGACTTGAGGGTATTTTAATGATATTTGGTATAAAAAAAGAGAAACTATATACAGTGATGCTCTATTAATATGGGCTCCGTTTATCCGGAAAATCCACTTTCCGGACAAGGAAGTGCGGGAACGGATTTCCCAAATGATATTTTGATCCAATAATCCGGCAATCCGCGTACCGAATCTGGACAGGAAAATACCGGTACGGAATTCCAAAAGTTTGTTAAATTTGCTCCGATAATCTGGACAAAAGTTTGCCTTCCAGACATAGCTGTAGCAAATAATTGCAGTTTGATTAATACAGAGGGCCACACTGTTTATCCCATCTCTGCGCTTATCGATTGTTTGTTAAACAGTTAAACGGCACGTTTACCTGGTCATCTACCTATGATATGTTAATTACCTATCCAATTAAGAATTGACCGTTTGGGGTGTAGTCAAACGTCATATAGCTGTCATTGATGAATGCTTTTTAAAAGTCAGTCTGTTCATGCTCACGACAGATATGAAGATTACTGTTATTTGAATGATAGTAAATAAAAGTGAATTGCCGACAGCACAGCTTACATTGTTAATCAAATATTGAGGCTTCAAATTGTAACCAATCTCTATGTAGCGTCATTCTTCTATCAGAGATCATTGATAACGTATAATTACTTAGTGCTAATCAGGACTCATTACATTATTTTGTAGATTAGTTTTATAGTTTAAGAAATTTAAGTATTTAAAACATGTACACTGTATAAATTTATCCGGACATAACTCCTTTTCAATGCTAAATTTGTGTAACAAAGCAGGACGTTAGATAAACACTCTGATCGTGAAAGAAGTGAAATTAGTCCAGCGTGAGGTACAGACAAAGGCGGCTGTCAACATTTAGATGGAGGACATTGAGCTGAAATAATCAAAAAGGTTTTTGAAGTTTGTCTGAAATCAATGCACAATTTACTAATGGAGTTAATATATTAAATACATAATAGATATATATTTCTTTGTATACAAATTAAACGCATTTAATGAATGTACATTTACTTGTGTTCTATCGTGTATATACCCTTTCTATCAGCAAGAAATTAGATTCTTAAAACATCTTATGTACTGTGATCTGATAATCCGGAAAATCTCTTTATCTGGAAAAATCTGCTGGGAACAAAGGTGTCCAGATAAACAGAGCATCACTGTATAGATGTGCATATTAGAAGGGGAATGCTGTCCAAAAACATTTACAGGAATTATGGCCCTTGGACTTTGATTTTCTTAAAATAACTTGTATTCGCAATTGTTCCTAAAGCCCTTTGAGGATTTGATGAAACTTGATACAAAGAAAGAATACACTATTAAGATGTGCATATTGGGAAGGAAATGCTGTCCAACAAATTTAAAAGAGTTATGGCCCTTGGACTTTAATTTTCTTTGATTTTTCTATGCAAAATACCTTGTCTTCAGAACTCCCCCCAAAGCCTTTGGAAAATTTTGTTGAAACTTCATACAAAGAAAGATCACACAATGAAGATGTGAATATTGAACAGGAATTTTCACATCTCCTCAAAATTTAATATAATTGTAATTGGTGTATTCATGAAAGGGGGTGTCAACATGGGAAATGAGGGATGCACAAAGAAGATCAATTAACCTACAAAGACCTGAGAAAGAAAACTGAACTACTTTACCAGTATCAAAGGTAATCTAAATTTTACAAAATCAGATTAGATGTTAAGTTCTAGTTTGTATGACACCCAGGATAAAAAAATATGGGTGTATCCTGTACCAGTTTAGCAGTGCCCTACTTTTAACCCAATTTATTTTGCTTAATGAATAGTGACTCACTTCCCCATCCACGTAAAAGTTGTTGATACTTATCCACTTCCCAACCCATGTAAAAGTTATTGATACTTACCCACACCCCACCCAAGTAAAAGTAACGTATTTACTTGAATATAATATGCACTTTTTTTAACCGATTTGACTCATCATTTTTTCACTGCATATTATACATAGGGTTAGAAATCTGGAACTTTTTTTCCATGGTTTTAAGCTTCAGTGGCGGATTTAGTGGGTACATGTGTCAGTTAAAGTATCTAAAGCTGTCAATCAAACCCATGAGACGTGAGAGATGTCTATTGTCTGTATACTGTCTTTTTCCCGTAGTGAATGCCCAAGGCGATAACAGGAGTAATGTCTACAGTGTGCCATTCAATGAACACGATAGAATATTCGTGCTGTGTTATTTAGCAATGCCTTATGGTTTCTGATTAGCAGATTGTAGGGTGATACATTGATTTAGCCTTGATTGGTTATCTGATAGTTATGCAACAGGTTAAACTACTTGACCGTAACGGCATGAGCAGCGACAGTTTGGATGACACTAATTCATTCATTCTTTCTTTATTTTGTCTTCACAAACATTGGCGATATCCGCGTAAAAATCGTGTAATATAGTAAACACGCACATTCATTCTAACGAGACCAAAAAAAAATTGAAGCAGTCATTTGGGACGAGGGTACTACTTAAGAAATTTGAAGTCTATGTGAGTTTGATTGTAAATGAAATGACAGAGAGAAAAGCATTGATATCACATAATGAATAAAGGCTGGTCATTCTGTACCGCTTTAGATAATAATACACGTTAAGCAATTACATTGTAAAAGGTATACGGCAAAGCAAATTCAGTTGACAACATCATCGATGTCATATACAGTTGAAACTCGTTATGTCGAAGTCAACAGGACAACAGCAAACATTTCAACTTATCGGGAATCCGAGATAAACATCAGTTGTTTATGTAACCATTTTCGATCATCCTTATTAACATATGAATAAACATGCATTGGTTTACTTGTTATTCTATATTTATTCCGTTTAATACACCTTTCTACCTACTAAATTCTAACTACTATCCTTTAACTTAATGACAAGATGGTAAATGAAGGAAAAAAATTAAAATCATATTTTCAGCTCTTTATATTTTTAATTCATTTAATAATTTACAAGCTGCGAAAACAATGCTGGCCTATTATCTGCACAAAATGAAGATGTTTTTACAAATGAGATTAGCATATCTTAAAATAACAAGTGCCAATGCAATCCAATTATCTAATCATCGTTGATAAGATGAAATGGCTTCATGGTCAAACAATCAGCCATTACTGTACATCCCGCTGGGATAATTGGTGGTTCTCATTTCTTCTACTTTTACTGCTGTGTTAATCAATTTATTTTGTACAAACATTGATACTTCAAGATAACAAGTGCAAAATATATAGAAAATGGAGTTTTGGGACTGTAAAATGCCTTTGACATAAGCGGAATTTCGACTTATCCAACTTCGACTTAACCGAAGTAAAATCGTATAGAAGTTAAAGTAAAAAATTCGGGACTTCAGCTTGACTTTAGATAAACAGAATTTCGACTTAAGCGACTTTGAGATAAGGAGTGTCAACAGTATATGTGCTGAAAATCTGGGTTACGTCTCACAGTCTAGCACTTTTAACGCAAAATTGACACTATGTTTCGGATTTTTCCCCTGCATATTATACATGGAGTTAGACCTTTTTTCATGCTTTTCGAGGTCATTTTAGGTGCGTATTATACTCGGGTGCATATTATATTAGAGTAAATATGGTAGTTGATACTTACCCACTTCCCCATCCATATGAAAGTTATTTGTACTTACCCACATCCCCACCCATGTAAAAGTAATTGATATTTACCCTCTTCCCCACTCATGTAAAAGTAGTTGATACTTACCCACTTCCCCACCCATGTAAAAATTGTTGCTTGTTGGATGAACTATTGCATCGGCTACTATCTTCACTACATCCCCTTGAATAACTGTCATCTGTAATACATTTCAAACTATTAATCATCACGTATTAAATCCATGACTATATATAAATGCATCATATTCATAGAATTTACTTCTGGTTTTGTAATTTTTTTTTTGGTTCAATATGATATGAATATACAATTATGACATTCGGACATTAAATACATCTTTAGAAATGTAAATATAAGACACAAACAAGATGTAATACATACAATTATCCTGTCATAGTAATTGCACATTTTTTGTATTTTTGTAATTTTGTACATGAGTAAATTTATGGACGCCTTTTCAGGTTTATTTGCAAAGAACTGTCAATTTGAAAATTTGAATAATTCATAAAAAAATTAACCACAAATACTTGGCTTCAAGATAAGAATTCAAAAGGGGGATGCACCCATTTTTGTAGTGTAATGGGACCCATCTCAAAATTACCTTTCATTTAACAGCGAGTGTATGTAAAAAAAAAAGACCAAGAAAAATAACATGTAAAGCCTGTTTAAAAAAATCTGCACTTGCGATTTTGACATTAATTTAATTAGAACCAGAAGAACTAGGTCTGGTTTAATCAGATTGGATATCAATTTGTACAATTACATTAATTGTGCAGATGTGATGTGCATATTTTAAAGCCAGTCATATCAAAAGGAGGGAAAGATGAATATACTTTAATTTTCTTATTAATATTATCAAAGTAATGACATACCTAGACATATTTACATGCATGTATCAATATTACAAAATTAAGTATGAAAAGTTATCCTTAAGAATGGACCCACCTTCTGTCCCAGGAATAGTTTCTTCTCTGAGAGAATAGTAAATCCTCCTGCTGACGTAGCAGACACAGCATCAGATGAAGGCTTGAACCCCTGAAATCACAAAATTTAATGCCATTCTTATGATACATGTATAAAAATGAATGTCCATTATTGACTTGAACTTCATTAATAAAGATCAACTAAAGCAAATGACACATGAATCTACATGTACATACACCTTGCACCCGCTACATGTACAACATCAAGAAGGGTCAAATCTCAACAAAATTTATCTAGGATCAAAGCAACTACCATGGAGTCATTGTAAGAAGTTTTATCAAAGTTCAACTTGTATGTTTACAAGGTAACATCTAAAAACATATTGAGAGATTTTTAAGATGTTAATCTCTCCTTTACATGCCAACCTATAAGCTATATCTCTATCACTAGACAACAAAGCTGGCGTGGCTCTGTGGATAATAATCAATCACTAGACAACATCCCTGAATTCTGAATAAGGAGTCAGATCTTTCTATCACCAAGCCATGATAATCTTATGATATCAAAGATCAATTTTGTTTTTCTCGAGAGCTATGTTTGACATTAACTACTATGAAAATATCACATACCTTTGGTGGTTTAATTATTTTAAGTTTGGCTGCCTTTGATGGTCCTGCCTTCACAGTAGCTTTACCTTTAGTAACACTAGGGGAAGGCTTCGGTGATGCAGGTGGTTTGGACACTGAAGGCTTGGGAGAGGAAGGCATCAAATTTTGGAATTTACCTCCCCTCTTCCTTAATAGTAATTCTGGGTGAATTCTAGGTAGAACGCCCCCTGAGGCAATGGTGACATGCTTCAAAAGCTACAATAATCAAAAGTTATATTAAGAACTAAAATAATTTATGCACCATAGAAATTGCTGTCTTATTCACATAGACACCAAATATCAAGACCATCATTAAAATGAACATCTGCTAAATATGCACAAAAATTCTTTACCTAATATCATAACTTTCCTTTTCTTAGCAGTAATATTTTTGCAGCACTTCGGTATACATTTATATCCCAGTTCATCCTAGAAAAAAGATCTTTCAAAATTATCTACATGCTAATTTACCTGGTGTAGTTCTTCATCATTTGCAACTGCCAAGAGAATGTGTCTTGGTGCTACTCTTCCCTTCTTGTTATCTCTTGCAGCATTTCCTGCTAATTCTAAAATTTCAGCTGAAAGTAATAAAATTTCATGTATGGACTTTTATTTAGAGAAATATGGACTTTAATTTAGAGAAATATTATAACATGTTTTTAACTGTTACATAAAATGTTACAACATCATCATCAATTAAACTACATGCAGATGACATGAAGCATTATCCAACATTATGGCATTACATATGCCATATCCAAACATACTATACATGTATGATAAATTTATAGTCATTTTGAGAGATTTACATTCCAAAGTTATGTGACTCTTTGCTTTTGTGGAATATTTATTGAATTTCACGACATCACAATACATTTGAGTGTTTGTTCGAGGTATGACCGAGGTGTAAAGTATTGTGACGTCATTTGATTTACAATTTTTGGTACATAAATGGAAGGATCAATTGTCTGTAATAGTCACAAATGCTTAACTACTCTCTCAATCAAATAACTTTGTCCTTTCTCATTTGCTCGATAAGAGCTGTATAAAATGGCATTAAACACTTATTCAAAACTGCAGAAGTATTCTAAATCCAATCTTTTAAATAAAGTCTAAATCATTTCTTTACAACTATTCTATATATTCATATATTCAATCATATATGTAAATGTATGATCAAGTCTGTTTTGTTCTATGGATGAGAAATATGGGATTCAATTAAAATACTCTCTGCACAATTTAGAAATGCTCCCCCTCCCCACAAATTAATTCTGTAAATGAAGTATCAACATGAGAATAGCTATGCACAAAATTCTGTAAATTTTGCTACAATACGAATTTTATACGTCACAGCATAGCTCCACTCCGTGTTTCTTATGCGCCCTGCTAAGTACACTATCCCTATAGATTCTATAGTCTGTTTCATAAAAGAATCGCCGTAGTGCGCGCCCTCTGTCGTCATAATGGTGCATTACTGTACAAATGTTAAAAAACAAATCACGACTGATGAAATACGAATTTCGAACTAGCATTGCAAGGATCAACAAATAACAAGTTTCTGAAAACTTGCGACTGCAATTTACAATAGATCAGATAAGAATTACGGCGATATACATTTTGAATTACAATGAACGAATAAAGCATTCACTTGTTGTACGTTTTACACGAACATCATCTTACATCTTCATTTTGTAAACGAACAGTTATGTACTACAAATATCAAAGTTACGGATTAACATTTTAATGTTTACAATGACCCAATAATGCATTTCACAACAACAAATACTACAACTACGTAGATAGGATATTGAACCCTTTGGCTTTCCATACATTTCTTTTGGAATCAACTTCATCTCCTTTGTATACTTGAAAAAATGAGGGAAAAGGGGGAAGGGTGTTGGGTTCTGAGTACACCTATTGCCTACAGCATCTAACCAATCATGCATCAACAAACACCTGCCCCATTATGCATTGATGAATGATTTTAATAATTTATTATTATTATATTTGCACGATGTTGAAACAAAGCATTCATTATATTAGATATGAACTATATATACCGGTGAGATACTCAATGACAGCTGCCATGTAGACTGGGGCCCCTGCGCCGATACGGAAATGATGGGTCATCCCTTTAAGGTACCGCTGCATCCTTGCTACGGGAAATAGTACACCTGCTCGTGTCGACTTGGACATCGCTTTCTTCTTCTTGCCTCCTCTCGCTGACATTTTGAATTACTAAGAGACGGTATACGATACAAAAAACGTCAGTATCAGCAGATTTTGTAGTACTAGCTTAGCCACCTACAAGTTCAGGCAAATAACAGGAAGTGAAAAGTACCGGGTTGTTCTTTTTGCTATTCTCACTCCCTCCGATCCAATGGTATTTCTCACGATCATCGATGAGACAAGGATTGCTGTCATTAGTCTGTGAGAATGAATTAATCCTTTAGGCCTGTTAACATATCTGATTTGAGGAATATCAAACATGTTATTTCCAATACATTGCCCGAAGTATGTCAAGGGAGGTAAAAGAGATTACTCTTAGTATTATCCATATACTACATGTTGTTACCAGTCTCAACTTGAGTGTTTTATCCATTTCGCAAAACAAAAATGTAATTTTTCATTCCAAATTGAATTCCTAAAAAGGTGTTTTCGTAAACTCCCGCCTCTCCGCCCATAAATGAATGGGATATTTTTCGTTTTCGTTTTGAACTTGCGGCTGAATACATTAAAAATGAAAATAATCGTAAAATAAGTTTCAACAAAAAAAGTCGACGGTTGCACTGTTCAGGAAAATTAGAGAAACGAAATAGTATGTCCCAGTATATACCAGTGAGCTACAAGTAGAACAAACATGTTCAAAGCAAACGCTTCCAGCGAGTCCGATTCCCCACTATTTTTTTAACGTGTTCAAATTAGGTATTTCTTATTCCACTTTAAGATATAATGTATTAAAACAGACAGAATTGCGACAAAGTTTTGAGTAATTGGTGTTGTTTACCGATAATTTTTGAAGCTATTTAAAATTGAAATAAAACTGTGGCTGTATTGTATTCAAGTTAATATCGGAAATCAGAAAACAACGATAGGTTCTCCGTGCTGACCAAAATGTCTCTCCAAACATGCATTCAATATATTTTTTCACCATTCTCTGTCTCATATCTGTATATATCTAAATCAAATAAAGACTTCCACACGAATATCTGTATGAAACTTATAAGCGAACCTATCCTCCTTCCCCCCTGGGAAAAAGGGTGAAATCGTGTTTAACCAACATAACCCCATCCCATGAAAAAAAGGCGAAATCGTGTTTTAAATAATGATCCTTGAATGTATGATGTGTCATTGGAGTGCTTGAATGTTTGATGTATCGTTGGAGTCCTTGAATGTTTGATGTATCATTGGAGTCCTTGAATGTTTGATGTATCATTGGAGTCCTTGAATGTTTGATGTATCATTGGAGTCCTTGAATGTTTGATGTATTATTGGAGTCCTTGAATGTTTGATGTATCGTTGGAGTCCTTGAATATTTGATGTATCATTGGAGTCCTTGACTGTTTGATGTATCATTGGGGTCCTTGAATGTTTGATGTATCGTTGGAGTCCTTGAATGTTTGATGTATCGTTGGAGTCCTTGAATGTTTGATGTATCATTGGAGTCCTTGAATGTTTGATGTATCATTGGGGTCCTTGAATGTTTGATGTATCATCGGAGTCCTTGAATGTTTGATGTATCATTGGAGTCCTTGAATGTTTGATGTATCATTGAAGTCCTTGAATGTTTGATGTATCATTGGAGTCCTTGACTGTTTGATGTATCATTGGAGTCCTTGAATGTTTGATGTATCACTGGAGTCCTTGAATGTTTGATGTATCATTGGAGTCCTTGACTGTTTGATGTATCATTGGAGTCCTTGAATGTTTGATGTATCATTGGAGTCCTTGAATGTTTGATGTATCATTGGAGTCCTTGAATGTTTGATGTATCATTGGAGTTCAAGTTCTCGGATAGTTTGTCTTAGGTATAACTCAGTATGTATACACTTCCACCAGTTTCAGATTCTCGTTATTCACACATTAAATTAACGATGAACGATACTCAAGACTGTGGAAACTGAAGTTATTGTTTGAAACAAACAAATTTTCCAAGCTACAATAGTGTGTCCCTCCCCGGCCGACTCGTAATTTTGACCTTCTCAATTGTCGGGCAGACTACAAGTTTGTTCCATTCAATCATTCAGAGCAAACTGAACAAGATTCACATTTTCACTATTTCTTCGCATAACGCCAGTTACTGCTTGTGTTTATGTCTTAGTTGTTGTTAGTGCCAGTCATGTGACACCAGTTACTTCCGTATTTTACTTTATATCCATTCAAAATTGAAAAATAAGGCGTTGTTTAACAGGTGCATGGTACGCCTGCATGTTGAATGACATAATTCCCTACCCCAGAGGACAGACCAAAGTATAAAACCCCCAAGGCACAAGTTCAAGTTAGACCCTTTCATATACCACCAATAAATCATCTGCTAAAATTATGTATCTTTCACTGATAGAGAAAAAGCGCGGACAAGTTTTCTGTGCCCGTCCATTTTCCCTACCCCATGGACTAGTTTGAAAGCACTTACACAGCTTCAAGTCAGACCCTTTCATTTATCACCACCAAATCATCTGCAGCTGTCTTGCTTAAGTAAAAGTGCGAACAATTTTTTTACCTTGCCCATTTTTCCCTACCCCAGGGACCAGGCCACTGTTTGAAACCCAGGCGCACAACTTTAAGTCATACCCTTTCATATACCACCACCAAATCATCTGCATCTGTCTTGGTTAAGGGGAAGAAGTGCGGACAATTTTTATCCCGCCCAGTTTTCCCTACCCCAGGTTTCAGAATCCAAGATTAAAATCCAGGTGCACAATTTCAAATCATCCGCTTTATACACCACCGTCGCCATATTATCTACATCTGTCTTGGTTAAGGAGAAGAAGAGCGGTCATTATTATTTTTTTTTTTTTATCCGTATGTGAAATTTTATACTCCTTTCCACTAAAGTACAAAAAATATAGTCAATGTTAACTTACTGAAAAATAGGTTAAATTTCAAGGTAAATATAAACTAGTCAGAAATCACTGTATATCAATACATGAGAAGAAAACATAAAGACATCTGACTGAGCCGTATGAAAAAAGTCATCACACACAAAAAAGCAACCATTAAGACATAAAAAGACATTATACCAAAAACAAAAAGACATTATACAAAAAAAAGACATTATACAAAAAAAAAAAAAAAGAAAAATTGTAGTGCAGTTGAGGCACCGACTCAGGACGGTCAATTGAAGTAACGTTAGTTATTCAATTGGTGTGGTTAACCGGTTTACGGGTCCACTTTCCCACTCATCACAACGGAAGAACAATTAAAGGACATATATCGAACAATATATAAATTATACTCTATTTTTGAGAGGCCTTAAACATGCACATAAGAAATGTATACCAATTGATAAAAAATTACTATTGAAAATATAAAAGTGACGTCAATTGAGCCTACCGTGCTTTGCTCGTCAGAAAGCAAGCTAAGGTCCTTGTTTCATCGGAGTCCTGACTCCGAACAGCCAGAGGGAACAAGGCTTAGGAGGTTTCGACAAGGCCCGTCACAAAGTCCCAACCGTCCTGTTAGTCAGAGTGCAACACCAGAAAAAGTCGGTAAAGAGCAGTAGAGGGGTTCAGTACAAGACTTATTATCTTAGCGATGAAGTTAAGGTCATGTATAAAAATCCCCAACCCTTACACTCAAAAGTTTTTTTTTCAAAAATCGGTCAAAATCCAAGGTCAAGGTCAGTAATTCAAAAGTCATGAACCCAAATTAAAGCCTTGACTACATGGAATCCATATTTGAAAAATAAACTCTCTATTCCTCATAGTTAAAATCATATATCCCGAGTAAAAGCTAGGTCTTTTTTTAAAAAATTTAAATGTACGTGATTTGATTGTTCTGCTGTTACGGTGAGTGGGAAGGTGGGCCCGTAAACCGGTTAACCACACCATTTGTTTGGCTTTCGTCAAATTAAATGACCATCCTAAGTCGGTGTCGTAGTTGCACTACAATCAAATATTTTTGTAATGTGTTATATGTTCTGGTATATTATTTATATTCATGTATTGTATAACTCCATGGTGTCTTCTGCCACATAACTGAGCCAGTAGCTCCTCTTTTCTCTTTTAAAAGTGGGTCAAAGTTCAATGTAAAGGCCACTATGTCAAAAATTATTGTATCAATTGATAGCTCTGGTCATGATGAATTTATATGTGGAATATCAAAGCCCTTTCTCTGTTGGTTCAAAAGATACAATTCATGTTAAGATTTAGATAAGCAGATTAAAGTGCAAAATTAAGGAACGCTTTTTCAATTTCACAGTATACTGTACCTCTAATTACACATGTATTATTGTTTCCAAGTTATTCAAGTTATTTTTTTTTCTTGCTAAAATGCCAAACAAATGCCATCATTTATTCAAACAAAGAGTCATCACATAATTATGGACAAAAAACAACATTTGTAATTTTTATTCTATGAAACATTTTAAGGTAACAACTATTTCTCAAAATACATGATAAAAGATGAGAGCAATTGATAGTTTTTACATCTGTGTTCTATTTACAGTCATGACGGCCATATTTACCAACAATAGATCGTTTGTAGAAAGTCTACCACCTCTCGTTCATACTAAGTATCAAAGCATTTTGCCTTGTAGTTTCAGAGAAGAAGAATTTTTTAAATTGACTGATCAGAATCTAAGAAAGCACCTGGCCTCATTTTGTTAATTGAAATGGAACATAAAGATGATTTTCAAGGATATTTCATATATCCTCTGTATCAAGTTCGCTTAAAATCGGATTGGTAATTTCAGCGGAGAAGATGAAAATATGAAATGTTTACGGACGACGGCAGACGCCAAGTGATGGCAATAGCTCACATAGCCCATGGAACTAAATGGACTAAAATGGAAATTTCATTTTTGCGTTCGTTTTGATGTTCAAGTGTGAAAAACCTAACCCCACGCTGACGCAAAACAGAGAAAACAAAAGTGTGGCCTCATATGTGTATTGCAGTCATTTCAGTAACATATTAAACTTTCAAATGAAATTAGATCGAGTTTTGAATAATGATGCAAACTGTTTTGAAAGAGCATAACATTTTGAGTCAGGTCACACGTTAATTACATCACCATAGTTCCATATTTGGAAAGAGTACATATAGATGCACACTTTGCAGATACTGAGGTGCATATTTTTATATAATTATTTAATGAAGTACAGGTTTTATTTACTTTCCTCTGTTTGGAATGTCAAAAACAGTCTGATAAATAAGTTTTATGTGTATACATTTTCCAAATAAGAATACAAGGGATACATGTGCATGCAGTTGAGTCGGAAATACATTTTTCATTTCATTGTTAAAATATATAACAATTCGACCTTTATTATACCAATCTGCAATTACTTTATTTACTGATTTTCCATCATTGTCCGATAAAAAAAAACTACTATTGTTGCGTTCACATAAAAAGTTAATTTCTCCACTAGCAAAATATATTAAAACAGCACTTGTAATTAAATAACAACATTAACTTAATGTTAAAGGTCGGTCAAGGACACCAGGGGCGTAGCTAGAAATATTCAATGTGCACGCAAAGAAAGATTCTCACGAGGCGCGCGCAGTTCTGAGAGGAGGATGGGATCAACCTCTCTTGCAAGTGGGGGTTCGAGGGTCTCCCCCGAGAAAATTTTGTAAAATCCAATGCAAAGTCGTGCTTTTTGGACTACATCTTGATAAAATTGAAACTATTTTTGTCATAAGAAATGACGTTTAATATAGAAGAATATATGTCGAACACAATAAAAGCTGAAATTTGAATCAACCTCTTAACATAACAAGTTGAAGATTAATGTTTTCACAAACTGTCATATGATATGGTAAGCCGGCGAGGCCTAGTGGTATCGTGCTGGACTCCTGCTCTGGCCATGCCGGTGTCCTGTCTTTCGGACGAGACAGTAAAAACCGAGGCCCCGTGTCGTGGTATGCATGGCACGTTAAAGATCCCTCATTGCTTCTGGTGGGTCCGTTGCGAAGGTCAAAATTTGTATGCCCCGCATCAGGCAGATGCCGTCACCATGTACGTGAAATATTCGTAGTGTGACGTTAAACAAAAATCAATCAATCAATCAATCATATGATATGGATGTCTTTGAGTCACATTTTAATTTTTTTTTTTGTCCCTGTGATGTGCACGCCATGGCGTGCTGGCGTATAGGCAGCTACGACCCTGGACACTTTAATATAGACTGCCTTTCATCTTTCGCCTTAATATTCACTATTGAATATTCGTGACTGATAAGCCATTTGGCTGGATTATCTGTACATTGTATTCTGTGTAGTATATATTTCATATGTTAAACTTCCTTGTTTATATATTATACAAGGTATATACTTCCTGTCACGTTGATAAACATTATTATTAGTAGTAGTATTTATTATTATTATTATACTATTATTATTTGAAGTCAGGTGACACAATTGTCTGTATACGGTACATGTGCTAGATTAGAATCTCGTTCTAGTTCTTCAAGCAATCTTGTCCTTGTAGTATCCATTTGACTTCACTATAAATTTCAAGTATTTTAGTGTAATTATTCACATGGTAGTCAGTGGCGGATTTAGAGGGGGCGCTTTTGGCCACATATTTACTAGTAAAATCCAGAGTAGTGTGGCTAATACACATGTGGCACCCCCCCCCCCTTTTCGGAAATCCTGGATCCGCCACTGGTAGTTTACTGATGATGTAATGACTGCCTTTCTTTCCCTCTTCCTTATGTCATGTTTTAATCTTTTGAATTTAGTCGGGGAAGTTGTCATCTTTTTAAACATTATTTACAATCCCAAGTAAATTGAAAAAACAAAATAATAAAGACACGACATCTCCTTCACTTTGATATTTATGTTCAAGTCAATAACAACTAGAGCTGTCCGAACGGGACAAATACCCCCCCCTTTTTTTTTTTGCATGCAATGATTCATCCCAAAATAAATCACTGGTATAAGTGTAATAGATTTCCCATTGTACATTTTAAGGTAAAATGAATGAAAACAATTTGGTTTGTGTGCATTCTGACTTTGACCCTGTAGATATGACCTGTGGTTCAAGGTCATGACACACCCTTGGGTCATGAACAACAATTTTGTAAAATTTGATCTCCCTTCAAAGTAAAAGGAAGAAGTTATGGTCCGGACAAGTTTCATGGACAGACACACAGACGGACAACACGCTGCGTACAATGTGATACACACATTTGGATCACGGAAAACAATGGTGTGAAATATTATCCAGATCTTACTTAGCAGTAATGAGCTATGACATATACAAGGATTTTAAAAATGCGTGCACTATGACCTTAACCTTGGAGATATGATCTTGAGTCAAGGTCATGATACACCTTTGGGTAATGAACAGAAATTGTGTGAAACATTATTGAGATCCAACCTGGAAGTAAGAAGTTATGGCATGTACAAGGATTTCGGCTTTGTGTGCACTGTGACCTTGACCTTGAAGATATGTTCTTCGGTGGAGGTCATGACACATCCTTGGACTTGAACAACAATTGCGTGAAATGTTATCCAGATCCAACTTTACAGCAAGGAGTTAGGGCCCGGACAAAGATTTTGACAACTGTACACTTTGACCTTGACCTTAGAGATACGACCTTGAGTGAGGGTCGTGACACATCCTTGGGTCATGGACAACAATTGTGTGATATATTATCTTAATCCATTTTGGCAGTAAGAAATTATGGTCCGGAAAAGGATTTTGGCTATGTATGCACTGTGACCTTGACCTTGAAGATATGACCTTCGATGGAAGTCATGACACATCCTTGGACTTGAACAACAATTGCGTGAAATGTTATCTAGATCCAACTTTACAGCAAGGAGTTATGGCTCGAACAAGGATTTAGGCTATGTATACACTGTGACCTTGACCTTGAAGATATGACCTTGGGTCAAGATTATAACACACCCTTGGGTCATGGACAACAATTGTGTGATATATTATCTTAATCCATGTTGGCAGTAAGAAATTATGGCCCGGAAAATGATTTTGGCTATGTATGCACTGTGACCTTGGCCTTGAAGATATGACCTTGAGTCAAGATCATGACACACCCTTTGGTCATGAACAAGTTCTGGTCCGGAAAAAAATATTTGCTATGTGTGCACTTAGACCTTGACATTGAATATATGACCATGGGCCAAGGTCGTGACACCCCCTTGTATCATGTACAATAATTGCGTGAAATGTTATCCAGATCCGACACAGTAAGGAGTTATGGCTGGAACAAAGATTTCGACCAAGTGTGTACCGTGACCTTGACCTTGAAGATATGACCTTGAGTCAAGATCATGACACACCCTTTGGTCATGAACAAGTTCTGGTCCGGAAAAAAATATTTGCTATGTGTGCACTTAGACCTTGACATTGAATATATGACCATGGGCCAAGGTCGTGACACCCCCTTGTATCATGTACAATAATTGCGTGAAATGTTATCCAGATCCGACACAGTAAGGAGTTATGGCCGGAACAAAGATTTCGACCAAGTGTGTACCATGACCTTGACCTTGGGGATATGATCTTGAGTCAAGGTCATGGCACAACCTTGGGACATGTACAATACTTGTGTGAAATATTATTCTGTAAAATAATCCAAACTGGCAGTAAGGTTATGGCGCGGACAAGGATTTTGGCTATGTATGCACTGTGACCTTGACCTTGAAATATGACCTTGGGTCAAGATTATAACACACCCTTGGGTCATGGACAACAATTGTGTGAAATATTATCTAGATCCGATAAGGGGATAAGAAGTTATGACCCGGAAATCATTTTTGCTATGTGTGCACTGTGACTTTGACCTTAAAGATATGACCATGGGTCAGGTCATGACACACCCTTGGATCATGAACAACAATTGTGTGAAATATTATACAGATCCGACAAGGGGATAAGAAATTATGGCCCGTACAAATGTGAACAGACTGATAGACGGACTGACAGACAGTCAGACAGACAGGGTGATTCCTATATACCGCCTCCCCCCACCCGGAGGGTATAATAATCCCGAAAGTAAAATCAAGTTTAATTCATGAGTTACAGATTTTCCCAGTTAATTCAGGGAGTTTTCAGTCCAGCTCAATCAAGAACATGTGCATTATTACATAATACAAATATTGTCCATAGTGATATCAATGTAAAGTTTAGGGGCTTCTTTTTTCTTAACAATATACACACTATTTAAGTACTGTATACTTACTGAAATAAACCCACAAAGAATATTACTGTCCGCGCCACTCACTTTGTAAACCGAAAAATCTGGATTTTCACTTATTTATCTTTAAAATAGTTTTACAAAATTAATATCAATCGACAGATCTTGTTTAGTCGTAACTTTTGGTGTATGCTATATGTTTCTATGAAGAAGCATTCGTATTTTGATAGGGAAAAAATCATTTTAGATAGATGCCATATACTTCTGTTGCTACCACGTGGTTAGATGTCATATACCGGTACTTGTGTTGTTGCTGCCATGTGGTTATATAACATATAACTCTTTGCTGCTATGTAGTTTGATGTCATATCTAGTTGTGTTGCTGCCACGTGATTAGATGTCATATAATCATGTTGCTGCCACGTGGTTAGATGTCATATCAGCTGCCATGTAGTTAGATGTCATATACCTCTATTGCTGTCACGTAAATAGATGTCGTATACTTCTGTTGCTGTCACGTGGTTAAATTTCATATTCTCATACATAATCGGGTTCTAATAAATACTTACAAATATGTTACCAATGATTAAATCGAGCAGAGGTATTTTAAGTCCAAAAACTGCCCCTAGTGAGTGATTTCAAATTTAATTAATATAATGTAATAATTTTCTCTTGTCACAACCGAATTTTATTTAATAGCACGATAATTATTGTTATACAGATTGGTCGTATCATACTTTACTGGTCGATCCTGACAAAGGTATCTGATACAAATTCCAGATCAGTTGATGAAATGAACTAGTGGTGTAACGGTATTGAATAAGTTGGATGAATTGTTCATTCAATATTGCAATTACCGAAATGGCTTTGCCTTTCAAAATACCAGGCAAAGATGAACACACAAGTCCACCCGCCATCATCCACTTGAAGCGATTGGTATGTATTTGACTTACGATTACATCAATTTATTGTTATTCCCTTCGCCAGATGTGAAACACCTTAGAACATTACCATGTCTACATTAAGTTTACATTATGAGATCTAAACGCACAACTTCATGTTTATAGAAGATACACTGATCATCTTTGTGATGTGTTCAATATTCATAGATAAGTTCATAGTCTATTCTGACACGTGATGGAAATATGTTTTAGGTTTGTACTTTGGTGGGGTTTTGGGGTTTTTTTTTTTCAAATTCATCAAACAGACAGCTTAAACACTTAAGAACACTATTGCTTGACAGTTTTGTGAAATAAATCATTTACTGATACTAAAATTGTTCTTACATTACTATGATTTGATGATGCATGTAAATCTATACCATTATATTACCCCTGAATGTTTTATTTCAGGATCCAGATAACAGTAATACAATCCACGCCAAGTCCCACAATGCAACACAATAGTGTATATTACTACTCTGAGTTGAATGTAGACGGTCAAAGACAACAGATTGCCAACAGTTTTTGGGAAGTACACATGTAAATCACACACATGTATATACGTCCACATAGTCTCAAATCTATGGAACGCCAAATTAACATATCTTCAAATAATTGTACCTATCTTCAAATAATTGCACCTATCTTCAAATAATTGTAACTATCTTCAAATGAATTGAAGATAGGTACAACTGAATTAAAGATACGTGTAAATGAATTAAAGATAGGTGTAAATAATTATACCTATCTTCAAATAATGGAACCTATCTTCAAATAATTAAATTACAACTATCTTTAACGGAATTGCACCTATCTTCAGTTCAATTAAAGATAGGTTCAATTACCTATCTATAACTCATTTGAAGATAGGTATAATTGATTTAAAGAAAGGTGCAATTGATTTGAAGATAGGTATAATTGAAACATATCCACAAAGGATTTGAAGATAGGTATAATTCAATTATACCTATGTTCAATTCGTTTTTGAGTTATTGAAAATAATGAACTCTCCCTTGGAAAGAGATGTAAATGAATTAAAGATAGGTGTAAATAATTATACCTATCTTTAAATAATTGAACCTATCTTCAAATAAATTACACCTATCTTTAATGGAATTGCACCTATTTTCAATTCAGTTAAAGATAGGTTCAATTGAATTATACCTATCTATAATTCATTTGAAGATAGGTATAATTGATTCAAAGACAGGTGCAAATAATTTGAAGAGCAGTTATTATTGTCAATATCGTGATAATTAACGATAGGTTCAATTCAATTGCACCTATCTTTAATTCAATTATACCTATATTTAATTCACTGCATTTGTACCTATCTTCAAATCAATTGTACCTATCTTCAAATGAATTAAAGATAGGTATAATTGAATTAAACCTATCTCTAATTCATTTGAAGATAGGTATAATTGAATTAAACCTATCTCTAATTCATTTGAAGATAGGTACAATTATTTGAATATATGTTAATTTGGCGTTCCATACAAATCTGGCTTTGGCATTTTGTTATTACAGCAGGCGATTTGTACGCTTTGACATGACAATGGAAAGTATGAACACCACATTGGATGGATTTGGACTACAGTTACAGCCATTATAAGTCATTTTAAGAGGAAATCTAAGGTCATCGGGTCATCACTACGATTGACCAATCGTAGCCTCGATATAATCTGTTAGTGTTAATTGTGGTCAAAACTTTTCATTATTCCTTTCCTTTGAAATGCTAAAATTCACCAATCTACCAATGTCATTATAGACATCATATAGGGAAGTTATTAATAATCATGACGTGCGTTAATAAAACCCAGAAGAGGACCTATTCTCTTTGATTTACATGGTCTTAATAATATGGAAATTGCATTAAAGTTAAAAACATTACTTAGATAAAATTTGTACGAATTTTTAGTCCTTATTCAACAAAGGTCTATGCAAAGACATGAAACGACATAAATTAAGGATACCCGTATGTAGAATAATCAGATTTATTCCATTAAAATTAAAACAATATGTTTATCATTGGTTAGAGAGAAAGCGAAGTAACTTTTTTCATCGACAAACGTTTTTGATATGTTTAAAATTTTAATCCGGGCAGTATGTGCTTCACACGCACCGCAAGTAAACTACTTTACCACTGATGTTTCAGAAGGAAACATCTTTCATGATATAAAGATAAAACGAACTCTTAGCAAGCTTAAATTATTAGACTTGTTGTCGATTACCCACAAGCTCGTTAGTGGTAAGGATGTCGGTATGTCAAATGCAAACCAATGAACGGTAAATGCTAATCCAATGA
This sequence comes from Pteria penguin, assembly GCA_035048485.1. Taxonomy (NCBI): domain Eukaryota; kingdom Metazoa; phylum Mollusca; class Bivalvia; order Pterioida; family Pteriidae; genus Pteria; species Pteria penguin. The sequence continues at coordinate 25,810,700 of CM068580.1, forward strand.
AGTAACAGATTATGAAAATCAACGACACTTGACACAAAAGGGAGTATACTGTTTTAATTGAACCTTTTCAAAATGAAAAAAAAACATCATAGCATGTAAATGCATGTATATCAGTATGCATAGATAACGTGCATATTCGAGGAATCGCCTCGAGTATGGTCAGTGTAAATGTTTTTCGAACACTCTGGAACAACTCTTGGGACATTTGAATACAATACATTTAACGAGAACAATACTGCATTCTTTAAGATTGCAGACACGTAAAACTCATTTCAACACAATCACGTAAAAGCAATTCTTTTCAATATTAATAGTATCTTTGGCATTCATTTTTTCAGTATTGTAATATGGAGTTAGAATAGATTAAGGCAGGACGAAAGACATTAACGTATGAAAACTTAGAACATTCTCAAATGATCACATAATTCAATGTACCAGTGCTCAACAACTATTGCTATAACTTGGCGACATCAATGTTAAGGAATATAGATAAAATAGCTACCACAAATAATGTGATCACAATAGACGCAATACACAGTATCTTTACAATCCGTCCCAACTTCCGGGCTTGTGGTGTGTTTCCTTGTATGTATTCGTTATCAGCCTGGACTGAAACAAAGAGACAAAGAATTCATTTACGCTGATATGTCAAATGTTTATCTGCATTCATCATATAAATATTGCGAGTCTCTCCTCCAATGTGTACGCAGTACTTCATCTTCAGATATTTATTATGTATGTAAATAAAGCGCTGATACAAACTGCTACACAGCTTTACTACAATGAGCACTACGATTCACGTGCTTCACTGTATAACATTAGTAGTCAAACTTGAACTTGTACTACTCGATTATTTGCAAGAAGATATCGATCGACGACAGACACATTGGAGCGTCTTACCACTTATCTGAATCGAGGATCGAATCCAGAGTTGACACAAATAAAAAAAAAATAGCGCATGTAGTGGGTTGTAGTGCAGCGGTTTATTCCTAGACAGAACTTGGTCAGATGTATACGTACATATGACGTGTTTCTTTAGAAGCGATGGATTTTCTTAATGCGTGTCATTTTTGTGAAGAGGAGGTTCGAAATCCGGATTTCTGAGACGAGAAGAACAGTCAATGTGCCTGCTGAGAGGTGATGGTATTCTCCGCCAACAACAGTCTCCATACACGTGAAATGACACTGCTGTGTCTTTATCCACATACAAAACCAGAAACACATCCATTAATGCCATAGAGTTCAAGTAATTATATAAACACATGCATATATACTTACATGCCATTACCATGGCGATGATGCCAATCAGAGGATTGAAGAATATGGTTGTGCAAATAGCTAGCCACATATTGCTAGGGGGCCTACTCTCCAAAACTGGGGTGTCAAAAGTATCTCGGTTCAAGGCATCAATGGAATTCAAACGTTTTGCTTCGCGCTTCTTGGCGTCATCACACTTGTCATTCACACTTAACACAATTCCACCCGATTTTTCGATGTTGTTCTCAATGTTTTTCTGAGTGTCAGTAATCCGGGTACTTTCACGTAATTCGATGACGTCATTATTTTTTCCATCACTATTCTTTGTAGAAGTAACCATGGTTTAACTAAAACAACCAGATGGGGCTCGCAAATTATCTTATTCTATGCAGTATAAATGTCTTCCATAGTTCACTTAATTTAATTGCGTTTCAACGTTAACTTTCGCAATGCTTTTTCATGCCAGCACAATAACAAACGAGTTGAATATCGAATTCTGAAGTCTTTATGCATCTCCTGTCTAGATGAAGAATTTTCTTTTCGTGCGTCCACTTCAGAACATTACGGTCTTATGGAAACCCCAAATCCCGAGGGAGATACGCTTTGAGTGGATTTATCTATTTCATTAGCAATGATGAAAATGAAGTCCCGTATTTCAACACAAAATGTCAGTTTTTCTTCAAACATGCATTGCTTATCATGTTATCATAATCCTTTTGTAGATAATAGGGAATTCCAATCATGTCTGTCTTCATAATCCACTCAAAAGAGAAAATCACTCCATTTTCACCACATCTATACACTTCAATTTTTGTACTTAGTCATTTCACAAAATTTAAATCTTGTTGATTTGCCAGAGCTGATAGCTGGGCGAGATAAGTTTGAAAACACGGTTCATAGAATCTTGTACAGAAGGCTATCTGACGATGATTGCAAGCTCAAAGTACACGCCGATATTCTGACGTAGAAACAGGGGTTAGCAATAAAGACCGTGAAAAAGGTGCATTAGTGAGATTGGATGAGTGAACATCTTCGCACTGATGGGTTTCTGCCACTGGACACAGTGGCGAAGTTACGGCATTATGTTAATAGACAACGTACATAATGCTGCTCATTAAATAGATGAAGGATCTGTGGTTAATTATGGCCAGAATACAAAAATCAATTAATGACGTATATTCCTTACGGACGTGTCAAGTTATTATTATTTCATGATTCAGTGATGCAAAGGGACTACGGACAAGACAAACCTTTCCAGGGTCAAGTTTTACACAAGTCAGAATATTTGTATTGATTGATTGATTGAATATTGTTTTACGTCACTCCACGATATATTTCACGTATATTGTGACGGCATCTGCCCATGATGCATTGCATACAAATTTAGATCTTTACATCGGATCCACCCGAAACAGTGAGGGATCTTTTACGTGCAATACATACCGTGACACGGAACCTCGGTTTTTACTGTCTCTTCCGAAAGACAGAACAACAGTGCGCCCAGGGCGGGAGTCGAACCCGGGATCATGAGCCGATGAATATTTGTATGGGTATTTTTGTGTAGTAGTATATGAATTATAATAATGAAATGTATTATATATATATTTAAATCAACATGGTCCCAACAATTTCGTCGTATTTGACATGGATAGATACATCTCAATTTCTCTTGGAATTCGCCCCGTGATCCACAAAGCGGTAGGTATACCCAAATGCTTCCACACCGTATGCAGATAAATGTGTGAACCAGTACAAAATGCTTCCACACCGTATGCAGATAAATGTGTGAACCAGTCCAAAATGCTTCCACGCCGTATGCAGATAAATGTGTGAACCAGTACAAAATGCTTCCACACCGTATGCAGAAAAATGTGTGAACCAGTACAAAATGTGAAAAAGAACTTGTAGGTTTTTAAATAATGGCTATCATATGCTGCTGCAGTAACGTTCAATACCTATGACCTGGTACGTAGTTTCGAGATATTACGGTGCCATTTATAAATCTATAGAATATACATGCAATAACTTCCACCAGAGCCCCATGCGCCGCATTGCCTTCACAGATTCCCTTTGTGAATAAAAAACATTTATAATATTCATGCGCGGATCAAACAGTATGAGACAGTACCTAATATTACTGAGTCGTTTATCCATGCGCATTGAAGTAAAATATAATTGTGATCAGGCAAATGTACACATTATAATAGTCAAGGAAGAAAAATGCTAAAACGTGGTAGTACATGTGTAACACAAGAGGTGTTGAGAACAGTATATCGTAGTTGTACGTCTGTGCCGTTTCCGTTACAAAGAAAATTAACGAAACAAAACCCGCGAATGAAAATATTATAGATAGTGGCGTCATGACATCTTATAATTATACTGAGAATAGACAATAATAATGTTAGTCAGACTGGTGACATGGAAGCAGAAGGCACTGACTGACACAGCGCTGGAATTGGGGCACGGATTGGTTGCAGTGCAACCACGAGTTTAACCACTACACCACATTTGTATTGAAATGCAGATGAGTAGCCGGCTATACATATTCTTCTGTAGAAATACGTTAATTATTTAAATGGTGAAACAAGTTTTTGTCCTCCACGACTGATATGTCAAAGCATACCTTTCTTATTCACGATGTAATGCGACGTGCTAAGTATACATGGATAATGTTCTGATTACTGCCAATGCATAAGACGATGTGTTTATTGTATTCAGCAATTGCCTTGCTATATAACCACATGTGTTATCAACTTGCGATATACGTTTAGATATACTACATGTGTTCTGGGTTATTTCTTTCGCAAGATCTATATATTATCATATTGAAGTAATCAATACCTGTCGATAAGTAAACTAAAACATATTCATTACATTTTTGTTTATGCAAGTCAGAGATCACAAGGGTAATCGAGGGATTGACTTTTTATAAAGATTTCCCTCTTGAGTCTTATCACTGTGTATATCATCGCTTCTGACATTTGAAAATAACAATTAAACCAGAAAATAAACATATGGTATGACATATAATTTAATAATATAACATACAAATTAAATTAACATGGGAGCAAACAATGTTACAGAGTACTGATTGCAGAAGGGATATGATAAGTTATTGCATGGCTGTTTACTCAGAACGTTTACAGTAACGGAAAACTTGTTAGCGTACAAAGTGGGGGGGGGGGGGGGGAGAAAAGGCCAGTCGCAGACAGGACTTTCTGCTAACTCTGGGAAAGTTCAGCTATCTGGGTTATTACGATTATTACGCTCCTCGCCTGCCAGAGATTCCAAACTATGCTGACCAGGGCAATTCGTATACATTCAGAACAAACACACTACCAAAACATCACATCACACCCCAACACCCCTTTATAGCCCCCCCCCCCCCCGGAAAAAAGGGTGAAGCATAAGATGCCCTGGAAAAATGGGCCCACCTAAGGAATTCAGTAAGGGCCACATATTTATTTATCTTGAAAACAGAATTTCACCGGGGAACAATTATCCCAGTTTTCAAGAAATACCCTTCTAATGATAGTGTCATCTTTTCCTCTTCTAAAAACCGTGTTCAGCTTTTTGTATTACATGATACTGAATATAAGAACTAGCTCTCGTCTGTAGGCATCAACATTTTGTGCTTTTGTTCACCATAGTGTATAATGGAACCGTTCAAGTGAATTTTTAACAGTCCAGCTGCATAGATCCGAATGAAGAGAGGTATAATGGGATGTCTTAAGAATTGTTGTTGTTGTTTTGGTTCCATTCCGAAATAAAAGTTTGGACAAGTTACATTGTCGCAATCCCCGGGTTATTGAGTCCGTCTCCTCCCTTAAACACGTGGATGTCTCTGCCCGATTACGCTCGTTTCTCATGAATATTTATAATGTACACATTAATTCTCTTTACCAATAAAAAGTTTCGTTTAATGATTTAGTATATATGTAATAGCAGTGCCCAGTGCCCAGTGCGGAGAAACAAAGTGCTTTAATCAGCTTTATGTTATGAATTGGTAACGTGAGATATACCGCTACGTGCCATTGGACAAAGTTTTCTGGCAAAATCTGTCAGATATTGCCATAATTTGTCAATTAGGGCTCATTAATATTCATGAGAAGCGAGCGTAATCGAGTGGAGACAGTCACGGGTTTGAGGCAGAAGAGCGAAGGGCGCGGACTCAGTAACCGTGGCTTGCGACGATGGACAAGATAATGACGTCTTTTTTAACTTTCTGCACATTTTCGAGTAATTTCTTTGATTTTCACTTTGTGCATTATTTATTTTGCGTAAATGTTGGGAATGTTTTCCGATATTAAGGAAATAATAATATTGTAAGGAATTTAGTTGCAAAAATAATTTTTGATATTTGAACTTTTAACTGTCCATGGCGTTGTTCTGTTCTATAAACGGATAAATTATGTTGAGCATAATGGAATATGTCATTTTTACATGTATTATGAAAAAGGTTAATCTTGAGAAAAATTCTTATACGTTCTAAGAAATTTCGTGGAGATACATCATTCATTTTACACAGAAACGCTATACGCATACGATGAATGAAGACTTTATAATTCTTGATTATTTTATTCTTTGATACTAGCAAATACTTCCATTTTTTCGTTTCTTATGTGAAACTTTTTAAGACCTCTCGTCTTGAGAAGTCTGTTGATCCTTATTCTCTGTATGGAGGATTATTTATAAATTTTTAAATGCGTGTCCTTTGATTGTGCTGCTTTTACGGTGAGTGTGAAGGTGGGCGCTCGTAAATCGGTTAACCACAGCAATTGAGTGACATTTGTCACTTTAATTGACCGTCCTAAGTCGGTGTCGTAACTGCAGTACAATCGAATATTTTAATGTCGTTTTCTGTTTTTCCTTCACTATTATCATATTTATGTGCATATCCTTGGTGATTTTTGTCATACAGCTTTGTCAGATGTCTTCTGTTTTTCTCTTTGGTAACAAATTCTATAATGTAATCTGGATACTACAAAGTGGAGAAGGGATTCTATGCTAGGACCTCTGTTCGTATTCTGTATATTAAATCTCATGTCGTTACGTCTAACGTGTTATTATTATGTTAATTAATATGAAATATGTATGCTCTAACGATTGTGATATTATTATATCTGATACGTCTTAAAATGATGCAGATTCCATTTCCTTTGGTGTGGTATGCATTTTAGCATCGATTCTAAGAAACCCAATTATTCCAGTATGTCTATGTCTCTGATTATATATCATGCTAATTCCCTTCCCCCTTTATTGCATTTTTCTAACCCCATCTCCCTAAATTCCGGATAATAGAGGGGAAAAATTCTATACCAGACCCGTTTTTGCCGAGGGAAAACCATACTGGAATCTTGTAAGGGGAAAATCTATGCTAGACTGTGTGAAGAATATGTGTGTGTGTGTGTGTGTGTGTGTGTGTGTGTGTGTGTGTGTGTGTGTGTGTGTGTGTGTATCTGGGGTCTATGCTACAACAACAACACCAACTTTGTAAATGGCAGAGTAAAAACCAGACTGGGAATCGCGACCGGCATTTTCCGAATACTCTGTAGACGTTTACTTTTAAGCTACCCGAGGCGACGACCTAAATCGTTACATTTGAACAGAGACATATATGTCTCTGATTTGAAAACGAAACAGAATTTGAAAATCCATACCGGCTTAGGTAATGTCACATGTTAATTTATGAGATCACCTGAGGATGTGAAGAAGTATTTTTTGTAAAAATTTATTTACCCCCCTCCAAGAAAATTCCAAAATTGAAATGACCCATATCATTACATTTGAAAGCGAAACACAATTTGGAAATCCACACCGGTTAAGGTAATGTCGTGTGCTAATTTTTCAATTTTCTTGAGGTGGTAAAGAAATAAGTTTTGTAAATTTGTAAATACAACACATAAAATTCAAAAATCGAATTCTGACACTAAACACACGTAAACAGATTAACTAGCACATATTGTGTGCTCCGAGCAATGCTGACGATGACCTCATTACCGACACCACCGCCACCAAGGTCAGGGGCGTGACATCTAGCTCCTTCATGTTGTGACATCGTACAGTTTGACGCAGTTTTCATTTTTCTGTATAAGAAAGAACAGAGACAGATGACTGTCAATACCCACAATTACCGGTGAGCTAATATTGTCCTTTCTTGACAAGATTATTCGAATGAGAACTCCTGTACTGTCTATATAGTGGACATTGTCCGAGGCACAACCACAAATAAATGCGTGACATTTGTTGTCTACTGTTATTCCGCAAACCTCGCCTAAATCTTCACTCCTGTATTTGAACTCCTTGTATCCCTTAAGATCAGTGCGCATGACATACTGGGACCGGATGTTGATGAACATTTTTCTGTGCATTTTAGAAATATAGAGATACTGTATCATTCCCGACATAATAATGGTCGCTTGCCGCTTTCCCATGATATCAAAAAAGCTGGCTACACTTCCGTTTGCTGTTACTATCTTGTCTTCAAAACAAGAAACATGAAAACATTCCGTGTCGATGTCGATCGTAGAAGTCTCGCTAATTCCAGTTTCTGTAATGTCAAGGAGAACTATACGTTTTGCGGCACCAGTCGAAACCGCAAGTGTACTTTCACTCAGGACTGTGATATCATATGCTTTGTCATTCAGTTTTACCTTATGTATATGATTACCCTCACTGTCATAAACATGAATAGTCGACGTTAGGTCCAATAAAACTATTTTACCCGACGATATCATGGATGCAGAATGAATGACACTGTCCGGCGCGATTAACAAACGGAAGTTCAGTGACGTTGCCTGGGTCACCTGAAATTCAAAATTAAAAAAAAAAACTGTTTTGTGAGTTTATAATGATAATCTTGAAATCTTAATTACCTTTTTCTTAAGATCTAAGGATATTTTCATTAAATGCACACTCGGTTTGTTAGATGATGTCACCATGACGTTCAAAGAAATGCATACCATACAAAAGTGTTCTTTCACCACTAACAAGGATTTATAACCTATGCTGTATGATTCAAATATGTTCTGTCGCAGACAGAGTAACTGCAGAACACCTCCTACTATATAGGTCGTTAATGTATCATGTCTATCATTGACACCGAGTACAGAAGTCAACATTCTTCCAACTTACATCCGACATGACGACGGACTCCCTTACCCCACAAACACCCACTAGATGCAGGGGAAGAGGTAAATAATGCTTAAATACTTTTTGGTACTTGTCGTTGTAAAACAGGTAATTATTCCCCGCAGCAGGACCCCTTCCCCTAACAGAATCTCGAAAGAATTGTCAGGGATGGACTATATTGCAACAAACTTTCTCCATCTGTGCCTAGTAGATATTCACTGACATTAACTCATGTCATATTGGGATGAGAATACATCTGAAGCACCGCACTGACGTTCGAAACTCTGAAATACTAGTACTATGCTTTAAAAAACGAAATCGTGTCTAAATTAATGCTATGATAACGATACAAATGTCGAAAAAGTATTCTGTAATACTGGACCTGGAAGAAGGAGAAGTGGGGCCAAGTCTATGAAGGAGTAAGCACTATGGATCACATTTGCAATTATATTTTAGTCAGGGTTAACAAAAGTAATTAATTCAGTCGTCTTACTGAACAATTTACGTTATAATCAGTAGCTATGATTATTGGATGGTATGTCATAAAGTAACTAAAAAATTAATCCCCATCTTCTATCTGTCCAAACCCATTATCTTCATACCATGAAATACCATCCCCAAATACTTGCAGTGGTTTTCTTTGCTTTCTTGTCCTTGTCGCCTTTATCACTTCTCTTCACCTGTATTACACCGGTATTACATGTACTACCTCCACCTTTCTCTTCAGTACATTCGCTAGTTTTACTTTTTTCTATGGTAAAATCATCTTTAAAAAGGAGAATAAATTTCCATTAAACTGTATACATGTGTATGTATCTGTTAATCACGTCTAGATTATTTCAGTTGTATAACAATTGTGTGCACATTTCCCAAGTCTTATTAAAATGCCCCTTGTACTTCGTTCCTCTTAAGATTTCTCCACGTACAAGGGCAGTATCGTAAAGGAACGAAGTACAAGTCACGTTAAGACTGCATATTTCCTTTCATAATACATCATTAGTATCGACGAAACACTGAACTTATAAAAAGATGATTTTTAAAGTAATTCGTTAACTTACGTAGTTGATGAGTTCATGATGATGTTTCATTCTTATTTATATTTCTAGTACATATCTTACCTTGTACTAAAACGAGAGATCGGAATATAAAGGGTGGGCGCACGTAAATAGGGAAAATACAACACCTTATACAAAATGATAGTAAGCAAAATCTAATGTACGTTATAGGTAAGTTCTATTATTACTTCATGGGAGATCCAGAAGCTGAAGTGGGGTTTGGGGGTTGGAGGAGGCCCAAAGGGCCGACCCAAGACACGAAATGCCGAGAGGGGAGGACAAGGGAAGGGTGTACCCCCTCCTGTATGGGATTTTTTTAAAATTTCGAATAAAATGGTGCAATCTGATACATTTTCAACCTTTTTTCAATAATAACACAGGATTTTTTTCTGTCTGCTGAAAAACAAAGCCAAAAAATCATATCTATCTTGTCACTTTATTTCTTCATTATTACCTTTGATATGGTGACGTAATTGTATATATTTCACATAGTTTCCCTTAAAGTAAGTTTACAATGTCAGAATAAATACGTGTACAGAGTAGTAATAATACTGCATGTAGATGAGTTCTAAAATATATCTTGATCTAATGTAATAGCAAGTATATTGATATAAATAGTCAATGAACTTTGAACAAACATTTTATCTAACAACAAAAATAAATAAGAATAAAATTAATAACAACATTCTTGTAACAAAAAAAAAATTAGATTTGGTATGTATAAGTTACTTTCAAAATAAGCACCATGTAGTCATAGATGTAGCAAAAATAAATTATGCACAAGCATGTGTAGGTATGAAAAACTCCGAAAGGTAACAAAAGGTTATTCAGAACGTAAAAATAGAATATGATCGGACAAAAATTCGAAGGGCATGAAGTGACCATCGTCGAAAGGAAAAGGTGAAAAAAAAATAAAAAAGGGGGAACAAAGGAAACCCGGGGGTGTTTCCCGACCCCCCCCCCCCCACAACCCCCCTAAATCCGCCGTTGTACTTTCATTAGTTTGATTAAGATAGATGGGTAATTTATGTTTAGTGAAAATGTATCACTGACCATTGTCATATAAATGGAGAAAGATTTATTTTTACGACCCCTTGTTGTTGTGAAAGCAACGGTTACATTGAATTTTACATAGACTACAACAAAGACAGTCCAAGGTCAAATCCTTGGCTTACATCATAAAATAGATGATATATTAATTACCTTCAAGTCTGACATCTTTCAGGAATGGTTCAATACTTGGATATGAAAACCGAGGAACTATAGCGGACAACATGGATTGCTGGATTTTCTTGACGGTCTTTTCAACCCTATTAAACAGTACTTTGAGATTCAAACATGAAACTTTCTTCAAATATTCAAAAACCTCCATGTATTATCATCATTCCTTTGGTATATTGATATCATGTATGAATTCAAATAGAACACTGGTAATTTATGGCCATATGATAAATTAAAAAATAATATATGTTTTACATAAGTAAAACAAATTTGAAATGTACATTAAGGTCAATAGGAACATCTCTCCCCAAATATTTATTTTGGTAAAGTAAAAGAATTTGTGATTGTAATAAAACATAATAACAATGTTTATGAATACCATCAGGTGGTTTTATCTGATGATAGAAAATGATTACTTTTTGAGTTTTATCGGAGTATTCTCTATCCAGAATTCCGTGCGCTAAAGCTACTGCATCTCTGTCAAGATTCTTGTAAAAGTTCTTAAACTCATGGTTAGAATATAAAATTAAATATCCAAACATGTGATGATATGCTTACTATGAAGTATGATTTAAATTCAATATAAATTATTGAATGTTTAATTACTTTGAATATGGAACTGTTTCGTGTGTTAGGCGTATGAAACTAGGTTGAAAATAAAGATAACCATGAAATTCAATGTTGATGAGACCTATAAAGAATGTAATAGTCGTTGAAAATAACAGACAGCCAAGTGAAAGTTTTATGATTCCTTTAACTTTGAAGATAAGCCTATGAATTTGCATTGTGACACCGAACTATTTCTCAGGCGTTGACAGAGATAAAAGCGAGAGTAAGGAGCAATAACTCTGGATAGAGAATGCTTATCGGAGCCGGCGTGGTTCAGTCGGTAAGGTGCTTTGCTCGTGACGGAAAAGTCCCGGGTTCGAGTATAACCGAGAGTTTGTCGGTGTCCGGAAATTTCGGATAAGACAGGATCCTTCATTGTTTCTGGTGGATCTACTACCGTGCAATAATCCTGTGTGTGACATAAGAATCAAACAAAAACATCAACACATAAGATGAAGAAATATTTGTGTCATTCACTTGTCAGAATGTTGTTTTCATATGCCATATACTGTGTCGAATGGGGTTCGCTCACAAACGCTAAGATGATCCAGAAATGTGACATTGCATGAGTTATAACCCTCGGGAGTTATCTTCAACGTCTAAGTAAAATCTTATTTTTCGATCTTCTGTATTAAAGAAGAGACATGGCTACTTTAAAATCAGAATAAATGGTTGAAATATTGAGTAGTGCTGTGTCTTATTTTCAATTTCCAGTTTTTGGTAACTATACGAGTTGAATTGAAAAATCCAATTCGTAAAAAGGGTCGATGTCTGTGCTCAAAGTGAGAAAATAAATAAGAATATTTCATATATATGCGTTTCCAGTGAATTCTAATCTTTATATTCATATCAGTACAATAATATTAGTAATAAATGAATGAAAATTGCATTATCCCTTACAATTACACCAAATTCATCATACAGGCCAAAGAACAGTAATTAACGAGGGACACGATTGACTGACCTTATGCTGGGCGAGAGGGACTACTATTTTAATGTACTGGTACCATGGACTCTGATTGGATGAAATTATTTGATCAATCTATGATTAAAGATTGATTCTGCTGTAAATCATGAATTTTTATCTCATTTCGCTAATATAAAGATTTTATTACCAAAAAAAGGGTTGTTGTTTACATTTGAATTTTGGGAAATTTCTGGGGGTGACCCCCTTCCTGTAGGATTTTCTTGTAATTAAGGTGGGTAACCTATGATAAACTGTTAAAATTCTGATAGAGGAGGGTCTGACAAACATTTTGATATATGGATTATATATAGCTAAATGTAGGATGTTGTGTAAATCTTGCTGAAAGTTAAAGGTGAACCCCAATATTGACTGTCAGATTTTATATCGACTTGTTGGAAAATCATGTTGATTTGTAAACATACATTTCTAACATGTCCACATAAAGCTTTATCAATTGACACACTTTTCTGACAAAAGGATGGCAAAAAATATAATACATAGATAATTATTAGTATTACTTTATCCTATTCAATACAATAACTGATTTGTGTCAAGAGTTTTTGAAGATTGGTGTTATCTTTGTAACGTTACAGTTTTTTTTTTATTTTGCAACAAATTTGGTGCGACAAAAAAGAGTTACCTTTCTTTGAGTTCAACGTAAGTCTACAATGACAAAAGGAACAAAAAGTATCAATTGCAAAAATATTGAGATATTTATTATACCTTAACACGTAAAATTTGAAAAAAAAAGAAAGGAACACAAACAATCAAATAGCTCAAGTATTGAAGTAATTCTTTCCATAATTCTTTCTTTCTATAATATATCAGAATTAGAAGTTCTACAAAAAGTAAAACATGCATAATATGTATATAAGAAAGTTTAAGAAAAACATGCAATCCCTTATGAAAACAAACGTGGTATTTACCTGAATGATAATAATGGGGTCCTCTGGAATATCTCCTACATTCAGCATAGCATCTTCTCCCTGTTTTTCCTCGATTCCAACTAATGCTTGGGTCATTCTGTCAAGTTCTAGATGAAGTGACGCCTCTTTCTGCATAAGGTGGTCACGCATCTCTTGAAATGTATCGCGTATTTGTTTTTGGATGTTATTGATTTCTTCCTACAAACATAATTGTTGTGACTGAAAAAAACTAGAATTCTAATGTGTCGGTGCGACACATTAACTAACACAGAACTAATATTTGAAAATTTAAACAAGATTCAGCCATATGCAATGCACATTTTCTAATTTCAAAGTCCCATAACTCCTGAAAAAAATTCTAAGGTGAGTTGCCTCCCTTCATGCACATATACATATGCTGCCTACCTACATGTGAAGTTTGGTGAAATTCTGACGGTCTAGGAGGAGTTGCGATGGCAAGGTTTCGGAATGACGGAATGACAGAAGGACGGAATGACAGGGTGCAACACTATGTGCCCCCGGCCATATATGGCGGGGACATAAAAACCAAAAACGCTCTGTGACCTTAGCTTGGAATGTTTATATTTTAGATGCCACATATGTAGTAGTGGTAGATTATGCAAGTTTTAAATGACTGATTATTTGCAATTTGCCCGATAACGTTTTATTATTCGCAAAGACATAATCTGTAATATTTCAGATTATTTTGAAACTTTAGTGCAACTCCTTACTTTCAGTGGCTGTTCGTATCAATCATAATGGACATATGGACATAATCCGTTAATTGATGTTTGAATTGAAAGTCAAAGCATTATATTAAATAATGATACACATAATGCAATATAATACTTTGTATATGAATCTATAAATAATAAAATTACTAAACTACACAGTTTATATATATATATATATATATATATATATATATATATATATATATATATATATATATATATATATATATATATATATATATATATATATATAATAATAGAAACAACACAAACACTCTCTGCCGCAAATTTTCGGCCTCCTGGCCTTGCGGCAAAGAGTGTTTGTGTTGTTTCTTTTAGTGTATTTTACTTCCCTTTGGAGGACTACTTATTCTATCTTATATTTATATATATATATATATATATATATATATATATATATATATATATATATATATATATATATATATATATATATATATATATATATATATATATATGGTATCCTGAGCCAATGTATTAGTTAAGAGACAGAATTTACAAAGGAGAGCATCTCCTGATAAGAGATACGATCAAAACGTTCTCGGCCTATTGATACTGGTAGATTTTTTTAACATTGACCGATCAGTGATGAAAGAGGTAGACTTCTTCCTAAAAATCAAAACAGAATTAGAAACATATGTTAAAGCTTTAAGGAATTAATGAATAGTCATGACAAATATGTACTTGCAGGATTAGCATAGTTTTGTTAAATAGTAATGTCAATTTCAGTACCAATTAATATTTCCTTCCTATATATCTATGTTCATTGTCTGTTTGCAGTAAGCAAATTTTAGTGTCAGTTATTACCATCTGTTTAGTTGTTATTCTTAGTTATTATTAGTTTTTTTTATCATATTGTGTTCATTCATTTGTACAATTGTTTGCCAAATCATTTTGTACTGTTGTGCCTCATGTGAGGCCTTCAGTGAAATAAATAAATGTTCAAATGTTCAATGGCCCCATTTTCAATGGATTGAAAAAAGAAGATGTCATTTTTTTACTATAATCTCCCTTGATCTAAATGCACTTTCTTCGTCTCTGTTTCTGAATCCCTTCAAAATAAAATGCTTCATTCTGGTCCCCTTCGGCTTAGTACTCGTATAAAGCGTCCGTGACACTTATTGTTTCCAAAATTCTTACCACGTATGCACGATTTAGTCCTGGGAAGAGATAGGAGTCAGATGGGACTAAACCTTGAGAATATGAGGGACGAGGAAGGAGCTCGAAGCTGCACTCTGCCGCAGTTGTCTTTGCAACTTGGGAAGAGTGAGCGAGTGCAGTATCCTGCAAGAGCAGAACGCCTCTGGTTAGCTTTCCTCTCCTCTTTCTCACAATCTCCGGAGGCAGTCTCTTTAACTCATTTGCATAATATGCGCCATTTATCGTGGGGCCTTCCTCAAGAAAATCAATCATGATTAATCTCTGATTGTCCAAAAAGATAGAGGCCATGACCTTCCCAGCTGAGGAAACTCTTAATTTTTGTTAGGAGAGGTGAGCCAGGGTGAATTCATTGCATAATTTGTTTCTTAGATTCACGATCAAAATCGTGAACCCAAGTTTCATTCTCAGTGACAATTCCACGCATAAATCCTCGGGATCATTATCTTCTCTGTCTATATCTTGGAAGTTTCGCCCTCTGTCACACATGACAAGAGTGCGCACAATATCAACGTCTTTGTCTGTGGTGGCCTCTTTGTGACATTCAGACCATTTATCATCGTCAATGCTCGTCCTCCCCTCATATATTCAGCAGCCAATTTTTAACAGTACTATAGGAAGGTGACTCTTTCACAGGTGCTTTCATTAACTCATCATGAATTTCCATGGGAGTCATCCCCTTTTGACATAGATACTTAATCAATGCTCTTATATCAGTTTTCTCCATTTTGACGGTTTACTACCAGTAATCCTTCAGCTTTTAATAGTGTATAATCACAAGCTTTGACGCATTACTCACAACTGATACACGTACATTCAATATGATTGAATAATGGTTAAATGGGGGTATTCTATTTATCTATTATATTAAAGTTTATCGGGCCTTTTTTAGCATACCTTGTGTACTTACCCGGAAAAAGCAATTGATAAAGCTTGGTTACATATATATTTATGTAAACAGTTTATAAGACAATATAAAACTGATGTAACACAACTTCTAGCAAAATAATCTTCTATTCCTAAGACTTGACACACGCTCATTTACCTTTCTTTTCAATCCACGTTCGATGGTGTCTTTTTCAATCTGTAACAAGTTCTGCAATTCTTCCTGTAATAGCATTAGTAACAATTAACATGGATGAATCATAGGATTTACATCTCTCTGACCCTTCCTCATAACCCAAGACTCATAGAACAATTAAATACCTTGTTGTTAGAACTGTTAGAAGTGGATACAGCAATTATTGAAAGAGTGCTATCCAACCCTTATGTCTTTTTGTAACTTTTGATATTTGATTAATTACATGATCTCTTCAGAAATATATCAATAGACACTTATACAAGCTGTACAAGCTTATACAAGCTGTACAAGCTTATACAAGCTGTAAAATTGTCAGAATATGAATCAGAATTTGTATTCTCATCACTGTTATAACAACAGTACAGAGATATAACAAATATAATAAAACATACAACATTATATAATAGAGTGTCTATGATAATTACTATAAATCTGAATTATAAAATATTGTGTTATATTACTTTAAATCTATGTGTGTGTAAGAATACTGAAAGAAGCAACACAAAAACAGAAAAGACAAAAAATGGATGTAATATTGTAATTCAGTAATTTAGTGCGGAAGGACTACAAATTCAGTAATGTCTTTAATAAGTTTACATAGTTACCTTAATATAATTCTCTTTTGTGATTGAAAAAGGGATTTAAAATTAAAAATATTAGGCCTTTTTCTGTAACAATTCATTTTCTTTTTTTTTTTTTTTTTGGTCTTACATCTTTTTATTTTGCCAAGAAAAGACGTTACACATTTTAAGAAGGTTACTCAAAATGATGAAAATTTTCAAGAAAAAGGATATGTTGAGCTCAGTTGGCTTATTTCATTCGCACTTTCTTCATCATAATTTGCATTTTCATTCGTTGCGTGCAAAAGAGAAAAAAGAGTAATACTTTATAGTGGTGAATTTTTTATGAATTTAATTCGTTCCATTCTGGACTGATTAAAATCATATAAATGACCATCACTGATACGTGGGCAGTATGACGTTGGTATTTAATTGATATCGTGAATTATTTGATAAACCATTAAAAGACAATACGTATCGGGCTAAATTCTCCTAGCCTCTGTGAGGTATTTATTTTATCATTTTATCAGCTTATCTAAAATTTCTCTTTCTTTTTTATTATTAAAAACTTAAAATATAATTTTGCATCCATATGCTTCACATATCACACTTCTTGAAATTAACCATAGCACACGCAAAATAATAGCGTTATAAGCAATTGGCATTAGAAAATCGAAAAACTTCGAAAACAAAATGTACCTGAAAATGCACAAACCTGACAAAGTAAAAACGAAAAACAAAACATATTTCGAACATTGAGTTCGAAATAGGATCAATACAACAACTCTTCTAGATCACTTATATGCATTGGATTTGTCCACCTATACAGCCAATTTAGAAAGGGTATCCTCTATGTTGCCCCGCCCGAATGAAACTTCATTTATGCCAAGTTTCATTAAAATTCTTTTATTAATTTTGAAAAAAGATGTCAGTCATAATCTGATATAACATACAAATAGGGCACATCCCTCTTTAACCGCAAGTAGTGGCCCTAAATGAATGATATCATTCATTTAGGGCCACTACTTGCAGCTAACCCCTCTTTTTTGGTCTTGAAACATTGAGAAAAAATCCTTAACATAATTTTGCGTAGACAGTCACATATGAGTCTCTCTCTCTCTCTCTCTCTCTCTCTCTCTCTCTCTCTCTCTCTCTCTGAGGAAGGTCGGGGGGGGGGGGGGGCGAACATCCCTCATCCCCCCTCTTTTAATCCGCCACTGATGATAATTAAGTGTTATAAATGTATAGGAATCTAAGAACAAGTATACGATTTCACACTCATTTTTCCATATTAAGGGATCGTGATTACCGTGTTCGTTCTGCGCTATAGAGTTGAATGGACAGTCATACAGTACTAACTCTACAACTGAAAACGTCAAAATAGAAAAGAGTCAGATAGGGGTACATTGTTGTAGTTAGTGAAAAGTTAATGACGCAATGCAGATGACGGACAACTTGTTGTCAGTAGCTGACAGATATCATGAATTCGAATTTGTGATATCACGAATATATTATAACACTAAATAAAAAGTATTAATAATGTCATAGTTAGAATTTCGTTAAATGAATGGCTGACATTATAAAATATACTCGCACAACGTCACTCCAGCTCCATAAATACTTGATAAAGGTTGATAGATTACCTTCTTACGCGCAGCCACCCCTTCTATTTCTTCCATTGCATGACCTTGATGTTGCTGAGAAAAGAAGCATTTTCCACATACAAGCAGACTACAGGTCTCACAATACCCATCCACTGTACGAATATGCTTCTTACAAACACGTGACTGTTGCTGTTGCTGCGCAAACTCTGTTACCATGGCACCCAATCTCCTTTCCTTCTCCAGTCCGTCCACGCCTTTGCCGTCAAGATGTACCATTTCTCTACATTCCGGACAATTGAAGGATAGACAATGTTGCCTCACGCCCTCTATGCACTGACGACAGAAGCTGTGTCCACATGGCAGACGATGAGGATCCTTAAAAAAGTCCATGCACACAGCACATCGTAAAAACTGGTCTAGAACCACCGAGGCCATCCTGCACGGTGCTAGGACATTCCTTTCACCCTATCTACTTCCAGGATAGA
This sequence comes from Pteria penguin, assembly GCA_035048485.1. Lineage (NCBI taxonomy): Eukaryota > Metazoa > Mollusca > Bivalvia > Pterioida > Pteriidae > Pteria > Pteria penguin. Next base: position 25,829,509 of record CM068580.1, read on the forward strand.
CTGCAAAGTCGAAGAACGTACACATATCGTCAGCAATTCTGTTTATAGTTTACTCAAATAAGAAAATATCACCATGCTTTTATCAAGTACTTGTACAAGCGTTTTAATGTTGCATTTACCTTGGTATTATAATTTAAACCCAGTGGAGGCACAGGAAGTCACATATCAGGTTCACATTCTATCTAGTGACACACTTTACAGTTATCTATGGATCCATACTCTGTTTGAGTTTAAGGAATTTAATCCCTGTACGTTGTATACCCATAGACTAACTTCTTAATGACATGTCATTTAAAAGTTAGTACAGTGTTCAATGTATTTCATGTGTAATGCAATGCTTGCAAAAAATATTGGCACGTTTTGTTTGGCACATACTCAAATTTGAGAACTCGCAACTATTAATAATAAAAACCACTTGGTGATACCATTGAGTGCAACCAATATAAAAATTAGATTTACAGTTTAAGGTGTCCAGTTCTGGGTCGCTAGGACCTAGTTTCGAATACTATCATTGTGCTTTCCTGACCTGAGGATGAAACAGTGAAAACAGGGCCCCATGCCTCTGTGGTTCCATTGCAAAAGTCAAAATATTAAGCACGCACCAGATAGGTGCCGCCATTTACATAGATTTTTACAGATTAATGAATTTTATAGCGTTCGGTTCGTGAATCCTTCGAGAAAATTGCAATTTCTTTCACAGTAACGTTGACATAAGGGTGCTTTTTCTTCTGACAAATTACATAAGCTATTGTGATAGACATGCATTTCATAAAGTCTCATCGTGTAGCCAAACGATTTAAACGCAATTGCAATGCACGTAGAAGATTACATGTGGAATGATGATCGTTCCGTAAATTTTTAAAAAGGCGATTTCGTTTTATTTTCCATTTTTTTCAATTCGTATTTGCTTATTTCCTTTCCAAACTTTTGCAATTACATGTGCCATCTTTACATCAATAGATAACTCATACAAGAAATAAACTCGGATTAAGCAGAGGCATATATATGTCTCTGGATTAAGCAAGTCACTGTGTGGTAAAATGTCAGTCACACACACACACACACCTACACACACATACACACACACCTACCTACACACACACCTACCTACACACACGCACGCGCACACACATACTTACACGCACGCGCACACACAAACGCACACCTACACACACACACACACACTAACTCACGCACATGTACCATGTGTATGAATTCACAAGGTCAAATGAAACATTCTTCATTAATTGTTCACCAGCTGTTTAGTATGGTCCTCTCGTCTTCTTAAAGACGTGTAGTAACATCTGGACCAAGTCAAATCAATGCATTCACCACAAGTATGAGTAATACTCACACACTATACTATCACCAGCTTATTGTATTTCGCGTATGAATTTACAATTTCGTTTAAAGGCTGCATATTCTATATTCATGATATTATTGATGAAAACAAATTTATTTGACGCTTGAGAATAATCGATATTATTTGTGGCGGGTTTGTTGGATTGCGAGGACGTCGCTACACACTGCAGTGGACGCTGAGCAAAAACACTTTATACTATCCCTGTATCAGAAGCACGATAGTTGTTTAGGTAAGACTTTATTCATGTTATGGTCACTTTGTTTGCGAAAATTACACTGTCCTATATCTATTAGTTACACTAGTTTCTGGAGAGATTGATACTTAATTTATATCGGCCAGCGGCCGTTTGTTGGTAGCTACTATAGCCATCAAGCTATGATTGTTTGTACCATGAAAAATGTATTAACTTTATTAATTTCATGGCATACTATATCTTTACAATATGGCATACCAATCAAACTTGGTCGATTCTTGTACTTTTCAATTATTTTTGAAAAGATGTTGTCTCCTCGAAACCAGGAAAGCGATCCGTTTCACTGACAGCTTTTGTACAAGTAAAAGCTGTTATGCGATTTGCTTCAAGGTAAACTTCTATTGATATAGGCAACAGCACAATGAGATCAATAGCATTTAGCAGGCGCTAGTGATTTACCAATCGCCTATAAATGACACTGTACAGCGCTGAAAATACATTTCGATTAGAATCACTGCATCTCTCTTTAAAAGTGATGCTGCGTGTTAGATCAATGATAATATCGATTAAAATGCGTGTATTTCGCAATATTATCTATAGGGGAAATGGAACCACTGAATGATTATATATCACTTGAAGAGAGGAACAGTATTAATGGCAATGGCCATGTAATCCGGAAAATAGTAAAACCATACCTCGCCATTTTATTACTACAGTGAACTACGTTGCATCCGGTGTGAGTAATGTGATGGTCAAAGTGTGTCGAAACATGAAATTACAAAATAACTTTTTGTTCAATTGCTAAATCACGGAAAAATTAACAAAATCAAAATCTGCAACAAAAACTCTTTTGTTTGATACCCAAATGTGACATATTTTAAATGCATAATAAAAATTTGACATTGTTCTAATGAATATGTTAATTGCTAAAAAAAATTATCCATATCACATATGACAAAAGCCTAGTAATTCCATTTCACATAGGGTCCCATGTTAAATTACCAAACTTCCATCAAGATTTACACAACATCCTACATTTTAGCTATATATAATCCACATATCAAAATGTTTGTCAGACCCTCTTCTATCAAAATTTTAACAGTTTACCGGTTACCCACCTTATTTTCGAGAAAATCATGCTGGAAGGGGGGCACCTCCCAAAATTGGCCAAAATTCAAATGTAAACAACCACCCCTTTTTAGGTAAAAAAATTTTTACATTACCGAAATGAGATAAAAAAAATCAGGATTTTACAGCAGAATCAATCTTTATTTATAAATAGATCAAATAATTTCATCCAAGAGTAGTCCCTCTCTCCCTACATCACATCAGCCAATCACGACTCTCGTTCATTACTGTTCTTTGACCTGATACTTCTCCCTAAAAAATGACGGTATTAAGCATAGAACCACATAGAAAATGAGACACGAACAAGCTGTACTGTATAGGAAGAAAAAATTTTATTCGTCCAAACGTGTGACGAAAAAGATGCATGGTCTTATTCTTTGAACAACAAGAAACTGTATACTAAGTAAAGAATGTAATCTAGATTTACACTTACTCACTTGAATGACATGATATGCTGCTTATTAAAGTCAAGATCATGGTAAAACATATACATGTACTAATTTGTTTTATGTAATGTGAGTAAGATGGACACATTTCACTAGATTTATACTGGTATTAAACTAAAAGGTAAGATTATAAATTCTTCTTCAGTTCTAACCACCGAAATAGGTTTGCCCCTCTTCTCTTTTGATTTGCTTTCTTTGGGACGGCCATGTGACTCTACAGTAGGGTAGTGAGGTGTGGGACGACCATGTGACTCTACAATAGAATAGTGAAGTGTGGGACTAGAGGGACGATCATGTGACTCTACACTAGAGTAGTTAGGTGTGGGAGTAAGGGGAAGACATTGTGACTCTACAATAGAGTAGTGAGGCGAGGGACTAAAGGGACGACCATGTGACTCTACAGTAGAGTAGTGAGGTGAGGGACTAAACGACTAAAGGGACGATCATGTGACTCTATAGTAGAGTAGAGTAGTGAGGTAAGGGACGATCATGTGACTCTACAGTAAAGTAGTGATATGAGGGACAAAAGGGACGATCATGTGACTCTACAGTAGAGTAGTGATATGAGGGACAAAAGGGACGATCATGTGACTCTACAGTAGAGTAGTGAGGTGAGGGACTAAAGGGACGACCATGTGACTCTACAGTAGAGTAGTGAGGTGAGGGACTAAAGGGACGACCATGTGACTATACAATAGAGTGGTGAGGTGAGGGAGTAAAGGGACGAGCGTGTGACTCTTCTGTAGAGTAGTGAGGTGAGGGAGTGAATTATGATACATCTACATGTATTGTAATATCTAATTGTATTGTGGTGAAACTATTCAAACCAAAATGAAAAGCTGGAAGGCTTACTGTCGTCACTGAATGTATTGTATGTGAACTATTGTTAATGTTCTAACGTTCATACGCTTTTGAAAATCATCTATAAATACTGTTTGTGCACATGCAATTACAATACGCTCAGTTGCTTAGTATACTATACACTAAAATGAAAACTAGTATCAAAGCTAAAATATCAAATTATCGTAATAAGATGTACATCGATGTATATGCCGTGCATATAAAGCTTTACTCTCGACAAGTTTACTGTTACTTGTCAAGGCGCTCGGTGCACTATACTATATTGTATATGTTCAGTTTTGGCAATACGTCAAGAAATCTCTAGGTCTGATAAGGCATTTCTAGTCTTCAAATATGGCAAGAGCCGTACTCTATATGGAATGGCCAATTTATGGTAACGTCATTTAAACTTTTGAAAACTGGGTTAAGCTTAAATTGCGAAATTTAGCAGCTTCCTTGTTAAAACTGGGACACGGCGTATGAAACTGCGTATTTATAACATGCCCTAGAGAACAATTGTGCTGGGAAATCTTATACATGCATAAGCTGGCGAGGATGGTTTATTTCACATTGGTATTTTACTACAGAGAAATGGGGATTATTCGCGAAAATACGTAAATATTTCTTTCACAATAAACTGATGCCGGATTTTTATTCCACAGTACCGATAGACCGGGGGCATATGTTTTTTACCTGTTTGCATGTCTGATTGTTGTTGTTTGTCTGTCTGTCTGTCTGTTGTCAACTTTAACCTTTGCCATAACTTTTGAACATTGAGAGGTAGAGAGTTCATATTTGGCATGTGTACTCCACTAATAGAGCCCTTTCAAATTACATCAAGGTCACTGAACTCTTGACTTTGACCGTGACCTTTGACCTACATTTCAAAACTTGCCTTATTCAGACTTTGTTGCCGCCGAGGGCATTCGTATTTTACAAACATATAATTATGTCTCCCCTTCAAAAGGGGAGACATATTGTTTTTGTCAATTTTCTTCTTCTTCATCTAAATTTTTCCGGGTCGTAACTTGAATACCTCAAGAACTTGAAACTTGGAACTAGAAAAGTGACAGTGAGGCAAGGTGCACGGCGTAAAAGTTTTTGACTTTGACCTACATTTACAATCTCAAGGTCAAATTAAAAAATTGTCCAGGTCGTAACTTTAATACCCTTTGAGATAATAACTTGAAACTTAAAACATAGAAAGGTGACAGTGAAGCAAGGTGCACGGCGTAAAACTTTTTGACCTTGACCTGCATTTACAATCTCAAGGTCAAATAAAAAAAATTGTCCAGGCCGTAACTTTAATACACATTGAGGTAAGAACTTGAAACTTGGAACATAGAAAAGTGACAGCAAGTGAAGGTGCACGGTATAAAATTTTTTGACTTTGATTTACATTTACAATATTGGGTCAAATAAAAAATTGTCCAGACCGTAACTTGAATACCCTTTGAGGTAAGAACTTGGAACATAAAAAACCGACAGTGATTCAAGCGGCATAAACATTTTTGACCTTGACCTACATTTATAATCTCAAAGTCATATTTTTTTTTTTAAAATTGTCCAGACCAAAACTTGAATACCCTTTGAGGTAAGAACTTGAAACTTGGAACACAGAAACTTGACAGTGAGGCAAGGTGCACGGCATAAAAGGTTTTGATTTTGACTTACATTTACAATCTCAAGGTCAAATTAAAAAATAATTGTCCAGGCCGTAACTTGAATACCCTTTGCGGTAAGAATTTGAAACATAAAAGGGTGACAGTGAGGCAAGGTGCACGGCATAAAATTTTTTGACTTTGACCTACATTTACAATCTCAAGGTCAAAGTAAAAAAATTGTCCAAGCCGTTACTTGAATACCCTTTGAGGAAAGAACTTGAAACTTGGAGCATAGAAAGGTGACGGTAAGGCAAGGTGCACGGCATAAAAAATTTTGATTTTGACCTACATTTACAATCTCAAGGTCAAATAAAAAAATTTCCAGGCCGTTACATAAATGACCTTTGAGGTAAGAACTTGAACTTGGAACATGGAAAGGTGACAGTAAGGCAAGGTGCACGGCATAAACATTTTTTACCTACATTTACAATCTTATGGTCAAACTTTTTTCAAAATTTGTACAGGCCGTAACTTGAATACCCTTTGAGATAAGAACTTGAAACTTTGAACATAGAAAGGTGACAGTGAGGCAAGGTGCATGACATAAAAATGTTTGACCTTGAATCTACATTTATAATCAAAAGGTCAAAGTTAAAAAAAACTTACCGTTTCAAGGTCATTTAAAAAAAGATTCTAAATTGTAATTTGTATATTGTTTCACATATGGACTTTAATTTTATAGCATATAACACTGTATATGAACTGTGTTAAAAGTTTTGACCCTGAACTTAACTCAAGTCAGTTTTAGTACCCTTTGTCAGAAAATTTAATTATAAATGCAACGGTTGTAACAAAATACATTTATAATGAATCAAAATTGGTCGCCCCTGGCACTTCGTTATAAGCATGTTTTACTGTACATTGAATTCTACAGAGTACCTGTATCTTAGATTATATTCCTATAATTTTTTAAAATCCTAGTCATATTCTTCCACTTCTAATGGCCCATTCTGAAACACATTCCACAAGGAAGGGGAGACATGTATTTTTTGTTCAAAAAACAATATATACCCACTAGCTTTATTTTTTTATTTTGGTTTTTCTTTGTGGAGTCTTTCTTATCTTACCCCATAAAATCAAATATTAAATAATTTCTTTGATTGATAATTGATGGTAGTACCCAATATACCTCATGAAAATGGGACTTTCGAAATTTGATTATGTTCATGATGAAATTTTGACCAGGAAAATGGGGATCCACCTTCAAAAGGGACTCAAAATGATATCATTTTCACAAAGCATTTTCCAACCAAAGAAAGTTAAAATTCTCGGAATCTCCTTTTGGTAACTCAATTTCTGTACGTTTACAGTGGACATTGCCTTGATCAAAGGTCAAGGAGAGATTGTAAATTTCTGAGTGTTTATCTCTGATCTGCGCCGTTGTTTAGAGGCTGTGTTTCTGTTAGATTGTACTATACAACCTTTGGGAATTGCATTCTAGTAATTACATACGTTCATTACTTCTTAATCAATAAATTGATTCAGGAAAGTGTAATATAGAACTTTAATTTACATGGTATAAGAAATTTAATCAGTCTTCAATAAAAATTTTCACAGTTTCACGGGGTACAATCTAGACCGGATATTAGTAGTTTCACCGAAGGCGAATCTGTCAACCGAAGACATAATGTAATTATATTGATCGCAAATGTGAAAAGGTGAGCTCCAGTGTCATTCTATACATTAAAATAGCATCATCGATCACAGCGTAATTTTCATCAACTGACCATGCATTGTCTAGTATACATCGCCCCCTATCGAATTTCCCAAGATTCCAAAAAATGCTGGTTTGGAAAAAAATCCCTATTCCTTATTTAGGGCTTCAAAATGACCACCTAATTTTTTTACTCAATTTCATTGAATAGCAAATCTCTTGTAAGATAATGCTATGAAATTGAATTTGGTTCACAGTCATACCTTTGGGACCTGGGAAACAATTCTGTGAAATATTATTCAAAACAATGTAGACAATAGAGAGTTAAGATCTGGGCAAGGATTAAACATAGGTAAGCACTGTGACTTTCACCTTTCATATATGACATTGGCTCAAGGTTATGACACACTTGGGTCCTGGGCAACAATTCTGTGATATATTATTCAAATCCATGCAAGGGGTAAAAGATTTAACCATCATATGCATTATGACCTTGATATTGCAGTTATTACCTTGGTTCAAGGTCCTGACACACCCTGGGGTGCTGTGCAACAATTCCGTAAACATCATTCAATCCACGCAATGGGTAAAAAATTACGGCCCGGGCAAACTATAGCGGCCGGACGAGGGAGAGGCGAACGCCGGACGGACGTTGGACGGACGGACAACGCCATAACATAATACGTCCCTTCTGAATACTGTAATATAAAAATGACATGGGCGTGTGGACATACATCTCGGGATTGGACAAATATATCCTTTTCATAAGCAACGTGTTATATTATATACAACTGTAGAAAGGTGACTTTGAATTAATCTTGTCCCAAGTTAATTTACTAAGATATGTGACGTTAATTAAGTTACTCGCATTGGCACAAAGGACGCATATGATACTAGCTAATACGGATGATCGGGACAACCACTGACATATATCCAGTAAGCTAATCACGTAATACAGTACGGACGACAGTTTGAGGAATGTCGCATGTTTTAGGGAGCAACCATTTGATTTTAATGGGAGGGGGGGGGGGCAGGAAGACTTTGCAAAAAAAGAAGTCCGGCTCAAATTTAATTTTGGGGGGAAAAATAATCTGGCCCGAAGGGCCGGCAAAAAAAGCAATAAATAAATATAAAATAATAAAATAAAAACCTAATCCGGCTCTGAAATTGGGCAAAAAAATATTCAGGCCGGTGAAAGTCTTCTGCCCCCCCCCCTTCCCGTTCCCATAAAAATCAAATGGTTGCTCCCTTAGTCCGAAATGTCACTCATGCAAATGTCTTACGCTTGGGTCTGACATTTCGGATTTTTTGAAGAAAAAGACCGACGTCGTGTAATATGCGATGAGGTTCACCTTTATTACCATATGCACTCCTATACCGCCATATGTTTGTGGAATCGCTAGGTGGCCCGGAACAGGAAAGTGGTCAGTTGGTAGATATTTTTGTCGCAGGATTATATACATATGGCCCTTTGAGCAATAGATCAGTGTTATCTTCATGCCTTTCGTTTGTGTGATTGAATCAGAATGAGCTTAACTTTATCCATAAATGTTTCATTGATGCCTGTATACTAGTAAGTGCAAACTGCACAGTATTAAATTAAATATTTTTCTATGAAAGTGGTATGTGAAGAAATTGCTTATCACACTAAAAATACCGGAAAAAAGGTCAGAACATTTATTGTCCTGCATAAGATTTATGTATAAAGAAGAACACGTGTATGAAAGATAAAAACAACAGAATAGTAATGATTATGAATAATTGTACAAAGATACACAGTACATAATACAATTGATGTACTAACTATAAATAAAAGCCTCTCGAGAAATTGCATGAACAACGCATACGAAAATCAGCTGCTACTGTGAAAGAGAATTTCTATTCCGAGAAATCCACCGGAAATTCTTTTGTGACTTGGATTCCTGTGTGCATGGTTGTTCCGAGCGTGTTTGATTCTCCTAAATGGCATATTAGTGAATTAATGTGTTTTAAACGATACAGAGTATATTTGTTGAGTGTAGAACACATCGAACTAATGATGTTTCTGTCGCTCATAACGACCTTTTCTCGCCGTGATATATTGCGTATTGTAGTATAACTGCATTCCAACTAATCATGCGATGTCGTATTACTCAACATTGGACTGCACTCGATAGATCAATACGGAAAGTATTTTTCTTACTGCTATACGAGAGCCTCCAGGGAACCTGATCCCTTGCGAATCGTTGCCATCTAGCCAGACAGGCCAAGAAATCCTCTTGAATACCGCATATCTGAAGACTGATTCAGATGAAGGAACCTAACATTAAACTATTCAATAAATTAGGGGCTTGACCATTTTTATTCTGATGTGGGGTTGACAGCTTATGAAAACTCATTTTCTAATCAAGAGAAGTGAGATGTAATTGAAATGTCGTCAATACTCAGATCCCAAGAACAAACATGTTCAACGTGCATGTGCATTCCAAAATCATCGACGACAAAATCTCGAGTGTTCAGCTTTAATATACATGTATAGTTATGATTAAAATTACAACTTTGAATTCTTCTTATGGCTCCATGTAACAATGGGAACCTACGGTGTCCACTTATCTTACGCTTCAATTTGTATTACCCTTCTAGGTTTAATTTGCATTACCCTTCTAGGTTTAATTTGTATTACCCTTCTAGGTTCTTGAGAATTCATGAATAAAAATAACGTGGATTCGAAGAGGACTTCATTTAGCAGATAGCTCGGAGACTGTTATATGTGTCTGGTTTTATGTAAATTCATCTGTTCATATGAATAAATCTGTTTTTGATATTTATGGGTCATATTGATGACTATCATACTGGGAAGTGAATGTTCTAAATACTAAAACATTCACTTCAGCTAAATATCAATAAAAAGTTAAATTCTACATCAGAGAGCTTGTAACAACTAATTATATCTGTAGAACTCACAATTAAGGACACATGAGAAGAAGAAGCAAGTATTGTTACTGATATGCCTGCATGTATATTCATTTGATCGCAGTTTTGATATACAGACTCTATAGATAAAACGACCATGTTTATGGATAATTTATGTAAAATGTACATAGCTCGCTTCAGATTGTCACCGCATAATAGCAACATTGAACATGGCCGATATAGAAACGACAGAAGAGCTAATAGATTATGGACTTTTTGTAATTTAATGATGTTGAGGATGAATTCCATTTGGTACTTAATCGTCTATTTTACCATGATATAGGAAAATTGTTTATCAAACCATACTATTATAAAAAGATCCTAGCGTAGCTAGATTGGTTCAGTTGTTTGGTGTTAATAATGTAAATGATTTACAGAAGTTAGGAAAATACTTATATATATCATGTAAAAAAAGAAATGATAATCTGTAAATTTTCTTACATTTATTACTTTTATCTCTCAATCTACATTTTGTTCTGTTTACCATTGTATATATTGTGATAGTGCATAATCGATATGTCAAATGACATTTCAAAAGAACAAGAACTTGAACTTGTATTATTGTGCCCTTTTATTCGACGTTTTGTTGTCGTAGACAACATTATATACGCACTTGAAAACAATATATATCACCATTATATTGTACGGTACATGCGGTGTTGGTCCAGAATCCAATCACCCTGTACGTTGATTAGTCAGTTGTAATTGCAGACCGTCCACCATTGTTCTCTCTGAGTATCACAGTTTTCTGCAGAAACAATCACCAATACATCTTCAGCGTGGTCTGCCTGGGGATGTTCTTACCATAAAATTGGATTGAAAGTGTCAATTGATATGATAAAGCAACCATAAGGGTATAGTACTAAATGATCAAGATAATTAGTATATATAGTTGTCACTTAATAATTTGTGATTTTTCTGATCAAAGGTAATCATTGTCATGTGATCACTTTTGATCAGAAAAATCAAAAGTTATCAAATGACATAGTAAATGTCATTGTTACTACTCTGATGTAACGAATATATTTATTTCCTGAGGTCTTATTATTTATAACGATATTTTGAATCTAAGTTGTGGTATAATTTCATTTCGACTTGCACAAACCTTCGACTTTTCATTTTTACAGAACACGTCGGATGGAGGTTCCGAGTGGGGAAGGTTGCCTTCTCCAAGTCAAGTCTCCGCGTAGACGTCGGAAGCACGGGAACAAACGCAACGGTGGTACTTCATCAGGACGTAATGAACCCGTGGTTACTATCACTGATGACGTATTTGTGGCGCCACCTAGAGAACATCAAAATCCCAAGTAAGTAAGGTATTTCATATTTTGTTATCCAAAGCATCAACTTTTTTGACTGAAGCGCATCGCAAAACAACGATGGAAATGCGCGCAATGACATTGAAAAGATGTAGGTAAATTATCATGACAGAGCTTATTTTATGTTTTTGCTTACCTGAACCGATGGATAAAATGAGTTATTGTGATCAATCTTCGTCCGGCGTCTGTCTGTCTGTCGTAAACTGTTAATACTTTTGACTTCTTAAGAACTGCTGGTGGGATTTTGATCAAACTTAATGGATATGAAGTACATTCTTTGAGGAATATCTTCAGACCATATACATGGATCATCAAACCGAATTTATCAGAATGATCAGAAGGGTGTCTTTGGTTTTTGGTTCCGTTCTGAAATCAAATTTCGGACAATTTTTATTTAATTTTTATTTATTTATTTTTTTATTTATTTATATTATTTTTGGAAAGGATACTTTTGTTATTGAACATTCTGATACTTGCTAACTTTCTCGTGTTCTCAATATGCTAAGGCGTGTGATATAGACCCATTTGGGGTGAATAATACTATAGCCTTAAATATTTCTTTTTATAGATGGAGGGCATTTATGAAAGTCCTGCAAGTAATAGTATAGATGTACGTAGTGAACAAAACACACACACACACACACACACACACACACACACACACACACACACACACATTCTCTCTCACTTACCGGAAAGTGTTACACTTGAGTTAATTGTGTTAAGCGCAACTTCTTCTACTTTTATCATGTCTACATGTGACGTTTACTTAACCCCATAAACCGAGCGACCAGTGGATAGACCGCCTCCAAATATTGATTCTTTATTTCAAAATGATTCCCTATGGGCCTCCATCAAACGGACACAGAGCCATATACTGACCCGATGCAAACGATGTATGAAGTAAAGCAAAATACGGCTAATGAACGACTTCCTGTTATTGTGGCTATTGACTGATACGAAGATTTCTATAATGCACTGAACATCAATATACTATAGTATATATAACATTCTTTTAAGTCTTGAATTTAACACGAACATATTGACTGCGGTCCTTTTAATCCTTGTTGTTCTGTCGAAAGTCTATGTATTGATAAATCACGCACTTTAATTACACGGTGTATTGACATAAAACTTTTCCAATATCTAGCAACAGCGTAACAATATTTGATAAGAATAGAAGAATGTTATAGAAATAATGCCGGACGTGCTCATTTTCTTAAGAATCGTAAAATTTCATTATTGGTAAATTCCGGAGAGAAGAAGGATTATTTCCTGTTGTTAATTTTTGATTCGTTCAGAGGTATATTCTCTTCATATTACACAAAGGAAGTTTTAAGGAACAGGGTACACTACTGTGACGATTCCATACCCAATAAAATACCGCATTACTGTTTTGTGTTAGAGTTATCTTTCTTCCTTCGTGAAATAACCATTTCTAAATGGTTTTCTATCATACCTCGTCATATTTTGGAAGTTCATTTAGTTTAATTAATATAAAATTATTTGATTATTCTACGGATTCAACTATTGGTATTTTTGTTTGGTTAATTTACACTAAATACTTAAAATTTGGAGGACGGATCATATTAATTAATCGAATTCTGAAGGATTTCTTAAAATCCGATCGAAATTAATAATTCAGATTACTTAATCGTATTCTTGCGACTCCGCATTCTGTGAGTGATCCAAGATAACATATAACTTAAGTCAAAGGTAGTACCGATAAACCAAAGAGATCACTATGTCCTCTCTCTCTCTCTCTCTCTCTCTCTCTCTCTCTCTCTCTCTATGATAATTATCCACGACTACCATATAAACCAATAAAGATGCTTGACATGCGTCATATACTACCCGATACTTACATATACAAACACATTTTCAAGCGAATAACTATAATAAACAACAGTAGTTATACTTCATTAGACCAATAACAAACTGAAACGCCTTCGTCATGAACATGTATAGTATGTGTGGTCAGGCTGGACGCTCGGTGGAGGAGTATTAACGACATAGAAAGCGAAGTAACCTGATGAACTTTCTAAGTGGCCGGGGATATAAGGAAAATATTCAGGTAAAGGTGTAAGAGCTTATCATTATGTTTGCAGATGTCACAGGGTTTTATCTATACATTAAAATGCAAAATTTGACGTATTTTGCTGGGATACATATTTGAATGTAATCTGGTTGACTAGATGTGGTTATGATTACAGCAATGTTGCGTGAGTGTCTTGGGGCGTCGGATATGACCGTCATGCCTATTGTGCTTTTTTCATGGTGATACGGGGTGAAGATGCAAACAGGACCACATTTAATGGAACATAAAGAGCTAATAAGAGACAATATTTATTTATGGTTCTGTGTAAGGTCAGTATTTACATATCAACTTTAAGTGACGGTAATAATACAGAAGTTCTCTATGGTCAACCTAAGCTATTATGTTTATTTACGTATGTTGAAGTTCTTCAATGTCCATATCGTCAGCGGGCCTGACCTTGGGTGGAGATGTCTTGGGTTGGATCGCCACTGATGCCACATCGATTACCCATCCATGGGAAGAAACCGATCCGGAGAGACTTAATCGCTAGCGTGCTTTACACTGTTTCCTCCCTCGGATGGGTAGGCAAATAATAAAACACCTTAGAAAAATCCGAACCAGTAGCTGGAATCGAACCCGAATCCCCAGATTTAAAATCCAGTGCAATATCACTAGACCAATCTGCCCCTAATAGTTAGACGAAGCAGGTCACATGTCAGAGTATACATGTCAGAGTACACGTTAGATGAAGCAGGTAACATGCCAGGGTATACGTTAGACGAAGCAGGTCACATGTCAGAGTACACGTTAGATGAAGCAAGTCACATGTCAGAGTATACATGTCAGAGTACACATTAGACGAAGCAGATTACACGTCAGATTACACGTTAGACGTAACAGGTCACATGCCAGAGTATACATGTCAGAGTAAACGTTAAACGAAGCAGATCACATGTCAGAGTGCACTTTAGATGCAGCAGGTTACATGTCAGAGTACAAGTTAGATGAAGCAGTCACAGACCATAGTACTTGTGAGATGAAGCATTATGTCACGATACACGTTAGATGCACCAAGTCATGTCAGAGTACAAGTTAGATTAAGCAGTCACATTTCACCAGTACTTGTAAGGTGAAGCAGGTCACATGTCATAGTACACGTTACCCATTTGAATTTCTATTTCGTCGTTTCTTCTATAGAAATTTTAAAAGTTTGTTTGAAACTTTGATCATTATATCCCGCAAACAAAGCTTTTTTGGGAAGGGACTGTTATGTAAGAATCACCCTGTCTGTCCGTCTGTCCAGCAAAGTTATCCGGACCATTACTTTTTACACTATATTGCAGGGCAATAATATTTCACACATTTGTTGTCCATGACCCAAGGATGTGTCTTGACCTTTAATCAAGATCATATCTCAAGGTCAAGGTCACAGAGTACACATTGCCAAAATTCTTCTCCGGTCCATAACTTGTTTGCGCTACACCATCGACCTAATATTTTTCACACAACTTTGTCCATGGCCCAAGAGTGTGTCATGCCCTTGAATCAATGTCATAATTACAAGGTCAAGGTCAAAGGTGCATATAACCAAAGTTCTTGTCTGAGCCATAACTTCTTAGCAGTAACATCATAGACCAAGAATATTTCACACAATTGTTGTACACGACCCAAGGATGTGTCATGACCTTGAACCAAGGTCTCATATTTTCAGGTCAACGGAATCTTAAAACCAAGTGTGCAGTAAGAGGAATGCAATCATTGCCCATTGGAATCTTAAAAAGAAGAGTGCAATAAGATGAGTTCAATAAGTGCCCATCGGAGTCTCAAAAACAAGTGTACTACAAGAGGAGTGGAATCAGTGATTATCGGAATCTCAAAAACAAGTGTGCAATAAGTGGAATGCAATCATTTCCCATTGGAATCTTTAACAGAAGAGTGCAATAAGATAAGCAATCTGATTAAAACCATATCTTTATTCCGCTCTATTTTTCCTGTTGCGGCTAAAGATCTGGCGAAACCCCGTTAGGGGTCACGTTCTGGTGAACTCTGATTTTCAGCACATCAGTGGATCGGCTACAAATTCCTAAGAATGAAATTAACATCCCCAGCTTGCGTGACCTACAAGGTAGTTTTTGAACAGTGTTTGTTACATATTGCGTCACTATCACGTGCCTAGCCGAGTCATTGATTGGCTATGAGATATAACCGTTTCGGTGACTGAAACGTCATCAGAGTTCACCAGATAATGACACCCCTTAAACGGAGTTTCGCCAGATCTTTATCCGCAATGGGACAAATGGAGAAGCGGAATAAAAAGATGGTTTAAATCAGATTGTAAGATGAGTGAAATGTACAATAAGAGAAGTGCGAACAGTGCCCATCAGACTTTCAAAAACAAGTGTCCAATTAATAAGACGAGTGCATCAGGCCCAATCGGAAGAGTGCAATAAGAGCTGTGCAATCAATGCCCTTCAGACTCTTAAAAACAAGTGTACTATAGGAGGAGCGGAATCAGTGCCCATCGTTATGTCAGAAACAAATGTGCAATAAGAGGTGTGTAATCATCGGGATCTCAAAACTAGTGTGCAATTAGAGGAGTGCAATCAGTGCCCATTGGAATCTGAAAAACTAGTGTGCAATTAGAGGAGTGCAATCAGTGCCCATTGGAATCTGAAAAAAAATACAAGAGTACTGAAAGAGTAGTGCAATCAGTGCCAAACGGAATCTCAATAATTACCTTATAGATACTTAAAATGGTACATTAATGTAATACATCAGAAAACACGGGCGTCAGTCCTACCTATTCAGGTTACTAGAAAACAGGTAGAAGCTGATTATTAATATGTGTACGTGCATTGTTGTGTACTTGCAGAGACACTTTTATCTAGAGAATGTTTTTGCCCTATGAGACCCTGTAGATATTGATAAGACCCTGGGATTCGTACAAACACAGGGCTTTCGGCTCGTTTGCCCCCCTCAAATATACCAATATAATATTGGTATATTTGAGGGGGGCAACGAGCCGAACGCCCTGTGGTACAAATGGCAATATGGCAAATTCTTTTTATTCTCTGTCAGATTAATATTTCCGAGAGTGCTTAATGATCTTTGACATAACCAGTATGCAAAAATATTGAATATACGAGCATGTTGTGAACAGAATAGGCACACGCTTAAATTAATTGATTTTAATGCACATTGCAAAGCTATAAATTGTTAGTCTAGAAAATGTCATTGGGATAAGAACTCCTACCAAAATGTTATGGCCTTGATGGCTCTACTTTTGCTATCAAATTTCATTGCGATCTTCCCTTTGTTTGCATCTTCTCTAGAATGCATGCATCTCTATGAATGATATACACTCAAAAGCAGGATGCAAAATTGCAATTCGATGCGTACTCGATTTGTGGTTTGTAATATCAAGAAAATATTGTTTTCTGTGTTGTAATCTTCTTTAGCTCATTTGGTATAGCACTGGACTTCAAATCAAAAGGTCCCGAATTCGATTCCCAACAGAGATGACGATTTTTCTCGATATTGTAATTTACCTTTTTGACATACCGACTGAAAATGTTGTGTCGGTGTTCGTCCGTATAGTTACGTGCTTGCTATTCTTTTTGTAATATTTAAGAATTTCACAGTATAATCGAACATTCGCGATCGTCTTTACTTGGTTTAA
Organism: Pteria penguin; assembly: GCA_035048485.1. Taxonomy (NCBI): domain Eukaryota; kingdom Metazoa; phylum Mollusca; class Bivalvia; order Pterioida; family Pteriidae; genus Pteria; species Pteria penguin. Next base: position 25,846,785 of record CM068580.1, read on the forward strand.
ATGAGGAACATTAAAAACAAGAGCAACACCAACGTAGCATATGCCCCCTCCCCACGGTTATTTTTGTAAAGTGGGCATAAAGCACTGACACTCCTTTCAATTTTTCTATATCAGTGAATTTCGATTACTGAGAATTGAATCGGAATCAGCATATTATCCGAATCAACATATTTTCAGTAATCAACAATAAATCATCGGCGATAATAATTTCATCACTGTGCATAATCAAACTTGACCTAGATATCTTCATAATGTTGTATACCAAACATCAATTCAATATCTTTCTCCTTTCCTGAGATAATAAGCTGAAACTGCATATTTTAAGAAATTTTCAAAGTCCAAAGGGGATAAATCTGACAAAAATGATTATACCATATCTAAATTATAACTTATTAACTTGATCTAGATATCCTTAAGATGTATCTGTATACCAAATATCAATTCAATATATCCAGCTGTTCCTGAGAAAATAAAAAGAACTGATAATTTTAAGAAAGTTTCAAAGTCCAATGGGGATAAATCTCACAAAAATTATTGAACCATAAACAAATTTATAATTTCATCTGGATCTACTTAAGATGTGTCTGTATGCAAAATATCAATTCAATATCTCTATCCGTTCCTAAGATAATGGATGGAAACTGCTAATTTTAAGAAATTTTCTAAGTCCAAGGCGGACAACTATGACAAAAATTATTGAACAATAACCAAGTTTCAACTTGACCTATATATTCTTGAGATGTATCCGTATACCAAATATCAATTCAATATCTTTGTTGGTTCCAGAGATAATGAGCGGAAACTGTAAATAGTCCGAAAGAAAGGCAGTATAGAGCGTCAGATCCATTGATAGACGTTTTATTTACCTCCGATTTAAGCCATGGTTTGATATGTTTCAAGAATTAGTGTTTGCATCTTATACATGTAGAAACATTGTAGTAGAATGTAAGAGTTTTACATCTATCCTTTGTTTGCACTGAAAAAGATATAAGTTAATTCAGTTGATAATTAACTTTACTTCAAATTTCTGATGATGACAGACTCGAGTTCTCGAAGTAGAAGAATGTTGCATAATGACAAACTAATTAAAATCTGATCTGCTCTCCACTCTTAGAATCCCAATAAAATCAGTGGATCGGAAGCAGAGAAGAAGATATCTAATTTCTATTAAATTTCCTGCAGTACCAGACTTGATGAAATTTGTCATTTTATAGAAGTATATAGTTTAAGCGGATTCATTTATGACGATTTCTGGTCGTTCAAACTTCGATTTCTATCGGCAGACCTCATGTATGGAGTTAATATACATTTGAAAATATTACTTTTATCCACGTAAATGCAGCTGAATAATATAATATAATATAATATAATATATATATATATATATATAATATATATATATATATATATATATATATATATATATATATATATATATATATATATATATATATATATATATATATATATAGATATATAGATAGATAGATAGATAGATAGATACTCGAACCTACGACCATAGGTACCGAATCACCTAGCTCGGGTGTATGACAGCTAGCGTGGGTTCGAGTCACCGTTGCGGGAACGATTTGAGTTAAAGCTGTATACCCTATGTTCGCATATTATACGTAAATTTATTCTAAATTGTTTTTATTATATATAAAAGCCTAAAACTTATTTAAAAAAGACGCTCGCAAATGTTGTGATCAAATTCGTTGTATTAAGTGAGATACGGCTGCCTAAAACGCGATGTTTGTAAGCAGAATGGTTACAACCAGCTTATCACGTGATGTAATTCGGAAGCCGCATCATGGAGAGCGAGGTAAATAAACTTGACGAATAACTTTAAAAATCTGCATTCAAGTCTGCTTAAGTTAGTATTTATTGAAATTGTTTTCTTTTGGAGTCTCCCTTCATCGTATTTGTTTTGATCAAACTGCGCATGAGCGAAATCATGTCATGGTTGTATTTATGGAATTCCCTCTTTATTTACGAAGTATTGTCTTTTTATTTTGATATCTCCAAAGGTTTAAAGCAACAAAAAATATTATTAACGCAAAGTTAATAACTTCAGCCATACGAGAAAAATACAGTTTTTGTTTTAATGCCCTAATTTTTGAAATTATACCGAATTGTAGGGTATATAACTTTAAATAAAGGGTGCCTTGTTAGCTGTAGTGTCTTGGTGCTCTATCTGTTCTGCTTCATTCAGACGTACTGACGTACTCCATAGCATCTTTCGGTCAGAACTGAAACCTGTATGAAACTACGGAATTTTCCCAGTCCTCAGTAGGATCGGGGTTTCACCCTTATATATAATAATGTAACACTGGCACGGTAAGTATCAGTAAAGAAATCATTTACCACTACCTACCAGACTGTACTCATAATTTCCAAGACAATCCCTGTTAAGTTCAAACACTGCCATTTTTTCGTATGATATTATGTGCGGGAGGTCATAATTTTAAACCATTTATTGCCAATGTGTTTAAAGGGGATATTGAAATGATCATATCTAACTTCAAGTCTATGTCCAGATATAGTACCGAGAAGTATGCTTCAAAATTTCGTGAAGTAGTTGTTGTAAAAACTATGTGATTACGGGAATTGAAAATACAGATAGTAAATATTCATTTACGAATTCATGTAAATTTCATGTAAATTTTGTAACGAATTATTTATAAGTATAGTTTACGTAATATATGTTAACGGTGTTGCTGCACCTTGATGTCACCAATCAATTGTTCAAATCATGAGCAATATACAATAATATAGAATCATGCAGGTATCAATACATACTTACATCGATACACACACCTACACACACACACACACACACACACACAAATGTATAAATTAGGGTCTTGAGCTGCAGAGTATCACAGACAAGATACTCTTATGTATTTTATGCTGCCTCCTTCTCCTACGCCCTTGTATTTAAAGTTGCTAAGGATTTACAGTGGAGTAACCACATTGCCATGGCTGATTCTTCGATATAGTTTTCTTATAGCAAAACGTCATTTTCACTAAACCTAGCTTTAGTCCATCATTATATAATCAAATCCGTATATGATGGTGGTTTCTCTCTTCCTGTGTTGTATTATATGTAGTTCTTATTGTTAAATGTCATTGTAAACTTGAACACGCAAAGCGAAGACTGAATTTAAGATTGGGTCAGCTATAAATAACGGAATTCCGCAGGTTGGTCTATTCTCATCTTAATACTTCAGGATATGGGATAATTCTATCAATCGGTTATCTAGATGGGAAAGAGCGTTGATGGGATCTGAGGTACTTTTTGTCTGTCAATGTGCTCAACAAATCACTCAGGAATTCCGTGGAGTTTCACATAATGTGACTGCATCAGGATGTTACACAGTGTATCTTGGAAATCATCGACAAGTATGGATAGGTAAATGGTCACTCCTGAAATATAGTCCGCAAGGTCCTTGTGTCGGTGTAATAAGAATCTATGGAACCGAGATGGTCAAGAGCGGCTAAGCATCCTGACATCATTACTAACCTCATTCATCTGAATATCAGTCAGAAATGGAGTAATAGTCAGATCTTTCGTACTAGTTCTGACTGTTCCTTCCATCATTGTCGTATCAACGAGCAGTGTATATATATATATATATTATGTATACTGTATATTTTACGTCTTTGTTTTCTGACATGCTATACTCACGTAAACATGAGGGTCTTTCTATCTGACCGTCTTCAATATTAGTTACAGCTTAAGAACTATAGATGAAAAAGACTTCATATCCCTGTTCAAATCCCTGAACTAATAAAGAAAACAAGAGGAAGATAAGTTGGTTTTTTATATCAATACAAATTGCGATTGAAGCAGTGACACCAACAAAATATGCTTTGTTAGATGGACTGGAAATGTGAGAAATGTCTACGTCATGATGTACTATTTTATGTCCACGCCAGGTATCTCGGGGACATTGAGTGTTTGCTTTATCAGTTCTTCCGTCCTTTCGTCACACATTTGGTTTCCGGATAATCAAGTACCTTTCAACATACTGTAAACAAAAAAGGGTATATGCTTACTTATCAAGAGAGGAAGATATGTGGGTCAAAGGTCAAGGTCACAACTGACAAAAATAGACTAATTATTGGTTTCCAATAACTCAAGTAGTCGTAACTCAACTCAAGTACTCATGCATCTTTCATCATATTCAAACTTAGTTTGGATATATACTTACTTATCAAGAGATGAAGAAGTTTATTGATTTTGGGGGTCTAGAGATCAAATGTCAAGGTCACAGCTGACGACAATAGACTGTTATTATTGGTTTTCTAATGATTTACTCAAGTACCTTTCATTACATTGAAACCAAATTTGGATATATATTTATTAAGGGAGGAGGAACCCTATTGATTTTGGTGTCAAAAGATCAAAGTTCAAGGTCACAGGTGTTAGAACAGACTGAAATTATTAGGTTCCAGTTTATTTTCATATACTGTTATTAATTGCAGAACAAAATTTGATCAATCACATATTTTACAAGTTAGGTTCTTTTAAACAGGGGTAATTTAAAATCTTATCAAAAAGGGAAGGATGCCTATAGCTTTAAAAGACAATATGTCAAAAGGAATTGTCACTACTGGTAATATTTATAGGAGTTATGGCCCATGAAACATAATTTAGGAAAGCTTTGTTGCTACTATGGAATAAACCCACAGCGGGAGCAGCATGTGTTTTACAAGGATGCTCTAGTTAAAACAATCATATTTCATTAGATGTAGTGTCATTTCCACGACGTACGATAATATGTAATAATTATAATTATGGCGTAAACTTTAAGCAGATATCGATTCTCATTGCTCATAAATCCAGTTTAATGTGTTGGAATTAATAATGCATTACAAACCATTATAGTTGGATTGTTGGGAGTGTATTGTTGACTGATGGAGTTTGTTTGGGGCAGTGATGTAGCAGACGATTCTGTAGAGTCTCTACGAAGACAGTTCATGGCGTTTTACAGACGCTATAGTATCATATAAAAGCAGTAGTCAACCGTTCTCGCCTTTGGCGTGAATGTAGAGACATTATCCAGATATCCACAATGCCTGAAAGGTTTCACGAGAAAACATAAAAAATACACACACTATCCATGCGCGTTATTACACACAGTCCCTCCTTTCCATGACGACGATTTTACAAAACACAACAAAGATAATTAATTCCCCTTTTGCCTCCTTTCTAACCAATGAATCAATAAAACGCCAACAATAAAAACAACTTCCAGCCAAATTATGATAATAATGATTAAAAATATCATCGCACTTGGGGTTCTTTTACAAACATAATTAGGGTTTTTCCAATAAAACCATGAAGGTGCAGCAAGATAATGTCATATCTAAAAAGAGAACAGTAAACTGTTTTTCATCAAAATAAAACTAGTAAGCATACATGTAGTAGATCTATATCACCCAAGTCCTTTTACTGTTTTTCTGACTTAAATCGTTAACATAACAAATCGGATTTTCCCTTTTTCAGAAATGATAAAAGAGGATCTTTCAGAGAATTATGAATACCGTTTCTAATTGAATTTCTGTTCTTCTGGTCTATTGTCACTAGATTACTAACACCCACATTCATTTATGAATTATTTACATTTTATTTGAACTTTTCTCGATGGAATGGGAAGATACTTCATCTTCCTCTAATCATGTATACTGTAACTCGTGGATATTTTTGTCCCTTTGTGTAAACTACCATTTACATACGTTGTGACAACACTCCTTTTTCTTTACAATGCGTAATCGCTGTAATTTGTTGCTGATTTGTAACTCACGATGGTCGTGTAAAACATCCTCCAAAGTGCTGAAACAGAGTTTGCGTGATGAAAGTCATCGACTCTGAATCTTGAATCTGCATTTATAATGGAGACCTAATTCTAGGATTCTGTGATTCTGTCCTCTATTAAGGTGGAACATATTATTCATATGAACAAATGATTAATAATAAGTGAATATTAAACATTTTAACCATGAAATGATCCTCATTTCCATAGTGTGATACAAACTAATAAGTCATATATTTGAGCAGGGACAATTTCCAGGACCAGAACCAAATAAAGATCAAGCGGAAATTTGTATTTGATTTTATTCAATAAATTTCTTTTTATGAAACCTGCAATACACGAATTATCCATACTTAATATTCTACAATGTGTGTATACATATCCCTCGTGGAATCCTTTTTAGTGCAGTCTGATTAAAACCATACCATAAACCATTTATTCGTGGTTCACCGCTATATATCAGTAAACGGAAGTGAGTTAAGGTCTGCAATCTTAATCAGACTGTAGCTCGGTGCACGCCATATTGAATTCTGCCTGCACAGTTTTGATATAGGCAGATGCCGTCTTTGTTAAACCAACACGAATTAAGAGAGAGAGAGAGAGAGAGAGAGAGAGAGAGAGAGAGAGAGAGATTATCAGTTTTATTAAAGAGTGAACTTCTTCTTTCTTCTTCTTCATCTCTAGTTTGCATAATATTTATAGTATTAGACATATGATATAATCACTGACTTTGGAGACAAGAATAATCCTGCTTTACGGTTATTCTGATTAACTACCCGTGCTGCTTTGGTCGTTGCCATCTCTAGTTAGTGTATATGAATTATCTCCGTCAATATCTGGCTTTTATCTGAATGAAGGCTCAAAGTCTTGGTTCGATCTTCAGGCGGAGCACGGGTCAACCAGGTTACCGTATCATATCAGTGGTTTTCTTTGAGTGATAGTACCATCAGTACATAGGCGTAGGAACCGGAGGAATTTTTTTTATAATTGTCCTTTTCTAACTTTAAATTTTTGTAATTTAAAAGTGAGCACACAAAAATTAAAGTTAGAAAAGGACATGACTAAATAGTCATGTACTCACTTTAAATTACAAAAATTTAAAGTTAGAAAAGGACATATAATCAACCGAAGAACCAACTAAGAAATTTTGAAATGAAGTACAAATGATCGGAAATACTTATATTAACAAAAATTTGTATGTTAACATTCTAGTGTAGATTTCGATAGTATATATTGTAACATTACGAGTAATTAGCAACATTTAAACATATCTCTCCTCCTTTCTTGTGGAATCAAAATGCATTTGCGTCCCCCATTCTTTATATGTTTTATATTCCTCTGCCGGGGTCTGATTTTTAAAGAGCTCGTGTTCGTATCTGTTTCCATTCCGAAATTAAGTTTTATACTTTTTCTTACAATTTTATGCCCCCGGATCGATAGACCTTGACAAAGACGTTCAAGCAGAAATAACTTTTTTAACGTTGGTGCCGCCGGGGCATTAGTGTTTCACAAACACAGCTTGTTGTAGCAAGTTCTGCTTTTATATACGACGTTTCCCGTCCGCGTCAGTATCTCGCCCGTCCGCCGTCCGTCCGGTATAGATTATCCGAGCCATAACTTTTTACCTCTTGCATGGATTTGAATAATATTATCACTGAATTCTTGCCTAGGACCCAAAGGATGTGTCATAATCTTGAACCAAGGTCATATCTGCAAGACCAAGATCACAGTGCATATGTCAATTAGATTGTTGTCCGGTTCATATCTTTCCGATGAATGCATAGTTTTGAATAATATTTCACAGAATTGTTGCGCAGGACCCAATGGTGTGTCATGAAATTGCACTAAGGCCATATCTTCAAGGTCAAGGAAACAGTGCTAATGTTTCCCGCTTCAGTCTAAGCGACGGGCGTATTATAAAACATTAGGCGAAAGCGATAGTGATGGATATACTATTAGTATATGATAATCAGCTTTGATGGAGTTTCCTTCAGAACTAATTGAAAGATATTGATAAAACTTCTTAAGGTTGTAGTACTCAATGGTCACTACCAAGTTTACTTCCTATGACAAGCTTCGTCTTCAGAGCAGCTGCATAGATAGTCAGAGCGACATAGAAGGATATCTATTCGTACGTTTTGCTCATTTCCATGTGTTTTCATTTATTTTCATATTGTATGAATGTTCTCAAATTATGTAATGTTGTTTTGGTTCAATTTTTATAATAGAATTTCTGGATATTTCCGATAGAGAGCATTCAGTTCATACTATCTAAACTTCTCATGTGATCAAGTCACAACTACTCAGGTGAGAGATATAGACCCTTCTGGTTTTATTGTGAAATTTAATGAGTGGTGTATTATAAATTCGAACGTAAGAACATGGTATAGTTGTCTTTTAATCAAAGAGAGTTCCGAGTCTAGAAACATCTTTTTGATTAATTAAACTCGTTCCTAAGTTACTGGGTTGTTCTGAATCTCACTCCAAACCCGTCCCTGTCGGTGTATAAGGAGACGTTTTCTATTTATGTTACTGTCACAATATAGTTGTGTGTTTTGATCAGTTCACAGCAGTTTTTATTGTAATCTCGATTTATACAAGCACTAAGGACTAAGGAAAAAGAAAATATTACAATGTTCGGTCTTCATAGGTGTCGGATCAACCGAAGGTCAATACAAATTTGCTTTAGAAATAAAGATAATTATTTATATTTTTTTATCTATCATTTATCCATTTACTTAACGATTAATCATGTTATCATCATTATGGTCTCATTATTTAACTCTGCTTCATGACGGCTTCACGGGGTCCCCGTCAGTTGTTGTTACTATTCGGCCATATCATGGGTTGGATCCAGAGCAGGGCGGCATATTTCAAAGAAGGTACCCCCGTTTACAAATTTCTTTTTTCTGACCGACTGCATAGATCAATAAACTAAATGCATCAGGATGCGGCGCCATAAACTGAGAAAATATTAAAGTCATAATTTCATATTCTTATGTTGAGCAATGAATTAATAATGATTGGATTTGATCGAGTTTTATTCTCTTGATGAATAGAATTAAGCCGTTCTGCGTGACAATTTATTTGAACGTTTGATAATGGAATAAATTGAAATGAAATAGAGTTGACTTAAGTATTTTCCCAGTTTGTGGCGCCGGACCCAGAGTACTAAAATGTGTCTTAAGAAGTCTTGTTGTATTTGTGCCTTTCCAGAATCAATTTTTGACACCATTTGAACATCTTTTTGGATGCTGTCGTTTTTGGGCACACTTTCAGTTGTTTTCTTTGATTTTCAAAATGTATGGAAGTGTTTTAGAATGACGTACCGTTGGTTAAGATTGAAGATTCAAAGTTTACAGTAATTTCACAGTGGTAAAAAGCACAATAAGCAAGGAAATATATATATCTGCAAATTGTTTCAAGCAGTCATTTGTTTGTGAATGAGCAAATTATGCTCAGATGAGCGATATAGATCCAAATTGGCTTTTTGTATTGGTGTTCATCCCTCTGTGTGTATGTAACTGCTGTATCATGAAGAAGGGGCAAATCATCCGAAAGTTTTTTAAACTTAATAATATGTTTTAGTGTTTGTGTCATTTTACCACATTGTTAAAATTGCGATGAAATCCTGGATAAATTGTCATGTCAGATTGCATGAGACTTAAGCTTCAGTAGGACGACTCTGCTAACGCACATTTCAACTTTTGAGTGGCAACAGGTACACAGAGTGATTGACAATCTTTACCATTTGTATATGAGCCTGTCAAGGATCAAAACGAAACTTGACGGATCGAGATATTACAGTGACTTGCAGCGCAACGCTGTAGCTCAAATGTAGCTTTGCTATTGTGTCATTTCCTTGACGTGTTGCTTTTTCTGGAGAGTCCGTGTAGATGGGAAAGAAACCCATCCAATGTCAAAATATAGAAAGAATTTTATATAACCACGATTGAGCCATTCCGCTGAAATATGTTTATTGAGATAAGAATATGTGTACAGTCTATAGTATGATTCTATCTCGCGTATATTTGAAATTATGAATGAACTATTATTGATTTTCCATTTTGCCTTCCTAAAATATTGAAAGTGAACATTTTACCTGAGCATTCAAGTTGTATGTGCAAAACAATGGGCTCCATGTTTCAGAGTAGTAGTATTGCATTTTTAATATCTCGAAAACTGCACGATTTAGATTAAGGTTGCAGAGAAATGATACCTTAGATACGGTCTTAAGGGAAGAAAAACAAGTTGATGTTTATCTTAGGTATTATCATCTGATAACGGTATTTGGTGATGTTATTGGTGTGGTGTACGGACATTGAATTAGCTGATGTCACCTGTAAGACACTGCGGTCTTATTGATTACCTTCCAGTAAAGACTGCCTTACGGAACATCTACCCTTCATTCAGCGCTGTACATTGGGACTAGCGGAGCGTGTTATACTAGGCGGAAACTGGAGAGCAAGAGCAAAATATAAACAATATATATCGATTGGGACCATATATACATATAGTGAATGCTTTTTATGACTTAAGCAACTGTAAAACTATCGACGGCATGTAGCTCGGGCATAATTTGTTAGATTGAAATTTATAGTCATGTCTAGTCCAAAAATTTCCAACTTCAATGCTTACAGGGTACAGGAGTCGGATGGCAACTTTTTTGAGAGTTTCACTGCATTGTCATGGCGACAGGAAAATAAAAGACTGAGAGCCGCGTCGGATGTAAGTATGGCAACTTATTGATTAATATGTTTGTTTGGGTTTTTTTTTTTCTTTAACTTTTTGCTTATTTGAATAATTACTGTATCTGTATATGTATATACATACTAAGCTATACTGAAATAATGCAAGTATGATTAACTGCTATTCCCGCTCATTAGTTATGCATGAATGCAAGATAGGATAACCAAAAAAGGACAATCCATAAACAATTGATAGACCTTACGGGTATCAATTACATGGTCACAATGGCGTTTTCGTGCTCTTGTACGGATGAATTATACAGTCTTTAATATTTTATCCATCAGGATGTATTAACAAAAGTACAGGAATTCCCAGGGTATATAGTGGCAAAATGCTTCCCGACATGTTTGTGTTATTGCCATAGAGTAGATACTGTAGATATGTATCCAGTATTGACGTGTTTCTTCCGCTGTGATTATAGAGTTGCTTGATTTACTGCTTAATACAATTAAGAAGCATTGGTTTTTAAAAGAAAATCCGTTTATTGCCATATGACACTTGTGGGTATGGTATAGACGATGTATTGTCCAGAGATTATAAGGCATGTTATAGACGAGTATTATTCATTATTCATATCGTGATTTGATTAATAGTGACTGCTATCCCAGAACTATATCTTTGCCTTCATTGAATATAAACTTTAAATGTTTTACAAATTTAAATACACAAAATTTTTAAAGTAAAGACATGGCAACCATCGTCATGATTGTGTGTTTGACCATCCTTTTTCGGTTTGACAACTGCCGGGTGATAGAATATTTCCGTGGTATTTTTTATGATGAAATAGATGTGTTTACCAGGAATGACCGGCTTCGAACCAAACTAGCGGCGCGTTGGTGAGAAGACAATAAAAGCCGACGTCCAGTGTGAAGGTAGACGTTGCCACGCATAAGATTCCATTCTCATTCGCACAACATGTTTTATTGCCCAAGAAATTTTGTTGTGTGAGAGACTTGGAACGGTTGGTACCTGAAAGACCTTTAAGCCACCCATACACATAGTGCAGTCCATCAATTATCTTGTGGGCGGGGGATACAGAAGTCTAAATATCTGAGCAATACAGAAAGCATATATATATATATATATATATATATATATATATATATATATATATATATATATATATATATATATATATATATATATATATATATATTTGATCTGGTCGACAATGCGACATAATTATTTCTTGGACTACTTTCCAATGGGAATTCGATTAATTACAAGGATTCAAGCATATATCTGCACATTCTGCTTTACCCAATAGCAGACTAGCTCACTGTCTGTCACTAACTGGTGTAATATAGTCATCTATGTCATACACTGATGATGTACTTGTAATCTTGTCGAAGTTTGAAAAGAAAAGTTTCGTATTCATGTGATTTTTCTTTCTACACAGTCGATCAATAAACAAATATATAAATAGAGAAACAAATAAACTTGCTTAAAACTGGTATGGTACAAAATATTCTCCAGTCCACTAGATCAGTGGTACTGCAGTACAACAAACAAACAATACGGTGCGAAATTGTAGGTATCTGAATGAGTCAAAGTGCTTAATAGATTTCATAGCTCTTCCATATGACTGTTACTACTAAGATTTCTCTGAAATACAACGTCTTTCGGAATAGAAAAGGAGATCAGAGTGTATTTTCCTCCTGAATCGACTTCCTTTAACATTTAATGTTAAGTAATAGTATACAAAGCATTATAAAGGTCGCGTGACGCCTCTATTGATTGTAAATCTAGTCACTTGATAGGCCATTGTTGACGTTCTGATAATTAATTCCTAATTGACTGCTTCCTTCTATGTCACGCTTGTGCTTATTATATCTTTAGGAGGTTGTATTGATATTTTATGTATTATAAAACTATAAAACTATAAAAGACATATCGCAAAACATGAATTTTCTTAAGTATTTTAGTATGCAGTAGTATCCTTAAGAGTCCCTGCACACTGAAATAACTAAGAACATAAATATCGCCACTATAAGAGATGGAACGATCTCGGTGTGACGTAAATATAGAATAAATTACAATTGGGCAGTTTGGCTTAAATCATGTCTTTATCTCCCATAGACAACTACTTCCCAAGACCGACAGTTTGTGTTGAAGGGGAAAATAGCTCAAGAACATAGTGTGTTACTATATATTATACTGATGCAAGTCATAATTTACCTATGCTCCTTTGAAATTAACAAAGTTTTCTTGGCTACAGAAAACATGTCCCATCCTTGATAGTGTCTACAAAGTCTGAGGTACATGTAGGTTGGAAGCCAATTTCACACAAGTTTATTAAACTACTCGGACAAAGTTGACACTATCAAAACTCTGTCTAAACATTGAACAAGATTTCAATGTGCAAGAAAACTTGGCAAGGCGTTCACATATATCTCTTCTTTTTTGGGCAATCGGAAGTTATTTTGTTTTGGGGTTTTTTTTTCAATAGAAACATTTTCATTATATTTCAAAATGCCTGATCATTAGATTAAAAAGTAAAAATAATTTTAAATGCAATTTTCCTTAGCACAAATTTTATAATATTCTGTCGTTTATTATTGTACATGTGATGTGGTATTGTAAAGGCAATGAAGTAAAATTTTGATAGCTTGGAAACACTCAATAAAATAAGGCATTAATAGCTCAGCAACTAGAAAATACAAGTATCAATCCATTATTGAGTGTCTTCACTTTAGCTTATTGATTTTAAAATGACTGAAAATATCTGTTATTTTGCAATGAGACTGCGTTTGCTCAGTGTTCTTTTTTCACTCCACTTGTGCAGTCTTGTTCATAACCGTTTCTGGTGAATTCATTGTCAAATTTTAAACTCTGTAATTCAGGAATATAATTATCACAGTTTAGAGATTTATTCCCTAAGAATTGTCTACTTATCATTAATCAAAAAGCGTATTTATTGCATATCAACCTAAAGTACAGGGTGACTTTTGATAAAACTTCAGTAAAATAATGTAATCCACTTCCCCGAATGTCCGCTTCTCATGATTCTGTTTGAACCACACCCATATACATTTCTGATTAAATTTCCTTTTTCAAAGTTGGAATGATTGTCAGGATACGTACATAGAATTAATCTCACAATTAAATAAAAATGCAACAGGCTCAAATACTTACTAAAATTATCACTGACTTCCTTCACAGGTCAGCATTTGCTTGCTCTATCACTTTCAACGATGTATATACAGATACATATTTTCATTGCTTTGTGTTCGACATTTATGTTTGGAGTCTGTTTGTATCAATTGATACAAGAGTTATAACCAGCAGTTGCATTAAGTTGGATGACGCACTGTCTCTATTCTGGCATACTTTGTGCGCCATCTTAGCACTATACATAATGTTTACATTTACTCGTAATTTGTAATGTTTGTGAAATCCATTGTCATACATTTTCAGTCATCAGTTTGTCTTTATTTTGTTCAACTGAGTCACTTGCATTACCCCTTACTTCGTCATCTATTTTCCTTAAATGACATTTGCTCAATTTGTGATGGTGTTTTGTATATTCCCAACATTTATACAAGCTCAAACAAAGCATCTGAAGCACTGTTATGTGGTTACAGTTTAAATAGATATAGAAAATATATACGATTTAATTTTGTGCACCAGATGCGCATTTCGACAACTTATGTCTCTTCAGTGAGGCTCGTAGCCGAATGGTTGGAATGCTTAAATGAAAGCGAAATAATAATAATAATAATAATAATAATAATAATAATAATAAAAATAATAATAATGCTGATTTGACTCTATCATATTTTATATCACAGGGAACTAGCATTATACATACTATTGTCTTAAACAATGTGCATTTTCACTCAGGACCTTCAAGAAACTGGTCAGCACCCGATTTCATAAGGACTTCTATGGTTTCACACGTATGGCAGTATGTAGTACTAGTCTAGCACTGCCTACCATATGAAAGGCGATATGTACTAAAGGATCACCTTTCAGCAAAATGCCTTACCTTACAGTCCTTCTAATTTACACCCTCGGATATAGGATTTTAAACAATATCCACTTACATTTTCAATTTACCGTCTGATTTGCTAGGTGTCCAGGACAATCCCAAAGTTTGGTATTTTTAAGCTTACAATTTGCTGATATTTTCAAAGCACAATGTGTGTATATAATACAACATTCTTTTAAAAGAAATACATGATATAAAGCTCATACTCGATCTTTTCCACAAAACAAAAAACAACATTTAATGATGACCATAACTTGAAACAGTGCAATGCTTAGCACTTATAGAACCTATCTAGTATGGTAGATATAAAGGCTTACATAAAGCCTTAGTGCATATTTAACGGCAACGCTTTATGTTAGGGAGTAGCAAGGAAGGAAATCCTACCCATTATGGTCCCTGTATCTCTGTCATTTACCAAGGTCTTCAGGATCATTGATAAGGCTGTTTATCTTACCCATTAATGTGTTGTTTTATACATCAACTGGCAATTGATATTTATTTGATTGTCGAGACAAGAATCATGCACTACGAATACAAATCTGATTTTGAAAGTGGTTAATGTAAAGGATCGGCGTTGAATTATTAATCAACATTATTGTCTGAATCGTGGAATGATTATCTGCACTGCAATAAAACATGCTTGTGGGTTTGAAGAATATTTTAATGGCTAAAATCTCGGTGTAAGTCTAGGTAACACTAAATTTGGTATCAAAGGATGAGATTTACGACACATGCATCTGTTTATCTTTTGAAAAATCCTGTATAGTAAAAAAGGGGAAATATCAGTTCCATCGACATTCGCTTTCTGAAATGGTCTTTCGAGCACATATGCAACAATTCGGTTTTTTTTTTTTTTTTTTTTTTTGTTTTTTCTTTTTGGTTTTGGACGGTTTTACATTGTGTCGCACTATGTAATTTGAATGGAGAGAATGGTATGAGCAAAATGGGCAGAGTATATGGCATTTACAAAAACAAAGAATTTAATTTTGTTCATAATAATCATTTTAATGGCGGTAGGCAGATAGTGCTGCTGCATATACTCTCATATGCATTATAATTACAAATCATCATAATGATTAAAACCCAGAATCCAGTTTCCATCAGACTTGTTACATAATTGAATAACACGAGACTCCTACATGTTCCACTGCAAATGTTACATAGAATGTCAGATGCATCAACGACAGGTTTTATTCCCGTACTGCCTTATAATTCTACAAGTCTAAAATGTAATGTTAGTGATGTAAGTGTTTGCATACGGGATTGAATATCAGAGCAGTCTTTCATGGTGACATTTTGTGTGTACTATAACAATAATCGTGTCGCCATTGCTTTCACAATTTCGCATAATTCATATAAATACAACTTGGCCTTTCGAACGTGTCCCATTCCGTTGAGCTATTTTTAAAATACAACGTAATCGGAATAAGTGATCATTATAAACAAGTTGGTCACATACACTGTTCTAGCATCTGATTGTGAACTATTTGATATTATGTAATTAGAGGAAAATAGATTCCAAAATCTGTTAGATTCCAAAATCTGTAAACTGTAGCATGCATTGATGACTGCTTCCTGCAGTGAATTAAATATCATCGATATCTTATATCACTTGTCTTGATGGATCCCTATAATTGGTAATTCCACCTGATGGATCCATATAGTTGGTAATTGCACCACATGGACAATTGGACCATCTGGTGTTGATGGATCCGTAGAGTGGGTTATTGCACCACGCAGACAATTCAGGTGGTCTTGTCATTATTGATCCATGTAGTTTGTAATGGGATCATCTAGTTTTGATGAATCCATGTAGTTGGAAATGACACCATGTGGTCTTGATGGATCCCTTTAGTTTGTACTTGATCCAAGTGGAAAATTGCACAATGTGGTCTTGGATCCATATAGTTTTTAATTGGACCATCTGGCCTTGATTGATCCATGTAGTTGATAATTTCGTTGTGTTAACAGTTGCGCCATGTTGTCAGGTGGATCCCTATATATTATTACACTATCTGGCCTTGATGGATCCTTAGAGTTGGTTATTGCACCATGTGGACAATTGAATCATCCTGTCTTGGTAGATCCCTATTAGTGCGTAACGCACCATATATTCTTGATAGATCCCTACGGTGGGTAATTGCACCATATGTTCTTGATGAATCCCTACGGTGGGTAATTGTACCATATGTTCTTAATAGATCCCTGCTGTAGGTAATTGCAGAATCTTATTATTGGATAGTTATTTTTTCCCTTGCGATGAATACTTCGTAATAAATACAAAATAAGAAGCGTTGTGCAAAACATTTTCCTCATTATGATGAATATTCAAAAATACATGTGTAAATTAGTACCCATGTTAAAAGGGAATATGGCAGTCTTGTAGATATGGTGCGTGTGTAATTATATTACACTGGGATTTCGGAGTATTACATGTATTTAAGTATATACATTTGCATACCATTACTTTACACTTGGATTTCAAAGTAGTATTAAAATGCATGTATCGATACATCACATTGGGATTTCAGAGTGGTATTAAAATGTATATACCAATGCATCACACTGGGATTATATATATATATATATATATATATATATATATATATATATATATATATATATATATATATATATATATATATATATATATATATATATATATATATACATCACACTGGGATTTCAGAGTAGTGTTAAAGTATACATTGCAATATATTACAATAGGACTTTAGAGTAGCATTAAAATGTCTATACCAATACATCACAATGGGGATTTCAGAGTGGTATTAAAGAATATATACAAATACATCACAGTGGGGTGTAAAGATAATAGATAAATCCAAACCATTAGTCCAAAATTCATGCATCCATCGGACATACAAAATGAGTGAAAATGAAAACCCAATAGAAAACAACGAAAAATGTCTACTTGAAGAGCATATGTGAACCCCCTTGTTGGGATCAGGTGCCCGGGGAGAGTAAGCATCTCCTGCTTGCTAGAAACACCCGTCACATATACCCAGTAGAAAAAGTCAAATCGTGTAAATTCCATATATTTTCATATATGGAGAAGTTAAAGTAGGTAACGCTCTAGTATAGAAGGTGTCAAATCTGTGTAAGATGATCGGAATCGGTCTCAGTCCAGAATATCATTTAAAAGCCTGGATAACGAGATATCATATATTATGTAATAAGAGTCTCGTAACGACCACCATAGAACCTCCTCAGTGACGTTGTTAGTTTATAGCTAGCACATATATAACCCTGGTTGAGTAGCTTAATTTCTGAAAGTCGCATAGACCTCAGAACAAAGTCATTGTAATTTTAACATGCTCTGGAATAATGTATTAACTGAGATATGAATACGCCTCATGCGGGCGATGATGGAATGTTGTTATTTATGAAAGAAAAGTTTGTGATAGCGAAATTGAAATCGTCATGTTTGTCATAGAGTGAGGTGTTCAAATGACCATCAATAAGACAACATAATATCTGAATACGAAGTAGAATTACCACTTTCTGCTAATCCGTGAATGAAGGATTATTAATTGAAAGCAAGTCATTTATATTTCTGTAAGTGAAATGGAAGCTAAGAGTCAAGTTTTTCTTTCCTTGCGAAAGCAAAGACTGAATGAATTCAGCTTCGTATGAGTAAAGGAATATGTCAGTCATAAGCGGGGCACAGTTAATACCCAATTGGATGCCGACAATTATTTTAAAAAACTTTTCCTCTAAACACCACAAAAATGATATCGATAAGAAAGTTCAACATTTGAATGCCATTTGTTTCAGTGTATTTATTTTTGGAATAAGAATTTTCCCAGACATAGTAAGTTTTATCTTGGCCTATAACTATATATTTGAATTTGTGGCTTCCGTTTTTACTAGTAAATGCACTCTAGATAATTTCCGCTAATCTGTTTTTTTAATTTCTGACGAGGGATCGGTGTGTAAAGAGTCGAAAAGTCAAAGGACTTGATTGAGTGAATTTTAGTGAAACTTTTTGATTTCTGATGTTTTAATAACTCTTTTGATTTTTTTTAGGATCCACATTTGATTAATTTCACTTCTGGAATATACCGTTTCGCAATAATTATGAAGGCCAGATTTAATTTCTGATAATATCTTTGTTAGTAACATCGATACATATTTTGTGGAACACTTCGAGGAATCAGCGATAAAGCGCTGTATGTAAGGATTTTGTGCATTTTTGGAATGCAGTACAAATATGGAAGTTCTAAATATAATTCATCTGTGTCAATACCAAACGTATTGAGAACAAATTTATGATTTTCAAGTACTTCCGAAACCGAAAAGTTCGTGAGAGTATCAGTAGGGTGTCCTGGAGCTGAATTTAATCCTAATTCTTTCACTAGGCTGTCAAATTAATATTTCTTACAGGTAAATATATAATTATTAGAAGCTTTATCTGCTGGTGTAATGATATACTGTTCTTGGAGGAAGGTAAATTCTCTGACAACATCAGGATCTTTGAAAATATATTCGAACCTGGTGTTTACAGAGCCTTGTAATTTTTTAATTTTGAATCTCAGCAATACTCTCTCAGTAATGTCGACCTGTACTTCCTCTCTTTTTGCCAATCGTGTAGCATATTCCCCGCAGGAGTTAATAATATTCTCAAAATTTTGGCTCCATGTGAATGATCTGGGTTCTCTGTATTTTGGACCTTTAAGTAAAAGTTCTCTTAATTTGGTGTTTTTGACAATATCAAGATCACCATGGCCACAAGGAGAATGTATAAAATAAGATGAGGAACATGCACAGGATTGAGGATGGCATGCAGAGATCAAGACACTGCAGAAACCTTTTGTAATTATAAATTTTGGATGCAACCGATGGTGTGTAGCTATAGGAAAAACATGGCGGATCTTTGTTTTTGAAATATGGAGGTATTTTCTCTAATGCAGACATGGTTTAAATAAATATAAAACATATATATTTGGCCAAAATTTGAAAAATCAATGCCTTTATTTGCAAATTTAATTTTGATGACAGAGCGATTAGATTTTCCATAGATATGTCTGACTTGACGGGACGAAAAAGTCTAGCGATCGTTATGTCCATAATATTGCCGTCTGTTCTATACTCTACAGAGCTTATACTAATACATCACACTGGGATTTCTGAGTAGTGTTAAAGTATACATAGAAATACATTACACTTGGATTTTAGAGTAGTATTAAAGTGTATATACCAATACATCACACTGGGATTTTAGAGTAATATTGAAGTATATATGCCAATAAATTACACTGGGATTTTAGAGTAGTATTAAAGTATATATATGTATACCGATACATCACACTGGGATTTCAGAATAGCATTAAAGCATTTGTACCAATACATGTACATATTTATTCTAATTTGTACCCTTTGTACATCTACCAATATCGTGACGTTCTAATGAAGGGATCCATAAATCTGCACGTTCATATAATCATTGTAAGTGTAAATCTTCCGTGCGAGAGACCATATATCTGTGATGAAGACTCCTAAACTTACTTCGTATAAGGTATCGGATGTTTGATTATGTGGACGTCACTACCATCACGTTTACACATAGGGAGACAAATATGTGAGCAACACTTTCTAATTACGAATTCTATCATTGCCGGAAGGGGACATAAACGGCATAGTGGTAAGCGTAGCGATGCATAATGGGTAAGAGGGAATTGCAGAATATTGCAATATTGTTATATCAGGCCCTTATGGTGTAATATCGAAGTAGTGATATTGCAAAAGGAAGATAATTACAAACACAAGAATAAGCACGAATGATGCCAGAAATCTAATAGATATGGCGGTGGAAATTCAAATAATAAGTACAAATGATGTTAAAGCACTCCCCCCAATCCCCACCAAAAAATGATTAAAGACACCGAAAACAATAATATTAAGTTCAGATGATTTCGAAAATCACATAAATGAATCACTTGAAAGATATTAGGGATCACAAGAGAAATCACAAATGGTTCTATATCCAGAAAATGACGATTTTCAAAAACGTCAGAAAGATACACACTATGCCAGAAATGTCAGAATATACCGCGCTTACATTTGTAGTATTATGTATATCTGACATTTCTAGTATCACGTGCATTGTTATGACAAAGTCACAAAGATATAATGAGATAATCTGACAATACAATACAAAACATTATAGAAGTAGAGAGCCGGATTAGAGAGGGGCAGTCTTCCCATATTTTTAGGAAGTGTATAAATTTTGCTTACTACGCCGCTGATCATTTAAATATCCTTAGTAAATATGTTTATAAAATGATAGAAATGTCAGAATGATACACATGGTGCTAAAATGCCCAAATGATACACATGGTGCTAGAAATGTCAAATGATACAGTGCTGGAAATGCCAGAAAGATACACATAGTGCTGGAAATGCCAGAATGATACTAAAATGCCAGAATGATACACTTGATGCTACAAATGCCAGAATGATACACATGATGCTTCAAATGCCAGAATGATACACATGATGAAAAAAGTCCAGAATGAGGATAAAATGCCAGAATGATACCAGTGCACTTATGATAGAAATGCTGGAAGATGTACATCGTGCTTAAAATGCTAGATTTATGCTAGAAATATTAGAATGATACACTAGATTCTCGAAATGTCAGAATGATGCACATAAATATACCCTAGAAACGTAAAACAAATGCACATGGTATTAGAAATGTTAGAGAGAAAGTCATAACGCTGATAATTCCAGAATTTCCAAAAGACGTCAGAATACATCTGACCAAACTGTATGAGACATAAAGCATGATGATAATCAAATAAATACAGAAAAAGATATTACAAAAATAATCGATTGTACTGCAGTTAACATACATGTACCGACTTATGATGGTCAATTAAGCAACAAACGTTTCTTAATTTGTGTGGTTAAACGGTTTACTGGCGCACACCTACATTCCAAGGAAAAGAGAGACCATAATAATAAATAAAAATTAAAATCACCTTTCCGTAGCAGAATTTTGCAAATCAAAGCATAGGTCATACTTGTTTCGGAAATTATTAAATCTAGACAATACTATAAAGCACATTTGATTGAAGATCGTTTTCTCTTAATTTACGAGATTCTGGTAAAAATAAAACACCGCAAACAATTCCCAATCTGTGATATTAGGTATAAAATGAAACATTACGAATTAGTACCATTTCGAGATATGAAGCATAGAAAAGAATTGGAAATGAATCCTGGTACAATGTATTGGGTGTAAACTAAAACACCGCCAATGAGTCCCAATCCGTGGTAGCAGAGACTTTGTTGGTACTAAGTATGATTTAGTAAAACATTGAGCACAGATCCCAGTCCGAGGTATTCTGTATAAAATGAAAGATTTTGAACGAGGGTACTGGTATTATGTATAGAATAAATCACCGTCCCAATCCGTGGTATTGTTTATAGAATAAAACACCGTTAGCGAGCCCCAATCCGTGGTGTCATGAATAAAACATCATTTGCGACTCCCAATCCATGGTATTAGTTATAGAATGAAACATTGTGAGCGAGTCCCAATCCGTGATAACATGTATAAAATTAAACACAGCAAACGAGTCTAAATCCGTGTTATTAGGTACAGAACAAAACACTGCGGACGCGTCCCAATCCGTGATATTGGTTATAAAATGAAACACCGTGAGCGAGCCACAATCCGTGGTATCATGAATACAATTCCGTTAGCGAGTCCCAATCCATGGTATCATATACAAATTAAAACACCACAAACGAGTCCAATGCGTGGTATTATATATAGAATAAAACATTGCTGACGAGTCCCATTCCTTGATATTAGATATAGAATAAAACACTGCGAATGAGTACCAATCCGTGGTCGAAATGCGAAATGCGCATCTGGTGCACAAAATTAAAAGCTATATATGTTCTATATTCATTAGGTATAGCTAAAACAATACGCATGAGTCCAAATCCATGGTATAAGTTATAGGATAAAACAATGCGGACGAGTCCAAATCCATGGTATAAGTTATAGGATAAAACATTACTGACGAGTCCCAATCCATGGTATTAGGTTTAAACTCCAAGAGCGAGTCCCAATGCGTTGCATCATGCAGTAAATTATAAATTCCCGCAAACGGTAAAACATTTGGGACGAGTCCCAATGCGTGGCATCATGCATTAAATAAATTCCCGCAAACGATAAAACATTGGGGACGAGTCCCAATGCGTGGCATCATGCATTAAATAAATTCCCGCAAACGATAAAACATTGGGGACGAGTCCCAATGCGTGGCATCATGCATTAAATAAATTCCCGCAAACGATAAAACATTGGGGACGAGTCCCAATACTGGGTATAAAGTATAGAATAAAACATTGCTGACAAATCCTAATCTATGGTATAATGTATACGATAAAAGCTTGCGGAAGCATCACAATCTAAGGTATAGGATAACGGATTTAGGACGAGTCATATCCGTGGTTTTAGGTAGATCTATAGGATAAAACATTGCTGACGAGTCCCAATCCGTGGTATAAAGTCCAAGATAAAGCATTGCAGACGAGTCCCAATCTGAGGTATAAGGTATAGGATGAAAGATTGCGGACGAATCCGAATCTGCGGTATTAGGTATAGGATAAAAGGTATACATGTATATGTTTTATATTTTTTATAAAAGATTGCGGACAAGTCACAATACTTGGTATAAAGTATAGAATAAAACATTGCTGACGAATCCCAATACGTTGTATAAGGTATAAGATGAAAGTTTAAGGACAAGTCCCAATCCGTGGTACAAAGTATAGGATAAAGCATTGCGGAAGAGTCCCAGTCCGTGGTATAAGATATAGGATAAAAGATTAAGGACAAGTCCCAATCCATGGTATAAGGTATAGGATAAGAGATTGCTGACGAATCCCTATCCCAAGTATAAGGTATAGGATAAAATATTGCGGACGAGTCCAAATCCGTGGTATAAGGTATAGGATACAACATTGCGAACGAGTCCCAATCCGTGATATAAGGTATAGGATAAAAGATTTGCAGACGAATTCCAGTCCTTGGTATAATGTATAGGATAAAACATTGAGGACGAGTCCAAATCCTTGGTATAAGGTATAGGATAAAACAATGCGGACGAGTCTCAATGCACGGTATAAGGTATAGGATGGTATATATGTTCTATATTTATTATAAAACATTGGGGACAAGTCCCAATCAGTGGTATAAGGTATAGGATAAAACAATGGGGACGAGTCCCAATGCGCGGTGTAAGGTATAGGATAAAACATTGGGGACAAATCCCAATCCGTGGTATAAGGTATACGATAAAACATTGGGGACAAGTCCCAATCCATGGTATTGGATATAGAATTAAGCATTGCTGACGAGTCCCATTCCGTGGTATAAGGATGTGGTATAGGATAAAAGATATTCAATCCGTGGTATAAGGTATAGGATAAAACATTGCTGACCAGTCCTAGTCCGTGGTAATAGGTATATAATTAAACATTGCCGACGAGTCTCAATCCGTGATATAAGGTATAGGATAAAACATTGGGGACGAGTCCTAATCCATCCCAATTCGTGGTCAAAATTATAGGATAAAACATTTGGGACGAGTCCCAGGTATAGGATGAAAGATTGCGGACGTATCCCAATCCATGGATAAAGTCTAAGATAAAACATTGCGGACGAGTCCCAATCCATCATGTAAGGTATAGAATAAAAGATTGCGAACGAATTCTAATCCGCGGTATTATGTAAAGGAGAAGAAATTTCGGGCAAGTCCCAATCCGTGCTATAAGATATAGGATAAAACATTGCGGACGAGACCCAGTCCTTGGTATAAGGTATAGGATAAAAAAATAAGGGACGAGTCCCAATCCTTGGTATAAGGTATAGGATAAAACAATGCAGACTAATCCCAGTCCGTGGTAATAGTTATAGAATTAAACATTGTCGACAAGTCCCAATCCTTGGTATAATGTATAGGATAAAACATTGGGGACGAGTCCCAATCCGTGGTATAAGGTATAGGATAAAACATTGCGGAAGAGTCCCAATCTGCGGTATAAGGTATAGGATAAAAGATTTGCGGACGAATCCCAGTCCGTGGTTTCAGGTATAGGATGAAAGATTGCGGACGAGTCCCAATCCGTGGTTTCAGGTATAGGATGAAAGATTGCGGACGAGTTCCAATCCGTGGTTTCAGGTATAGGATGAAAGATTGCGGACGAGTCCCAATCCGTGGTATTAGGTATAGAATTAAACA
This sequence comes from Pteria penguin, assembly GCA_035048485.1. NCBI lineage: Eukaryota > Metazoa > Mollusca > Bivalvia > Pterioida > Pteriidae > Pteria > Pteria penguin. The sequence continues at coordinate 25,871,627 of CM068580.1, forward strand.
TTGCTGACGAGTCCCAATGCGTGGTATGAGGTATAGGATAAAAGATTTGCAATCCGTAGTATAAGGTATGGGATAAAACATTGCTGACCAGTTCCAGTCCGTGGTAATAGGTATAGAATTAAACATTGCCGACGAGTATCTATCCGTGGAATAAGGTATAGGATAAAACATTTGGAACGAGTCCCAATCCGTGGTATAAGGTATAGGATAAAACATTGGGGACGAGTCCTAATCCGTGGTATAAGGTATACGATAAAAGCTTGCGGCCGCATCCCAATCCGTGGTATAAAGTATAGGATAAAACATTGCGGACGTATCCCAATCCGTGGTATAAGGTATAGGATTAAAGGTTAAGGACAAGTCCCAATCCGTGGTTTAGGGTATAGGATAAAACATTGCGGACGAGTCTCAATCTGCGGTACAAGGTATAGAATGTACAATGCAGAGGGGTCCCAATCCGCTGGATAAGGTATAGGATTAAAGATTTGCAGACGAGTCCATGTCTGTCGTATACGGTATAGGATAAAACATTGGGAACGAGTCCGAGTCCTTGGTATAAGGTATAAGATAAAACATTGCGGACGAGTCCCAATCCTTGGTGTAATAGATATAGAAAATATATACATTTTAATATTGTGCACCAGATGCGCATTTCGACAATTTATGTCTCTTCAGTGATGCTCGTGGCCGTAAAGTTGGAATTCTCATATTATATAAATATTTGAAGAGCAGTATTGAAACCAAAATGACCTAGAAAGTGAACTAAGGAATCAATCTAAGGACAGAGCTATGCATGAGGAAGATACTCCTTAGTTTTAGAGTGATTTACATAATTTCATGACGGCAAATTTGAAGTATATATTTCAAGTCAGTACAAAAGCACTGAAAACTAAACTTATGATGCCCTCGGGGACTATCAGTCCACCAGCAGTGACACCGGCCTAGTGGTTATAATAGATATAGAATATATATACATTTTAAAAAGGTATAGGATAAAACATTGCGGACGGGTCCCAATCCTTGGTATAAGGTATAGACTTAAACATTGCTGACGAGTCCCAATCTGTGGTCTAAGGTATAGGATAAAAGATTGCTGACGAGTCCCAATCCACAGTATAAGGCACAGGAAAAAGGATTGATGACGAGTCCCAGTCCGCAGTATAAGTTATAGGATAAAACACTGCGGACGAGTCCCAATCCTTGGAATAAGTTATAGGATAAAACACTGCGGATGAGTCCCTATCCCAGGTATAAGGTATAGGATAAAACATTGCGGACGAGTCCTAATCCTTGGTATAAGGTATAGAATCAAAAATGTGGACGAGTCCCAATCCGTGATATAAAGTATAGGATAAAACACTGCGAACGAGTCCCAATCCGTGGTATAAGGTATAGGATAAAACATTGCTAACGAATCACAATCCATGGTATAAGGTAAAGGATCGAAAACTGCGGACAAGTCACAATCCGTGGTATAAAGTTTAGGATAAAACATTGCGGACGAGTCCCAATCCGTGATATAAGGTATAGGATAAAAGATTTGGGACGAATCCCAATCCGTGGTATAAAGTATAGACTCAAGAAGGTAGGTAACGTAATATTGCTCTGAGTACGATATAATGTTCCCGTATAGACTTTTAGTAAAATGTACATTTTTATTCATTTTCAGTGAACAATTATCAGTTTTAATTGATATTAATTTTCTCATATATTGGTCTGGATGAAACATATAACAATTTTTATTGCATCAAGGTTTACCTTGTATATTCTATTTATATCGTTTCATAATACCAAAGAGTATTAAATATAAAGCGTGCAACAATCCAGTCATGCGACGATGCATCTAGTTTAAACATTATTTCTTTCATGTATCTATTAATATTCTATACAGACGAAACGAGAAAATGGGGAAAATGTTATGCATCTAATCAAATTAAAACCATGTAGTATATTGTATTTTAAAATAAACTGTCAGGGATTCATGATATTTGTTTAAAACATCCGATAATGCTAGGAATATTCATCATATCACCTGACTGTTCTACTCTAATTTCGACCAAAAATTTATTTCTTTTTCTAAGAAGTAAAATATAATACGAAAAAAAAGTATAAAAGAATTATGTTAAGCGCTGTAAATGTTCACACAGAAGGATTATATATTTTTCTGATGAATTTATAAGGTTAAAGACGTTATTGAGCATTCGATTAAGCAAAGCTGTTCTCATCCTGTTTCTTATGTCGTTATTGAGCTCTAATAGTACGAGGAAATATGCTCAAATTGTTATAATTAGGAAAGTATCACGGACCTGTCAGAAAGATAGTGTTAACATATGTCCATATACCCACCTATTTGTTGATGGTGAATTGGAAGCGATTACCAATGAATGACATTTGATTGATTGAAGTCTTAATTATCTTTTTCATGTAGTCATCCTGACCTTTGGTAAAATGTCAACTTGTGAAATATCAATGAAATTATTTGTAAAATGTTAATAAAGCACATATTATAGACAATATGGTCATACCCACACTATCTAGGGGTATATACTGTTTAATGTGTTTCTGCTGATGCTACTACTTAACTACTACTGCTAGTATCGACAATAACAACACCAACAATAACACTAATAGTAATAATAATAACATATATATATATATATATATATATATATATATATATATATATATATATATATATATATATATATATATATATATATATATATATATATAGTGCAATATAAACTGGATATGTTGAATACAAAGTTCTTTACGTGCAGTGTATGTTTGCTCAATTTAATAAGTGGTATCATTATGCAGGTACGATGTTAAGATAAATGACGTCGAATTAAGATGAATGGCGTCAAATTAAGGTGATTGTTTAAGCATTCCTTTATCAGTAGTTATCCATTTATGGTTACAATCCGACTAAGATTCTAGAAGACATTTGGCATCTGTATCGATCAAATAGCAATCATGTCTTAGCGTAGAGGACAAGCCTTAAATGGGATCAATTACCACTGATTAGCAAACCTATTCTCAAAGTAAGCTTTTGATCCTGCAACCACAGAGATCGTATTTAGCCCTGGTATTTGTAGTCAGCCAATAGTGAAAAATGAAAGTATCAGAAATGCTTTTGTCTTGATGGTTTTAGTTGCACTTACGACTTGGACTATTTAGATTTGTTCTAAATTTCGCAGTCTTATGCTATGTCTTAACTTCCGGAATGCTACGAATAGGATGTGATTTATGGTAATGTAGTTATAGATGTATGTGGGCTCAATATCCTTCGTTAGTTTAGTTTTAACTTTTATTTCATTTACAAATACAAGATACAATATGAAAACGTTTGATATAACAAAAGAGATCTAAAAACAAGCGGATGACTACTTATAAGTCCATCTGTCTAAATGATGATGGCAGCTAGGAGGGAAATTGCTAGGAACATGCACACAAGTTATATAGATATATATATATCAGAACAAGTTGTGAATCATTAAGCAAGTTTGAAACATTCAGGCATATATGTATATATCTACAGTGAAACACCCAGGAGTACAATGGACCTTGGATCTCTGAAGTAATGCGTGTAGAAATAAAGACAAATTAGACAAACATATAAAGCACAAAGACACTACAGCTAACAAGACACCCTGTATTTCACTTATATTCGTTCCCCGACTCGAACCCACGACTTATGGTACCGAATCACCTAGCTATCATGCATCCGACCGTCTAACCGACTGAGCTATCCGAGCTCCACAAAAATAGAGCTTTAATAGCCAATTATTAGCTAATCGTATGCATGACAACACGGCCGCGGAAAGTGAAGGGATTTACCCGACGTAAACGCAGGCGGAACCTAGGAAAGAATACAATCACTGAAAGAGAAATAAACATATAAAGCACAAATAGAAACAGTGAAACACCCGGGAGTATATATGTTACACTAATATTTAAAACATTTAATATGTTTAAACATTATATATATATATATATATATATATATATATATATATATATATATATATATATATATATATATATATATATATATTATATATATAGATTCTCATTTGATTTCAATGACAATGGTTTCGAGTTGATTTAATGTACACCATACATAAACATAACAACGGTTTACGGTTAAGATATGATTTATTGTGCATCATACATAAACATTATAACGGTTTAGATATGATTTATTGTACACCATACATAAACACTACAACTATTTAGATATGATTTATTGTACATCATACATAAACACAATAACGGTTTAGATATGATTTATTGTACACCATACATAAATACGACATCGGTTTAGATATGATTTATTGTGCATGATACATAAATACGACAACGGTTTAGATGTGATTTATTGTACACAATTCATAAACTTGACAACGATTTAGATATGATTTATTGTGCATCATACATAAACAGTATAACGGTTTAGATATGATTTATTGTACACCATACATAAACACGATAACGGTTTAGATGTGATTTATTGTACACCATACATGAATACGATAATGGTTTAGATCTGATTTATTGTGCATCATACATAAACATTACAACATCATGATTTATTGTACACGTGTATATTTTTATAAAGGTTCTTTTTAAATAAGAAGTCTTCTGATAAAGTTCTGTGGTAATCTATAATACGACGTTTTTATGGATGTTGTATTTGCATGCTAGGGGGAGAGTGTACCCATATTTCTTTGATTGTCCCCCGCTTTTCGCGAAAGATTGGGGACATTAAATGTCATTCGTCTGTCCGTCCGTCTGTCGCAAAAACTTTAACCTTGGTCATAACTTTTTAACCGTAAGACGTAGGGCCTTTATATTTGGCATGTTAATCCTTAATTGCAATACCTTTCCGTTGGTACCAACATTTTTATCATGTGACTTTCACCGTGACCTTTGACCTACTTCAATGTAACTTTTTAAGCGTAAGACGTGGGGTCCTCATATTTGACTTGTGTGTCCCTAATGGGACTGCAGATACATGTAGACATGCACAACCATGAAAATATGTCACAGATCACAGCACTCTTACTGATAGAACCCTGAAAGCGGGGTACCACGATTCTTTGAATTTGCTTGTTTTAATCAGTCTCTCTCGTTGAAACTTAGTAAGAGTATGTTCCCTTTGGAAGGTCTGACATGGTGTTTAATACCATTCTTTTTGTTTTGTGAGGATTTTACAATGTTTTCTTCGATGTTGAACATCATTCGTCTTATTTTCTTATAGTTGAACAATATTTTGTCTTCTTTGTGTTTAACCATCAATGGCGTGTGTGGTTAGCCAAATATGAGATGTCCAATCGTCTACTCCTCCCCCGGTCTGACTTCTGATTATCTGTGATACTTAAAAATCTGCTGCAGTGTGTTCATATGAGTGAAAAGTGACATGGCATTTATTCTAGGGACTCTTTTGCGCTTTGCCTGATTTTACCTCGTCCTTGTACATCTTTACTGATGATGTATAATAAAATATTTTTGTGACGTTTTTATGTTAATCAATTCACTCAGATCTAGTTTCCCCATCAGTCATTCCGCAGTACAATATGCTTTATACGTTATGTCACTTATAAATAATATTCTCATTTTCAAAAACACTATACATTATGCTTCACAATATTGTTAATCACCATAGAATAAATAAAGTTTATTTTTGTTGTCATATATTTTGGGGATAAATTCCGTTTCTGTGCATTTAGCAGGCTGAAGTTTGGAGTTTTGGGATAACGTATATCGGTAAGCTTAGATTGGAATTACTTGCTCTTGCTTTCTATCGCTGCAAGTAGATATTTTAAGATCTAGACAGATATTGCCAGTCTATCGGTAAGATGTTCTGTATACACCAATGATATGCTGTACAAGTCATCATCAGAATTTGAAGTGAAAACTGCTACCACCGTACCAAACTCTCCTTATTGTCACATTTTGATAGGAATATGGAAATAGTATTCCTACTGGAAGAAAATGTATAATTATGTACGAGCCAGACATTTAAAGTCTCTAGAAGACATTAGCAATGATGTATCATACATCACAATGCATTGAAGCAATTTAATAGAATAGGATTACGAGTTTGATTGCATGATATCTGTTACATTGTCCTATGTCAATCTGCTAATTCAGTCAACACGACTCTAGATTCCAAAGTTCAATAATCATATTTATCCCTGAATTATCATTAGGATAAACTGAAACTCATGGGTGTCATGTTTCGTTGATACCTATCTCCTCTGATCAGTAAGTTTGCGTGATATGACGGCATTTATACTATGTAAACAATGTGCGCTTAGTTATAGGAGGTCAGGGGGAGATGGCGTACCATTAGGCTTGGTGACCGGAGATGCTCTGAGATATTCTGTATTTGCATATACTACATGTTAGATGTTTGTGATATTTACTGAAAATATAAAACCAAATTCATGCATTTCTAATGGCGCAGACGTCCTTACAATTTTTCGGTTTCCCCGATTTATCCTATCATATATAGGGTATGCGACTCTCAGATCGCAATTTTTCCTCTTGGAATTTTGTCATACAGTCTTTTTTCTCTCTCTTGTGTTTCTCCATTTTATTTTTTTTTTTTGCTGTCATTAAGGATATAAGATATTTGTATAGGTTGGAATGGCTTATTTGATGAGGAAGATTTTCTAATACAGTTCATGATAAATTTGTTCTAAAAGTAACTTGCTAACAGGAAAATCATTTGAAGCAGAAAGATATCATGCGATATCAAAACGATTCGTCTAATGTCACTGTTAAAGCTATGTGATCCTGAAGTGATGCAACAGGTGACAAAATTCTTTTTTTTCCGGCTATGTCATTGTTATTACATGTCCGGTTTTAATGCAACAGAGTCCGTGAACAGAGAAAGCACTAGGTAGATAAAAATTTGAGGTGGAAGTGATACACAAGTAACGCCGTCTGGGAACCACGCCATCTGGAAGTAGGGAGTAACGACATATCATGAGGTTTGGAAGTAAGGAGTAACGATATAGCACGCTGTCTGGAAGTTGGGAACAATGCCTTAACATGCGGTTTTACGGTACGGAGTAACGATATACCATGCCGTCTGGAAGCAGGGAGTATGACGACATACCACACTGTCAAGCTTAAACGCGATCACGCTTAAACGTGAAAGGATCTGAAAGTAATAAATAACGACATACTACGCCATCTGGGAGTAGAGAGTAACGACATAGCACGCGGTCTGGAAGTAAGAATAAACGGCATACCACGCCATCTGGAAGTAAGGAGTTACAACATTCCATGCTATCTGGAAGGAAAGTTGCGACATATCGGTATACTGCAGTATGAACGCAAAATTATTGTGGTCTGATTTTGATATATCATTGTAAGGTATTAACCCAATGAAACTAAGGGGAAGGATGAAGATGATTAGTGTAGAACAAAACACTTTGTACAAAAAAGTAATACGAGTGAGAATTAGCACAAAACTGAGCAGTTTAACTAATCCTTATCAACATGGACGAGTGTTGAGCTTATGCAAGGCAGTGGCCATCAAATTGTAAATCGTTCATTGTTTTAAGCTATGTATCGTTACACCCTATGTAAAATGCCTTAAATGTTTAAAAAAAAAAGTGAAATAAGTTTCTAAATGCATGCATAAACTTCATGTTTAATAGTTGGAATAATTAGAGTGGTTCTTTTGATTTTCATTTTATTTAGATAAAGTGAAATACTTTATACAAATATAAATGTCTTCCTAAGGGAAGTAGAATTAAACATAAAAATATGACGAATTGTCGGCCTCGTGACCTTTATCAAATAAAGAAAAGGAAATATGTAGAACTCTTAAGTAAAATCCATCTTATGATTATAACAATATAATCTCAGTTTCTTTATATTATACCGTTAACTTGAGAGATATTGCAGTCGAAGATTTTGAAAGATGATTTAGTGGATTTTGGCCATTAATTGACAGATTATAACAAGAATTACACGTATTGATTGGAGTATGAGCCAATGATATTGTTTGGTTGGAGCTGAGTAGATATGATGCCACAACTTCCCTTCTGAAGCTTATACCATGTAATCTATTGTGATATTGAAACTGATTATCATGCGCACTCATCATTTAATCGACATATTTTAAACAGATACTAACATCCAATTAAATGAAAATGACAATTACCAATAGCAATCCAGAGCAGACGTTTATTTTGGTATTTCACCTTTATTATTTGTTTTTTCTATTCCCATAATGCCGAGATGCTGGTTTGACTTGGAGATTTAGCGTGCCTGGCGCCCAGTCGATCTGTGTTCGATTCCCGAATTGTACACTAATGTTTAAGAGGATTGTTAAGTCCTGTTTCCAATGTGGCAATTTAAATGCCAAATTGTCGAAAACAACGTAAAACACCAATTAACCAAACAAAGCCATCTTTGATGCTGAGGTTAGTTCCTGGTCGTTGCTTCAGATCAACTTCTTTCAGGGTATGTGATATCCTCGGTTCTCAGCTCGCCTCCAGTTCAGCAGAGATCATGTTTTTTTTTTCTTGGTCCCATATATTCACTGTACGTGGATAGTACCCATGGATTGATCAATTGTCAATAGACCGTCGGCGCCTTGGTTGCTGTATAATAGAATATTGTGTGTGACGTCTTCCACGTTATAATTTTGTTTTCCTTTTTGTCTTGGCTTTTGGTGTGTCTGGGGTGGACTCCGTCACGTGGTTGTGTTAGATCCCTTGTCTCCTGATTTGTAGAATAATGTTTGTTTTCGCTTTATGTTCCTGAGTACTGTGAAAGTTGTCAATTTCTTCTGACCTTATTATGAGCTGCAGATGCATCACTTCACATCAAAACACAATATCAAATTACATTTCGTATCACTCAAGAGATAATGCCGCATCAACACGACCAACTTCATGTTATCTCGAATGGAATAGTGTTTGAACAAGGCAAATTTTATTCATTATAACATAATACGACTTGACATGACTTTCCCTTTTGGACCTTACTTAGAATATTTCATTATGCGCCCTTATGTACAGAACTCGCCCTCTATGAAGCATTACCATAGTATTACCACAAGATGCATTGACGAAGAAGTGTCTAGAGGTTGAATTGTTTGAAGCATGTTTCCTTTGAAATCCATTATTATGGATTTGCTCTCATTTTCTAATTTCCTCCCGACAGTATGTAGCAAAGAAAAGTTTAGCGATACAATAAGTAATAACGTACCTGAAGATATAGCAATACACTTCTACGCAACATAATTTATATAGACTGGCGTCGTGATAGCTTTCGATTTGGATTCTTATGGTATCTCACGAGGCCATTATCGCTATATCTAATTTAGGTAGCAGGCACCGTTAGGTAATGAGTGGCGTTATGGTCCTATAATCTACTCTTATTATCACTTTACATGTCCCAAATCTAATACAGTAATACAAATGTATTCCATCGTCTTGTCTTATGTCATATATATCATAAACTATAGCTAGCAGATGAAAAATAGCACATATTCAGAGTAAATTATGATATAAAATGAAGGACATTCCATAATTCCTTTAAAGTGAAGTAAGTCAAATAGTGCTCATTATCTGGAGGAATCGTGCTCCTCGTTAAATGGCTAATATAACTTCTTTTAATGTTTGTTTTAAATAATGCATACTGCAACAGTGGAAACGGCTGTGACTTTTAGAACAAACAATAAGGGTGTTTGGTATGGAATATTATGAAAGAATATGTTCATATAAATAGCGCAACTTGAAAACGTTATGAAAAAACGTGGACTTTTTGTTTTAGCTTTATATCTGACGGAATATGTCTCTACAAATATTATCGATAAATCTTAAATTACACCCTGACAATAAGCACATCTTTATCCCTGGTTGTAGAAAAAAGATATTGCCCGATAATGTAAACAAGTGTCCAATCATTAAAAGTTTCCAGCAATTTGTTTAATTGTCATTTTAACGAAATGCGCTATCCATATATTATTAAAATTCAAAATCTTAGAAATTAAAAATTAATGAAGCCGTCTTGGCTTCTTGCTTAATCAATTTTAAGATCACATATTCCAACTCGCCCATTCTATCATGCTTTATTGACGTTTTGCTGAGTCAATCTTAAGATTACATGTTCCGACTCGTCAATTCTGTCATGCTCTCTTGACGTCTTGCTAAGTCAGTTTTAAGATTACTTGTTCCGACTTGCCCATTCTGTGATGCTCTCTTGACGTTTCAAGATCACATGCTCTGAGTCGCCCATTCTTTCAGGCTCTTTAGCTAGACGTCTTGATTGGTCTTTCATGCTCTTTAGCTAGACGTCTTGATTGGTCTTTCATGCTCCTTAGCTAGACGTCTTGATTGGTCTTTCATGCTCTTTAGCTAGACGTCTTGATTGGTCTTTCATGCTCTTTAGCTAGACGTCTTGATTGGTCTTTCATGCTCTTTAGCTAGACGTCTTGATTGGTCTTTCATGCTCTTTAGCTAGACGTCTTGATTGGTCTTTCATGCTCCTTAGCTAGACGTCTTGATTGGTCTTTCATGCTCTTTAGCTAGACGTCTTGATTGGTCTTTCATGCTCTTTAGCTAGACGTCTTGATTGGTCTTTCATGCTCTTTAGCTAGACGTCTTGATTGGTCTTTCATGCTCTTTAGCTAGACGTCTTGATTGGTCTTTCATGCTCTTTAGCTAGACGTCTTGATTGGTCAATCTTAAGATCACATATTCCTACATGTTCACTTGTCCTTTATTCCGTGGTATTCCATGACTTGACTGACCAGACTGAGCAGGACATTTTTCTTATAATTGAGTTCACGGATGTTATAATCACAGGTCGACGATTTGTTGTTTGAATACTATTGTTCTATTAACTTACTCTTTAAAATCAAACCTCTTATAAAAATTTGAAATGACAAAATCCATGAATACCTTATTTATAACATGAACGAAAATACGCAAGAAATTTATATCAAAGCACTGATAGGAGATATAGATAGGTCATTTTACTAATTTTGGTCGTTTGCTTATTGCAGAACATGAAGTTGTTACCATTTTATGCCCCAGGATCGATAGATCTACCTGTCCGTCTGTTTGTCTGTTTGTTTGTCGGTTGCAGTGGCGGATCCAGGATTTCCGAAAAAAAGGGGGGGGGGGGCAAATAGGTATTAGCTAAACTTCTCGGCTATTTTTTGGTACAAAATATGGATTTTTACTGGTAAATATGTGACCAAACGGGGGTGCCCCCCTCTAAATCCGCCACTGCGTTGTCAACTTGTCAACTTTAACCTTCGCCATAACCTTTGAACAGTAAGAGATAGAGACTTCATATTTGTCATGCATATTCCACTAATAAAGCCCTTTTAAATTACACTATGGTTAGTGACCTCGTGACTTTGACCATGACCTTTATACTAAATTCATGTTAACATCGGGGGCATACTGTTCCACAAACACATCTTGTTACCACTGAATATATATCATCAAATCTGTGGAAAAATATTAGGTTTACAGGGTGATTTGTTGATCACATTGTTAGGCAATATATATACCTCGGACAACCTGCAAATAAAACATTCTTGTGCAGCGAAATAATAAATAGATAGAACTAGACCTTATCGTATAGTACTGAAATGAGCCTATATTAACTGGCGGAATTTCGTTGTTTATACCAGACCAAATTTAAATCTATCACACGCGTCAACTTTACTTAGCGCATTCAGGATTTTGGCAATAAAACTGCATAATGCAAAGTAGGAAGTAAAAAAAATCATAATTACGCGTATTTGACCATAAGATGGAGAATAAAAGCGCGAAAACTAATAATGTAAGATAGATCTACTTTCACTTATTTATTAGAAAATTCAGTCGGAATGAGTGACAAGATCAAGTGATTGCAATGGGTAGACGTCACTGTAAATCACGTGAATAGTCAGCTTGTCGCCCATACTTACGTATGCCCATGAATATTTCCTTACAAAATTTCCATGAAATAGTTATGAACAAACATGAGTTCGTAAATTCGTTTTTACTTTTTGCGTTTCCAATTCCCGTAATCACACAGTTATCACAACAGCTTCTCGATGAAAACGTGAAGCGCGTGTTTCTGTACGGTGCCTCTGCGTAGGTTTGAAGTTGGATACTTTCAGATCAACATATTCTAACAGGTACGTGACAGTAGACGGGATGATTTCGTCTAAACATCTGGATATACATGTATTTGAATTTCGATAAAATTGCACATCTCTACATACTTGTCAGATGTGGTATGTTCTTTGTAATTTAGCCAAGTCTCATTCCAATACACATTCTGTCTGAAGTGGTCATTGTCGACATACTTTATTTACATTTATTGAGAATACATTTGTACATTTATAACTGAAACGAGAGGAAACAGGGCTAGAATATTAGAATAATAACAGTAAATGTTAGATCTATAGGAACAAATCATGTCTAAACACAGGATATATACAGGTCTAAGCCTTAGGAATTCCAGATGAGCATTATATTCCCCTTTAAGTATCATCAATAAATCCACAATAAATGTTTTGATAAAACGGATAATATGAGTAAAAAGGAAGGAAATTTGAGGAAAATTGATATCGTTTGATACTGAATCGTCTGGGTCAGGCTTTTAACATTGTGTCTGTGCTGTTTTACAGACCAGAAACTTTAGTAATTCACTTTTATTTATCAACCCCAGATTGGAAGGTTTTGAATAACTCTAATTATATCATAGTAATATCAACACGTTGTGATGACGTGTCTCACAAAAGGCCTTGATATTGCAGAGATACCGATATTTCACATAGCATTGCCACCTTATGACCGGATCAAGAAATTCCTGAAAACAGAGAATTATGATTACACTAACGAGTGGAAGGGTTGTTTCAAGCCCTAAGATAGAGCCTGATTCCATAACAAAGAATAGCATTGGGCTATAAACAAGAGTGTGGATCCACCTTTATGAATCACAAAATATTCATTTCAACAACAAGCATTTCCAAAAGAACTATAGGCTGTATATTACGTAGTCCTGCAATGCAAGACTCCGTTCCTCTTTTTTACTTGCTGCTCGCGCTTGTCAGCGAGGTCATGTTTATAGGACTATATATTACGTAGTAATGTTACTGGTTTGATATTATGGACATATAAAACTGTCTTTTATATTATCAGACTAGCTCAATATTGAATACACTATTACTGACTATTTGATGTTTTACTCAAAGGGAATGCTTCTGTCGTATCGAAGACAAAATATTTCAATATTACATAGTTCATGGTTAATTGGGGCCGTGTAATTACGATGTGATATATTTCATGATATGACAATAACCATGTACTCACAGAAATAAAATGTCTAGCAAAGACTAAGATAACGTCAGACCGTCCACGTGTACAGTTTGCTAGCAATATTCATTTGAAAATACAAGCAAAGTAAATATAAACGTAAACGATAAAAACACTTAGTAGCATGTTTAGACATGTAATTTTCCTTACATGCATAATAAAGTGATAAAGAGCTCTAGAATGTGTATGATAAATATATGTATGTAAAACAAAAATGGTATTAAATCATGGATAAATATAGTAAAAGTGTTACAAGTGCGAAATACATAATCCAGAAATACTTGTTTAAGCCTCCGCAACAGAACACATTCGCTAAAGCCTCAATAAAAATATGACTTAAAAAGAAGTGAGGTTTCTCAGATATTTTACAAATCAATGTCTGGGAAATGAATAATTCAAATGCCTCAAGTTAGTTGTATTGTACCGGGTATATACTTGTTCTTCTTATTTAAACAGAAAAGGATATTCACATTTTCTACTAAAGTGCCTAAGACTCTTTATCCATTCTGATTAAGAGGAAACAGGAGATACACCAAGGCAACATGTAATGTGATGTCGCTTGCAGACCATCTAGTGCCCTATTTCTTGGAGGATTACTAGTAAACGATTTCTGTCAGCCTTCCTTGTTTCTCCTTTGATGAGGTCGTTCATGGAGAGTATTCGGAGAAGCTTTGGATCTGTGTGTACTGAAACCGATCAACTTATATGAGGTTATTACATTGGACAAGAAATAGAATCATTGATAGGCAAATAATAAATAAAGCACACCACCATGGTAAAAATTTAACCAAGACAAAACTTTGACTTTATTTTTGCCATATTTCCCACGTTATATGTATGGACATACGTTTTTACAAACATGCTCTGGTTGTTAGTATAATCATTTATTAAGGAATTGTTTTACGTTCTGCTTTAAATGTAAGTTGCGTAGTGTAAGATGAATTTTACTACGTGTCCTTTACGTCTACGTGTGGTAAGGATGTTTGAATTGGGTCAGTTGTATACGAATTATTGGTACCACATTGATCACACTAGTATCTATAACGTATATCATTCTTAAAATCTGCTAGATGAATTTGGACATGATAACCTGTTGTCTCAGTTATCTATTTACACACAACCACCAAAACTCAAAACATAGAAAGTAACAAACAAATTGGATCAGACCAGCTTCAGACAAAGTACATGTCACAAGGACAAATTTGCATCGGTGATTTATTTTAAATTGAATTTGAACACATACTTAGATACTTGGTCTGGTTTACGTAAGTCGGTGCCGTGATCGCTTATACCGGGAAGTTTTTGTTTATAAAATCGGTAGCCTCGGTTCAACTGCTTTTGAAAAGAATTGAACGTTTGGACCGCGAACTTAGACATGCATTTCAATGAAGTGATAATTTACCGATTTGCCTATATTAATGCTATTTCCAGATAAGCTGTGGAACGACGACGGACAGCCAGTTTTAACACAACACTATGTGACCGAGTATTTTATAACGTCTTTTTGTTTTATGTGGCGTGAACACTGCCATTATCCATTAAGTTAGGTCATCATTTTTAACAAATTCCACATTTATCGAACATGTACGTTTGCTGCCTTTATCCAGTCTGTACAGTTATTTACATACACTTTTGTGCATTGAAAAGCAAATACGCGTAAGTAACGATGCAGCGCATGTCCTAAATTGTTGTTGACGATTAAAGTTTTGCATTCTTTGATAACCCTCATGATTTGTTCATTTGTTATTATTTATTGTGTAAGTTGTGTTTTTATACGTGCTCTATGCCAAGACGGTAAAGCGCCCTCCTCCAATAACTATGCTTCACGACTGTCCATATTATACCGGCATGATTTGTGCTAACATTACGAACCACGTCTTCGGAGGCTTGTCAGCGTCATTATGTGCCTTGAAGTCTGCCACTCCTCAATTATACAGCAGAAAGCATGATGTAATACAACACATGCAATAAATCTCATTTGACAACAATGAAGTTTTTCTGTTTTGTCTTGTGAATCATAAAATTTTTATTTTGGTTTCTTCGCTCATTTACAACGTTGTTTTCCAAGAATTAAACGGTCATATTTCAACATTGGAGTGACAGTGACGTGTCTTCCAGCAAGTGTTTACCGGTACATTGATATATATATAATCCTCAGTGTTTTATTCATTGCAATTATTTATTTAAATCCGAGTATATCCAAGGAAAAGTCCCACAACACCAGAAATAACACTTTGTTAAATATGCATGCAAACCTAGCCCCCCCCCCCCCCAAAAAAAAACCCCAAAACAAAACAAACAAGCAACACCCCCCCCCCTTGTGCTTCTTACGTTTTCAGTAAATCCGCAGTATGTTTTCATCAAGGACGTATTAGAGATTGGAAATTTTAATACGTCAGTCAGTTTAAAGTAGGAGAAATCTACATTTACTGTATCAAAATAGATCTGAATAATGGAACATTTAAAAATTGTAAATGTGTATATATCATGTACCGCCGAGTAGTTTAGAACTGTGTACAGAGTTTCAAAGTGCAGGGGGACCTATTTTACATGTATTTATTTTCAGTGACCGGATCAGAGGTTAATTGCTGTATGACTTTTATGTATATGGCCAGGAGTGGACGCCGCCTATCCCCCTCCCGTTTCCTACATCTTCATTATCCAGGTTTTGATCTTTACTCAGTGAAGCCTGCGCGTTGTCCATGCATATGTATAATGTTGTAACTTTTGCAGGAGGACCATGATCGTCACCCACCTTCAGAGCTACAGTATGCCGTGAAACCAAAGGTTCAACAACTCAACAAAAAAGAGGTCAGTAGATCATTATGAATCAATATTACTACAATACAAGAAGGAATACTATATTGCCAGTTATCGCATTTGTATGATATTAATACGATAAAGTACATGTGCATGTACTGGGATATTATAGTACTTACTCAGTGATAAAGTACATGCACATGTACTGGGATATTATAGTACTTACTCAATGATAAAGTACATGTGCATGTACTGGGATATTATAGTACTTACTCAATGATAAAGTACATGCACATGTACTGGGATATTATAGTACTTACTCAATGATAAAGTACATGTGCATGTACTGGGATATTATAGTACTTACTCAATGATAAAGTACATGTGCATGTACTGGGATATTATAGTACTTACTCAGTGATAGGCGTACAATGTGTGTTAGTATGTGTTTCTAAGACACAGTATGGAATTTTAACAGTAAGCATGAAGGTGGTTCAGTGTGAATATTATGTGAATGTTTCTTTCTAGTTTGAGTTGCTGTACATCGAGATATTGTATACCATCAAACATAAGATTGGTACCACCGCTGGCGGTCACACTCCCTATATACAGGACTTGTATCAATATGCCCAGGAAGCATTCCGTGTATCACCCGAGGATCATGCCAGGCTACTAGCCAAGGCTACAGAGGAAAAGGTCAGCCATATTGCCCTGGTCGTCATTTTGAATCAACAGGAATTTTTACAAGTTTTAAAAATCAGCATTCTATACTAGAGTCTATCAGCCAGTGTTACAAATTTTTCATGACAACTGTCTTTTTGGTGATATGTAGAAGGGTAAAGTCATGGTTTTACTCACTGCATCAGGTTGTCTATTCATAACTTGGTAAAGAAAATAATTGGTCTGTTTAAGTTTCAATAACACACTCAAGAAAGCTGAAAAAATTAATATCCAGATAAAAGATAATACGCATAGTTAAGTTCATTATACTTTTCCTGTTGTCATTTTCTTTATTGTAATGTATTAACACCTAATAAAGATTTATCTCAGACTTCTAGAGCTTTATCAAGATGTATCTCAGATTTCTCTATATAAAGCCTTATATCAGACTTCTCTATATAAAGACTTATGTCAGACTTCTCTATATAAAGACTTAAGTCAGACTTGTCAGACTTCTCTATATAAAGACTTATATCAAACTTCTCTTTATAAAGACTTATATCAGACTTCTCTATATAAAGACTTATGTCAGACTTCTCTATATAAAGACTTATGTCAGACTTCTCTATATAAAGACTTATCTCAGACTTCTCTATATAAAGACTTATCTCGGACTTCTCTGTATATAAACTTATGTCAGACTTCTCTATATATAAAGACTTATGTCAGACTTGTCAGACTTCTCTATATAAAGACTTATGTCAGGCTTCTCTATATAAAGACTTATCTTAGACTTCTATATATAAAGACTTATGTCAGACTTCTATATATAAAGACTTATCTCAGACTTCTCTATATAAAGACTTATGTCAGACTTCTCTATATTAAGACTTATGTCAGACTTCTCTATATAAAGACTTATATCAGACTTCTCTATATAAAGACTTATGTCAGACTTCTCTATATAAAGACTTAAGTCAGACTTGTCAGACTTCTCTATATAAAGACTTATATCAAACTTCTCTTTATAAAGACTTATATCAGACTTCTCTATATAAAGACTTATGTCAGACTTCTCTATATAAAGACTTATGTCAGACTTCTCTATATAAAGACTTATCTCAGACTTCTCTATATAAAGACTTATCTCGGACTTCTCTGTATATAAACTTATGTCAGACTTCTCTATATATAAAGACTTATGTCAGACTTGTCAGACTTCTCTATATAAAGACTTATGTCAGGCTTCTCTATATAAAGACTTATCTTAGACTTCTATATATAAAGACTTATGTCAGACTTCTATATATAAAGACTTATCTCAGACTTCTCTATATAAAGACTTATCTCGGACTTCTCTTTATAAAGACTTATATCAGACTTCTCTGTATAAAGACTTATGTCAGACTTCTCTATGTAAAGACTTATCTCAGACTTCTCTATATTAAGACTTATGTCAGACTTCTCTATATAAAGACTTATGTCAGACTTCTCTATATAAAGACTTATCTCAGACTTCTCTATATAAAGACTTATCTCGGACTTCTCTATATAAAGACTTATGTCAGACTTCTCTATATAAAGACTTATCTCAGACTTCTCTATATAAAGACTTATGTCAGACTTCTCTATATAAAGACTTATGTCAGACTTCTCTATATAAAGACTTATTTTGGACTTCTCTATATGAAGACTTATGTCAGGCTTCTATATATAAAGCCTTATCTCAGACTTCTCTATATAAAGAATTATCTCAGACTTCTCTATATAAAGACTTATGTCAGACTTCTCTATATTAAGACTTATCTCAGACTTCTCTATATAAAGACTTATGTCAGACTTCTCAATATTAAGACTTATCTCAGACTTCTCTATATAAAGACTTATATCATGTAAAGACTTATATCAGACTTTTCAGTATAAAGACTTATATCAGACTTTTCAATATAAAGACTTATATCAGACTTCTCTTTATAAAGACTTATATCAGACTTCTCTGTATAAAGACTTATGTCAGACTTCTCTATGTAAAGACTTATCTCAGACTTCTCTATATTAAGACTTATGTCAGACTTCTCTATATAAAGACTTATGTCAGACTTCTCTATATAAAGACTTATCTCGGACTTCTCTATATAAAGACTTATGTCAGACTTCTCTATATAAAGACTTATCTCAGACTTCTCTATATAAAGACTTATGTCAGACTTCTCTATATAAAGACTTATGTCAGACTTCCCTATATAAAGACTTATCTTGGACTTCTCTATATGAAGACTTATGTCAGGCTTCTATATATAAAGACTTATCTCAGACTTCTCTATATAAAGAATTATCTCAGACTTCTCTATATAAAGACTTATGTCAGACTTCTCTATATTAAGACTTATGTCAGGCTTCTATATATAAAGACTTATCTCAGACTTCTCTATATAAAGAATTATCTCAGACTTCTCTATATAAAGACTTATGTCAGACTTCTCTATATTAAGACTTATCTCAGACTTCTCTATATAAAGACTTATGTCAGACTTCTCAATATTAAGACTTATCTCAGACTTCTCTATATAAAGACTTATATCATGTAAAGACTTATATCAGACTTTTCAGTATAAAGACTTATATCAGACTTCTCTTTATAAGGACTTATATCAGACTTCTCTATATAAAGACTTATGTCAGACTTCTCTATATAAAGACTTATCTCAGACTTCTCTATATAATGACTTATATCATGTAAAGACTTTTATCAGACTTTTCAATATAAAGACTTATATCAGACTTCTCTTTATAAAGACTTATATCAGACTTCTCTATATAAATACTTATCTCGGACTTCTCTATATAAAGACTTATCTCAGACTTCTCTATATAAAGACTTATGTCAGACTTCTCTATATAAAGACTTATGTCAGGCTTCTCTATATAAAGACTTATATCAGACTTCTCTATATAAAGACTTATGTCAGACTTCTCTATATAAAGACTTATGTCAGACTTCTCTATATAAAGACTTATGTCAAACTTCTCTATATAAAGACTTATATCAGACTTCTCTATATAAAGACTTATGTCAAACTTCTCTATATAAAGACTTATGTCAGACTTCTCTATATAAAGACTTATCTAAGTCTTCTCTATATAAAGAATTATCTCAGACAGAGTGTTCCACAGCTTTTGTTGTATAAATATGTTATACATGTTCTGTTGCACTGAAAAAATCAAAACTTTGATTGTATAAATCATAAATTTGTATCATTAATCCATTTATTGGATTATATATTATATTATGTATTATGTTATGTTATGTTAATTATATGAATAACTCAATAAATATTGATTATAAGAGGGATTTTATAGGAATTTTGTGTGCAGTATATTAGATCATGGTCTGCTCTATTTCTGTTCTAGCCTCCAATTGTGATATTGAATGTAACAGTACTTAAAGCCAAAGATTTAGAGGCAAAGGATGCAGATGGTATGTTCTTTTAGATATCACTTTTATTAATTATGAGTCTAATAACTGTCACTTCATATGTTTAATAGAAGGGTATCAGAAAAGCTGTTTGATAAGTCTTCTCAAAACTGAAAAGAGTGTCAGAAACACAGTACCTGTAGTCTAGTCACACTAAAGCTGATTGCCTTACAGAAGGAGTTTTGTAAGATTGAATGTTGGGTCATCCTGGTAAAGTGTTTGTTAGTTTTTGGCCATTACAGTAGAATGTTAGTAAGGCTGGTTGTTGGCCCATCACAGAATGGTGCCTGCGAGACTGATTGTTGGTTATCAAAATAAGAGGTTAAGAAGTCTGCTTGTTAGGCCATGGACCTAGAATTACATTCAGACTAACTTCAGACTATCAGAGTGAGGTGTGAACAAGGATTGTTGTTAGCCCATCCCGATTGGATGTCTTTTACAGCAGATTGCAATGGACTATAACAGTAGAGTGTCAGGTTAGATGGTTGATGAGCTGTCACAGTAGGGTGGCTGTAATGTTAGTTGTTTGATCATCAGAGTAAGGTGTAAAGAAGACTGGTTGGTATTCCATAACCATAGAATATCAGTAAGTAATAGGCCATCACTTAAGGTTTTCCACAAGTCTTAAAGATATTAGAAAAACAAGATCTTGTACTATCACAGGGTAAAACTAGTTCTTTCACTATCATCGTAAGGTGTGAACTGCTGTCTGGGTTTGGTCTCTCTCGTCAATGAATTTTCTTAATGTTTCAACAAATCAACACAAATGGAAAAAAACTGTCAACATACACCTTTTTTTCTTAGCTCCTCGGCATATTTCACAAGAAGAAATGTATAATTTTTTTTCTTTACAGAAAAAGTTACAACAAAATGAAAATAAAACAAAGGACCAATCTTAACTTGCATCCTGATTTTAAAATTCATTTAAGAAAATTTGTTGACAGGAGGCATCATTTCCAGACAGTAGGCAGAATGTTGGGCCATCATGCATTGTAGGATGTCCTTAACTGGTTTTTAGGCCACTACAAAATGGTGTCAGTAGGTTGTGTCCATACAGTGTGTTGTGTGTCTTTATGGGAAAGTGCCCATATAGCATGTTGTGTGGCATCACAGGAAGACTATCTCATTAAAACTCAATCTATCAAGCTTTTATCATGTTTGCAGTTCCACAGCGAACATGATAAAACTAAGATGTGGGATGGATTGAGTTTTAATGAGATTGCACAGGAGGATGCCCATGCAGCATGTTGTGTTTCATCACATGAGGGTGCCCATACTGCATGTTATGTGGCAACACAGGAGGGTGCCCATACAGCATGTTGTGTGGTATTACAAGAAGATGCCCATACGATGTGTGATATCAATAGAGGGTGCTTATACAGCATGTTGTGTGGCATCACGAGGGTGCCCATACAGCATGTTGTGTGGTATCATATGAGGGTGCCCATACAGCATGTTATGTGGCATCATGAGGGTGCCCATACAGCATGTTGTGTGGCATCACAGGAGGGTGCCCATACTGCATGTTGTGTGGTATTACAAGAGAATATCAGTAACACATATCACATTGCTCTGGAACTAAAGAATCAATATAGCAAACAGTTGATTCATCAAAGATTTTCATACTGGCATTGAATGTAATGGTATTGTGTACTTTTATTCATGAATGTGCTATGGGACAATCCAGCTGCCAGACTGCCTTTAAAATATAATGGCTTAATTATCATATATTTTCTCTTGAACAAAGGGTGTACACAGTATAATTAAAGGCAGTGTTTCAATGAGAATTGTTGTAAATTTTTAATGTCATTTTCAATTGCATTTCCTAGTAATGTACTCTCTGATTGGAAATACTGCATTTGGTATAACATGTTTCTATAAAGGCCAGAATACTCTATCAAATACATAGTAAAAACAGTCATTTTTCCTTCTTGACTTTCTTTTCGTATACAGACAAACTAATTCTGTATGTACATTGTATTAGATGTACATTGAATTAAATACTGTACACTTAATATGTCAGAAAGCCGGTGTGGTCTAGTGGATAAGGTGCTCGTGCTCCTGACCGAGAGGTCTCGGGTTCGACTCCTGCCCTGGGCACACCGGTGTTCTGTCTTTCGGATGAGACAGTTTAAACCAAGGTCCTATGTCACGGTAGGTGTGGCACATAAAAGATCTTTCACTGCTTCGGGTGGGTCCTTTGCAAAGGTCTAAATTTCTATGCAATGCATCAGGCAGATGCATGCCGTCACCATATACTTTAAATAACCGTGTTGTGACAAAAACAATATTCAATCAATCAATAAATCTAAATATGTCAGAAAATACAGATTATGTTCCATGAAATGTGGAAAATCTAGTTTGCTATGGAATTCATAATTCAGTATTGTATCTTGAAGAAAAAAATTGTAATTCCCTCTCAAGCATTGAGAATTTTATCCTTTTTTAACTTTAAATTGATTGAAGTGAACATGTACTCACACTGTGAAAGGTTAAATTTTAAGAATCGATTTCTAATTTTTCTTATAAAATGTAGTGTTGATGTAGACATTTTACACATCATCAATCACTCAATGGTGATGCATGAATATTACATCCAAGCAATGTTTATCTGAACAGAAATATCCATTAATGACACTCTTCTCCTTATCATGACATAACTTGTGTTTTAGTGTAATGAAAAAAGAGCACTTGAAGTTTCAAATGAATCAAAACATGAGCCTGTCAATTGTCGTAACAACCCATTTGTAACATTACATACTTTTATATAATTACTTGTATTTGATGGTTGATCTAAAAAGGTCCAACAAATAGTGACTTGATTAATCTGTCTGTTTATCTGTTTGTCATTACCTATAACGTGAAGCATAAATAAGATTTATGATTCAGTATACATGCTGCATTTGTGAGGCTCCTTCAAATAAAGGCAAGGTCATCACTTTATGGCTTTAACCTTGACCTATATACATGTACCAGAAATAGTTGTTTACAGGAGCATAATGTTTCACAAACACTTCTCTTTCTCATCATGTTCCATTTTTTTCACTTTTCTACACGGTTCTTATTACAAAGCACTTACAAAGAAAGTTGGTTTTCTGATAGAACCCCATTAAATAAGAATTCCCACATGGCAATCAATGTCTCATACTTTTTCCAGTGTATCATGGGGCATTGACAGCATAATTTGATTTACTTATTATGCATTGGTGAGTTATAGTAATGATAGTTTGGATAATAAATCACAGCAAACAGCTTCTAAGGTGTATTCATATTGCATTCTTGCAGTAATTCTTTCTTTTTTCTTCTTATTATCTCCTAGCAAGATTTGCTTTATACAACAGTACTTGGTATTCAATATACATCATTCAGTATCATGAAGAACAATGAAAAAGTCTGATGAAAGACAACACCTTCCATACATTTACAATAATGTACAGTCTGTAACACCTTACAGTACCCTGTACTTAGTGAAGTACACCATACTTTATACTGTATAAGTGTGTGTGTGTGTGTGTGTGTCTGCATATGTGGGTTCATTTGTGTATGCATGACTGTATGACATACCATAGATTTTATTGTGAAAACCTCATGGTGTATTGCGGAGTCAATTATATTCATAATGATATGAATAAACATACCTAGAAAAATCATTCTTTTCAACAGTGAACTACTAGTTCTTTTCAAGTGTTAATTATAAATGAAATAAATTAAATTTGTTAATGGAATTTACCACAAACTAAATATTTCTTTATATTGCAAGGCTTTAGTGACCCCTACTGCATGCTGGGAATTATGCCAGGTCGTTTTGTTGGAGAGGACCTTACTGGTGTATTCTCTGATGAAGAAGAAAACTCTGAGAAAAAAGAGAAAAAACGAACAAGTTTACGTCGATTCTCTCTTACTGGTAGTAAGAAGAAGAAAGATAAGACTGTAAAGGAACTTCTTCCAGCTCGTCTCATAAAGACAACTGATGTCAAACCTAACACTCTCAACCCTATCTGGGAGGAAAAATTCAGATTGTAAGTCATACTCAGTCATTAGTCATGTATCATATTATTTTGCTATAATGTTTTCAGCTCACCTAGCTGTCAGTCTGTTTTTCTTGGGCATCTAACATAAACTTTTCATAATTTAAACTTCTCCTCTTTCGAAACTCTCAAAGGATTTTGATCAAACTTCGTAGGGATGAAGTATTCAAGATCTCCTTCAAATGTTAATGCTTTTCAGCCAGATCCCTGTAGGGGTGGATCTACATCTCTATAGGGATGGATCTAGGGCAGGGCAAGTTAGGTCACTGAAGATGTCCTCCTTTGAAAACTTTTTTTCAGACCAGATGCTTAGATCAACAAACCAAATGCATCAGAGTGATCAAAAAGGGTGTCTTATGAAATTGTTAATTTTTGGCTCCATTCCAAATAAATTTATTTCTTATTTTTACTCATATAATGCTTTAATTTTATGTACTTTAACAAATTTTATTGATATAAATGTAACTAGAAAGAAATAGGATACAACCATAATTTTTGAGATTTTTTTGAAAATTTTTGAAGATAAAAGGATGGGGGAAGGATATATTAATTATATATAAGAATAAGTTTTCATAGCCTTCTGCTTCAGAACTTATGGTGGGATTTTAATGAAATTTAGTAGGGATGAAGTACTCAAATTTTTCTACAAACATTTTTCTGCCAGATCTGACCATTAGGGGAGCCAAGGTGGTGCAATTTATTATTCCTTTGACATTTTTTTTCCGACCAGTTGTATATGTCAACAAACCGACTAAAATAGAGTGACCTATTTGTTTTTCTTGGTTATTAGATTCTGAACTTTTGACTTGAGAAAATGTTAATACATGTACTTTCAATTTTTTTCATATGTTCAAGTGAATGATATAGGTCCACTTTGGCTTCTTGTTT
Source organism: Pteria penguin (assembly GCA_035048485.1). Taxonomy (NCBI): domain Eukaryota; kingdom Metazoa; phylum Mollusca; class Bivalvia; order Pterioida; family Pteriidae; genus Pteria; species Pteria penguin. Next base: position 25,896,790 of record CM068580.1, read on the forward strand.
TACCATTTTAATCCCTACATGCTTTCAATTTTGGATTTTTAATAAAGGTTACTGTTTATGAGGTTTACCAGTAGCATCAAACAAAACTAAAACATGATTAGGAAAATGGAATAGGATGTTTTGATCTGCCCAGATTATCAAATTACACCTTAATGTCCTTTCAATTTGTCACAAAACATTAGAAGGTTTTCCGGAAAACTTCCAATAATTTGACATATCGAAGTTCTGCAGTTAGGATCACTTAAGTTGTCAAAAGTTGATATGTTTGGTTTGCAAGAAAATTACATTTTGTATTTATCTTTAAAATATAATAATTATATCAAACATCTCAAAAGTCCTCCAAAGGGAAGTAACATAAAATAAAGAACAATAAATTCGGAATTCATGTGAATTTCGACTTAATTGTTCTTTATATTAATTATAATTTGTAATACAAATCATTATGTAGTAAAAATAAATGGACATGATGTAAGTTATATTAAAACTGTTTTTGTCTCTATTCTATTTCTGATAGTTGTCTACATGGTATACATATCATGGAAAGCCATCTCTAGAATTGTAGATAAATACAGATTACAGATGAACTATTAAATGAATGCCACAGTAAACCAGAGCTTAAGAATACAAAATTAGATTTACTTTAGCATAAGTCACAACAAGTGCATATGCTTCTTCAGTTGGTTAATTTTTATTTCAGTGACCTTGAAGATGTGAATTCAGACAGATTGCATCTTGATATATGGTGAGAATTTAATTAAGAACTTGTGCATTGAGTGATGTGTAAATTATGATATTTATTGATTGTTGTGGTTTAATGTGTGATGTAACATATTGATAGTCAGGCAGCTAATTACTAAGTTGTGAAATTCTTGTCTCTTAAGAGAATTTTATCATGTAGCTTAGCATTAACATCCAAGACAATGTGTTGAAGAATAGATCATTACATGAAATGTCAAGACAAAGCCATGTAATATTGAGAAGACTAAGAGTGTTGCAGATGAGTGTCTCACTAGACGAGAACCAGCATGAAATGTCATTCAGATGAAAAGTGTACTTTTGATCCTATAAACTAAATGTTGAGATATTACTACTGATGAATAACAGTGTTAATTAGGACATGCAAAATGTTATCTCAGAGACAAGATTAAGATAGTACATATTAGAGACTGTGAATTTGTTGGGTTTTTATATCACTTTCAATATTTGTTAGCTCATCTAGCCTATAAGTGAGGTACAGACAAAATGGTATGCCAGTTGTTTGTCTGTCCCTTGTCCGTTATTTATTTATCACAAATATCACCAATGGATTTTATTGAAAATTAGTAGAGTGGATCAGTAGTTAAGGATCACAATACCAGGTTTTGGATTTTTTAGCCAATCCCATCAACAAATGGATATTGGGTTGGATGACATAGAACTTAGAGAAACCTTTCTAGAGCAAATGTCTTCTTTCAGACTTACTGATTGATGAACCAAAGGTTTTAGAGTAGTCTGGAAGGGTATCTTTTAAACGAAGAAACAAAATTTTGACATGTTTTTTATCTTGTCAGTCATATTTGCATACTATCAGATATTTTCTTTTCATTTTTCCTTGTAGATTGCTTATGAAGCATTCATTTTGTGTATTTTATGATGACCCTTCATGCCTTCATGTGGGTGCCCTTTAGAAATCACATTGTTTTTCTGTTCATCTATTTATCTGTCTCTGTCTCTCTGTCTGTCCACAAACACTTTGGTTTCGATCTGTTAGCTGAGAAACTTCTTTATCGCATACAGAAAGATAAAAAATGAAAGGAATATGTCTTAAAGCTTTTAAAATCAAAGGTCAAGGTTACAGCACTCTTTATGACATTGACATTTGAGTAACAATGACATAGATTGAAATAATAATAATGAATCACTGTGTTTTGAAGGTGCAGTCACAGTAGAATGTTACCTGAATCTTTTACACTGTGGTGCATTCACAATAGAATGTTACCAATCTTTTACACTGTAGTGCAATCACAGTATAATGTTACCAATATTTTACACTGTGGTGCATTCACAGTAGAATGTTACCAATCTTTTACACTGGGTCCATTGCAAAGGTCAAAATTTGTATGCCCCGCATCAGGCAGATGCCTTCACCATATACGTGAAATATTCGTGGTGTGACGTCAAACAAAAATCAATCAATCAATCAACACTGTGGTGCAGTCACAGTATAACACTGTGGTCCAAACACAGCAGAATGTTACCTGAATCTTTTACACCGTGGTGCAGTCACAGCAGAATGTTACCAATCTTTTACACTGTGGTGCAGTCACAGTAGAATTTTACCAATCTTTTACACTGTGGTGCAATCACAGCAGAATGTTACCTGAATCTTTTACACTGTGGTGCAGTCACAGCTAATGTTACCAATCTTTTACACTGTGGTGCAGTCACTGTAGAATTTTACCAATCTTTCACACTGTGGTACAATCACTGTATAATGTTACCAATTTTTACACTGTGGTACAATCTCAGTAGAATGCTACCAATCTTTTACACTGTGGTGCAGTCACAGTAGAATGTTACCAATCTTTTAGGCTGTGATTAAATGACAGTAGAATGTTACCGTTATTTACACTGTGGTACAATTATAATAGAATGTCGTCAGGTTTTTACACTGTGATGCAATCACAGTAGACAACAAAATTAAGGACAAGGACCATGTTCTCATCAAATGGATGTTGTATCATTATTAAACATTGATGACATTGATGTTAAAGTTCTTTCTGATCAATTTTATAGCATCATTCAAGGGTATGAATATTTCCCAAAAAAGACATTTGCAGTAGAATCTACTTAAACAATTCTTATCTAGTTTCCCTCGAATTTTATAGAATTATTGATACGGTATTATGCCTATTCTCAGTGGTCAGAGTAAAGTATGATGAGGATTCTCAGTGGTCAGAGTGAAGTTATGATGAGGATTCTCAGTGGCCATAGTGAAGGTATGATGAGGATTCTCAGTGGCCATAGTGAAGGTATGATGAGGATTCTCAGTAGTCAAAGTGAAGGTATGATGAGGATTCTCAGTGGCCATAGTGAAGGTATGATGAGGATTCTCAGTAGTCAAAGTGAAGGTATGATGAGGATTCTCAGAGGTCATAGTGAAGGTATAATGAGGAGTCACAGTGGCCATAGTGAAGGTATAATGAGGATTCACAGTGGCCATAGTGAAGGTATGATGAGGATTCTCAGTGGTCAAAGTGAAGGTATGATGAGGATTTTCAGTGGTCAGAGTGAAGGTATGATGAGGATTCTCAGTGGTCATAGTGAAGGTATGATGAGGATTCTCAGTGGTCAAAGTGAAGGTATGATGAGGATTCTCAGAGGTCATAGTGAAGGTATGATGAGGATTCTTAGTGGTCATAGTGAAGGTATGATGAGGATTCTTAGTGGTCATAGTGAAGGTATGATGAGGATTCTCAGTGGTCATAGTGAAGGTATGATGAGGATTCTCAGTGGTCAAAGTGAAGGTATGATGAGGATATCTCAGTAAGTCATAGTGAAGGTATGATGAGGATTCTCAGAGGTCATAGTGAAGGTATGATGAGGATTCTCAGAGGTCATAGTGAAGGTATGATGAGGATTCTCAGTGGTCAAAGTGAAGGTATGATGAGGATTCTCAGTGGTCATAGTAAAGGTATGATGAGGATTCTCAGTGGTCATAGTAAAGGTATGATGAGGATTCTTAGTGGTTATAGTGAAGGTATGATGAGGATTCTCAGAGGTCATAGTGAAGGTATGATGAGGATTCTCAGAGGTCATAGTGAAGGTATGATGAGGATTCACAGTGGCCATAGTAAAGGTATGATGAGGATTCACAGTGGCCATAGTGAAGGTATGATGAGGATTCTCAGAGGTCATAGTGAAGGTATGATGAGGATTCTCAGTAGCAATAGTGAAGGTATGATGAGGATTCTCAGAGGTCATAGTGAAGGTATGATGAGCATTCTCAGTGGCCATAATGAAGGTATGATGAGGATTCTCAGTGGTCAAAGTGAAGGTATGATGAGGATTCTCAGAGGTCATAGTGAAGGTATGATGAGGATTCTCAGTAGTAATAGTGAAGGTATGATGAGGATTCTCAGTAGTCAAAGTGAAGGTATGATGAGGATTCTCAGAGGTCATAGTGAAGGTATGATGAGGATTCTCAGTGGTCAGAGTGAAGGTATGATGAGGATTCTCAGAGGTCATAGTGAAGGTATGATGAGGATTCTCAGTGGTCATAGTGAAGGTATGATGAGAATTCTCAGTAAGTCATAGTGAACGTATGATGAGGATTCTCAGAGGTCAGAGTGAAGGTTTGTTGAGGATATTTAATCTCAGTGGTTAGAATGAATTTTTATGTTTTTGTCCTGTCTGTTTATCTGTTTGTCAACTTTAACTTTGGTTATTACTTTTGAAACGTGAGGGATAGAGACTTCATATTTGACATGCATACTCAACTAATGGAGACGTTTCAAATGTCACCAAGGTCATTGACCTTTTGACCTTGACAATGACCTCCACGCTAAAAATAAATTTTTGGACTTTGGTGCTGCCGTGGGCATTAGTATTTCACAAACACAGCTTGTTCCCAATATTAACATGAAGTCTTAAGAGGAGATGGTCCTGCATTTTGCATTTGTTTATAAATGTTACTTTCTTGTTAGTGTTCTACAATGTTTGAAAGGACATATTTACTTCTGCTTACCACAGGTATTTGAAGCTCTATAGGTGTTTGCTGTGGACTTGCAGAGCTTCAAATACTTGTGCTGCTTACACTCCGTTAATTTGCTACTTATTTAGGGACCATGATGATGAATTTTCTGTGCTGGATGCCACAAAGAAGTTAAATGAAGTACAGAGTATTAAGGGACTTGGTAGATTCTTCAAGCAGGTGGCACAGTCCGCTCGCAGTCGTAGGACAAATGGCGATGTAGATGATTTCTTGGGCTGTGTCAACATTGAATTAAATGTGAGAAGTTATAATCCAATAAATAATTTCGTAAACTTAGCAAAAACAGATACTGTTGTTATTGAAATTGTTCCATTAAAAGAGTATATATGTACAAGTTTGTTTTCATACTTTATCCTCTCTATAAGAGATATTTCTATCCATTCTAATAGATATGCGGGTCTCAACGCAGCAAATCTATATGACGGCAAAAAAGGGAGAAAATTATTTGGAATTACTTTGCATACCTTACCTGCATGTACCTATTTGACTGTTTTGCAAAATCATTAGAATGATTTTTCACTTGAAATGTAATGATTTCATCATTATTTCTGTAATTAACATAAATTGTGATTTTAGGATTTGCCGTCTACAGGAGTGGAAAAATTCTATAAATTAGAAGGACGATCATCTCGTTCCAACATCCAAGGGGAGATAAAGCTACGGCTGAGTTTGGCAACACGTGAGGACAAAGGTTTACCAGAAGATGATAACTGGACAGATGTCAGACAACATGAGGATCTCATTTGTGTGTTCATACAGCATGAGGTCAGAAACCTCCATGTAAGTCTAACAGCATTTGATCGCAACAGCAAAGCTTTGTGATACCCCGTTTCAAACAAACCCTTAACAAAAGGCATTATTAAAAAGCCAGGCTCATGATTTGACATTTGATTGGTTCCATTGTTCAATTTCGAATCAATCAAATATTAAATTGCAAGATTAAACAACACCTGAAATGTATAATTCTATATAATGCTTAAATCTATGTTTGAAAGTGAATCATGATTACATCTTTCCTACTTCACATTTATATATATATATATATATATATAAACTCGGGTAGCTCAGTCAGTTAGAGGGTCGGATCATCATGCAGCATGACAGCTATGTAATTCGGTACCATAGGTCGTGGGTTCAAGTCCCAGATGGGGAACGAATATAAGTTAAATGTAGGGTGCCTTGTTAGCTGTAGTGTCTTTGTGCTTTATATATATATATATATAGTTAGATAGATAGATAGATAGATAGATAGATAGATAGATAGATAGATAGATAGATAGATAATAAGATTTTTTTCTCCTATAAGAAAGTCGGTGTGGCTCAGTGGATATGGTGCTCAGTTCATGATGAAAAAATCTCTGGTTCGACTCCCACCATCAGTGTACCGCGTGTTCTGTCTTTCGGATGACACAGTAAAATCTGAGGTCCGGTGTCATGGTAGGCATGGCACATAAAAGATTCCTCACTGCTTCAGGTGGGTCATTTGCAAAGGTATAAATTTCTATGCAATGCATCAGGTAGATGCCATTACCATATATATGAAATAATTGTGTAGTGACGGAAAACAATATTCAGTCAATTACTCTCCTACATGAAGGTATGAATTAAAAATAAATACTTACGTTTGAAATCTGAACAGAGAGATTTCATTGAATGATTTATTTTTAGAAATTACGTGGTGTTTATAGCAAGCCTGGCTTTTGAATAACAACTTTTGTCAAGGTTTGTGTGAGGCATGAAATCTTCAATCCTTGACATTGTGAAGATGCTTCCATAAAGGCTTATTACTTTTGTTCATATAAAGTTTGTCAGAACCACAGTACAAAATCAGACCATCATACTAAGGCTTTCTGTTACTGTTTAATGGTAACTGGCTGTTAAATGGTGGATTTATTGTGACTGACCTAAACTGCTAATCATTGTAAATCAGTTATGGTAAATAGTAGGTCTGTGCCCATTAGTTACTTGAATTCATTCATTATTGATAAAATGTACGTCTACACAAAATGTGGATAATTAGAATATACATGTGTACTTATAGGATGTAGCATCATCCTGGAATGGCGAGTTACGCAAAGCGGCACAAACGATACTTCACCAGCATGCTATACAAGGGGATGTCACAAAGATACAGCAAGCAGTATGGTAGGAAGGCTACACTCCGTCCATCTTAACCTTCTTTTTCATGACTTTTAACAGAAGATAAATCCACCCAAGCAATGTTATGTGTCATTTTATGATGTGATACAATGTAATGTAAATGAAATGTAAAATTTGACTGGTCAAATGGGGTAAAGCATTGCAATAGAATTAACCTCTCTCAAATGTGATTTCACTCCTTGGTTGCTAAGTAATATGTATAACAGATTTTACACTTTTGTTGTCAATTACCTTTATAATATGTCTCATTATTGGGTTAGAGTCAAATAGATGAAATTGACTTAAACATCATGAAGAATTACTATTACAGTAAATGGATGGCATACAGCAGAAAACACATGGAACATACATTTAGCTATGATCTATTACTGCAGCTTCTGGAAAGCTTAGATCAATGTTGGATGCCTGATTCACTTTCAAGGGAAGAGGTATAGCTTTCTCACTACTATTAGTAGAGAAGTACATTAGAAATCTTTTCATGTATTTTCATATTTCATTCACTGCTGAATGGCATGCGACACCAGTTACTTTCATATTTTACATTGATATTTGCATAAGATAAATAATCTTTCATTTCATAGATATATTTTGATATTACAGCAAGAAGGTTTGAATGAATCCTTCATGACATTCAACACATATTGCCTTAGTCTAATTCGCAAACAACGTGAGGTTTTTCCATTTTCTAACAAACATGCCTTAGAACGTCTCAACAATATGATCAAGTGAGTCACTAACTTTGTAGGCTTTATTTTCCTCATCCCATTTCATAAAGATCAATCTTATTATTTCTTTACATTTGTTTCAGTAGTAGATCAAGACTTGATACTTCTGTGACATGACATTATAACATTTTGTGTTTTGATTAGTGCTATAGAATACCAGGTACTCATCCCATGAATTTTCTGTTTTAGATGCCTTAGCAAAATGCACAGCATGAAAGTATTTAAATATGTGTGCCCATTTGCCAAGGAACTTTATTCAGATATCAACAACTGTATAAAGGTGACTGACTTGTATATAATGCCTACTGTAATGTTTTTTGAAAGAAAAGGTTTTGTCATTTCAATATATGAAAGATTTCTCATCTTTGTATGTTGTATTTAAGTAAAAAGTAGCTTAACATTTTAAGAAATTTTGATATATATACCTAAGGTTAAGATTATTCATTTTATATACATGTAGTAGCATATACATTTTGTATACATATAGTGTATATAATATATGTAATTAGAAGTAATATGGCTTTTCCTACATGTGTTGTTTTCATTCTAGGTATTGATATAGAAATGTTCATAGTTCAAATCTAAATCATTTCAACAAAAAAGTTAATATGAAAGTATGCTCATTACCGGTAACTGAATCTTAACTTGCTTCATTTCCGAGGAATACAGCCCTATCTCCATGTACATGTACAATGAATTGTCATTATTTTTTTAAGAAAGGTGCAGTGGAATGGTATGAACGTGCTTTCCATAATGCTAGGAAAAGATCAAAGGTATATCTATAGTATAGTTTCTCATTTATGCAGTTTATCATTGAAATATTAGATATAATCATGCCTTTATTAATTCAGTTAAACCTATATATATACCGGTATATCTTTGTACCCATGAATGGCAAGCTTATTTTGTCATTATGTCTTCCATGTTCTCTTGATTGTACCTTGTGCTACATTTTTGTTTCAGGCAGCAGATCATGAAGACTATATCCTTCAGAGTTTGATTGACCTAACTAATTGGCTGAATGTTGACGTTTATGGAGCTTTCAATTTCTACAAAAAAATTTATGACGTGTATGTTTTATTGCTTTAGTTTTCACTGTTTTTTTTTTGTTTTGTAGTCAGTGAAGCATTGCAACAGGATTCAAGTATTTTTTTTTTGTCCCATTCATTAAGTGTTTGCTTATTCTGTCTCATTCATAGATATATTGTTTCCTATTATGAGAGAAATTAGTCTGTTTGGTTTTAGGGGGTTAATTGATAAAGGGTTAAGGTCACAACTCCTGAACTTTGATTTAAGATTCTGGATGAAAACTCAAGTATCTTTGATCAGAATCAAACTAACTTTGGATAAGTTGTTCCCTATAGAGAGAGGATAAGCTTTCACTTGAGATCAATTGGTCAAAGATCAGGGTCACATCTCCTGAATTTAAGTTGAAAATAAGGGAAATTTATAGTTTCTAGATAATAACTTGAATATCTCTTAACTAATTCTAACCACATTCTGATATATTTTTATTTATCAAGAAAGGGAGAAGCTTATTTATTTGTCGTCTGTAAGATAAAGGTCAAGGTCAAAGCTCCTGAACTTGTCCTGAAAAGAAGAAGTGTAAGGATTTCTGTATGATATCTTATGCACTTTTTAACTAAATCAAACCAAATCTTTATACTTTGCTTACCAAGAGAAAAAATGCTATATCAAAGATCTTGAACACATGACCAAAAATAAGTAAGATACATGTAAATGGTTTCTGAATGATAACTCAAGTATTTTATGTGATAAAGTTATTATATTATATGAGATACATCCCTTGAGATTTGGAGTTATAAACAAGTTAACAAAAACAACTTTTTTACTGCTATTGAATAAGTTCATGACAGGAGCATATGTTTTAAAGAAATGCCTTTGTTTCATATTTGTGATTTTTATTTCAGTCTTCATAATGTGAATTACTTTACATCGACGTATCGACAGCTAGAGAAGCTGGTGAGTATTAATCAGCCATATAGTGGTTAAGTTATTAAACAGCCTTAATTCTATTAACATATCTTGATATGTGCAAGATATTTTATTAATAAGCATTGTATTAATTCTGTTACAAAACAATTCTTGATTATTGGGTTAAAGTAAAAGATTCTTTTTAGCTCACCAGAGCCAAAATCTCAGAAATAATATTCCCAAGGTCCCATTCAGTTGTTGTATTTTAGTTAGATGTGCTCAAGGGTATACAAGATTTGGGCAAAACAGATTTAGATATATTGATACTCTTCTTTGTCAAGAGAAAATTAAGATTCTTATTTTCTTATGAAAGCAAAGTTTTTAGAAAGTACAATTTAATTTGCAATATGATAACATTGTCATTTAGGGTTTTTTATGCGCCTGCCAGGTATAGTAGAGGGCATTAAGTGTTGGTTTTATGGATGATAACTCGCGTACCTTTCATCATATTCAAAGCCAAATTTGGATATATGTTTACGTATTAATAGAGGAAATACCCTATTGATCTGAGGTCAAAATGTCAAAAGTAAAGGTCACAGCTGACAAAATTAGAACTATAATTATTGGTTTCATGATGATTGCTCAAGTATTTTTCATCATATTCAAAGCAAAGTGGACATTTTTTATAAATTACTCCAGTTAGCAGTATAAGCCTGCTTGTATTCAATATTTCAAAGTGATATTTAATATTTTATTGCTACCTTTGGCAAATAGCCCTTTTCACAATAGACTTTATAATTCATTCCATGCCAAACATACAGTGATTTGCTATCGAAAATTACATCAGATTACTGGGATGTAACAATGTTACAGCAATAACTTCATAATAAAAACAGTAGCATGCATATCTGGCATAAGGTTCCTTGCATCAATTTCGATGGGAAGAACATCCATTAAATTTGCATAGCACATACTGAAGCTGTAGGCATTGTTTAGATTAAAGATAGCCTATTTGAAGTTTCCCACAATTTGGTATGTCCTCTTATCTAAATAAGTTTATCAGTTAGCATGAAGTCCTTAGTACCTGGAATACATCATATGCTAAATAAATTACAACTAAATAAAATGCTTTCAAGAGAAAAAAAAAACAGATGTAATGATAGAATAATAGATAAAAGCAGCTCATTGGTCCAATGTATGATTTATCAGAAAGTAGTGATGTACAATGTGTTCATTCTGAATGTGTTAATTCTGTGGTAGGGTTATCTTGAGTAAAGTATAAAATCAGTTCCACCTTAACATGACGATCATGCCGTCTGTGATACTATACCCCTCAAACATGATATGAACACTTCTGTTTTATTTTTATTGGCATGATCCATTTTATAGTATTTTTCCCTGAATTTCTAAATCATTTTATGGTTGGAGTGATAAATCATTGCATGTATCATAGATCCAGGTTTCTCATCATTATTAGTGTCTTGTTAAAGTGAACCAAATGCATGTTGAGACATTCATAGCACTCCTCTGAAGTTGTTTAGTCATTATTTGTTATATATTTAATTAAAATAATATCATTCATCACCTCATTCAACATTCTGTTGTTTTAGATAGAGAAGTTTATGCTTCACTTTTGTTTTGATTCAGCATTCTGACAATGTGTATCAAGGTTTGAAGGAAGAGGTCTGTGTATATTTTTCTTTTCTACAGATAACTTTTCATTTATGGCATTTATACTTGCATGCTTTCTTTCCTTTTAATGCCAGTGCAATTGATGCCAAGTACACCGTATATAAAACAGTGCATTCTCTAGTAAGCTTATAATTCATTATAAATATCTGTGGAGAAATAATTGTGGTATAGTCACTTAAAACTGTTTTTGAATATTTCTATTTCTGCACTGATCAGTGACATTAGCTGGGAACATATAGCATTTGGTCTGTCTGTCCTACTTCATGACTTACAGAAATTTTGCTTTATTTAGACCAAATTTTTGCTGCTAGATGTATTTGTGTTTCATACACATATCATGTTTTGTTAAAGAATTTGATTTTTGTCTTTCACTGCAAGCATATTGATTTTTTAAGTTTGATATTCACATTTACAGTAAATTGTATATTTTTATACACCTGCTATGGATAGTTTTATTCTGGCATGGCAAGGTGTCTGTCTGTCAGAGCACACCTTGTAGGCAGGATACAAATAGAGCCATTTTAGCTAAGATCATTATATCCTTTATGGTAAGAGGAAGATACCTGTTGATTATCAGTTCTGCAGTGAAAAGTCAAGGTTAGGTAGAACAGTAGAATTTCAGTAATTTGAAGTTTATAAGCAAAACCCAAACTGTACCATTTGAAAGGATCATTTTCATTGTTTTTCAAGTTCTAGTTTAATGGTCAAAGAGTAAGTTAAAGTTGTTGCAAAATTTTGTAGGCAAGATATAAAGTGACCATTGTGGCAAGGATGAATAAAGTTAGCACATGTTTCGAGTGGTGAGAGGACAGCAGTTATTTTTTCCAGGATAATAATTAAAAGTTAAAGTTCACAGTATATTGAGAACCTTAGAGGCAAGATATAATCTGAATTTTTGAGGCTAGAATTATCAAAGCTGACACACGCATTTCCCATGATGGGAAGGCAAAGTCTATAATTGTTTTCAAAGATCAGCCGTGTAGGTCACAGTTAAATATTGTTGGGAAATCTTTTGGATGCTATACAAAACTATACCATTGGGACTAGGATCAGAAAAGTTGGCATATATATTCCCTATAGGCAGAGTATGAGGCTTTTCAAGGTCATACAGTAAAGGTCAAGGTTCTGATATCATTGAAACAATTTGTTCCACTCATAATCTCTACACATTTCATTAAAACAAGTGTATTCTAATAGAAGAAATAATCCTTATTAACAGTGGCAAATTATGACATTCACCCGATGTCAAACATCGATTTAAGTCAAGGTTCAAGGTCAATGTAATCTTGGGATATGTTTTCTTGTCTGACATATAATTCATACACACTTCATTATAATAACTTAATATTTGGTAGAAATTTTCTTAAAGAAAGGCAGTGTGTATTGGCTTGAACTCAAGGTTATGCATCCAAAATCAAGGTCGCTTACCTCAGGAGTATTTGTTTCAGCTGACCTATTATATTACATGCTTCATCAGACAAAGTGTATGTGAATGTTTTGTCGGGAATGACTAGTGTCATGAACTTAAAAACCTTAATGCAAGGCCATATATTATAGAACTTGGTCTGTCAACTTAATTTCTGATATGAAACTGAAATTTATTGTCTGAAAAATGTTCGATTACTATTGCATGTGTGTGACGTTAAATTTTATGAGAGCGATTACTATTTGTTTGTAGAAAGTTGCCTCCCAATAGTTCATTGATAGGTATTTTATGCAACAGAGACAGTATGATTGTAGTTGGATAAAATTAGGTATAATTTCTATCAGGCGCTTTATGTCTTTACATTTAATCAAAAATTGACAGTCATCTGTATTCCATTAAACTTTATTATTAAGCTTTATGACATTTGACTTCTCTCAGTAATTGTAAAAAGAACATACACATATTATTGAAATGATTAAAAAAATAAAAGTTGAATCTTAATTGCCAAAAAGTTTCTGTAGAACTCAGGTTGTTAAGTTTTGAATATAAGTTTCCATTAAGTTTTCGCCTTGCAGAAACTTTTGACTTTAAGTTTCCGCCAGGTTTCCGCAAAACTGAAACCTGTGGAAACTTGCATGTGAAGTTTCCGCAGGTTTCCGTTGCGGAAACCTTCTGGAAACTTGATGTCCCAGTTTCCACAAGGTTTCCAGAGTTGCGAAAACTTTTTTTTTTTGCAGTGGTTAGCATCAATAATCTTAAAATTTATTTAATTACCGGTATGTATTCATATATGTTGATTGAATTAAAGTTTGATTATTCTGGAATTATGCTGGCATTAGGTGTTTGACATTTAGTACAGTGCATTTATTTCTGATTTCTTCAAAACAAATTATTCGAGAGATACTTTTGTTTTGAACAATAAGTGTCATTAGTACGAAGTGTACTGATATGTATGTATTTCACCTTGCTCTTTTGTCACACTCATCACTTATCACAACAAGCTTTCATTCACTCTCTTCAATGCATTCAGCTTATTTGTATCTCGGTTTTTTCACAGTATTTTTTTATACACATTTATGTACTCACATCTTCAATTGTTGTCTTCAGTCCCTGACTATAGGGGTCAGTGACATTTCTATATCTCTATATACATCTATACTGTGGTGATTTTCAGTAACACTCACTATCAGTAGTATTTCACGGTTATTGATATTACAGATTTTTACATTGCCAATGTTTCATTATTTTTCTGCAAATTGCATCATTATTGCTAATTTTTACTTCATGTTCTTATGCTCCTGATCAGAGTATATTAAATCTTTCTTTCCTGGCATCATTCCAGAATTATCTGAGCTTTGATGCCTTTCAGAGGCATCAGTGTTTCACAAACACATCTTGTTTAATAATAAAGACTTTAGATGATATATTAAGCCATATACAGTGCAGAAGTATAACAATATGCCAACCTGTATGTCAGAATATTAACAATGAAATTACCATGATCTTGTGCATAAAATATTACTTAAATTTTTGTTTTCTATAATAAATGTTAGGGATATTTTATTTAAAGTTCTCGATCTCTAAAGCAAGTAGGTTGAATATTGGATGGCTTTGCACAATGAATTGATAATTAATTGTGAAGAACATATATAGTGTTAATTACTGTTGTACATCATTGTATTAACTTCCAGTAAGTAATGAAACATTTTGTACTTTATCATAATTAGCTTGGTGAGGAATTCTTGCGAAGTATGAAAGAAGCAAATATTTCAAAGATCAAATTTCAAGGATCAGATTCAGACACCAACATTAAAACTACTGAATTTGAGTTATATCTAGCACTGCAGGAATTCTGTAGTTATAGAGATCATCTCTCTCCAGAGTGAGTATTAAATATATATATATATATGTATTAAAATATTTATATTTATATAATAGTCTTTTACTCCAGAACAAGACAACAATTTTCATTATTTAGAATATGGACATGTTGTTGTAAATAACATATTCTACTAAACGCCTTTAACCATTAGATTGTTGGGTTTATTCAAACAATTCTTTTTATATGTAAATGTATGTGTTTTCTTTTCAATTGAAGATTCATAAACTTTCCATTCTCTTCTTTTCTTTCTTCTTCCTACCTTTGTCTCGTTTTTTCATATAAAATGGATAGTAGTATCATTATTGTACCGCCATTATGACATATTGTTAACAACATTCGAATTTGTAGGGAGAGGGCCTTTCATAATGTTGCTTAACTTGTGGCCCGATCCCGTTTCCTTATTTATGGAAATAAAATATGTTTCAATCAAAAAACATATTCTAATATGTAAAAAGTTTAAAGTATTATGAATATGCCTAATTTTCACACAACATAACCATAAAATCATTCTTAATCTGCCACTATACAGTTACCATTAACTTCATTTTAAATATAAGGTAACATGTACATGTTTAAAAAGCTAGGAATGGATTTTTACAATGCTTAGAAAAAATATGGATTACATTTTATCCAGAAACTTAACTAATAGCAATTCTTGGCCAGTCTAATTGTGTACATTTTCAGTAATACAGTAATGTCAGTAATATTGCTATTGTATGCATCCTATTATGATCTGATTATTACCAATGTAGGGATCAGCATCATCTCTATATAACCCAGTACTACACATGTAATACAGTTATGTCAGTAATATTGTTATAATTGTAAGCATCCTATTGTGATCTGATTATTACTGATGTAGGGATCAGCGTCATCTCTATATAACCCAGTACTACACATGTAATACAGTTATGTCAGTAATATTGTTATAATTGTAAGCAGTCCTATTGTGATCTGATTATTACTGATGTATGGATCATCCTCATCTCTATATAACCCAGTACTACACATGTAATACAGTTATGTCAGTAATATTGTTATAATTGTAAGCATCCTATTGTGATCTGATTATTACTGATGTATGGATCATCCTCATCTCTATATAACCCAGTACTACACATGTAATACAGTTATGTCAGTAATATTGTTATAATTGTAAGCATCCTATTGTGATCTGATTATTACCAATGTAGGGATCAGCATCATCTCTATATAACCCAGTACTACACATGTAATACAGTTATGTCAGTCATATTGTTATAATTGTAAGCGTCCTATTATGATCTGATTATTACCAATGTAGGGATCATCATCATCTCTATATAACCCAGTACTACACATGTAATACAGTTATGTCAGTAATATTGTTATAATTGTAAGCATCCTATTGTGATCTGATTATTACCAATGTAGGGATCAGCATCATCTCTATATAACCCAGTACTACACATGTAATACAGTTATGTCAGTAATATTGTTATAATTGTAAGCATCCTATTGTGATCTGATTATTACCAATGTAGGGATCAGCATCATCTCTATATAACCCAGTACTACACATGGTTTCGGTATGCTGTCCAGAGATGGGTCAATGTTGTCAACCATAAAGTTATCCAAAGAATAAATAAAGCAGTGGAATTGGACAAGGTGAGTTATATTATTGAAAGTTTAAGATTTAATCATCTTAAATTACCAATACAGATTTAATTTATCATGCAAATTGAAACAGCTAGTGTCAGCCATATAAACCACATAATGTCCGTATTCAATGTAATGTTGTATATATGTATATTTTAATGAATTGCCTTTGAATAGTGAAATATTGTAACTCAGATGGATTCACATCTATTTTCTTGCCTCCAAAATCAAGACAGAGTTACACTGCATTTGGTTTTTCATAATTATTCTATTAGTTTGTCTGTAGCAATAAACTTTAACTTTTGACTGTATTTCAATTATAATAAACCAAATTTTAGAAGTAGGGCTTAGCTATTTCACATCTGAATTAATTCCTTGTTATTTTACATTCAAGTTTGGTTGCATTATTTATCATTAATTGTGAGAAAATTAGAAAAGGACACATGTGACACTAGCTACCTGGTATAAATTACCAGAAATAGTAAGTCAATGCAAACAGCTCATACAAGGAAAAGTCAACAAATCTTATATTGTTTAATGGACCATTCTTATACAGAGCATGATGAATCAGTATAAGCCTAGTGTGGTACAGCATTCCTTCCCCAGAACTTCCTCCCCAGGAGTTTTATACTACATGTATATAGTAGGTCATGCCTTAGAGGAAGGTCTATTAATCAATATTCCCCATTCATAGGGGAACCTCCTGGTTATACTATTTCGGCTTTTGTTGTTGACCATTCAACATGATACTATACATGTATTTAAAATACCTGACATTGCGAATGTCACTTTGACATTGATTTTATAACTTTGACATTGATTTTGTCAATTTGACATTGATTGAAGTTAAGAAATGTTAAAAGTACATATCTACAAGAAATGTGTGTATTTATTGTCATGATGAATTTTTGGCATTCTTTAAGTAAATTTTCTGGTTTCTTTAGACCATCAAGTGCTTCATTAAAACATTTTCTTTATTATTACAGACATGTTAATTTAAATATTGTTCCCATACTGTTTCCCATATATAACTTACAGGTTATACAAATTGAAATTTGTTTTTCATTTATTTAAGTTTAAATAACACTTATTTATATAGCAAACAAATTATCGATTTTGTGGCTACAATGTTATTTAAGTAAAAATTTATTATTAGTTCATGGAAGCAAATGTGATTTTAAAATAATTTATTGCACATTCAACATTTTCTGAAATGCAGGATGTTGTAAAGGTATAAACTCGTGTTTTCCATTTTTCATTATGTACTGTGTTTGCAAATGAAAGATTTCATATAAAATACAAGCTTTTTTGTTTTGTATGAAAACTGGAATGAAACAAGAGTGCTTGAACATGTCACTGTCTGATTCTGACACTGGGCACATGATATTAAGTATATGTAGTGCATAACACATGCATCTTGACACATATGTTTGTGTTTTACACCTGATATTAAGTATATGTAGTGCATAACACATGCATCTTGAAATATATTTTGTATTTGACACAGATTTAAAGCACTTTGGTGTATTCTCCACACATTTATATCATGATCACTTAAATAGCACTTTTTGCATATATAATTTAATGTTCTGACACATGCACAATTCATATTGAGTATATAACAGAAAAGTTCAAAACAGTTTGTATTAAATGCAGTATTCTTTTAGCTCACCTGGGCACAAGGCTCATGTGAGCCATTGTCATAGTGCTTCATCTGTTGTTGTAGTCTTTTCACATTTTTGGCCTTTCCTTCTAAACCACCTAACAGATATAGATTTTAGCATGGTATACTTGTAGTATAAGTAGACCTCTACACAGTTTGTGTTTTTCAATTAGATTTGTCCACTAATGGGTCCACCATAGATAATAGTATGCCAGAGAAGGTACTGTCTGAGAATTTTCTTCAGAAGGGATACATGGATTTAAAAAAATAATAGTATTTGAAAGTTCTAGAAGGATGTAAGAGTCAAGTATATTCTTTTCATTGAAATCAGAAAAAGACTTTATGATGTTTTTTTTTTACACGTGTGTCTCTTTGGACTTTGTCATTTAAACCTAATTTGGGGTAATTTCTTAGATTTTCTCCTTGTAGGTTGTTCATAATGCATTGATTTTGAATGAACTTTTCTATTCACTTTTGTCTGTCTTCCATCCATCTGTCTGTAAACTTTTAACATTTTTCACTTCTTCTTCCGATCCACTTGAAGGATTTGATGAAACTTGGTATACATGGTCCTCGATCTACCAAATTTGTTAATTTCATCCAAATCTGCTGACAGGTGGCACCACCATTGTCAAAAATAGGTCTCAGTACTAGGGTACCCTAGTCTGAGAAAATCTTCTTCTCCAGAACCATCGTGTGGATAATAAACCTAATGGCATCTAAGTGATCCATGGGGATGTTTATTTCAAGTTTGTTCATTTAATTGGAATCGAATGAATAATTTTTGACATTTTTTTTCTAATTTTTACAGACTTTAGCATTTTCATGCAAAGCAGCATGGTTTCAACAATATTTTCCCAGTAGTTGACTTTTGATATACTGAAATGCTTATTTTAGCAGAATATAGTCTGGAATACTTTCTGAGAAAGAATTTTGACGAAATCTCAATTTTTTCATTTTTCATTGGTTTTTTAAGATTGCAAAAATTGTAGAAGAGGGGTATTTTTCTTCACATTTTCAAGTTTTACTCTTGAAAAATTCAATAGATTTTGATGAAACTTCGTATACATAAAGTACTATAAGGCATCTACCAAGTTTACTCATTTCGTCCAAATCTGCAGAAAGGTGGCGCCACTATGGCTAAAAAAAGGTCTCGGACTGTACTTTGTAAAAATTTTCTTCTCCAGAACCACTGTATGGATAATGAACATAGAGCCATCTGAGTGATCTAGAAGAATGTATGTTTCAAGTTTGTTCATTTCATTGAAATCAGATAAATAGTGTTTGACATTTTTTGGACACCTTTTGGGACATTAATATCTTCAAGCAGAATAGGATGGTTTTCATGAATATTTTCCTTATAGTTGACTTTTGATGCACTGAAATCCTTATTTTAGCCAAAATAAAGTAAAAGAATGTTTTTTGAAAGATTTTGACAAAATTAAAAGTTTTTGGATTTTTCAGGAGTTTTTTAAGATTGCTAAAAAGGTAGAGTGGGGGTGTACTTTTTAAGTGCAATGTTTTTTATGTCTCATTTTAACAATATAGACCCACTTGGACCTTTTTTCTTTAAATATGGCCAATTATCTTAGAAACAACTGAAGCCTCCACCCTCAAACCAGGTAATTTTTTGTTCCTTGTGTCAAAAAAGTTCTTTGACATATATGCAGAAGACACTGGGGTCATGTCTGACCCTGCCCTATTATAAATGGTCGAATATCTTTTATAAAAGTACTGGGATCCCCACCCTAATTCCATACAACAAACTTACACATTTTTCATTCTCTTCAGAAATATTTATTTATATTGAAAGATCAAAGAAGTTTATAGATAAATACATTTCTGCTTAACTCTTTGAGATGTTACATGCAACAAAATATAGGATATATTGCTCATGATATTTTAAATGAGGCTGAGATTTGGACCCATAATATTCCAGTCCTTAGTAAACACCTTACTGATTGAGCTATACCCTTGCTCCTAATCAATGATGATTAACGGGACAAACACATTAAGATTAAGACTGTGAAGTACACCAAGAATAGAATAGAATAGCTCAGTGTTCTGACTAATAACAATGACTAAATTAGGAAAGAAAGTGGTGAAACACTTGTAGTGATAATGTTTCAGGTTCTTAGAATGTATATAAGAGTATTAAAAACTTAATCACAGTTTATTCATATGTTTTCTGTTTTTCAAAAAAAGAAAATGAATGTCAAAACTGTACATTGTAAACTGCAACATCCAGATATTATACTTTGATATTCACTTCATTTTAGTTGAAATGAGGTAGGGTAAGATTAGAAGAAAGGAATTACCATGTGACATTGATAATCTTTATCAGTTGCTTTTAAAGATTTTAAGACTCTTGTTTAGGAAGAAGATAGGTGTATTTATATCACATATTTTCATATAGCTCACAAGTGTCTAATTCAATCCAACGTTTGCAATACTTTGACATCCAATAGTCTGCTTTTCTATCATCCAATAGTCTGCCTTTCTATCCATTCAGTAGTCATTATCTGTCTGACAGAGGTTCCTGAATAGGTAGTTAAAAATCATCTGTTATGATCTGTTATCATAACATATACCTCTATAGATAATCAGTTATCATAAGATATACATCTATATATATCTATTATCATACCATATACCTCTTAAATAATCTTATATCACAAGATATACCTCTATAGATAATCTGTTATCATAACATATACCTCTATATATCTGTTATCATAACATATACCTCTATATATATCTATTATCATACCATATACCTCTATAGATAATCTGTTATCATAAGATATACCCCTATAGATAATCTGTTATCATAACATATACCTCTATAGATAATCTGTTATCATAACATATACCTCTATAGATAATCTGTTGTCATAACATATACCTCTATAGATAATCTGTTGTCATAACATATACCTCAATAGATAATCTGTTATCATAACATATACCTCTATAGATAATCTGTTGTCATAACATATACCTCTATAGATAATCTGTTATCATGCCATCATTTTAAAACACTTAAATCATTTATCTGTTTTGAATGATAACAGCAAATACAAGCATCTGACAATTGATATCATTCTTTTATTCTGCATGATTTTGTTTGGGAAAGCCTATTGATCAATATATATGAATTTATGGTTTGTTCTGTTTAAGTTACACTTCAATATTAATTGTTTATTTTATGAATTGTAATGCATTATGCTCTGGTTTTACTAAAATAATTGATAGAATGGTGTTCTGAATAACAAAGATCTAAGCATTTATCTGTGAAATTAGTAGACCATTATAAAGCTTGAACTCATCTGAATGTTTTGTCAGATTAGAACACTTCAATGTGTTATTGAGTCTTTTCGTTAAACAGAGTTTATTTTCCCATTTGTAAAAGTATCTGATGTAAAATAATTATGACGTCATAAATTTCGTATAGAAATGTTATTTGTAGACTTTCATTTTCCAAATTACTTTATGTCAGATACCATCCCAAGTTGAAAGTAACTCTGTGTAACAAAGGCCATATACATGTAGTTACTATATCATACAGACTATATTATACAGACGATTTTGTATAGACTATATTATATGGACTGTATTATACAGACTATATTATACAGACTTTATTATCTCTTTGCTACAGGAGCTTAGTCCTCTTCCACATATATTACTGAATAAAAGCTTTTATCTAAAAAACTTAGTACACACTTTAATATGGTTGAAATATAATACCTGTAACTATTTTCTTCTACAGGTTGCAGAGACTAGCAGTGGGGCTAAATATAGCACATCTGCTGTAGATGTATGCTGCTGTTTCTCTCAAGTAAGTTTTCCCTCGGTTCAGAGACGTGCATCAGTTTGCGAAATGTACCCCTAGACTGAAACCATGAATCAATAGAAAAGAGGACCCACAAAAGAGTTTTGCTTGTTTCTTCTTTTATGTCCTACCTATGCAGAACTACCTTAGACTGTGCGGGATGTTGCATAATCCAGCATGTACCATGACACAGGATATTCAATATTTTGTGTGTCATCTGATAGATAGGACACCGTAAGATCTCTAGTCCATGAACCAACTGAGCTATGCTGGAATAGTTAGGGTAATATGCTATCCACTATACCACTACTGACTGAGCTATGCTGGAATAGTTGGGATAATAATCTAACTGTGGTAATATTGGAGTGGTATTGTCTCCTTTGAAAAGAGTTTTGAAAACCTGTTTAAATGAGTAGATACTTTTGACATAAAGACCCACATCTGACTTTTTATTTTTTGGTGCCATTTTAATGTAATTTTTTTCAGGTTACAGAGTTTTGGAGACAATTGAATTGGCCTGACCTGGTGGACTCATTTCCAATGGTTCTTGAGCTGACAGAGGTAAACTTTACCTGATGTGATTTTTAATGTTGATTTGTAAACTGTCAGAAAACCCCCGAGAGATATATTTATGATTACTTCTGAGACGCCATTTATGTCATTATGTGTTAATTATTCATGATTGGTCATCTCAGGTGGTAATTCTCATAGATAGTTATACATTGTATATTGTTTGATGTTTGTTAATGTGTATTGTTTGATTTCTGTTAACTTGGAAGTATTTTGTAACTTAAAGGTGTGATATTAACTATGCTATCTAATATACCTTCACTTTTCAGGATTTGAGTAATGGAGCCAAAACTTATGCGGATTTGATCCATCAGAAGTTAATTGACAAAGGTTATTATGATGAGATAGGTCAATTTGATATAACAGAACAGGTCAGTATACTTGTCAATTATCAGAATATATATAAATAAACTGAACACATCAATTCACTAAATTGTCATGGTACATTTATCATCAGGATAAGTTAGAACACATGTCAATCATCAATGCATCTCAACTGTACACAATAATAGTCATTAGAACATTATCTTATTACACATATTACTTCTCAGAATGTTGCAGTTTATGTGCATTAGCAGTACAGGTCAGTACACAAGTCTTCTATCTCTCTAAAATAGTTCAGTAACAAGTTTATCCTTAAAACATGTCAATACACATGTCAATACCCAAAACAGGGCACTGTACATGTTAATCTGCAGAACAAGTCAGTACACTGTCAATCCCCATGACATCTTGGTTACATGTGAATCTTCAGAACAAATCACTACACCTCTCAATCTCCATGATGTGTAGGTCATATGTGAATCCTCAGAACAAGTCAGTATGTACACTGTCAATCCCCATGACGTCTAGGTTATATGTGAATCTTCAGAACAAATCACTACACCTCTCAATCTCCATGATGCATAGGTCGTGTGTGAATCCTCAGAACAAGTCAGTACACTGTAAATGCCCATGACGTCTAGGTTATATGTGAATCTTCAGAACAAATCACTACACCTCTCAATCTCCATGATGCGTAGGTCATGTGTGAATCCTCAGAACAAGTCAGTACACTGTAAATGCCCATGACGTCTAGGTTATATGTGAATCTTCAGAACAAATCACTACACCTCTCAATCTCCATGATGCGTAGGTCGTGTGTGAATCCTCAGAACAAGTCAGTACACTGTCAATGCCCATGACGTCTAGGTTATATGTGAATCTTCAGAACAAATCACTACACCTCTCAATCTCCATGATGTGTAGGTCGTATGTGAATCACCAGAACAGTCAGTACACTGTCAATGCCCATGACGTCTAGGTTATATGTGAATCTTCAGAACAAATCACTACACCTCTCAATCTCCATGATGCGTAGGTCGTGTGTGAATCCTCAGAACAAGTCAGTACACTGTCAATGCCCATGACGTCTAGGTTATATGTGAATCTTCAGAACAAATCACTACACCTCTCAATCTCCATGATGTGTAGGTCGTATGTGAATCCCCAGAACAGTCAGTACACTGTCAATGCCCATGACGTCTAGGTTATATGTGAATCTTCAGAATAAATCAGTACACCTCTCAATCACAATCTCCACGATGTCTAGGTTACATGTCAATCTTCAGAACATATATCACTACCCTTGATCATCTCTATGACGTCAAGGTTATGTATGAATCTTCAGAACACGTCAGTACACTTGTCAATTCCGATGACGTCTAGGTTACATGTCAATCTTGGGAACAAATCGGTACACCTGTCAATCCCCATGACATCTAGATTACATGTCAGTCTGAGAACATATCAGTACACTTCTCAATCCCCATGACATCTTGGTTACATGTGAATCTTCAGAACAAGTCAGTACACTTCTCAATCCCCATGATGTCTAGGTTACATGTGAATCTTCAGAACAAGTCAGTACACCTCTCAATCCCCAAGAGGTCTAGGTTACGTGTGAATCTTCAGAACAAATCAGTACACTTGATGATCTCCATGACAATAATGAAAAACGGACATATTTTAACTTATTATATACATTTATTCGGATTTCATTATACAATCAACAGATATTTTGTGAAAGTAGAGGATAAATTGAAAGACAATTTACCTTAAGGTATTCTAAGTCTTCCTATACAGTATTTACATCATTACATATATTTTGACATACACGAGCATAAAACTTTCTATATTTAGAAAATAGGAAAACAAGACATTAATTGACATTTTCTCTCACAATAATGAATTAAAACTATAGAATTTTTTTTAAAGAAATGGATATTTTGATAGTTCATTGAAACATGATGATCTTCACATGAATTTGCAGATGGAAATATCAAGGAAAAGGATCAATATGTTAATTTAGTTTTTAGCTCACCTGAGCCAAAGGCTCATGTGAGCTATTGTGATCAATCACCGTCCGTCGTCTGTCGTCCGTCGTCTGTCGTCCGTCGTCCGTCGTTAACTTTTCACATTTTCGACTTCTTCTCCAGAACCACTGAACAGAATTTGATGAAACTTGATAAGCATGTAGTACTCATGGTCCCCTACAAGTGTTGTTGTTTTTCGTCCAGATTCATCAACAGGTGGCGCCACCACAGGCAAAAGTAGGTCAAAGAGGGTACCCTCCTTTGACAAACTTCTTCTTCAGACTGGGGGCATACAGAGACAAACCGAATGCATAGGAATGATCTAGAGGGATGTGTGAAGAAGTGTTGTTATTTTTGGTTCCATTCCGAAATCAAATTTTTGACGTTTTTTTGACGTTTTTTTGTACTTGGTAGTTTTAATGCAGAAAAGAGGTATTTTTTTCTTTTAGTAAACATTGATGCATTAATTTGGTTTAATTTGATCATTTTGATGGTAAGAAATACTACTGCGAAGAAAATTTTTCAATATTTTATGTTTTGGATTTTTTATGAATTTTTTAAGACTTTCAAGAAAAAGGGGGGGGGGGGTGGGATAATTGGTGTAAACATTTCACAGTTTGACTTTTTTCTTCGGATCCACTCGCTGGAATTCAATGAAACTTGGCATGCATCAAATACTCAAGGTCCCCGACAAATTTGGTCATCTTTGTCAGGATCCATGAACAGGTGGCACCACCACAGACAAAAGTAGGTCACAGAGGGTACCCTCCTTTGACAAACTTCTTATTCAGATCGGGTGCATACAGCGACAAACCGACTGCATAGGAATGATTTAGAGGCATATGGGAAGAAGTGTTGATATTTTTGGTTCCATTCCGAAATCAAATTTTTGACGTTTTTTCATTTTTATTTTGGACTTTGTTATTTTAATGCATTAAAGAGTTATTATTTTCTTTTAGTAAACATTGATGCATTCATTTGGTTTCATTTAATCATTTCTATGGTAAGGAATGCTGGTGTGAAGGAATTTTTTCAATATCTCGATTTTTGAATTTTTTATGAATTTTTTAAGACTTCCAAGAAAAGGGGGGGGGGGACAATTTTTCATATCTTCAACTTGATCTACAGAACAACTTGAAGGATTGTGATAAAACTGGGTAGGATGCAAGTACTCGTAGTCCTTTTCAAAGGTTTTGTTTTTTGTGCGGATCATCCAAATTGGTTAACAGATAATGCCACCATGTCTAAAAGTAGGTCTCACAATGGTACATATACCACTTGGTAATTGAAATATGGAGAGTTAGCGGTTCAAATCCAGCTGTGGTCAAAAAAATTTTTTTTTTTTTTACACATCTAAATAAGTTTTTAGATGTTTCTCAACACTCAACATATGAAATTAGGAATTTTACGTTTAAGACTTCCAAAAAAAAAGGGGGGGGGGGGGGTTGGCCATTTTTCACATTTTCAACTTTTTCTACAAAACTGTTTGAAGGATTTTAATAAATCTTGGTAGAAATAAGTCACTTATGATCCTCTTCAAATTCTGTTGTTTTCGTCCAGACCTCTTTACAGGTGGCGCCACCATAGTCAAGAGTAGGTCACAAAAGAGAGTTCCCTCGTTTAAACAATATTCTTTTTCATACAGGCTGTATACAGAGACAAACAGAATGCATAGAAATGATCTAGAGGGATGAGTGAAGATGTATTGTCATTTTGGTTCCCTTCCAAAATCAAATTTTAGAATTTTTTTCGACATTTCTTTGGACTTGATGATTCAATGCAGAAAAAAGTGTCATATTTCCTAGTTAATTGATAATGATGATTTCTTATGGACTATTGTGATCATAATTATGGTAAGGATTGTTACTTTGAAAGAATTTTGTCAATATCTCAATTTTTGGATTTTCTATGAATTTTTTTAAGACTTCCAAATGAGGGTGTATAGGAACAATTCAATCACATTTTTCACTTCTGCTGTTATACCACATGAAAGATTCTAATGAAACATGGAATACATGAAGTACTAAAAGTCCTCTATCAATTTGGTAAATTTCATCCAAATTGGTTAACAGATAATGCCACCATGTCTAAAAAGCAGTTCTCACAATAGTACATATACCACTTGGTAATTGAAATATGGAGAGTAGCGGTTCAAATCCAGCTGTGGTCAAAATTTTTTTTTCATTTCTTTACACATCTAAATAAGTTTTTAGATATTTCTCAACACTCAACATATGAAATTAGGCAATTTTAAGTTAGATCTGGACAATATTTGAAACAATTGTTGTTCATGACCCAGACTTGAAATCAGTCAACAAAAGGCCCCACCTAAAGAAAATGACTAACTTGTTGCCCTGAATGACTTCTTGCAGAAACAAAGGAAATGCTTAATATCAAAATCACCTGAATGGATGTGCAAAAAAGTGTTGTTTTTTATTCTAGCCTGAAATAAAATTTGACATATTTTCAACATCTGTGTTGACTTAGTCACATTAATGCAAAAATAAATGAATTCTTCCTTCATGCATGACTGATAATATAGGTACTCAGGTGAGCGATATAGGCCCACTTGGGCCTCTTGTTTTAATGTAGCAAAATTTATTTTCAGCTCTGTATAACAATAAATGACATAGAGCAAGTTCGTCGAGCACTTAAACAGCTTCCTGATACACTGAGCTACGTTGATATCCAGCATGCAGTAGAGAGTACTAATAGCAGTAACCATGGGTTAAAGTTCAACCTTCACACAACCCTGAAAACCGCAGATGAAGTTATGGTTGGGAAGGTCAAACAAGTTGTTGACAGAGTGGCTGACAAGGTCTTGGAAATTCCTAAACCTGTTACTTCATAGTATACTTATTTTAGTTATTTAAAATGATTTACAATTGATTTGTTGGGTATGTTGCTGAGACTGCTTGTGAACTACTATAGTAAAGCATCTTGGAGCATTAGATCAGCAGTTCCATGAAGCATGACATTTATGTCTCAAGGGATCATACTTCAGTGTTATAGTTTTACTAAACTTGACACATCACAGACCCTATAATGTTTATAGTGCAGTTCTGTTAAATGTGTAAAAGTGTCAATTTATTTCTTCTTCATTGTAATTGAATTTTATAATGTGATGAAACTACCACATGTGTTTATCATAAGTTAACCATAATATTATTATATTTCCTTTCAATCCAATGTTACATATACATGTGTATTAAAATTAGACTTATTCATTATAGCAACTCATTGCATCTGAATTACAAATCAAAACTTATATTACATGCATTGTGAAAAATCATTTGATTCCAAAGAAAAGACATTCCTTATTCTTCATCAATATACAGACTGAATTTGAATATTTTGTATATTAAAGATGAGACCAGATATAAAGAAGGATGTTTTCCATTTGAATTGGGCACCAGAGTCTGTTCCAGCAGAAGAGGTAAATCTCAATTACTTTGTATGTCATTTATGCTGTAATACATTATGTCCTTATATATTGAATTAAATGTGCATCATTACTTCATATACATGTATGTGCTCAATATGCTTGTGAATAAAAGAATTTCTCTGCTCATTGTCATGATAGGCAGTAGATGACCTGATGAAATACCTTGACAGTAACCTTTTGACATTAAATGAACATCTACTGAAGACAAACTTTGATCGAATTTTGGAATCCATATGGGTAGAAGTCCTGGAGGAATTCAGTGATGTCCTCACAACAGAGGAAGTTGTAAGTACTTAAATGTGATCATTGTGTTAAGTCTACTTGTAAACTAAAGATGATTCAAATGTTAATTTTACTTGTAAATGAAAGGTGATAAATTCTAACATAAATCCTACTTGTTTTCTAAGGATGGTTCCAAGCGTTACTGAAATGTGTAACATAAAACTTTTAACATATTGTAATGGGTAAATCTTTGTCTGGTCTGTAACTTTTTATCCATTGCACAGATTTGAATAATACATGTATTTCACAAAATTGTTGGCAGAGAAGGAATGTTTTAATACTTTCAGATTTCATCTTTTTGAACTAAGCAATGCAATGGGTGTATTATGCCATGCTAGGAGTTGCTCTTGTTATATTACACTATAATTCTATTATTCCTCTTGATAACACAAAACATTGACTCACTCAAAAATGTTTGTACTATTTTAAATTATAATGTCAAAGATTGATCATATACAAACACTCATATTGAAGATAATATTTTTAAATAAACTTCAATATTTGTCTTAAATACACATATAGATTAATGAAAAATGATGATTCATGGAAACACTATGAATTAACAATAGAGCCTTAGCAATCATAAATTTCTAGTTTTTTTATGTAACACAAACAACAGCTCAAAAGGACTACCTGAAATATATGCAGAGGTAGTTTTAAAGAATTAAAGCTCAAAAAGAAATTGAAATGATCATTAACTGTTGTCAGTTGGAAAACAGGAGTACTAAGGCTCAGTATTAAAAATATACCCCTCAATGGATCTTGCATAATTATATATATATATGAAATATTCTCTTTAATATTGATCGTGTTATTGTTTAATCAAATATTTTAAAAATAAATGGATCACAGTTAAGTATCTTTGAACTATAGAGGAAAACTTTATATCTTTACTGATATCTTCAATTAATAATTAAGTATTTCTATCAACAGAGAAAGCCCATATTTTATCAAAGGATGTATGATGCCTTAGGGATATTGGTGGACTTTTTCAATGCAGATGAGAAAGGACTTCCAATCCAAAGGGTCCACAATGAGCAATTCAAGGTACTGATTACTATTAAAACATTTCATTCACTGAAGCAGTAAAATGTCTGTTTTAGGTCATAATCTCTCATATTTTTGTCATGATACATTTAAAAATGGTAAAGATATACAACTATTGTCATTTATTAAGTGAAATATTACCATGGCAAATTACTATTTTGATAGAAATGATATAAAAATGTTTTAATGAATGGAAATGGTCATTTTAATGCTCATGAGAAATTCTTCGTTTCAAATTAAAGGCGACTTAAAAATTTTATCACAGTGACTGTAACATGGATTTCTGTATGAATTAAGAGAGAAAGATATTGATAATTCAAAATTATTACTTTACTATAGATATATGGATATGTCATAACTTATCGGTACTAAATGTTTTTCTGAATCATTTTAGGAATTGAGACAGTCACTGTCACTTCATAGAAAGGACACATTTTCCCTTATCAATAAATTCTATGAAGAAAAATTGCAGCAACAGGTATATATACAATGAGAATTAATACTGATTATATATAATGAGAAAATTACTAATTATATGTACAATGAGACCAGAGCTGATCTACAATGGGTACAGTACTGATAATATATATTGATTAATTGATTATTGTTTTACGTCACTCCACGATTATTTCACGTATATATTGACGGCATCTGCCTGATGTATTGCGTACAAATTTAGACCTTTGCAGCGAACCCACCTGAAGCAGTGAGGGATCTTTTACGTGCCACGCCTACTGTGACACAGGACTTCGGTTTTTACTGTCTCCTCTGAAAGACAGAACACCAGTGTGCCTGGGGCGGGAGTCTAACCCGGGACCTCTTGATCACGAGCCAAGCACCTTATCCACTACTGGCCACACCATCTTATTATATATATAATGACAACAGTTCTGATTATATATACAATGAGAATAGTACCGATTACATATACATTGAGAACCAGTACTGAAGATATATACAGAGAGAACAGTACTGATTATATATATAACGAGAACAGAACTGATTATATATACAATGAGAACAGTACTGATTATATATACAATAAGAACAGTACTGATTATATATACAAAGAGAAGAGGACTGATTATATATACCTTGAGAATCAGTACTTATTATATGTACAATGAGAACAGTACTGATTATATATACAAAGAGAAGAGGACTGATTATATATACAATGAGAACAGTACTGATTATATATACAAAGAGAAGAGGACTGATTATATATACCGGTACTTTGAGAACCAGTACTTATTATATAAACAATGAGAACAGTACTGATTATATATACAAAGAGAAGAGGACTGATTATATATACCTTGAGAACCAGTACTTATATATGTACAATGAGAACAGTACTGATTATATATACAATGACAACAGTTCTGATTATATATACAATGAGAATAGTACTGATTACATATACATTGAGAACCAGTACTGAAGATATGTACAGAGAGAACAGTACTGATTATATATACAAAGAGAAAAGGACTGATTATGTATACAATGAGAAGAGGACTCATTATATACACAATGAGAAGAGGACTGATTACATATACAATGAGAAGAGGACTGATTATATATACATTGTTGTACAATGAGAAGAGGACTGAATATATATACTTTGAGAACCAGTACTTATATATGTACAATGAGAACAGAACTGATTATATATATAATGAGAACAGTACTGATTATATATACATTAAGAACCAGTTCTATATATATATATAATGAGAACAGAACTGAATATATATATAATGAGAACAGTACTGATTATATATACAATAAGATCAGTAGTGGTGGTTCTATAAACAATGAGAACAGTACTATTTATATATACAATGAGAACAGTACTGTTTATATAGACAATGAGAACAGTACTGATTATATATATAATGAGAACAGAACTGATTATATATACAATGAGAACAGTACTGATTATATATACAATGAGAACAGTACTGATTATATATACAATGAGAACAGTACTGATTATATATACAATGAGAACAGTATTGATTATATATACAATGAGAACAGTACTGATTATATATACAATGAGAACAGTATTGATTATATATACAATGAGAACAGTACTGATTATATTTACATCAAGAACCAGTACTAATTATAAATACAATGAGAACAGTACTGGTTCTATATGCAATGAAAACAGTACTGAATATATACACAGTTTGAACAGGACTGATTACATATAAAATGAGAACCATTACTGATAATATATACAATCAGAACTAGTACTAATTATATATATACAATTAGAACAGTTCTTGTTCTATATGCAGTGAAAATAGTACGGAATATGTATACAGTAAGAACTGGACTGATCATGATATACAATGAGAACCAGTTCAGATTATATATACAATAAGAACCATCAGTTATTATATATATAATGAGAACTGTACTGATCATAATTTTTTGTGCAGGTAGTACACTCAAAATCAGCACTTTGTGTGTTTGGACAAAATTGTTTAATAAAAAATGATATCTGTATATATGTGTTATGCATAGATATTTGTTGGTTGGTTGGTTGATTGGTGTTTTACGTCGCTTTCAACAATATTTCAGTTATATCGCGACATGGAAGCAGGAGGTTACCAACCTTTTAAACATAGTGGCGCAACCCGAGAATCGAACCCGGATCGTTGGCACCGCAAGCCAAGCGCTTAACCACTACACCAAGCCTGCCCCCATATAGATATTTGAGTTAACATCTAGACAGTAAGAATAAAAAACAAAGGCATTTATTGCCACCATTTTATTTAATAATATAATGTTAATGACGTGGAGGTCTAATTAGCTTCTATAGAGGATAATTACATGTTAATACTGTAGATGATTATATTACATTGTTTACAGTCCAAATTGCAAATTACTAACATGACTGCTGGTTTTATTTGCAGCAATCTTTTAAAGGGACAGAATTTGGTACACTTAATGTGAGAATGTGCTTTCGACATGATACACAGACTATGATCGTTGAAGGTATGAACAAGCTCATGCAGTTTCTCTTCTTCAGATAGCATATTATGTAGCTGATTCTTCACAGTAACGTTAATTTTTTTCCTAATCCCTTGACACTTCATAATAAGACAAACACAATCATAAAGTGGAAACAGCTGCATACAAATGAATTTCCTATCTCAGTTAGTACTGATCATAAAAATGACCACTCATATAAATTCTGTTATGTCCAAAAAATTCTCACTGTACTACTGTAATTCTAAGAACGTTAATCAAACATTTTAAAATACAATATGATACTAGTAATAAAGAATTCTCAAATAGATATCTTGAAATATATTTTTAATAAACTCCATACACATAAGATCAGTATTTTATTAATAAACTCCGTACACATAATATCAGTATTTCATTAATATCATAAAAATAATTATAAGAATCAGAACATCATATCCTATATCAAAAGTAGAATGAAACTAATTCTGAACAAACTTCAGTCAAAATTTAGGTGTGCTCAGCACGAGCACTGCCATGTCGAATGACCAGCAGTGACCATTATGGTCACACTTAATGCACAGTTCATATCAAACCCAAACAATACTCAGTGTTAAAATGGAAGAAAATGATTTAATTTTAATTCCCTCCAGGTCAAACAAATTGAATTTTATTTTCATTGAAGTGGCAACATCTCTGGTCAGATGAGCATTGACAAATGATACAGAACTTAAGATGTCAGAAATGTAACAAATGAAAATGATGTGTAAAGGTCATGACTTCTTTTATAAATAGGCAAAGCTTGCAACAAAAGTAATGAAAATAGGGACTAACTAGATGCAAAATGAATGAAAGTAGATTGAATGTTTTCTCCAGAAGACTAGATTATTCAATAAATATTTTAGGAATGAATATAGTTTTTTTTCCAGTGGATGGAGGTTTACCATTTAAAAAAAGGACAGAAAACTGCATCATTGTGCATAGCATATGATGCATAAGTCTTCTGTCATTTTAAGTGGTATACTTCCATCCAATAAAAAACAAATAAGATTTATTCCATATCATTTAATTCCTTTCAAACATTTTTATATTCTCATAAATTAGTACGTTATGTCTGCTCTGTTTCTAAACATCTCTAAACTGAATTCTACAGCTGTAGTGTCAATACTGACATCAAAATTGCAAAAATGCAGGAAATTATGTCATGAGAGAAAAAATTGGTGGATGAGATATTTCTAAAGCAATCAAAATGTGTGTTATATGTGAAATTAAATGATTTCGCTATGAATTTTTTAATGAATGATAAAAAATAAGGTCTTTAATGATTATTGTTTTTTTTACAGTGCTGAGTGCTAAGGACATTATCCCACTGGACGCTAATGGTAAGGGTCTTCTCATTTAACTTAAATTTAAGATATTTTGGGTTTTTTTAACCTTTGATGTCATCATAGCCTAAAATCAGGAAATTATTTAACTTCAAATGCTAAACTGTGACAGGTTGAATTAACATTTCAGAAGACATGTTTTTCATGTAAGGAAATCTGAAAATTGAGAAATTTTCTTTGACAGGTAGTTTAAAGTATATGAGAATATTGTACTGTAAATACAGACATAAAGTAACAATAATAAATTAAATTTGATAAATGTTATTTCAGGCTTCAGTGACCCCTATGTGATGATACACTTTTATCCAGAGCACATCTTTCCCAATGTTCCAGTACAGGAAACGGCCATCCAAAAGAAAACACTCAATCCCACATTTGATGAACTTTTTGAATTGTATGATCAAATTGATTAAGTTTATTTTATTGATTTATTTTTTTTTTTCCTAATCAAAACAATATCATATCTATTCTTAAATATTTGCCTTATTTCTTCTTTTCTAATTATATCCTTAATAAGCTCTTTATTAATCTCTGTGATAATGATATATAGTGATTGTATATCCAGGAATAAGGGCTTTTCTTCATATACTTGATTCATTTTGTTTTTTATGATTTCCATATAGTAGAAAGAGAGCATGAATAAGTTTTGTCAGGGTTATCAGTTGTATGTTTAAAATCATTTTTATCCCTTCATTTAATTTTATCAACCTGTGATAAGAGGTTAGCAGGAATTTTCTACTATTTTGGGTGTAAGTTTGTCCACATCAGTAAATGCAGCAATAATTTCTGACTTACCGGTAGTTTGACATACATAAACTTTATACATGGCACACATACTATTGTCAAGATGTCCTTTTTGTGTCACCTGTCAAGCACAATCACACTTAAAATGTGACAATCTGTAAAATGAATCATCTGTTATTGCATTGCTTTAATTATCTTCAAAGGCTATATAATTATTCCAGTAGAATAGGCATTGTCAACTGATCCTGATACATGTACAATCATTGTTTCCTTATTTGAGTTTGAACATATCATACTTACTACATATAAAGAAATGCACAAGTTGTATTGAAAGGGTTTTGAGATACTAGTATACATAAGCTACATCATATATTGCATACAATTCATATATTTCAGAAAATTTCTTTTTCTAATATTTTTTAAATTTTTTACATGCAAGATTAAATTTCAGGTTCAAGTAGATAGACACCTCATGTGATCAAGATCAAGTCCTGTCAATCCCTTGGTTGGCAATGGGAAATATTAGTTCAAGCTTTGTGTTTTTTCTGAGAATCCTGAGTTGGGCAATAGGAAATTTCTTTACAAGTATGGCGATTTCTTTTAGAATCCTCAGTTGGTCAATGAGAAGTTTCTGCTAAAGTTGGCGTTTTCTCCGAGAATCTCCATTTGAACAAAATGCTAAATGTTAGTGCTTTCTCTGAGAATCCCTAGTTGGTCAACGAGAAGTTTCTGCTCAAGGTTGTTATTGTTTCTGAGAATCCCAAATCTCCTTCACTTCTCACAACTGTCACTGGTGTCAGAATTCTGGTGTTTTGTTCAGTAAACAATAACAGAAAAACAGAAGACTAAGAGGTCAAATCTCTTCATATCAGACTTTGACTCCATTGTGAATATACTTGCTTGCTGTAATGTTGTATATTATATTATTTTACATTTCTAAAACTTATTTCCAGTCCAGTGACAGTAGAGCAGTGCAAGCGTAAGAGTGCTGTATTGGTATTCACAGTGATGGACCATGACTATCTGTTCCAAAATGATTTTGCTGGAGAGGCCTATGTGAGCTTGGCAGATATTCCAGGGGTAAATGGGGAAGATGTGACTGGATTTGAAGCACTTTCTGTTATTACTTTACCCCTCATGCAACCAAAACACAAAGGTGAGTGACACTGTAAATAGAGTAATTTTTAGTCCCCTACTGGCAAAGCCGATGGGGACTTTAGGCTTGCACCCTGTCCGTCCGTCAGTTTGTCACTTGCATGTATTTTTGATGGAAAACTAGGCCTTGGATTTAAAAAAAGATTCTGAAAAGCAGTTTTCCTGTCTTTTTTTTCGAAAACGCTTTCAGATATTGATTTAATATTCAGTATGTGAGTCTGCAACCATGAGTTACAGATGAAATTCGAGTTTCATTTTTGTACACTGATTTCAGATGTGTGTCTACTACCAGAATGAATTAACCTCTACAGCAGTTGTATCATTGAATTGATGAAATTATTCAGCCAATGGAACTATATTTTCCAAGTTAAACTTCTTCAATAAATTTTAATTCAGTGGAGAAAATCTTAATTTATAATTATAGCATTGGATACAAATATAGGAACTACAGGTGTGCTTATAATTCTGACAGGGGTCAAATATGTCCTTTCTGCTTCACAGAGTATTACAAATATAGGTGCCAGAGTTGTACTTGTATGTGGCTGGTAGGGGACTATGTATTGCTGTGCAATACTGTCAGAATGCTTGTTCATATACACCGAGTACAAAAAACCCCAACATTTATGAAGTAGAATGTATAATTTAATAAATGACAATTATTTGTTTCTGGCTGATTGATATTGAATTTTGAAATATTATATTCTGTTTTTGTGAAAATGAGAATAAACAGAGTTATTGAGATCAGTGTTGTGTAATATTATGTTTTATTTGATAGAGAAGGGTGCTTTAGATATTTTGGCATCACGAACATGGGACAAAGATGCTCAAGATTTTGTGAAGAAGAGAACGAAAATTGAGGAGCAGGCACAGTGAAGTACCAAGTAAAGCAGGGCCTGTTTGGATCCTACCATGGAATCAAGGAAGAGAATTCACAAAACTATAAGCGCAAACAATATATAATATAACACTGTTAGATGAAATGAGAAGATTGTTGGCGATTATCATATTTTCCTCATTGAAATATGGTACATAATGTGTGTCCTTAAACTTTAACTATTTTGTTCAAATATAGATTTTTTAATATATTGTTTCTGATTGAATGTCATTATCTGGAATTTGTAAATTTGACCTGGAATTAAAAATGGGCAACTTTTGACAAATATCCACTTTACTACAGTTTGTTGTTTAAATGACTTCCAAGAATAATTATTACACCTCAATCTAACAAAAAAGCAATGGGAGTACCCTCAATCTAATTAAAATCAGATCTTTTCATATAGTTATCTTTACCTGTGTAGAGAATCATAACGATATGAAAAGATCTGATTTTAATTAGATTAGGGTATACTGGAATCTTTTATAGAAGCTTTCCATACATCCTTTGAGATAGTGGACTAAAATTTGGTACACTTTCCAACATCCACGAACATAGTTTTAATTTTATCACAAGTTATTGACCTACTTTCAGCTGGAGTTATGGCACTTTATCGTGATAATACATGTCTGCAGCTTGTGGGGCATTATTCCTGCACTGCAGACAGTTCTAGTTTTACCTTTATGGTGTCTGGAAGTATTTAGTAGTGGACTTTTCCAGAGTACTGACAGCCTAAAGCATTAACTTGCAGCAAGTCCACTGTTGACCCTCATACCTGGTACTTGCCTTTACCTGTATTTTAGCCCAGAGTTGTTAGAGTCCACAGTTAGGTCCAGTACAGTACGTCAGCTCACTTTACAATTGTCTTGTCTTCAGAACAGGGCTGGTATCATTCGTTATCTTTAGATGGTAATTCCAGTTTACATTTTATGACTTCTGGTTTTTACATTATTTATTGTAGGCAATACATGAAACGAGTTGAACTATATGTACTGCATGTACAACACATTTCTAAAATTACTCATAAATGAAATGTATTTTTAAGAAATATTTATATACAATTCGAAATCTTACTTTATGGCAGGATGATTGATTTGGATAGACTGAATGTTGTCTCATGATACGTGTACTTATATATTCCATTTATCAAAGAGATTTTGTTTTACTTTTTTATGTTGTTGATTTCATTTAATGTCTTATCTTTCAAAATAAAATGTGCAATATTTCAGTTTACGAAACCCAATATCATTTTGTCTTTTACTGTAAATGCAAGTTTTAATAAATAATAAAATTCATAAACCCAGTAGTTATTATTTCTTGAGCTTGAAATGTGATAATGTACAAGTGAATTTTGTGTATACTTGCTGATTCATATTACTGAAATGGTATGCTTGAAACTGTTAGTTGAACATCAACATGTACCAAACTACATACAGAGGGAGTGAAATAATGCCCAGTGAAAGCTTTGGTCATTGACAATTTATTGTTTGTCTCTCATCATCTACATTGTTTTTGTTTCCTTTTTATGCCCCCGGATTGATAGATCGGGGGCATACTGTTTTTGTCCTGTCTGTTTGTTTGTCTGCCTGTTGTCAACTTAACCTTGGATATAACTTTTGAACTGTGAGGGATAGAGACTTCATATTTGACATGTGTACTCAACTAATGAAGCCCTTTCAAATGACACCAAGGTCGATGACCTTTTGACCTTGACAATGACCTTCACACTAAAAATAACTTTTTGGATTTTGGTGCCTCCAGTGGCATTAATGTTTCACAAACACAGCTTGTTTCTGAATGGTGAAGTTGCTGTCTAGTTTACACGAGGTAAGGCATAATAATTTTTTGGGGTATCCTCCCTTTCTTCATAAAACATGAATGGCATAAATTTCATCAAATTCCACCCAGTATCACAAGGTATGATGCAAGTGTCAACCTGAAATTGATGGAGTTGTCACTTGCTGGACACTGATAACAGAAAATCCATAACATAGCATGGATCATTCAGGGTATAATTTACTATATACATCTGGTTCTGTGGAAGTTCAAAGTTACACACTCCTTTTGGTCATGATAACGTGTATGTGCATCAAATTATAGAGGGTATTGTAAGTACAAGTTATATGTATTCCATCCACAATTTACTGACAGAAACATAGTTTTTCATGTATACTAACAGAATTTGATCTCAAGTGGACAACAAGTTAATTGTCATTTAACAGAAGGTTATTGGGCTCATCTGATGATAGGAAGAAGTGTTCTAAAAGATGTTAACTTGAAGTACTTTTACAACAAATTTTATATGAATCTCCATTTTATGAGCTATAGTCATTATGCTTAAACAGTTTTCACTGCAGTTAACCTATTTGATGTGAATATAGAAGTTGACTTCAGAATGTTCCTAAATTTCAAAGACACCATTCTGGATCACTCTATTCAGCCAGTCTGAAGAAGTTTGTCAAAGGAGGGTGCCCTCTTTGGCCTATGTTGCCTGTCCCTGCATTCACCCCTTAACTGATCTAGCTGAAAAACAAAATCACTTGTAGGTGGTCTTGAATATTTCATCCCCACCGAGTTTCATTAAAATCTGTTCAGTTCCGAAGTAGTTTCTTAAAATGTGAAAGGTTTACTCTCGGACGTCACACTGACAATAATTCTCTTAAACCTTTGGGTCGGGTGAACTACGAAGGGAGATTGGCTGCCAAGAATATTCTGCTATAAGATTTTGTATATATCTATGTATTTATTTATATTTGTTTATTTTTCTTTTTATATTATTATTATTTTTTTGTGAGGGAGTCTTATTTAACCACACCAATTAAGTGCCGTTTGTCACTAAATCGGTATCGCATCTGTTTTACTGTACATCTTGGTGACTGGCCTACAGCTAACTCAGATGTCTTTCCCCTTCCCATTTACAATAACGTTTACGAAAGATAACTTTTAAGATATATGCTATAAATATTCATTGTAGATATATGCTATAAAAATTCATTGTAGATATATGCTATTAATATTCATTGTAGATATTTTAATTGTCAGGAAATACAACCAGTGATCAGTAAAACCTGAATTAAAATAGATCTACGAAAAAATGTTATTCTGATTATTTTTTTAATGTGTTGTTGCTTATAAAAATGCTTTTACCCTTACTTTTTATGGCAAGTATAAATCTGTTGGAAAAATAAAAGACTCACCAAAACAACTTCAAACTGCATTTTGTCTATGTTTTAATAATCAAAACAGTGGATGTATTTGTCTTAATCAAAACTTTAGAAACTGTATAACCAGAGACATATATACTTTCAAACTGTAAACTGTAAGTATATATGTCTCTGATATAACACAAGAAAAAATCGTAAACCTAATGGGTGCTCCATGAACTGCATCAAAACAAGGGATAACTAAATTGGGGCTGCATACATGCTTAATATGATGCAGGAACATACGTAGGCGAAAATATATATGAACTCTTTTTTTTTTTTTTTTTTTTTTGTAGTATTCCAAGCTAAAGTTGTGGAGTGACTTGGGCTTTTCAGAAATGACCAGAATAATCCGTGTGAAAGCCCATATGGCATATCCCGAGTGACAATTAGCATTTGTATGAAGTATGACCCTTTTCTGTTGAAAATTTATTAAAATACACATGTATATCCCCTTTTCATACTTTACGTTTTATTTCTGAGTGATCCTGACCGTTGAAATTGTGTGAAAGAGTAGACAGAATACATCTGACCCAGCTACATGACACAAATCACCAAGAGCATGTACATAAAACACGGCGATATTAAAAAAAAAAAACCACACACACACAACATTATAAAATGTTTAGATTGTAATGCAGTTACGACACCGTGTATTGTCCAATTTGTATGAAGTATGACCATTTCTTGAACAAGCTGTGTTTGTGAGGTCATTTTCAAGGTCAAAAAGTCATCAACCTCGGTGTCATTTGAGAGAGCTTCATAAGCTGAGTACGTATGTTCAATATGAAGTCTCTGTCCCTAACGGTTCAAAAGTTATAACCAAGGTTAAGTTGACAACAGACAGACAAACACCAAATCTTATTTTAAAAACGCGACTTGTACTCCGTTCCTCTCCGATACACGGAATGTATAATAGAGGAACGGAGAACAAGTTGCGTTTTAATAAAATTGGGCAAGAACAATCTGCCCCCGATCTCTAAAATATATGCCCTGTTTGATATTTTAGTTCAATTTCCGAGTGACTGTGACCTTTAAAGTTGAGAGTCCTGTCCAAAATGTCCCTCGTCCAAAGAATTCCTGTTCCAAGGATTGATTGATTATTGTTTTACGTCACTCCACCATTATTTCATACAAATGGCGACGATATTTGAATCCGTTCTCCCTTCCCCCTTTCCACATGAGAGAGGGGGAACGGACTCAAATACCGTGGGTTGCGACGATGCTTGATGAATTGCAAAGAAATGTATACCTTTGCAACAGACCCTCCCGAAGCCGTGAGGATTTTTAATTACATCAGGACCTAGACTTTTACCGCCCAATCAGGACAGAACACTCGTGTGACACCGTGGGAGTCAAACCGGGACATCTCGTTCACTTCATCCACTGAGCCACACCGACTTACCCGTCCAAACGAACATTTGTGCAATATATGATAAAACTGACGGTCAACGACAGATGCTGAAACAAAGGTCTTTCCCAACATCTTGGGAATATTTGCTTTGTGACCTTAATGTTGCAGAAATAACAGTGATTCGTGTCCAAAAGTCACTGTCCATAAGAATATTTGTGAAATATGATAATTCTGATGAATAGTTTAAAAAATACGAGACCGTTCCCAATATTTAAGGGATATGTGTCGAGTGCCATTGACCCTGCATAAATGACCTCGAGCGACCGTTGTCCCAAAGTATCTATCCCAGGTATATTTGTATGAAATGATGCAATTCTGATGCATGGTTTAAGAGACATGAAGTATCCTAATATTCCATGGATATGTGATGGGTGACTCTGACCTGTCAGGGATGATCTTTGTCCAAAAATCCCTGTCCCAAGGAACAGTTGTGTGAGATTTATGAGGGTTTTTTTCCAGCATCTTAGGGATATGTGCAGAGTGATCTCTTTGAAAATGACCTGAATGACATCCAAAATTCTGTGTTCTAAGCAAATTTTGTGTAAAATTCAATACAAGTTTGATGAATGGCTTCAGAGATATCAAGCCTTTCTCAATACATGTATTTTGAGGATATGTGCTGAATGCCCTTGACCTCGCAGAAATGACCTTGAGTGCCCTTTGCCCTAAGTGTGTCCAAAGGAACATTTGTGTGAAATATGATAAAGTTATAATGAATGGTTCAAGAGATTGGGGCTTGACAGAAGAACGGACAATCAGAGACACAATGTTAATTATATGCTCTTTATATGCTCCTCTGATAATTTTTGGGAAGCATAAAAACTTGAGATAACGGGCACCTTAATGTCAGTGTTTCTTTTGGCATTTGCAACAGACCTACTCTCGAGTCAAGCACTTAAAAAACTAACTTTGTCGTCTCAAAAAGAATCTGAATCATTAGCTAGGATATACAAAGTATAAGCAAAATGGATAACAAAATATTGAAAATTTAATGAAAATTCACTATATTAGAATTTTTATTGACAGTTACACTGTTTGACAATATTACTGTGACCATAATATAAAACCACTGGTTTTAAACCAAATAATCTTATATCAGTACACATTCGTAACTACACTGCATCTGTTAGTAAGTTTTACAAGTATAATAAAAAAAATAATCATGAACATTATATAAAAAGAAAAGAATTTATAACCATAATAAATACGTGTATGATATTAATAATAACATATCAATGAAATTCGCTTTAACTCAGAATGAATATTAACAACACACACAAAACAAGAGTTGTCAGAAGACGACATAGGTGGCCAGTGGGGCATTGTCAGAGGGAAAGCATGTGTTTTCAATGCTTTTATTTATATAAACTCAAGATCGTAAGGCAAAAAAGTCTGGTACAGACAAAAAATTTAGCCATAATTAACACAAATGTTAAATATGAAAGCTCTACCCCAGGTAGTCAACGAGTTATGGGCAAGGTTGTAGATTTTGAAAAGTATGCAAACCTCAAGGTCAAAGGTAAAAAATTTTGGTACATACAGAAAGGTCAAGCCATATATAAACACAAATACATGTATGAAAGATCTACCCTCAGTAGTTAACAATTTAGGGCAAGATTAAAGTTTTTGGGAAGTAGGTCAAACATCAAGGTCAAGGTACTAAAAACAGATCCACAATTGTATTCAACATAAAGAGAACTGACATATAAAGAATGTTTGAACCAGATATACTTTTAAAGTATATTATAACTATACAAACAAAATAAGCACTTTGAAATAATGATATAAATTCACTTAATGCAAAAAAAAAGGGGGGGGGGGTTGGTGGGGGGTGGTGGTGAGGCATTGATAACTCTGTTCAAAGTGTTAAATATGTTAAGCAAAACCAACAACAGTTAGTATTATACTAGTATTACTTAATGTTCCATTTAGGAACAATTGTGTCACTGGCACATACATCTAAAACAATTTAAGATAGGTTACAGACAAATCCAATCACCAAATATTGATGTGCTTCACAAGCAACATACAAAAATGTTTTTTTTTTCAAAGCAGTAACATTATAAAACTTCAAAATATTTACAAGATATTTACAATGAAGACAAAAACAATATCAGTGACACAAATAACCATATTGACAACTCAGTCTTAAACCAGGAAATTTACCATAGTCTCTCACATTGTTTTCCTTGTTAAAAATACATCACTCCAATTTCAAATTTAATTGTAATGACATCATACTAAACAAAAGTCAGACATTTGATTGTAATGTCACAGGCATAACAACCGAGAACCATTTTCTTGTTCAACATAAATGTATTGGTGTACTAATCACCCCGACTTACGTGTGAAAGTACATCACAGGATCAGAATACTGAGTGGTCATCAGCAGGAAGTAATATACTATAACAAAAAAGATGATAATAATTTACAATACTTGCTCTTAGTACTACTGATGAACAGTTAAAGAAAATATTCAAACCAATAGCATAATACAAAATTTATATATACATGCATTCATATTTCTATAGTATGTTCTCAAATAATTCATAGAATATCAATACATTAGAAGATTTCCCTCACCATAACCTTTATATGCCATATGAATAATAATATGAACAGAGGGTTTGCAGACCCATAGTATAATACACAATTCAAACTGTATCTAAAAAGGTGGCACTTTCTAAAACATGCTCAATACAAGGCAATTAAACAGTAACTACTGCAATATGATTTTCAAAGCTATTTAAATTACATGAAGTACCAAATATATCAAATTAAATATCATCTGGAAGAAATTGATAAAACAATGCCTATATGAATTTAGATATTTTATGTATCATAACTGAAATATGATATTTATTACATACATT
The DNA here is from genome assembly GCA_035048485.1 of Pteria penguin. Taxonomy (NCBI): domain Eukaryota; kingdom Metazoa; phylum Mollusca; class Bivalvia; order Pterioida; family Pteriidae; genus Pteria; species Pteria penguin. The sequence goes on from CM068580.1 coordinate 25,940,833, forward strand.
GTATTAATTAAGCAATATATAGCTAACAATAATATTCAAAAAGCAGCAACTCCAAACAACATTTATTTCGTAAATCTCAAATATCAAATGAGGGCATTTCAAAATCATACAAAAACTGTTTTTGTATATGTAAATGTATATACTTATCACTGCATTTAAATGTCTTCTTTGTGCAAGTTAATACTCTAGTAATCAAAAGAAATCTTCCAGTCTCTTTTTCTTTCCTAACCTTTAATGTTTCTGGAAGTTAATTCAACCATATCCTTTGCCAGTTTTAAGCACTGAGAAGCCTGAACCTTGTCAAATGTAATGGCAGGTATATCAGTTCCATGGTGTTGATCTGGGTACCTCATTCGGGTATGGTGGCCAACAACTTGTTCAATGTCTTGAGCTATTTTGACAAATTCTGCTGACAAATCTTTTGCAATGTGGCTCAATTCATGACTCTCTCTTATAGTTTCCGCATGATGTGCATCCCTGCTGTACCATACTGCTTTCAAAGATTTCTCAATGGCCTGTAAAATTATGCACATAATGATTTCTTTGGGCATTCAAAACCAAAATATATTTGTGTCAATCAGTATCAACAGTATTGAACTGTAATAATTAGTCAATTAAGCTAGAGGCCCAAATGGGTGTTTCATTATCACTCACCTGAGCACAAAACAAAACAAGACTAGGATTGTCCCAATTCAACAAATAATCCCATTCAACAAGTCATATGACATTTGGGTAAAGGCTCACAATAATCATTAAGATATGAAGTTTGGTCATGGTCATGGCACTCCGTATGTCATTGGTTAAAATTGCGACATCTTACAATTGAAATATCATGATTCTAGGATGAAAAACAGTCGAAATATAGTCCACAAAAGCTATTGATGAAACAAGTCATGACCTTGACCCTTTGATGTTAAAAACAATGGGGATCCTTCTAGCGTCACATGTGTGCCATTTTAAAGATTCTAGGTTGAAAAGCAATTGAGTTAAAGTGTACAACATGCAAACAAGTAGGCCTGTACACCCCCCCCCCCCCCCAAAAAAAAAAAAATTGCTCATTTATTAACAACTAACTACTTTTAAAAATGAGCCGATACATATATTATATTGCTTACTGTACTTTTTACAATTGACTAATGACTGTAAACTTGCTTTAAATAAATTAAAACAATGACACAAAAATGTGTGAAGAAAATATTACATCAGAACTTCTTTTGAGAACAATCTTGAATTGTACAGGACCATCTTTACTTAATACCTCAAAATCAATCTAGAAAGTAGTGAAGTAAAAGTTGAAAATTGTGAAAAATCAACCCCCCTTTCCTTTTGCAACCTTAAATAATTATTGGACAAAAGAATCCCTTTAATCAATTCTGACTAAAATACAAGAATTAAGTGTATAAAAAAAAGTCAACCATAGGGAAAACATTTATGAAATGCCTTTTTTTTGCATTAAAATGACATATCCAATAGTAAGTCAAAAACGAATAAAATATATTCATTCGGACTGGAATCCAAAACAACAACACTTCTTCATACATCCTTCTATTTCACTCGGATGCATTCATTTCGTCTCTGATTGCAGCAGCTCTGAAAAGAAGTTTGTCAACGGAGGGTACCGTGTAAGACTTACTTTTGGCTATGGTAGCACCACCTGTTGACAAATCTAGAAGAAAAACAACTACAATTGTTGTGGACCTGTAGTACTTTATTCCTTTTTGTAAGTAGTTCAATCTTCAAGGTCAAGGTCAAAACGTAAAAAAATCTTGATACGTAATGAAAGGGCTCATCACAAGATAAACACATATAAAGTATTTAAGCCCTTTCTCTTACTATTCATATGTTATGACCAAGGTTAAAGACTTTTTAAGAGTAGGTCAAATTTCAAGGTCAAGGTCAATGAATGTCCAACGAAAGGTCTTGGCACAAGGAATACATATGTGAAATATTAAAGCCCTGACTCTAATGGTTCAAATGTTATGATCCAGGTTTAAAGTTTTGTCTAATTAAGTCCATCTTCAAAGTCAAACTGTAAAAAGTCTTGATATGTAATGAAAGGTCTAATCACAAGGAATACACACATGAAATATTTCAGTCCTATCTCTTACTGTTCATAATTCATGATCAAGAATAAAGTTTTTTTTTTTAAATTAAACTTCAAGGTCAAGGTCACAAGGTCAGAAATATGACACCTAATTAAAGGCTTGGCACAAAGAATACACACGTGAAATATCAAAGACCTGTCTCTAATGGTCTAAAGTTATGATCCAGGTTAAAGTTCATGTCTAAAAGGTCAATTTTAAAGGTCTCGGTCAAAACATAAAAAATTTGATCTTTGTCTAAATAGGTAAATCTTCAAGGTAAAGGTTAAATCATAAAAATATTTTGATACATATTGAAAGTTCTTGTCACAAGAAATACGCAAGTCATACAAAATATTTAAGCCTTATATCTTACTGTTCATAGGTTATGACCAAGGTTAAAGTTTTTTAAAAGTAGGTCAAACATCAAGGTCAATGTCACAAGATCTAAAATTTTGGTACCCAATGAAAGGCCTTGGCACAAGGAGTACAAATGTGAAATATTCAAGCCCTGTCTTTAATGGTTCTAAAATTATGATCCAGGTTAAAATGTTTCTCTTTGGATGACGACGACAATGACACCAGCACAGCTGTTACAAGAGCTATCTGAACATTAATCCCGGTGAGATAAATATCAAAAATTTAAATTTTGACTGACTCTTTCAAAAAAGCCTCAAAACATTTTTCTCATCAAAGCTGGCAAATAAATGATTTATTGCTTCTCTACATTGAAAGGTAAGAAATTACCTGAAAATGGCCAAAAAATGCTTAAAGGGGAAAGTATTTGACCCTATAGTTGAAGTCACGTGATTACACAGGGGGTGTGGTTTAACTGGTCACTGAAGTCACTGCTTGTCTCCAGTGTGGGGTACAAGAGTTGTCAGAAGACAACATAGCTTGCCAGTGGAGCACTGTCCGATGGAAAGCACATATTTCTAATGTTCTTTTAATTCAAGGTCAAATTCAAACTAAAGGTAATCATGAGGCCCAAAGGGGCCTATAACGCTCACCTGAGCACAAATTGCTTATTTACAATAAAATGACAGCTCATTTCAGTAGAAAGTTTTGCTTTTTTTTTCTACAAGACTTTCTATAAGGTTTGGTGATATTTTGTGCAGTCGTTTTTAAGAAGTCCAAAATGTGTCAACCAATCAGAGCCAATGGCGGCCATCTTGGCTTACGGATCAGCACGAAAAACACAAACTTGGTAGAGGACCTCGAGTACTTACTTCCTATGAGGTTTGGTGAAATTCTGTGCTGCAGTTCTGGAGAAGTAGAAAATGTGTCAACAAATCAGAGCCAATGGCGGGCATCTTGGATTACGGATGGGCACGAAAAACACGAACTTGGTAGAGGACCTTGAGTACTTACTTCCTATGAGTTTTGGTGGAATTCTGTGCAGCCGTTCTGGAGAAGAAGTCGAAAATGTGTCAACCAATCAGAGCCAATTGCAACCATCTTGGATTACGGATGGGCTCGAAAAACAAAAATTTGGTAGAGGACCTTGAGTACTTACTTCCTATGAAGTTTGGTGAAATTCTGTGCAATGTAAATGAAAAATTTTGATATAGGAATCTATGTGTGAAGTTTCAAAGCCCTAACCCTCTTGGTTCAAATGTTGTAGCCAATCTTAAAGTTTCTGAACAAAGTCCAAGGTCAAGGTCACAAGTCATGGTTTCAATTGAAAGCTTTTGTCATAAGGAACCTGAGTGTAAAGTATCAAAGCCCTACCTTATTGGTTTATTGATCAAAAGATATAGCCCAGGTTGCAGTTTTTATAAAGTAGGTCAAAGTCGAAGGTCAAGGTCAAAAGTCAAGGTATTAAATGCAAGCTCTTGCCATTAGGATCATATGTGTGATGTATCGAAGCCCTGCCTACATTGATTCAAAAGATATAGCCAAGGTTAAATTTTTTAAGTAGATCAAAACCAAAGGTCAAGTTCACAAGGTAAAAAATCATGGTATCAAATGAAAGCTCTTTTTATGAGGGACCTCTGTGTGATGTTTCAAAACCCTATTGCTATTGGTTCAAAAGATATAGCCCAGGTTAGATTTTTTAAATGTTAGTCAAAGCCAAAGGTCAAGGTCACAAAGTCAAAAGTCATGGCATTAAATGAAAGCTCTTGTCATGAGGAACTATGTGTGCAAGTGATATTTTGTGTTCACTTCCTAGATTTTATAGTCACTATATTAAAAAGGCTGATGACTACCTCAAAGCAATAATGACAGAAAAACTGTTGAAAAAAAATAATAATTGGTATAAAACGTTAATTAACGAGCATAACAAATGGTAAAATAGACTTTTGATAATAAGCTGCCATATTCCAAAATTCATTTTTCATAAAGAAAAGACCTTTATGAAAAGACAGTGAAGATGAGAAGAACAACATAGCTTGTTAGAAAGCTGAACATTTGGTGCTTATTAAAGGGTCTTGTCACAAGAAATTTAAACAAAAATTAAAACTCTATCTGTATATCATCATAATCATTGAAGTCATACATGTATTACCAAGTTTCAGTTCAGTATTTCAAAGCACACGAGAGAAAAGTGCAAAAAACGAATTTCAGTCAATATCAAAGCACAAGAGAAAAAAGTCCACAAATTGAATTCTGGTCAAAGGGCAATACCTCTTGGAAAAGTGGGTCAATCACAACAAAAAGAATACTCAATCTGTAGATTATCACATCGAAGTTATATACCACGTTTCAGTTCAATGTGTTGGTTGGTTGGTTGATTGGTATTTTACGTCCCTTTCAACAATATTTCAGTTATATCGCGACATGGAAGCAAGAGGTTACCAACCTCTTAAACAGTGGAGCAACCCGGGAATCGAACCCGGATCGTCGGCACCGCCAAGCGCTTAACCACTACACCAAGTCTGCCCCCCAGTTCAATGTGTCAAAACACATGAGAAAAAAGTCCAGAAAATGAATACATGTATCTGTCAAAGGGCAATAACTCTTGTAAAAGTGGGTCAACTGCGACAAAAGGAAAACCCAATCTGAGTACCTAGATTATCAGTCATGCAGGAAGGAAGAAGTTATTTATTTTTGCAGTACTGTGACTAAGTCAACACAAATGTTGAAAACATGTCAAATTTTATTTCAGACCAGAATGAAAAACAACAACAGTTTTTTGCACATCCATTCAGGTGATTTTGATATTAAGCATTTGCTTTGTCTGTGCAAGATGTGATTCAGGGCAACAAATTAGTCATTTTCTTTAGGTGGGACCTTTTGTTATTGTTATTTCAAGTCTGGGTCATGAACAACAATTGTTTCAAATATTGTCCAGATCCTACTTAAAAAATGGCCTAATTACATATGTTGAGAAACATCTAAAAACTTCTTTAGATGTGTAAAGAAATGAAAAAAAAATTTGACCACAGCTGGATTTGAACCGCTACTATCCATATTTTAATTACCAAGTGGTATATGTACCATTGTGAGACTTAGTTTTTAGACATGGAGGCACCATCTGCTGACCAATTTGGATGAAATGTACAAAATTCATGTATACCATGTTTCATTAAAATTTTTCATGTGGTATAACAACAGAAGTTAAAAATGTGAATAATTGTCCCTATACACCCTCATTTGGAAGTCTTCAAAAATTCATAGAAAATCCAAAAATTGAGATATTGACAAAATTCTTTCAAAATAACATTCTCTTCCATCATTATGATCAAAATAGTCCATAAAAAATCATCATTATCAATTAACTAGGAAATATGACACTTTTCTGCATTGAAATCACCAAGTCCAAAAACATTTCTAAAATTTGATTTTGGAAGAGAACCAAAATGACAAGACTTCTTCACTCATCACTTTAGATCATTTCTATGTATTCTGTTTGTCTCTGTATACAGCCAGTATGAAGAAGAAGATTGTCAAAGGAGGGTACTCTTTTGTGACCTACTTTTGACTGTGGTGGCACCACTTGTAAAGAGGTCTGGATGAAAACGATGACTGTGAAGGGGATCATAATTGATTTATTTCTACCAAGATTTATTAAAATCCCTCCAACAGATTTGCAGAAAAAGTTGAAAACGTGAAAAATGGTCAACCTCCCCCCCCTTTTTTTTTGGAAGTCTTACAAAATTCATAAAAAATCCCAAAATTGGGATATTGACAAAATTCTTTCACAATAATATTCCTTACCATAATTATGATCAAAATAGTCCATAAGAAATCATCATTATCAATTAACTGAAAAACACGACACTTTTCTGCATTGAAATTTCTACTTGTTCAAAGAAATGTCAAAAAAAAATTTGATTTCGGAACAGAACCAAAAATAACAACACTTCTTCACACATCCCTTTAGATCATTCCTATGCATTGGGTTTGTTTCTGTACGCCCCCGGTCTGAAGAAAAAGTTTGTTAAAGGAGGGTACCCTCTGTGACCTACTTCTGCCTATGGTGCCGCCAAATATTAACGGATCTGGACAAAAAACAACACTTGTAGGGGACCATGAGTACTTCATGCATATCAAGTTTCATCAAATTCTGTTCAGCTGTTCTGAAGAAGAAGTCAAAAATGTGAGAAGTTAACGACGGACGACTGGCTACAATTGATAACAATAGCTAACCAGAGCCTTTGGCTCAGGTAAGCTAAAAAGAAAATCAGTAAACTGATGGATGCTCCATGAACTGCATTAAACACATGGATGACTTTATCAGATAGAAAACCCTTTATACTCATTAAGGAGCATTAAAAGCTGGGGCAGCATGCATCCTTAATATGAAGTATGAAAATAGGCTGGTGAAAATTTGCCAATATACAGACCCCTTTTTATTATTTTTTATTTTTTATTATTTTTTAAAAGTTCTATTTCTGAGTGACTCTGACCTTTCAACTCTAATGGGAATTGTCCGAAATAACCCCTGTCCCAAGGAGCTCTTGTGTGAAATATGATAAAATTCTGATTAATGATCAATGTACGTAATATGCTGGAATAAAGGCATTTCCCAATATTGAAGGGATATGTGCTGAGTGATATTGCACAAATGACCTTGAGTGACCTTTGTACTCAAGTCCTCCTAGCAGAAAGGACCTTGTGTGACATTAGTCCAAAGTCCATGATCAAAAAATGTTTGTGAAAAATCTGATAAAATCTGATGAATGATTACAGAGATAAAAGGTCTTTTGAGTCATAAATGTTTCGAATGATTGATATTATTGATTGACGACTGAAGTCATGTAATTCAGATTTAAATTTTTCAGTGCTCACCTGATGACATTGGTAGCAGACCCAATTATATCCCTGGACATTCTCAGCAGAAGTCTCCATGTTCTCTGCAGCCAGTATATCAAATTCAGCTTGCTGTTGCCACTTGCGTGCTAACTGTGGTATAGGCATTTTCTCTCTACGTGCAGCGCTGTGAGATGTATAACATCTTGCATACTGACCTTGACGGGGAGGTGGCCTTTGATAAAACTTTTCGGGAATATCTGCTCCCCTATTACCTCCTGTTCTTGATGACTGGCCATCAATTGGAATACCTCTATTCCATCTATGTATCAGATCCTCTAGATGTTGGAAAACTCTTGTGGCTAATTCCTCATTGCCATAATTGTTATCAGGATGCCATCTGGCCCTAAATCTCCTTATAAGAATTCTTCTTTCTGATTCAACATCAAGATCCATAATTGCAAGAAAATGTCTCTGTACCTCAAGAAGAGTTGCATCTAGAGGTTGACTTGTTTGAGAGCGAGAGATGTTTACAGCAGGTGTAACATCAGTAGATCTTTCATCTCTTCTTCGGTAAAACTTGAAAATCTTATAAGCAGCATATTGTTCTGGTATTTCACTTCCAATATCAAGGAGATAAAGTTTCTGCATTTGAGCTATTTCTGCAATTTCACATAATACTGGGCATTGTCCCTCACATTTGCCTCTTACAACAGCATAAATGTAGACATTGTCCGCAATTGGGGTGCCCTCCTGAAATTCTTCTTCATACACTAGCAATGCTACATATTCTCCAATTTCAAAATCAGTGAATTTGTTGTCTAGTTGATGATGAAAATAAAGCGGAACAAATGTTCCGGGATCAGGAAACATTCCCACATATTTTGTAGATATTTTGAATTTTTTCACTCTAGCTTTATCAAGAACTTTGGAAATTTCCTCTGGGTGTGAAATACAATTTAGAAGTCTGTGGATATGCTTCTGATTTGTCCTGAGCTGGTGGTTTGTCACTTCAAACAAAATATTAGTCAAATCGTCCTCAATACAGTCAATCCATTTTTTTAATGTGCATTCATAATCCAAAATATACAAAATCCAGACTTCTCTATCATTTTCTTTTTTGTGTTCAAAATGCGATGGAATTCTTTTTATACTTTTTTCTATGCGTTGCCCATTATACTGCAAAGCTGTGTTGAGGACAGAAACTTGTTTAACTTTGATATTGTTCAGATTATTTATAATGGTAGACTGCTCATCATCGGACATTTGGTTGTCGTGTTGATTTCGTGTTGAGTAACAGTCTATTCTATCATCAAACACCAGACGAAGGATACCTTTTACAAATTCATCTGTTTTCAAAAAGTTAATTAATCTTCTAACATTTTCTCCATTTTCACAATGTATACAATCAACAGTGATTTCATCAATAACTTCAGACAAAATAGAAGGCTTAAGCTGTTTTGGGAATAACTGAAATGAATACGTATCATCAAAATACATAGAAAGGTGTTGAAAACCAACAAAGAATCTATCACTTGTAAACAATCCTGGTATTCTGTCTTCTATTTCTTTGCTATCTGATACAAGAAGTTGTTGTGATGGACAAAGTTTGAATTCCCTACTTGGTAAGTACAACTCCTTCACATTTAATGTCTCTCGCATGAAAAAAAACAGAAAATGCATAGCTTCGTGAAGGATTTTCCTCTCATTAGGATTCAATATCTCTCCTTTTGTATCCAAATAGAGGCTACCGAGGACCTCAGCATAGTTTTCTGCTGTAATCTCATCCCTAGCTCCTAGAAATTTGAACAACTCGTTGAACTCTCCATATTTAAAAGGAACACGAAACAAATACGGTTTGATGACATGTTCTGAAGACAAGCCAAAGACCACTTGACGGCATAGGACACACTTCATCTCATCCTCTAGGAAAACAATAGGCTTTTCCTGTAATTTTTTTACATCAGGTTCAGCCAAGTGATGTGTTTGTAGGAAACTGTAGTGAGATTTTAATATATCATGGATTAAGCATTTCATCTTCATAGAGAAGAAGGACAGTTCTTTTGAATTTATAGAATCTGAAATATTTTGGATATTTCTCACAACTTGTATTGTTGATGGTTGTTGTTTAATACCTAACAATTCAAAAATTTTCTTTGTGTGTTTGCATGAGAATGAACTTGCATAATGTGGCAAGACGTTTGCAGAAGTCCACACAAGATTCATGTTTTCACTTTTGACCGAGCTGTTAAATGAAATCAAATTGTTGTCTTTGTACTGCCTATGAATTTGCACCAAATTGTTACATTCTGACAAGTGTTTCGGAACAATGAATTTAATGTCTCTGATATTACACAAAAGTCCATGTTCCAATTCTGACTGAAGATTTTCTCTTTCCATAACATGTTTTACCAACACTGATGACTTTCTAACTGTTTTTTCATTGAAATGTATGGACAGTCCTTCGTTCTGTACCTCATGAGCAAAGTTTAGGAGAACATCTGGAGGTACAGTTTTTTGCATTCCAATCAACTCCATAAACTCCCTCCATTCTTCTTCATTGTATGGTTCTGGGGGAAACATACTGTCATCAGGTAGCATAACCTGGTATACCTCAAGAAATGGACTATAAAAGTCCTTGGCACATTTTCTTTCATTTTGAACAAGAAAGCAACAATTTTCCAATGCGACTTTCAGATGCTTGTGGACTTCAGAGGAATCATAATTCGATCTATAGATCAATTCATCTCTTACATACAACAAATGCGTATGTTTATGGGCTTCTGGCATATGATGAAAATTGGGAATAATATAGTTGGCGTAGACATTCAAAATTCCACAATTAGATAGTTCAAGGAATGCATGTAGTTCCCTTATCCTATCATTCTCTTCAAGTAAAACAATCCATGATGATTCTGCCCATTCATTGATACCTTGATATGGAAAGCCTGAAGGAAGGATCATCATTTCAGCAGGAAGTTGTAAACAAGTGTTGGTCCCAGAAACTGTGACATATATTGGTAAACTTCGTAATTTTTCTGCAAAACTTTCCTTTTTTCCTCTAAACATGTCAAGGTTGTCATTGAAATATTCAGCAATTGCATTACAGTTTTCCTTTGAAATGGCAACACCTTTATTTTTCAGGTGATGCAAAAGACAATTCAAAATGTCACAACAGTTTTCACATGACACAATACATTTTTTGACTAAAGTTATTCCATTTGATAGACTAGGATACACTGATACATTTTCAAGGAATATGTTTACATTCAACAATGGTAAGTCTAAAGCCTTGATTGCTCTTTCTAGTATTTTGTTACTGTAAAATGTACTAGAGTCAAGTACTGAAATGGACTGGTGTAGAGAAACTAAATAATGTAAATTTGAACATTTGGCTGGAATAATACACCAATTTTCTAGAAGTTTTTGAAACTGTTCAAGTTGTGTTTTTTCACGAGTTTGTTTTGCTTTTTCCATGGTGACATTTTCATGAAGAAATTTCCATACCTTTTGGATCCATATCTTGTTTGGAATCTGTTGACTATCTGGATCCCACTGTACACTGTTATATTTACCATATTTTTCCATTGATAAAACGCAACTCAATAATGTAGAGAATTCTTCGACATTGAATACCTTCAAACAAGGTGATTCTCCATTGAATTTCAATAAAACCTGTGTCAAATTTCTATGAAGAAATTGATCCCCGATCTCTTTCATAATACTGCAGTGTTTTGAACAGAAAACAGGATTCTCGGAGGAAAAAACTGTCAATACTCCATTGTTTGTAACACAAAGTGGCAATCCATTCATTTTTTGCACAAAAGATTCTGAATTCCCACAGTAAGACAGTAAACTATTAACATTCTCGATGCTTTTGATACTTGTTTCTGTTACATCCTTTTCCAAACCTCTCACTTTACATGTTCCATTTCCTTGCATGTTTGAAGAAAGGAGGAAATCTATTGCAAATCCAGGTGACAACTGTATTACATCAATGCCACATTTTTTCATTTCACTAAATAATGATGATGCAAAGTCTATTACTCTCAAATTCTGGAGTTTTAACAGGTACGCAAGTGACATATTTTTAACATCAGTACAAAAGACTGATGGAAACACCTTGTTTCTCTCTTTCAAACATATAAAATCTAGACAAAACTGTTGGATTGATTTGCCATCTACCCTTACTGTTTTTTTAGCTGCAATAGTTGGAAAGAGTTGTTTGTCTTCTGCAGTATACTTATATATTTCTTTGGCTAAATATTTCCAATATAAATCTGTCATTTCATGAAAGAGGGGGAATGTTGTTAAATATGTTTCAAGACGCGATTTCATCAGCTCTTCAGGAATAAGATGTTTAGTGTGTAATTGACAGATATTGCGTTGATACCCGACAACTTCCAAGTATGAAGGAGCAATTACTGCTGTCATCAATACTTTATTCCAAGAGACTTTATAGTTCTCTTTGTCATCCTCCCAGAGATTTCTTCGTGATTCATGATTCAAAGCAAAATGTCCATTAATATGCATCGGAAAGTTTGTATTAACTGGAAGTGGTAAGAAGCAAAATGCCTTGAATGATTTGCATTGGGTAGGTGATAGTGGCATTGCCACTCCGCCTTGTGGAAAGAGCCTTATGTCACCTTTTTGGAAGGCTACATGTACATCTTCTGGTATTTGAAATTTATCAAAACCAAATCTTTCTACAACATACCAGTCTTCTTCCCTTGACACTTTATTCTCATCAGAATGCTGGATCAGATGCATTGTTGTATTACAAGTAAGGACAGGAAATGATAATATATCTTTGTGCTGTTTAAAATTTTCTCCAGCCTTTTTTCTCAGATCATTGAAAATTTTCCTTCTATGAGTATCTTCCGTGGACATTTGAACCTCCACTGAATATTTATGAACTATATTGTCTTGTTTCATATCCGAGAATGAAATTTTTCGAATGTCTTTTAAGAAAAGTAAACAGTTGAATGCTTCCTGTTGAAACAACTTAATCAAGGCTTTAACATCTTCTTCTGTCATTTTTTCACTTGAGATCTTTGAATGTTTAGCCATAGCTGGCGTTCGTAAAGGTAATCGAAATACAGTACCATCTTTCTTGATAAGCTGTTTAGTATGGTATGGTTTTAAAACATCTGGCTCAAGTTCTTGTAAGACATCAAGGTCAGTGTATCGTGCTCCTGGATCATGTTGATCAGATTCTTCAGCATATTTGCACTGTGGATCAAGAATACATAGAGTGGCCTTCCCTTTTTGAAGATTGGGCCCCTTAGTTATAAATGATGGTACATCTGTCAAGTGATAAACTGCATTAAATCCAACACCATACTGTCCTGTTTTAGTTGGATCATCATTTTTGCTGCCGATGCCAAGATTCTGTATTCCATCTAGATCAGATTCACTGAAAGAACTGTTGTTATACACTAAAAGTGCAGGCCCTTGTAGTGACTTCCACTCTCCTTCAAAGACATGCTGCGTAGGGTAACAATTGAAATCAGAAATGAAGTGAATTTCTGATGCTCCAGCATCATCAGCATTCTGTAGAAGCTCTTTGAGAATTCCCTCATCTCGAGGATAACCATCCAGTATTCTACGAATTCTGGTTGTCAGTTCCTCTCTCTGACCAAATTTCAGTGGCTTGTGAAGACTACTTACTGCCTTTCTCTTTTTAGACTTTATGCCAAATACTTCTGCATGGGCAGGGGGAATAAATCCAGAAACAAAACGCATGTTTGGTGACTTTAAGGATAATTTGTCATCATCTAAACACAGATCTGACACTTTACAGAGATGTGAATCACTGTCAGGTATAAGTACTTCTCCTGATTTAAGAAACGGATATGTTTTACCTTCTATCTGCTCAGCTATCATTGATTCATAAAGGGCAGCCAACAGGTTACAGTTCTGCTGAAGTGTATCTTTATCCAAAGATAATGTTTTATCTATTCCTGACTGAAAGTCTTTAAGAATAACTGCAATGTCATTTGAGCAAAACCTATCTTTTACTCCTAAATATGACAACAACTTTTTATTTCGTTTCAGAGATGTGTCACTTTCATCAATTCCTATGACGTGTGGTCTGCAGTCTGGTTTCAGATTATAAGCTGCTTGACTGGGTTTCCACAACTGATCTTTGATGAAAAGAATTGGTTTATCAATGAATGACTTTAACACTGATTTTTCCTGATTTTTGTCGTCATCGTCAAATATTTTACACTTAGTATCCAACCAATTGTAAACTGGCTTCAAAGCATGGTCAAGAAAAGTACATTTTTGAGATGTGTCAATGACAGAAGTAAGACAAACAAGCTGATTTACAACAGCATTGAATGGCACATTGTCAGTGCTAAATCCCTGGACACCAAATGACTGTAGTTGGCCTCTTGTAGTATAGTTTATGATACTCTTAAAATCTAAAAGCAACTGGTCACATCCAATAATATCCTTGCAAATGCTAAAGAATAGGTTTGTTGGGCTCTCCATAGCGCAATAGTTTGGAAGGGAAGTTTTTGCATGAGTTATGATATGTGAATATTCACAACTCCTAGTCTTTTGAATGATGTCTTCTGCTTTCCACTTTGAATTCCAATTTGACGGCTTCATCATAACTGGCAGAAATTTTATAAATTTCACTGCTGACAATACTGCATCTGAAATAGTTGTATCCTGGCAAAATCTCAAAACATCCTGACATCTCTGAAGAGCACAAAATGAGCATTGTTTTGACAGTGATTCTATGGATTTAAATCTTTCAATTAACAAAACATCTGGCAGAGAGTTGTGCATTATTCCTAGCCTTTTAAAGATGGCATGGCGCTCAAGATATTTGTTTTCTTGTAGCAAAAATCTATCTTCTTTATCTAGAAACAAATGACCAACAGAACTAGATTTTATGGTAAGAACAGATAACTGTGATAATTTCCCTGTGGAGGTTGGAAAGCATTTGGTCTTTTTTAACATCTCATCAATTTTGGGATCCCTAAGATCCACTGCATGGATCAGCAGTTTGTCCCTGTCAACATCATTTAACTTTCCGATTTCTAAAAATGGAAAGAAAACTTCTGAATAGAACGTCTCTGTTGTGATGATTTGATCTTTCATTTCCGTTTGTGACTGGAATAAATGCATCAACCAATCTGGGATGTTCACGACGTAATGGTTACTCTGGCTGTAAAACTCCAAGGAAAGCTGGAATGCTATTTCCCATATTTCTGATGTTAACAATGTTTGGTCTAGAAATTTGCAGCAACTAAAATGTGTCCATAGTCCAAGTTCCTTTTGAAATATCACATCAGGATTCAGGTTGATAAGAGCTTTGATGAAACTGAACTGAATACAACTTGCACATGATTTAGAAAAAGAAGAATGTTCAACAACTGGCCAAAATGAAACAACATTTTCCCCTGGATGAATTTCCAGTGTCTGTAGACTTCCCAGCATTTTCATAATTGCATTCAAGACAGCATCTTTCATGACAGCTTCATTCCATTCACTTTCAAATCGTTGTTTGTCTTCTACTGTTTCAACAGATAATTGTTTTCTGTCTTGTGTGACAGCAAAGCAACCACTAATATGGAACTGAAAGGAAGTTTCAATAGGAAGAGGCAAGACACAGAACAAATGACCTGTTTTGTAGAATCCATGTGGCACACTGGACAAATGCTTTGCCACAATCTTCCTATCGTCTTTGTTCCTGCAAATCAGCATTGCTGAGGCAGCCATTGGTAGTGCATGTAAAAAGTTTCTATTTGTTGACAATTTTAAACAATCTTGATTGCCTTCAGCCCAAGAAACTAGCCAAGATGTATTTATGTTCTTCTCGGGCTGGTCATGAAACTGTGTACCATGTGATGTGTAGATCAGTTCTATATCCACAGAGTAAACCAAAGAGAATTCTGGAAAAGATGCAACATTTTGACATTTCTTGATTTTCTCTGCACAATTCCTGAGTGTGAGAATTCGGTTTCCATTCAGCAATGGCATAGCTGTTGCAGATATCTTCTCGGGCACATGCCTCCTAACCTGGAAAATAAGTTTCTTCTTTGATGGATCTGTCTCCTTGGCAGGAAGATGATATACTTCAATTTCACTGACATTTTGTGTGAAAAGAACCAGATTTCCAGCACTCTGAGTAAAAATGTTTAGTAATTTTCTCATTTCACTCCGATCATACACAATATCACTAATTTTACTCGAGGCTTGTCCTTTAGTCCTCAAAGGGAATCGAAAGAGGGTGCCTTCAAAATTTGGAATTCCATACTTTTGTGTATTTAAGTCACATCCAAATACATTGTTGAAAGGTTTAAATTGATTACTCATTCTACGAAGTAATGTTTGGTTTTGAATCATCTTAAAATCAATATTCATCCCTTTTGTTCCACTCTTGCTGAGATAGGTCCCTTGAGGATCAAATATAACCATATTCTGTCCAGATACAAAGCTTGGTACATCTGTTAAGTTATAAACAGAGCAAAATCCCACTCCAAATTTCCCTACTTTGGAAAGATCATTTTCTTTGGTCGCTCCTTCTACTTTTGTAATATTCCTCAAATCACTTTCGGTGAAAGTTGCATCATTAAAAGCCCAGAGAGCTGGACCCTGACATTCGCTCATGTTTTCATTCAAAAGCTTTGTTCTGCATTCCAAGTTTTCACGTTCATCGAAAAGGAAACAAACTTTGGTTGCCCCTGCATCATCAGCATTTTGAATCAATTCCTTTGGGACAGATAAACCATCACGATAGCCTTTTAATAAAGTTTTTATCCTGCTAACAAGAGATATTTCTTGTTGCCAGTCCAAGAGTCCAGTATCAGCAACAAGACTATCTGTTAATGACTTCACTCCTAAAGCTGAAGCAGTTGCTGTTGATATATCTTGATGTACAAAGTAAATATCCTCACCATCTTCCTCTGCCATATCCTTAAGCCAGTCAGCATTACAATAGTTACATTCATTTGCAGGCTTCAGAAGTAGAATATCCTCATTGGGTGACTGCACTGGAAAAAGCAAATTATACTGATCTGCATCAGGGACATCTTTGAAATGGTTTAGAATATTAATAGCAAGACCTAAATCTCTGTTATGTTCACCTCTTGATCGATTTTGTGCATGGTAGTCCTTAATTCTCTTCAATACTTCAATCAACATATCTGGGGACTGTTGTTGACTACAATTCAATCTTCTAAACAGCTTTTTCATAGCTCTGAATTCAGGTTGAATAGGGTATATGTAGGGCTGTAAATGAAGATCAGATTCTTTTGACTCTATGTAAACAATATTTGGTCTGCAAAATCCATCACCAATCCATACTGTTTGATTTTCCATCAAATTTCTCAGGAGTCTATCATCAATATCATTGTTGTTCATAAAGCTATAAATATTTTTGACACAGAGTTGAAGTTCTGATTTATTTCTGTCACTGTATTGTTGGGCAATATGGTGGAGTTGTTCAGCAACCTTGCTTAAGGGAGGACTGCTGACATTAGGATGAAGAATTCTAATAACATCACTGTAATCATCTGAACAGACAGGCATTGTAGATCCAATAAGTGTAACAGCTTCTTTCAGAGCAAATTCCTTTGGTCTGCAAAGAATAGATTCATTTGAAAACCATTTTAACACTGGTGGGTAAGACTGCATTTTCATGACTGAAGGACAAATTCTTAAATCAGCCAGTAACTGTTTAATCTTTGATCCTTGATAGCACTGCTCTAAAAGATCTTTATGTTTGGTAAGAATCTTTAGAAGTGCTTCAGCTTGTGTTATAATACTACTTGATCTCTCCCCCTTACAGCTCCTTGAGTGAAGACTATTACAAATCTGGTATATTTTAAAAGAGTCCAACTCTGATGAAGTTTTTAATCCCAGCTTTCTAAGAACATTCAGTTCTTCTGCTTGACTGGTCCTAGGAAACATCTCATCTGAGCAAAGCATTTGCTTCAGAAGTGGATCCCGGGGATCATAGAGGTCATCTGGACATTTTAGTGGGCCTGCGCAAGAGGCAACAAACTTCACTGTTCTAGCCAGCTGCATTGCTGTTAAGTCTTGTTGAAATACCAATATCTTGCTCATGAAGTATTTCATTATCTTCTGCATCTCTGATTGATCATAATGTGTTCCATTAACAAGACATGTGAGAATACTTCTCACTGCATCATTCAACTTCATCTCTTTTGCACCCAGGAGTTTTGCTAGGCGTATTTCATCTGGTGATTTACACTTTATCAATCGGTCTGGTAATGGGACAGGTATCCAGTCAGATGGTGTTATTCTGTTCTCTTCTCCAATGGATAGAAATCCTCTGTTATCAGAAGTGTGAAACAACTGTAAGCTCTTCAAAACAGTTAAAACTTTTTCATTACTTATGTTGTTAACTGTGCACAGGAAAGATACAAATTTCTCTCTGCTTTCACCTGTAACACACCTATTAAACTTGCTCACAGATATTGTTTTCTCATCCATTAACACTCGCAATACACCATCAACTGTGGGTCTCTCTACTATGTTATCCAACACATTTCTATGTTGTTCAATATAGATAGGCAATTTAGGTAAAACCACAACTGACAGCGCCTCAAGACATTCCTTGACTGCAGAGGGTAACTTTTGCCTATTGTCTTCTGCAACAAGCAACAGCTGCTTCATAGTATGTAGATATCTAGTTTTACCTGTGATTTGTGGTAGTATATGAAGACCTCTAGTGATTGAAAGGTCAGTATAATTCATATATAAAAACTGCCATACTGATTGAAGCCAATCATCAGTAAGACCGCAAGATGTTTTCCAGATGAGACATTGCTTTCCTTCACTTGGCCCTAACTGCTTGTCAATACATTTGGACAGAAGCCTGGGTATGTTTGTATTGTCAAGTAATCTCAACTGAGATTTTTCTGAAATAAGAAAATATTGTGTTATGTACAAATACTTGTCACATTAAACAGTGTTATTGGTAAACACATACTCATATAATGTTTCACAAGGGAATTATTCCTTATACACTTATGACAGAAACAATGCAATGTCAACACTGCTTACATGTATTGCTATACTTCTATTAAGAAAAATTCTATATGCATTTGTGTAAACTATAAGAAACAAGAGTATCAGTAAAACTGATGGATGCTCCTCGAACGGCAGTTAAAATGCAGTAAACCGATGACTCAATTCATATACAAAAATCAGTAAAACTGATGGATGATCCAAAAAGCACAGCAATAATGAAGGAAATGAATGACTCAATATATAGAAAATCATTGTATTAATTGATGATGATTTCAAATCTCAATGTACCATATGGATTTCCAATTGAGTCACCTGAAGAACAACAAGTGATCACAGTATCTTAAACTAAAATGAGTAAGCTTCATCCTGATTAGTTATGAAATAAAACTTTTTATCATGACCTTGACCTTTGAGAAGTGACCTTGAGTGATCTTTGTCCAAAAGCTCTTACTCTAAATAACATTTTTGGGGATGAACAAATTATGATGAAAGGTGTAGAGATATAAGTACTTCATGGTATTTTAAGTCATGGTTAATAACTGACCCTGACCTTTCAGAAATGACCTTGAGTGACCTTTGTCCAAAAGCTCTTTACCTAAATAACATTTTTGGTGAAGTATGATCAAATTATGATGAAAGGTGTAAGAGATATAAATACTTCATGGTATTTTAAGTCATAGTTAATAAGTGACCTTGACCTTTGAGAAATGACCTTGAATGACCTTTGTCCCAAAGCCCTTAACCTAAATAATATTTTGGTGAAGTATGATCAAATTCTGATGAAAAGTATAGGAGATATGAGCTCGAACGGACGGACAGACACACGGAAAAGACGGCGACTATATGCTCCCCGAAAGTTTTCGGGGAGCATAAAAATCATATCACAAACCTGATCTGGCAAGACTCAACAGTACTGTATAAATTTCCTCTGGAAGTTGATGAAGTATTCTACTTTCCATTCCAGGAAAAAGGTCTTTTCTTTCAGGTGGGTTACAAACAAACACAGGTTCATATTTTCCAAAGCTGTTGTCCATGAATGTTGCAAATGAACCATTAGCTAGAGGAAGTAATTCTAATCCAATTACAAATTTGTAATCTCTGCTGGCTAAGTAGAAAAGTAAGAGCATTTTCCTCTCTGTTACAAAATCATGGTAGATTCCAACATCAGACTTCAGAACCCTGAAAAGTATACATAATACTAGTTATAACCTGATTACAGCATTCTCATTTCTCACTTTTATTACCTTATTATCTATGTCTAGTCAACTTATCCATCAGGATTACAGTTCAATTCATTGTACTCTAAGACATACCCAAATAGGCCTATATAGCTCACCTGAGCACAATTTACACATTCACAAACAACTAAGACCAAAATTAACAATATGTCTGTTTCCCCACACCCCAACCACATCAAATGAAAGATCACCAAGTCAAGGAATTTTTTAACAAGAGGTCCAAGTGGGCCTATATCACTCACCTGAGTACCTAAATGATTAGTCATGCAGAAACGAAGAATTCATTTATTTTTGCATTACTGTGACGAAGTCAACACAAATGTTGAAAATATGTCAAATTTTATTTCAGACCAGAATAAAAAACAACACTTTTTTTCCAACTCCATTCAGATGATTTTGATATTAATCATTTGCTTTGTCTCTGCAAGATGTGATTCAGGGCAACAGGTTAGTCATTTTCTTTAGGCGGGGCCTTTTGTTGACTGATTTCAAGTCTGGGTCATGAACAACAATTGTTTCAAATATTGTCCAGATCCAACTTAAAATTGCCTAATTTCATATGATGAGTGTTGAGAAACATCTAACAACTTATTTAGATGTGTAAAGAAATGAAACAAAATTTTAACCACAGCTGGATTTGTGAACCACTACTCTCCAGATTTTAAAAACCAAGTGGTATATGTACCACTGTGAGACCTAGTTTTTAGACATGGTGGCATTATCTGTTGACCAATTTCGATGAAATGTACAAAATTCATAGAGGACCTATAGTACTTCATGTATACCATGTTTCATTAAAATCTTTCATGTGGTATAACAGCAGAAATTAAAAATGTGAGAATTGTCCCTATACACCCTCATTTGGAAGTCTTAAAAAGTTCTTTAAAATATACAAAAATTGAGATATTGACAAAATTCTTTCAAATTAACATTCCTTACCATAATTATGATCACAATAGTCCATAAGAAATCCTCATTATCGATTAACTAGGAAATGTGACACTCTTCTGCATTGAAATCACCAAGTCCAAACAAATGTCGAAAAAAAATTCTAAAATTTAATTTTGGAAGGGTCCAAAATGACAACATGTCTTCAACCATCCCTTTAGATCATTTAAATGCATTCTGTTTGTCTCTGTATATAGCCAGTATGAAGAAGAATATTTTCAAAGGGAGGTACTCTTTTGTGACCTACTTTTGACTATGGTTGCGCCATCTGTAGAGAGATCTAGATGAAAACTACGGAATTTAAAGGGGATCATAAGTGATTTATTTCTACCAAGATTTATTAAAATCCTTCCAGCAGTTTTGCAGAAAAAGTTGAAAATGTGAAAAATGACCAACCCAATTCCCCCGCCCCCTTTTTTTTGAAGTCTTAAAGAATTCATAAAAAATCCAAAATTTGAGATATTGACAAAATTCTTTCACAATAATATTCCTTACCATAATTATGATCAAAATAGTCATTAAGAAATCATCAATATCAATTAAATGAAAAACATGACACTTTTCTGCATTGAAATTACTAAGTCCACCTCAAAAACTCGTAACGGATCTTAACCCCCATACACAATTTTTGATAACCCATCTTATAGATTGTTGAAATGCAATTAGTTTCCCCATTTATGCACTGGTTCTGGAGGAGAAGATTTTTGAAGAGGGGTACCATTTTGGGCACTTTTTGGCCCTGCCCTGGATCCACCCCTGAGGGAATCTAGATCCTGAACACCATTTTAGTAGGGGACCTTGAGTACATCATATATACAAAGTTTGATCCAAATCTGCAATCCAGTTACAGAGTTCAAGAAGTCGAAAATGTGAAAAAGTTAACAACGGACGGACAACGACAGACGACGCTCTATGACTATAGCTCACTTGAGTCTTCGGCTCAGGTGAGCTAACAAAAAAAATGAAAAAAAAAAAAAAAAATCCAGAAAAAGAATAACATGTCATCCTCACATCAAAAATGTTGTATGAATCTATACAATCTGGTCAGTAGGCAGTTCACACCTATTACAAAACCTCTGGCAAAAAACACTGCTGCTGTTGTAATATAAATGTAAAACTGCTACGAAGCACATGCACACACGAATATTAAGCAAAGCAATAGTCAAATAAAACTGTACACTAAATGAGAGGAAAATGTTCATGCACAGAAGTGGCTTAGGAAACAAATCAATGGGGGGGGAGAGTAGGAAACCAAATTTTCATTTTATGAAAACATGTTTTCTGGATTTTTCTGGTTTACCCAGAAGTGGGAAGGCTTGAAACCAGTTATTCAGATAACCACACCATTCGTTACATTCTTTAAGAAAAGATGAGCATCAAAGTCGGTGTCAGTCGCAGAGATTTAAGAAATTCTGGATAGACCACTAAGATATTAACAGTACATGTATTGTTTTGAAATCATAGAAAAATATATTTAATTCAAATAAATATTTTTACAACATTATCGCGAAAAAATAATAGGGGGGATAGGGGGGCCATGCCCCACTCCCAATTCCTATGTATATGTGGTGTATAAAAAATAGGGCACCACTAACGGGTGCATGATACACCAGCATCATGTTTTAATGTGGTGGTAATGGATATGTGAAAGAAGAACTAAATTTTCAGACTCTGATACCAGAGAAACTTTCAAGGTCCTACAAAATTCAATGAACCAGACATCCATGTTATGAATGAATGAATCCTCATCAGTACTGGAAACCTAATGAAATAACTAAAAATTTTGTTTGTGTAATGTGATTAAATTATTGTGAGATATGAAGCGGAAATTAAAAAAAACGTTTCAATGAAGATACTTTGAAACCCACATGCACAACTACAAGCCACATCCTTTCATATGACACTACCAAATTTTTTGTTCCCCTTTAGATAAGGAGGAGAAGCACGGACAAGCTTTTCTGACCCTGCCCATTTTCTCCCACCCCAGGAGCCTGACCCCAACTTTGAAACCCACATGCACAACTACAAGCCACATCCTTCTATATGACACCATCAAAAGTTTTGTTCCCCCTTTATTAAGGAAAAGAAACCCAGACGAGCTTTTATGACCCCGCCCATTTTCTCCCCCACCCCAAGGGCCTGACCCCAATTTTGAAACCCACATGCACAACTACAAGCCACATCCTTTCATATGATACCATCAAAACTTTTGTTCCGCCTTTAGTTAAGGAGGAGAAGCCCGGACAAGCTTTTCTGACCCCGCCCATTTTCTCCCATCCCAGGCCTGACCCCAACTTTGAAAACAACATGCACAACTACAAGCCACACCCTTTCGTATGACACCATCAAAAGTTTTGTTCCCCCTTTAGTTAAGGAGAAGCCCGGACAAGCTTTTCCGACACTGCTCATTTTCCCCCACCCCAGGGGCATGACTCCAACTTTGAAACCCACATGCACAACTACAAGCCACACTCTTTCATTAACACCATCAAAAGTTTTGTTCCCCCTTTAGTTAAGGAGGGAAGCCCAGACAACCTTTCTGACCCCACCCATTTTCCCCCACTCCAGAGGCCTGACCCCAACTTTGAAACCCACATGCACAACTACAAGCCACATCCTTTCATTAACACCATCAAAAGTTTTGTTCCCCCTTTAGTTAAGGAGGAGAAGCCCAGACAAGAATGGACAGACGGACAGATGACAGCGGTAAAGCATGTGTGTGTATAAAAAAAGAAAGAAAAAATAGAGAGGCAAAAATTTGATTCAGAATTAATGGAACCAAAAATAACAACACTTCTTAAGACACCCTTTGTGTCTCACCTGAGCCAAAGGTTAGCTATTGTCACAGCATGTCGTCTGGTCATCGTCGTAAACTTGTCATATTTTTGACTTCTTCTTCAGAACCACTGGAAGGAATTTTTTAATGAAACTTGGTAGGCATGATGTACTCATGATCCCCTACAAGTGTTGTTTTTTTGCCCGCATCCATCATCGGGTGGCACCACCACTAGGTCACAGAAGGAAACCTCCTTTGACAAACTTCTTCTTCAGACCAACTATTTACAGAGACAAACTGCATAGGATTGATTTAAAGTGATGTGTGAAGAAGTGTTGTTGTTCTATTCCGAAATCAAATTTTGATGTTTTTTCAATTTTTTTTGGGACTTAATCAAATCAATGCAGAAAAGTAACTTTTTCTCTTTTAGGAGATAATGATGCTTTAGTTTGGTTTCTTTTAATCATAATTATGATAAAGAATGTAACTATGAAAGAATTTGGTTAATTGGTCATTTTTTAGATTTTGCATGAATTTTTCAGATTGTCAAAAAAGAGGGGGGGGGGGGAGGTTAGTCTGTCACATTTTCAACTTCTTCTTTAGAACCAACTGAATGATTTTTATAAAACATGACAAGAATGAAGTACTCATGGTCTCTTGCAAGTACAATGTATTGATGTTTTTCATCCAGATCTGTTTACAGGTTTTTGAGCATTCATTTCCTGTAAATTATTAAAAACACCCCAAATCAAAGCATTATATAAAGGTTAAAAAAGTTATAAAACAACAACATTTTTTGTCACACCCTTTCAGATCACTTCCAGTACTTCATCCCCACCACATTTCGAAAAAATTCCTTCTGGCAATTCTGATGAAGTTCAAAATGTGAAAGTTCATGGACAACTACATGTATCGATGACAGATATATGGCCACACAATGGTCAGACAGTGGGCTATTACAATAGCTTATTTCAGCCTTTGGCTTGAATGAACTAAAAAGCGTCATATATCTAGATTTGTATTGGAACTAAAAACAACAGCACTTCTTAAGACACCTTTCTATATCACTCTGGAGCACTCAATTTGTTAATCTTAATGCAGTTGGTCCAATTGATTAATTGTTCTTTAATGCCATTCTACAATTATTTCATATATATGGTGACGAGTTCTACCTGATGCATTGCATAAAAATTTACACCATTCAGTCCTTTGCACAGGACCTTCCTAAAGTAATGAGGGATCTTGTCCTTGCCATGCCATCCTTGACGCAGGACCTGGGTTTTCAGTTTTCACCATATTATCTGAAATACCGCACACTTGTGTGCTCATGGCAGGAGTCGAACCTGGAACCTCTCAGTCAGAAACTGAGAACCTCCTTCACTGAGCTATACCAGCTCTCCCTTGTCCAAAGAAGAAATTTGTCAAAGGAGAATACTTTCGACGGCACACGTCACCCTATCCTGGATCCACTTCTTGATGGATCTAGCTCAAAAACGACACCACTTATACAGAAGAGGACCTTGACCACTTCATCCCTACCAAGTTTCATCAAAATCCAGCATTTCTGAATGCTGTTGAAAAATGTCAGAAGCTTACAGATGGACAGACAGAAAAACGAAGAATAATTTGCTATGAGTATAGTTTATACAAGCTTTCAGATCAGGTGAGCTATAAGTCTGGAAAACTGTGTCAACAGACAGACAACCTGATTCTAGCAAACTTTTGTGGCAGGGGTAGAGTAAGAATATCAGTTATAATTTCACTGCAACTTCGATCTTGGTCAAGGTCATGACATGATCTTGTCTCATGGGTTAATTCTGCAATGTATGAAGCACATCGAGAACAAGACAAGACAAGAATTTAGTCAAATGCTCATTTTGACCTAGACTTTGAAGATATGACCTTGGGGCAAACATTCATAGTAGTTGGTAACTTCTAATACTATTTATAATAAATCTGTCAAAGTTTCATTGTGACCTGGAACAAAACTAGAACTGTTCTAATAGGACAAACCCCCCCCCCCCCCACGGCAACAAAATAGTAGGACAAAGACCAAGGTAAAGGTCACAAGGTCAAAAATATTGGTACCGACAGACAGGTCTTGCCACAGGGAATACATATGTGTAGTATGAAGGCCCCATCTCTTTTGGTTTAAAAGTTATGGCTAAGGTTAAAGTTTTTCAAAAGTAGGTCAAAAATCAAGGTCAAGGTTATGGGGTCAAAAATTTTGTTACTGAAAGACAGGTTTTGCCACAGTCAAATCGAAACCCCATCTGACTGTTGGACAAATCCAGTAAACTTCAGTTCGGTCCGGTAAAATTTTCATATTTCATTCTGGGCCGATTGTCTGGTATGGCATCTGTGACCGGTTTTGTTCATTACGCTCTACAACTGCATTACCGCTTTGTACTCGGCACAGGTCAAAGAACAGTAATTAACGAGAGGTGTGATTGGCTGATGTGATGTAGGGAGAGAGGGACTACCATTTCATTGTATCAGGGGCTGTGGATGAAATTATTTGATCAATCTATAAATAAAGATTGATTCTGCTGTAAAATCATGAATTTTTATCTCATTTAGGTAATGTAAAGATTTTATGACCTAAAAGGGGGTTGTTGTTTACATTTAAATTTTGGCAAATTTTGGGGGGTGACTCCCTTCCAGCAGGATTTTCTTGAAATTAAGGTGGATAACCTATGGTAAACTGTTAAAATTCTGATAGAGGAGGGTCTGACAAACAGTTTGATATGTGGATAATATATAGCTAAGATGTAGGATGTTGTGTAAATCTTGCTGGAAGTTAGGTAATTTAACATAGGACCCTATGGGAAATGAAATTACTGTTCTTTGACCCACATGTTGCGGACATTGTGATATAAATTATGTATTTCAAACTAAAATACGTGGAGGGAACCATCCTAGGGAAGCCATTGAAAGGAAGGAATGAAAAAAAGTCAAATGAAGAGAGGGCCGAAAAAATGAAAAATACAAAAAAGTACTATCCCTTACTGGGCAAAACAAGTTTATTAAAGGATGCAGTTATATGAGGGTAAGTGCAGTTATTGAAATAATGATGACATGGAGCTTTTTGATGAATTATATGTAGACAAAGATAATGATGAATTTTGTGATGACTTTAGCGAGCAAATTTATGTCTGGGAGGATTTGTTTATATTCTAAAGAGAGTGATACATGTAGAAATAAATGAAACCAGAAATGTTTCAATTTTATATGTTTATTGCCTTTTTTTGTCGGGCAGGTAAAAAATCATTCAGTAAGGTATATCCTACAGACTTACCAGACCGAATGTCCTGTAAATCAAAAGTAAGTTTCGCTAAGATTGTGAATACACATGTGTAGTATGAAGGCCTAATCTCTCTTGGTTCAAAAGTTATGGCTATGGTTAAAGTTCTTCAAAAGGTCATAAGGTCAAAAATTATTGTACCGCCAGACAGGTCTTGCCACAAGGAATACACATGTGTAGTATGAAGACCCCAACTCTTTTGTTTCAAAAGTTATGGCTAAGGTTAAAGTTTTTCAAAAGTAGGTCAAACGTCAATGTCACGGGGTCAAAAATTTTTGTACCAACAGAAAGGTCTTCCCACATGGAATACACATGTGTAGTATTAAGACCTCATCTTATTTGGTTCAAAATTTATGGCTAAGGTTAAAGTTTTTCAAAAGTAGGTCAAAAATCAACGTCAAGGTTATGGGGTCAAAACTTTGGTATTGGCAGAAAGGGCTTGCCACAAAGAATACACATGCGTAGTATGAAAGCCCCAACACTTTTGGTTCAAAAGTTATGGCCAAGGTTAAAGTATTCTGAACAGACAGACAGAGGGACAAGGTGATTCCAATATACACCCCCAAACTTCGTTTATGGGGGACATAACAAGAAGCAACCATGCAAGATAAAATGTAGCCCTTAATAGGCAATACCATCTACTATGATAATGGCATTAGGTTGATCGATTATTGTTTTATGTCACTCCACAGTTATTCACGTAAATGGTGATGGCATCTACTTTGATGCATAACAGAGAAATTTCTACCTTTGCAATGGATCCACCCAAAGCAGTGAGGGATCTTTTACATGCCAAGTCTACCATGACACGTGACCTCGGTTTTTACTGTCTCATCCAAAAGACAAAACACTGGTGTGCCCAGGGTGGGAATCGAACGTGGGACCTCTAGGTCACCAGCCAAGCACCTCATCCACTAGGCTACATCGGCTTTAATAGCATTAGGCGCTATCCACTACCTGGTGTGTCTGGCCCATATGGGTCAAAGCACACTTGTATCATGTGTATCAACTATGTTCAGTATCAATTTGATTAGAGCAAACATAAAGCTATTACATCCTAAAAAAGAATTTCAGTGATTGGCTCAATGTAGTCTTGGCCTTGGATTTATTTTCTTGAGTTACAGTCATGACATGCACTTATTCCATGAGAAATGATTTGGCAAAGTAAGAAGCTGATCAAAGCAAGTACATAAATTTTGTTGATCCCACAATAATTTCAGTCAAAGGCTTATTGTGACCTTGACCATATAAGTAATAATTTTGATTAAGCCTTAAGGTTATGATACACTTCTGAGTCATGATATTAATTATCTCAAGTATCCACTTAATCTAAGTGAGACAAGAAAGTTGAATCAAAGATGCAGTATGTCGAGTTGCAAGACATTTTCATTACCTAGATTTTATACCGTTTTTAACTATAAACTTGACATTTTACCATTTGATTATGAAATCAAAAGGGCACATCCTTGGCTCATGGGGAGTATGTATGTAAAGTTTGATAACAATAGGTGGAATATAAACACAGTTATAGTCCCGAAAACGTATTCACTTATCATGACCTTATGACTTTGACGTTTGCCCTTTTGATCCTGTAATCAATAGGGCACATCCACAACTCATGGGCAGTATGTGTGAGAAGTTTCATAATGATAGTTGGACAGTAAATACAGTCATAGCCCAAAGAACATTGTCACTCATCAAGGCCCTATGACCTTGACCTTTGGATCCCAAAATCAATAGGGTACATCCGTGGCTCATGGAGAGTATCTGTGTGATCTGTCATTACTATATCTAAATAGTTGTAGGAATTAAAGTCTGAAAACCAACTGTTGATGGCTCCTGTCTGCCACCCGCTCCACCTAAAATCAAGGCAGTTTCGGAACTCCGCAAAGAAATGTTTAAGGATAACATAAATTTCATGTAGTGGCTCCATGTCACCTTGGAAGTATGACCTTGAGTCTCAAGGGTGATAAATGTGAGAAGTACATACTAGTGTAAAACAAGAATTTAAGTTTTGTAGCCTGTACAAGGTAATGGTGACTTTGCTATATCCCCTCAACAACAAAATTGCATGAAGGGATAATAGATACAAACAGTTAATACTGATAGGAATAGAATTTGTTGTGTACATGAAAGTAATAGCTTTTGTTTTGTCAGGACAACAATGAATCATCACTGAAGCTCAAACCCAGCCAAGCAAACTACTGAGTGATACTACATGTACTTCAATATGTATGAAAATTACATTTACCTGGGAATCTAAATAGAATGTTTCACTTAATAAACAACTGCATGTCATATATCAAATATCCAAGATGAAACTTGCTATATTACCTGCATAAAAGATCTGGAGAAATAGCTTTTGGAGATTGCAAGTATACATCACTAAGTATGCCATACACTTTGCTGTTTCTCTGATGAGAATGGACCAAATTTACATTGTAATCCTGCAGGGTCCTGATTACAGCATTCTGCATATCTGAAAAATAAATTACTATGGAAATGATCATTAGGATTTTCTCTCTAAACCATGCATCAATATGTCATCTGTAATCACTTGAATGAAACTGATATTGCACTGGTACCATTAAGAATCTTTGAGAAAAGAAACTTTGAAAATAGGTTTTAAAATGATAAGGAAAAAAGACTTTGAAAAATCACAGGAGATAACATTTTCATATCAAGAGACCAGGCACTGCTAATAGGAGCATTTTATTCCCACAAATTTATTACTCTTCAATACCCTCTTGTGCCAAAGACTATGGCCACCTGAAGAACTACAAAATAACCTTTTATATACAATTATTACATCAGCTGTAATCATAATCATTTGGTAGTAGTGCAGACAAGATATTTTGATCATGTCCATTTGCCACTATCAAAGGGACCAATCTCCTGTTTAAAATAAGGTTGTGCATAAAGCATCATCAGATCACTGTATCCATTTATAATGATTAAGAAGCCAGATGATTAAGACCGTATCTTTATTCCGCTTCTCCATTTTGTTCCCTTGCGGATAAAGATCTGACGAAACCCCCTAAGAGGTCATGTTCTGGTGAACTCTGATGACGTTTCAGTCACCAAAACTGTTATTTCCCATAGCCAATCAATGACTTGACTATGTACGTGATAGTGAGCAATATGTAACAAGCACTGTTCAAAAACTACCTTGTGCCGATCCACTGAATGGCTGAAAATCAGAGTTCACCAGAACATGACCCCTTACGGAGTTTCGCCAGATCTTTATCCGCAAGGGGACAAACAGAGAAGCGGAATAAAGATATGGTTTTAATCAGATTGATTAAGAAGAGAGACATAAACAAGATATTTTTTCACTGCCCATTTAGGCCCCTTCCCTCTGTTATAGAACTAGGGTCCTAGTCTGCAAATCAGATATACAACTTCATATAATGCCCTTTGATATACCACTATCAGATCATCTGTATTTGTAATGGTGTAAGAGAAGTAGCACAAACAAGTTTATGCTTGCAGCTGTGTTTTAATTAGGGTGAGGATTTTAAAGACCACACAGCCTCAAACAATGAACAAAATAAACAAATGGGCTATAACAGAACACTTAATATTTCCATTTTAAACATATTTCTATAAATGAACTATATAGAGGATGGTGGAGTTTATTAGTTTATTTTCCAAGAACGCTACTGTGGCATGTGCATTTATAATGACGTAATTAATGGGTGGAGCTAATACATGAAGCTAAGAATATGAAATTAGGGCAATATAAGATACTGTCAGCTTACAAATCATACTAATTTTAGAAATGAAAGATTTTAAGGAATGGAAAAATGATTTGTAGATCACAAAATATTTGGGAAAATACTTTGTAATGGAAATATAAAAGGAAAAAATGTTTCATTGTTGGAGTTCCTGGAAAGCTAGCATGTCACATACCCAAATTCTCCAAGAACTGCCTCACAGTTGATAAAATTTACACATGACATACTAGCTGGCTTCATTTACCATGAACATCAATGATGAGACACTCATTCATTAAATGACATCATGAGAAGTGAAAGGTTTTTGGGTTTTTTTAAAATTTTTTCTATCCTGCTACTGGCAACTCAAAATCACAAGAAGAATCCAATTATGTTCATGATGCTTCTAACTAATAAAATTAATCAGGTCCAGAGGAAAGGACTACTTTTACTTAAAAAGCAATTTTACCTGAACTGTTGTTACAATCTGGTATTGGAAAAATTGCATCCCTCCATGTGATCCATTTTCCTCCATTGCTTTCTGTGTATAAAAATTTAAAGTCACAAAGCCTTTCATATAAACTGTCTATACAAGGCTTAAACCTAGTGTCCACTTCATCAGGATCAGGAAGTACCTGCATTACCATGGATATCCAATCCACTGAATTTGGCTGAGTACACATGAATTCAATAAGAGATGTGTAGACTTTAGGTAGTAACTGTGATACTAGACATTCATTCCATTTGACTGAATTCTCCTTATACTTGTGAGTGTAAATGTCTGCCCACTTCAAGTGCTGTCTGTTTTGACTAAGAGCAAATTGAGCATTGATATGTAAAGGCAGCCCACTTGCACTGACCTCTTGCATAGGTAAGGGAAGAAAACAAAATATGTGACCTTTGAATGAGGGTGAACACTCCAAAGGCAAAGCCACCCCTATATAAGGAAGATACGCCAGAGATTTGGCTAAAGATATTAATTCCTTGGATCCTTCTTGAAGTCCCTCTAGACGATTAACAACTAAAAATGACTGACTCTCACTAGATGCACCTTTATTTTGTGTCTCTATGGTAAGAATGAAGCATTTCTCTACTGAATGATTGGGTATACTCTTTGCTTGCATGTCTTTGCGTAACTGTCTCGTTTCTAGTAGAGATGTTCCTCCAATATTCACCATATAATCTGGCTTGTTTTGTAGCATGGATTGATAGTCATTGTATATATTAATACTCTCCAAGGTTTTCAGAAAAAGTAAACTTGTTGCAGCTTCCTTTTCAAGGACATCAAGTAAGTTCCTGATTTTATCATGTGAGTAAACTGAATCTGATAATTCTGTTTCTTTTTGTCGTAAAGGAAATCTGTAATGAAACATGAGCATAAACATTTTTTTTAAATGCATAAAAGTAAAGGACATCAAGCAAACTTAAAACAATGTTGAAAACACTTTTCACATTTTGTATTATTTTGCTTGCTTGACTCTTCTTTTACAAGCCTGAATTATTTTATTTAAATGGTGATGATATCTACTTTACACATTGTGCAAATTTATTTACCCAAGCAACAGACTGTTCACCTCAAGAAGCAAAGATTTTTTATGTGCCATGTCTACTGCTTTTGTATGTTATAAATAGAAAACTATTAATAAACAAGCATACTGAGTATTGCTCAAACAATACATGTCCCCAACCATGTTCCATAATTCCAAGGGCCATAACTCTTTCAAAAGAAGCAATCATGACCAAACTCAGACTTGAACTGTAACTCATTGATACAAAGCTACATACCAAATTTCAAGACCCCAGAAAACCAAAGTGCCTCATACAGATGAACAGACAGAGGGAAATCCTATTGCACCCTTCAGTTTTACTGGTGGGGGACTAATAACTGTGTACATAACAAATGGTTACTGCTAAATAATCTTGTGTAATAGAAAAATGCTGTTATCTTTCAAAGTATCTTTTTCTTATTTGAACAAAATTTATCTGAATCAACTAATTTACTGAAAATTATATCTATAATGAACAGAATGGTATGATGCTTGTATTTAAACACTCTTGCACTACTTTCAAGCACAAGAAAACTGGAGATGAAAATTCCACTTTTCCAGGGGAATTTCCTATGTTTCTCTTGGTGTACAGTACCTGTAGGTCTGGATTTGCTTATGTAATTTTTCATACCGAAAAATGAAATAAGAAATCGAATATTGGAATAGAACCCTGAAAAGCACAACACTTCTAAATAACCTCTAATTGTAGATCACTTTAATGCAATTAGTTTGTTGATCTGACTGAAAAAGATCGTCAAGGAAGCTAGGTACATTCTATTTTGCCCCATTCTGGAATGGATC
Source organism: Pteria penguin (assembly GCA_035048485.1). NCBI lineage: Eukaryota > Metazoa > Mollusca > Bivalvia > Pterioida > Pteriidae > Pteria > Pteria penguin. Next base: position 25,973,456 of record CM068580.1, read on the forward strand.
TGTCTGAAGACTTGCACGGGACATCAAGAATTTCATTCCAACAAGTTTCATCAAACTCCCTCTGGTATTTCTGAAGGAATTTCAAATGTAACAAGAGATGTTATATGCCCCCTTCTGGTACTATATTGGACAATTGTACAAAGTACTACATGCACTTGGTGACCTTTGACCTTTAGACCTGAGAATCAATAGGGGTCATCTAATACTCATAACCAACCAACATATGAAATATCATCACTATCAAGGAAAGGGTTTTCAAGATAATGGGTAGACACTGATTGTATAAAGTACTGCATTGCACCAGCTCAGTGACCTTTGACCTGAAAATCAATAGTGATCATCTACTACTCATAATCAACCCACATATGAAAAATTTTATTACAATATATGCACTCATAGCAGACATAATGAAATGGTAATTAAATCAGAACTCGACCTAGATATATGCACCCATTGCAGAGATGATGAAAGGAAATTGAATTATCGGAAATTTCTAAGTTCATGGGGTGTAACTCTGTCAAAAATTGTTTGATGGTATCCAAATAAATACTTGACCCAGATATACTCTAGATGTATTCGTTTCCCAAATTCATATATGCACCCATTGCAGAATTAATGAAGGAAACTGTGAATTATTGGAGATTTTCTAAGTTCAAGGGGTTTAACTCTGTCAAAAATTGTTCACTGGTAACCAAATGAAGACTTGACCTAGAAGTTAGATATTCTCTAGATGTATCTGTTTGCAAAATTTCATTTCAATGTGTGCTCCCATTGCGGAGATAATGAACAGAAACAGTTCAGGTTACGGACCTACCAACCGGCAGCAGGAAAACAATATACCCCTTCTTTTTCGAAGGAGGCATAAAACTATACTGACAAATAGACAGACAAACAAATCACAGATATTAATTTTTTGCCAGACAAATGAAGCATTAGTTTATGATGTTATTAATGAAACAACTAATACCTCCTAATATCTTGAAAAAACCATAAGGGTCAATTTGTAAACACGATTTTCTGAACATTCTTGTGATATCAGTCTATCAAAGCTAATAATACCTGAACACTGTTCCCTTGAATCTTTCAGATTTAGAGCTTGATTTAAATCCAAACACCCCATCCAATGCAGCAGCACATTCTGTTAGGTTGAAACCTTTGTATCTGCCTAATTGTTCTAGACAGAAGGGAATACAACACCTGGACTCGTCACGATGTGGATCAATGATCAACATCTCCTGTCCACTTATTATCATTGGGTAATCTATATAAATGAAATAAAAAGTCAACAAACACTTATTCCTTGATATGAAACCTACATAAAATTGAAATTAAGGTAGTAGCCTCGAGGTATCCAAAATTTTCCTATCGATCAATTTCACTGAAAATCGTACAGTAGTTAGCCTTTATATAGATACACATTATGACACAGTTTGGAATGAATTGATCCATGGGTTATCTTTTGACAACAGCACAAAATGAGGCATTTTCAACCCATTTTGGCATGCTTTGAATTGATGCCAAGATATTTCAAATGTTCATGGAAACTGATAACAAAAGGTTAGATCACTATACGAAAACTCTCAATGCTTCTGTAGGATATATGCAATATTTAAAAGGCATCATCATATCTATTCTTTGCTTAATCCCTGTAAAATGAACTTATTCCCTTATTGATGAGGTAAAAATTACTCATTACTGAGTCTCTCGTAATATTATTTCTATCCATTTGTAAAAAAATTCTTTTAAAAAAACTGTGGAATATTTTTTCAATATAACAGCTTTCTTCTATATCAGTTTAAAGAAAATTTAACCTAGGGTTGCTAATTTATTTAAAGATAAATTACCCCCCCCCCCTCTTTCTTCTCTCACTATGCTCAAATGTCCGTATGTGATATGTATAATGATTACTTCATAAACAACATCTTAAAACATTTATCTATTTAGAAAATGTTTGAAAATATTGAATGTCTATACAATACAACAATTTACGTATGGTATTTCCTTAGTATATGTAGTGTCGGGGGTCCATGTATATTACATTTGCTATATCTGTGTTTCACGTGTCAGTCTGCAACATCCACCTTGTCCATAACATTTGAGCTTTAAAAGTAAAAAACATCATATATGACATGTGTACTTCACCTATAAAGCCCTTTCAACAAATGACCTTGAAGTCAATGACCTTGTCACCTTGACCATGAACCATATGCTAGAATTAGTTAAACTTCACTTTGTTCACATTTTTTGAAACACAAGAGACAGAGACTTAAATCTCAGAGGTGTAACACACTTTAAATCTGAACCCACTAATAAAACCCATTCAAATGACACCAAAGTCAGTTACCTTGTGACCTTGACCTTAATGTCAAGATTATTATTACCTTGCTCATTACTTACGAATTCTAAAAGACAAAGACATATTTGGTATGCACTGGGAGATTTAAAGGTGGGTTGCAACTTAAGGTTTGGAAATATTTTCATTTTATGGCTGCAAACCCCTTTACGGACAGAACAGTGCTGCAAAACTTTAGTCATGGGAGACTGCAACCCCCCCCCTCCCTACTTTTCCCTTTTCAAAAATTTCTAGATCTGTCTTCTTCATTTATGAAACCCTTTCTGATGACACTAAGGTGAATTATCTTGCAATCTTGACTGTGAATTATGAGTCTCTGTTATTACATATAATGTACTATTACCAACAAGGTTTGTTTGCAAACATTGACATGTGCTTTTTGTGCGTATAGATGGTTTTCCATGCCGAACAACACGTTTGGCAAATTTCACAGAGGAGCCAATCCATCACTAAATTTATTCACTAAGCCCCCAAAAACAAACAACTTTAAGAGTATTGTCTGAAATACATAAAATTACAGAATACACATACATTTGAAAATACTGACGTTGTACTTCACCCTACATAATCAACCACCATAAACTTTACAATGCCACAAATGCCTTACGTCACATTCAGTACACAATGACGTCAGTTGGGTGCCTGTATCTGAGTCTGCGTCATTTCCGGTAAAGCGGGTGTCATTTATCTTCCACTCCCCCGTGGGAAAAAGGCTGATCATTTAGACAAATATTGGGGGTAACTCTGTGAATATGGGAGAAATGATCGTCTGTTATGTTTACAAATATCCTAGATCTTTATCTTAAACATGCTTAAAAAACGTGCGTACGCATATATGTTCTAGATAAGATCACTGGTAACGGTTGCTATGTAAACGACATAGGTCTAGATCTGAAATATGCTTGAAAAGTGCCCCATACGTGTAAATGTTTTAAACACTTTTCAGAATTACGTCCCTTAGATCGCTTCTACTACCTTAATGCAAGAAATTATACTGGTATCACTTTTCACTTTTTTCCTTATCATTTTTGTAATTAGGACTTGATGGCAATATTTGGAGTGAAAATCAATCTCAAACGTCTACAATATTATCTTTCACTCATGTCACAACACGATAAATTTACAACATGAAAATCAAAGTGTGATAAACCTGTGATAGGAAAAATTAGATGAGTATACCTGGTACTTTATTTGCCATTCTTAATGAAAGAGTGTACTCCTCTCAACAGTATCATATTATAGTTTTTTAACATCATATGGAATAATCTTGAGTTGTGTTTTTACTTGGATATCTTGAAAATCTTTCCCTAAAACAATTGTTGAAAATCCTGTATACCGATTTATTTCATGGGAAAATCTGAATACAACATATACAAGAGAAACATACATGTTTCAATATACACCCAGAGATTTAAATTCAGGAAAGAAAGTTTCTGCAAAGGGCATTATACATGAAATACTTGTAACTATAAAAACAATAGGCATCATCATCTTGTTATACCCCCCCCCCCCCCCCCTGGAAAATTTTTAAAAATTTAATGCAAAATGGTGCAATCTGAGGTAATCTGGAGAAGAAAACTGCAGCCTACAAACTTGTATATTGATGGGTGTGAAACTGAGGCATACACATAAAAAAAGAAAAATCTCAAATATTTTTCTGACTAATTAGTGTCAGAACTGGTGATGTTTGCTGAAGAAAACCCTATGGCGGCCTTCACTAGTGCTCAGAGAACATGTTGTGTGATTACAACTGAAAAGTGTGACTACCAAGGAAAGTATGACTACAGGACAGATGGACAAAAACTGGACAAAGCAATGCTATGCTATGCTTCGCAGAAAACACAAAAACATGGCTTCCAAAGCCAAACCAATGATTCACATGAATGATTATATCGTATATGCAATTTTAAAGAAATGTAAAACTTAAAAGATTCTTTGCCTTTGACATGATCTTGCAAAGAAGAGGTTTTGAAGTTTGTGCTGCCTTTAGTGAAGGTGTTACTTTGCGAAGCATTTATGCAAATGTTACATGTCATTGTGCCATTTTCGTAGTTGAGCCAGGGGTATAATTCCAACCACTTTCATTGGAATTTTCTGGAAGATGCCTGAGATGGCAGCGATGCTTCGCCTTCAGTACTCTTACTACTAGGACTAAACTCAGGCGTGATGGTATGAGGGGCAATATCTGCTCTATCCGTATCAGTGTTAACGGAAACACCAACTGAAAAAAGTGTTTTCTGGCCATCGTTGATGCGCCAAACTTTTTTAGGGGGCACCTTGCAAATGACCTCTGTTATCCTCCCTGGAGAATCCTCGGTCATATAGGATACTTTACGAAGGAAAGACCCAAGACAATCCGAATGGTATGCTTTGTAACAATCATTCTGATTGGGTATTTGACTTAGCCATAGACCAATGAAATTCTCCTATACAAAACATCGGTACAAACCCACATAAACAATCTTGCCCACACTTATCTGGCAGATTCAGAGGTAAATTCATCGGCCATTTCGGCCTATCCTGGACAATTCTATTGGCCTTCTTGGTCACCAAAAATGGAAACTATCGGCCATTTTCCACTTTTATCGGCAAATCGCCGATGGTCGACCACAATCTGAATCTCTGAGTATGTGTACCATGTTTGACGTTCTCAGCCTAAACATTCCTGTCTCTATACTTTACAAGATAAAGCATGTGACCTTTACCTTTAATCTCCAACCTTGGAATGGAATGTGTGTTGTCCCTTTGTCATAAGGGGTAGGTGTACCAAGTGTGAAAGTCCTAGCCCAAGCAGTCTGTACTGTTTCTTGTTCACACAGTAAATCAACTATGTAAAGCATGTAACCTGGACCATTTGCCCCTACCCTTGAAAAATAATAGGTATCTTCATCTCAGCAACAGTAGTATGTGTACTAAATTTGGCAATCCTAGTTCAAATAATTCAGGCTGTATTTTGTATACAAGCTTCATTAACCATATGTTTAGCATATGACCTTCACCTTTGACCCTAATAATTGATAAGCAACATCTTCTCAGCATCAGAAAGTGTTAGGAGATGTAGTCCTAGGCCCTAGGTCTGGGCTAAATCATATTTACAAGCTTTATGAACAATGATAAGAGTGTGACCTTGACCTCTAAACCACCTTTCAAAACAATATGGATCGTCCTCTGAGCATCAGTAGTATGTGTACCAAGTTTGACAGTCCTCGCCCAAATGGTTTCATTTGAATTATGTTCAAAATCAATGTTTAGCATGTGACCTTAACCTTTACACTTGAAGAAAATAGGCATTGTTCATCTGTCATAAGAAATGTGTATCAGTATACCAAGTATGATGGTTATAGCCTAAACAGTTTGGTCTGTTCCTTGCTAAAAAGCTTTATCAAAAATGTTCAGAATGTGACCATGACTGGACTTTTAAAAAATAATGCTCTCTACAATGGGTGTTAAAAACATTCCAAAATTTTTTCAAAGTACTGATTTGGGATTTTCCCCCCATGTTTCCTCTAAGTTCTCAAATATTTTTGATAAAACCCATCTCTACTTACCAGTGATGTGAAAAACAGACTTGAATCCTAAACCAAAGCGCCCCACTCTAGAGGGGTCAAGCTCCTTGATACTGTGACCTATCTGTTTAATTCCTTCCCAGTCTTCATCAGTGAAAAGTGCATTGTTGTATATACACAGTGCTGGACCCTATAGTTAAGATGATTCAAGGATAAATTGATAATATTGGAATTCCTGACTTAAAGTCCACTTTTACATAGCTACACAAATGTTTTGCAGAATCCTTGTCAAACAAAACACTAAAGTCAAAAGCTCAAAAATTGAGTATTTTATATATATATCTGTATAGCAAAATCTATACATAAAATGTTAATAATATCTTTCCACCTTCCTTACCTACATACCGGTATCTATCATACATTTTTCCTCTTTTAAGTACTAAAGAAAACAGTACTTTTCCTATCTGACTTGTAAGAAAACTGTTGGCTGCTGGGACAGGATAACTGGACCATTATAACACTTGTGGGTCAAGGGTAAATAATGCAGAAAAACATGTTGAAAATTTTTATACTACATTGTATTATGACAAGACATACGAATGCTACATGTATCATGTATGAAATTTTGGCTAAAAGTTGTCAAGATGATCTTAAATGTTCCATAATTTTCTTTTCCACCATTTTAGCCCCCTGTTAAAGGACAATAACCCAGGGCATATTTCTTTGACCTGCTCAGACGGATTACCCCGAGCTGCTCGGAATGAATGGAGTGATATCAAGCACTCCTCCAGAGTTACTCTAGAGCTACCCTCACTGCACCTACTCGACAGGTGGTGTAGCCAGATTTTCAAAATGGCGTGCGATTGTTTGAGCCACGATAGGAGAACATTTTTTTCCTGTGAAACATACCAGATGCTGTTTTGTGACATGATAACATTCAACAGACATCAATGTGATGATGAGAGTATGTATTTTAATAATAAAAGAATGGAAAAACATTTGATTTTATTTGATAATCACTAAAAATGTAAACCAATAATCGATCAATCAGTGTCAGTTCTATTTTTTTTCTTCTAATTTTTGTGTAGCCTGCGAAGCATACTGCTAGCGGCACATAGGAATCACTTTGTCCAAGTAAGTCTGTCTGTCCGACTGACTGAGACTGCAACCCCTCTTTCAAAATTTTCTAGATCCACCTATGGCATTTGTCCTGCAGTAGCACTTCACACTTTCACATACAGGTAAATGCTTTCACTAATGCAGTGGTATTAAATCGGTATATTAATAAAGCAATTTGAAGTGCACCCATTTATTTTTCCCCCATAAATTTAGTACATGACCCCACCCCCCCAAACTGGAGTGTGAGGCAGAAATACAGGGTTGAGAGAAATGGAAAAAGAAGCAAACATGCAAGAGGGGAAGGGTGTTAGACTATCAAATGAAAAATATAATACAGTTCCCCAGTGGGGAAGGGGGGCAGGTTGTCCCACTTACAGTCAGAGGAATTAATTCAGAGAAGGAATAATAACCCAGAGGGGAATGGGGTTACCAAAAACAGAACTGATTAGGGGGGAAGGGGGGTTTAATAAAAATGAAGTAGGATGGGTCCAAAGGGATAAATTGCATTAATTAATAAGCCTATTTCAATTAATACATGTATTGATTTTACATATTGATTTTCTGTAAAATCTATACATGTATTAATTAATAAAGGCTTATTAATTAATGGAATCTATCCCTTTGGATGGGTCCTGGCAAAAGGATAATCAGATAATTAAAGGGGGAGTTAAAAATTATTGCAAGTGTTAAAGTTGACAACAGACAAACAGTCAGAAAGACAGAGCAAAAACAATGCTGAGAATTTTATAACTAATTAGGGTGCAGAGGGAAGGGGTCAGGTGGAGTCATGGGTTGGGTCATCAGGGGAAGAAATGAAGTAGTGCTGAATTTATGGGAAAAAGTGATGGAAGGAAAGATGTTTGTAACCAAGTCTTCCCTGGTGTAACACATTTTTCATTATCATGTACTGTAAATCATTTAATTTTGAAAACCAAATTGACATCTGTTTTAATTTGAAGGAAATATATGACACATGATTTTTATGCTCCTGGAATAAAATTTGGGGGCATCTAATTTTGGCCTGTCTGTTTATCTGTCTGTCTGTTTATATTCTGACATCTCCTCCTCCTCAAACAAAAACGCCCACCAACGCCTTCAGCATATCTGACGCCATCTTTTTTACTCAGAAACTATTGTCCACTCCACTGACAACCTGCACCAGAGTTCTCAGAGTAGCAGCTTGGAGTAATCAGAGCAGGTCAAAGAAATATGCCCCCAGTGTGTCCGAAAGTCTGTCGGTCCACCGGACAAATCCTGTAAAAATCGTGTCGGTCCGATAAATTTCAGAACTGCGCCAGACCAAATGTCTGGTAACACACGTGTGGAAGAAGAGACATACGAGAGTGTGATACACCTACCGACCATTATTTTTTCATTATCTCACAGTAAAAACATGTAATTTTTTGCCTCAGCATGATACTGATAGCATAAAAATAGGGTACCACTAACGGGTGCATGATACACCCACCATCATGTTTTAATGTGGTGGTAATGGATGTGTGAAAGAAGAACTAAGTTTTCAAATTAACCACATCCTATCATATGACACCATCAAAAGTTTTGTTCCCCCTTTATTTAAGGAGGAGAAGCGTGGACAACCTTTCTGACCCCACCCATTTTCCCCCACCCCAGTGGCCTGACCCCAACTTTGAAACCCACATGCACAACTAAAAGTCACATCCTTTCATATGACACCATTAAAACTTTTGTTCCCCCTTTAGTTAAAGAGGAGAAGCCCGGACAAGCTTTTCCAACCCCACCCATTTTCCCCCATCCCAGGGGCCTGACCCCAACTTTGAAAACCACATGCACAACTACAAGCCACACCCTTTCATATGACACCATCAAAACTTTTGTTCCCCCTTTAGTTAAGGAGGAGAAGCCCAAACAAGCTTTTCAGACCCCACCCATTTTCCCCCACCCCAGGGGCCTGACCCCAACTTTGATACCCACACACACAACTACAAGCCACATCCTTTCATATGACACCATCAAAACTTTTGTTCGCCCTTTAGTTAAGGAGAAGCCCGGACAAGCTTTTCCATCCCTGCCCATTTTCCCCCATCCCAGAGGCCTGACCCCAACTTTGAAACCCACATGCACAACTACAAGCCACATCCTTTCATATGACACCATCAAAACTTTTGTTCCCCCTTTAGTTGAGGAGAAGCCCAAACAAGCTTTTCCGACCCCACCCATTTTTCCCAACCCCAGGGGCCTGACCCCAACTTTGAAACCCACATACACAACTACAAGCGACATCCTTTCATATGACACCATCAAAAGTTTTGTTCCCCCTTTAGTTAAGGTGGAGAAGCCCAGACAAGCTTTTCCGACCCCACCCATTTTCCCCCATCCCAGGTGCCTGACCCCAACTTTGAAACCCACATGCACAACTACAAGCCACACCCTTTCATATGACACCATCAAAAGTTTTGTTCCCCCTTTAGTTAAGGAGTAGAAACCTGGACAAGGACGGATGGACGGAACAACGGACAGACGACAGCGGTATAGCATAATACGCCCACATTTTTAAATGCGGGCGTATAAAAAACCCTCCATTTCATGTAGACATAAAAAAAATCAAGAAAACTCAAATTTTACATCAAACTCAAGAAAAACTCTTAAAATAGATCTTTTGATAAATGTTAGCAAATAAACGAACAGTTGCATCATATAATGACTAAGACACAGACACAAAATCACGTGAAAATGACTATATCAGAAAAAAAAACCCCAAAAGCATAAAATATTTGATTTCTGAATGGAATAAAAAAAAAAAGGCTCAAGTGGGCCTATATTAATCACCTGAACACTATTTTCTCATTCACAAAACACTGGCTGCTTGAAGAAATTTATAGATACATATATTCTCTTGCTAAATGTGTTTTTGATAAATGACAAAAGACGGTAAACTTGCTTCTCTATATTGTATGGATCAAGACAATGATACAAAAAAACATGAAAAAGATTAAGTCAAAATTCTTTTTTTCCTTTTTTCTTAGAAAATATTTCAAATCTTCTTTTCATGTAAAATGAAATTAAAAGAATTTTCTCTTTAGTGGGGTATGAACTGCTACCCTTCAGTATACCAGAACCAGTCTTCATCAAAAATAGAAAAAACAAAAGAAAAAAATATCAATATATCGCTCACCTGAAGTTGAACACTACTTGATCAACCACAAGGAAGCCACTGACTGCTTGAAAAAATTCACAGATATATAAATTCTCTTTTTTCATTTTTGTATGATGCCAGAATTGTATTTTTCCCTAAATATTATTAAAATCTTAAATATTATTCAAAATCTTGTTTTGGTCTGAACTACTTTCCTATGACATGTCAGAATTGGCTTATAACAAAATACCTAGCTCACCTAGTTACAATATTTGTCAGACAAAACCAAACTAGAGTACGTGTCACTCTGTCAAGAATGCCCCTGCTGGCAGCAAAAACATTTTCAAATGACATGTAGTCCAAAGACCATAATTTCTGTAAAGGTTTTTGGACAAGATTTCCCTTACAATATGCACATCCTACATATTGTGATCTTTGTCAATGTGCGTGTACCAAATTTCATTGAAATACTCCTAAGAGTTAAGGAGGAGTTTCAAAGACAAGTTGAATTTACTATATGCATGAAAATTTAAGTCCAAGTTAACTCCCGTTAAACTGTAGACAGGATTCTCCATTCAATACACACATCTACATGTTGTGATCTTTGATTATACCAAGTTTCATAAGGATATCACAAAAATATTAGATTATAAACTTTTAAAGTGCATTTGCGATACCAACTTAGGACAGTGGCCATAATACCTGTAATACTTTCGACAGGACTCCCCTTACAATATGCACATCTACATATTGTGATCTTAAATCAAATAAATCAAAGGGCCTGGGGGGGGGGGGGTTTGGGCTCCCCTTCTGCCACATACTTACAAGAAAAATCCAGATTTGGCCGAGTAGTTGGCTAATACACATGAACCCCCCCCCTCCCCCTCCCTTTTCAGAAATCTGTCAGCACAGTTAGGTGTTTTTAATTCTTTTTTGTACTGATTTGTATATTTAAAGGGTAGATTGGTTATTCAAATTATGCGATGAGATTGATGAACTAAAAGAAACAGTGTTCCACGCAACACATTATCCGTTTAGTGAAGGCTACATGCTGGGTTATAATGTTTTCCACATACGTCCTTAATTCTTAGAAAACGACAGTGTATTGCAATGAAAATAGTCCCGAGATTCTCTGCTCTTCTCCCACTTTTGACATCTGCTGTTTGTGGAAATTCCAACTGTTGATGAAGAAATTCTCTATGACCCTCTCCCACAGACCGCCCATATCAAAAGTGGGAGAAAGGCAGAAAATCTCGGACTACAATGAAAACTGTAAAGTAGTCCCTAGACAACTTGATTTGCCCATACCGGGTAGTTCGGGTAAAAGAAAGTACAAATAAAAAAATCAGTTCATAAAACACATCCTTATACATTTGTAGTTTGAAATGTTTTATCTTTACTACTACATGAAATGTGCGCAAAAAAAAAAAACCCATTTCATTTTCAAATTTGAAAATTAAGAGAAGAGAGAAGAGACAAGCAAATCGAAGATTACACGTACGAATGTTGGTCGCCACAAATGTTGATCATGCAAATAGACTGATGAACATAATTCATGCACCGTCGCTTTTGCCTTGGCGGGGCGAAAGGACGTTTTCTAAAAGAATTCACACGATTGTGGTCAAAACTTATCTTTAAGAAAGACTCTTGCACTGAATCGATTAAATCATCACAGCTGTCCTCGCTAAAATACACAAACATTGACACAGACATCATGCTATTTCTTCAAAGATTGTAGTTGGGTGGATGTAAATCTGACCTTTGAACTTTGAACAAGATAACAGTAAGATACTCCTTGATAAGGAGTATCTTAAAAATCAAAATTTATCTCTTCCCTTAACATACCTGAAAATATTTAGAGTACCTAGACCTTCCACACTGCTGACCAATGGATCTAGTGTCATACAGTATCTTCATCTCTGAGGCTGAAGCATCCTCTGCATTCTGTATCAACTCCTTAAAGGACAAGAGAAAGGTCAGCTACATTTTGAAATCTGTCCCTGACATGGGTCAAGGTCATGACACACTTCCTTTCAAAAAGGACTACCTAAAGAGAATGAACTTATTCCAATAATCAAAGAATGCAGAAATAATAGACTGGACAAGAACATCTATTACACAGTAAATAAGACTTTGGAGGTACATGTACATGTATGACACTGCATCAATGTCTAACATACCACCAGGCCTACAATAAGGATTATTTATATCCAGTATGAACTTATTACAAGAAAGCATGTTGAAGTTACAGAATCAGATTTTCTACCATTTACACAGAGTTCCTGCTGCCCACAGGTCCTATTGGTATAATATAATGAAATATACAAACGCTGGGGATGTTTCAATTAAATTGGCAACTATGCGTGCCCACCTATGGTTGATGATTACAGAGAATTGTTCTTAAAATTTATTCTTAGGAATTTGTAGCTGATCCACTAAAAACTGAAAATCAGAGTCCACCAGAACAAGACCCTTTACAGGGTTTTATTCATGATACAAGCTTAATAATTCAATTCACAACAAAGATACTCATTGTGACGCTACTGTTGTATGAATATTTTATATGTATGTACACTATATTTGGATCAAAATATTGCTAAATAATATATTAGAAAAGCACTCCACTGAACTTACCTTGAGAATTTGACCATCATCTGGATACTCATCCAATATTTTACTCAGCTCTTGTATCAATGTCGGCCTCCTCATACCAGTGTATTCTGGTTCAAGGTCGGACTCCTCATCAGATTCCTCCATATTCCTTATTAGCCGGTACCAGTAGGACTCTGGTAATTCACATCTATATCAGTATTGGACAATTCTTAAAGAAAAATGTAGTGTCTTACTACATGTACTGTCAATGGTTACATGCTCTATGGAGTCTCTTTCTCATATTCATTTTTTTCTTGAAAGTCTTTTAAGAATATCACAAGGAAGTATGGTTACAAGTACTTTAAATTCTTTTAATTTACATTTGCTAAAACATGTTGAGAAATTTTGACAGCAATCTCAAACATTGTTATCTGCATGTGAAGTATCAAAGTCCTAACCATACTAACTCAAAAGATACAGTCAAAGTTTTATAAAACTAGGTCAAAGTTCAAGGTCACAGTCACTAGGTCAAAAGTCATGGCATAATTTGAAAGCTCTGGTCATTTGGAACCTATGTGTGAAGAATTATAATTATACTCCTCTTAGTTGCCGAAATTTTGCTTCAATCAGAAACTTTAAGCAAAATGTTGATGGCCAGACATTGCCAATCTATAGACCAAAATTGCTTTGCAATCAATTCATAAACATAAACAAATTAAACAATAGGCTCAAATGGGTCTTTACTGCTCACCTGAGTGTAATGAACAAAGGACAAAATTAGACAGTATCCAAGTTTTCTCAAATAAAAGAATCCTTTATCAGAAATTTCACTTCAGAATCAAACCAAAAACAAAACCACATCCATAGTCCAATTCATACATTTTTTTTTATTCTATGTAGTCTACATTATTTCTTCCTCCCAGAATCTCCTTTGCCACACTGATGATCATTTGTAAGGACAGAGCTTTATATAAGTTTTACTTGTTGCTCAATCCTGGTTTATAGAAGTAATTATATCACTTGTATTTGCAATTTATTTTGAATAATACTGTTTAAACTAAAGCTTTCTGTCATGAGCTGAGTACCTCACCCATTGCGCCAACACCAGCTTGCAACACATATTGCCCATATTTGAAAATATGCAGGCAAAATGCAACAACACTTATAGGAGATCTTGAGTGCTGCTGCATTCACAAGGTTTCATCACAATCCTTCCATTATTCTGAAGGAAAGTTTGTACTTCAAAGCATAATCTAACATACAGTTGTGCATTCCCCAGCTTCCCTTTTTAATCTTATAATTCTTTTTAAATCTAAAGGCTAAAATTAGTCTTAAATTCCAATTCTTCATAAAACATTTGTAAACATATATCCTTAAAACTAGAATAAGTACACCAAATTCACCCTTTTTGCATAGTCATAACATTGGAGGGCAAATTCATCGTCGTTCCCTCCAAATTTAACATCATATGTTCGAGACTTTTTCAGGGTGGCTAGCTACAAAATCTGAATGTAATGAACACTGCTTAGCAATAGATAGTTTTCAAATGCATAGAATTTAACTGGAGTTACTTCCATTTTATACTATATTGGAGGTATACGGCCAAAATATTGTGCATAAATTAACCATATTATGTAAGGGATTTCTCTCAAAAAAAAGGACACTTCTTGAATTTTTGCAATCGTTTAAAATAATAATGCCATTGTAAAATGTTAAAATGTTTTCAGGAGTGAAAATATACAGTAGACAACTCTTTCAAAAACATTCAATACCATTGGTATGGATACGAAGCAAAAACTCCAGCTTCACATCCAAAATGGAGGGATATTAAAAGGGAAAAGGAAGTAACTCCAATTAAATTTCATGCAAACTTTTGTAAGAGATCACTTTTCTTTCAGGTTTGAAGATAACCACCCGGAAACGCTGAAAACCTGGAACCTTAAAAATTAAAGAAATGTTTTGAAAAAGTGCAAATATCACAAAATCTGGAAAGCTACATAAACGTTGGAAAAATGACTTCCGAATGTAACTAATTTCATCTTATTATATGAAAAAATTCATCCTTACCGACAGTATCACACGCCACACATACATACGGACATACTCCGACTGATCAGTAGATCTAACTTAATTTTAAGCACGCACCTGCACGGCCGCATTTTTATACCGTCCAGGATAGAAGCATGCGCATTGACAAAAACAAATACAAAAACCGAAAACAGATACTGTACTGAGTAGGCCTACTGTAAAGTAAATCATGTTATGATTTTCCGAAAATGCAATATTACGTCATTTTTATATAAATAACCAGATGATTGCTAATTTTATATCACCGTTCATTTGATAATTTGGGTGGACGTAGGTCCAAGCTGCCTGGGTTTTTCATCCCGGCCAGATTTTGGGGTATTGCAATTTTTTTAAAGTAGTGCCAGAGCAGATTTTTTCATCAATACAATATTGTTGTCCGATAAGTTCACACCTGACCGGAGCTGTCTTAACGGGAGGAGAGAGGAAGGCGGGAAGGGGGTAGAAGGTTGTTGGGGCGTGAGGCCGGGGTGCGAGGAGGAGAGGGCTATGCCCTGTCCACGCTCCCATGAACTGTTCTTGGCATATATCATTCCAGTACAAAGTGAAACAGTTTCATACTCCTGATCAAAAGTGATCACATGACGTTGACAAATAACATAAATTGTGTTCTATAATAATGGCGAGCGAAGCTTAAATTACTAGTAAAAACTTAGCTCTAACATTTAATTAACTACATATTATGAGCTTAGATTACACTATTGGGGACAGATTTTTTTCACTGTGTCACTGGGCAAGATTATTTTTACAGTCAAAATAAGGGCAAGAATTAAAAAAAATTCAGACCTCTGCGCCCCCTCTCCAATAATAATTAAATGAATGGTGCCTAAATCTAAATCATTGAATTGATTGATTGAATATTGTTTTACATCACTCCACGATATATATGGTGACGGATTCTTTACAACAGACCCACCAAAAGCAGTGAGGAATCTTTTACGTGCCACGCCTACCGTGACACGGGACCTCGGTTTTTACCGTCTCATCCTAAAGACAAGTCACCAGTGTGCCCAGGGCGTGGCAGGAGTCGGACCCGGGACCCCTCGATCACGAGTCAAGCACCTTATCCACTAGGCCACACCGGCTTAAATCTAAATCAAGTGGATTAACATGCGACTTTTTTTCAAACCGTGTGTGATACAACAAGTGTCGTGTTAAACACCTTGGCCTTGGAGTACTGACGAGTATATATATTTAGTGCGATACGTCGTCTAAAATTACATTAGTCTATTCGCCCTCCCCATCTCCATTTTCAGTCACATATTTACATATATTATGTATGCCCTCTTTAGCATATAAATATGATAAATATCCCCCCCCCCAACCAAAAAAAAAAACCCCCAATGTTGTACACGTAGCAAGTACTTTCATATTAGGGGGAGGGGGCTGAATTATAATCTTAAAGAATCATTATTGGTGCCACGAATATATTCTGGGCCGTGTGAAGCATTTGAAAAATATATCTATATAAACACACACCACTGTTGTTATCGTGTATTTGGGACTAGTAACTAGCTATTCAATGACGATTACTGACATGTATAAAGTCATTAGAAAGCACGTTCTTTAAACGATACATTGATTTTTGGGTATTGCTCAATTATATTATTGCTGCGCGGCTGGGTGACAATTTGATTGATTAATGCGACTCGGGGCTGTTACTCGACATTAGATAACGATTAGGACGTCATTATTTCTTAATTCGTGCACTGTTGAACAATAAATATCATACGTGTCGATGCACCATATTCACATTTCGACATCTGGTCTCTTCAGTGATACCAGAGGCCTAAACTATGGAAATCGAAAATCTATATAAAATCTATATATATATATATATATATATATATATATATATATACATATATATATGTATATATATATATACACATATATATATGCACAACCATTGTAATTGCCTGAGATAAAGCTTTCAAGACCTATGTATTTTATTTCTGTATAAAGTACATTGATCGGTGACGTCATAACGCCCCATATTTGACCCACTTTTTAACAAAGAAAGCGATGTTTGGCAGACTTTTGATTGCTAAGCTTAGGACGTCATAATGAAAGGTTCGACATTTCCAACCTTGCATGACGTCATTAAAGTCGTATTTTGCGATAAAGTGCTTGACATTCGACGAAAGTATGTTATTCTGGATATAATATAATAGTAATGTATAGTAAGACCAAGCAAGGACTTATATCTGTAGACCTTCGGCCAAGCAAGGACCTTACACGATGTCACTTTTACAATTCAATGAACACGATTCCACTTATACTATTCTAGACGAATTATTTGCGATGCGGAGTCTGCGTAGTCCATCACGTTGATGAGTGCTTGTTGATACCGGTCTTTCAATGTTGCAAGGTGGCGGTCGATGGTCAGGTACTTCTTTGCCTTTGGTCTGGTGGTGCCCCCTGCTGTGCACTGAATTCTGTTAATCATATTGGCGTTCTGTAATCTTTAAATGCATTTGGTAGGTGTCGTCGATGAGGAGAAAGCGTTCGCCTGTAGATATCTCTGTCCACTTCCCGATGAGGTTTATGTCTGCTGGAGTCTTTGGTAGTAGAGGCGTTGTCTTACGTCGTATCCTGTATAGTGCGGATTTCGTAGAGTTGAACGTTGGTAGTCGCTCGATGACTTCTCTGCTAGTGTCGTCCCAGTCGCTGTCTCGGAGTGTATTTAGTTTCTCGGCGTAGATTGATGGAATCGGCCGGACTTCCTTGATGCAGCGATTCTTAACGGAGTTCATAATCTGTCTGGCGACGACTTTGGCATAGTCTGGTGGGTGGGTGTGCTGTTAAAGTTGTATACCCTACAATTCAGTATAATTTCAAAAATTAGCGCATGTAAAACAAAAACTGTATTTTTCTCGTATGGCTGAAGTTATTAACTTTGCGTTAATAACATCTTTTGTTGCTTCAAACCCTCGGAGATATCAAAATAAAAAGAAAATACTTCGTAAATAAAGTGGGTATTCCATAAATACAACCATGACCTGACTTCGCACATGCGCAGTTTACTTAAAACAAATACGATGAAGGCAGACTCCAAAAGAAATCGATTTCAGTAAATACTAACTTTAGCAGACTTGAATACAGATTTTTAAAGTTACTCGTCAAGTTTATTTACCTCGCCCTCCACCAGTGTCCGTGATGCGGCGGCTTCTGAATTAGATCACGTGATAAGTTGGTTGTAAACATTCTGTTTACAAACATCGTGTTTTAGACAGCCATATCTCACTTAATACGACGAATTTGATCCCAATATTTGCAAGGGTCCTTTTTTAATATGTTTTAGGCTTATTTATATATTCAAAACAATTTAGAATACATCAAGCCATAATATGCATTCTACTAGTGAACATAGGGTATACAGCTTTAACGGCCGAATCCAGTTGGTATGTTGTTCTCTGTGTAGATGTAGGCAGGTCAGTCGGGTACAGTTCATCTCCAGGATATCTTCTGCGGAGTTCTCCGGTTGACTCTGTAGATATAACCGCGGTATGGTCGCCCCTCTTGTTGGTGATGAGTATTGAGCATTACATTTGCCATAGATGGACTTCAATGTTGATTTTCAGTTCTGGTACCTTATTTATTCAGTAATCTTAGCTTGGACTATTCAGATGCTGATTTTCTATTGGCTGTTGCTGATCAGCTTGGAGTATGTTCAGAATCCGATCAGTGATTGGCTAATTAATTTAGTCGATTTGATTGGTTCATTTTAGTAAATTGTTGTTAATAGTTTGATAACTGTCTCACGTGCTAAATCTGTAATTATGTTGTTTATCGTGAAATGTTCATGTATTTATAATTCCAAATTATACATAATAATAAATAATCAAAGGACTCAAAAGTCCTGAGAGTCGGCTTTGCTGATTTTAAGGATATAATCATTTTACCATTTTAGTGGCGGATTCAAGATTTCAGGAAAATGGGGGTGGGGGGGGAGGCAAAAAATAGGTCTTTGTTGCAACTACATCGTCATTATACCTATGTACAAAATGCTAATAAAATTTGCTCTCTTCATACTATCTTACGGCAAAGAGTTTGCAATTGCTTGTATCCGAAATGAACGTGCAATCGACAACTTCATGGCAACAAGTTTTACTGCATTGTTGTCACGAGTCGAAGCTGAGCCAAGGAACGACATTCCTTCAAGTGGGACATTAAATAACCATCTTATTCACGATTCTCAAAATTTACCTAAATATTTAAATTGCATTTTCATTATCAGAGGAAATGCGGGAAGATCGATCTTTCACTTTGTCATATGTGTGAAAAAGAACTAAAGTTCCAGAACATGTTGGGGGAAACTTAAATTGAAATATCTCGATAAAAACAAGCGATACAAGACCAAGACAAATGCTTTGTCCGGAGAATTACACAATCGAGTACATCCGACGGTGTCGGTGGTAAACACATCGTAAAGTAGTCACAACTACATATTATTACGCGAAATTTGAAAACATTATTGCAACTCCTTTTTCGAGTTATTGAAACTAGTTTATGTTTAGCTTAAATTAACTGAGCTAAAGGTACATTGTGCTGATCAAGAATTTTTAAGACAACATCAGTAATTTTTCGGCACTTTATTTTTCAGCGGCGTAGTAAGCTCTATATCGGTAGTGAAAGTTATAATCCCTGAAAAGAAAGTGATTGCAATGAGTGCGGCTTCACCGAAGCCGACTCAAAAATAAAGTACATTTATCAGAAAATTAATCATTTCTTCTGATTAATCACAAAATATCTGTCGTTTGTGAAATAATAATCCAATTTATTTTGTGTTGTGTCATTGTCATAAGAAAATTTACATGATGTCTTCAAAAATGCTCTTTTTTTCTTACTAGAGTATGTTCAGGTAAAATACACTAATTTGGTTACCCCTTGGAAGGACCCTTTCACATCCAATTATCATTAAATAATCAAAATATTTGCAACGTATCGGGCATAAACCCTCTGAGTCATATAGTAAATGATAAATCTTTAAATGCGTTTCACTCTTTTGACCAGAAGAGATAAAATTTCAGAACCTTTGACCCTCTAAGTTTGTACACAAGATCACCGTAGAAACTGGAATGGGAAATTCCATTGGATACATATTTTTGAAAAGTAGCATTTCCGAATTTCAATAAAAGTTCTGAATAAGAACTAAAAATTTTCCAAAGGGTTTTTTTTTTTGTAATTTTATGATTCCTGTAACCCTGAGTTAAAAGTTTCAAAGGTATTTGAAGTTCTGTTTATTTGTAAAGCAAACAAAAACAAGTGTTTCTTGAGTCTCTGCAAAACTGTCAGTATCTAAGAGTGCTAAATACTGCCATAGAGTCTTCCCTTGAACACACTTGATATTCATGTTGAAATTTTCATTCTTGAGAAGATTTTTAAGGACATTTTACAAACTTAATCAGAAACTGACAGCCCCTGGGGCAGGAACAAACAATTTTGCAGAACCTTCCCTTGAACATACTTGATACTAGGTCTTGCGGATGCTATATACCATATATGATGTCACCGAGGTCAAGGTTTCTTAAAAAGAAAATTTTAGAAAATTCCTTCTTGAGCTTATGTAAAAACAGCTGACCAAGGATTTGGGCCAAATACTGTCCCAGTCTTTCCAAGAACAAACTTGATACTGCATATCATAAGATACTTATTACAAAATAAGACCTTTAAAGATATGCTTATCTCCTATATATAAGCTTATGTAAAACCTGTCAGTCCATAAAGTGGGTCTAACATTGTCACAGAGCCTTCCCATGATCAAAGTTGTTACTACATATCATAAGAACGCTATATACCAAATATGAAGTCATTGTGGCTGGAGGATTTTAAAATGAGTAAGTATAGGAACAAACTGTTAGGGAGTGGCTAAATATTACCACAGAGCCTTCCTCTGTATAAACTTCATAATGTATATACATGTAATAAGGATGCTATATACTAAATATAAAGTTATTCAGGCGAGTGGTTCTTGAGAATATATTTAATGGTATTTCTTATATAAGCCTATGTAAAAACTGAAAGATCATACTTCATGTCATGAAAGAGGCTGTATACCAAACATGAAATCATTATGGCTTGTGGTTCTAAAGAGGAAGACTTTCCCAATTTTCCCAGTATGGCCCCCATTGTTCTCTACTCAAAGGCAATAATCACCACTGGTACAAAACAGCATCTCATTTCCCTGAGGATCATATATGCAACATTTCAGTCAAATCCATGCAGCAGATTTTAAGAAGTTAAAATGTAAAAATAATAATAAAAACACTTTGTCACAGAGTGTTCTTCTTCTTATTATTAAAATAACCAGTGCACTTCCCTCTGGAAGTCTAAGAGAGATTTCTGTCCTTTTTTTCAAATGTAAAAAGTTTACAGATGATGGATAATGCACCATCACAAAAGCTCAGTTGAACCTTCAGTTTGAAAATTATGCTCACGTTACTGTTCACTTCTGAAATACAAAAGAAAGGAAAGAAGACTTCTGACTCAGTCATTATGAGAAAAGTCGCCATGGACATGCATAATAAAAGAATAAGTATATGAAACGACATCACAAAATTTTCAAATGCAATGCAGTGTGGTAATAATTTAGGACAGTCACTTGTCACTCAATTAGAGAGATTAAGCCGCTGATGAGCCCACATTTGCATTCATTTATAAGAAATATAGGTCCAAATGGGTTTATATTGCTAATCTGAGCACCATTTACTCATTCACAAACAATATGCTACTTGATGAAACTTGCAGATACATATACACATATTCTCCTTGCTTATGGTCTTTTTTTTTCACAAATGACAAATGATTGTAAACTTTTCTCTCTACAGTGAATAAATTAAAACAATGTTACAAAATGTGGAAAAACAATTCTTTTTCGGTATCTTTTTTCATAAATTGAGTGCTTAAAACATTTTAAAAAACCTTGGTTTGCCGTAAAATGACCTAAAACAAATGGTCTTTAGCAAGGTTTAAACTGATACCTTCCAGCATTCCAGAACTAGCCTGTATCAAATTAGAAAAAACGTGATAAAAAATTAGGAAACAATATTTAACAAGACACTTTTAAATAAGCCTTCAAATACATATAGATTGGCAAAAATGCTTTATTGCCTCTAGCCAGAACAGACCTATTTCAAAACCAGAAAACCATTTAACGAACACCAAATATGCCCACCTTTTGTTATCCAATGTATCATGCAAACTAGAACTAAACATCTAAGCTAAATGCGGTAAAATAAGAATACCTTTGATACTGGTATAGTAGTTCAGTTTTCTTCTTCAATTGTTGATCTTCTTCGTACACCCATAATTTCCTATGTTGACATTCCCCTTTCCTTTCATAATTACACTAACTACGATTGTATTGAATTTTGTGGATATGTGAAAATTCCTGTTTAAAATGCACATCTTCATAATGTGATCTTTCTTTGTACCAAATCTTCATAAGGTGTTCTTTCTTTGTGCCAAATTTCATCAAAATCCCCAAAAGCCTTTAGGAGGAGTCGCATAGACAAGGTATTTTGCATAGAAAAATTAAAGTTCAAGAGTCATAACTCCTGTAAATGCTTATGGACAGTATTCCCCTTCAATATGCCCATCATTATATGGTGTTCTTTCTTTGTACTACGTTTCATTCTAAATTCCCAAAAGCCTTTAAGAGGAGTTGAATAGACTAGGTATTTTGCCACAGAAAAATCTAAGTCCAAAGGTAATAACTCCTGTAAATGTTCTTTCTTTGTATCATGTTTCATCTAAATCCCAAAAAGCCTTTAGGAGGAATTGCAAAGACAAGGTATTTTGCATAGAAAAATCTGAGTCCAAGGGTCATAACTCCTGTAAATGTTTATGGACAGCATTCCTCTTCAATATTCACATCTTTATATGGTGTTCTTTCTTTGTATCACATTTCATCAAAATCCAAAAAAAGCTTTTAGGAGGAGTGTAGACAAGGTATTTTGCATAGAAAAATCTATGAAATTCTAAGTCCAAGGGCCATAACTCTTGTATATTTTTGACAGCATTCCCCTTCCAATCTGGACATATTCATAGGGTGTTCTTTCTTTGTGCCAAGTTTCATCAAAATCCTGTCAAAGGTTTAGGAGGAGTTGCAAAGACAAGATTCTTTAAGACACTTTAAGTCCAAGGGCAATAACTCCTGTAAATGTTTCTGAACAGCATTCCCCTTCCAATATGCACATCTACATATAGTGTTCTTTCTTTGTACCTAGTTTAATCAAAATCCCCATAAGGATTTAGAAGTAGTTGAGAAGACAAGATGGTGCAGACAGACAGATGGACAGACAATCTGACAACAGCCATACAGCATTATACACCCCTAATTTTATGCCGGCATATAATTATATCAAAGTCCAGAAATTTTTCACGACGCTTTCAAATAACTTCGAAACAGATATTTTCAATTAAACTTTGTAATTACTGTACAAACAAATCAATTATTTCTCAAAACCATGGCTTCTTTTCGAGTTTCCATGTGTGAAATACAATACAGATTTATTGGAGGGGCCTGAAAATGACTTCGAATTTTCTGGGATTCTCAAGTTTCCCTAGTTCTAGTCAGAGTAGGCGTATAACACTGAAATGAATACTGGGTAAAAATGTTGTCTGGACTGAATGATAACCTCAAGTTTCCAAGAGTTTCTGAGTCATAGATGTTCAAGTGATCGTAGTCTGACTGTATATATTTTTTATTTTCTATTTCTCTTCTGCATATTTTACTTTATAAAGCAAACTAATTTGAAAAAGATACCCTAAGCTTAGTTAGCCTAGATAGCCAATTGTATAAAAACATTGATAAAATTCAATTATTCTAACATTTATTTTTCATTTCATAAAACAACCATCTTGATAAGATAAACTAACTGGAAAAATAGTTTACTTAGATATTGCAAAACACCAAATAAAACTGAAATTGTAGCCTGTTTCTTGTTAATATTCTAACTCCAACTTTTTGACAAATTGAAAAGTTATTCAGAAACACTCATTATCACTAATTTTCTGCCTCTTGGCATTGATCAAGTGATCCCTTGATGTCAAGATGCCAAAAATTTGTGATATTAAGTGTTTCTGTTTTCACTATAACCAGTGTGCTTCTCTTTGGAAGTCTAAGCATGCTTTCTATAAAACTCGTTTAATGCCATACCAAGTATATGATGGCAGCCAGTGTTCAGTGATGGAGGAGACTACTATACCCAGAGAGAACACAAGACCTTACAAAGCAGGTACCCCACAAGGCCTTCCACAGCAGGTACCCTACATGACATTACATAGAAGATATGCTACAAGACCTTCCATAGCAAGTACACTACAAGACTATTCACAGCAGGTACCCAACAAGACAGCAGGTACCCTACAAAACCATAGCAGATACCCTACAAGACCTTACACAGCAGGTACTGTACAAGACCTTCCATAGCAGGTACCCCACAAGACCTTTCAAAGCAGATACCCACAGGATTTTCTACAGCAGGTACCCTACAAGACAGTGGTACTGCACAACACCTTCCAAAAAGGTACCCCACTAGACCTTTCATAGCAAGTACCCTACAAAACTTCCCACAGCAGGTACCCTCAAGACAGCAGGTACCCCTCAAGACCTTCCATAGCAAATACCCCACAGGATCTTTCATGGCAGGTACACTACAAGACCTTCCATAGCACTCCACAGGATCTTCCACAGTAGGTACCCTACAAGACAACAGGTACTGCACAAGACCTTCCATAGCAAGTACCCCACAGGACCTTTCACAGCAGATACCCCACAAAACCTTCTACAGCAGGTACTCCCAGAATCTTCTACAGCAGGTACCCTACAAGATCTCCCATTACAGGTACCTCATGTGATCGTTCACAGTAGGTACAAGATCTTCTATTGTATCAGTACAAAAGTACACAATGAAAAGTATCTTCAAGAATGACCTTAACTTTTAGCAAAGTACAAAGAAAATCATTTCCGAGTCTTCCTTATGCTGTAAATAACTTGTATAAGGGACTTCCTTAGCAAAATGCAATACAAAAACATATTTGTACATATCAGTATAAATGATATAAGGCATAAAAACATGAATATACTTTACATTTAAAACTCCACACTTCATTCTTAATGAGGAAAGTTATTCAAAAGTTAATCTTAAGTTAATATTCAGTTACATACATGATTTCCTCTATCTCAGATTCCATTTGAGGTTGATGTAACACATCACTAAATCATGTGACAGTGTCACATCTCTTGACAGGTCTGTAGTATAATTCCATAAACATAAACTTCGATTCATTCAAAACCTTTTGAGATAGGATAACATCATATGAAATCCAGTGGCCAATCCGAGTCCTACTGATGCACCAATCATCACTTTTTTGCCACCACCTGCCTTGAATATGCCTTCTGATCTGAATAAAGCTCCTGTGATAGTTCCTGATGAAGCAGATGTTACAATGTCATATGACCCTGGTTCCTCACCACGTAAACCACCTATTAACAATGCTAAACCACTGTATATCACCGCTGAAATGAAAAGGAGATTTTACTAAAACACTGTGAAAAATAATCTTTTATAACGTAGTCATTAATAATGTAACTGGCAATATCAAGCTTTGTATATACTTGTATATTCAAATCCTTCATTGACAAGGAACAGGACAAAAACTAGGATAGTCCTAATGGGACAAACAGCATAAACAATTAAGATCATAGGCTCAAAACTGACTTAAATTAGAATCAAAAGAAGCAAAGTCTGTTAAATGAAAAATGTAAATCAGATACAATATTATGCTGCAGTATCCATCCTAAGATGAGCTATTCATCCAATATCACATGTTTACCACACGGAACTGCCACTAATACAGTCAAACCTTGTTATTTCGAAGTCGGAGGGACCGTGGAAAATACTTCGAGATATCCGTAGTTCGAGATATCCAAATTTTGAGTTTAGGATTACAAATCTTGCAGTTGTTAATGTACACCGATTCATTTGACATTCATGATTATTATAGTAGATGTATGAGATATACATGTATTTATCAATAAATACGCATGAAGATGTGAATATTGTATTGTTCCTAAATAATTAATGTAAATCTCATCATACCTTTTATATTTTATGAATGTATAGAGAATATACTCCAAAACTGAAAACGTCATGTTTCCTTTTCAGTAACATCGTAATTTAAATCCAATACTGGATATAACTGTCTTATACTATACCTAAAACTGAGGACGGGCTAACACGTAAGACAAGATAAAAACACACATCATAATTTTATTTAATTACTATTACTTTGCATAAAAATACATAGACATACACACGGATTGGAAATAGTAATAATTAATGAACAGTGTAAAGAAATTTCTTAAAACGCAGGTATGAAAAAGCATCAATTACAGTTAATGTTAATTATCTAATTTTGTGTCGAGTTTAATAAGCTATCATCATTTATTAATATTTGGTATAAATAACAGGGTACGCACGGACGAGATCGATTATGTAATTACTGCGGCTTTGTACACTGACATGGTCAATTGATCACACCACGCGAGCGACCTGTCATTTAGGGTAAACGCCGCGTCAATAAGAAGCCAACTTCGAGATAAACCGGGTAAATAAGAATTTCGGGACTTGAAAATGTATTCGAGATAAGCATGGTATTCGACATATCAGTGTTCGACACATCCGGGGTGAATTTAATCATAATAAGAAGGATTTTTTTCGGGACCGACGTTCGACTTCAAGATATCCCGGGTATTCGAGATATCAGTATTCGAGATATCGAAGTTTGACTGAGTGTTATATAATAAATATTAGTTTTCTAATCTATTCATCTCTTCTGAAGAATAGCATTTTCAAAGGAGGGTACCCTATTGGGCATACTTTTGTCTATGGCTGCATCATTGACAAATCTGAATAAAGAAAACACAAACTCTGTAAAGGTCCATTAAACTACATATATACCAAGTTTGAATAATATCTGTCAAGTGGTTTAGAAGTAGATGTTGAAAATGTGAAAAGTTTACAACAACGGATGGACAGGTGCTCATTCAAATGAGCTAAAAATCATCATCTTGTTCAATGTTAACATCCAATGGTTGTTAATACAATTCTGTATCAAGTTTTCTGACTTCTTAAATACTTTGATAAAAATGTAACTAATACTTATTATACAGACAAACGACAACTCATATGATGCAATGCACAATATACAACAACATGGGTTTATTTCTTCAAATGACTGAACCACACTGTGTGATACCCACAGCTTTGAAAACCTGTGGGTATCACACGATGGCTGTGCCACAGCCTCTCTTGATCCTAATGAGATATTTCGTGTCTTAAATTTAAAAGTCAGGAAAACTTACTTTAATCATTTTTTCAATAGACCACAATGGAGACAAAAACTGATACATATATATCAAAACAACAAACTTGAATATATTGATTATTAATGTTATCTAGGATTAAAACTATGGGCCAATACTCATCTTATTATCAAAACTGATTAAATAATGAAGGTGATGACAAGGAAAAAGAAACCAGACATACTTAAAGAAAGAAGGATGGGTGCATTGGTGTTCTGTTTTTCAGATGAGACAGTACAAACTGAGGTCCTGTGTCATGGTACGCATAGCAAGTAAAAGATCCCTCACTGCATAGGGAAGGTCAGTTGCAAAGGTACAAATTTCTATACAATGCATCAGACAGATGCTGTCACCACATAAGTGAAATAATTGTGGAGTGATGTAAAACATTAATCTATCAATCAATTATAACTTGTATAAGTAAAATCACTGTATGGACAAAATCTCATGTACACAAAACAAATTTTGCATTTAGCATGCAAGAAATGGTTTATAACAAAATTAGAAAAAGGTAAAAAAAAAACCAAGAAACTTTGAAATGAAACATTCAAATAACCCTTCGAAAAAGTGTTTTTTATTTTTGTTTTTAGGGGTTTGTCAAAGGAAGGTACCCTCTAGGGTTTATGTTGCCAACCCTTGATGGATCTGGTCGGGAAAAAAAATCCCAATTCATGTAGGGGACCTTTAGTACTGCATCCCTCCCAAGTTTAATTATAATCCCTCCAACAATTCTAAAGAAGTCGAAGTAGAAAGTATGAAAAGTACATGGATGACGGATGGTGGACAGCATGCTATGACAATAGCTCACTTGAACCTTTGGCTTAGGGGAGGTAAAAAACCCCAAATTCACATACCTACAACTCCAAAAGGTTGGCCATAACCACTTGCTTTCCTTGTAATATTGTTCAACAAACTGAAATGTAAAAGAATGCCATCATCTACATGCATTTTTCCACTTCAATTTAAATGTTGTTTACCAGTAAATGTCTACACTCCGAACACTTTGTTATCTTATGACGTTATGACACAGTTTACTGGATTCAAACTTAATCATTTCTTGACAAAACTAAGATGATTATTTTATATGGACATCATCTTATCCAGTAATAACAATGACTTAATGTACATGATTTTTAAAAATAGTACAGTATTATTTATGTATAAAACTTTGTATATATAAATGAGCTAATAATATAATTCAATGATACTGAACTTTGTTGCTGGACACTGTCATTTTCTAAATTGAATAGCAGGTCCATGTAAAAAGCTTTCTTTTGTAAAGGACAGACCAAAAAACTCCAATTACAGAGACATGAAAAGGTGTGTCAGTATTAACATACTGAAATGTGGACTGTTTCAAAGTTACTTTACTTTTTACATTGAGATTAATGGGAAAATCTAAACTATATGAAAATAGTTCTGCATTTTCAATTTTGACAATGACTAGTCTGATTACAAAACTAAAACTGTCCTAATGGGGCAAATATCCTCCACAGCAATGTGAGTAAGAACAAATTTGTTAATGAGTTAATAGTGACCTTTGGTGAAGGTCATGACAAACCCTTGTGTCAAACCCAAGATGTGATGTTTCACAATGATGGATGATGGAATTCAGTTATGGTTCAGACACCATATTCAGTTGTCCATGATCTTTGACCTTGACTTCTGACTTCAATGTCAACAGGGCACATCCTTGATTCAATGTGCTTATTTGTATGAAGTTTAACTTTTGTAAGAGTAAAGGGAATTCAGATATGGTTTGGACTCCATACATGTATTCACTTATCCATGCCCTGTGACCTTGACCATTGACGTTAGGGTCTCCAATTCAAAAGGGAACATCCTTGGCTGATGTGGAGTCTATGTATGAAGTTTCCCAGCCATAAATACAAAGGGTTTTCACTTGTAGTTCGGAAACCATATCTATTTATTTATATTCAGTGTACTGGTCTTTTGACTTAAAATTGTTAGGGCACATCCTCGACATGAGGGAAGCTTCTGTATGAAGTTCCCTCACCATAAGTGGTCCAGAAACCATATTCAATTATGCAAGCTTTGTGACCTCAACTACTGACCTTTTAACCTCCAAATAATCTGATAGGAAAATAATAAACAACAGATGTAAATGGATTTAAGTTATGGTCTGAAAACCATATTCAAACACAGGGACAGCAAACAGGCATACAGACAGACAGATGAACTGACAGACAGGATGATTCCTATATACACTCCCCCACACTTTGTTTGGGAGGGTATAATTATGTAACTTCATATTGTTATAAAATAAGGAATATTACAAGAAAATAATACATACAAAATCAATCTGTGGTCACTGTAGTGCGACATCAAGCTCAAGGTCACCAAATTTCACATTAGTCAAGAAGAACTCATCAATGTCTACAAACTTACCAAGTTTTACTTGGGTATCATCAATGCAATATGCAAGATATCATGCTAAACACAAAATCATTCTGTGTTCACTGAAGCTTGACGTCAAAATCAAGGTAACCAGTCCATGTATCTCTTATAACAATTTAAAATTCTTAAATGGGTTTGAAATTTCAGATATTTGACATTTTAACCAAAAACCTAAAATTGCAAAATAGTTTGAAAGTTTAGATATTTGATATTTTAACCAAAGTCCTAAAATATCAAATATCTATAATCATTTTCAGCTTTTAAAATTTTAGATTTCTGACTAAACACTTTAAATATCAAATATCCAAAACCATTTTGAAAGTTTATAATTTTAAATTTTTGGTCAAAAGTTCAAAATATCAAAAATCAAATTTCCTCTAAGAATTTTGGATTTTTGGAATTTTCAAAATTTCAAAAACTGTAACATGGATTTAAAGCGTCTGAGTGATCAGACTCAATTTTCATGAAGTTGGCATAACCCATCCATTGTCCACAGAAGAATATTACACTCAAATGATTTTCAATTATTAAAAACAAGCATTCTGAAAGTATTGCTTAGGCAATACTAAGTCCCCTACCGGCAAATGGAAAACTAAGACCCCCAAAACACACACACACACCTACACACACACACACACTCACACAACATATTGTCTTTCAGGCTGCCATAAGCCGGTGTGGCCTAGTGGATAAGGTGCTCGGCTCGTGATCGAGAGGTCGCGGGTTCGACTCCCGCCCGGGGCACACCGGTGTTCTGTCTTTCGGATGAGACAGTAAAAACCGAGGTCCCGTGTCACGGTAGGCGTGGCACGTAAAAGATCCCTCACTGCTTCGGGTGGGTCCGTTGCAAAGGTCTAAATTTGTATGCAATGCATCAGGCAGATACCTTCACCATTTACGTGAAATAATCGTTGAGTGACGTAAAACAATAATCAAACAAACAAAAACTTTCAGGTTGCCAGCAAGTTAAGTATTTGATCACAACCTTTGATGATGATGAAAACTAGAACTGTCTCGAACTTGATCTGTAACTCATGATGGTATACTAACACACCAAAAATTGGATGAATATCTACAAGCGTTTAGAAAAAAGTCCAGAAAACTGCTATTTTAACGAAATTTTCTAATTCCAAGAGCCGTAATTCCGTCAAAAATCAGTGGACTGAAACGGAACTCGAACTTGATCTGTAACTCATAGTGGTAGACTCACACACCAAAAATTGGATGAATATCTACAAGCGTTTAGAAAAAAAGTCCGCAAAACTGCTATTTTAAAGAAATTTTCTTATTCCAAGGGCCGTAATTCCATCAAAAATCAGTGGACCGAAACGAAACTCGAACTTGATCTGTAACTCATGGTGGTAGACTCACACACCAAAAATTGGATGAATATCTACAAGCGTTTAGAAAAAAAGTCCGGAAAACGTGAGTGTGACTGACAGACAGATGGACGGAGTGCAAACCTATAGTCCCCTTTCGGCGATGCTGGTAGGGGACTAATAAGCAAAATCAAATACCAGGTACATGATTCGTCAGACCTTATCACAGTGAAAATATGCTATTTGGAAGAGTATACCATTACTACTACTAGTGGTACTTCTACAGCATTGGTAAATGTGTCATAATGATATTCAGCTATTAACTATAACATACTGTGTTCTCTTTAGGGCTGCAGAGTCTCCTTTTGACAAGGTCTTATAACCAAGAAGTAAACCTGTGATCGACCCCACAGTGCAGCCTGAAAAATAAAGAGTTTCAATAATACATGTACTTAGTCCTTTAAGAGACCAAGGTCTGAAACTGAAAGGACTGACAGTCTTGAGGATCAGTGTTGGAAACTGAAAGAACTGACAGTCCTGAGGGTCAGTGTTGTTTTTGATCTCATATTACAAATCCTCTGACTTTTATACAAATGTCACTTTACCAGGATTTTAGAACTGAAGATTGCTTATCTATAGAAGCACTACAAGTTAAAACTTATAATGTGTGCATTTTTGATCACTGAGACTATATATAAGCCAAAACTAATTGAAAACTATCTTTAAGATATCCTGTAAGTTCAGAGCTTGTGTATATTATAAATAGCACTCATTACAGATAGATGAATAACTGTGTACACATACAAATGGTTACTGATCAGTAATTGTGTGTTTATGCAATTCATTAACTTTGTAAACTAAAAAGTTTCTTTTTCTCATCTGACGAAATCTAATCTGAACCAACTAAGTTACTGTGAGTTATATCTATAATGAACAGAACTGTAGGTTGTTTTTATTTACACATGCACTTTCTCGATGTGAGAGAAGACTGGAGTAATAGTATATGCTCTAACTAGGTCATGCACTACTATTTATAGAAAATGCTTCAAATTCAAACGAAACCCAAAACACTGAACCAATTCACGGGAAAGAGAAACAACAGAATTACCTTTCGCAGTTTCTCTGTGATTTCATGACACGATCAAAGTTTGAATTCAATTTTTCAAAAATGCAAGACGACAAACTGTACGTATACATGTAAATACCACTGCAGACAACACAGTCAAAGGCCGCTTCATCTTTTACATACATCTTGAATTTCGTTGTAACTGGCTAATTCATTATGATGAAAAAAGAACCAACTCACAAGAAGGTGAATCAACAGAATTACCTTTCACAGTTTCTCTCTAGCTTTGTTTTCATAGCACAGTCAAATTTTGAAAATTGCACTTGTACTGCAATACATGTACATGTACTACTGCAGGCAACACAGGCTTCTTCAATTCCATATATTACATCTTGAATTTCTTTGTAATTGACTTTGTAACCTTAGTATTTTGTAATCACTTAAATTTGAGTTTTTATAAAAAGTAAGAATTTTGCAGCCTTATTATACATTAAGATCTGCTTTATATAGATGGGCTATTTTCTTTACATATAAGGGTTGGAAGAATTGAAAAGCTAGACCATGGTGTTTCGTAATTATGTACGTGAATCAAGCAAGAAATTTGATTTATCAAAGTAAATTCATTTATCAAAAATGTTTAAAAAAGGATTTGGTAATGTAAATACAAGGAATGAGTGTCTTATTTTTTGTGTACATGGAACATAATTTTGGTTTGTCAAGTGCAAATTTTTCAAGAACTGCTTTGCGGTTCATGAAATTTGCACGTGATGAACCAGAATCATATTCCATGAACACAAAAAATAAGACATTCATTCCTGAACCCAAACAAAGTAGGAATACAGAGGAAAGGGTTTTTTTGGAAATGTAAATAAAAAATTAAACAGATCAGCTATAAAAAATCCCTCACTCATTCACTTAATCATATAACAGGACATAAACAATAGCATAGGTATATATGAGAGAGAAAAAAACTCTGTGACAATATATACGACAAAAATCAGCAATACAAATTTTTATTATAGCTAGGGTCAGCGTGACCTTAAAATTGGTGATTTATTGGTATCCTTGTCCATGTATCATGATCAAAGTAATGTTCAAGTATCAAGGCTAACAATAGTGTTATGAAGAGATCCATGTTTCTGCACAGGTTTTATGGACAAAAACAAACAATTTTAGTCATGGGCTTTACTGTGATCTTGACCTGTGGGTCATGGATAGCACATGCATGAAGCAGATTCATGTTAATGTCTAAGTTTTATGGAACAGGCATACTATTCACAAAGACACTTTTATTTAAAACTTCTGCTTTAGCAGTGTTTATTGAGAGGAGCAGCTGGGATACACATGCCCACGACCAATTTCTGTGCCTACACTTAGGTCTAAGACTATGCTTATGACACATTTAGTGAACAGGTCTTCAGTTTACACCTAAGACTATTCTTAAGTCTAAGGGTATCTTTGTAAACATTATGCCACACAATATAATTTTGGTCATAATCTTAAAGTGACTTTGCCTTTGAATATATGACCTTTGATCACAGGCATGACAAATCCATTTGTATCTTCAACTTCTACGTTAAGTTTGAAATCAGTTCATTTTACAACTAAGTTTTTACACACTGGACAACAATTTTGTATGCTCGAGGTCATAACACCCAATTATGTTACATTTGTGGGAAGTACATTTTTGTATTAACTCAATCAGAAGAAGCATAAAAATTCTGTGGACAAGGTCTAATGGTCAGAATGACAAACAGATTGATTTTGATATACCCCCACATCTTTTGTAGGGGTATGAAAATATCTATATGGATAAAACAATGGTAACTCCATGATATTTGAATACAGTGTATAAATACTGCTCGCTACAATAGGGCAAAATGGTCCTGGTATAGTATCAAACAGGAATCAAACTTGTAAGCTCTCTACTAGTTTTGCTATGATGTCTTCAAATTTTCTAAATTGGATTTCTTGTACCCAGTTGATACTAGCTACTTGAAAAGAGAATAATGCTTTTCCATTGACTGTGATACAGGTCTTGTTTTACTGTATTTGCACATGGTAACTAAATATCTCTAATAATTTCTAAAGCACTATCTAAATTAAGCATATGATTATACATGTATAAAGATAAGATTCAAACCCAGATATACAAAATACTTCAGAAAGATTATTTTTCTTACCTACGAATACTGAACTGCCGATGAATGTAAATGCTTGTTCAAATCGTCCTCTGTGTCTGTTTGTGGGTCCATTTGGAAAAATATATTGAGAATCAGGACCCTAAAACATAAACAAAAAAAGTGTGGGTTTTTTTTTCTGTTTACTGCACAGTGAAAAAACTTGCTGGTATACTGTTTAAGTCTTTTGTATTCTGACAGTTTCAGTGTTACAAGTAATAAACATTTTTTTAACAATCTGATTTATTTCAGAAACCTATGAATATATGTATACACTATACTTACACCTTGTATGATAGATGGGTCTATTCCAAGATAGGGGGACATTACATGTCCTGCTGGCCCTGCAGTAACTGTAAGATAAAAGTTTACAGAATTACTTTAAATAGAACAAGTAATCTTTATCAATGGTAGAATATAAATTAGAAGGGTTTTTTACCAAGATAGGGAGACATACAAAAATGTCATTTCCTGTTGGCCCTGAAGGAACTCAGATATGTATTAACTGTAATATGCAGTTTACAGACTTAACTTATCAAATAGAATGAGGAACCTTAAATAAGGTAGAATACAAGAGCCTATTCAAAGATAGGGAGACATTAAATGTCCTGCTTGCCCTGAAATACTGCTATATGTGATATAAACTACAGATTACAGATAGAACAAAGAACTGTCAATAACAGTATATATCATCTTTTCAAGAACTAATGATATATCTGAAATGTTCATTTATGTATCTGATTCTCTGATGGCTATCATTTTGTATGGATTATACATTTGTATAAATTGTTCAGGAATGAATTACATATTTTTTTTGTTGTTGTAATTGTGTCCAACATTCAGTATGAACAACACTATGTTATTAATTAGCCAGAGTTTTGTCCCTTCTAAAGTTATTTTCCCAACACACATTGTTTCTTTTTTTTCTTTAGTTCTTTCAAGAAATAAGCATTGATTTCATCGCCATTTGCAAAACCACTATGAAAATGAGAGAAAATTTCCCGTTTTACACTTAAGTGCTATGGTAGCCATATTGAATTGCCTAATAACATATTTTTCAATAATTTTCTCAAATATCTTGAGTAGATCATTCCACTTGAGTTTCATTAGAACTGCTATGAAAATGAGGAAGAGTAATTTTTCACATACAGCAGTCAGGTATCTCAAGCAAATCACTTCTGTAAAAATCTTATCCTAACTACTTTAAAAATGACAGAGAAAATCTGGTTAACACTAACAGATTTTATAATTTTCTCAGTGCTCCAAGTGTTCCTTTTTCATAAATAGACATTTGGCTAGTACTTAATTATTTTACTTGCTACGTCTCCGGCTGTGAACCAAAGGTCCCAAAATAATATTTAAGAAAAGAACATTTCATGCTAAGGTACATAACCTATACTTGGCCTAGACTGAAAAGCAAGAACAAGATTTTGGGGTGTTTATAAAATCTGCAGGCGGATACAGATTCTCTGCCTCTGTGTTTTATCATTCTAATTTCTTTATTTTTTCATTATTTATTTGATTAAGACGAGCTAACTCATTTACACTACTCCTTGCATTGTTCATGTGTCTCCCTGCCTGTCAATGTCATTGTGAAGTATAGAATAATCATTTCAAGAAAGACTGTTGCAACCAGTTTTGGTATTATCTGACCAAGTCTCAATTACAGACCTCGAATCACATCGTATAATAATATTTTCTGCTAAAATATGTTTTTCCTAGACCCAAACTTACTGTACCATTCCCATTCTTTCCTTGCTGTCTTTTGCATTGACAGTGAAAACCTCTCCAATCTTTATAATTCAGACATGGTATTTTTTTTAAACAAAATGAACAGGACTTCGTTTAAACAAATAGATATAAGGATGTTTGTCGTGGAGACCTTACAGGAGTAGATGGAATTGTTGGATCCACCAACAAGTTGCAATGTCCGATTACAAAAGAACTCACTAGATTTAATTTTTTTTGATTCACCGAATATGAGTTATAAGTATAGTTCACAACATTATTTAAACAGCGAGCAATAAATGAGACCAGATCGCACATTTGAAAGAATACAATGTTTTTATTAAATGTAAAATTATTAAAGTTTAAAAAAATAACCGTGGTCATGGTTAACGTTTTTTTGACGTTATTTTTTAAAATATATCTGATTATTTGAATGCTACAAAAGACTAGGAATGTCAAATTCAAAGCTGAGAAAAGTTATTACGAGATAAAAAGTCATTATGAACTCGTTTGAACTTCTTTTGACAGAGTTATGGTTCTTGATTAGTAATTACGACTTTTTAATTTTTTCCTTACTGTAAATTTGACCCTCCAGGTTTTCGTAGAATTCCAACTTTGTAATTTCATTTTCAGGCTAATCAAAGACGAAATACATGTACATCACTCATACTCCATAGTCTGGCCAAAAGAATTAGGACTATGTGCGAATTATTTCCCTCATCTTTTGCTTCACTTCAGAAGCAGTTTCCGAGTCAGTAATTGTGTTTATAATACCAATGTGTGTTGAAATCTGTGATATCTTCTGTAGAACTATAATTAATTCATTATGGCTCATTCTGCATATATGTTTGGTCCTGAGTTCAAGGGCTATATCAAGGGCTTTGAGACTAATAATCAGATTATTGTACAAAATCCGCTGCCTCTTGTCTCCCAAGAACCACCATCAATGTTAACTTGAAAAACGATAACTAGCTACACATCACAGTGTTCAAACCCCATTTGAGGATCCTGTAGGGTGGGGAACATTTCTGAAACATCATATCCAAAGCAAAAAGGGGAACACCTCCAACATTCCCACCCTACCAGACCTGCAAGCGAGATTTGAACATGGTGATGTGTGACTAGCGATCATTTTTAATATTTGTTTACACAGAGTCCCATTAATTTTGTTTAAAAATAATATGTGTCTGAATTATAAGGAATAGACTGAGTTTAGCTGTTGATGCAAAAGACATGGGAAGGAGGAGGGAATGGTAGAGTAGAGTTCAGGGTTTTGGTCTAGAAGAAACATATATTGTCAGAAAATATTATGTGATATGACCTGAGGACTTGGTCAAATTACAACGGCCCTATCTGTATTTCTGAATTTTGCTGTTATATCGAATTTGCCGATTTAATGAATTGCCGCTATTTCGAATTTGTTAAGCCAGTTTTGAAAAACAACTGTCATCATCCATGCTTCCTTATTTGAATCATAGTCAACATATAAGGTGGGATTGATTCCAGATAGAGTCTCTTTCATTTCAACTTTGATGAGGGTTATGTTTCTCATATCGGCACTAGTTGGTTCTCTGTGAGCGATGTAATGTAAAATGTTGTGGCGATTTTTTAAATTTATACTCAGCAACTTCACATTTCTCTGCTACATTTAGTTGGGTGCGTCTCTTTTTCTGATGTGGTTCTGCCATGCTTTACTAGCTATACACTTGTAACACTCGATTTAAAATGATATATAAATCAAAATATTTCTATTAACTAAACCATAATTTGAATACCACTATAGTTAACGAACTCCATTTTGTTTTGTTTATTTTATATTCCAATTACTGCATAATTAGTGATTTATTATCATCAATTAATGTTTTTAAATGAATCCATAGGTACGTATACCATTGTAAACATAGCAAATACATGTAACAGGTTAAACTGCGTAAGGTCACTTTCGCGCTATCAACCGTGAATCCCTCAGATAGAACATAATAATGGAACTGCATAATATAATTATGAAACTAAAGAATTTTGTCACTGCAGAACATAATTATACGACCACATCATATAATAATGAAATCACAGAATATGAATAAAACTGCAACTTACAATTATAGGACCACAACATATAATTATAAAACAACATGATATCTATAAAAAAAAAGCCCATGTAAGACAGCTATGGCATTCCATAAAGTAAGGCTTGGTTGATATTGATGCTTTGACGCAATGCTGGTGTGGTCATGCCTTGTCTCGCTTAAATGCTCGATACATTACCAGATGAAACTGTAACTGATCCCGTAAATCAGTTATTTGCAGGATAAAATACAAATTTGGAATTCACATAATCTACGCTGAATTTTCATTGCAAGTTTACAGTTACAATTTTTAGTGAAATACATTTTCATTATAAGTTGCACTTACAGGTTCAACTACATTTATAGGTTCATTTACGATTGTTAATTAAATGGGTTACTGGTCTGGAAAATCCATTTCTGGAAATTGTAATGTTCCGTTAATTTACTCACCATTGGTGACCTGCAGAAATGCGAGTAATTTGCTTACAACTTGGAGCCCTGTTTTTCATACATTTCTCAAGTACATGCATTTTGGGTAGATTAGTATGGTAATTCCAAAATTAAAATATTGAGCGTTATACTTAAAAAAAAAAGTTAGGTGAACAGTGTCAATTAAACACTTTATTGCAAATACCATAAAATAAAACACTTGACTGATATCTTTAATTGATGCAATTCGTCCATGTGGATTAATAAGCTGATAAAATAACAAAAGTGTTTTAGGGATAGAAATAGGGCCTTGTGCCTACATACAATGAAGAAAAGCCTACCGATACAAGCAGGAAATATATTCATTATTGTTCCTTTTCCTGACAGTAAAACATCTACGAATTTTACGGAAATCTTTAATCAATATCATGATGTCGATAATAGGAAACAGTGCAATTTTGCAGTAAATGGAGTCTTTTGTAAATGATTTTGTAAATGGCAAACAGGGCATGGAGAAGTTGTTCATTTGTTTGACATAAATTTTTTCTTCGATTGTAAAGACATAACCACCCCTTTCAAATGGATGAACGAGTCATGAAACCAGGTTAAAACAAAACAAAAAACCATCAAAATGGTATGACTAGATTGCAAAGTATAACATTATAGCCTACCTGTAGAATCTTTTCCAGAAACGTGTTACTTTAAGTGTGAAGATGTTTCCAGAAGTCTGAAATTTGTTATCATTAAGGCATGCAAAAACTTAAGCTAAACACAAAATAAGACTATGTTCAATGAAGTCTGATTTTGCATTTAATTTGATCTCTTGCATACCATTGACAATGAGTTTCCAAATGACACAAAATTTGGTGACCTTGACAAAAATGCTATGCTTACATGTACTGTGTGGACTGTAGTGTAAAATCAAGGTCAAGGTCACAACAAAATTTTGTGTATATAATACACACTTTTTTTCGCCAATTAGACACCTCATATTCTGACTGCGTATTATACATAGGGTTAGAAATCTGGAACTTTTTTTGCCACGCTTTTAACCTTCAGTGGTGGATTTAGAGGGTTGCGTGTGTCTGTTAAAGTGTCTAAAGCCGTCAATCAAACCCGCGAGGTGTGAGATATATCTATTGTCTGTATACTGTCTGCTTCCCGTAGTAAATGCCCTAGGTGATAACAGGAGTAATGTCTACATTGTGCCATTCAATGAACACGATAGAATACTTGCGCTGTGTTATTTAGCAATGGTTTCTAATTAGCAGATTGTAGGGTGATATAATTACTTATCCTTAATTGGTTGAACGATAGTTACGCAACAGGTGAAACTACTTGACCGTAACGACATGAGCGTCGACAGTTTGAGTAACACTCACTTATTCATTCTTTATATATTTTGTCTTCACAAACATTTGCGATCTCCGCTTAAAGTTCACATAGTAAAGTAGACATGCACGTTCATTCTAACGATAGACAAAAAATGAAGCGATCGTTTGGGACGACGGTACTACTATTAGTTAAGACATTTAAAGTCTATGCAAGTTTGATTGTAAATAAAATGCAAAAAGAGAGAAAAGCGTTGATATCACGCGATGAATAAAGACTGGTTGTTCTGTGTCGCTTTTGATAATAATACATGCTATGCAATTACACTGTAAAAGGTATACCGTAAAGCAAATTCAGCTCGCAGTCTTGCTGTTTCAACACGAAATTGACATCTTGTTATGGATTTTTCCCCAACGTATTATACACGGAGTTAGATTTTTTTCATGATTTTCGAGGTCATTTTTACGGGTGCGTATTATACTTGGGTGCTTATTATATTCGAGAAAATACGTTAATTTTTCACATTTTGTTTGTTCATGATATGAAGACAGCCCATTAAAAGCATATTTCACAACCTGAAAGGGCAGGAAAAAGAAAATGTCATAACTGTGTTAATTCACACCATTGCAACCGACCCACCTGAAGCAGTGAGATATCTTTAACTGACACGTCTACCGTGACATGGGACCTCGGTTTTTACTGTCTCATCCGAAAGACAGAACACTGTGTGCCCAGGGTGGGAGTTGAACCCCGGACCTCTATGACTAACATAAAAAAGTTGTTTTATGCAATTTGGGTCATTATAAAGTGTGTTTTGGTAACGTTCTGGTGTTTACCCTGCCATTCCTGTGTTTATGGTGCCATTTTGATGTTTCAATTCACCGGCCAAAATGGAGAAAATTGAAATTAGAGCAGTTAGTAAAAATCTATGTAGAAAGAGTCTGTTAGTGCTAGTAGTAATTTTCAATTATGTACAATAATATGGGTGACATTCATTAACCCTACTGGTAGTGGACCAGTTACCGGCTAAGACCATTTACTGGATGCTACGTTATTTCCGCTTTTGAAAAGAATTTATGAGATTTTTTCACGTAATTGTCTGCAATACATACTGGTGCTGTAGCATTTTCTGGACTAAAGCAGTTTCCGGTCATTTTGTTATTTGAGATACTTACAACAACCATTTATGCCTATTGTTCACCATGTCACCAAAATTGTTCATATTCATAATCATATGGAAAAGTTAAGCTTGATTTTGAAGAAATAAATATAATTCCCACTTTACTTTCTGTTTATGTATTATGTTGTTGTTATTTCTCACACTGGGGAAGTGATGTCAGCCTACAGGAAAGCAAATCTAATTATTTGGCAAGTCTTTGTAACATTTATTAAAATTCCTGTGACTATTGATTTACTATTTACCCTTTATAAATGTATGTCTATTTAACAATGATGGTAACATCCCTTACTGAGCCCCAAAACTGCGTAAGCTGTCAAGGCCGGAAACTGCTACAGTATACAAAGAAAAGTAATATCAAAACTTCGTGTGGAAAAGGGGCTTATTTGGACCAGGGTTCATACAGCTTGTGAGAAATAAAATTCAAGCACTTTTCTAGCAACTTTTCAAGCACTTTTTGCGCAATGAGATGACCTTGAACATGGTCACCGGAAGCATGCGCATTGTGCCAATATAAACAAAGCATCTCAATCACCATGGCATTTGTGGTACATTTATTAAGCGATACAAACCGATTCCATTTGTAACATTACAGTGTACTATTTTACAGGAGTTCGACGTTTTAAATAAATTCAAGCACTGTTAAAAAAAAAAATCGAACACATTTTAATAGAAATTCAAGCACTTTTCAAGGACTTTTTTTCTTTTTTTTTTTGTAAATTCAATCACTTTTCAAGGACTATGTGAAAATTCACGCACTTTTCATGGTCTGTGCGAAACCTGTGGACAAAAAGACATCAATATACATTTATAATTATCTTAACCCTAGTCATGCTATATATAATACACGGAAATAGTGTTGTGAGATGAATATATTTCTATGTATTTTAAAAAATAGAAGCAT
The DNA here is from genome assembly GCA_035048485.1 of Pteria penguin. Taxonomy (NCBI): domain Eukaryota; kingdom Metazoa; phylum Mollusca; class Bivalvia; order Pterioida; family Pteriidae; genus Pteria; species Pteria penguin. The sequence continues at coordinate 26,015,218 of CM068580.1, forward strand.
GTTTTTGTCTGCTGTTTTATGAAGGTTGTTTGCATAATAATACAGACATATCATATACCAAAATGTTAAGGAATATTTAATGTTTATGAATATTGTAAAAGTTTTATGCACAGTAAAGGTAAATTGCAGGTAAATACAGGTAAAATGACAAAAAGCTAGATTTAGTAATAAATATATGAATTTATTTTAAAAAATACAATAAAAGAGATTGAAAGTATTGAAATATGAAATAATAATTCAATAAAAGTCACACACTAGTAGGCAAGTAGTTACTTTTCAGGTAAAACTCAGGTAACATTTAATTGTATATGAAGTATATCTCATGACAGATGCTGATTGGGGTATATTATGCTACTAAATGATGCCCAGTGTTGTTATGTAACTGAACTAGTTTGAATAACCCATTAAAATCGTGGTTTCCATGTCGTACCTGTTAGGTAGTATCGGCCAGGTGAAAAATAATTCGAAGTGCCAGAGTCGATATCTGGTGATCACCAAAAGAAAGAATGGAATCACATTTAGTTAACATGTTGTCCAGTACCAATAAGATTCATCTGCATCACTATGATTAATCCGTAAACACCTTCATTTCCCCCTTCATTTTTGTGAAAATTCAATTACAAAAAACGGAGGTATGGCATATGCTTTAAGTTGCCAGCCTGTTCCGTAGATACTGGTCTACACACTGATAAGTTTCATGTGCCATGGTAATTTTTGTCATTGATAAACAAACTGAGGAAATCCAAAGAAGATCAGCATCTTCAGTCATGTTTACAAACACCTGTAAAATCCCAGGTCAACATGAACATGTGGCCGGGCACCGTCACGTGCGCATCAATTAATTATTCATAAAATCTGCCCGATCGTATATTTTTTTTGCGTAATCACTGTCTTCAATTATATCTGTGACATTAAATGCACCAATTTCCAAGTCACTATCATCGTTCCAAAACCTTATTTGAAGTAAGAATCGAGTTGTGTTTATAAAACCGCCATCTTGAAATACAAATTTTTATCTCACCTTTTCCTAATCTCTTATTTGAGATTCTTGTATGTGGCCGTTTTAGAGGGTTTTTGGTCGATAACTTGTTTTTAATGCTACGAAATATTTAATGTTTTGGCAAAAATTAAGTTTGACTATTAACCCTCCACAGCATGTGTATTTGATTCCCGGAATGTTCCGGATTCAGCATGACTGGGGTTAATAGTCAAACTTAATTTTTGCCAAACATTAAATATTTCGTAACATTAAAAACAAGTTATCGAGCAAAAACCCTCTAAAACGTCCGGAAACTGCTACAGCACCAGTAGGATACATAATATTACATAGTAAAATTTCGTCAATTAACCTTTCGAATACCCCTAATAGTAATAACGTAGTAGCCGGTGACTGGTCTTAACCAAGGACTCGTTCTTGGCCAGTATGAGATTTATTGCGTAAGATTCAGACTAAACAGTTAACCGTCATGACTGTGAATTATGAAACACAAATCTATAATACGAAAACAACGAGTACATTGTTCAGTATACCTGGTACGTTAAGTGTCGGATCTTGAGCAGAGTAAGGACTATACATATTTGAAAGCAATCCTTTTCTTTTCGCACTCTCGTCCATACTACTAACTTTATTTATCTTCACGACCTTCCGAAACTCCAACGCACATGCAACATCCGGAAGTCGTCAAATTCTCTAGGTGAGCTATAAAATGTAGAAAATTGTATCCGGTATTTTCCTGATCTAGTATTCTTCGGAAACGATAGTTTGTTTTGAAACAAACCCGGCATAGACCAACTTTTAACTCTAAGCAGCATTCGAATCACACTTACATTATCAGGCTAGGCAGCTCAGCCTTGATTAACAAATGCTTTCCAAATCGAAGCGAAAGCCAGAGGAGGTTTAAAGCATACAGTATGTCACTGATCAATGTTCTTCGGTTGAATTAGTTCACCATCTGGTGTATCATCGTACTATCACAATGCGTGGTGCGAGTGAACCCAATATTTACAGGTGAGGTTAAAACATCTTGGCCCTCTACTACTATTTACAGGTGCAGTTAAAACATCTTGGCCCTCTACTACTATTTACAGGTGCAGTTAAAACGGGGAAAGCCCACTTACCCGAAGGCCCGATATTCCGAGGGCCCGCTTCTCCGAAGGTCTGATACTCCGAAGGCCCATTACTCCGAAGGCCCGGTACTCCGAAAAACCCAATTAACTTGTTGTCTGTGTGTTTTCAGATACATATCAGATGACCGTACCTCAGAAGCCCCGTGGGACAATATAGATAAAAAGTTTATTTAAGAACATCATATTTACCTTTTCAAGTACTCTGAGAAGGAAAACAATGACGCCTCCCAATAAATTTTATTGTTTTGCATGGGAAATGGTTCAAGAAAAATGTTGAAATTCCTCATCTTGTTTGAAAAATATATGTATCCATTTCATTTCATCGTTGTTACAGTTTTAAAACATACAAAATCGCGTTGAGAAATGACAGATTCGAATGTAATTTCAGTCATTTGAGGTCTTGTTTTGGAATAGGAATCATTGTTAACGATAAAATAGCAAGATGTTTCCAATACTTTTCAAAAAATTGTCATGGAGAGCTATGTTGTGACAGCCTGTTTTGCAATAAAATTATTACATTCTTAGTTAATATCGTTTTATGGTGATTCCCCCTTGAAAAGTTACTATTTGTAAGTTGATTTATTTTAAGGCCTTTATTCATGAAATCGAACACCTTCCATTTCTGTATTTGTAATATCATACATCATTTTGTTCCTGTCACTCTGCTCATACAGTCTTAAATGCTTCAATTGAGTCTTGTTTCTGAAGTTTACAATCATTTACATTCGATATATTTGTGCACAGTTGAGTTCGTGCCGAGGGAGCAACCATTTGATTTTTATGGGTGGGGGATGAGGGGAGGGGACAGGAAGATCTTTGTCAGCCGGAATATTTTTATTGCAATTTTCAGAGCTGGGAATTTTTTTTTTTCGCGGCCCATTGGGCCCGATTTTGCTATTCAAAATATTTTTTTGCCGATCCCGCCCCTTCGGTCCGGCATTTGTTTTGTTTTTGTTTTTGTTTTTTTTTTCTTTCATTTTTTTGCAGTCTCCCTGGCCACTCCCCCCACTCTTTCGTCAAAAGTTTGCTAGAAAACAAAATGTGAATACACCGATCCACTTTTCAGCATAGAAAGCGATGTTTCGCCGAATTTTGATTGTTATGCATATGACGTCATAATCAAATGTCCGACTTGTCCAACGTCATCACAGTCGTATTTTGCGCTAAAGTGCTTGACATTCGACGAAAGTGGATTAAACAAAACATGCATTTTATAAAGGAGAGAATACCAAGTAAATAAACCCACTTACCATCGTGAGAGGTTTCCGTATATCAAGGATATAAACTTGGGTTGGATAATAGGTGGATGGGAGCATAAGCATGAAACCCTAAAATGGGGTATGGTCCCCCTTCTTTGACCATCGAAGAATCAGATCAATTGAAGTGTTTATATATTCATGAAGATATAAAAATGTACCCCTTTAATACTCACGCTCCTGTATAAAAAGAGAAGAGAGAACATTAATGCTTTCCTCGCCTTCAAAGTTTTTACTTGCCATTTTTGCACAATCCTCTATTCTGTTATCATGAATAATCAACTAAACCAAGTTCTTTAGTTGCATACATGTGTATCATAATAGAAATCACGCTTTTTAATTTTTCTTCTCAGTCTGATAAATTGGAAATCGGGTAGTGTTTTGTTGAAATTCTAGGTAGAAATAATCCAAGACTTCTGACTGATGTTTAAACTCAGTGCTGATTAAAAGTCTAAACCCCCTTCCCATTCTTGCATTATTTATCAGTCCTTTCTCATGAAATTCATTAAAGTTTTCTTAAACTTGCATTTTGAAGTGCTTTATCTATACATGCAAGTCCGAAGATTTTAGAACTTTTCTAGGTTTCTACGTTTCCAGAAACGGTAAATATTATAAGTCTGTCATATAGTCTTGCCAAAATAAAATAGACTGTAGACTGGGGCAAGTGCAGGAAGGGGGACACGTCTGATGAAATGGTAGAACGTTTACCGTTTAGAACATTAAGTGCTCTAATTACAGAGCAAATCCTTGTTTTTGTCGAGAAATAAAAACAATTTTCGGAGAACCGGGCTTTCGGAGTATCGGACCTTCGGAGTATCGGGCCATCGGAGTAAAGGGCCTTCGGAGGAACGGGCCTTTGGAATATCGGACCTTCGGGGTAACGGAGTGTAACCGTTAAAACATCTTGGCCCTCTACTACGATGTCCTCTCCAGCTCCTCCTTGAAGGTGTCTAGGCCGGGAGCTGCAAGCCACGGTGGACTGTGGCAGGATGTTCCATATTCTGATGGCTCCAGGAAAGAACGAGTGTTGATAAGCCTGCGTAGGGCAGTAGGAAACGCTCTTTATGTCCCCGTACTATTGTTGCTGTGGGAATGAGATGTATTTTGGTATGTCCACCATGCAGTTGATTATGCGGTACATCATGACGGCTCTACTAGTTGTCCTACGCTCTTGGAGTGTGGGCCACTAGAGTTGACAAAGCATGGTGGTCACGCTGATTGTCCGATGGTAGTCTCCAGTGACAAACCTGGCTGCCCGTCTCTGCACCATTTCCAGTTGGTTGATGTTGCTGGTGGTGTAAGGATCCCATATCAAGCTGGCATACTCCATTTGAGGCCGGATGAGTGTTGTGTAGCACAGCGCCTTGTTGCTCTAGGACACTGGTAGATGTTACGCTGTAGAAAGCTTCTGGTGGCATTGACTTTCTTGGCTAGTGCGTTGATATGGGTTGTCCAGTTGAGGGATCTATGAATGTTAACGCCCAGGTACTTTGCCGTATCCATTTCCTCCAGAATGTGGCCATGGATGTTATAAGGCTCACGTAGTGGGCTCCTCCTGTTGGTAATGTGGAGTACCTGGCACTTCTGTTGATGACATTCCATTAGCCAGTCCTCCCACTTCTGGAGTGCTTCAAGGTCTTTCTGAAGCTTCCGTGTATCGTCGGCTGATGTTATGGTCCGATACAATACACAGTCGTCGGCAAACAGGCGTGCAGTAGATCCATGTTCAATGTAGTCGGATAGGTCGTTAATATACAGGAGGAACAATAGAGGGCTGAGTACACTCCCCTGGGGCACTCTGGATTCTACCGGTGACTTCCTGGATTTGTATCCTTCCAGTACGACCTACTGTTCCCTCCCACGTAGAAAGTTTGTAATCCACTGGTGAATGTTGTTCCTGACTCCATAGTGATGAATCTTATAGAGAAGCCTGGCATAAAGCACTTTGTCGAAGGCCTTAGAAAAATCCAGTAATATAACATCAGTCTGGCGTCTGTCATCTATGGTTTTGGCAAGGTCCTGGGTTGTCAATATGAGCTGTGTCTCACAGGTGTGCCTCTTTCTAAAGCCATGTTGTGCGTCTGTTAATATGTTGTGCTTCTCCAGGTGGTTCATGATGCTGCTGGTGATGATATGCTCATGCATATTGCACGAGATGGATGTCAAGGACACCGGCGTGTAGTTCTCTGCCTTGTTCTTTGCACTTTTCTTGTATATGGGAACTACATCCGCATTCCTCCACTCTGATGGTAACTCTCCCTGGTTCAGTGATGCTTGAAAGAAGATGGTGAAGATGGGTTTTAATTCCTCTGCCAGCTCCTTTAGCAGTCTGGTTGAAATGCCATCTGGTCCAGTTGCCTTGTGTATCTGAAGACTGTTCAATAACTTATTGATCCCCCTAGAAGTTACGGTGATGTCCGGCATTGATGGAAAGGTGTTGTCTCCCATTGGTCTGAAGTCGTCTGTTGGCTCCCCAGAGTTGAAGACTGATGTAAACTGGTCATCCAGGATGTTCGCTTTGCGTTCTGGGTCGGAGTATGTGATGTCATCTGTTGACTTTAAATAATGGTGCCATACCCGAGTTGTCTTTGCGTCTGCTGTTGATAAAGCTCCAGAAACGCTTAGGGTTAGTGGTGCTGTCGTGATATGTTTGTCACATAGATGTTGTATGCTCTCTTGCAGGCTGATCTAGTTGCCTTTTTAAATGACTGGTAACGCTTTACATCTCTGTGAAGTCCTGTTCGGCGTACCTTGATGAAGCTTCTCTTCTTTCGCCGTGAGAGAGTTTTCACATCTCAGTTGATCCATGGTTGGTTGAACCTGCTACCTGTCATTTTAGATGGTACGGATGACTCTAGTATAACCGCCGCAGTTTTTGTGTTGGTTGTGTTGTTGTAATTGTTTATCCACCTTAAAGACTTGGCGGTGGTTACTAGGGAATTTAGCTTACACATGTGTACATAGTTTCCATATTTATTACAATTTCAGTAATTTACAATATACATAAGTTGCTCTCCACTTCTTACTATCTAAACGGGGAATTCTTTATAAACTATAGTGATGCCCTTCTATGGCCTTGAGGTGAACACACGGTTCTTGACGGCTATATAGATATTCACTCTATTTCGTTACTAAATACCTTTAGATCTGACTTTCGTTGTATCCGTCTATCCAACTATCTATCTCTATATAAGTAATAAGAACTTTATAGTGAGTTGGGGTTACGCCCCTTTGTGACAACAACGATCTATTTATTGATTGATTGATTTTTGTTTAACGTCACACCACGAATATTTCACGTATATGGTGACGACATCTGCCTGATGCGGGGCATACAAATTTTGACTTTTGCAACGGACCCACTCGAAGCAGTGAGGGACCTTTAATGCTATGTATACCACGACACGGGGCCTCGATTTTTACTGTCTCATCCGAAAGACAGGACACCGGCATGACCAGGGCGGGAATCGAACCCCGGCCTCCCGATCAGGAGTTTAGCGCGATACCACTAGGCCACGCCGGCTTACAACGATCTAACTTTTACCCAATCAAATATATTCTTTTTAAATGATAGCTAAGTAGTTAAGTGGAAATGCTGGTCACAATGGTCATTGGCATGTACGGCATTTATTGTGTTTTTATCAATTAACACCTTACACCCGGAATTAGTAAAGGTTGGTACACGATTTTCAAGCACCATGAGATATGGTCCCCAGCGAAGCGAGGGGGCGGGAAAAGAGTGTACCAACCGAATAAGTACAGTATCTAGTTAATGGACAAATTCTCATTGGTTTTGAGATTTCCCCCAACAATAATCTATATGTACCCATGGCAATAATTAGTTATCAAGTAATCATTGAATTCTTATCATTTACAAATTCATTCTTTCATGATATTTCAATATTCGGGTTGTGTCCAGCAGTATACTATGAATTTTAAATAAGAGGTCTTCCAAATTTATGACATTATGGATATATCCAACCAAAGTGTTTTACTTCATCGGGAAAAATCAATTGGTTACACGCGTTTTGGTCCACCCCTTGCCAACTTCGAGCTAGAAAAACAACAATATGAACGAAGACCAAAAAAAGAAAAGACAAAACAATGTTTTTGCTATGAATGTGTGGAGTGCCTGGGCATAAAATCGGATTTCAAAACCGAATACATTGATGGAGGAGTACTCTGTGGAATTTGTTTCTATCAACAATACATCGGAACCAGAGCTAAATTATTGGCTATGCCGTTTTGTGAATGAGGCACGTCAAGACAGTAAATAATCTATCACTTATCTTTTAATAGTTTTTCATGAAATAGATAAATACTTAAAAAATTATATCCATTCAAAACCTGGTGAGATACTGACAAGAAAGGCATTCTAACCCATCATCTTTTTCATTTGAAAATTTACAGTTTCGGTCTAAACTATTACGATCGAAACTAATACAATCTTAAGTACGAATTAAGAACATCTGTTGAATGTAATAATAAATGTTTAAATAGAATAACAATGGAATTTATAGTTGTCCGACGCTTTACAATGCTGGATTTTAAGAACAAGAAATCATGGAACGCGGTGGTCATAAGAGTAAAGTTGTTCGAACGTACAACCGGCCATCGGAAACCAAACTTCAAAATATATCTGACGGATTGGAACCGTCATCACCTAAAAATCTGACAAGGAGAATATTCCGCCACTACTTTTGCCGACTCTTAACCCTCAATCAACTGAAACCAATACACAAGATCCCTCTTCTTCTCAAACCAGAGACATATATACTCAGATTGAAATTCCGGAATGCATCAACTCCATCATTTTAATTGAAAATGGGAAAGATATAAAATTATCTTTGTAAATTTATTATAGACATGATGGAGTTCATGTATTTTTCATCACTATCGGAATTAAATTAAAATCTATAGACAGTCTTGTGTATTTTTTTTTTCTTTATTCAATTTGACCTACAGTAAATTCGAGCCAAGGCAATTTCTGGCAATAACTAGATTTGGTTCGAGTGGACTCATCGTTCTCTTCCATTCCAATTGCAGTGAGGCGTACATTCGGACATCCTCGACCTTTTCCTGCGTAGGCACAAGTAAAGGGCGAGATCGTTTCGAATGTGAGGCGTAGAGCTCATTCGGAACAACCTCGCCCTTTACTTGTACCTTTTTTTACGCAGGAAAAGGTCGAGGATATCCGAATGGCGTAGAGCTTTTGACTTCGTGCGCACCAAGTGAAATATTGTAGGCAGTTATCTATCGTCCAAAGGTGTGAACCTTGTACTAAACAGTGTCTGTATACAATTTGATGGGGATAATTAAATGCCAAACAAGTAATTAAGATTGATTTAAGTGATTTCAAAATTATGATGTGTAACTTGATTTCAAATATGTAAAATAATATTTCACATGGTGATACTAGTATGGTGTCAAGGTTGGTTTTGATGTGTCTGTCCACATGTCCCCCACACAACTAGTGTTGTTGTAAGATGACAGGAACTGGTTTATGAACTCCAAGCAGGATTGTTTCATGTCATTTAATTTGGCCCTTTCCAACAGAAAGACCTTCCGTTTCACTGGTTTGGTCTTATTTGCCATTGTTGCCGACTCCACCCACACACCGTCGGAACACCATCGCCATTTTTTTTAACAAAAACCAGTGCACGTGCGTAGACTCCGCCATGAAAAAATCATACTAATTCAATCATTCAGAGAGAAACAAATATAGACAAAAGCAGGCAATGGGCATAATTGCCTATTTTCGTGCAAACATCACAGGCATGCTGATCATGGCCGTATGTGTTTACATAACAACTGGAAGTAGTCCCAAATGGCTGACTACGTAGTATGTACGGTGTCTTCCGGGAATGCCCACATTTTGTATAAAATATATTCCGGGAATGCCTACATGCAGAGCACAATAGGTGTTGTTTTAACTATGTATTTTGTTTATATAAAGCTTGTTACCGTAAATGATCTGTTAAACCGTCAGATTGAGTGCTCAATGGTAACTTTTACTTTAAATCGTTAATTTTCATATGAATGTTAAAAGATAAAATATAGATGTAATAATCATCTTGATTGTACTAATTGATAATGATACAAGCTGTATATGACATATTTGGAAAATTACAAGAGGCTGATAACTGCAGTATAATGAAAATGCAACCATAGTTTAAATTTGATAAAGTCTTCAAAGTGAATATGACATTTCCGAGAGCATAGTACAAGCTTCCGATTTTAAATAAAAGGCATGAAAATGAATTTTTGGCATAAGTTGCTTCAACCATGGCTAACGCTCAAGTAAACTTGAAATTCACCACGAGCCGTCTTGGAAATCGCAATCTACCGGTAGTCTACAACGATTACAGATTCCGGGTAAAGAGTATGGGGTGACGGAATCTACTGGATTTGCTGATGGACCATCTTCCTGGACTTCAAGACGGCACCACGCAACGCTGCACTAGAAATATTCCCAGGCATCACTCCGAAAGGCTGTTTCCTTCACTATAGTCAGTACATCTGTCGCAAGGCACGAGAATAGGTCTACAAGTCCCCTACCAAGAAAATGAAAACATCAAGTAACTAGTCCGACGTGCTGCCGTACTTCCCCTCATCCCCATAGAAGACATAGAAGATGCATGGTTCTACATTCTAGAAGACGCAGACGATGCTGACACCGAGATAGAGACTACGCCTTTCACCGACTGTGTCACCGAATACTGGGTAGAAGGCAACAAACACTTATGGAACCATTTTGAAACAGACGGACCACGCACTACAAACAATCTGGAAGGCTGGCACAGTAAGCTCAACTTTCATCTGCACCACCCGCATCCAAACATCTACCGAATCATCGACATTCTCCGAAGAATCCAGGCAGCAAACGAAGTCCAACAGGTCCAGTATGCAGCAGGCGGCAAACGAAGTCCAACAGGTCCAGTATGCAGCAGGCGGCAAACGAAGTCCAACAGGTCCAGTATGCAGCAAACGAAGTCCAACAGGTCCAGTATGCAGCAGGCGGCAAACGAAGTCCAACAGGTCCAGTATGCAGCAGGCGGCAAGAGAACATCCAGAAAGAAAAAATACCATTGAATTGACAACAGACTTCAGGAACTTAAGACAAGATTACAGAACGAAGAGGTCACCGTGCTTGATTATGCAGATGCAGCGGCCCATTTCATACATCTCGAGTGAATTTATCAGTGACTAATAGTGAATAGTGTAGTCAGTTGTAGTGAATAATTGTGAAATCTAGGATAATGAGTAATTGTGAAGTTGATAGTGAATAATTTTGGAATTGGTAGTGAATAATTGTAAAATAGATAGTGAATAATGGTGAAATTGACTAAATGAGTAATAGGAAAAATGACTCGGCGAAAAGGTGACAGTTAATATTTTATTTGTTATCTTTTCCCTATAGTGCTCACTACAACTTATATCTTTATGCCCTATATCATCCACCATTAATATATAGTGCATTTTATTTATATGCATCATAATACATGTATTTTGAATATTCTCTTTTCCTTACTATATTTATATTGTACATATATTTATTATAGTTATATTAAAGTGTAAAACTTATCATTTCTTCCTTATTTCTTATAAGTAACACATGCATTAAGGGGGAAAGTTGTTTTTTTTTACGGTAATACAATTAATTGCCGCATGTTGTTGTTTTAGCAATATTGCCTATTCCGGGAATGCCTACAAAACTTCTCTTACCTGTCTGTCGGCACATCAAAGAATGTAAGCATTCCCGGAATAAACCCTACGTACGAGTCGTATTTGCGTACGGAAATGGACGAGTTGTTACGATTGACACACCGTCATGTTTCACTAAAATACGGATCTACGTCTTGTCATTACTAACGTCTGTTGGTATATAGTACACTAGTATGTGTATAGCTGTTAGTGCTGACAAGACCGGCACATATGTATACGAACGACGTAGATCCGTATTTTAATGAAGCATCAGCGAATCTGATTTTTCTAAATGAGACAAAAGGTGGTTTTTCATCGGGTTACTCGTTCATTCATGATCATTCATGAATTCTTCAATGGTTTCAAGTGCGCTTCTAATATTTCATTTTTAGGTATCATTTTCAAATTTCACGGGTAAAGCCCGACCTCCATCTGCGGGGGGAGGTTACTATAGTTCTACAGTATACAGTACTCCACGTGCATTGTAGTTCTTGTGGGCCGAGAAAGGTACAGTTTTCTATAAGCATGTGAAAAGGCTACAAATGAACCATATTAGAAACATGCATGAATATAGTAAGCACAAATAAAAAGGAAAGAACGAACAAAAAAAGCTGAAAAAAACCCCACCCAAACATACAAAATGCATACTGCAGTACGCGTAGATCACTTTTCTATGGAAGTATGGAAGGGACATGTGGATAAAAGATCGTGCGCAGGAGATATAGTCCATGATCCAGAAACACTTTTGTTCCCCCCCGGGGGGGGGGGGGGGGATTTTGCAGACATACCTCATGTTAAAGTACATTCTCTGGGAAACATTTTAAGCAATGTTTGCACTCTGGCCGTTGGGGCTTTACTGAGTTGTGGGGCAAAAACATCAGATTTTTATCAAAAATCGCTGAAAATTGGAAATTTTGAATAAAATGTAAACAACTCGATAAATTCATGAATAAAAATGTAACCTGATAGATCTTGATATGATCTATCTAACTAAAAAGGTTTAAGTACCATATCATGTATCAAATATGTGAATTTTGGGGTAAAATGTGCTATTTTTGCAAAATAATAGATTTTTCCCCTCATTTTATTCCATTTCGTCTATTCGGCTCAGTGTAGGTCCAAATATTTGTTTTAATGGTTATGGAATGATAAAACAATGTCTAATCTATTTAATGATATGCCATTTACCAAATCATGAATCATCAAAAAGGGATATTTAAAAATGTTTTCTATTAAAGTGATGCCAGTTATGAAAATCACTGAAAATTGGAAATTTTGAATAAAATGTAAACAACTCAATAAATTCATGAAAAAAACATGTAACCTTATAGATTTTTATATGATATTTCCAATAAAAGAGGTTTCAGTACCATATCATGCATGAAATATGTGTTTTTTGGGGTTAAATGTGCTATTTTTGCAAAATTAATAGATTTTTTCCTTGTTTTATTCCATTTCGTGTATCCGGCTTAGTGTAGATCCAAATATTTGTTTTAATAGTTATGGAATGATAAAACAATGGCTAATCTATCTTATGATATGCCATTTACCCAATCATGAATCATCGAAAAGGGATATTTAAAAATAATTTCCATTAAAGTGATGCCGATTATGAAAATCCCTGAAAATGGGAAAATCTGTATAAATCATTTATGCTTTATCATTTATGAGTTTTAAATGCATCATGTTATAGGAATTTCTATGCACTTTGCAAATACACAATTTGAAAGGCACCCCATCCCCCCCCCCCCCCCAAAAGAACCCAAACAAAAAACAGAAAACATAGAAAACAGGAAAATCATCTGAGAAATAACCAATTTTAACAAAGGTGCAAGAATTTTGTTAATCTTTGTCTTTATATCCATTGCAGATGGGGTTATAGATGTACACTTTTTTGGAATTAACTGAAACGATGGCAACATCTATGGTTAAAACTCAGATATTTCAGCACACAGTCTGTTAAATGATCATTAAATGCAAAGATCTTTAATCAATGCAGAGGCAAGGAAAGCTATTTTTATTGAATACATACCTGTATTAGATATTTTATATGACTTTTACTTAATCGTGTTCCCTTAGAATGGAACAACCAGTGAAATTAAGGCAAAAATGAAAATTCTGAAGTTCCTCTACCGTTAAGTAAGATAGGACTTGAATTGTTCATTTTAATAATACATTGCATTAAGAGGTGGGTAGTCTTACAGAAGCTGGTTTTGAAAAGATAAAGGACGTGGCAAGCAAAAGACTGAAGTATGATTCCGTTAAAGATAGATTAGAACATATTTCCTTAAATATTCTAGACACATTAGACCCTTCAAAACATGTACTCATATGAAATACTTCACAAATATAAGCAGGGTAGAAAAAAAATCAACTTCTGCTTCATATGATGCATGAGAGCACTCCTAATACCTCAAAGCCACAAAGACCCTCATCTCCTGCCACTTTGTTATTTCAAGCTCACAAATGCCTTTTCTGTGACAAGGAAACAATAAAGGTGAAGGGTACTAAACAAACACTTACCAAATGGGTAACAAAATGCGTCTATCAAAGCCACAGTTGCCAATAAATGTGACGATCAGCTTTTGTGTAAAGTTTTAAACCATGTCACATGCTCCCTAATGTAATAACATATTAAACCAAATGCGTTTCTGTGGGCAGCATCAGACTTATGTGCTTCAGAATCTGTGTGATACACATGGCTAGTATCACTTCATATATGCTTTTGTCGACAAGCATTGTGATATAATGCTTCCCTTGCAAGAAGATCTTAGTTCAAAACTTTACACAAAAGCTGATCGTCACATTTATTGGCAACTGCGGCTTTGATAGACTCTTTAGCGCATTTTGTTACACATTTGGTAAGTTTTTGTTTAGTACCCTTCTCCTTTATTGTTTCCTTGTCACAGAAGAGGCATTTGTTAGCTGGAAATAACAAAGTGGCAGGAGATGAGGGTCTTTGTGGCTCTGAAGTACTAGGAGTGCTCTCATCATATGAAGAAGAGGTTGATATTTTTCTACCCTGCTTATATTTGTGAAGTATTTCCTATGAGTATCATGTTTTAAAGTTTTGACAGCATTTCCTATGAGTACCATATTTTGTAGGGTCTCATTTGTCTGAAATATTTAAGGAAATATGCTCTAATCTATCTTTAACGGAATCATACTTCAGTCTTTTGCTTGCCACATATTTTATCTTTTCAAAACCAGCTTCTGTAAGACTACCCACCTCTTAATGCAATGTATTATTAAAATGAACAATGCAAGTCCTACCTTACTTAACGGTAGGGGATGGATGGGGTGTCTTTCAAATTGTGTATTTGCAAAGTGCATAGAAATTCCTATAACATGATGCATTTAAAACTCATAAATGATAAAGTATAAATGATTTATACAGATTTTCCCATTTTCAGCGATTTTCATAATCGGCATCACTTTAATGGAAAATATTTTTAAATATTCCTTTTCAAAACTTTATGATTGGGTAAATGGAATATCAATGGATAGATTAAACATTGTTTTATCATTCTTTAACCATTAAAACAAATATTTGGATCTACACTAAGCCGAATAGACGAAATGGAATAAAATAAGGGGGAAAATCTATTAATTTTGCAAAAATAGCATATTTAATCCAAAAAATCACATTTTTCATGCATGATATGGTACTGAAACCTCTTTTATTGGAATGATCGTATAAAAATCTATAAGATTACGTTTTTTTCATGAATTTATTGAGTTGTTTACATTTTATTCAAAATTTCCAATTTTCAGCAATTTTCATAATCGCCATCACTTTAATGGAAAATATTTTAAATTATCCCTTTTCGATAATTCATGATTGGGTAAATGGAATATCATTAAATAGATTAGACATTGTTTTATCATTTCATAACCATCAAAACAAATATTTGGACCTACACTAAGCCAGATAGACGAAGTGGAATAAAATAAGAAAAATATCTATTAATTTTGCAAAAATAGCACATTTTACCCCAAAATTCACATATTTGATATATGATATGGTACTGAAACCTTTTTTATTTGATAGATCATATCAAGATCTATCAGATTACATGTTTTTATTTTTTAATTTATCGAGTTGTTTACATTTTATTCAAAATTTCCAATTTTCAGCGATTTTTGATAAAAATCTGATGTTTTGCCCATAACTCGGTAAAGCCCCAACGGCCAGAGTGCAAACATGGCTCATTTTGTAGCATTTTTAATAAGCTTTCAGAAAAATATACCCTGGGGGGGGGGGACAGGGGTATATGGCAGCTCAAGGTCTAATAGTTATGTCGTGCGCATGAGATAAGAAGTCGTAATAAGAAGTATTATGTCGTGCGCACGACTTACCGCGAATCGTGAGCACGAGATAGTTATGTCGTACACACGACTTAATCAGCCAATAGTAGTATCTCTCACATAATTGCTATGGGATCTCTTGCTTTATCCGAAATCTTACTGAATAAATAGTTAGTCGTGCGCACGACTTACATGTACTGTGTCCAATCCGGGACCAGTCCCTGATTTCAACTGAATTATGAAATATGGTTCCTAACTTCAATGGGATCTCTCTTTCTAAATCAGAGATTTATTCAGTACGATCCCTGATAAAGCCAGAAAACCCATAGCAAATATGTGAGAGATGTTGTTATTGGCTGATTAAGTCGTGCGCACGACATAGCTATCTCGTGCGTACGACTTACTAAGCTAAGTCGTGCGCACGAGATAATTTTGTTTGCACATGTCCCTTCCATACTTCCGTACTTTTCACGGACAAGTTGTTCAAAACTTTAACTGCTGGTTAAGCTAACCAGTCGGTAAATTTCATCTGACTATATCTTTGAAATGAGAAGGCTTCAAGTCATAGTAGTCTATGTACCGATTTGTTGCATATGAAACAAGCTTTGTAAAGTAATATAGATTTTTACACAGAAATTTTATATATTAAATTAATTGTCTCTCAAAATTTAACCACTGGTTAGCTTAACCAGTGGTTAAATTTTCGAACAACTGGCCCCATATGTATATCAAGAAAATTTTAAAATAATTTATTGATTTGGGTCATCACAGTCGGATGCTATCTCACTGGCTTACAAGTGTTGTTTTGATAGGGAATTCAGACTTTCTTAGTTAAACATCTATCCCATCAGCAGTGACGAATCCAGCGCCCCCTTTGCCAGGGGTCGAGGGGCGAATTTGTAGATTTTGACAGAAAATGGGCCAAAATACATTTTTTTTCGTAAAATTTTGGGTCACTACCAGGCGGGCGCCCTCTCCGCCCCGCCCCCCGAATCCGCCACTGATCAGAGACATAGATTAAAGTAGATGGCTTTGCAACGCACTCATCCGAAATAATAAGAACTCTTTTTACGTGTCATGAAACCTCAGTTTTAACCATCTCGCCCAGCGAATACGGGTCACCGACGAGCCATCGGTGGACCTTGACCAATCCGAGACAGTGAAGGCTCTTTTGCATGTCACGTGTACTGTGACATGAGACCTCGGTTTTTACTGGTCCATTCAAAAGATAGAATACCGATGACCCCCCGACGGGCCTCGAGTCAAGAAACTATCGGTTAGATGCCAAACACCTTTTCGATTGAGCTAAGTCTGCACGCATCGGAAGTTATTGTTCCTCGATTTGCATTTGAATGTAAAAGTAATATAAGTACACTCTTTTAAGTGCTACATTGTTCGCATTTTGTCTGAAAATAACGTCTTAACTAAATCACCCTAATATTAAGAAAAAGTGATATTTGAATTACACTAGCATATTTAAAAGTCCTTTATAATGATAAAGCATTTAAACACCTAAAGATATTTGACTTGAGACTATTTCACACTCGATTTTTGAAAGCACAAATGATCATAAAGGGATTCAAGTAAAAAGGAAAAGATTATAGTCTTTAAACATATGTACTTTTTATAATGTACTAAATTCACAGGTGGGATGGTGTAAAAGCAGGACAGTCGTCACCAGAAACCCGTACGGTAGGGTTATCCGGGAAAAACATCACAGCATTTGGCGTATTATGTATGCGTATAAACAGGGACATACAACACGTAACTATACAAAATTTGTTCTTCCTATTTTTACAAGATTTCGAGGGCAAAAGGAGTAGAAGGGTACGGATTTTGTAAGGGAAAATACCAAAAACTAGCTAACGCATTTCTCATGCTATGCAATTATAAATCCCAACGACATTTGCGGAATATCAAAATAATGAGTGTGTCTTATATAAACGTGATTGTTATGATAAAAAGGTTATTTTGTATCAATTACACAACATAGACATTAACAGTTCCCACGTGTACATTTTTCAAATTGTTTTAAGTGTTTTGGGACGAGACATACATTATACCTCTTATTTGAATCGCCTTTGATTCGGGACATCGGGACAAGTTGCGCTTACGGGTCCAACTATGTACCGGTACTTACGGGTACCGAAATTCCCCCTTAATTTATTAAAAGCATCCATAGATTAGGTCATTGTCTACCTTACTACAAATGTTATTAGTATTCAACAATATTTAAATGACTTGTGACCATTTTTTTGTATTTTGTACTTCATGCGGCATTGCCGACGGCCATGTTGGATTTGGAAAATGGGAACAAGAAACCAATGTTAATATAGATATAATTTCAAAATAGAATAAAGGACCGAGAGTCTAGATTGGTTCAGAACTATTTATCCATTGCAAATATACAGTACTGCACTGTACTCGAATCGACCAGTATAGCTGCTGACAATGCATCATGAAAAACAATATATAACTAGAGCTGTCCTAACGGGACAAATACCCCCTCCCCCGCGGAAACAAAGTTGAAACATGCAATAATTCATCCCAAAATACATCACTAGTACAAGTGTAATGGATGCCCCACTTGTACATTTTGAGGTATAATCAATAAAAACAATCTGGTTTGTGTGCACTCTGACCTTGACTTTGTAGACATGATCTTAGTTCAATGTCAATACACATCCTTGGGTCATGGACAACAATTGTGTCAAATACAATCTTCCAGCAACGTAACAGGATCAAGTTATGGCCCAGACAAGAATTCTGACCATGTATGCACTGTGACCTTGACCTTGTAGATAGGACTTGGTTCAAGGTCATGACACACCCTTGGGTCATGAACAACAATTGTGTAAAATATTTTCTCCCTCCAAAGTAAAAGGAAGAAGTTATGGTCCGGAACACTTTCATGGACAGACAAACGGACACAGACACAGGTGGACAACATGCTCCGTACAATGTGATGCACACATTTGGATCTTGGAAAACAATGGTGTGAAAAATTACCAAGATCCAACCTGGCAGTAAGAAGTTATGACATGTACATCGATTTCGGCTATGTGTGCACCGTGACCTTGACCTTGAAGATATGATCTTCGGTGGAGGTCATGACACACCCTTGGTCATGAACAACAATTATGTGAAATGTTATCCAGATCCAACATAGCATTAAGGAGTTATGGCCGGCCCGTACAAGGACTTTGACCATGCATACGTTTTGACATTGACCTTGGAGATACGATCGTCAGTCAAGGTCATGACATACCCTTTGGTCATGGACAGCAATTGTGTGATATATTATCCAAATCCATTTTGGCAGTAACAAGTTATGGCCTAGCCGCAAGTAGTGGCCCTAAATGAATGATAGGGCCACAATTCCTTACGTTGCGTAAACATGCATTTTTGATAAACGGAATGGCCGGTGTAAAGCCGAATAATGACCCCCGTCGAATTATGACCGGATAGGTCATTATTCTACGTAGAAAAATGACTCCCTAGCCGTAGAATAATGAGTCAAAATCGTAGAATAAATACCCGGGGAGTCATTTTTCTACATGTTCGATCTATAGGAAAATGACCCCCATAGAAAAATGACCCTATATTGTACTTAATAATATTTGGTATTTTCCACAACATGATAAGTCTTTGAATCACTATGCTGACGGGAATAATACCCCGTGGCAACAATATTTTGTATGCTCAAATTGAATATCAAATGTTCTAACAGGATCTTGACAATAAGGTTGTGACCTTGACCTTTCGCACACGACCTTGATACACGTTCATAACACACTAGCATACTTAAAGGAACAAATATACCGAAAATGATATATACCCATTCATACAAGTAACAGATATACACTGGACAAGAATTATGCAATAGTTACCTTGACCTTTGACCTACAATTTTGGTTCAAGGTCATGGCACATTGGCATCTCCATGGGATAAAATGTAACAAGTACATGTATGATTATTACCAATTCATACAACTGAAAGATATCACATACACAAGAATTTTACAAAATAGTTAATAGTGACCTTTGTTCAAGGTCATGACACATCGATAACTAAAAAGGAACAAATATACCTAGCACGATCATTACTCATTTATACAACTGAAATATATAGCTCGAACAAACATTTTGCAAGAGAGTCAATATAGTGACCTTGATCTTCGACCTACGATTTTGGTTCAAGCATATTTGCATCTCCAGATAAGCAAATGTACCAAGTATGAACATCTACAATCGGAACATCGTCGCATCTTTTTTTTAACAAAAATCGTTGTTTTCGTATTTGCATTATGATTACATCATCTAATATCATGGAAAAACACACAAATCTATACCATAACGGATTCAGTCATGCAACCAATGCAAAGAGTTAATTGATAAAATGATACAAAATACAAAAGAATCTAGCAAAATTTTCATAAAACCTTTTAAGATAAATGCAAGATTGGTGTGGGTGGGTAGGGGTACTCCGATTTTATGATCAGCACTAGTGTTTACACATTTGAACCACGATTGGCTACAAATCATTCGGTTACTATTTCTATATTTCATGGACTCGTATTTTAACCAAAGATGCAAAAACATGCGCACAAAACATGATGATAATATACCAAATTCTATAGGCACTACACTGATCCTTACATGAACAAAATCTATTCGAATGTTTCTTTAAGCTCGCTGAAGATGCATTGGATTGCAATTAGATGGATTTTAAATTATTGCAAGCACATGTGATTTACATGCAGAACTCCAAATTCATATTCATTGCTTTGAGGAGCCATATTTGCATTTTTTTGTAAGTTTCCTAATATAGCTCCGCCAAATTTTAAGATTTTTTAAGCAAATGCTAGAGACTTAAACACTCTTTCAAGCTCCATTTTTTTTTATAATTGTACTCAAATTGGAGAGCTAGCTATCATGGGACTTTGATTCGAGACTGTATTTCATTTCAAACTTCGAAGCAGCTAAAGCCCCAGTGACACCGGATCGTACGATTTCTATATCGTACGATTGATGGAAATTTGATGACATTGCGATCGATCGTCGATGTTTGCTACGATCTCAAAAGGTAATCGCATACTGCGATTAATTTACGATCGGTGGTAGGTCATCGCACGACATGTGGCACGATTGGTCATGCGATTACCATAATATTGATCGCACGATCAGTCGCAGGTGATCTTAGGACCGGTCCTGAGGATTAGCAACTGATCAGGCGAATTAAACATGGTCACCTACGATCAGTTGCATGGCCAATTGCAACCAAAAGCAGCACGTCGCAGCTAGAAGGTACGACCAATCGCTAAAATGTACCACCAGTCGCACAACCAACCACGTGACCACTTGCATGCGATATCTTATACGATTGGTGGTGCGTCCATGTAGGACTAGTCGCACGACGATACAAGACCTGTCTGCGACCAATGAAACTTCTTAAATGATTGTTCAATCGCAGGTGGTTGTAGGTAAATTTTGAACATGCTTAAAACTTGGCTACGACTTATTTTGATCGTGCGATCACCCAAAATCTTTCCGATTGGTCGCACGGCTATTCTACGATTTACATCCGATTTCTATTTTTTCAGTCGCAGAAAGGTTGTATCCTGGTCGCAAGCCCGGTGCGACTGGGGCTTTAATCATCGCGATTCGTTTCTTCATAAACTTCGTATACCTGAAGTATGAAATCAAACTTAAAATTAATAATTGAAGCCCCTTTTATAAGAAAAAATAAAAATTTCTTTATAATACTTCATTACTGTCATCAAAATCAAAAATTATTTTAAAAGTGAACAATAATGAAATCAAATAGTGATTACAGGCGAGTTTCTTTAGACATACAGGTAACCCTTGAAAACCACCACGCACTATTAAACTCGGCGTTCTTATTCAACTATGACTATTAAAGTCACGATTCATATCAGAACTGTGTGTTCTGTTTCACGCCCATAATTTTCAATATTGTAGACTGCAATATTCTTCTCCAGATTGACTCAGAATGAAACATTTTGCGTAAAATTGTAAACAATTTTCCGGGGGGTTGGGATGCCCCCGAACACCCCTAGCAGGATCGCGCCTTAAGCGCTTCGCGAATCGAATCCCTCTCTCATAGTTTTCTGGCTATGGCCATGGAAATTCATGTTGAACAATCATAATTTGGGATTTTTAAATGTTGGACAATTATGGGGCACTGTTTTAATATTTTTAAGCTATTTCTGATATAAAAAATCATTTTGTGATATAAAAAAAAAACATTTTCTGATATCAAAAATCAATGTTTTGATATCAGAAAATAAACAAGAATATTTTATATCACAAAGTCGAATTTCTGATATAAAAAATGTAAGTCATTTGCTGATGGCAAAAATTGATTTTGTGATATATTTTTGTGATATCAGAAAATGATCGTAATTTTTTTGATACCAGAAAATGATTTTCTGATATCAAGATATCGAATTTATTATATGAAAAAAAACTTATTGGTGTGACCGGAATCGAACCCCGGCCGTCTAACCCGAAGTCAATGTGAAAGTTAAAATTTATAACAAACAGTAAGTCGGTCCGAGTGATGTTGGATACATCAATGGCTCCCGAAAACCTTTGAAGTTCCGACATGGTATATGCCGTTAAGGCCATAGAATATTAAGGTTGTGTTTATCATGAGGGTGCAGCAGGGGCGTGTCTATTTCTTCTATTTTTGTGAATTGATTGATTATAATAATAGGAGTTTGTAGACATTTAAAAAAGATACAAAAGGCAAAAAATTGTCGACTCGATTCACTATACAATAGTCAATGTGCCGACATAAATGAAGTTCTGAAAAAGTAACTTGAAATGTCCAGAAACAAACTTTCATTTTCCTTCTCCTCTACCCGCTCAGAACTTTCAGGTTTTGCACTACGTTCATCAGTTCATTTCGACAGTATATGCCCTCGGAACAAGATGGAGGGGTCCGAGTATAAAAAAATTGAAAGGTTTCTCTATAATCACAAATATCCAAAATCGATGTCAAAGTCAAAGTTGTTAAAACGGAACTTTCGACGAAAATGCAAGGATTTTGTTCTGATAAATAGAACATTGCATTACCAGGGTAAATTTAAACATACTATGAGAGTTGTGAAAGACACAGAGGTGGAGTACGTTCTTCAAAAGATCCACACAGATGAGGCTGGGGGCCACCTAGGAATTAACAAAACGTAAGTTATAATTTTATGTAAACCCACAATTTTCATATATATATATATATATCAAGTATAATGCAATATATAATTTAGAAATTCCTCGTCTTTTTCAATTCGGGTAAATTTACAAGGAAATGCGGAGTCGAATTCAACTTGTCTGAATGATATATTGTTGTTTGTATAAACGTAATTTTGTTGGGCTACTTTTTCGTTATGTCGACTTAGTAAGCGATCAAGCTATAACGTTTACAAAGTTAGCATGTCATGACACAAGATGTGTTCAACTGAAAAAGTCAAAAACTTCATTTGAACGTAAGTTAATGCCAGCGCCAGCTTTGCTTGACATATTGCAGTTTTAGCTTAACGTCATTACATGTCAACTTCAAAATGCAATGAGATCTAAAATAAAGCTATGGCGTTCCATACACTTTGATGCGCGAAAAAATCATTAGCGTGATTAATTATATATATATATATATATATTTTTTTTACTTTTTTTAAGTTGGAGAAAGGTGAGGGAGAGATACTATTGGAAGAATTCGTACCAGGACGTGAAAAAGTATATCGATGAATGCGATATGTGCCAACGAAAAGCTCCGTTAAAGAAAGCCAGCAAACCTCTCAGGCCTATACCGGTGAAATCCACTCCATTTTCGCAGATCGGCATGGATCTCGTGGGGCCTTTGGAAAAGACTGAAACTGGTAAGTATGTAGATCTATATCTTTAGGAGAGAAATTAACGATTAACAGCTATCGATGATGTTATATGCATGCAACACGTTGACCTATATGGTACATTACCATATTTGTTATCTATGGACAGCCGTTTTAACATAAACCTATTTAAATAGAGATATTTTTTCAATAAAAAGATATCTCTATTTCTCCACTAATAGGGATGCATCTAAATTTATCTCTATTTATATTAGAGATATTTCTATTAAAATGTGATGTATCTATCAAATGAGAAATTGAGGTATCACTTATTTTATTTGAGATATCTATATATCAAATAAAGATACCTGTACCTCTTTTTTGTATAGAGAAATCCTTGTTTACTGAAAAATAGAGATACGTCTATTTAAATACAGATGTCTATTTTGATAGAGATATCTCTGTTTAAATAGAGATATCATATCTGTATTTAAAGAAAAGAAGAGATATCTTTATTTCAAATTGAAATATCTGAAATACCTGTATTTGAAATAGATCATAACTTTATTATAAATAGAGATATCTCTATTTAAACAGATTTATGTTAAAACGGCTGCCCATAATAATTCTCTACTCTTCCGCGAGGGGAGGGTGAAATTCAATCGTTCGTATATTTGTATGTCCACATGTCCGTCTGTGCTATCTTTTGCAGAATTTATGCAAGAGCATTCTTATTTTGTATGCATGATCATTTGCCAAGTCTTTTGATAAAGTGTCATGCGTTAATTAAGCCACATTGCTATGGTAGCTGATTTGTGCCATTTCGCTTTTTCGCGTTTTCATACTGCGAAAAAGCGCCAAAGCGACTTATAAACGGCGCTTTTCCCATTTTTTGCAAGGCGAAAAAGCGCCAAAATGCATGCAAAAAAAGCGCCACTTTAAAACGGATCACATACTGGCGCTTTTTCGCGTTGTATTAAATGCGAAAAAGCGCCGTTTATAAACTTGTCGCTTTGGCACTTTTTCGCCTTTCCCCTTTTTCGTTTTTTCGCAGAATGAAAGTGAAATGGCACAAATCAGCCACCATAAATTGCTTCTGCGCATGGGACTACTGCAGAACAGGTTCCAGAATTTTCTTGACAATATATACAACTAATACATGTACAAACAAAACTAACTGGAACATGGAATCCGGATAGGGTCATATATGCAACAACGAATTGTAAAGTTGGATAACTGAAACGCGATGTTGCGATGGCGATGACGCAATAATGTGATAGTGCGATGGCGATGATGCGAAAACGCGATGGCAATGAAGAGACAACGCGATGGCGATGACGCGAAAATGAAAATGCGATGGTGCGATGACACTTGTTAAATTAATGCGATTGGGATGACGCGATAGTGCGATAGCGATGACGCGACAGAGCACCGTCGCTTTATCGCCATTGCGCTATCGCATCATCGCCCCATCGTTATTGCTCCATCGCAATCGCATTTTCGCATCACCGCCATAGTAAGATTGCATCATTGCCAATCTTATTTCATCATTGCGTTTCAGATCCAACTTTACAATGTTATGGTGTATATATATTTATGTATATATGGCCTTATCCGGATTCCGTACAATGCAGCTTTAAATGTCTAGAATTGAATGCATACTTAATAGTATTACAAAAAATGCAAAATCTAACATAGACCCAAACTTTATTTTTACAAAATAAACATATTTCCTTTTATACAAATTGTGGTATTAGCAAAAACACAGATTGGGCAATCTAGCATTGTCATAAGAGTTGCTTAACATTTTATGCGCCTGAAGGGTCGGATTATGATATGGTCGATATCGTCTGTATGTCCGTTCGTCTATCCGTCCGTATGTCCGTTAACAAATTTATGTCCTCAACATAACTTTGAAAATATAAGGCCCATGATCTTGAAACTTCACAGGTGTGTAGAACTCATGGCTATGCCTATGGTGTGCAGAGCACAATAATCTTTACCATACCATTTATAATTTTGGAGTAATTACTCTTTGTTAGATTTTATGCCCCACCCATAGTATGAGCATCTGGCTTATAATGCCACGCGTCGCCCAGCGTTGCTCTTGTTTTGTTTCAGTGCAGTACATGTTTTATTTTTCCCTCTATTCATATGAGGTTTCATGAATTTACATATTCGGCTTTCATATTTTACAATGAAACATTTTGATATTGACAGGCAATCGGTACATAGTAGTACTAACAGAATATCTGACGAAGTGGGTGGATGCAGAACCAATCGAAGAGAAAACAGCTGAAAATGTTACAAGAGTTCTTACAAAATTTGTGGCGAATCATGGCGTCCCAGAAGTCTTGATAACAGACCAGGGACGCGAGTTCTGTAATCAGTTAAATGACAAGTTATGTTACCAATTCGGAATGCAACACCGCGTGGCGTCACCTTACCATCCGCAAACGGGCGGCTACACAGAACGATATAACAGGACATTGTGTGAAATGTTGTCAAAATACGTAAACGACAGACATACCGATTGGGATACGAAATTATCATCCATGCTGTTTGCATATAGAACTGCCGTTCACGCCTCAACAAAGATGAGTCCATTTTACTTAGTGTACGGTAGGCAAGCCAGATTACCCGTGGACTTAGATTTACCAACAGAAGTAGATGCAAACGAATCTTTGGCAAATGTTTTAGAGAGAAGATGTGATGCTTTTGTTGCCTTGAATTGTAACAGAGAAGAGGCGGCTGCAAACATAAAAAAGGCACAAAAAAGACAGAAGAGAAACCATGACAAACGAACCTCTGAAGCTGAGTTTAATGTTGGCGACTTAGTGCTGGTCCATAACACAAGAAAAACCACAAGGAAGGGCGGGAAACTTGAAAAGAAATGGATAGGTCCATACACTGTCAAAGAAGTCCTGAAAAAAGGCACGTACAAATTAGAGGAACTAAAGAATACAATTAATGGTAGTCGCTTAAAATTGTACCAGATTAGAGAAGAGTTTCAGGGTGTATCCAAAGATGGTATTAAAAAGAGAAAGACGGCAAGTAAAGAAGCTGAGAAACCCAGACATGTATTTTCCTACTCCGAAACCGATCATGATGGCGGTTATGGTGCTCAAAATTGTTTTCCAAAGGAAGACACATGTATATCTCGGGACCCAAGTCCGTGTAGTGACAATGATACCATCATTATTGGAGAGGAAAACGATCTGGGTAAATCCAAAAATGGTGATAATAGGGGAAAGAATGCTAACAATGAAGAAGAGAAACCCAAAGATGAGTTTTTCGACTCTGAGACTGATGGCGAATATTGTGCTCGTTTGCCAAAAGAAAATACACGTAGATCTCGCAGCTCCAGTGCATGTAGTGACAGTGACACCATCATTATTGGAGAGGAAGAGGGCGTCAATTTGTTTAATTTTCGTCCGGTTACAGGAGACTGGCAGAGAGAAAACTCAAACAAATTTGATTTAACCGTAAAAAATGGGTACATCAGTGGGAGAGAAAGAAAAATAAAGCTGACATCCGAACCAACAAAAGTGGTTTGTATGAGGGGTGACGGAAACTGTCTCTTTCGAACATTCAGTTTCGTTTTGTCAGGCGTACAGTCGTTTCATAAAAATGTGAGGGACAAAATCGTATCCTATATGGAGGAAAACGATGCCATCTTTTCTAAGATCGAAAATACCCCAATGGAGCAATATCTTTCTGTATCAAAAATGAAAAACCTCGGAACCTGGGGAACTGAGTTGGAGATTATTGCATTTTCATCAATCTGCAATACCCCTGTCCAGGTCTTTTGTGAAGCTGGTCGTGGGCAGTACAAATGGTTAGTCTACACGCCTGCAAGCGGTGAAAGCTCATCTAATTGTTCTGTCTTTCTGCAGAATATTCATGGACATTTCGAACCGGTGCTAGATGTGAGTGAAGATGTGTATAGTAGAACACCGTATCTTAGAATAGCAGATTATGTCGACAAACCTCTGCAGAATTACGTTCCACAAGACATCCTGGAATCTGCATTAGTTAATTCGAATGTAGACGAAATGAAGGTGAGATCTATCGAGGACATAGAACCTCCCCATGTGATTACCAGAAAATTCACCGACAAATTCTGCACCAATTGCAGATTCAAAATCGATCCGAACATCTTTAACACCCTTTGCGATTGGGCCAACTTTGACCAGTTAATAAGCTGACTTTGACAAGATATTGTGGCATGTATCCACTTTCAACAGGATCTGCAAAGGTTTCCTTATCAAGGGATGCTAGGTCTTTTATGACATTGGATTGATTTCAAGCGTCAAAGACGTACTTGAAAACGTGAAAAAACAGTTCGGTTTAATACAAAATGTAATGCATGTAACACGCAATGTTCAATTATGTTTTCTTTACTTTTTTATTATTATCTCAACTGACATATTCGTCTAAGGAAAAGACGTACAAGGTGGAATTTGCCTAAGCTGAAAATTATCTACTTTATTTCTTTATTATACTTCTTTTTATTAAACTATATTAAAAGTATAAATCTATGGTGTCCTTCATTGGAAAGAAGATTGAATAAATGTTCAAACAAACGCTCTGTTTGTCTGCAAATTTTCTGTCACGCGGCCTGTATCAATCATAAAAGGAAAACAATAGACGTGTTCAGAATTCCACTTTTGGCAACAATTTGGCACATGTGTCACCGATGGTTGAAATTGGTCGCCAACGCCAGTATCATCAAATTTGAATTAAGTCACCAAACTTGGTCAAACACGCCAACACTATACACCTGTGGTGGAATTTGCCACATAAGTAGAGTGTTGGCGATTTTTACTAAGTTTGATGACCTATTAATAAGCTAATTCAAATTTGATAGTGCTGATGTTGTCGACAAATTTTAACCGTTGGTGACAAATGTGGTAATTTATTACCATTGGTGAAATACTGAACACGGCTAGAATATGTTATCTTGCATCTATGTTAACACGCTGATGGCTTCAGCGCTAAAGTCAGCATATTAACGTTATAAAAAATAGACATTGTATTCCACTAAGGCTTGATAATGGCCGTGTGGCCGGAAATTTGCAAAAAGAGTTTGTTTCATTAGTCCTACCGGCAAATTCGCCGAAGAGCATTTTAAGTTTCCACTCCGTTAGTGTGTCAGTCTGTCTATCAAGATTCTGTTCCGCTCTATAATGCAGTCATCAATAAACATATCTTCATCAAACTTGGCACGAAAATTCCTTATGACTCAAAGGTGAGTCACAAAGTTCAATGTCACCAGCTAAGCATGGATTTTTCTGTACCGCTCTACAATTCGGTTATCTATCAACAGATCTTCATCAAACATGGTTCGAATGTTTCTTATGACCCAAAGGTATATCATGACCGTGGACCGAGGTCATTACTCTGATTTCAAGGTCACCATCTGATCATGTGTTTCTGTTCTGCTCAAATTCAGTCTTCTATTAACAGATATTCATCAAACTTGGCAAAAATGTTCCTTATGACTCAAATGTGTGTCATGACCTTGACCCAAGGTCATCGCCCTGATTTCAAGGTCGCCAGATAAGCATGGCTTATTTCATGTTCAGCTCTATAATTCAGTCATTGGAATGTAACGTTTTCAAATGACACCAAGATCATTTACCTTGTGACCTTGATGTCAAAAATATTAGGATGTTGGAAGGTCAGAGAGTTATCGTGCGGAAACACCTTTTTCCACAGACACTTCGTTTGACTTTGACCTATTGACCCCCAATCAATAGTGGTCCTTCTCAGGTCATGGGCAACACATGAGTGAAGTATCAGTATTGGATGTGAACAAGTTTCAAATGGCACCAAGACCATTTTCCTTGTGACCTTGACTGTGGCCTTTATTTAAAAAATATTAGGATGTCTAAAGGTACTGTGAATGACCTAATATTCATGTGGTACCAGTGTTTGCGGTTTTCGTGGATAGTTCTTCCCACGAACTAGTAAATCTATGTATATTTGATAAAGACAAATTTATATATCCACGAATTTTGAACCCCAAAAATAAGTTGTTTTCGCCCAATCCACGAAAATTGGTATACACGAATAAAAAGCCATTCGTAGTAATAGAGTTATCGTGCGGAATAACTATTCACAGCCACTTCCTTGATCTTGACCTTTGACCTATTGATCCCAAAATTGATTGCCTGAGATCATGGGCAACACATGTGTAAATGAAAGGGGGAAGGTTACTGGCTCAGGTATATGGCGGAGGCTACCACTGAAATATGAAATTCAATGATAAAATAAACATATAAAACATAAAAAAAATATTTGATACTAGTTAGTACAACTACAGTACCGACTTAGGACGGTCATTTGATATAACGAGTGTCAACCAAATGGTGTGTTTAACCGGTTGTGAAGTATCATAACCAGGTGTCCAAAGGTAATAGATTTATCTTGCAGAAACCACTTTTTCAACAGACACTTCGTTTGACCTTGACCTTTCATCGATTAACCCCAAAATCAATAGGGCTCTTTTGAGGTCATGAGCAATATATTTGTGAAGTATCATCAATGGATGTAAAATGGTAAAAGAGTTACCGCAAGAAAACCACGTTTTCCACAGACAGACGGACGGACAGTCTAGTTGAAACAGGTATACCCCCACAACTTCGGTGGCGGGTATAAAAAAAACAAACTCTTTTTGTAAATTTCGGTCAAGCGGTCTTTATCAACAGATAAAGGATAACGATGACATTTTCAATGACATATATGTTTAGTATGTACCAATAGGCGCATCCGTCGCAAATGTTCTATGGAACACTCTCTGAATTGGTAAGAATTGTCATTTTAGGTAAGGTCATGATTAGGTGTAATGTCTGATTGATTCAGGGTTTTAATGTGTATTGTCTTGTCCCAGAATGCCATTTACATTTCGAGAGAGGGGGACTTCATATTGTGTTGTAGGGTCCTCGTATTAACCATAAAACGTCATAAGTGAGGATAATAATGACGCAAATTTACAAGGCACTTTAATTAGTTATGCAAATTATCCCTTAATTAAGCATATTCTATATAATGTCCTGGATCGTGGGAAAAGGTTTTCGTTTTATACTTCTGTCTTTATGGAAATCTCATTCTTCTCTAAACAGATGAAATAGTTCTCTTTTTCCACACCAAGTGTGCAAACTCAATTGTCATTTTATTTTAACATCTCAGGATGATAATCTGAATACACTAGGAAAAAATTGTTTGACTTCCGGTATGAACCAAGTTCTCCTGTAGATGTAAAGACTCGGAACGACTTGTCCAAGGACGCGTGTACGGGTTTAAAACACATAATTTACTTATGTTATAAATATTATAACATCCGATAAGTCACAAAATGAGGCGATATCCAGGTTTCGAAGGTCATCGGGTTTATTCAATTTATGAATCAGAATTACATACATATTAACCCTACCGATTTCGGCAAAAGTCTTTCGCCTACCGCTTTACAACTCAAATCTTCCGATTTCCTAACTTTCTACCAATTTCTCCCTTTGGATGTTTGGCTTCGGAAACCATTGTTGTTTACGAAATAAAACTTCGTTTATCCATTTCTCGTTTGATCTGGATCTTGATCGTGATCAATGAAAAAATTAGGTGGTTGAAAATAATCTCAAAAATGCATACCAGAATTATCTGAAGTATTATAAGCATCAACATGCACCATATCCACGAACTTTCAGTACACCAAGGTATATATATATAAAAAGTACACATTGAAAACATTTATCAAGAAATCAAGTCGGTTTGTAGGGGGTCATTATTCTATGGGGGTCAATATTTTTCACGAGGGGTTTGCAATTTTTGGGGCTGGTGCCACTTATTCTACGGTCGAATAATGACCCCCTTGGTCGTGGAATAATGACCGGGGGGTCATTTTTCTATGTAGAATAATTACCCCCGGTCATAAACATAAAGCAAACGATCGGCAATGTTAACTTACTCCCGATCTGTCGTCTGAAGGCTCTACACATATTTTTTCCCAACCTGTTTCAAATTTGCCGGTTTCTGTGTCAGCCATTCGGTCTCGCTAGATCTCGTTAAAAGTAACCTCACGAAAAGAGGCGGAGCTGACGAAAAACGCCTCGCAGTGAAACTCGCCAATACCCTGTCAGTTTTTGTAAAACACTCGCATGGTAACCCCTAGGTATCTTTTTTTCCAAATGAATTAACCATACAGTGTGTTAATTTTTACTGTATTATTCTAATTGTTTATTGTCAAATTTCTGGCCGTCACCATATATGTGAAATATTCGTGGTGTGACGTAAAACAAAAATCAATCAATCAATCAAATTTCTGTAATTGGACTATGTCAAAACTTTATCACTTAAACTTCTAAAGGGAAGTGCCTGCTATAGGTACCTGCACATGTATTCACAAAGGAACTTAAGTCTAAGTGTAAATCTTGAGACCTATAATGAGTTGAAATTTACTCTGTGCATGCCTGATATACTATTTACAGAGAAACTGTTGACTTATTCTTAGAATTAAGACGCACGGTACTATATAGGTCTCAAATCTTACACTTAAACTTTAGTTCCTTTGTGAATAATACGCTTGATTCATTGTAAAAGTACACTTTCATCTTTCCATATCATATGTTGCTGTCTGGTCGTGTGCCATACATATTCTTCTTTTGTGCAAAGACAGCGAGAGACATAGACAACTTTCAGTAGTCTATATCTATGTTTTGTTTCACTCTCTGTTTAACAAAATATGATTACCTATGTTAATTACTAAATGATAACTTATAGTGAAAACCGGCATATTGAATATATACATTGTATAAAATGAAAAAATCTAAAACACAGGACTAGATTAGATATACATGTACATGCGGCACTGACGCAATCAGATAGAAAATATTCCGCCACGACGTTTTACATTGTATTTGTTAACTGTACGATTTCCACAGTGTCATCCGGAATGTGTCAGTTCCGGGTTTTCTCGGTAGTGCAAGTCTTGGTCGGTTTTCTTTATTATAATAGACTGCTACCACATGTGCGTGGTGTTTACAACTTCATAGTCATACATTGAAAATGGTATTTTGTATAGTAAATGTAAGCAACACTATCTGAAACAATAGGTAATAACACAAGAACTTTCGTTTACTCTTTATGTACAGTTTAGCAAGTATAAAGTACGAATAGGACAAAGAGAAGAACAAATAAACCTGTAAAGTGTGTGTGTGTGTGGGGGGGGGGGGGGCTTACCGGTGTTGGGGGTTGGCTATTTGACTATGTGATCGCTGGAGGGATCATACCCAGAAGCAATTGTATCCATAATAAATCATATCAATTAGAGTGGATACAATGTTTTATTATCTAATTACTCAAATATTATTAGACTTTTCCTTTGTACTAAGCCAAAGGCAAAAGTGTAACAGGCAGGACCCGGTGTAACGGGGTGGGACTAAAGGCCGAACCTAACGAACGCGTCGAACCTAGCCGAACCTAAGCTTTAAGCTATTTTTGAATATATTGAATTGATTTTTATGTTTATGGATGTAATGAGGTCATATCTAATCATTTCTACATGTACACCAAAAAATAAAAAATATACCATATTAATTGAAATATAGCTTTATCACTTGTCGAACCTAACGATCGAACGTGTCGAGTCGAACTGGGTAACGTGTTGAACCTAATCTTTATTTAAGCTATTTCTGAATACATTTAATTTATTTTAATGTTACTTTATGTAATAAGGGCATATCTAACCAATTCTACACCCCAAAATACAGTGTATAAAATATTAACTGAAATATACCTTTAACAATTGTCGAACATAAAGTACATGTCGGTCGGCGCCATCTTGGAATCAAGAAAAGTGTTGACGGTCATTTACCAAACATTACGTTCAATATTTTATATACTTAAAATTTGGTTCTTATCGTTAATTTAAAAATTATTGGGAAAAAAAGCAAGTTTGGATATTTGTTTGAAAAAATCAGTTATGAATTCGAGATAGATCTTTTGTAAATTCATTCAAAACAACCCAGGCCTACTAATCAAAAATTTATAATAATAATGATGAATAATAATTGCGACATAAGACATAAAATTTGCCTTGCTACCTCATTATTCCCCGAGTAATTTTTGTTACGAATACCGGTGACTTATAATTATTCTAGAACTAAATGTTTTATAAATGCAGTATAAAATATTTTTAAAGACGACTGAATATTCAAAGCTGTGTGTTAAAAGGAATACCTATCTATACACAGCGACACAAAAATTGACGAGCAAATGGATAGAACATCTAGATGATTTCTTTTTTTTTTCCCGAAGCCATATGAAATTTAATCCGACACATTTGACGACTCCCAAAAATCCAGACAAATAGGCACCTTATGATATATGACTGTCAACATTTATCTTGATTCCAAGATGGCGCCGACCGACATGTACACTATTTTTTGGTGTAGAAATGATTAGATATGACCTCATTACATCAATAAACATAAAAATCAATTAAATATATTCAAAAATAGCTTAAATAAAGCTTAGGTTCGGCTAGGTTCGACACGTTCGTTAGATTCGGCCTTTATGATCACTTTTTGTCTGACATCTATCTTCCTGTAAACTTTTAACATTCCTGACTTCTTATTAAGGATCGCCAGAAACTCAAAGTACGTAAAGTAATGTAAAATCAAAGTACCTAAAGTAAGATAAACAAATGGTGTTCTATAATCTTAAAGTACAATGTTATGTAAATCTGATTACTTACAGTAAGGTAATCAAATGGTTTTTTTTTTTGGTGGGGGGGGGGGGGGAAACTGTTTGAAGCATCTTCAGTGTTGGAGGAAAAGGGCAGGACTCACTTTTTATATCATGTACATATATAATTCTCATATCATTACCTTGTAAATATTCTTCCAATTTGAATGAATTAATTTCTAGAAGTAACTATTTGTCCCATGAGTATTTTTGATTTCATAATACTGGTACTAATTGACAGATGATTTTTAGTGAATATAATTTTTTTTTATTTATAGGCTATATTTGAAAGATTCATAGGTAATGATGGATGAGGTCAATAAAATAGAGGTAGGGAAAGATGAGCAATTATTTTGTGAAGTGGAAAATAAAGTGATGAAATTTCAAGGCTACACTTCACTCAACAACAGAGGATATGAAAATCCAAATGAAAAGAATAAATTATGCAGTGTTTCAACAGCTGCTACATCATTACAGTCAAATCCATTAGATCAAGAAGCCTCAAAAGACAGAGAGGACAAAAGCTTAAATTCTAAACTTGACAGTGATGATGTAGAATGTCAAACAGAGTCTACTGATAATCCTATAGCTTATGAAGGGGTGAATAAAATCACAAGTGATACACTTGCTGATGAAAACAAGAGTTTGCTGACACCGTTGGATAACAGTAGTGAAGCAAATACAAGAGATGATGTCCCCAAGGAAATGGTTGATAATTTGCAAGTGGAGGTGAAAGTGGAGCCGTCAGATAGTGGTGTATATGGTCACCTTTTAAATGGAGATTATAGACTTGTAGCAATATCTGACACAGACTCTTCTTCTGACACTGATGATGACACCAGTTCAGAGTCCGAATCTGTACAGACCATCAATGTAGAGTCAGACATAAGGGAAGAAATAGTTATCAGGTACAATATTACTAATGAAAGTGAATATTAGTATTGAGAACTTAATGTATCATACACTTTTTTGAGTTTGATCTTTGGCTTTGGTAAGAAGTCCAACTTGCAGTATCGCTTATTTGCTATAGACACTTTCGCTGTTACTGCTATTATCATTTTGGTTGGCAAATGATAATGTTTCCCATGAAAATTTTGAAATCATAATAAGAAATTGATTGTCTCTGACATCTCATTGCAGGAACAGTTAAAAGTTTGCCAACCAAAATTTTAGTCCCACAGTAAGGTCAAAAGGGTCTCTGATCAGTGGTGATGTAGTTTTGGTGTGATATTTGATTATTAGGAACAAAGTAAAAAAAGTTGAATATACGGTTTTATATTAAGTATTTTAACATTGGTTTGGTCTGCCAGGGTTTATGGTCAGTTTCAATTGTTTTGTTTTAATATTGCATCAGAAGAGCAGGAAGTTAATCCACTCTTGCACATATGGTATCATACACTTTAGAAACCGACCCAAATTGCTATCACCACAAACTCTAACACATAAGCATATCACTAATTCTGTCCCATAATGAAACACATGATTTACATTACAATATTATAATATGAATTTTAGATTTTTAGATTTTTTTATTTTTTTTTTAAATTCACCAGTCCAACTTTTTAATATAAAAGTAATATTTAGTGGACTATCAGTTGTTATGCCTGTGCTGTCATAATCGATTATCTAACTTAACGTTACATCATAATCAAATCGCGAAGTGCATTGTTGTTAATGGAAAATGGATCTGTATATTTGAAGTGTAATTAATTTTTCAGTGACCATAATTCAGATGAAGAGTCAGGAGGACAGAAGAAAAGAGAGAAATCTACAGGTGAAGTGTTGAGAACTAAGGGAGAACTCCTACCTGAGGTATGCTCATTTTACCCTCACAACAAGTTTTGTTGTAGAGGGTATACCTCGAATCAAACCACCCGTCTGTAAAATAATGTTTTCCAGATCCTTTCTCACATATTCTATAAGATATCTGATTGAAAACTTCGGCTACATCTTTATTACCAAGAACTACAGATTGAGTGTGAAACTTAACATGGTTAACTTGCATTTGCCAGAATTAGGTCTCTTTGTTTGAAGTAAATTTTCTTGACTTTTCTCATACATCCTCTGATATATTGTATTGAAACTTGGTATATTTCTTTATTACTTACAACTACACACAGAGTTTCAATTTTATGTGGTTGAGCAACTTTCACTGGAATTAGCCCTCTTTGTCTGAAACGTTTGACACATTGGACTGAAACTTTGTACACATCTCATATTGTTAGTGGTATTAGTAATGTATTTACCAAACGAACACAGAATGATGAGAGTGGAAGTTTATGGTACATGTACATGTTCATTAGCAAGTCATAAATTAGCCAGACCTGTGAACATCAATCTTTATATCTTTGAACACATGTATATAAGTGTAATAATGAATTTGCATGCAAAAGACAACACTTATTTTGCTGAAATAATAAAACGCTTTGTATCAATGAATTCTGCAAAGGTATTAAATCTGCCTTTCCCTTTACAAGTTATTTTTTGTAAGAAGATACATTTATTTATTTTAGGGACAGTCGTATATATAAAATGCTGGAGAAAAAAAATGAGGACAAATATTACATTTAATCCAATTAATGTATGTTGAGTAACAAGGGACACATATACATGTATTTGTCAGATACTGTTAATTTTTCAGCTTAGATATTGAAATATGAAAATTTCCACTTCCAGTGTTGCCTATTTCTTAAAACTATTGTTTTAGTCTTGGTTAAACATAGTATTTGCTCATGATACTTTAGAACAGATTCCATAAACATATACTTGTGAACTTTTGGTAATTTTGGGAATTTGGTGAACAGTTTACTCAGATTTGTGAACAATGCTGAAAGAGCTTAAAATTTGTTGAATAACTGTAGAACTGAAATAAGATAATATTTTATTTCAAAACTTCTGAACTGAAGTAGCTGTACCATTTCTATTTAAAGGAGTTGCCTCCATTGAATGACCTGAAAATTACAGTTGATCCAAATGTAGAATTGGTTCATATCGGCTCTGTATCCAGTATTGTTGGTGTGTTGGGTGAGTAACATGATTCTTAATGGTAACATTATATTGCAAAAGTAGGAGAATAGGAATAGTCACTGCTCCCTAGGAGTAGCTAACAGTAGCAAGGATATTTGGAAGCAGGTCAAAATTTGATATCTTACATTGGATGATAGAAGTAAACTTCTTGAATTCGCATAAAGCATGTATATATTGAAACTGAAGAATAAGTTGTTTGAACATTATAGAAATATTTTACAAAAAAAGATTTACTGCTTATAATTTACTGATAGAGTTAAACAATAGGGAAACATCATGATCATTTGAAAAAAAAAATCAACCTCCAGTTGAATTAGAAAATGTGTTGTATACTATCCAGCTGTGATCCAGTCAAACAAGAATATACCACCTTTAGATGATGACACGATACTGTTTCTGGAAGGCCGCACAGTACTGGGGCAGGTAAATATTATATTACTTGATTTCGGAATGTAATAAACTGTAGATAAGTCTGTTTTAAGAGTGGTAAATAGGTTATTTCTTAAACAAATTTCTCACTTATATATCATCATAATCATTGAGTGCTATTTTTCTCTGAACTTGTGTTTTTAGCTCACCTGAGCCAAAGGCTCAAGTGAGCTATTGTGATAGCGATATGTCCATCACCTTATATTTTTCACATTTTCGACCTCTGCTCCTGAAACCTAGTCCACCTGACAGAGTTTTATTAAACATGTGTATTGTAGAACGAGTGGAACCTCTACAAAATCTGCATTTTTTATTCAGATCTTTATACAGGTAGCACTACCATAGACAAAAGTATGCCTAAGAGGGTACCTTACTTTGAAGATCCTCTCCAAAAAAAGGGGTGAATGGATTAAAAAACAAATAGTATCTGAGTGTTCTAGAAGGATGTGAGATTCAAGTTTGTTTCGTTTAAATCAAATTTTTCATGTGGTTTATCTCACTTCGTGTAATGAACAGGAGCTTGTGTTGTCACCCTCTCAGCATCCATGTCTGCATCAGCATTCATGTCCACAATGTTAAGAAGTTTCATTTCTTTATTATGATGATAGAATGTTCAGACTTACTCTAATAATGTTCTATATGAATAGATTGCTTATAATGCATTGTTTTTGTGTATTTTAACTGATTATATTGTGATAAATGCGATTGGAAAGAATAAGAATACAGAAATAATTTATAGGATTTTTTTGCAAATTTTTAAAGGATTAAAAAAACAGTGGGATATACTATTAGCATATAATGATGAGCTTAAATGGAAATTTCCTTCAGAGCTAATGAAATGATTTTGGTAAAACTAGGTAGGGATGAAGCATTTAAGGTCCGTACAAATGTTGCTGTTTTTGATCAGATTCGGCAAGAGGACTGGGGTGGATGACAAGCCCAGAGACTACCCGCCTTTGACAAATCTTTTCTCCAGACTGACTGCATGATCGTCATCCCAAATACATCAGAATGAGCTAGAAGGGTGTCTTAAGAAGTGTTGTTTTTGGTTCCCTTCTGAAATCAAATTTTTGATATTTTTTCAATAGTTGACATCTTTTTGTACTTTGTCATTTCCGTCCACATATTTTTGTGTCATTTTATTGATTTATTCGATACAAAGAAACAATAAGGCATTTATTTGCTCATATTTATGAAAATATCTATTTCAATGGTTATTTGAAAGTGAAATGTGAAAATTCTGTTCTTCAGATTTATTATGATTTTTTTTTTTTCATTTTTGATATAGACCAGTTCTGGCATGCTGAAGGTTAGCAGTTCAAACCCTGCTGGAGGCAAAGATTGTTTTCATTTTACACCAAATTAAGTTTTTTAAATGTTTTCAGAGCTCAAGGTGAACCAGATTTTTGGTGTTTTGCAGCACTCACATTCTTATTAAAACCGTATCTTTATTCCGCTTCTCTATTTGTCCCAGTGCAGATAAAGATCAGACGAAATCCTGTAAGGGGTCATGAACTCTGATGACGCTTCAGTCACCGAAACCATTATTTCCCATAGCCAATCAATGAGTCGGCTAGGCATGTGATAGTGACACAATATGTAACATACACTGTTCAAAGACTACATTGTAGGTCATGCATGCTGAGAATGTTAATTTCATTCCTAGAAATTTGCCGATCCACCGATTGGCTGAAAATCAGAGTTCACCAGAACATGACCCCTTACGGAGTTTCGCCAGATCTTTATCCACAATGGGACAAATAGAGAAGTAGAATAAATATATGGTTTTAATCAGATTGCAGCACTCATAAAGTCATATTAGAAAAAAAAAATTAGACTTTTTTTTTTACATATTTTATGTATTATTTTCTTGATTTATTCATTATATTTATGGAAGCCATTAAGTATTTATTTGCCAACTTTTAATGGTAATATCTATTTGAAGGGTTATTTCATGTCAAAGTTAAGCAGTAGTTTTTCTTTTCTTTTTTTTTTTTTTTTTTTTTACTTTTTTTTATATAATTTGTTATAGGTCAATTCTGGCATGCTAAAGAGATGCAGTCCAAACCCTACTAAAGGCAATTTTTTGTTCTCATTTTGCACCAAAACAAGATCTTAAATAATATGTAAGATATTAAAAGAATTCTGACCTTATCTTTTTCACATATTTTTTCATCATGGTCTTGATTTATCCAATGTAGAGAAGCAAGCTTACAGTGTTTTGTCAGTTGTCAAAAACACAATCAGCAAGAGAATATATGTATCTGCAAATTTCTTCAAGCAGTAGCTTAGCAAATTGTATTCAGGTTAGCAATATAGGCCAACTTCAGTCTCTTGTTGTTGACTAATGATGCCTCATGAAACCAAAATTATTCAAAACATTTATGCCATTCAAAGCATTATGATCAACTATGCTTACAACTAGGGCCCAGTTGTTCAAAACTGGTTAAGCCTACCAATTGTCAATTAATTTCATAAGACTATATCTTTGAAATGAGAATTCTTTAAGTCATAGTCTGTATACTGATTTGTAGCATATTAAACAGACTTTGTAAAGTAATTTAGATTTTGATACAGAAATCTTATAAATTAAAGTAATTGTCTATCAAATTTTAACCACTGGTTAGCTTAACCATTGGTTAAAGCTTAGAACAACTGGCCCCAGATGTATTCCTTTTTAGCTCACCTGAGCCAAAGGCTCAAGTGAGCTATTGTGATCAATCACCATCCTTCCGTCGTTAGCTTTTCTACATTTTCAACTTCTCCAGAACCGATTTATAGAATTTCACCAAACTTCATAGGAAGTAAGTACTCAAGGTCCTCTACCAATTTTGTGATTTCGTGCCCATCGGTAATCCAATATGGCTGCCATTGGCTCTGATTGGTTGACACATTTTCGACTTCTTCTCCAGAACGGCTGCACAGAATTCCACCAAACCTCATAGGAAGTAAGTACTCAAGGTTCTCTACCAAGGTTGTGTTTTTTTCGTGCTGATCCATTATCCAAGATAGCCGTCATTGGCTCTGATTGGTGGACACATTTTGGACTTCTTCTCCAGAAGCGTTGCACAGAATTTCACCAAACCACATAGGAAGTAAGTACTTGAGGTCCTCTACCAAGTTTGTGTTTTTGGTGCCCATCCGTAATCCAAGATGGCAGCCATTGGCTCTGATTGGTTGACACATTTTCAACTTCTTCTCCAGAACGGCTGCACAGAATTTCACCAAACCTCATAGGAAGTTACTGCTCCAGGTCCTCTACCAAGTTTGTGTTTTTCGTGCTGACCCGTAATCCAAGATGGCCGCCATTGGCTCTGATTGGTTGACACATTTTGGACTTCTTCTCCAGAACCGCTACACAGAATTTCACCAAACTTCATAGGAAGTAAGTACTTGAGGTCCTCTACCAAGTTTGTGTTTTCTGTGCCCATCCGTAATCCAAGATGGTCGCCATTGGCTCTGATTGGTTGACACATTTTCGACTTCTTCTCCAGAACAGCTGCACAGAATTCCACCAAACCTCATAGGAAGTAAGTACTTAAGGTCCTCTACAAAGTTTGTGTTTTTCGTGCCGATCCGTAATCAAAGATGGCCGCCATTGGCCCTGATTGGTTGACACATTTTCAACTTCTTCTCCAGAACTGCTACACAGAATTTCACCAAACCTCATAGGAAGTAACTACTTGAGGTCCTCTACAAAGTGTTTGTTTTTTGTGCCCATCCGTAATCCAAGATGGCCGCCATTGGCTCTGATTGGTTGACGATTTTGGAGTTCTTCTCCAGAGCCGCTACACAGAATTTTACCAAACTTCATAGGAAGTAAGTACTCAAGGTCCTCTACCAAGTTTGTGTTTTTCATGCCCATCCGTATTCCAAGATGGCCACCATTGGCTCTGATTGGTTGACACATTTTGGACTTCTTCTCCAGAACCGCTACACAGAATTTCACCAAACCTCATAGGAAGTAAGTACTCAAGGTCCTCTACCAAGTTTGTGTTTTATCGTGCTGGCGTAATCCCACATGGCTGCAATTGGCTCTGATTGGTGGACACATTTTGGACTTCTTCTCCAGAACCGCTACACAGAATTTTACCAAACTTCATAGGAAGTAAGTACTTAAGGTCCTCTACCAATTTTGTGTTTTTGTGCCCATCCGTAATCCAACATGGCCGCCATTGGCTCTGATTGGTTGACACATCTTGGACTTCTCCAGAACCGCTACACAGAATTTCACCAAACCTCATAGGAAGTAAGTACTCAAGGTCCTCTACAAAGTTTGTGTTTTTTGTGCCGATCCGAGCCATTGGCTCTGATTGGTTGACACATTTTGGACTTCTTCTCCAGAACGGCTATACAGAATTACACCAAACCTCATATGAAGTAAGTACTTGAGGTCCTCAAACAAGTTTGTGTTTTTTGTGCCGATCTGTAATCCAAGATGGCCGCAATTGGCTCTGATTGGTTTTGGACTTCTTCAAAACGACTGCACAAAATATCACCAAACATTATAGAAAATCTTGTAGAAAAAAAGCAAAATTTTCTACTGAAATGAGCTGTCATTTTATTGTAAATAAGCAATTTGTGCTCAGGTGAGCGATATAGGCCCATTTGGGCCTCTTGTTATGAAACTAAGTCAGGTCCATTAGCCTAAATGGTTGAGTTGCTGAAAAATTTAGTCCTTTTTCATGTGTATTGTAAACTTTTATTATTAATTGATAATGTTATATGTTCTGCCGCAGATTTTTGAGGTGTTTGGACCAGTTGGATTACCATGGTATTCTGTGCGATTTAACTCCATAGAGGACATAAAGACCAGGCAGATCAGTGTTGGAACAAAAGTGTATTGTGCCCCAAAAGTAGGACAGTACACTAAATATGTGTTTGTGGAACACCTGAAAATGTAAGTACTGGTATTAATTTCAGGCTAGTCTTTTATACTTTGAATTTACTTCTTTTAAAATAGCTTTAATGCTATTATAAGTACTTAACTACCTGTATTAATAAATAAGACAAATATAACATAAACATCTAATTTTTTCATGTGTTGTGTTAACCGTAGTTGGCTTATCTTTGTTTGATACTTAAAATGTAGGATTGTAATTAATCAGGTCTGACCCAGCTTGTTATAGTATCCACACTACACTGGCTAGTTAGCCAGGTTTGACCCATGTTGTTACAGGGCCTACACTACATTGGCTTGTTAGCCATGTTTGACCCACCTTGTTATAGGATCCACCCTACACTGGCTAGTTAGCAAGGTTTGACCCACCTTGTTATGGGATCCACACTATATTGGCTAGTTAGCCAGGTTTGACCCAACTTGTGATAGTATGTACACTGTTCTGGCTAGTTAGCCAGGTTTGACCCAGCTTGTTATAAGATCCACACCACACTGGCTAGTTAACCAGGTTTGACCCGGCTTGTTATAGGGTCCACACTACACTTGCTAGTTAGCAAGGTCTGACCCACCTTGTTATAGGATCCACACTACACTGGCTAGTTAGCAAGGTTTGACCCACCTTGTTATAGGATGCACACTACACTTGCTAGTTAGCAAGGTGTGACCCACCTTGTTATAGGATCCACACTACACTTGCTAGTTAGCAAGGTGTGA
This sequence comes from Pteria penguin, assembly GCA_035048485.1. Taxonomy (NCBI): domain Eukaryota; kingdom Metazoa; phylum Mollusca; class Bivalvia; order Pterioida; family Pteriidae; genus Pteria; species Pteria penguin. The sequence goes on from CM068580.1 coordinate 26,058,276, forward strand.
CCCACCTTGTTATAGGATCCACACTATATTGGCTAGTTATCCAGATTTTATCCAGTTTGTTATAAGATCCACACCACACTCGCTAATTAGCCAGGTTTGACCCACCTTGTTATAGGATCAACACAACATTGGCTAGTTAGCCAGGTTTTACCCAACTTGTCATAGGATCCACATTACACTGGCTAGATAGCAAGGTTTGACCATCTTGTTATAGAATCTGCACTACACTGGCTAGTTAGCCAGGTTTGACCAAGCTTGTTGCAGGATTCACACTACATTGGCTAGTTAACCAAGTTTGACCAAGTTTGTTATAAGATCCACACAACACTGGCTAGGTAGCCAGGTTTGACCCAGATTGTTATAGGATTCACACTACAGTGGCTAGTTAGCCAGGTTTGTTTCAGCTTGTTACAGGTTTCACACTCCAGTGGCTAGTTAGCTAGATTTGACCTAGCTTGTTATAGGATTCACACTACACTGACTAGTTAGCAAGGTTGGACTCGGCTTGTTATAGGATCCACACTACATTGGCTAGTTAGCCAGGTTTTACCCAACTTGTTATAGGATCCACACAACACTGGCTAGATAACAAAGTTGGACCTTCTTGTTATAGGATCCACACTACACTGGCTAGTTAGCTAGGTTTTACCCAGCTTGTTATAGGATCCACACTACACTGGTTAGTTAGCCAGGTTTGACCCAGTTTGTTATAAGATCCACACAACAGTGGCTAGTTAGCCAGGTTTGTTGCAGCTTGTTCTAGGATCCACACAACAGTGGCTAGTTAGCCAAATTTGACCCAGCTTGTTATAGATTCCACACCACAGTGGCATGTTAGCCAGGTTTCACCCAGCTTGTTATAGGATCGACACTACACTGGCTAGTTAGCAAGGTTTGACCCACCTTGTTGTAGTTTCCACACTTCACTGGCTGGTTAACCAGGTTTGACCCATCTTGTAATAGGATCCATACTACAATGGCAAGTTAGCCAGATTTTACCCAGCTTGTTATAAGATCCACACAACACTGGCTAGTTAGCCAGGTTTGACCCAGCTCGTTATAGGATCCACACTACAATGGCAAGTTAGCCAGGTTTGACACAGTTTGTTATAGGATCCACACTACATGGGCTTGTTAGCCAGGTTGACCCAGTTTGTTATAGGATGCACACCAGCATTGGACTCATGGTTCAGGTTTGTGAAATGGTTAAGCATTGGACTTATGGGTCAGATTGGTGTGGTGAATTAGTATTGGACTTATGATAAGGTGAGGAGGTTAAGCATATGACTTGAAGTTCAGGTTTGATCACCAGATTTAGCCTGTGTTCAACAAGTTTCCAAACTCATCCTGCTAGCATGCTGTGATATTACATACAGAAAAAGTGCTAAAAATAATGTGAAATCTGATTGATTCTTTATTATTGTTACCTGGTGACCCAGATTACTTCAACTGGGTGGTGATGCTTAGTGTTAAGTGGTAGAGAAAGGTAGAGTTCCTAAGGCACTGATTATCAGGTGCTCTGGTAAACCTTTCTGCTAGAGGTTAAACCTAGGTGGCTTAGCAGTGGAGAGGGGCTATAGCAAGTCCCAGTACAGTGTCAGTGTTCGCTAAGCCTATAAACCCCATTTATGTGCAGGAGAAAACATTAATTTAGTTTTTTTTTCTTATTGTTAAGGATGCGTGGTTCAGATGCATCATGGGAAGACAATAATGAACCTCCCTCCCAGGTATGTATATATATAATACTGCACTTTAACTAGATATTGCATCGAGATTGAAGTGATATTTGTTATACCTTTTACAACTGACCTTGAGATTTTTATGTCAATACCTTCATGAAAAATGGTATTCACCTTGAATTACACACCTAATATTTCTTATCTAGCATAAATTTGGATATCTTGATGAGAGTTGGTAATCATCAGAATTTGATCATACTTCAGTCAGTTGTCACTTTGGATATTGGCTTTCAAACAACAATCACTCATGGTCCTTTTTGAATTGTCAAGGTGACTCAGATTATAGAGTTTAAAATATCTAAAAAGGGCTTATATATATTTCAGGGAGTTTTTAGCATGCAACGATAATATATTATCCAATGTTAATTGTCACTCAGGACATGGGCTTTCATACAAAGGTCACTCAGGTCATTTCTGAAAGGTCAAGATCAGTTAGAATTTAGAATACCAATAAAGATTAATATATTAGCAAATTCTCACCAGCGTATGTTCATATTTCAAATCAAGGATGCATCCTGAACATTTTATACTACCTATTAAATTTCAGAACTTTAAGTGTTTTTTATGTGATAAAGTCATCCATTTATTTGATGCAGTTGAGGAAGCATCCATCAGTTTTATTGACTTCCTCTTTTTTGAATGGCTTCTTGTAGAATCTCTGTTGTAGACATGTATTTTTGTTTCAGTATTTAGATTATTCTGATGATGAGCAAGAGAGAAGTGCCAAAGCTAAAAACAGAAAAAAGAATAAAAAAGTAGATCAGGAAGATGGTAGTGTGCTACCTGGAGCAAGAATACCTAAACAACGCAAACATAAAGAAAGGTAGGGACATATAATTAGGGTGGTCATTTTACTACATTTAAGTGACAAACATCTTTCACTTGAGCATGAAAAGTCAAACATTTCTAAAATTCTGTACATGTACTTCTTCTGGAATCTGTTATGTATTTTGTAACGTTCATGACAATCTTGCAAGTCTGTAATATATACTGGCCTTTGGATCGAAAAAAGTGAAAAATGCATTTATGTATAAAACACGAAAGAGCTCATCTTCAAGTAACATGTACTTTTTATTTGGTTATTTAATTTTAAGTTCATTTCTTGATTCAAATTTTAATAAATTTCAAATCTGAAACACAAGACCCTTTGAAATGTGAGATAGTAAACTACCAATTTTTTGCCAACACATTTGACTTTAATGTAGTCCCAATAAATTACTAAACAAACTCCTGATATATTGTATACAAAAAGAATGAAATAGTGTTATAGAAAAGTTACAGACAAAAGAATGCGCAATATATTTTGTATTAAGGTTACATGATCCAATATGATTTATACAGGAAGCCAAAGAATAGAGTGCTTGAAGAAAACACAGCACAAGAAGAGTGTATAGGTAAAAATGTATTCACAACTTATTAGCCAAAACCATCATATGTGTTTCATCAGTTTGTATGAATTTTAATATTCAATGAAAATATTTGAAAATAAATCAAGAATGCAGTTATTAATCTTAAAAGCTTCCATGATTTATAACTTAAGGTAAAAATACTTCCATAGAAGTTTGTGTAGCATTTCATCTCTGCTGCATGTAAACTGACTCTGGGTTGGACTGAGAATTTCTACCATTGTAGTATTTAAAGAAATTTCAAATTATATCTCACCCTATATCCCCTAACAATGAAAATGTCATTGGAATTTAAATTTACTTTGATCTCAAATCATGGTACTTAAATGCTTAATACTTACAAGGGGAATCTCTATTTATTTTGGGATGGAAAGATGAGATCTTAAAATTACGTAGTTGGTTCGTTGAAGGTAGTTTCCATTGATATAGGATGCTAATACTTCATGCTATTACCCATAGCTTTGGGAATTTATGTTCTGGTGCTTATTGATGTGTGGGGTACTAAAGTGGAGATCACAAATTTGTGATATAACCCTCCGAGTATTCATTATCTTTGAATTGGTCTAGTGACACCGGTATATAATACGTACGATATTGTTTCATTTTTAGGATGGGGAGAGTTATTGTTAAATTTTAATCATTTGTATTGTTCTTCAGGGAATCAGACGCACAGGGAATCAATGTGGCATAGTAGGCATCAAAATGGATATAACTCTAATGACAGAGAACTTTCTAACAACAAAGAAGGCCACATCTATCAAACTTTCCAACCTTTTGGTCCATCTCCACGATTCCGGCCTAGAGTATCCATGAATCGTCCCCCTCCACGACATCAGGGACCAATTAGACCTTCAAACTTTCAACCCAATCACAGAACAGGATTTCCAAGGCCATGGCAGGGAAACAGAAATGAACATCCAGGAAACCTTTTTCCAAACAACAACCCCATGTTCAGACCCAATAGCACAGATACTTATCCAAGTAACAATTTTGTGAATAATGATATAAATTACCAGAGGAACAGTTCACTATGGGGAAGTAACCCTTGTTTTGGACAACATAGTTTTCCTGGTTGCATGCCAGACCAGAGAGTTGCTAATCAATACAGATTTGATAACATGTCGCAGCCTCCACACAATCATAGACTTATGGATAACAGACTCATTCAGAATCAGATGGATACAACTAATCTGCAGCAGTATCCTCCAGATTTCAGTTTACCTCCACCATCTTTCCAATCTCCAAATCAAATGAATTATAATAACTGAGATTGAAGTTTTTCTGTCACTTTATCCTAACATAATGCAGGTCATCTTGTTGGAAAATAATGAAAAGTTAACATTTTCAAGGTCATTTTATATGTTTCCTGTAAAAGGGATTTATCTATGTCTGTGTTTGACCATAAAACAGTTTAAGCAAGATTAAGTATATCTTGAAGTGTATGCCAAATTTAGAAGCTCTTTGAAATACAATAGCATGAATAAACAAATCTCAAATCAAATTTTAAAATTTATTTACTGCTTTTTTATGCCCCCGGAATCAAAGATACAGGGGCATATAGTTTTTGGCATGTCTGTCTGTGGCAAAAAAATTTTAACATTGGTTGAAACTTTTGAATTGTATGAGGTAGGGCTTTCATATTTCATATTCTTTGTGACATGACCTTTCCATCTGTACCATAATTTTGGACTTCCTGTCCTTGACTGTGACCTTTAACCTACATTTCAAGAATTTTAACATTGCTTATAACTTTTGATTAATAATATGTAGGGCTTTCATATTTCACATGTGTATTCCTTGTGACAAGACCTTTCTGTCAATACAATAATTTTTGACTTTGTGACCTTGACCATGGCCTTTGACCTACATTTAAAAATTTGCCTTATTTGGGCTTTGGTGCTGCAGAGAGCATTTGTATTTCACAGACACATCTTGTTTCATTGTTGTAAAGTATTTTTCTAAAAACTTTCTGGCCAGTTTCATTTCCTGTTTAAATTTGGTTTTTATACTGTCCAAAGAGGAATCCTTTGAAAATTGGACACATTTTATGGAACCATTCTGTCTGCTTTTAATATGCTTGCATAAAATGTGGTTTCATGCTATACTGCTGTCATCATTCTGTCCCACCTATCTTGTCTTCACAACTTTTAAACACTTTTGTAGATTTTGAGGAAACATGGTACAAAAGAATAACACATGAAGATTTGTATATTGCAAGAGGAATGGTTTCCAAAAACATTTACACTAATTATGACCCTTGGACTTAGATTTTGCTATGCAAAATACCTTTAGTCTTTACAACTACTCCTAACCCCTGTGGGGGATTTTGATAAAACATGGTACAAAGATCACATTATGAAGAAAACCATATTGAACAAGAATTGTCATATCTCAAATTTAATACAGTTATCATTGGTGTATTATGAAAGAGGGGGGGGGGAGGGTATCAACATGGGAAATGATAGATGCATAAAGAAGTTTAACTAATCTCTAAACAACTGAAGAAAAAAAACTTAACTATTTTGCCAATATCAAAGGTAATCTAAATTTACTACAGTTAGATATTTAGTACTAGTTTGTACGACACCTAGGATAACAAAATGCAGGCATATTAAATGCCATTTAGTGGTGTCCTATTTTCTAAATTGTAAACAGACTTGAGATTGTTAGTGAAGTTATTGATTTCAATTTAAGTATCATGTTGGGAGTCAGCCTTTTAGCATAGATGTGTAGAATTTTAGCTCAAAGTTAAGATCAGCTTAAACGTAAATTCTGAAAATATATCAAAATTATATCTACAGGATTAGACTTAGGATTTTTGGTGTCTGATGTTGTAAGAAAAACAGAGTTCCATCTTGGAGTATTCAAAAGAATTCTGTAGAATTGATGTTTTTTAAACATTTTCTGAATTTTTCTCCTGTCCAAAGCAGACAACATGTCTGTGTTGGTGACTGTCTGGGGTGGGCAGTTTTCACTATATAACATACCATTATACTGTGGTAAATTTCTGGTATATGACTTCATCCATTTCTTCAAAATGTCAGAGGATAGAATAGAAAAGATTTTGCTGAATTTGAGGTTGAAATGAACCAACATTTTAAATAAAGAGTTACAAATGATTTTTAGTTGTTTCTTGATGAATTTAACGTAGAAAAGACTACCGGTAGTGAAATTTTTTATAGGCCAGTGAGCTTACTCTAGTACTAGTCCAACTGGGTTAGGGCTGAAAAAAGTTTTTGCACTTGCTGTCTTCTTCTTTGAATTCCGTTTACATTTGTAAATTCTTCAGTAAATTGGGGATCTAATGCTTTGGCTCATAGGATACCCTCATTCAAAATCCTCTTGTAAATCTTTCTGATTGCAGCAACTGAGATGACGAGTGTCAGTAAAACTGATGGATGCTCCCCGAACGGCAGTTATTCTTCTAATGCAGAAAACTGATGACTCAATCCATATACAAAAATTCAGTAAAACTGATGGATGCTCCAAGAAGCACAGCAATAATAAATGAAATGAGTGACTTAGTATATAGGAAATCATTGTATTTATTGATGACAATTTCAAATCTCAATGAATCATATGGGTATCCAATTGAGTCAACTGTAGAACAGCAAGTGATCACAGTATCCTAAGCCGGCGTGGCCTAGTGGTATCGCGTCGGACTCCTGATCGGGAGGCCGGGATTGAGTCCCGCTCTGGTCATGCCGCTGCCATGTCTTTCGGACGAGACAGTAAAAACCGAGGCCCCGTGTCGTGGTATGCATGGCACGTTAAAGATCCCTCACTGCTTCGGGTGGGTCCGTTGCAAAGGTCAAAATTTGTATGCCCCGCATCAGGCAGATGCCGTCACCATATAGGTGAAATATTCGTGGTGTGACGTAAAACCAAAATCAATCAATCACAGTATCCTAAACTGAAATGAATAAGTTTGACCTTGATTAGTTTTGAAATAAAACTTTTTATTGTGACCTTGACCTTTCAGAAATGACATTGACTGACCTTTGTCCAAAAGCCCTTACCTGGTAACCTAAATAATATTTTGGTGAAGTATGATCAAATTCTAATGAAAGTGTAGGCGATATAAGTACTTCATGGTATTTGAAGTCATAGTTAATAAGTGACTTTGACCTTTCAGAAATGACCTTGAGAGACCTCTGTCCAAAAGCCCTTAACCTAAATAGCATTTTGGTGAAGTATGATCAAATTCTGATGAAAGGTGTAGGAGATATCTTACTTGATGATATTAGAAGTCATAGTTAATAAGTGATCTGGACTTTTCAGAAATGACCTTGAGTGACCCTTGTCCAAAAGCCCTTAACCTAAATAATATTTCAGTGAAGTATGGTCAAATTACGATGAAAGATATAGGAGATATGAGCTCAGATGGATGGACAGACATGACAGTGACTATAATCTCCCCCAAAAGTTTTTGGAGAGCATAAAAATTAACAGAATAATCTGTTCTTGTGGTAAACCAAGGTATAACATGATTACTATTGAATTTGATAAAAAAAGTACACAACAAATGAAAAAAAAGCCCTTTGCCACTTCAGATTGGTTACAAAACAGAAATGGTACTTCATAACAACTTCATCAACAGAGATGCACTAGTTACTACTAAATTTTGGAATAAAGGTAACAAAATATGCATAAAGGGAAAGAATTCTTTTTCATCCACTTACCGTAATTTGAGTTAAAGTAAAGACTTTTTCACTTCTGAATTGTTTTATGAATTTTTTTATTATGCTGCCTGTCAGATATGCTCCTGTTGTTTATTGTCTTTCATTAAACCAAGATGAATTTGCTTATAAGGTGATTGCACCAGCCTAATGCAAGGCAAAGGGGTTTTGACCTACATGTATGCCATGAACCAACTTGAAGTAGTGAGACATATTTTACATGAAACAATTACCATGACATTGAACAGTTAATTTTAATGCCTCATCCCAAGGACAGGATGTTGACAAGTCACCAATGGGACATGAACCATGGACCTTTCGGGCCTGAACAAAGACCGGATATTGACATCTCGCCAATGACAAATGAACCCTGGACCTCTCAGTCCTGAACCATAACAAGACATTGACACGTCACCGATGGGACATGAACCATGGATCTCTCGGACCTGATCAATGACAGGATATTGACAAGTTACTGATGGGACATGAACCATGGATCTCTCCGACCTGATCAATGACTGGATATTGACAAGTAACCAATGGGAAATGAACCATGGACCTCTCAGGCCTGAACAATGACAGGGCATAGACAAGTCACCCGAGATATGAGCCCTGGAGCTCTAAGGCCTGAACAATGACAGCATCGACAAATCACCTATGGGATATGAGCCCTGAACTTCTCAGGCCTGAACAATGATAGCATGGGCAAGTCACCTATGGGATATGAACCGTGGATTTCTCAGGCCTGAACAACGACAGCATCGACAAATCACCTATGGGATATGAGCCCTGGATTTCTCAGGCCTGAACGATGACCGCATCGACAAGTCACCTATGGGATATGAGCCCTGGACCTCTAAGGCCTGAACAATGACAGCATCGACAAGTCACCTATGGATATGAGCCATGGACTTCTTAGGCCTGACCAAAGCATACCAGCTATTGAGATACACCAGTCCCAAATACATGCTTTCATGGGATTTTAATTCTGTTAGGCAAGTTCTAACTTCTAGGCTCCATCTGCATTTACAGATATGTCATTTAAAGCAACTTAATGAATTGTCAAGTTATCATTTAATTGTACATGCATATACGAAAACACAAATGAGTGTCTCTCTAATTTTCACAAGAGACCCAACAGGGCCATTACCGCTTGCCTGAGCCTAAGAAACTTAAAAAATTTCAGAATATATTCTCTTATGAGACTACCCTTTTCAGAAATTTTAATTTAGAATTGAACAGAAAACAACCCCACATCATTGTAAAACACTTCAATACATTTATAAATAACTAGAAACACTCATCATCTACAATTTCATTTTTTGTTTCAAGTGGCCGAAGGTGGACATGGAGTGTTTCTTGTTAAATATGTTAACTCTCTCCTTTAGAGGACTTTCTCATCAAATCTCTTATATTTTATCCAAATTTAAGAAAACCAGCTACACTTTCTCAATACAAAAGATAGTACCTCTTTGACTCTACTTTACTACACCATGGACCAAAACTCTAGACATATCCAGCCATAAAAGCGTCAGTAAAAGTAAGGGACAATGAGTACTTTAACAATGTCATGTTTTCCTAAAGAAGAAGTTCATCCAGCTTTATACATGTATAACACAAAGTTCTGCACATCCCCCCTCTCCCTTATTCCATTTCTAAATCTAAAAAAAAGAAAAAACAAAAATGAAAAAACTACCACATTTCTGTATTTAAATTCTTTACAAATACATGTATAGTCATTTCACAGAAATCTGATAAATTACAAAAAATTAACACATTATGGGTTACCTTTAATGAGAAAATTGAAAAAATAACCTGAAAATATGTATAAAAAAAACCCCCAAAAAACAAAAAAAAAAAAAACACCCCTAGAATTTTAATGTGCTGGTGCAACACAGATGCCCCCGCTGGAAGCTAAGGTAGTGAAACATAATTGCCAGAGAAGTAATATTTGAAAATTCAAAAAATTTCTAATGTTCAAAGGCAATTACTCTGTCAAAAATTACAGAAACACACCCATATTCAAAGTTGACCTGCATTTTCCCTTGATACATCTATATAACCTCCATCAAACCTTCAAAGAAAAAATGAGCGGAAACTGTTATTTTTAAGAGATTTTCTATGTTCAAGAGCAATAACTCTGATAGGAATTACCAGACCACACCCATATTCAAACTTGACCTGCATTTTTTCTTGATACATTTATATACCCAATACATGTATCAATTTAATCCATCAAATCTTTAAAGAGAAAATGAGCAGAAACTGTCATTTTTAGGAAATTTTCTTTCTTCAAGGGCAATTATTCTGTCAAAATTACCACACCACACCCATATTCGAACTTGACTTACATCTTACCTTGATACATCTGTATACCCAATATCAATTTAATCCAACAAATCTTTAAAGAGAAAATGAGCAAAACCTTTCATGTTTAAGAAATTTTCTATGTTCAAGGGCAATAACTCTGTCAAAAATAACCGTACCACACCCATATTCAAACTTGACTTGCATCTTCCCTTGATACATCTATATACCCAATACCAATTTAATCCATCAAACCTTTAAAGAGAAAATGAGCAGAAACTGAATGATGACGGAATGACAGAATGACACGGAACAGGATAATATTATATGCCCCCGGCCATTTTATGGCGGTGGCATAAAAGCACTATGTCACAAAAGCATCAAAACTTTGATTATTTGATGGAACCAAAATCAGCATTTCTATAAAGACTGTTCCAGATCATTCCGATGTATACAGTTTACTGACCTACAGAGCCAGACTGAAGAAGTTTGTCAGAAGAGGGTACCCTCATGGATCAATGTCTCCCTGCCCTGAATTCATCCCTTGATAGATCTGGATGAAAAATAACAGCACTTGTAGAGGACCGTGAGCATTCCTTCCTACTAAGTTTCATTAAAATACCTTCAGTTCTGAAGATAAGAAGTTCAAAATTTGGAAAGTTTTCATATGAAGACAGACAGATGGCACACTATAGCAGCTCACTGTCAGGTGACTTAAACAAAATAATAGAACTGATGAACAATTTATGCTTCCAGAAATCTACTTAAATCCAAATATATTATTTATCAATAACATTTTATACACCTGGTAACTCTTAAATATGTTGTCAGCCATAGTGTTGTTTTCTTTCACCTTTCAAAAGTTGGAAGATAACAACATTAAATATTAAGGTTTGTAAGAACATATTCAGAATCATCAAAATATAACTCTTAGTCAACGATGGCTACTGATACCACATTATCTCCTCTTATAAAAAGTTGATTGACATGACGCTGCTTATAGGTCACCTTAGAAGTACCCATTTCCATCCCACAAAATCTGTCACTTTCATGGGTTTCTTTGATGTCTAAATTTTGATCACTTTCTTTTTCCAATTCAGCAACTTTTATATTTTCTTCTAAAATCCTTTCTGTAGAATGTGAGACTATTTTGTGTTGAGCATCCACTAAGGAGTCATTCTGCAGTGTCTTCTGCATGATAGTATTAAGATTTTCCTTTTTATCTAAAGTTAAAACTGAACACTTCCTTGATACATCAGAATCACTGTCTGTTGTGGAAGAAACATCTGTAACATTTGTTGTTACTAAATATCTAGAACATAATTCAGATTTCACCACAGTTGGCTCTAGAAGTTGTTCTTTATTGGCTTCACAATTTGCCAGTTTCTTTTTCATGTACTTTATATACCTCTTCTCAGCCTGAAAATGTATTATTGAAAATCAAAACATTGTTTCTTGCTGGTAGTGTATTGAAATAAACTAGAGCTGTCCTAACGGGACAAATACCCCTTGCGGCAACAAAGTTGAAACATACAATAATTCATCCCAAGATACATCACTAGTATAAGCGTAGTGGATATGCCACTTGTGCACTTTGAGGTATAATCAATGAAAACAATTTGGTTTGTGTGCACTCTGACCTTGAACTTGTAGATATGGTCTTGGTTCAATGTCAATACACAACCTTGGGTCATGGACAACAATTGTGTAAAATACAGTCTTCCAGCAACGTAACAGGATGAAGTTATGGCCCAGACAAGAATTTTTACTATGTGTGCACTGTGACATTGACATTGTAGATATCACCTTGGTTCAAGGTAATGACACAACCTTAGGTCATGGACAATAATTGTGTAAAATTTGATCTCCCTCTAAATTAAAAGGAAGAAGTTACAGCCCAGACAAGTTTCATGGACAGGCAGACGGACAGACACAAAGATGGACAACACCCTCCATACAACGTGATACACACCTTTGGATCATGGAAAACAATAGTGTGAAATATTATCCAGACCCTACATAGCAGTAAGGAGCTATGACCCGTACAAGGGTTTTGAAAATGCATGCAATGTTACCTTGACCTTGGAGATATGATCTTGAGTCAAGGTCATGACACCCCCTTGGGTCATGAACAAAAATTGTATGAAATAGTATCCAGATCCAAAATGGAAGTAAAAAGTTATAGCATATACAAGGATTTCGGCTACGTGTGCACTGTGACCTTGACCTTGAAGATATGACCTTCAGGGAGGTCATGACACACCCCTGGACATGAACAACAATTGTATGAAATGTCATCCAGATCCAACATAGCAGTAAGAAATTATGGCCTGGACAAGGATTTTGACAACAGTGCACTTTGACCTTGACCTTGGAGATAAATCTTGAGTCAAGGTCATGACACATCCTTGGATCATGGACAACAATTGTGTGATATATTATCCAAATCCATCTTGGCAGTAAGAAGTTATGGCAATGTGACCTTGACCTTGGGTTCAGGTCATGACACACCCTTGGGTTATGTACAACAATTGTGTTAAATATCCAGATCCGACAAGGGGATAAGAAGTTAAGGCCCTGACAAATGTTAATAGATGGACAGATGAACAGACAGACAGGGTGATTCCTATATAACCCCCCCACCCCCCAAAAAAAAAACAACCTTTGTTTGCAGGGGGTATAATAATGCTTGTAGTATAAACTACAAATGGACTTCTCTATGTCAAAGAATGCCCCTTCTTACCAAGATTAAGTAAAATATAATAAAGTCAGTAAATGGATTTTTTATTCATTCTACTGACATAGATATTATGGTTTAGATTTCAAAATTACTGTGCTTGGCACACAGCATTTGTCATGATTTTATTAATGTGTGGTAAACTTGGTTCTAGCTTGTTTTCTCCCATAAAAAGGCATAATACAGCCACACATACAATCCTGTGTATATCTTGCCAACACAACTCCAAACCAGTACTTGTAAGGGTATATTCACCAACATTTTATTGACAAATAATAAAGAGTGGGGTTAAAGATAAAATAAGAAGCCAAAGTGATTCTGTAATTCTAGCACATGAACACATGATAAATTTGAATATAGAATTTTCTCCAGTAAAACATTCACTACAGAGTCTATCAAAATAAAATGCATTGCCTCTCTAGACAATGCAATATCTTAGTTGTTTTTTATTCTATGAAGCTTATTGAAGGAGAACACCCTCTTGGATCTACTTTGTCCCATCCTGGATCTACCTATTTTGATCCACTTGTAGGGAACACTAAAAATTCCATCCCTACCAATTTTTAATGAAATCCTTTTCTGAGCCTGAGATGTCCATCAAAGCTTACTTTAACATACGAATAGTGCATTTCACATTTTTAGTGTTTAAGAGAACCAGCATAGCTCAACCTTTATGTATATTAAAGCAATATTCCATGAGAATATCAAAGGAATTTCCTGAAAATGTGCAGAAAATACAAAACAAAAATATCAATACTTTGATTTCAGAATTAAAACAAGCTGTGTTTGTGAAACCCTAATGCCCCTGGCGGCACCAAAGTCCAAAAAGTTATTCTTAGCATGGAGGTCAAGGTCAAAAAGTCATCGACCTTGGTGTCACAAGTTGTTACCAATGGAAAGGTATTGCAATTAGGGACACACATGCCAAATATGAAGGATCTACGTCTTACGGTTAAGAAGTTACATTGAAGTAAGTCAAAGGTCATGGTCAAGGTCACATGATAAAAATTTTGGTACCATTGGAAAGGTATTGCAATAAGGGACACATATACCAAATATGAAGGCCCTATGTCTTGCGGCTAAAAAGTTATGACCAAGGTTAAAGTTTTTGTGACAGACAGACAGACGAATGAGATTTAATTTCCCCTCGCTTTTGCTAAAAGCGGGGGACAAAAAGTTAATAAGTTCTTTAAAAACCCAGAGCTGTCTGCATAGCAGGACTTACAGTCCCATTCCCAACTTATGGTACCAAATGAAATTTCTTGTAAAAAGGAATCTGTGAGTGAAGTATCAAAGATCATGGTCTCAAATGAAAGGGCCTTCTACAAGGTATCAATGTGTGAAGTTTCAAAGTCCTATACCTTTCGGTTCAAAAGTTATAGCTAAGTTTATTTTTTGAAAAGTAGGACAAATGCCAAGGTCAAGGCCAAAAGGTCAAAGAGCATGATCCCAAATGAAAAGGTCTTCCACAAGGTATCCATGTGTGAAATTCAAAGCTAAACCCCTCTTGGTTCAAAAGTTATAGCCAAGGTTAAAGATTTTGAAAACGTCAAACTTTAAGGTCAAGGTCACTATGTCAAAGGTCATAGTCATAAATGAAAAGCCCTTCAACAAGGTATTCATGTATAAAGTTTCAAAGCCCTACCCCTCTTGGTTCAAAAGATGTAGCCAAGGTTAAATATTTTGAAAAGTAGTTCATACTCTAAGGTCAAGGTCACAAGGTCAGAGGTCATGGTCTCAAATGAAAGTTTGTTCCAGGATGTATTCATGTGTGCAGTTTCAAGGCTCTACCCCTCTTGGTTCAAAAGTTATTGCCCAGGTTAAAGTTTTTGTCTATGGACGACCACAACGCCTGGAATATGACATTAGCAATACTGACTTTTGTCCCGGTGAGCTAATAATAGAAACCTAAAATAACTCAGGAAAGCGCTACCTTAACCATTTGGGGGGGGGGGGGGGGCTTAGCAAACACTATTTTTGAGTGGCATATTTATACAGAGCCCAAAGGAGTATACAAGTGGAAATATTAAGACAAATATATTGTGCATTGAATTTTCTTTAATCTTAATAAACATTTTAAAATCCTAAAAATTACCAAAAGAAATAATACAAACACTCTTTGCCGCAAATTTTTGGCCTCCTGGCTTTTATCAAGCAATACTTAGAATAGTATAGTAGATCTATGTAACATCCATCTTTACATGTCTAATATAAACAAGCTTCTAAACTCCGATTAAAATTTAAATGCCATACTTACACACGTAATAATGACGTTATGACATCAACGTTTATCGGAGTTTAGAAGCTTGTTTATATTAGACACGTAAAGATGGATGTTACATAGATCTACTGTACTATTCTAACTATTGCTTGATAAAGGCCATTAGGCCAAAAATTTGCGGCAAAGAGTGTTTGTATTATTTATTTTAGTATATTTTACTTCCCTTTGGAGGACTACTTATTATATCCTAACAATTAGTTTTTTATTGTTTATTATTACATTTATTTTCCGGAAATCAAATAAAATACACAAAATCAATGTATTATAGGCAATCTCCCTTTATTATGTACCAAATAATGTGTCCAAACTTACTGATCTTTACCAACATTCTGCTGTACTTAATGATACTTTGATAGACATTAAAGATAAAATTAAATACAATAAAACTGCAGTTTATGTGTCATGTCATGGAATTGGTATATTGTCCCTCTCTTACTCAAATCTAGTACAATTCCAAACAAAACAAAACAAAAAAAGTGATAAAAAATCTGACAAACAGAACAAAAATTTGCTATTTGGTTTTACATTACTAAACACATTGGATTCAAAAGATTTATTGCTTAATAAATAAATTGATAAAAATCTTGATAAAACAAGAAACCACCAAGGACAATATGACCAGATTGCAAAGATGCCTTTGTGAGATGTGGATATCCTCCTATCAGCAACAAAGTCCAAGAGGACACTGACCCATTTGAACAGTGTTCACTCACCGAAGCCTGAAGTCAAGTCAAGGTCACCAAACATGTGTCAGACGGCAAGAGCTCATGAATGTTTACAATGCGACTAAGTTTGAAGTAGGTTATATTGACAGTAAGCAAGAGTTTACCCTAAAAGCAAAAACAGTCTGTGTTCACTGAAGTGTGAAATCAAGGTCAAAGTCACCACCAAAGTATGTCAGACGAGAAGATCTCATGTATGTCTAAAATCCCACTAAGTTTGAAGTAGGTAACATTAACAGTACATGTATGCAAGTGGTCACCCTTAAGGCAAAAAAACAGTGTGTGTTCACTGAAGCGTAAAGTCAAGGTCACTAAATTTTTGTATTGGTTGGATAGAACATTCAAGTACCTACAAACCTACCAAGTTTGACAGAAGTACCCTTTAGGGTATGAAAGAAACCAAGCTAAACGCAAATGCTAAACGCAAAATGTTGACGCTGGACGGACGGACCGACAGACGTCCGGACAGATGGACAGACGGGTTTCGCCAATTCATAGACCGGAATTGCTTTACAATCCGGTCAAATATGGGATCATTGAAAAAGTAATGGCTTTGTACCACACTATATCATTCTGAATGATACCCAATTCTATCAAAAATGGATTTAATAACAACTGAGAAGTAAATTCCAGAGCAGTTCTTCAGCCCATGTGACAACAATGGCTCTTAATAAACATAAAAACAATAAACGTTAACCTGATATAAAAAGTCAACATCAACTGAATATTCAATTGTATTCTCTCGGGTATCTTCTAGAGAGAAAACAGATGAACAATGCGCAATCATAATGGTTCTCTCCAGTTTTCAGCTTCGGGAAATAAAAAATTTTTGGTACATTTTTAATTGTTAAGATAAACACTATCATGGTAAGTCTTGATCTCTAATCTCTGTATCCAACATTTATTATTACAGTGTACTTTATGCTATAATCAACTTACCTTGTTTTGTCGCTTTAGTTCCTTGTCTCTCGAAAGGGGACACCTGAATTGCTCATCCACATCAATCATAGCCTAAAAGACATGAAAATACAGTAAAAGTCATAACTCATCTTGATAAATACAGATGTGTTATACTTTACCATGATTCAAAGGCTCTCATGATTTACTCATACTGGGTCACTATATGACTTGTATCACTAGCAATTTCCTTTACCCAAAACCAATGTGTGTGTTCATTGCAAAATATTACAATATTTCCTTTTAGCATCTACCTACAGAATCGTATACATTATCATACATATGTTATCATTTGAAGTTTAAAGTTAAACAGATTTTCACTTTTTATTCATTTTACACTGTTTTTTAATTATTATGGTTTTAGTTCTACATAAGTTTTTATAACTAAACAAATCGTGTAAGTTGTTGCATCACTTTTGTGTCAAAATTAGAGGGCAGAATTCTTTAATATTGCTTATTTTTAAATTTAACATGGTTATATAAAAATAATTATGACAGCCTTTTCTCTCATTACATACATAAGGGATTATCAAATTGATACTGTACCATGAAGGTTGGTTGGTTGATTGGTGTTTTACGTTGCTTTCAACAATATTTCAGTTATATCGCGACATGGAAGCAGGAGGTTACCAACCTCTTAAACATAGTGGCACAACCTGGGAATCGAACCCGGATCATCGGCGCCGCAAGCCAAGTGCTTAACCACTACACCAAGCCTGCCCGTACCATGAAGGAAAGATATTATACTACAATTAAGAAGTGTTTATAATCAGCTGATTTACATAAAACTGGTTGTGCAATGCGAACTTATAAATGATATGTCTGACTCAGAAATTACCAAATTTTAATTTAAGCATGTTAAGACTCCATAATTTTGATTTCTTGCTCAAATGAAACAAAAATGGGTAGGTAATGTTTTAATGCCACCAGTTTATTTGTGTCTTATATGTTCCTCAAATAAAAAAAGAATTTTTGAAAAAGAACGTATTTTTTAACTAGAATTTTCTGGATGGATAACCCTTAATATAACATATAAATTGTGCACCATCATTCCTTTTTATGCATTCCTATTCTTTACAATAACATTTGTTTCTTTAAAATCAGAAAATGTACATAAAATTATTGTGTTATAAGCAGTGTACAATTAGAAAATAAAAAATATCACATGTGCCTGAAAATATGTTAAAACAGAGACATGTGTATATATGTCTCTGATACAACAGTAGTCCATTTGTTTCTCAACTTTTAGCATTCTCAGCTTTTTCAGAACTGCTGAATGGATTTTGATTAAACTTGGTAGGGATGAAACAGTTAAGGTTCCCTACAAATGTTGTTGTTTTTTATACCGATTCGGCAAGGGAAAGATCCAGGGGAGGTGACATATGCCCCAGCGGTACCCTTCTTTTATAAACTTTTTCTTCAGTTTGAATGTAGTTAAAGGTTCATAGTGTGCTGTTGTAAATTTTCACATTTTAAATTTCTTCTCAAAAAGTAAAGCACAGATTTTGATGAATTTTGGTAAAGACATGGCACTCAAGGTCACTAGGGTGGGACAGTATAGACTCAAGAGGGTACCCAGATTTAACAAAGTTCTTCTCCAGACTGACTGCATAGATTAACAAACAGAATGGATTAGAGAGTGGCAGGAAGATGTCTTCAGAAGTGTTGTTGCTTTTTGTTTCATTCCAAACTAAAAACTATGCCAAATAACACAGAAAATTTCTAATTCAAATTCTGATTGGCTGTAATGAAAGGTCATCCTGAGACGACCTTGAATCAGCAGTTGTAAGATCTTGTACATGGAGAGTATCATAGAGGAATGAAGTACAAGTCACGTTTTAATAAGATTGGAAGTATAAAGATTTGATGGATTCTTTTTTTAGTACAAAGGGAAGGATTTTTAAGTGTTGCTATTTTGGTTCTATTCTGAAGTCAGATTTCTTACGCCTTTTGACATTTTTTCAGACCTAGTAATTTTAAACAGAGACATATATACACAGAGACTGGAAACTCCCATTGAAAGCTATATAGCTCCCTGACATAAGTAACATTTCCCGACAGGCATCTCGATAAGCCGGAAGTCCGCCATATTGTTCTCAGCATTCATTCGCTTGAAAGCATTAAGCTTGCAAAGAAGAGGAATTTTCATCGCTTTTTAAACAAAGGTAGTTCAGATAAGTAAAAAAAGCAATATACTAATCATTTGAATCATAAAACATTTCATTTATGATCTATTCAATGTGAAGACATAACCCTGATCAGAAGCCATTAGTTGTGATAGACCTCTGAAAACATTCACCTGGGTTTATGCAAAACATTTACACAATATTGAAGCACATGCCACCATTTTTCGTTTATAGCACCATCAATGTTTATTATAGTCATAGTGCTTTAATTTTCATATGAACTATCTGTAAATCATGCATAATACCCGGCCGTATTTGAGGATCTCGTGACATTTTTCTACTCACTACCGAACCCGCTGAGAAACGACCACGGCAAGAAAAATTGTTAAAACAACCAAAATTAATGTCCTTTACATGACTAAACTCACCCGTGTGTGTTAAGAAAGGTTTCAAACACATTTTATATTATTGAGTGTAGAAGACTTTAAATTATTCGTTATTTGATTTTAATCCAATTTTATATACGCGGTAAATCTTCAATCGTTTTTAACCAGAAAACCAATACCATACCATATAGAACAAAATAATCATATAACCTGGCGATATATATATTGTTTTTATATTGAAAGTCATTCTATAAACATCAAAGAAGTAATGGTTGTTATTTTAGTACGAACTGAAGCAGTTATAAACACGTAAGGGGACATCTTGCAATGCAAATTCTCTGTGGCCGGCGGGTCACCATTTTGTTTTTACTCCTTTACATAGGGGTGAGTAAAACAGCTCATACCACGTCAACAGTGCATATAAGATAAAACATTATTTTGTTTGCTATTTACCATCTTAAATTTTGAACAAACACAACATTGTTATTTACTGCCCATGAATGACAAAGACAGACGCTGGTGCTTCCCCTGGGGTGAACAAACAGTAGCAAAGGCAGGGGCATTGATTGCATATATCAACAACTTGTAAAAGGCAACAAATGCTGTTTAAAATGAATAAATATATAAATAAAAATAATTGTTTTAAAAAAGCAGGAAATGATTAAAAATCTTGGTTTTAAAAATATTTTTAATAATGGTTAATGATACAAGTTTGTCTCAATTTTGTTAGAAAAAAAAAGGAGAATATTATTTCCACACATCGATAAAATTAACAAAAAATATAAAATAAAAAAAGAATAATAGGTGCCCGTAGAATTTGAACTGAGGTACGTTGGCAGGAAAAGACTTACTGCGCTATACATCCCCAGGCGATATCCGACGGTTTAAATCGGTGTTTTGTAGAGCGCGGTCACCTAATTAGCATAACAAAAGGACGTGCATCATATGCTGGACGAAGTGGTGAGTTTCCAGTCTCTGGTTGTATGGACGATGGACAAAGTGCTATGACAATAATTCACTTGAGCATTAGGCTCTGGTGAGCTAAAATACTAACCTCAGCTCCACCGGTATGACCAGTAGAATTTCAAATTTGAAATGGTTTTGGTTCTCAAAAGCAAACAATCTTAAAATGTTAGTAAATTACCAGATTGAAGTGTTTATCAAAAGCTATTACATAGCCTTTACATATTCCTCTCAGATCAGTTGCACCTCTAGTCCATACTTTGACCAACAATTTTTCAGTGACACATCTGTTCAGCAGGCTCAGCGGCCCTTTTTGCAGTTCTGTAATATTAAAAAAAAGAGAATATCAAGTAAGAAATCATATAAAGCTGGCCTATCCCTCTTTAGCTGAAAAATAGTGATCAGGCAATAAAAGTACAGATATTTCTTAAGACATGTATAAAAATATGTTTGAAATTGGACTAACCAAAATCAAGATCTCCAGGGCTTTTCTTCCCAATTTTGGGAAGATGGCCCATGGCACTGGAAT
Source organism: Pteria penguin (assembly GCA_035048485.1). Taxonomy (NCBI): domain Eukaryota; kingdom Metazoa; phylum Mollusca; class Bivalvia; order Pterioida; family Pteriidae; genus Pteria; species Pteria penguin. The sequence continues at coordinate 26,079,108 of CM068580.1, forward strand.
TGGGAATTTCAAGGCATTTTGGCTCAACACTGGGAATTTCGCAAATGAAAATTTTCAAATATTTGTGCATGTCTACATACTTTAAGAATAAAAAGATTGCAATATTTGAAACTTTTGATATTCATTAACAATGAACCTTCCATTTTACGAACAAATTTCTCTCATTTTCATGTTTTTGAATCTATTAACAATGCGTCATACTTGAGGACATGGAAGAGACGTTAGTCTGGGGTCAAATTGCTTTTTGTCTGACTCTCATTTCCAGACTCAGAATCATTAGATAACTCTGTGTCCAAGACTAAGCTACTTCATTACATGCACTTTTGGCACATGTATTGCTACTCGAGCTCTGGTAAGACGGGACAATGAAAGAAGCAAAGACAATGCTGCTTGCTGAAACATTAAGTCAATGTTGCAACTTTTTCCATCCCTTTTCTTTTTACTATAATACTTGGAATTATGCAAAGACATTATGATTATTTACTCAGTCACTTTCACTTTGAGTTTCACATGCTAGAATACCAATCTTGAAAAAAATAAAAAGACAAAAGACTGCGCAAACAAAATCGATCATTAGTACTGTACAATGTAGTATCGAGAGCATGTTACTTACAAAAATGCTGTTTAAAGAAGAAAAGAATATTATCAATCCAAACCTTGCTGTTTGAGTACACTTCTACATTTTTTTACAATTCATACCTTGGAATTTTGGTGTGTAAAATGAAAAAAAAAGATATGATTTCTGATTGGGAATATAGCCCAATATCGGCCATAAAATCAATGGAAAAAGCCCTGATATCGGTAAACAGACTTTGCACTTTCAATTTTGAATGTGAGCATTCTGAATCCTGTTACTTACCTTAGTTTGTGTATTATTAGCTATGAGGAGAACATGTATATTACACTGAAATAATCCAGATATAAATTGAAAGGTGAAGTATGGGCCCCATTGTTTCAACAGAAATAAAACTTATGATATTGTCCAAATTTCTCTGCTTAAACAATCACACCCAGAATCCTAGAGTACCGTAATTTCTGGACTATAGATCGATGCAGATTATAGGTCAAGGGTACCTAAAATTGGGTATTTTCATAAGTTCATCCGTAAATAGGTCGAAGCGTTGGATAGGTCGAGGAAGTAATGCTATGACGAACCAGTTTTGCCGGTATACAAAGATCGATAATCTCAATTTGAACACTGGTCAGTTTTGAATGTAAATGCAAACAATGCGGTTTTATTATCTTTTAGTATTTTAGTATTTTGTGAATATGATACATTCCGTTCTGATACATAGTAGTCAAAGTAATTTTGAATACGTGTATGTGACATTTACCTAGACATCTTCTTCTTCTTCCCGGGAAATCCCTCCTGTGACTTCGGAGCACCCCACAATAAAATGGGTATAATGATAAATTTTATTTAAAATATGTTGCCTATTTTGCCTGTTTTTAAATATCCCGTTTGTTTGTTTAATGATTCAAAACGGCGTATGCCAGGCAGTGAGAACTGGGTAACTAATGGGGATTAATGTGCGGTGAAGCATAGAACAGGTGTGATAACAGATGTGATAATTTGATTACACGTCCGCACAGTGATATACACTTTAGAGAAAGGACTCTAAGTTTAGATACGGCGGAAAATTTAAATTCAACGCTGTAGCGATACTGCTATAGTCAATATATAAAATATTGTACCAGAATCGCCATACAGATACTAGAAATATTGTTCGAATTACAATACCAGTAGCAGACATTTCGATTTAAATTTTTTTTTCTTACGTGTAAGACAAGTTCCCATAATGATTAAATTAGCAATCAACACACATGAAGACATGTATGTAATTCAATATGTCGCGGGTACATAAAACACAATTAAATAAATCATCGATCGGGAGACATCTAAATTTCGCAACTCATCCTTTGAATTTGTGTTTCTATTGTCAGCGGAACCTGGCAGTTAAAAGTCAAACATTGACAAAATAGCCATCCGTAACTCTTAGCCAAGCCTCAGATAGGTTGAAGCATTGTATAGGTCGAGGGCTCTCCCGACCGAAAAAAATATCGACCTATAGTCCAGAAATTACGGTATTTACAAATTTGCATACTGCCAGTCAGAAGTGCTTTCTACTTCTAGTTCTACACATAGTGACATACATGTACTTTCAACAATCACTGTTATCAAATAATTATTCGGTGATCACCTGATTTCCAAATGCCCTCTGATCTGAAGGTCCAATACTTCAAAGGCCTGATAGTCCAAAGACCCAACAGTCTGAATGCCAGATGTTCTGAAGGCCTGAATACCATATATACTCGAATATAAGTCGGTTTTTGGGGAGTAAAAATTTGTGGTCGAAAAGCACTACCGACTTATATGCAAGATGCTGACGGAGAGATAAAAATCCGACCTTGGACTGAAGCCAAACTTTCCCGTTTATTATCAGATAAGGAAGACAGTAGATATGATAGATAACGTAGGTGAAATTCCCAGTCAATACCGCTTTAAAATCCGACTTTATGACGATAAAATGTATATTTTTTACCAACAGATTCTGTACTTAAAGTCGTAATATATTGCTTATTTGTTGTTGAAATACCCATTACAAAAGGTAAAACAAATCCGCTGTACTGTACGTGACTATAGGTTTAGTGAGCCGTGACGTGATGGCTGTTGATTAAATGACAATCCGGTGTATACATGACACTAGAAGTATGTTAATGATATCGGTAGGTTTGTTGGTGTGGTAAAAGAGTCTTTGTCGGGTATCATTCAACGATTCATAGCAGGGTTTCACTGCGTTAATGAATTAATTACTTAAAATAGTTAAATAAACAAGAGGCCCAAGTGGGCCTATATCGCTCACCTGAGTACCTATATTATCAGTCATGCATGAAGGAAGAATTCATTTATTTTTGCATTTATGTGACTAAGTCAACACAGATGTTGAAAATATGTCAAATTTTATTTCAGGCTAGAATAAAAAACAACACTTTTTTGCACATCCATTCAGGTGATTTTGATATTAAGCATTTCCTTTGTCTCTGCAAGAAGTCATTCAGGGCAACAAGTTAGTCATTTTCTTTAGGTGGGGCCTTTTGTTGACTGATTTCAAGTCTGGGTCATGAACAACAATTGTTTCAAATATTGTCCAGATCTAACTTAAAATTGCCTAATTTCATATGTTGAGTGTTGAGAAACATCTAAAAACTTATTTAGATGTGTAAAGAAATGAAAAAAAAATTTTGACCACAGCTGGATTTGAACCGCTACTCTCCATATTTCAATTACCAAGTGGTATATGTACTATTGTGAGAACTGCTTTTTAGACATGGTGGCATTATCTGTTAACCAATTTGGATGAAATTTACCAAATTGATAGACGACTTTTAGTACTTCATATATTCCATGTTTCATTAAAATCTTTCATGTGGTATAACAGCAGAAGTGAAAAATGTGATTGAATTGTTCCTATACACCCTCATTTGGAAGTCTTAAAAAATTCATAGAAAATCCAAAAATTGAGATATTGACAAAATTCTTTCAAAGTAACAATCCTTACCATAATTATGATCACAGTAGTCCATAAGAAATCATCATTATCAATTAACTAGGAAATATGACACTTTTTTCTGCATTGAATCACCAAGTCCAAAGAAATGTCGAAAAAAATTCTAAAATTTGATTTTGGAAGGGAACCAAAATGACAATACATCTTCACTCATCCCTCTAGATCATTTCTATGCATTCTGTTTGTCTCTGTATACAGCCCGTATGAAAAAGAATATTGTTAAACGAGGGAACTCTTTTGTGACCTACTCTTTACTATGGTGGTGCCACCTGTAAAGAGGTCTGGACGAAAACAACAGAATTTGAAGAGGATCATAAGTGACTTATTTCTACCAAGATTTATTAAAATCCTTCAAACAGTTTTGTAGAAAAAGTTGAAAATGTGAAAAATGGCCAAACTCCCCCCCCCCCCTTTTTTTTTTGGAAGTCTTAAACGTAAAATTCCTAATTTCATATGTTGAGTGTTGAGAAACATCTAAAAACTTATTTAGATGTGTAAAAAAAAAAAAAATTTTTTTTGACCACAGCTGGATTTGAACCGCTACTCTCCATATTTCAATTACCAAGTGGTATATGTACCATTGTGAGACCTACTTTTAGACATGGTGGCATTATCTGTTAACCAATTTGGATGATCCGCACAAAAAACAAAACCTTTGAAAAGGACTATGAGTACTTGCATCCAGTTTTATCACAATCCTTCAAGTTGTTCTGTAGATCAAGTTGAAGATATGAAAAATTGTCCCCCCCCCCCCCCTTTTCTTGGAAGTCTTAAAAAATTCATAAGAAATTCAAAAATCGAGATATTGAAAAAATTCCTTCACACCAGCATTCCTTACCATAGAAATGATTAAATGAAACCAAATGAATGCATCAATGTTTACTAAAAGAAAATAATAACTCTTTAATGCATTAAAATAACAAAGTCCAAAATGAAAATGAAAAAACGTCAAAAATTTGATTTTGGAATGGAACCAAAAATATCAACACTTCTTCCCATATGCCTCTATCTCATTCCTATGCAGTCGGTTTGTCGCTGTATGCACCCGATCTGAATAAGAAGTTTGTCAAAGGAGGGTACCCTCTGTGACCTACTTTTGTCTGTGGTGGTGCCACCTGTTCATGGATCCTGACAAAGATGACCACATTTGTCGGGGACCTTGAGTATTTGATGCATGCCAAGTTTCATTGAATTCCAGCAAGTGGTTCCGAAGAAAAAGTTCAAACTGTGAAATGTTTACACCAATTATCCCACCCCCCCTTTTTCTTGAAAGTCTTAAAAAATTCATAAAAAATCCAAAACATAAAATATTGAAAAATTTTCTTCGCAGTAGTATTTCTTACCATCAAAATGATCAAATTAAACCAAATTAATGCATCAATGTTTACTAAAAGAAAAAAATACCTCTTTTCTGCATTAAAATTACCAAGTACAAAAAAACGTCAAAAAAACGTCAAAAATTTGATTTCGTAAATGGAACCAAAAATAACAACACTTCTTCACACATCCCTCTAGATCATTCCTATGCATTTGGTTTGTCTCTGTATGCCCCCGGTCTGAAGAAGAAGTTTGTCAAAGGAGGGTACCCTCTTTGACCTACTTTTGCCTGTGGTGGCGCCACCTATTGATGAATCTGGACGAAAAACAACAACACTTGTAGGGGACCATGAGTACTACATGCTTATCAAGTTTCATCAAATTCTGTTCGGTGGTTCTGGAGAAGAAGTCGAAAATGTGAAAAGTTAACGACGGACGACGGACGACAGACGACGGACGGATGACGGACGGTGATTGATCACAATAGCTCACTTGAGCCTTTGGCTCAGGTGAGCTAACAAGCAATGAAACCATGATCGTTGTCGTGTTGTTTTTGCTGTAATTATCAAATTAAATAATTATAATGATCTCTGTAAAATGACAAGAAATTTTAAAATCGTCATTCAATCATTGAACCATTTTATCTCAAATAAATACATCTTTTATATGTCACGTTTTAAATGCCCCTCTATTGAATATGTCAATTAAATTCCTGTAGTGTGATTACGCACGATCATCAGAGCAGAAAAATTCTCCATTTCTATGAATGAATGTTGGTTAACATGTACACGCTTTGTTCACTCAAAAATTCCAACCGACTTATATGCAGGTCAACGGCAAATCCCATAATTTGAGCTCCAAAACGTACCCGACTTATATGCGGGTCGACTTGTATGCGAGTATATACGGTAACTAAAAGTTTAGTCTTATAGTTTGATGGCCAAAGCTTCGAAGGTCCAATTGTTTGAAGATCCAATCTACGTATACCTAAAGGCCTATTAGCTAAAATAACTGAGATCAATTATTCAATAGTAAGTGAATTCATAGTACATGTATGTAATTTGTGACCCAATCCTCAGTTCTGCAAGTTACATTTATTGTTTGCTAGTTGATGGCTATTTGATAGTTACTTAGGGAACAACCATTCCATCCTGAGGAGGAGGGAACTTCTAAATATTTGGCCAATTTACTAGACCTTTGAACAATTGGGTCTCCAATTTCCAAACAATCCAGCCTTCAAATCTTCGTACTGCCTTTATAGTATCATGCATTTCAGATTATTAGAGCTTCGGAGGGTTCCGGGATCGTTCGTACGGATACGTTTTCGTACTGGGATTTTTCGTACGGGATCTTTCGTACTACTATCGGGATTATTCGTACGGATGTTAAACCTATATTTGTATGCTTAAAATATATACATATTAAATAATTTAATTAACCTATTTGGACTACTCGGACTTCGACCTACCACCACCACCTCCACCTTTGCCAATGGATGTCGATGACTTTCACCCACCAATCCGTGATATGTCACTGGATGCATCTTTCGACATCCCAGGTCGACGACTCAGCTTCATCCCAGAGCCACTTGAACAGACATTCAATGTCAACGACGAGACACTGCCATCCGAAGTACCAGACGATGTAGAGGTCACCTACCGCATCATAGAGAAAGGCAGCAAACGTGGTGGACGTCTCCTTCTCAGCAGCGATGGATACTCATACGGCGTGAAGGCAGTGAACAAATCTTCTACTAGGTGGTTCTGTAGCGTGAGATCGAAAACCAACCGATGTTGCGCTACCGTGTCACAAGTAGGGGAGGCGTTCTTCCCGGGCATCAACCGCCACAGTCATCCTGGAGACCCGAAGCTTTCACTGAGAGTTGAACTTCAGAAACAGGTACCATTTCATAACTGTATAAAGCCATTTGAATATACATTACCATATTTATTTAATAAATATACATTTATAATTTCCTTTTCAGACAAATTATGCTTACTTTATTAGTTGATCAGAGTTATTCTTATGCTTATGTATATTTGATGTGTGCTGCTAATCCTTTTTCCCTTGTAGGTGCAGAGTAAAATACATATTTTATTTTTATGCTTTCAGGTGAAAGAAAAAGCTGCTAACGACCTGTTCAGACCAGCCATGCGTTTCGTAGATGATGCTATTAGATTGCGGGGTTACAGGTTCGATTCCTATTGTAATGTAAAATGTTTCCAGCTGTGATTACGGTCATAATTTCTTTTTTCTCTTTGCAGCTTGACATAGACTTCATCAAGTCTCCAGAATTCCTAACTGGAGACCTTCGTACAGAGGACGGTCAGCGTCATATCATCTTTTCTACTTCATATCAACAAAGGATCCTTCGCCAGTCACGCCGATGGTTTATGGACGGCACCTTTAAAGCAGTCACTGGACCATTCCAAAAACGGGGACAGCTGTTCACCATTAATGCATTCGTGAAGGGGGAATGTGGTGAATTAAAACAATTCCCTCTCATGTTTGTATTGATGTCGAGGAAGACCAAGGAGGATTATGCAATGGTATGCTATAAATCAACTATAATCATTGGAATATTTTGTAACATTTGTTTTTATAAAGATATAAATATCATATTTACTATATAATGTAATGATATAGTTTATATATATAACATGTATAATGTTCATGTTCGTATCACTGTTCTAAATCGAAATAATTGTTTAATGTCTTATATTTTATCACCAACAGATGATGTATGTTTCTATGGGGTTGGCATACTACTATCTAATGTGCTTTCACTATATGTCATTCATTTCTTTTTCAGCGCTTTATGTTTTTCTTCTTTTTACTTTCAGATTTTACGCCACTTACAGACCGCCGTCGGTCCTTTCAATGTGGAAGGCTTCGTAGCAGACTTCGAAAAGGCACTTTGGCAGGCGCTGCGAGACGTACTCCCTGGAATCCCCATCAAAGGCTGTGTATTCCACTTCAATCAGGCGGTTTGGAGGCGTACGCAAGAACTTGGTTTATCGACAGCATACCGAGAGGAACCATCCATTCGAGGATATGTCCGCCAACTGATGGCCCTTCCCTTCCTCCCACCAAGACACATCGCTCCAGCCTTTGAAAATCTTAGGAACCGTGCCACAACAACGCAACTCCAATCCCTGGTCGACTACATCAACCGCCAGTGGATCAGCAACCCAATCTTCCCTGTTGAAACTTGGAGCGTCTATCGCCTGACAGTAAGAACTAATAATGACACCGAGGGTATGTATAAATATTTTTGGTTCTCTCTATATCTGACTCTAACTCTCTCAGTGCAAAAATAAGTGTAGATATTTACTTTTACTTTTATTATTAAAATTTCTTATTTTAGATTTAATAATTCATATAATTATTTGTATACTTTTACGGAAATATTAAGGATGATGTATATTTCTCATAATGTTTATCATTATATAATGCATTTCTCTCATGTGTAATTAAAAGAAACTCTTGCAAATATCCGTTTCTAATATTCTACAGGTTGGCACACCAGACTTAACCAGAAATCAGGAGGAGCTCCAGGCCTTTATAGACTCGTCCAACTACTAAAGATGGAAGCAGAATTGGTAGAAGCAAGCATTGCTGCAGGGGATTTGACGAGAGAGACGAACACCAACTACCGACGACTGGACGAAAAACTAACGGAAGCATGGGACAACTACCAGGCAGGCACTACAGCGACTGGAACATTCTTAAGGACCGTGGGGAATTTGTATGGATTTGTTGTGTGAATATTCGGAAGTGTAAATAGTGTTGCCTTTGAAAATAAGTGTGTGTTTTCGGAAGTGTAAATAGTGCTGACTTTGTGTGCTTTGAAAATTATACTTATTGTTACAACTTTGTAGTAGTGTGTAGTGCTTATAAAGTTCTTATGGTGTGTGGGTATATTGTTTAGTGCCGACTTTTAACATTCAAGTATTTTGAAAATATTATACTTATTATTCTTTTAGTGCTTTTATGTTTGAAACCTGTGCTTAATATTATCATTACATGTTTGTTGTTGTATGTAATAATCAATAAATTAAATCATAAACAGTATTTCTCGTCTTTTATAATTCACTTATTTCCCCCACGAGCAATGGTCCAAGTCTTACTATGAACTAATTATATAGTGCTTGTCAAAAGCAAAGAATAACAAAACAAGGAGTTATCAAAACACTTAATATACATAATTACACATAATGATATATACCAGTATGAACGATATACATAATTACACTTAATGATAAATACCAGTACGAATGATCTCACTGATCGGTACGAAAGAACCCAATTTTTCGTACGAGCTGTACGAAAAATCCCAGTACGAAAACGTATCAGTACGAATGATCCCGACGCCCTTCGGAGCATTGGGACTTTGGACCATCTGACTTTCAGACCCTCAGACTATTGGGCCTTTGGAATATCAGCTGGTCACTGACTTACTCCCCATCTTTGTTAAAACATTACGATTCCATCGATTATTGCGGATATTCAGTATTGGGTCTCTTGGAGGCAACTCTTTAACTACTTTGCTTTTATTGACAGACGCTCTCTTTGACAAAGGATTCATCTCAGTCGCTATTTTATCCTTGTTACTAGTGTCTGCAAGATTTTTTTCTGCGTTTCCTCTGACTTTCTTCTTCAAAAAACTTTCATACTCGCTTATATTATTAAATTGAGTAACAGTCGAGGAGGGCAACTTTACGCTTTCTTTTGTGTACAACGCTTTGAGGGGGTTAAAACGAGGTGATGTCAAATTCAACTCTTCGTCGTCTTCGACGTTTTGCGATGATCTGGGCGCCGCCATTTCTGTTTGCATGGGGGTTTTTTTTATCAATTTTGTTAGTTTTTTATTTCAGAAAAAGTCGTTTCGTCCGTTAATGTAGCAACCTTGGATTTCGTCAAATTATCTGTCTGTTGTCTGTCCCTTGTTCAAATTTGATATATTTTTAATTAATCATAGCAAATAAATACAAGGATCTAAGAAATAGTATTCGCCAAAAAAGAAAACACGAGAAAAGTCAAGAAGGAAAGGGATTGGGGGATGTGTGAATTCTGACACATATACATAGACTACTTATGATATATATGAAGTAAATTGAAGTCTATTGCCATTTAGAATTTTGGAGATTAAATACAAATAGAGACATAGACTACTTACACTACTGAAAGTAGTCAATGTATCTGCCACAAAACAGAACATCTCGTGTATCCTTTTTTTTCTGTTTTGAAATGCATTGTTTGATAGCAGAAATAGTTTTAAAACAGGAAATATAATGATATACATCTCATAACATACATCTCATGTATCTTGCTGGTAAACGTAATACGGAATATCGCAAGTACAATAACGTCAACATACACTTTGTGATTGTCATGACGTCATATGATTATGACGTAAGTTGCCCACATAAAAGTGCCCACATCGAGAACAATGGAATTGGTAGGTGACTATAAATGCTAACCGTGACGGAATTTAATAGTTGCGATTCTCCGCTTAAATAATAATGATTGATCCGGCCCCAAATTATAATTTTTATTATATTATTATGCACTGTCGCCTCCCGGCAGGGATTTTTGGCAAATCACTGCCATAACGGCAGTTTACCCTCACCAAAAACCTTCTTTTCTCCCTAAAACCAAGGATTTATAAACAACTTGTTTATATAAGTCCTTGCTAAAACTGACTTATATTTCCCCCCAGAAATAAAACATTTCCTTTATAGACAGGGTTCATTACTCCAAGGACTAATAAACAACAAGTCCTTGATTACTGAATCACTGATTTAGATAATTCCATAACCGTCGATATTTACTCGAATATCAAACGATGAAACACCGTCGATAAATTTTTGTACACTGTTCATATACTATAGTTAGTCTAGTCAGGGACGTGTATATTTAGATATATACGTCCCTGGTGTAGTTGTTTTCATGCTTTGTTTCATGCTATTTTTGAACATCTAATTGAAATAGATAAAAAAAACCCTGGTATCACTAGTTAAACTTCTTTAATTTTCACTTTGTAATTGGAATCTGAAGCACTAACTGCTAACGGTATACAGATAAATTTATCCTATTGGTTAAACTTGATAAAAATAATGAAAAGTACGTTCAAATATTTCAAATAAAGAGATAATTTTTAAGTATCTACCATTTGCAGTAAGCTTTTGCTACAGCTGAATAGTATAACTTATGACAAGGACTTATAAACAAGATATATATGTATATAAGTCCTTGCTTATGAGACCCTGGAGGATGAGTGAAATAAGTGTATTAAACACACTACTGAATTACAACTTTAACCGGCTAAACCGGTGAACGTATCTAATCATATTACCAACATCAAAAGAGCCTTTAATTAGAGTAACTTGAGGGCTCGGGATCTGATCGAGAAGATTAGATAAATTATGTTTGTGAAAACGGTAAACAATGCAAAGTGAGGCCGGATCACGTCCAACGTCAGAGGAAACTTGGGAATATAACAAAAAGATGTCTTTCATTACTCGAAATTTTAAAGTGGGGCCGGAGATCGACCAGTGGAGTCGGATCGATTTGAGTCCGGATGGGAATGTGGCCGGATCCGTTTGGGACTGGATCAACCTATTACCGTACGAAACATCTTAATGCGAAAATTAAATGAGCGAAACAATCTAATTAATATTTTCGTATATATATTTTTTAAGTATTAAAATATTGCAATGCGTCAAAATCTAGCCTAACTATACAATTTCAATTTCAAACATATGATAAAGAAAATATTGATTTTGACAAATGAAGTATGTTTAGTTACGAAACTATTCCAGATTTCGGTTACCTTAGTCACCGCGACGCTTTTTACATATAATAAAATATGCCACCTAAAAAGAAAGGAGGGAAAAAAGGGAAAAAGGGAAAGAAGGGGAAAGGTGACAAAGATGATGGTACACCTGATGGAGGAGGAAAAATTGCAACACCAGAACCAACAGAAAAAGAAATTTTGTTACAGCAAGAGTATGTTAGACTTAACTTATACCGAGATTCACTATTCAGCTTTTCTCATGGCACCTGTTTTTTGGTCTTGTGGTTTTGATAAACTTTGTGATTATTTTATTATTATTATTACTCAGTGTGGTACATTGTTGTTGGTGCCATAGTCATGTGACACTAGTCTGACAAATCTCACGAAAGGCATTTCTATTGTTGTTATGCCCTACCGTCAGACTGCTTTAAATAGCCAAATCATGAGATTTTATGAATTGTAAACAAAAAGATATAAGGGAAGTATTACTCACCGATTCATGCATATTTTAAGTCCCAACACTAAAACTAATTCGGTAAATTCCTCATTATTCCCATTTCTTTTTTAAAATGCAGCAAATCACTCACTTTCACTAGTAGTATCTAGTATATTTAAATTCTTATTTCAAAACATTCTACAGCCATTGAAAACTCATCAGCCAATCAAATCGCTCAGTTATCATCAGCAGTTTCGATGACATCATAAGAAAATTTAATTTTAGAAAAGCACATGGCCAGCCAAAGATAACCAAGCGATTTGATTAGCTGATGTGACACCAGTTACTTTCATATTTTACATTACTATCAGCATGTTATGTTGTATTTTGTAAAAGATTTCCCACTGCTTTGGGTGGGTCCGTTGCAAAGGTCTAAATTTGTATGCCATCTATTAGGCAGATGCTGTCACCATATACATGAAATAATCATGGAGTTACACAAAACAATAATCAATCAATATGTTGTATTTTGAATTTTGCAAATCCTTGTGCATGGATTGCCTATTGGCTCAGATAGTTCAGCTGGTAGAGTATAACTGTATATGCACAGTAGGCAGAGGATTTTAGGTTCTAATGCCAGTCAGGCCATAAATATTTCACCAAATCTCATCAGTTGGCTGTATTTGTATGGAGGTCACATAAAGAGTAGGCCTTGGATTTATGAGGTTTTGGGAAACCTTAAATAGGCAGGAGTAGTATGGTGAACTGGAATATAATTGAGGAGTTATGTAAAACAACAATCAATCAGTCAATAAAAAAAGGCTAATCAAATATATTGCTCTCAATTTATGAGTGAACTTTATAAGAATTATTATAAAGAAAATGGTCAATCATTTTCTTCAATGTGAGATAAAGATCCAGATCATGAGATGTGCAAGCAGGTCAAACTATTTGTTTTATTATCTATTTTTTTCCTCTTATATTAGGTCTTTGATTGAAATTTTGGCAACAGTGGTTATGATTCATTCTATAAAAGTGGCAAGTTGGCCATTTTTATGTTTTCCAGGAAAATTTTAACAAAATGTGGGTTAAAGGTTAAATCCCTTTCCAAATTTTTCTGCTTTGCTTTCTGTTGCCCATGAGTTTGTGAGTTCATGTACTGACTATGTACATATATTTTTTCCAGGAATTAAAGTGCAAGATATGATTTCTCTAACTGAATGTCTTTTGTAAAGTATATTATTTAATCATGATCATGCTAATTGTGTCATTTTTTGTCATGGTGGTGATAAAATTTAGGGCTGATAATTGCAACGTACCTTACATAATTTTCTGTACTTATCAACATTATTTACTAAATTAGGATTGTTTTGATTGTAGATTAGAGAAGGTAACTCTAGATCTTGATTCAACAAGGAAGAGGGTAGAAGAATTGTATCCTTTTTGTACAAGATGCGACATAAAATATCTATAATAATAATACATGTATGAACTTGTATCTATGTATTCAATATGTAGACCTTTTGCATTTGTATGGTACAGCCTCTGTACAGCTTATATGTAAAGCTGTAGTTGTGACAAGAGTAGACTGCAAATGATAAAGTTTCATAAATTATCAAGGTCTATATGTTAAATTGTGAACTTGTTAAAGATAACTATCATTAAATTAATTTCTAATATTGATCATGTTTATTAAAAGTTTATAAAGGAAGATCCTCCATCTTTTCTCCTGTTCTGATTTTAAATTAAATTTAATCACTTGTAAAGAAACTAAGTGTGAAAGTTACTTTTGTGAAATTTTAATTTTGAATGGAAAAAAAATAGGAGTTAAGTAAAAACACTGTAATGATTTTGTAGTTCATTTTGTAGTAAAAATTATTCTTTATATAGATATATAAGATTTTTATGTTGTGGTGTAAAATAGACATGTAGTGTTAAACTTATTCCTTCTTTAGTGTTTAGTAATGTTAATAGATCTGTTTCAAAGATTGTTAATATTGGGAAGAATTAATCATTAAAATCTATAAAATGTATTCATCTCGTCGGAATCATCGGTTTATTCTGTACATAACTTGAAAGTGTTTTGATGTCTATAATATTCAGTATGAATAACATTTTCTTAACTGTTACCAGACGGAAAGAGAATGAATGGCTTCAACAAGAAGGAAGTCGTGTTAGAGTTGAAAGTGTGAGTTTGGTTTCTAGAATACGATACAGATTTATCTCGTTCAATGTCCATAATGTTGCTCTTTTTTTTTTCTAAATTTGTTATCACATACAATACTACATTTAAAACAATTTTGCAAAGGTTTTTGTATGCCCGTCATACACAGACATATTATGGTATGGCATTGTGGGTCTGTCCCCACATTGTTAACACGATACAGACCATACTGTTTAGGCTGGATTTGATTGATTATTGTTTTACGTCACTACACGATTATTTCACGTATATGGTGACAGCATCTGCTTGACACATTGCCTAAAAATTTAGACCTTTGCAACGGACTCGCCTGATGCAATGAGGAATCTTTTATGTGCCATGCCTACTGTGACACAGGACCTCGGTTTTTACTGTCTCATACAAAAGACAAAACACTGATGTGCTCAGGGTGGGAGTCGAACCCAGGACCTCTCGATCACAAGCTGAGCACCTTATCCCCTAGTCCACACCAGCTTCCATTTAGGCTAGGACATTCAAACTTGATACACTAATTTCTTATGGAATGAGGATGAACCCTATTGATTTTCAGTATCAAGGTCAAAGGTCAAGGTCATTATTGGGGCAGAAATAGCGAATTTTTGAAAATGCAACTTGTAAACAAGATACAGACCAAATTGTTTATGCTAGAACTTTTAAACTTTGTAAATATATATTTCATATGACTGGAGAATGAAAACTATTGATTTTCAAGGTCATATCTTCAAGGTCAAGGTCACAGTGCTTCTGTCAATTAGATTCTTGTCCAGGTCGTAACATTTTACACCTTGCATGGATTTAAATAATATTTCGCAAAATTTTTGCCCAGGATCCAAGGGTGAGTCATGGCCTTGACTCAAAGGTCATACCTGCAAGGTCAAGGTCACAATGCATATGATGGTTAAATCATTGTCTGGACCATAACTCTTTAGCCCTAACATGGATATCGAATAATATTTCAAAGAATTGTTGCCCAGGACCCAAGGGTGTGTATTGACCTTGAATCAATGTTATATCTGCAAGGTCAAGGTCACACTGTGTATGATGGGTCCATCTTTGTTTGAGCCATAACCTTTTACCCCTTGCATGGATTTGAGTAATATTTCACAGAATTGTTGCCGAGGACCCAAGGGTGTGTGATGACCTTGAACCAAGATCATGGACAAGGTTACAGTGCATATGATGGGTAAATCTTTGTCCACTCCATAAATTTTTACCTATTGCATTGATTTAGATAATATTGCACGAAATTGTTGGCAAATGGGGAATGTTTCTATACTTTCAGATTTCATCCCTTCAAAATAAGCAACAGGTGTACATGTATTATGCCATGCTAGGCATTGCTCTTGTTATATACAGTATTATTAAATAACCCACAGAACAATAATACAACATGAACCAGAACAATAAACCCCCCTCCCCCCCCCAAAAAAAAAAAAAATTCAAAATGAATTAAGAATTAAAAAAAAAAAGGAATAGCAATACAGTATTTTATCATTTTCATTTATCATTATCTTGTCATGATACTGAGAAAGATAAGAGATCCACATTTGAAAGGTATTTAATTTATCAACACATGATTTATCTATTTTCTAGCATGAATACATGAGCTATATGGACAAGAAGACAACAGCAAGACAGACCAAGGTTATCACACTGAGCGACCACAACAGACAAGAGATTCAGGATATTCAAAGACAAGAACAGCTCGTCAAAGAGGAATTTAATCAGAAGAAACAAGGTCAGAAAAACCAGCTTATATTATAATATTGAATAGATATAATATTGATCAATAGGACAAGCACTAGAATCTAATGCTTAATCTAATAATTGATATAGTTTTAGATTAATGATTCAGAAATTTTACAATGTTTGATCTAAATCTAAATGGTTAAAAAAAAACCATAGGATCAGGATTAATTCCTTATATAATGACGATCCTGCCAGAATTTTGAAAACAGTAAGATAGTTTTAATTATCCATGTAACTGTTTATAAAAAGATTTAAAAAAAAAAAGAGTTTTTCTTCTTTGAAATACAGAAAATTTACAGTGATAGAATCCAACATACTATTTTTTTGTTCAGAGTTGAGAAAACAACACTGATTCATATATAAAATTGGTTCAAAACAAAAGGAAATGTGCATTTAACATGGATTAATGTTTATTGAGAATTGCAAGTTAAAACTGATGCATGTAACACTATTGATACTTGATATATATTTGTGTAGATAACTGTTTCATTACAGCTCTTCAGAATCTTCTTTTTGAGAAGCAAAACATTTTGAAAAAGACTACAGAGGAACTAGCTGAATTAAATACATACAAAGTATGCTATCTTTTGTAGTTTAAGTTGCTTTTGTTTAAAGCAAACATAAGTAATTGATAAATGATTTTTTAAAATGTAAAATTGATATAAATGTAGATTAGGCATTTCAGTCATCTTAAAAAACATGATTTTGTTGATTTTCATATTTCATTTTTTTTGTTTTTCATTTTGCATTATCTGCTGCTCATCCACTGAAAGTAGGGGTCAAGATAAGCTTTAGCACCAGTATTGGGTTTTGGAACTCCAGGAGATACATCATAGGGCAAAGTATTTTATGTACATGCATATAATTTACCCCAATCATTCCAGTCTTTGTGTAAATTGTTTTCTATTTTCTAGGATTTACAAACAGAGCAGTTAAACAAAATCAAGGAATTGGAAAAAGAAGTGATGACAATGAGGTCTAAACACTCTGAGACAATTCAAGGACTGAAATCGACTTTTTTGAAGGAGAAAAGGGAGTATCAACAAGACTCTGAGAATAGAATAGCTGCTTTGGAGCGACTAGCCAACAAAGTACATTAAGTTTAAAATGAATGTTCTGTATACATTGTTTAGGAAGAAGTTATTTTTACAAAAAAAAAATGTTTTCATAAACATTTTGTAGAATAAACAAACTGGTTTTTGATGAAAAGGCTATTAAATAGTTTTTAAAAAATTGTAGTCTGTGAAAAAGAAATACAAACATTAATTTGATTTTTTATTACTACAACTACAGAAAACAGCTATTGTCCAATTGTCATATCATCGCTGTGACGTTTTCTAGTCTTAGCTACTAACCACCACAGCCTTGTTCTTTAACTCACCTATCGTTGATGCAGAATCACCACAAATCACTGCAATGATCTTGGTGAATCACTGCAGTATTTGTGGCAGTCTTCAGTGACCCTACTATCTATGGATATGTAAACCATAGTTAAATATTTTTAAAATGTACATACATGTGGCAATCAAATGAAATGATGATGGATGTTTGTATTTTGAACCATTTATCACTGCGGTCAGCTATCAGATGTCTTTATTGTGAGATGGTTGAAAGTTAAAAATATTGTCTTGTACAAACAGTCTTTTATAATGATTGTCTGCGTAAGTGTATATTCCTTTGTAAACACACTGTCACTAGACTGTATCAGTATATATTTTATTCTTTGAAAGCAATATACTGCTCATAGATATACAAACAACATACAAATAAATAACATACAACAAGGTCAAGTATATGAATTGTTCACAATTTTTTGACACATGAAAGATTCCTCTCTGCTTTCAATGGGCCTGTTGCATATATTCAGAAATTATATGGAAATCCACCTGGCACGTGCCAGTGCCATCCTTTAAATGAAGCACTCTTTTTGATGTATCAAATAATAAACAAACAAAGGTACAAGCTTATTGATAAATCTTTCTTTAATATTTCAGGAGGCTGACAAATGTCTGACAGATCATACTAACCGGATAAAGCTGGATAACCGAAAGTTAAGAAAGGAGCTGCAGGAATTGATTCATATGACTCGTGTGTACCAGGCCCATCAAAAAGACCTAGAGGAACAGAGAAGACAACTTTTACGAGAACAGCAATATGCTGATGATCTAAAAAAATTAAGAAGTACACGGCAACATAAAGTGATGAAAGCATTTGACTTAGATGGAGAAGAAAACGTTAATTCTGTAGATAATTCTTATTCATAATTGATAACACTGTAAATATTTTGTAAATATGTTGTAAATAAATTACTTGACTTAAGCTTTTCTTTTTAAAAGCATCTTTTATAGTATAATATGTTTAAAGTCACTTGTATAACTTTTTCTCAGAGTTTCAGCTACATGTATGGTAAACAATAGGGAGCAAAGTATGCTTGACATCTGACTAAAAATGAGTATGCAGAAATTGCCTTATGACTGGACTGCTCTCTGCTCCAATACCACTTATTTACTAATGTACTAATTTAAACAAGAGCAATTCCTACATTGCTTTATATGACAGGCAGTTAATTTCATGGCAGCATTTTGTTTACAAAGGGCAATAATTCTGGTTGAATTAAGTCACACAACATTAAATTCAAACTAAATCTTTAATTTTTCATGAGAAAGTTGCTAACAACTTTCAATTCAACAATTTGAAATAAATAACCCCATTGGCAACAATATTGAATAACAGTAAGTTGAAAGGGCTAACTTTAAAAAATTGTTTAAGAATGGAATTATCTCCCTTCATGAAAATCCTCATGTAATGTCCACAATATAGCATGAAGAAGTTATAGTCTAAATAAGAATATTGGCTATGTGTACAATGACCTTGACCTTATGGATATGACCTTGGTTGAAGGTCATGATACACCATTGGGTCATGGACAATAATTATGTGAAATATTAACAGTCAACAATGGAGCATGAAGTTGTGGCCCTGAGTCAAGAATTTTGGCTATGTCTATTTTGTGACCTTGACCTTGTAGATATGATTTTGGTTCAAGATCATGACTCATCCTTGAGTTGTGGACAACAATTGTGTGGAATAGTAACGGTCTGCGAAATAGTACAAAGAAATAATGGCACAGACAAGAATTTTGGCCATGTGTATACTGCGACCTTGACCTTGTAGGTGACATACCCCTGGTTCTATGACAACAATTGTGTGAAATATTATCGGTCCAAAATGTAGTAAAAAGTTATGGCCCGAACAAGAATTTTGGCTATGTGTATACTGTATACCTTGACCTTGCAAATATGAACTTTATTCAATTGATTATCGGAATCCAAAGACATTATCGATCGACTATCTATTATTAGTGATACTTCTATGTAGCATGAAGAAATTGCGCCCATAAAAGACTTTTAGCTACGTGTACACTGTGATCTTGACCTTGTTGATATAACCTTGATTCAAGGTCACGATACGCCGTTTGGTCTTGACCTTGTTTTTATGACCTTGATTCAAGGTCATGACGTGCCTTTTGGTCGTGGATAACAATTGTATGAAATATCTATCCATGATTTAGTGAGAAGTACTTATGGCCCAGACAAGAATTCGGACTATGCATACGACTTCACCTTGTAGATAAGATCTTGGTTAAATGTTGTGACAAACCCTTGGGTTGTAGACAACAAATGTGTGGAATGGTATCAGTCTGTGAAACAGTTGGAAGAAATATTGGCCTGGATAAGAATTTTGACTGTGTATACTGTGGCCTTGACCTTGTAGATATGACCTTGGTTCAAGGTCTTGAGAAACCCCTGGGTCATGAACAACAGTGTGTGAAATATTGATCTGCAACATAGCATGAGGAAGTTATGACCTGGACAATGTTGATGGACAGACGGACGGACAGACATACAGAGTGATTCCTGTATACCCCCAAACTTTGTTTGCGGAGGTATAATAAAGAACACCTCGGTTGACGGTTACTTTCACCTAAAATGCATGACCTTGCTTCAGGGATCACAGGATAATGAGTCATTGGCACAGCTATTGGGAACAATTTTTTCCAATTCTGGGCACGATGGTTGCCTAAATTGATTTTGTTCTAAAATGAATTAATTTGTATTAAGGATGTCAAGGTCATGCCGTATGACAGTTCCAATAACGTTTTTTCTAACTATGGACTTACTTTGATAACGTAGGGCATGAACTTGGCTAAAAGTCGCAACACATCCCTACCCATAAAGGTTTTTCTACCATGTGTTATATAAACTTACTCTATAGACTTTACACACAGGTGCATCTAAGTGACAACATTTTAAAGACATCGGAATATTGTTAACTTGACGTTCCCCTTGACCTTGAACTCGCATATATGCAGATCTCGCTACTTGAAGCACTGCTGCAAGTGATGAATCAACACTTCATACCATGTTACAAAAAGAAATGATTGTTTATTCTATATAGAAGCAATAAAGATATAAAGATAGAGGTGTGTATAATTGTTTATAACTAAGGAATTACGATATCTAGCAAAAAAGAAAAAAAAAAAAAAGAAAAAAAGAAAACAAAAATTGATCTCATGGAACTTAATACATACATCAAGGAATATGCACATGCCCATGATTTTGCTTCAATGCTGTTAGTTTTCCCAACCACTTAAGGGATATTCACGAGGTAGACAAGTTAGAGGAAAAATTCTTAGCTTCATAAACATTGCTTTGGATTTCTCCTTTTTTATTTAAACAAAATGGCTGTCTTTCGATCTAAAAATATGTTATTTTCAAATAAAATCTTTAAAACGAAATATAAGGGACATAGCTACAGAGCAGAAGTCACCAGAGACATGTACATAAAACTTGGTAACAAATAATGGATACATGCAATGACACAACAAAAACATTGATTGTACGACATATGTGATACTGACTTGAGACGGCCAATTGAGTTACAGACGGTATTCAATTGGAGTAGTTAATCGGTTTAATTCTTCGTGTATTTTGTTGTTGTTGTTGTTCAGAAAGATGAGGAAAAGTCGAGCTTGGCTTCATATACCATAGTCAAGAAAGAAACCTAATAGATTTCGACTGTATATTGCAATTTTTGATTTTTCAAAACCATGTTTTTCATAGCTTGCATGTCTCTGACCAAGATTTAAGACCTACAATAGGAAAAACACAATACTAGAATGCTTATTTAAACTATAAGAGATCGAGTTGAAGGGATGCCAAAATATGTTGGTTAAATTCAATTTCATTAGTTTATTTGTTCATGGAATTAGTTTTCTGTACTATCTCCGACACATCCTAAGAGACTTGAAGCTATTTTAATAGTTTAACAGACCGCGTATAAATTTCGTTAACCTGCTTTTGCTGGATTTATTTTTCTTTGCCTGAAATTAGTTAGATTGCTACACCTCTTTCACACATTTTCTGAGATGTAAGACTTTAACTCGGTACACACTTCTATTGCCCACGACTACGGGCCCAGTTTGGAATTTGTCACCGTTGAACCAATTTTGCTAGAGTTATGGAGTTTTGCCTGAAGTAAAAAACGAAGAAGCACCGAAAGGTAAACCATATCTCATAGTCCATGGAACAAAAGGACAATATGGTGCATAGTGTCACATTCAGACAAATGCGAACCCCAATAAAATCGAGGGGAGAACAGGTGCCCGGGAGGAGTAAGCGTCTCCGGGTAGCATGCAACACCCGTCGCAAAAGTCCTGCAACAAATTTTTTAAGTCTAGGAAGTAAATACATAAATATACACGTATGAGCACATGGAGGAGACAAGAAAACGAAGTCAAATTTTCCTATTGAAGGCATGAAATGTTGTTTAACTGAAATTCCGGCACAAGAAATGCACGTGAACATATATATACGTATACGTATATATACGTATTATGTCAAATCAAGTATAGTCAAAAAGTTAAGATGGTTAGTTTGTATGGTCAGGTCCCAAAATATCGGTTAACATTCTTGAACGAGGAATCTGAAATTGTACTAGATCCCTATATCGACCATAGAACTTCCTCGAAGACAATTTCAAACGTTCCTCAATATATCCTTGTGAGAGTAGTTTTGTGGCAAGAAGCCTCACTCTCAGGACGAAATTTTCGTATTTAGAGCATGCTCTAGAACAGCGTATGAGTTGTGAAATGAAGACGCCATATGCGGGAGAGGAAGGTGTGTTGCTACTGAACTGCTACCTGAAAAAGGAAGTTGGTAATAATGAAATTGAAGTCGTCACGTCTGTCATAGAGAGAGGTTACTAATGAACCATCGTCACTAATTGATAGGAGTATATCGAGGTATGAAGCAGAAGATGCGCTCTGAGTTGTATCTTTTATCTCGAGTTCCTTTGGATATAGGATGTTGAGATGATCCTTAAATACAGGGTTATTACACGACAAAACGTCATCAATGTATCTGTATGTAAAGTTGAATCGAGATGTATAAAATTTATGGCCCTTGGAGAGCAGAGACTTATGAATTCTGCTTCGTAAGAGTACAAAAATATGTCGGCCAGAAGAGGCACGCAAATAGTACCCATAGCAATGCCGACAATCTGTTTTCTGTATACTTGCTGCTGGAATCAGACTGTTCCTTTACAAAATATATGTCGTTGTGGCCCAAAACGATATACTTATATCTGCGAATTTCACATCTGAAAAAATGTTGGACTTAAATTTGGTATAATAACTTTAAAGTATCAACTACAGACATGAGGAGGAAGAATGTCCCGTGAGAACAGCTTTACTTTCTTTTAAAGTAGGCTTGTGACCTTGGCATTGTTTATTGGTGCATTGCCTACAAGGTGTGACACACAAAGCTACTTGTGTTATACAGTAATACAACTGTCTAAGTTAAAGCTGGCCTCTCACCATAAAAAGCCGAGGTTTTTCGAAAAAGTTTTTACGGGAGCGAAGTTGACCTAGGTCAACCCCACTCCCGTATGTTTTATGAATATTAAATGAACGTCTAACCCAAATGCTCGAAGAGAGCTTTTTCCCACGGTATAAAAGAAACAGGCGTAGTCATGCAACCGTGACATTTCATCGAAATTACAGTCTACAGAGCAACAGTCTGGAAGAAAGTAATCTTGACCGCATTCAGAGCGAAATATATCTGCATGTTGAACTTTGAAACAAATATTGTTTTGCAACACTACCTTCAGTTCTTAGTTTTGGGATGACCCCGGGCTTAGTTCCTGCCCTTGAAGTTGAAGCGGATTGTTGCGTATCCGCTTGCCCTTGACGAAAAAAAAAACCCAACACTGGTTGTCAGATTGGTTGTTCTTTTCTGGTTGTCTGTAGTACCCACTGCCTCTGTCGCACTAACTCCTAGTTCCCATGGATATCCTCACCTGGAAGAACTAACTATAGTTTTTAGTCCCTTATATTCATTTCCGTGAGCCAAAAGTTTCTGAATTTTCTCCCGAACAAACGGTCACCCGATTTTCTTTAAAAAAAACTGTCATCGATTTATTATCTTCTATAACATCGATGCAATCGGATATAAGTTTTGCTAACGTAGACTGTCTGCACTCAGACAAAAATACAAAATGGGCATTACCGGCTAGTGCCACTGCCGCTTTCACATGCCAGATAACATCTTTGGGATCTAACCCTTGTCCCCTTTTATTCTTCAAGATATTCTCAGAAGCAAACCAAAGCTTAGGCAGTAGACCTAGGGGATCGCCGATCCTGGCCTGGGAATTGACATTTTCTTATTTCTAATTACCATTCCATCCGAAAAGAGACTGCATATGATACAATTTTCTAAAAATCGACCAGGTTTTTAATTGGTACACCAACAAGAGGTGGGAGAGGAAAGTCAGTCATAAGAGATCTTATCTAGGCTTTTTAAACATTCCCCCAGACACTGTCAGAGGCATGTTTTCTAACGAACTTTGTCATCTATTTGTTTATCTTCCACATGTTAGATTCGCAAGATACTTTAAAACTACCTGTCGACGAAGATGATGATGATGAGGTAGAAGAATCAGAATCAGTAGATTCGCCCTGGACATCAACTTTATTTTTCCTCACACGCTTAGGTCTAGTATTTACGGGGTGATGAACTTACGAAGTTCGATACCTATCCCTGCACGTGCACAAACATAGCGTTGTCGTCATTTGTCATATTCATAGACTTGGCTATTTTATATCATTGACAGAGCCCCTAAATGAGAAAATGGGGTAGAATACCCTGGAGGCGGACCTTCCACCAGGGACTCTTGTGCCATACTAATTATCCGAAATCACAAAACACGTCTGCATAGTAAGAGAGCTAAAATGAAAACAGAGTGTACGAGTGACCCGTTCTACCTGAGCTGCTTCGCCAATATGTGCTTATAGGGGTGGGGAGACACACCTATCGTTTTCTACATTTTACAGCTAGGATGAAGGTGTATTTGCATTATCATATTTCACGACAGTTGTTGAAATATACGCAGCATGGCATAAATGTTATCTGCTGATGTTTAGGCCTTAATTCATTTCTGTTCGAGGAATCTATTGATGTATGGACAAAAATCTCATGCACAAACTGTATAATCCGCAAATAATTACAGGTGTAATAAAATAAACAAGTTTATTATATTAGAAAGACATTTCTTATACCCCCGTCTTCAGACGGGGTGCGTTATGTTATGGCGGCGTCCGTCTGAAATATTTTGTCCAGACCATAACATTTACGCCCCTTGTATGGATTTGAATACTTTCACCGAATTGTTGCCCAGGACCCATGACTTTGTCATTACCTTGAATCTAAGTCATATCTGCAAGGTCAAGGTCACAGTGCCTATGTCAATTAAATTCTTGTTCGGACCATAACTGTTTACCCTTTGCATGAATTTGAATAATATTTCGAGGAATTGTTGACCTTTACCCAAAATGTGCAGTGTCATGTTCTTGAACCAAGGTAGTATCTGCAAAGTCACAATGCATATGCTACGTAAATATTTGTCCGACCATATTATTGCCCAGGACCCATGGGTGTGTCATGCCATTGAACCAAGTCGTATCTACAAGGTCAAGGTAACAGTGCATATGATTGGTAAATCTTAGTCCAGGTTATAACCTTTTGCCCCTTGGATGGATGTCAATAATATCTCACGAGACAAATGCCCAGGACCCAAGGATGCGTCATGACCTTGAACACACAGGTCGTAGACGCAATGACCCTGTGTCCCCAATGTGTAAAATAGATATACACATTGCAGTCACAGGGTCATTGCGTCTACGACCTGTTCTTGAACATAGGTCATACCTGCAATTTCAAGGTCACAGTGCATATGATGGATAAATCTCTTTTCCGGCCCATAACTTTTTACTCATTGCATGGATTTTAACCATATTGATTTTGTTTTGTTTGATTATTGTTTTACGTCATTCCACGATTATTTCACGTATATGGTGACGGCATCTGCCTGATGCATTGCATACAAATTTAGACCTTTGCAACAGACCCACCCGAAGCAGTGAGGGATCTTTTACATGCCATGCCTACCATGACACGGGACCTCGGTTTTTACTGTCTCATCCGAAAGACAGAACACCGGTGTGCCCCGGGCGGGAGTCGAACCCGCGACCTCTCGATCACGAGTCGAGCACCTCATCCACTAGGCCACACCGGCTTAACCATATTGAACAGAATTATTGCACAGTAGCCAAGGGCATGTCATGGCGTTGAACCAAGGTCATATCTGCAAAGTCAAGATCAAATTTTTATGTTAGTTGATTCTTGTCTTGACCATTACTTTTGGATGCGTGCATGGATCTGAGAAATCACCGAACTGTTGCCTGTGACCAAAGGGTGTGTCATAACCTTGAACTGTCATATTTGCAAGGTCAAGGTCACAATGAATGTTGTCCTGGCCATTACTTTTCACCCTTTTGCATGGATTTGAATATTTCCAAGAATTGTTGCCCATTACCCAAGGGTGTATTATGATTTTGAACCAAGGTCATCACTAAGGTCATATCTGCAATGTCAAGTTCATAATGCGTATGTTGGGTGAATCTTTGTCCAGGACATAACTTTTTACCCCTTCAGGGCTCGCAAGGATTTGAATTTTCACCCAGGGCCCATGGGTGTGTCGTGACATTGAACCATGGTCATATCAACAAGGTCAAGGTCACAGTGTATAAGATGGGTAAATCTTTGTCCAGACTATAGCTTCTTAATCCTTGCATGATTTTAATAAAATTCCACAGAATTGTTGCACTGGACCTAAGGGTGTGTCATGACCTTGAACCAAGGTCATATCTCAAGGGTGTTTATGTTTTGTCTGAGCCGTAACTTTCTGATGCATGCATGGATTTAAAATATATCACACGATTGTTGCCCAGGACACAAATGTGTATATGAGACTGAACCAAGGTCTCATCTGTAAGCTCAAGGTCACAGTGTTTATGTTTCCCACTTCAATTTAAGCAATGAGTGTATTATGCAACATAAGGCATTGCTTTTGTTATTATTTGGAACTGACAGTTAAAAAATCTGATGAAAAAATTTACACTAGACCATCAGAATCATGTTTATGTGTAGCCCCGATTATGTATAATGAGCGACATTATCTAAACAGAAATAGCTGAAATTTTGTTTCATATCTTTAAATAGGCATTATATATGGGCAATTTGGAAAGAATTAAAATTACATGTTATTGGCTTTGCTCCAATTTATATTCATATGAACTCATATACTTATGTTGTAATTCTGTCTTTTGATATATATATTCTTCTGATTTGATTCAATAATAGAGCTGAGTCAATCAACTGACTTCTCAGTATCTGTCTGCAAACTTACACATTTTCAAAATGACAAAACTATGAATGATGACAAAATATGTAATAAGAAAAGTGCATCCCCACCCCCCAAAAAAAAAAGAAAGAAAGAAAAAGAAAACATGACATAAAATACCGGAATACCAGGTCCTGTCTTTATTCAATAGAAAAGAAACATTAAAATGACAAATGTATAAATAGTTATGAAGGTGAGGATCTATGACTATCCGTAACACTGAAGAAAAATAATTACGTAAAATATTTAACATGCAATGTGAGATGAGGACTTTGCTGTTGTAGTTCTTCATATAACAAATTCTATGCTTTAATATTATACTGAGAAGCAAATAACTAACAACCGAAAAAAATTTTGTTATAGAAATGAAAAATGCCAATGATTCATTGGTTTGAACAATTCATAAACATGTAACATATTAACAGTTCTATTATCATTGTATAATACAAGCATCACAAAATAAATAGTACCTTTGTTATGCGAATACATGTTATAATGACTTATATTACTTAGAATAAAATGCAATATAGTCTTGATCTTGAAAAAGCAATTGCTTATCTATATACATACATATGTTTAAGTTAATAACAATGAAATTATATGTATGTATAATATCTTGGCATATGTACCTTCAAAGTGAAGCATTAAAAATGAAATGTGAAAAATAAACATTCAAAATTTCTGCTGCTTCTGAGAGGATAACAACATGGTCAGATGCATGATAAAAGCAATCAGTGTATCAATGTAACACTGTGATATTATATCTCAACAGATCCAGCCATCTACATACAAAGGTCTCAAAGAAATAAACGGAGCATACAAAAATTTGATATGTTGACAGAATACAAATAATAACCAGAATTGTCTTGAATAATAAATATGTGCGTCAATCCTATAGTAGATATGCTGTTTAATGCCACATATCATGGATAATCCTCCCCTACATTTCACTATTGCAAACAAAATAGCACATGGCTGTCCTTATACGTTACCAAAGTCTCCCTTTCATCTAATCTATATTTAGTTTATATACAATATTCGGTCATAAAATAACTACAGTCATAAATTATATCTAACAGGATACACATGTAAGTATTGTAAACTGAGTAAATAGTTCTATCACAGACAGGTAGGGACTACTAAGAGCAGTGAGGAGCTGTCTACAGCATTATCCCATTATATGCACTTATAAGGGTTGAGCACATTGATTTTGATTGCATCTTGATGTAAAGTATAAACAAGATGACAGTTAGAATCCTTCAATATCATCATCATCATCATACGAATCAGTGTATCTTGAAGGCCCGCCACGACTGCTTGGTCTCTCCATATAACTGCTATTTTTCTGAAGTAATAAATTTAGTTAAAGTCAATTTTTCTCATATTTTCCTGATTTTTTTTGTAGATAAAAAAGCAAAATAGGAAAACACAAGATAAATACATAGTTATAAATGTAAGTCTGGCAATACTATAACAACATTGCATATGGAGAATTAATAAGTTGCGATTAATTGATAGCAGATATGTATACAATAAGAGGTATCTATTAACTGCATTTTCATATAATTTCAATTTTCTATGAATTTACAACATTAATCAATAGTACAAGCAGTTTATGTCATTAACCCAATGTTTATGAGGAGTATCTCACCCTAGATCCCCGAGATCCAACACTGGTTCTGGATATTGCTGAAATGAAACAGACACAGCATGATGACATATTACTATTTCTGGTATCTTGATATACATATAATTGATATAGAAAATGGAAGCTGAATTTTATTAGTAAGACTTCCCTATCAAACAATAAACAGTTGTGCAATAAGTGTGTGATATGCCTAAGAGCAAATCTGTTATCTTAACTCAGTATATTTATCTGAATATTGCTTCCCATAAAGTCCATTATAAAAAATCAAAATTTAACCAAAAAGTATATAGAATGTGTGGTTATCACAAATAACAACTGTTTGAAGTAAATCACAGCAAGCAGTACTAAGATCCAGCACGATATGTAAAAAATTGGCCAAAGTTTGACAAATAAAGTCTTAAACTCCAGAACGAAATATTTAAATTTAACAAAAAGTACTAAGGTCATGAGTTTATCACATTAAACAACTGTGTAAAGTTTGAATTCACAGTAAGCAGCCCTAAGATACAGAGTGATATATAAAACAAGTCTGCCACAATTCCATGAATAAAGTCCCATAACTCCAGAACGATTTATCAAAATTTAATCAAAAAGTATACAAATTGTGAACCTATCACTGAAAACAACTGTGTGGAGTTTGAAGTAATTTACACAAGCATTCTCAAGATACAGTGTGGCAAATAGATGAGGGATTTAAATATGGATGGACATTTATTATATCATAATATGTCTATCATAGACAGGTGTATAGAAACAGCAGAAAAGATCACTAAAGAAAACTAGTTAACTTAGGTGAATTAAAACTTTGATTTTAGAATTCAACACAAAAATGGGGAGAAAAAGCAAAAAAAAAAAAAAATAAAAAAATAAACAAAAAACCCCCCAAAAAATAAAACAAGAGGCCCAAGTGGGCCTATATCGCTCACCTGAGTACAAAGTGCATATTTACAAGCAAGCAAGAAATTCTGTGCAGGGGTTCTGGAGAGGAAGATGAAAATGTGTCAATCAAACAGAGCCAATGGTGGCCATCTTGGATTATGGATCGGCATGAAAAACCTATACTTGGTAGAGGACCTTGAGTACTTACTTTCTATGCAGTTTGGTGAAATTCGGTGCAGCGGTTCTGGAGAAGAAGTCGAAAATGTGTCAACCAATCAGAGTCAATGGCGGCCATCTTGGATCACGGATCGGCATAAAAAAACACAAACTTGGTAGATAATCTTGAGTACTTACTTCCTATGAAGTTTGGTGAATTCTGTGCAGCAGTTCTGGAGGAGAAGTTGAAAATGTGTCAACCAATCAGAGCCAATGGTGGCCATCTTGGATTACGGATCGGCAAAAAAAACCACAAACTTGGTAGAGGACCTTGAGTACTTACTTCCTATGAAGTTTGGTGAAATTCTGTGCAGCAGTTCTGGAGGAGAAGTCGAAAATGTGTCAACCAATCACAGCCAATGGCGGCCATCTTGGATCACGGATCGGCATAAAAAACACAAACTTGGTAGAGGACTTTGAGTACTTACTTCCTATGAAGTTTGGTGAAATTCTGTGCAGCAGTTCTGGAGAAGAAGTCGAAAATGTGTCAACCAATCAGAGCCAATGGCGGCCATCTTGGATCACGGATCGGCATAAAAAACACAAACTTGGTAGAGGACTTTGAGTACTTACTTCCTATGAAGTTTGGTGAAATTCTGTGCAGCAGTTCTGGAGGAGAAGTCGAAAATGTGTCAACCAATCAGAGCCAATGGTGGCCATCTTGGATCACGGATCGGCATAAAAAACACAAACTTGGTAGAGGACTTTGAGTACTTACTTCCTATGAAGTTTGGTGAAATTCTGTGCAGCAGTTCTGGAGAAGAAGTCGAAAATGTGTCAACCAATCAGAGCCAATGGTGGCCATCTTGGATTACGGATCGGCAAAAAAAACCCACAAACTTGGTAGAGGACTTTGAGTACTTACTTCCTATGAAGTTTGGTGAAATTCTGTGCAGCAGTTCTGGAGGAGAAGTCGAAAATGTGTCAACCAATCAGAGCCAATGGCGGCCATCATGGATCAAGGATCGGCATAAAAAACACAAACTAAGTAGAGGACCTTGAGTACTTACTTCCTATGATGTTTGGTGAAATTCTGTGCAGTAGTTCTGGAGAAGAAGTCGAAAATGTGTCAACCAATCAGAGCCAATGGCAGCCATCTTGGATCACGGATCGGCATAAAAAACACAAACTCGGTAGAGGACTTTGAGTACTTACTTCCTATGAAGTTTAGTGAAATTCTGTGTGGCATTTCTGGAGGAGAAGTCGAAAATGTGTCAACCAATCAGAGCCAATGGCGGCCATCTTGGATCACGGATCGGCATAAAAAACACACACTTTGTAGAGGACCTTGAGTACTTACTTCCTATGGAGTTTGGTGAAATTCTGTGCAGTGGTTCTGGAGAAGAAGTCGAAAATGTAGAAAAGTTAACGACGGACGGACGCTGCACTATGACAATAGCTCACTTGAGCTACGCTCAGGTGAGCTAAAAACAAAACAGAACAACTAGTCTAAGTGCATCTTAGAATTTCACACTGGTAGAAATTGTCAACAGTCATATCTTTTGTAATGTAACACCTCATTGTGAGGATGTAAAAAAAGATGACAATATTACGAAAGTTAAATTTGTTAATCAGAATATCATGATTGTGAAACTCTAGGTCAAAGTGGTGATGAAACTTGCAGCATTTGTTTGGTCTACCTTTTATTCAATACATGTAATCTGAAAAATATATATACCTATAGCAAACATTTCAAATGACAGTATCCTAAACTTCAGGTCTGATAACTGGGATAATTTTTGACAAGATTACTTAAAAATCAAATGATATATCCACTCCCCACACAGGGCCTTTAAAAAACTGGTTGGCTGGTTTGAGTTTTATATTTCTTTCAACAAATGTCAAGTCATATTGTAACATAGAAGATGGAGGTTACCACCCCCTTATGTATACTGATACAATCAACAGGTTTAACCTGCAAGTAAAGTGTTGAACTATTACACCTTGTGTATCCTTATATAAACTATAAAATTCTTCCAAAATCTAAATGTGATAGATAAATTTATTTTCTTTTTAGCTAATTGACAAATGACATTGAGAATTTTAGTTTGGTTGAAATTGTGAAGTCTTCTGGTTTGATATGAGAATATTTTGATGGATTACCAACCATATGTATCTGTTGGGAGGTATGGTTGCATTTGCAATATTACCTCCCACAGGATACCGGTATATGTTGCTGACAGTGTATCAAAATATTTTTATATATGTCATCAACCTAATAATTTTGAAAATTACCTGAGCCTGGACGAACACGACTGCTACTTGTGGATGAGGAGAAAACAGTTCTTGCAGCAGGTACATCTTCATCCTCAGATTCATATCTAATAATGTACACATTTAATATGCATTCAAGGAAAAACAAGTGAAATATGCTAAATCTTTTTACATGTAACAAACAATTTCTAATTCAAATACGTAAAGCAGAAAAAAATCATGGTGTAACCAAAGGTACCACGCTCGCCTTGATACAATTTTTGTCACACAAAAACAAAAAAAGAATAATGGAAGTTCTATAGAACATTGTAATCTTGAACTGTGTCCCTCAAGTGTATATCAAGGTCAAATGCATCATCAGATGAATTCGCTTAAGTCAGCATCCCAAGATGAACCTGTGGTGTATGTATGATAACTGTGGCACCCATGCTTTCTTCAATGCTGATTACCTCAAACTACTTCACCAAGTCACTCAAGCGTAAAATGTAGGTCAGATGCGTCACAGTATGCATGCGGTTAAGTCAGCATCCCAAGATGAATCTAATGTGCAAGTTTGGTGACTGTAGCACCTATACTTTTTTCAACACTAAATTACCCCAAAATACTTTACTAGTTCACCTAATAAGGCCATAATAAAAAATTCCTAGACTCTCATACCTGCCCACTCAGATTTTTCATGCCCAAATTGATTTTTATTTTTTCTCAAATTACATATTGAAAATTATGTAGCCGACTGGAAATATCCTGTGTCTTGTCCATTTCTGTTATAGATATATAAGATTTTTTAATATTTATTGAATTTGTGATTTTGTATTATTGTTATATTGACAGGAAGTGAAATAAAACTATGAAAGCTTAACAATGTGATTATTTAGTGTTTGTCAGATCAATTCAGTCATATTCAATGTCCAATTCAAAAATGCCGAAAATGTACGTCAGATGCATCATCTGATGCATGTGCTTGAGTCAGCATCCCAAGATGAACCTAAGGTGCAAGTTTGGTAACTGTAGCTATTCTTTCTCCAATACTGATTTACCCCAAACTACTTATTGATAACCAGCTGCTGACATAAATGGGAACATGAATGCCGAGGGTATACCATAAGCTCCTCTCAACTGCTTTGACGTGAGCTAAAAATCTGATGGATGTTTTGCCAAAAGTCATACATGTGCATTTTAATTTTGTTTTATCACTATTTCATCATATTTATACTCTGAGTTATCTAATCCTCACTTGTATGATTTCAGTTTCTTCTTGCGATTATAATGCCCCTTGACAGATGACTGAATAAGATCCATTGCATCATCATAGCTATCAGCATCGTCATCATAATCATCAAAGTCAGACATGTAACGCTTCATATTATTACTGCGAGTACGATGACCCATCAAGGAAGCTTGAATTAACTCTGTTGCCTGTAAAAAAAAAACAAAACAAAAAAAAATTGAGATGTGTCTGTGGAACACAACAACATCGACACTGTATTAATGCACAGCAGCTGAGTTTGGTCAAGTTAAACATGCTAAAACTCAAATGGTTTCTATAATAAAGTATGCATGAATATAGTAAGTATTTGCCTGCTTGCATTTTTAGAAAGTTAACATTTCAAGTTTTGGAAAAAGTAAGTATAGGGTCAAGTCAATTTCCATAGTTTAGGGAATACCTGATTACAAGGATTTCTCAGACTAAATAAAACATTTCATTTCCATTGTCGAAAATGATGGGACGACCAAAGTAACAGAGCAGTATTTGACAACGCTGTGATCTCATTGCTGTCTAATCTGGATTATTACATTAAGTTTTCCTATTGTTTGAAACTTCGAGAAGAAAATGTAAGAAAAATAGAGGCAGCACATGCTTGGTGAGTGATATACATACTTCATCTACTTCTGCCTCATGTTTTCTGTATCTGTATCCTGTCCATTCTCGTTGAATTTTACGAGCTGCCCTCTCTTGGCGGAAATTCTCTACTTTTTCCTGTGGTGCATTGAAATTATTGATGAAAGATTGATAGTGCAAAGGCAAAAGTGGACCTAATTACATTTACAGTTGAGTACAGAAAGAAGCATTAAATGAAAGATAAAGTTTGGAAACTGCAACACTGTTTTATCAAGTATGTAATTAGTAGAAATGGATTTTTAAATTCTAATTCTTTTTCAAAAATCAAATAAATATACACTTTAATGACATAATATTAGTTCCATGCACAGTAATACACATTATTAACATTAACAAGCATGTGATAAAATTCCACATTCAAATTCAACAGCAAAAATTAATCTATATCTTGTAATTATTTTCACTTTGCAAAAAAGTGACATAGCAAATAAAATAAATTCATGAAAAAGTGCGTTGCATTATATTCTTAAGAAGTGAATATGAGTTTTAGAATAGTTAGAATCTTTTCCCTATGCATGTACACATAAACGGAAATGTAGTAAAGCATACAAGCTATTATATATCCATTAACTTCTAAAGCTGAAAAATATATTTATTGCACAGGGAAGGAAAAAAGAAATATGTGTAATACCAATGTTCACATGTTTCCCTTTGTATTTTAAAATAAAACCTGATGGTGTTCCACATTATTACATACAATTCTTTTCCTTATCCTTGATGAAAAAGAAATATTACACCATAAACAGCACGTGTGTGACCTTACAGTAATGAGCTAGACAGTCCAAAAACAGCAAAACACTCAGAAAAGCTGCAGCAAAGTATACACCGCTACGTATAGTGAATCCAAACAATCTCACTCCATTACAGAATTATTTCTTGCACAAAGGAACTTCAAATATTAAGAGTTACTATTAGAAAGAAAATTCTTTGGAGTTTTCTTAAATAAGATATCAATAATCATGTTTCCTGCAAACTTCCCAACAAAACAAGCCATTATTTCCTTTATGAGACATTATGATATTATATCAACTAAAGCATCCAAATACCAAACTAAGGCACTCATGGTAAGTTGAATAAAACCCATGCAAATACTAGTCATGACAACTTAGCACCCATGCAAATACTAGTCATGACAACTTAGCACCCATGCAAATATTGCATCATCCTTGTTTATTACATATTTTCTCATTCACCACACAGTTCTTCTCAATACCAGAGAAGCAACTGAGAGAAACAGCTAGTCAACAGTAGCACATTCAATCCAAGCAGGTGGTAAGCAAAAACACAAGCTTTCAACCTACTGCCAGAGCAAACTCCTTTTGTTTTTGCTCATCTTTCAGTCTATCCGTTTCTTTCTTAGATTTCCAACTTTTTTGAATTTTAATTGCTGCTTTATTTTCACGGAACTGATCGGCCTTTTCTATCATTTCCTTCTCCTGCGAACAAGTATTACACTGGATATATTTAGGATTCAGGTCCTCAGTTTGAAATGTTACACTCCAACATTGTTTAGTACTCACTTATATTTACTTAGTAAAGCTTTTGCCTATATATCACTAATGATCTTAATTCAATACCCAGACAGGCATTGTTCATAAGACATGTGCATCCTTAAAACAAAGTATATAAGTTTCTATCTATCATTTGAGTTTTATTTAATTTATGTAGATAAAATAATGTTGTACTGGTAATCATTACTACTTCAGAATGCTCTCTTCTTTCTAATTAACTGAATGTTTAGCTAGGATTCACTATTATATATACAATCTAATGTGAAAATTTAACATTGTACACACTGAGAAAAAATTCTTAATACTTGGTGATCGCAAATACATGTAATATTTATAAACATGACAGCCTGAAACAAAATATAATCAAGAGTGCTCTTTATATATAAATTCATAGTACTTTCTTACTAAATTTTCAAGTAAAGATTGTAATCTTGAGCAGACCTTACTTACTGAAGGGACTGAGTTGTACAAAGTAAATTATACAAAAGATATATAGTCATTAGACATAATAATTCAATACAATTCAATATCGTTGACTCTCATTTACTTGAATGAAGATAACTTGAATGTCTCATTAGCTTAATGTTCAAACTGTTTTTAAAGTCTTTATTCTATTTTGTACATGAAAATATACATCTCTCTCTTAAACCCTTCAAGTGCAAGTGATTGAAAGTCAAGTATCTGAAATAAAGGTATGAATGACTGTTTTTTTTCTGAAAAAATGAAAAGTAAACACCTGAAATCATTTTTTAATCTCCCCTATTTAGGTAGTCATGGCATTCCAAATTTGATCCATTTTGATAAAAAAGAAGCTGGTGAAATCTATTTTCTTGCTTGCATAATAACTTATCAGCACCATGTTCGAGTATAGTAAATAGAACAAAGAAACATCTAGTCCAAAATTCTTGTGTGTATAATGTGACTTCCATGGCTACGAAAATGACAAGCAAATGAATGATATTGTATAAGTATTAATATTGCATCATATAAGAAAATTAGGATAAAGCAACACTCAAAGACAAAAGCATGCAGAAAAACACAAACATGTGTATAAATCATGTCAATGCCATTAGAAATATGTGGTATTGTTCATTTCAAAGTGACATTAGTGGAGTAAACTTTGAACATATTATTAATTTTATGTTGTTTTTTTCGTGACAATGTAGATATGTATGTCTAAGTGACAGGCAGATAAGGGATGCAGGGTAAGGTGAAACACCACACCTCAAAGCTTTCAACACCTACATATTGTTGTTGTTTATGATGTGACCTCCAACCTCTCTGGATTTTACGTGCTGCTACTACTTCTCTATGAGAGTCGGCTAATTCTAACATTTCCTTTGCCTGGTTAAGTTTATATCAATACTTGTCAGCTAATATGTTAAAGAACTATTATCTAAAGAATGATTACTTTTTGTTATGCACAACTGACATACCACAATCTACATACTGATACATGTACTGTATTAATATATAAAAATAAGAAGAAAGTGTAGTGTACATGTACCTAATCTAAGACTTGCCTGTTAGCATTTATTATAA
Source organism: Pteria penguin (assembly GCA_035048485.1). Lineage (NCBI taxonomy): Eukaryota > Metazoa > Mollusca > Bivalvia > Pterioida > Pteriidae > Pteria > Pteria penguin. Next base: position 26,115,891 of record CM068580.1, read on the forward strand.
CAAAATTCAAGCATCTAGTATCATTATTCTACTTATCTTTACTTCTAGCACAAACTTCAACTCAGATTAAGAGTAGCAATTTTAATACTTCTTATTTTACTACTTTGTAAAGATGAAAGCAGAGTTTCTGACTCAAGGTAATGTAAGGTAATGTAACTTCTTTTTCAATCATTATATTGAAAACATTCCTCTGAAGATTTGGGTGAGCTGTAATTATTTGTTGAAACTACAATGGGAATTCCTATTTTATAGATGGGTTTTTTATAAAAAAACTAGAATATCTCTTTGCAAAATAAAGTGTCATTACAGGAAACGTTAAAAGGGATCTTCTACATAAAGGGATCTTCTACATAAAGGGATAGCACTTTGGGGCATAATGTTGTGGAGATTTCTAATTAACTTTACATGAAAAGTAAGGTACTTGAGTAAAGGGGCTTTTTACAGAGGACTGATGTTAACATAAACGTAGTACCAAAACTTTGCAGATTATGATTACAGGCAAAAGGTACAAACATACAGATTTGAAAAGATTAGCTCTGCACTTTTTAATACATTTATCGATATCAACAGTAAAACAGAACTGATTGTAGAATCAATATTCACAAAGACAACGACTATCATGTGCTCTTAATGAGAAAATTGGTAAGAATAGTGTAATATGCTAAAGTATGATATTACAGAACATTATTATAATGTTATGAGAGGTGCACAGTTTTGTTGGTGTTTCTATATAAGACTGAGTGTTATCTATATGTCCTTCAGTAAAAACTGATGTCTTGCCTATGTCATGGTGTATGCTGGCACATAAACTTCCTTCACTATTTCTGATAGGTCTGTTTTAAAAGTAGATCTAATGAAGCCATACATAGTTTGGCTGCCACCACAACATAAGTGAAATAATCTTGGTATGGCATAAAATACTAAAAGAAACAAAATAAAACAAGCTCTGTTTGTGAAACACTAATGTCCCCGGTGGCACCAAAGTCCAAAAAGTTATTTCTAGCGTGAAGGTCATTGTCAAGGTGAAAAAGTCATTGACATTGGTCTCATTTAAAAGGGCTGCTTTAGTTGAGTATGCATGTCAAATATGAAATCTCTATCCCTCATGGTAAAAAAAATATAGCCCCAAGCCCAAAAGTTATTTTTAGTGTGAAGGTCATTGTCAAGGTCAAAAGGTCATCAACCTTGGTGTCAATTGAAAGGGCTTCATTAGTTGAGTATTCATATCAAATATGAAGTCTCTATTCCTCACAGTTCCAAAGTTGTTTTCAGTTACATGGGAGACCAAACTCTTTAACATAGTGTTGTAATCCACAGATTGAATCCATACTGTCTACACCACAAGTCAAGAATTAAAACATCACAACATGTTTGCTCTGTTTTGTTTTTATGTTGTAATGTGTTTCATGTATCATAGTGTGGTATATAATTATTAGAATAATTAGAATTCTACATAATATTCTATAGTAGATATTAACTACATGTATGTGATATTTACAATAGTTGGTGTATACCTTTTGTTTATCTTTATTATGGGATTTCCAAGTACGTTGAATATTCTTTGCTGCACGTTCCTTTTTAAATCTCTCTATTTCCTCCTCCTAAAAGTGCATTTCATGTCACAACTCACACATTCATATTCTAGTACTTATTCACATATCAGTGCTTCAAGCACCTTTTCCACAAAATTTAGGACAAAATTAAGGACGATTTTAAGCTTTTTTTATAGGATGTTTTAAGGACATTTTGAAAAAAACTAGGATTTTTTAGGACCTTTTACTCACCTAAAAGCAGATAATAAACAGTTGCTTACAGACAGCTTTCATCCCAGTCTTCAAATCTGTTGAGTCTTGCATTAGGAAACATTGTCATCTTACTGTAGCACCCTCATGGTTGCTCCCATAATGCAGGCCATCAACAGATATGGTAACTGGGGTGAGAGCTCTGGAAATGGAAACTGAGAAGAGCTTTATATCAATTTCAATTATAGAATTTACAATCACATTTGTATAGTGCCTTTAATAATATCACTATCTCTGACAAAATTTGAGCTTATTGATCACAGTCATTAACAAAAAATTAGGATTCTGGTCTAAAATCTAGGACAATTTTAGGATTTTCCCATACCCTCCATTGAATTCATTTTAACTTTTTAGGATTTAAGCAAAATGTAAAAAAAAATAGGATATTTTAGGACGAACTTGAAGCATTGACATATTAAACAAAAATCTTGTTTTTTCAATATGCCGAAATCCAGATTTTACCATACCAAATTATATGATGGTAATAACAGATGCCAAATTAAAACATTGAAAAGCATTAACTGAATAAAATTACATACCGTGTATATACCCGCTTATAAGGACGACTCAACTATAAGACAACCCCCCTGATTCAGAGAAAACTCTAGTACTTTAGCTTTGACCCGCTTATAAGACGAGGTTAAAATTCCGTCAACTAACACAATGTATAATGTGTTATATGTTTAATGAATACGAAATGTGTTTCAGTTAAACTTGAAACAATCGATTGATTTTATTAATCTTTTCAAATGGAGTGACGCGTGTATGATCCTAACGTAGAGAGAAAAGAAGGAGGGGTTTATATTTTGTTGTGTATAGGTGCTATATCTAAGTTGTTTGTGACTTGGAATTTAAATGAACTGGTTTTTTCGTTCCGATTTATAAACAGTCAAATTATTTTGAGTACGTACTAATTAAACAATAGCCCCGTGACATTTACCTGGACATCGCATCAGTTTGTTTGTTTAATGCTCAGCGGCGGTGAGTGCTATGCAGTGAGAACTGGGTTGCCTGGGGAAAGGTGTGCAGTGAAGCATTGAGCAGGTCATTAAAATAATAAATGTAGAACATATATACCTTATAATTACCGATGTGATAATTTGATTTCATGGCAGCACCGTTATATACATGTACGTTTAAGTTTAAATACGGCGGATGATGTAAACTCAGCGGTATAGTCAAAATATAAAATCGCTGTACAGATACTGGAAAACTATCATTCGAGTCACGTTTACCAGTAGCACACGTTTCAATTTTAGTTTTTTTACCCGTAAGATTCCAAAAAATTTGAGTTCCCAAATGAAATTAACTTTGTACTACGATTATAAGACGACCCCTCGACTTCTGGAAAGCAATTTAAGTCCCAAAAACTCGTCTTATAAGCGAGTATATACGGTAATCAGAAAAAAAAATTAGGATATATAAATTTGGAGAAAATCAACAACAAATGTTTGGCATGCTATGTGCCATAAAATCATTCCTCACCCTTTGCTGCCTTCTCTCTTCTGATGTCAAACTTTCAGATGACATTCGTCTTGAACTTGAAGGACGGCTAAAAACATATCAATATATATCTTTTGACAATGGCATAAATAGTGACATAACTAACAAACTGTTTCTCTTTATGCACAAATTTGAATTTTACATTAGTGCCAGATCCTTTTCAGTATGCTTGCTTCAATATATGAACAACCTCTGCAAAATTTTCTAAAACTAAATCTGTTACTTTGAATATTCAGTTATACAATATATTCCATACCTGGATTGTTTCCTGCCACTTCTTGGTGTTGTAACCTTGGGTGTTCTAGGAGAACCTAAGGTGACATTTCTACTACTGCGTCTTCCAGTACCATTACGATCATTCAGATAATCTATCTCTGATTGTAGATCATTTATCAATTTCCTAATAAAGACAAAATGAAAATACTCATACAAATACTTTTGCTTAATAAAAAAGTAAACGAAGTCAAAATTATTGCTTGTTTATGAAAATTTGTATACAAATTAATGGAAATTCTTTTTTAATGCTTTTCTACCTTGAATATTTTGATGGAAGTATTTGACAAGATGAAATATGAAATAAATTTTAAACAAAGTCTGAACTGAAATAGGGAAACAGAAATTTTTCTTCTTGCATCTTGTAACAAATCAATATTTTGTGAAATGAAATACATTCAATAGTTTTTTTGGATTCTGCACTATATGATGTGGCAACACCTGTCCAGAGCACTGCATGATGTGGCAACACCTGATCAGTGCATGATATGGCATCACTTGCCCAGTACCTGTATAATTTGGCAACATCTGTTCAGTATATCGATAATGTGGCAACACCTGCCCAGTGCATTGCATAATGTGGCAACACCTGTCCAGTGCACTGTATAATGTGGCAACACCTGCCATGTGCATTGCATAATATGGCAACACCTGCCCAGTGCACTGTATAATGTGGCAACACCTGCCATGTATATTGTATAATGTGGCAACACCTGCCCAATGCACTGCAAAATGTAGCAACACCTGCCAAGTGCACTGAATAATGTAGCAATGCTTGCCCAGAGCACTGCAATAAGTGACACCACCTGTCCAGTGCACTGCATAATGTGGCAACATCTACCCAGTACACTGTAAAATATGGCAAGACCTGCCAAGTGTACTATATAATGTGGCAAGACCTGTCCAGTGCACTGTATAATGTGGCAACACCTGCCATGTGCATTGCATAATGCGGCAACACCTGCCCAGTGCACTGTATAATGTGGCAACACCTGCCATGTGTACTGCAAAATGTGGCAACACCTGCCCAATGCACTGCAAAATGTAGCAACACCTGGCAAAAGCACTGAATAATGTAGCAATGCTTGCCCAGTGCACTGCAATAAACGACAACACCTGTCCAGTGCACTTCATAATGTGGCAACATCTACCAAGTACACTGTATAATGTGGCAAGACCTGCCAAGTGTACTATATAATGTGGCAACACCTGTCCAGGGCACTGTATAATGTGGCAATAACCTGTCCAGTGCACTGTATAATGTGACATGACCTGCCCAGTGTACTGCAAAATGTGGCAACACCTGCCCAGTGCACTGCATAATGTGGCAATACCTGCCCAGTTCATCATATAATGTGGTAACGCCTGCTCAGTGCAATGTATGTTTTATATTGACACAAGAGTAATTACCACAGCACAGTGCCTCAATTTTATTGATGAGTTTGTGCTGCTTGATAACTTCCATATTTAAAAATAAGGTACATTATAAACAATTAATCGGTAAGATATCTCATAATTTTACAACACATACTCATACTCCTTCATTTTCTCTTTGTTGAGTGTCTTGTCTTCTTTTAGCTGTTTGACCATTCTCTTCTGTTTATCTACTTCTTCCAAAAGTTCAGTTTCCCGTTTATCCAATTGTTCTAATCGATCTTGAACACTCCCAGACAGCTCTATTTTCCCTGGAATGGAGTGACAAATCAAAATGAAAAATGAAAGAATAACTTTGATAAAATGATGGAAAAACAAGTAACATGCCAATTGATGAGTTAAAGTTCTATTATGACAAAGATAACCCTTAATACTGACCATAAGACATGTTGAGGGGTATATAATGAAGGATAAAATAACTGAAAAAGTTCTTCTGGAATGTATATTTCTCACCAAACCCTCCTTTTGGCTTGGTGAAGCAAAATTGAAAATGTATGTGTAAGACAATTTAACTTTAATCTTTTCAAAACATACAATTCAAATTAATTTTCCTTTCATACTCTATTATCACAATGATGTATAAAACTCCTACCTTTTAGGTGTTTCTTGTCGGTTCTGTCTATTGATGTCAGAGAAATGTCATCTCCTCCTGTTCGATTGCTTTTTTCCAGTCTCTATAAAGTAGGAAAGCATCTTTAATTTCAAGAAATGTCTTACAGAATTCATGTAGAGCAAATAGATTCAAAGGCCAAAAATAATTATATAAGATAAACTGTATCTTGAATTTTATTTACATTTAAGCCTTGTACAAAATATATCATTACTTTATACAGTACACAATAGCGATGCTCCTTCTTTTCTAACATTCTTTACTGATGACTAACCTTCTCTAACTCCCTAATAGCACCAAGTAACTGTTTCCTGTTCATATCTTCATAATCCTCTGTAAACACAATGTACATACATATGTATACAGTGTTTGTAACTTATTATAAAAATAATATAATTATTATGATGAAAAAATTTTGCAAAAGAATTAAAAAAAATCCTTTCTTCAACTTTAATTTTATTAAGGATAGAATCTAATATTTTTTTAGCAGATGGAGATGTATTCTGAAAAAAAGGATGGAAAATGCATCATTGTGCATCCACCAAAAAATTATTAATGTCTGAAGTGACTTTAGTTGGGGAGCTATTTGCTTTGAACATAAAAAAGCAATAAAAAGCATTATGACTTCATTTATGACATCTTAGGAAAATTTTGTTGATGGAGGTATACCAAATTTCTCTTAGTCAATCAAATGTGTGACTACTTGCTTAAATTAAATAACTTATAAATCATATGTAAAGTTTAGAAACATGAGTTTACTTACTGGAAGAACTCTTTTCCTTGCTGTCTATTTCCCTATTCAAGTCCTCCTTTAAGGAACGTATTTCTGTTTGCATCTCCTCATTTTGTTTATTCAGTCGTATGATAGTCTGATTTAGAGCTTTCACCTTTGCTACATTTTCTTTGCCTGGTCTGTATTAAAAGTAACAATGAAGATGTTTACAGTAACTTTAATTGTTGTTTGATTAGAAGTAACATTTTAATTGCTACTGCATGTAGAATTAAGAAGTATTTGTACAATTTAGTTTTTCAAGATAATTCTAATTAAGCAATTCCAAGGAACGCATATGGCATCTATGAAGATAGCAAATCCAAGAAAGATTGATAGATAAACTGACAGACAGACACACAAAATGTTCAATTAAGTGTCTCTTTGCCTCGTAGGTAATGCAAAACAAGAGGTCCAAGTGGGCCTATATCGCAATTTTTGATAACCCATCTTTATAGATTGTTGAAATGCAATTAGTTTCCCCATTTATGCACTGGTTCTCGAGGAAAAGATTTTTGAAGAGGGGTACCATTTTGGGCACTTTTGGCCCTGGATCCACCCCTGAGGGAATCTGGATCCAGAACACAATTTTAGTAGGGGACCTTGAATACATCAGATATACAAAGTTTGATCCAAATCTGCAAAGCATTTCCAGAAAAGAAGTCGAAAATGTGAAAAAGACTGACGGACGATGCTCTATAACTATGAGCAACTAATGCAAATAGATCTATGGAATAGTACTTTTCTATCAATGAGATATATGATGCACTTAGATCTATGCAATAATACAAATCTATCCAGTGGTAAAAACTTTTGTTCAAAGTCTGATTGTGGAAAGTTTTAAAGAAACATCTTTTAGATGAAAAAAGAACTTAAAAGGAAGGGAATAGGAAATATCTTAATATGACTTACTGCAAACTGAATTATTTATCAGAATTCAAGAGAAAGATATACCTTGCTTTATCTAGACCAGAATCTTTAGAATTTTGTAGCCTGACTATCTCTTGGTAACACATTTCTAACTGAACTTTCATCTCCTCTACTTTAGTTGTCTTCATATCACTCTGAAGCTTCCTGAAAAACAGAAGAAAAAATCTGGATGTATTTCTAAGCATTGTTATCATATAAATTCTTCAATATAATTTCAATATAAGTTAAAACAGAGTAACCATAGTTAACCACTTGATTTGCTGCACAGACAATTTAGAATAAATGAAAAGAAATAAAATAAAAAATGTAAGTACTTAAAGAAAAGCATGATTGTTGGAATGTACACTGGTGAACCCAACCTGGTCAAAGTACACTGGTGGACCCAACCTGGTCAAAGTACACTGGTGGACCCAACCTGGTCAAAGTACACTGGTGGACCCAACCTGGTCAAAGTACACTTTATCATCATGATTATACTTCAGTAGAGAGAATTAAGTAAAATTCAAAATGTACAGCATATATCTATAGATATCAAGATACATGAAGTGCAAGTTTGCTGGCTTTATTATCAAATTTATAAGCAGAGATCAAAGATCTCTTTTTAGATTGAACACACTTACAACACATGCATAATGAGCAAAAGAGTTACAAATTTATCACTAATATTTACGCATGAGCAGTCTCTTTATCCCTGATTTGATTCTCTAACTTGAGTATTTTCTGTTTTAGACTCTGGATGACAGCCCCTGATTCAGGATTTTTATCTCCTAAAGTCCTTCTCATTTCTTCATTCTAAAAGAAAGTATTACAATTAGCAAATATACATGCATACATATAATTAATATAAGTGACATAAAAGTCCTCAGAATCTGATATCATTCTGTAACTTTACGGTATTTCAATCACAGAAATTTGTTTCCGTCTAAAAGTGAAAATAACTCATACCTTGGTAGGATCTAATAACCCTCCGATTTCTTTTTCCTGAAAAAGCATTAGGAATTATGTCAAATATACTGATAAAGATATTAATGATAACTTTTTTAAATAGTATTTCTTCTGTCTAGGAAAAAGATACCTTTTCAATATTCCAGCTTTAAAAATCTAGAATGTTTAATAAATCATGTGTCGCCTACTATCCGTTTTTCAAAAAAGACTTCTACCAGACAAACAGATGGACTTGTGATTGCATATACTGACAGACTAATGGATGGACTGACAGACAGACAGAAGGATGTTCGAGAAAGTGATTCCTATATATTGCATTGCTCTGAAAGTGATAAAAATTCTTCCGAGATGAAGTTATCTTAAAAATAAAATATCATGAATATAAGTTTACCTTCTTTATATTATCTTCCTCTGTTCTTCTGACTTTTGCACGAAGAGAAGAAATCTCTTGAGTGAGTGACTTAATTTGCTACAAAAAATATTAATACTTTCTTAAAGGTATGTCCTGATATCAAATGTTTCCTCAGTTTATACTGCAAATAGTGAAATACTATATATAGAGTACATCCTTGTACAATGTGCACCCCTGAAAGTTAGTAGAAAATGTGAAGAAAAAGTTTACATCTTATGAATAATGTATAGACCAACAATCAGTAACACAAGAAAATCAGTAAATCTGATAAATACTTCCAAAACTGCATCAAAGTTTTTTTCAAACTAAGGATGACTCCATCAGATTGGAAACTCTTAATGTTTTCAAACTTTTTGTCTTGTAAGGTAAGTGTTATCAAATTGTTTATGTCTAAGATAAGAAATACCTAAAGAAAGGAAAATTCACCATTGCAACCCTGTTCATAGACTTGATCAAATTCTAATAATTTACTCAAACACTGATAACCTGAATTTGTCGTAAGCTTTTATTCCAGATAACTTGAATTCAGATAAGTAAAATTCTCCGTAACTCAAACTGAAAAGTCCAAATGTCTATTTTCCTTCATATTTTTACCCTAATAACTCAACTTATGCTCAAGCAAAGGTAAATATTATACAGAAATGATAATGTCTAAATATATGTGTTAAGCAATGACATACAAGGACAAAGGCTATTAAATTGGCCAGGAAGATTACACAATTAATTCTACAAACGTTAAGGGCAATACTGGACAAATGAAGTTTTGTACTTAAGATCTGTGTCACAATCTAAGCATTAATATCATAATGAAAATCCCAGCAAACTGCCAAAAGGTAGTTAGACCGCTAATGGGCAACATCATTTAATATTGGAAAATAGTCTATTGAGGTAGATCTGTTATCTACTTCACCTTTAATTGGAATTAATTCATCATTATGGAATAAATATAATTAACGGTAATAAATTTACGTCCTGAGGGACAGATGAGTTTTACTGACGGATGCCAGAAACAATTACTTTTTATTATGATCTGTATTACATGTATTTGTGCAATTATATACTCACACCACACCATTCAGACAATAATATAATCAGGTTTTATTAAGTTTATCTTTATAGTTACAGATCCTTTCCTGATCAGAGAAGATGTCAATTTTCTTCTCACTCTTACATATAACATGAAAAAACTCAAACTATAAAGCTAATAAGAACTGAACTCCACATTTCAATGAAACAGTTTACTTAAGAAAGGCTTTATATCTACCTTTTTCAGTTCTAGAACTTGATCATAATATTCTTCAGGTGATTTATACGCAGGGGTTCCTGACGGAGGTTTACCTGTACAATAAAAGCAAACATATACTAAGATTTTGATAGACAAAAAGCATGAAGGCAATAGAGTCATATGAATTTTATGTTATAAAAATACAGATAAAGGCTGTTTAGAGATGTATCAAATGTTAGTTGTTTTGCAAGTTTTGAATACTCTGTTAAAAGCTATTTTCCATTACAATTTATCATATATAAATATTTTACTCATTGTATATCTATTTGTTCTTCTTTAACACTGTACCAAAACAATGTCTCCTGTTATAGCTTAGTGACATTCTAGAATTATTTTGCCTGTAGTCACCAGTGTTTGGTGGTGTGCCTGTAGTCACCAGTGTTGAATGGTGTGCCTCTGGTCACCAGTGTTTGGTGGTGTGCTTATAGTCACCAGTCTACAGCAATGTGCCTGTAGTCACCGGTGTTTGGTGCTGTGCCTCTGGTCACCAATGTTTAATGGTGTGCTTGTAGTCACCAATGTTTAATGGTGTGCTTGTAGTCATCAATCTAAGGAGGATGCACTTGCAGTCAACAGTGTTTAATGGTATGCCTGTAGTCACCAGTGTTTGGAGGTGTGCCTGTAGTCATCAGTTTTTATTGGTGTTCCTGTAGAAGCCAGTCTACAGTGGTGTGCTTGTTATCACCAGTGTTTAATGGTGTGCCTGTAATTACCAGTGTTCAAGTGGTGTTACTGTGGAAACCACTGTTTAGTGGCTTGCTTTTATTCACCAGTTGTGCCTATAGTAACCAGTTTTTAGTGGTGTGTCTATAGTAACCAGTGTTTAGTGGTGTGCCTCTAGTCACCAGTTTTTAGTGGTGTGTCTGTAGTCACCAGTTTTTAGTGGTGTGTCTCTAGTCACCAGTTTTAGTGGCGTGTCTATAGTCTATAGTAACCTCTGTTAAGTGGTGTGCCTCTAGTCACCAATTTTTAGTGGTGTGTCTGTAGTCACCAGTTTTAGTGGTGTGTCTGTAGTCACCTGTTTTAGCGATGTGTCTGTAGTCACCAGTTTTTAGTGGTGTGTCTCTAGTCACCAGTTTTAGTGGTGTGTCTATAGTAACCAGTATTTAGTGGTGTGCCTCTTGTCACCAATTTTAGTGGTGTGTCTGTAGTCACCAGTGTTTAGTGGTGTGTCTGTAGTCACCAGTGTTTAGTGGTGTGTCTGTAGTCACCAGCTTTTAGTGGTCTGTAGTCACCAGTGTTTAGTGGTATGTCTGTAGTCACCAGCGTTTAGTGGTGTGTCTGTAGTCACTAGTTTTTAGTGGTGTGACTGTAGTCACTAGTTTTTAGTGGTGTGTAGTCACCAGTGTTTAGTGGTGTGTCTGTAGTCACTAGTGTTTAGTGGTGTGTCTGTAGTTACCAGTGTTTAGTGGTGTGTCTGTAGTCACTAGTGTTTAGTGGTGTGTCTATAGTCACCAGTGTTTAGTGGTGTGTCTGTAGTCACCAGTGTTTAGTGGTGTGTCTGTAGTCACCAGTTTAGTGGTGTGTCTGTAGTCACCAGTGTTTAGTGGTGTGTCTGTAGTCACCAGTGTTTAGTGGTGTGTCTGTAGTCACTAGTGTTTAGTGGTGTGTCTGTAGTCACTAGTGTTTAGTGGTGTGTCTGTAGTCACTAGTTTTTAGTGGTGTGTCTATAGTCACTAGTTTTTAGTGGCATGTCTGTAGTCACCAGCTTTTAGTGGTCTGTAGTCACCAGTGTTTAGTGGTGTGTCTGTAGTCACTAGTGTTTAGTGGTGTGTCTGTAGTCACTTGTTTTTAGTGGTGTGGCTGTAGTCACTAGTATTTAGTGGTGTGTCTGTAGTCACCAGTGTTTAGTGGTGTGTTTGTAGTCACTAGTTTTTAGTGGTGTGTCTGTAGTCACTAGTGTTTAGTGGTGTGTCTGTAGTCACTAGTGTTTAGTGGTGTGTCTGTAGTCACTAGTTTTTAGTGGTGTGGCTGTAGTCACTAGTATTTAGTGGTGTGTCTGTAGTCACCAGTGTTTAGTGGTGTGTCTGTAGTCACCAGTGTTTAGTGGTGTGTCTGTAGTCACTAGTGTTTAATGGTGTGCCTGTAGTCACCAGTGTTTGGAGGTGTGCCTGTAGTCATCAGTTTTTATTGGTGTTCCTGTAGAAGCCAGTCTACAGTGGTGTGCTTGTTATCACCAGTGTTTAATGGTGTGCCTGTAATTACCAGTGTTCAAGTGGTGTTACTGTGGAAACCACTGTTTAGTGGCTTGCTTTTATTCACCAGTTGTGCCTATAGTAACCAGTTTTTAGTGGTGTGTCTATAGTAACCAGTGTTTAGTGGTGTGCCTCTAGTCACCAGTTTTTATTGGTGTGTCTGTAGTCACCAGTTTTTAGTGGTGTGTCTGTAGTCACTAGTTTTTAGTTGTGTGTAGTCACCAGTGTTTAGTGGTGTGTCTGTAGTCACTAGTGTTTAGTGGTGTGTCTGTAGTCACCAGTGTTTAGTGGTGTGTCTGTAGTCACTAGTGTTTAGTGGTGTGTCTGTAGTCACCAGTGTTTAGTGGTGTGTCTGTAGTCACCAGTGTTTAGTGGTGTGTCTGTAGTCACCAGTTTAGTGGTGTGTCTGTAGTCACCAGTGTTTAGTGGTGTGTCTGTAGTCACCAGTGTTTAGTGGTGTGTCTGTAGTCACTAGTGTTTAGTGGTGTGTCTGTAGTCACTAGTGTTTAGTGGTGTGTCTGTAGTCACTAGTTTTTAGTGGTGTGTCTGTAGTCACTAGTTTTTAGTGGTGTGTCTGTAGTCACTAGTTTTTAGTGGTGTGTAGTCACCAGTGTTTAGTGGTGTGTCTGTAGTCACTAGTGTTTAGTGGTGTGTCTGTAGTCACTAGTTTTTAGTGGTGTGTCTGTAGTCACCAGTGTTTAGTGGTGTGTCTGTAGTCACTAGTGTTTAGTGGTGTGTCTGTAGTCACTAGTGTTTAGTGGTGTGTCTGTAGTCACTAGTTTTTAGTGGTGTGTCTGTAGTCACCAGTGTTTAGTGGTGTGTCTGTAGTCACCAGTGTTTAGTGGTGTGTCTGTAGTCACTAGTGTTTAATGGTGTGTCTGTAGTCACTAGTGTTTAGTGGTGTGTCTGTAGTCACTAGTTTTTAGTGGTGTGGCTGTAGTCACTAGTGTTTAGTGGTGTGTCTGTAGTCACCAGTTTTAGTGGTGTGTCTGTAGTCACTAGTGTTTAGTGGTGTGTCTGTAGTCACTAGTGTTTAGTGGTGTGTCTGTAGTCACTAGTTTTTAGTGGTGTGGCTGTAGTCACTAGTATTTAGTGGTGTGTCTGTAGTCACCAGTGTTTAGTGGTGTGTCTGTAGTCACCAGTGTTTAGTGGTGTGTCTGTAGTCACTAGTGTTTAATGGTGTGTCTGTAGTCACCAGTGTTTAGTGGTGTGTCTGTAGTCACCAGTGTTTAGTGGTGTGTCTGTAGTCACCAGTTTAGTGGTGTGTCTGTAGTCACTTGTGTTTAGTGGTATGTCTGTAGTCACTAGTGTTTAGTGGTGTGTCTGTAGTCACCAGTGTTTAGTGGTGTGTCTGTAGTCACCAGTTTAGTGGTGTGTCTGTAGTCACTAGTGTTTAGTGGTGTGTCTGTAGTCACTAGTTTTTAGTGGTGTGTCTGTAGTCACCAGTGTTTAGTGGTGTGTCTGTAGTCACTAGTGTTTAGTGGTGTGTCTGTAGTCACTAGTGTTTAGTGGTGTGTCTGTAGTCACTAGTTTTTAGTGGTGTGTCTGTAGTCACCAGTGTTTAGTGGTGTGTCTGTAGTCACCAGTGTTTAGTGGTGTGTCTGTAGTCACCAGTTTTTAGTGGTGTGCCTGTAGTCACTAACTTCACACAGATAAATTGAATTATACTATATGAAATATTTAGCTGATTTATCAATAGTTTGGAAAGAAGAAGAAAATTACATACATGTGGGATTATCATATTTGCGTGGTTTTTCAGTTCCTGCCATCTGTCTCAGATATGATGAGGTACTCAGGTAGGCCATATTGGTATTATTTTTCTTTATACCTGTTAAAGAATTCATACTTCGACTCTCTGTGCTAATACCTAATAGTATAAGAAAAAACATGTTTGTTATAAAATTGATAAAAGAAAACCAGTAATAAACCCATAAAGAACAAATTACGATGAAAGTGAATAGTAAATAAGAATAAATTATTTTCTGAATTACATTGAAAACAATTTTCCTGCTATATACTAATATTATTGTAATTCTTTCACAGTTATGTATGTATAAAAAAGAAGACTGAAAATGTGTGAAAATTGCTTGCATTTACATAAGAGCATCAAGTGTAAACCTCTTTTAAGTAGTAATTGACCCATTTCCAGTTCTGTGCCCCCTAGCAGCTCCGTTTATCTGGAAAATCCATTTTCCGGACAAGAAAGTGCGGGAACGGATTTCCCAACTGATATTTTGATCCGATAATCCAGAAATCCGCATTCCGGATCTGGACAAGGAAATACGGGTACGGAATTCCAAAAGTACATGAAATCTGCTCCTATAATCCGGACAAAATTTTGCTTTCCAGACATAGCAGTAGCAAATAACTGCAGTTTAATTAATACACTGCTTATCTCTTCTCTTCGCTGATTGTTTGTTTAACAGTTAAACGACGCGTTTACCTGGTCACCTACCTATGGTATGTTAATTACCTATCCAATTAAGAACTGACCGCTTGTGGTGTAGTCAAACGTCATGTTAGCAGTCATTGATGATTGCTTTTTAATGAGACAGTACACGCTCACACCAGAAATGAAGATTACTGTTAGTTGAATGATAGTAAATAAAAGTAAATTGCCGACCTCGCCGCTTACATTGTTAATTAAATATTGTGGCTTTAGCATGTAACCAAACTTTAGGTATCGTCACTCTTCTATCTGAGATCAATAATTGATAAAGTATCCTTACTTCGTGCTCATTACATTATTTTGTAGAGAAGTTTTAACTTTTAGTTATTCTTCTGTTTTATAGTGATAGAAAATTTTTATATCTAAAACATGAACACTGTTTAAGTTTATCCGGACATAGATGCTTTTCAATTTCAAATTTGTATGACACAGCAGAACGTTAGATAAACACTCCAATCGCGATAGAAGTAATAAATTAGTCAAGCACAAGGTATATACAAAGGCCGCTGTCAACATTTAAATAGAGGACAGTGAGTTGAAAAATCGTGCAGTTTTCAGAAATTTGGCTGCAATTAGAGTACAATTTACTAAAGACACTAATACATTAAATACGTAATAGATAAACATTTCTTCATATACAAATTAAACACATATAAGGATTATGACTTGTGATTTATCGTGTACTGTATACATACATCCTTCTTTTATCAAGCAATAAGATTCTTTAACATCTAATGTACTGGTACTATGATCCGGTAATCCGGAAAATCCGTTTATCCGGGCAAATCGGGCGGGAACAAACGTGTCTAGATAAACAGAGCATCACTGTATGTCTCTGGAGAAATGTTGAAGAAATAGCTATGTATAGAAAATATATTTTCAAAAAACAAACAAAAAACCACAAAAAAATCTCTGCAAGTCTCCAAAAGAAAGAGTGACATACAGACATATAACCACCCTGGAATGTACAAATATATACTTTTCATTTACAGCCTGTTATTAAATATATACAACCTGCAAAAATGACTTTAAATCAAACTTTTCAAAAATTACTCAAATAACAATGCGGTATTTCTGGCCGACATATATTTGTATGCACCGTTAATTAATTAAGTTGCCCCAACCAACATAAAGGTAACTCTTCATACTAGCAAATACGGATCATCAGATTGAACAGCTAACTTATATCTAGTAAGCCAATTATGTAATACAATACGGACAGCGTTTTAAGGAATGTTGCATTTGACTTCTGCCAGAGGAACCTGGGGATACAGGTGACAAATCTGCTTTACACCTGTCACAAAATTTAACCAAATTTGACTAAAGTCTGCTAGTACTACAAGATACAACTTTACAGAAACATGAATGACACAACTATATAAATAATTTAATTTAACAGCTCTATGCTAAGAAGTCAATAATTCATAAAAATACATCCTTAATGAACAATGAGGTTCATGGATATTACCACATGCCCTCTTATACTGCAACTTTGTTTTTGGAATCTCCGAAAATCCGTTAGGAGGAGCAGAACTAGAAATAGGTCAATGACATGCAGTAAAGACAGCCAACATACAGACTTACCAACACCAGTCCTTCTTAATGTATCTACCCAGTATTCTGTGGAGGTCTTATGACGTGGACTCTCAGGGTGTCGATTACCCGAAAAACCAACTACAAAAATATAGAGAAAAAATAACAGTATTTTCATTTATTATCTCTTATATATGAATTATAAAATTTCAAATTTTAAATACAAAATGCACATGTCTATTATATACCATACTAAATAAAACTACATTTTTGCATGCATATCCTTACTTGTATTGCGATTTTTTACAGCATTGATCCACAATTCATGACCTGTTCTACTGCTACGAGAGGGCGGTGCACTGTGAGATCTGTTACGTGGGGTTTCTACAAAAAGTATAGTACATATCTAAAAATAAGTATAGTACATACCTAAAAATAAGCACCATCTTCAAACCTTTAGCAAGCATTATTTTCGCCCATAAGCAACTGGGAATGTTTAAAGTGTCAGGCCTTTCCCTGACACAAATTTGAGTTTAATTTAATTCACAACTGTTTAATGTGAAATCCTCCCCAAGCCTTTCATCCTTATATCTGGTAAGATTTGAACTTCAGACTGCAAAACAGCTCATATACTCATACACCTTTTGCAAATGCTGAGCACACCAGTTTTTCAAAAGCATTTTAGCATAAAATGATAACTTTTTTTTGTAAATTATCACTGCAACTGAGATATGAAATACATTTCTCATGAAATATCTACTGATAAATACATGTGGTTAGAAAAAGGTCTGTGTTTTCCTGTTTCAAAGTAAGTACTGACCTTTTTTAACAGTGTTCTTCTTTTTTGTTGACTTTGTATTGCCTTAAATAAATTAATATATTGTTCTATTGATAATCACAATGCATAAACTTATGATTTCAGTAGAAATGAAGTATCATTGAAATCATACATGTTTTAGTTATCTTTATAATGAAATTTTGCTTTGAAAAGCTATCATGTTCAGCTTATCTAAAGCCGGCGTGGCCTAGTGGTATCGCGTCGGACTCCTGATCGGGAGGCCAGGGTTCGAGTCCCACTCTGATCATGCCGGTGTCATGTCTTTCGGATGAGACAGTAAAAACCGAGGCCCCGTGTCGTGGTATGCATGGCACGTACATTATAGATCCCTCACTGCTTCTGGTGGGTCCGTTGCAAAGGTCAAAATTTGTATGCCCCGCATCAGGCAGATGCCGTCACCATATACGTGAAATATTCGTGGTGTGACGTAAAACAAAAATCAATCAATCAATCAGCTTATCTAATACAAAAAGAAGTTCACACTGGGAGTGAAATTTATCTGAAAGTAAAGTGAGAACACTTGACTTCAATGAGTAGATAAAATCTTATAAAAACATACAAATTACAATGAGTTCTCAATGGGATTTTCATATAGATTTATAAAAGTAGGCACCTTAAAGTGAGATGCAATGTATGTATAATGATAGTAAATAATAAAATACACTTATATCAAAAATGATAAAGACAAGAATATTAAATCATAAGAAGAATTTTATTATAGTGGTTAACTGACTTAAATTTATATATACCCTTCTTCTTGTTTTTGTTGTCTATATTCTTATTCCTTGATATCAACGTCACTTCATTTTCAAAGTCATCAGCAGAATCATAATCATCTGGGTAATGATTCTATAACATAAAACAATGAATATTTATAACATCTGTGTTAATGATTGTATAACATAAAACAATAAAATATTTATACCATCTGGGTAATGATTCTATAACATAAAACAATAAAACATTTATACCTTTAGCATTCCGTTTTATTTGATTAATTATTACATTTGTCACGTGTATACATGTATATAAAAATATACTTCTCTTAGACTTGATACTGATAATAAAATACATATACAACACTAAAACTGTAAAATGTTTTGCACTTTGCATTAAAGCACATTATATGGCACAAATAAAAATCATATTTAGAAAACTTTTTGGTTTAACAATCAAGTGAAACATATACCCTCTTAAGTGAATAGTAATTTTTGGGGAATGCTATGTTAAAATCAAGAATAAATCAAAAATTAAAAGTTGTGAGTGTAAACATGTATTAATTTTCCTGCAAATATCTACATGTTTTTAATTGTATTTTCTCAGCAATACATTTAAAGACTACTACATGTAATAACAATTTAAGATAATAATATACTGTTTACAAATACCCCTGAGCCATGCGCATTAATGATAAAGTATCATACATGTATACATGTACACTGGCTCTCTTAAAATCTGTATACAAAAGTCAAATACAGGCTAGATGGACGATGGTTCAGTGATCAACTTGTGCCTCCTGTCATCTGATTATTTCTCGCCAAACCTGAATCATTTTACCAATATATTCATGGCCAGTATATACAAGTGGAAGAAACTGAGAATGTAGATAGTTATATTACTGTTAAATGTCACCTCATGAGTATTTCACTCATATGGTGACCGGAGAACATTAAATATCATACCTTTTTCATTTGATTGATACCCTATCACACCATCTTTTTACCCTCAGGCCAGGGCTGAAATCCATTTATGATGGAGATGTACATGAAAATGTGGCTAAAGCTAGGCCAGTATGAACTATGGAGGAAATTAAGAACTTGATCGAAGAAAACCATTAAACTTTCAATTTGACTTGCACACTGGCAGATCTACTAAATTGCCTTGACCAGGATTTGAGGGACTAACTGAGTTCCAGTTCAGTGATATCTCTTAGCCAAAGCTAGGCCTCTAAGTCTAATAGTTACATTATCATGATTAAAACTTGTATATAAACCAATTTAACAAACCTCCAAAAAGACATGCAGTGCAAACTACCAACTTACGATTAAAAGCTAAAATGTAATTATTATGTTATATTATAAATCTATAAGACAATATGATAAAATTGTGAAAAATATTTACCTTGAACTTTTTAGGCATAGTAGGTGCTTTGCTCTGTTGATTTTCACTCACACTTGTTTAGACACGAAAATAAGATAGTTGTTAGGGTAAATAGTAGTCATTATTTTATCTATGTGATATGTAATTTACTTTTATTTATCATTAAGTCTCCTTGGAATAAAATCAACTGAATCATTTGTTACTGTCCGGGCATATTACAGCGATCACATGCGGGTAACATAGGAAGCTTTTTCAGGGGCAGTAAACAAAGTGCATCCATGTATACATAGCCTCTAACAAAGTTAATTTATTCAAAAGATCTCTAAATAATATTTGATATTTATCATCAATATACATTATTATTCTTTTATTATATACTAAATTCACTGGACGAAAGCGTAAAGGGAAAAATATATAAGTTAGAGATTATGGGGGTAGTCAGGTCACATGATCAGGTCAAAATGTCGGCTGAAGTGAAACGAAAACTAGTCTGTGTTTGTAACGGCATACGTTCGTGATGTGATTTAGTTGCCTTTTCTCCAGTATTGTCTAGGTTTATATTGACTAATGATATTTACTACGTAGTAAGGTGTTTTTGACTAATTATGTCTTTCGAAGGAGCTGTACCGCCACTTTATCGAGAAGTGTATGATATCGTTTGTCCACAGCAAGAGCATATTGACCAAGATCTCTTCGTGCACCTTCTACTTAAAACAAGTCTACCACATGCAACTGTCAGTCAGGTAAAACATTTTATCATAGACCTAAGTAAAGTTTTGTTTCATAACCTTTTATTGATGCTTACATTTACATTTTTAACAGTTTCGTGTATGATAACTTCAAGTGGTGGGCGTATCTTATTTATTTACACATTACATGCATCTGGCTAATGTTAAATGAACGTGGACACGTTGCGTACATACGTTATGTTAAGCAGTGCTATTATGTGTAATAGTTTGCAATACTGGCATAGGTATTTTCATTAGTATCAAGATTATCAGAGTTTATACTCCATAAATTTCATGATGTTGTGCAGTTTTATGTATTCATAATTGTTTTTCTTATATAATAAATTAGACTTTTAGAGTAGGATAATAATATACATGTAAGCAATTCTTATTTCATGATTTCATGTGTACTTACATGTATGTATAATACAGAATGTGGTAACAGTAAAAGATTTTATTGCTTGAATTCTTATACATAAATTTCTCATCTTTTTTACTAAACTGTAAATATGCCCATTCAAAATGAACTATTTTATTTGCAAATGATAATGTATTTTGTATAATAATAAATAACAGACATATCTGAACATATGGTATTTGGTGATTTTATACATGTACCAATCCATTTTCGCTCCTGGTAGTTCACTAGTTGTATCCAAGTTAATTTGCAACAAAGATGTGTCATTTTACCTGCAACTGTAAATAATTTCACCCTACACCAATAACATGTATATATATTAACTACATGTATTATAAAGAGATACATGTATATGTACACAGGTTAGTTCTTTAATTGTTATAACATACATTACCTGTATGGTGTTTCAAGAATTTACTCTGACTTCAAACAAAATAGACATGATAGATAAGATAATATGATATTTATTTAGTGTAAATAGTGTAAATAGTAACAAATAGAATTTAATTACAAACATTCAGGTATGGCTAAATCATACATGTACAATAACTTATATAATTTAAATATGCATGCAGAAAGCATAGAAATGAAGCTAAGTACTTAAAAACCCCCATAAAACTAAAAAATGAAATGGAAAACATTAGAAGCTAATAAAAATAGCAAGTACGTGTAATACAGTGCCGAACATCCCCCAGCTGCTTATAACTTATACACATATATAAGGTTGCAAAACTGATTAAAAGAGAAAACAGAACAAAAATCATTTGGCAAGCTAAGTGTATTTCTTAATTTCATCAGTTTTGTTTCACTCTGTCTGCATGTACATGTAAAAGATTTAAGATCATAAGTGGATGTTCTTACTTGAGGGATCACTGCAGTGTTTTGATATGAATGTTTGATATGAATTGAATCATGAAGATTATAAGATAATATTTAAAACCTGTTAAGCAATAGTCCTCATATGTCTGAGTCTTAAAGTTAAATAAGAACATTTTTCTAAAAGTACAACATACATGTAACTACAATTTGTACAAACATAAGTAACAGTCATCACAGACATGGATAAATCTGAGTGCTGGCTATTGGATCTTCTTAAGCTTCCTGGTGCTATGTTTACTATAAAATTAAAAAGACATACTAAAGGACAGGAATTAAGATTTGACAATATAAAAGAAGAATACATGTATTTATGTAAATGGCGAGTTTAATAGGTTTGCAGAGATGCATGTATTTGCGATTATTTAAGAACATTTAGCTGTCTCTTTATGCTTTCCTGCAGATGTTTGATATGTGTGAATTAAAAATTTAAAAAATGGTTAATGTCAATATCTAAATACATTTTTTTTCAGTCAGGCCTAATAACAACTTTATCAAAATTAAAACTAATTCCCTGACTACTGGTTAAGCCTTTCCACCAAATACCATGACTCAAAATTTGTCAGGAGTTTTGTTAAAATGAAACCATTGGCTGAGTACCTTGCCATCTTTTTTCCAAAACATCCACCAAATTACTCATATCCATACTAACATAAGACAAAATATTGTTACCTGCATAGTTATACAAAGAACTATCAGTGACAAAAGCTAAAAATATCATTTTACCAGTAAATACATTAAAAAGGAGTTGACCTAAAATGGATCTTTGGGGTAGCCCTTTGACCAGTGGTTGATAAGAACTGCATTTACATGTGTATATGGTCTAGTTTCACACATTGCTTCCTATTGCTGAGATAACTGAATACAAACACAATATCTTGTGCATTGTTTTCTACACCATAAGATTTCATCTTAAACAATAGTAAATAATTTTCAATAACATGTAATGTCACACATTCATTACGTACTGAAACCTCTGAATCTTGCATTAAAATGTAATTTTAATGAAAAGGTATGATAAATTTCTAGAAGTACCAGTAATTACTTTTATGTAACATCAGGATAAAAAAAATATTCCTCTTACCTGTAGTCTTAATTCATTAGTTGTTCTAATGTTTTAATATTACATGTACATGTAGCTTTACCGGTAGTAGAAGTAGAGAAAAAACACCAAATAGGTGCGAAAGCATCCAGGACAAGCAAGCACCCTTAATTGCTATTTTCAACTACTCCAGATACAGTTGTATATTGGTACAAAACCATCTCGACTCAAACAAATGATGTACATGACGATCATGTATGTTCTATATGAGTTATCTGCAATATAATCTGTTCTCTGTGATATACATGTACACATAATAAATACAGTTGAAGTAGTTACATATACTTTAGCATAAATATAAACATTCTGTATGTAGATTTAAGTCATATTTGTTCATATAAATGAAAAAGAAAATGAAATTTTCACTTAATGATGTATCAACAACCTGATGATGCTAAGTACTGTAAACATAATACTAAGTACTGTTTGAAAACATTTGATTGAGTTTGGAAACTTGGATATGATTTATGAACAAGAGGTTGAATTAATTAATTTGGTAATGTAGATGTAGTTGAATGTGATTATAATATTCTTCATTGATTATGTTATTTTTTTAAATGCATATAACGGTATATATACAGGGCTCGTAATTAATGTATGTCCGTAAGTCCGTGACTAATAAATTATGCCACGGACTAAAAGATTTCTCATTGTACAAGTCCGACAGACTAATAAAAACTCAGTGATACCCACTCAAATCCTCTCACCCGCCCTGCAAACGATTAAAAACTTATTTTTCTGGAAATCCCGTAACTTATTTTTAGTAACAATACGGAGTATCGCAACTACTAAAATCCCTATCGGTTTGCATTTAGTAACTTACCAAATCTATTATTCGCGATGTAGGCTCTTTTATGGGGGCAACTTACATCACAATTATATGACGTCATAACAATTACAAAATGCGCGTGTATGTTGACGTTATTTTAGTTGCGATATTCCGTATTCACCGAAAAGTACATGGAAAGTAAGGAGAGTCAGTCGCTGGTACACTTCGTTGAAACAGATTATAGAGCAGCTTCAATACGTTTTTGAATGACATTGACGTTGTTTTGCATGGTGATCGTGGGGCCACAGAGAAATGTGGCGTTATATTTAGCCATCCTTCCTTTATGGACGAGAAGGAGCTAGAGGCATATATGCCCCACAGAGTCTTGAAATGTTAAATCTGACAAATGAAATGTGTTTACCCTGAAATTAAATCAATTTAAAATGAATAAAGAATCTATTTTTGTGCGGACTAATAGATTTTTGTGCAGACTAATGGATTTTGTAACTGATTAGTCCGCCAGGCTAGTGCTTGAAAAACTTAGTTTCGAGCCCTGATATATATTGTCAGACTAAATATCTTGAAGTTGAAGGGACCATAGAAAATACTTAGATATCAGTAGTTTCAAGACATCTGAAATTTAACTTTGCAGTCTTAAAGTGGATGTACTGAAAGTGCTATAAGAATGTTCACAACTTTTCTTTATAATGTGTGTATCTACATACACGAGTTTCTGACAAAAACTATGCTTCTTTGTGACTCCGATCACAAGATATATACAATAATCCATAAACAGCTTGGTGGATTTTTTTCAGTCATTTATTTGCGTAGAATGTAACCTCAGAAGTTGTGCAAATGCAATTTTTCCCTGGGTTTTAATTATGACATTAATGTCCAGATTCTGATGTCTCAGTAAAATGATGGTAAACCTTGAGCCTTCACTTTACCAGAAATGATAATGTCCTTGACATTGCAAATCTCAGCTGATGACTGTTGGAGAAATTCTGTTCGTTTGTGTGATGGTTTCTTAAAATTCATCTTTAAGTTGCATCGAAAGCTTGGAAATGTTACTTAATGGTTCATATTATTTTAACAACTTTCAGAAGTTTTAGTATTGTTCATCATTAAATTTCAATTTCAGACTTACTAGAAGTATTTGCAACATGCATTGTTGGGTAATGTTCAATCATTTAATTGCCTATCATAATATCATAACGATTATTACAAATAACAGTATGCAAAATTGAATGTATTCATGTACCGTTATGTAAGTCATGCTTTATGTGTCAACATGGTCACTTATTCACATTACATGTATGCCAGCAGTCATCAAATAAGAGGTAAACACTGGCAAATATGTCACTAAGATCTATGCCAACTTCAAGGTAAACTAGATAAATTAGAGCTTCAGGACATGAAAATATAATCGAGATAAGCATACAAGTACTGAAGTAGTATTAGACATATCACTGTTCAACACATCTGTCTTCAGTTAATCAGGCTTTCATACTTGAGGACAAACTGTTGCGCAAGGCCAAAGGCTGAGGACAACTGTTTGTCCGAGGGTCCAACAGATCAGCTGTTGCCCCAGAATCCCAGCTGACAACTGTCTTGTTATACCACTTGTCAGCTAATAAATGTTTTAACGAAATGTGATTGTGGTACTCACAAAATATACTGCATTGGACTGTCATCACAAAACCCTGTAATACAGAGGCGAGACCAGGACTCTATCTCCTGTTTTGTTATATCACTTTTCAGCTAATAAATGTTTTTACGAAATGTGATTGTGGTACTCATTTGTGTTATAACGTCATGATGTCACGATGGTATCATTCAGACTAACAGTCCCTTTTAACAGTCAATTTTAACAGTTCGTTTTGCCCGCTCGGTATAACAGCTCGTATGTTGGATTTTTTTTCTGTATGATCTATATAGAAACTTTTTTATAGGGGTATAACAAAGGAAACCATTTAGTACTGGCATATGATTTCAGATTAGTCCAGGTACTCAAGATATCAGGGTTCAAGATATCGAGGTTGACAGTATATACTGTACGTGTACTTATTTTAGTGAGATTCATATTTTAGCACAATTAGCGCTGTCCAAAGTGCGCTGATTCATGACTACGCTAATATAAAGTACATGAGATGATAGAATTAAATGGGCACTTCAGGTTCAACTCTATAGATATGTCTATCAAATAAGTATCAGGAACAAATTCATCATTTATTTGATAAAGCATAAAGAGGACACAAGTAACGATCGATTAAAGATGTTTGCATTACCGGACACTGTCGATATGATTATCACAAAACCAACGCAAGAATTATAAAACCGTTATGCATATCACTTCTACAATACCATCTATTACGCATTCATAGGCAAAGAGCAGTCAGCGATACAAGTGATTTATCTCATTTTGTTTTCTATATGTCTTTCTTTAAAAAAAATTATTACTTATCATTATAACTTGATGTTGTGCTTTCAAAGATATGGTAGGTTATTGGATAAACATGAATGAAATGAGGATGTATTTGATTCACTGCATATACTGTGAGTAAGGTAATTGACCCAATGCTTGTCATCCAAGCCAATCAACGGTTTAACAACTCCAGGTACATGTACTCGTTAATTATGTTAAAATGGCAAACGTGTCATACCAGCCGATTTAATAGTCGCACGTCTGGCATATATTTCAATTCCTCGTAGGTAAGATACTTAAACGCACTATTTTTTACCCAAAAGCAGTTTTGAATGCGCTGATTTCATGGATAAATTGTGCTAATCGAACATGACAAATGTGCTAATTCATGACTACGCTAAAATATTGCCGACCCCTCTTTCGAGCATTTTGCGCTAAAATTTGATTGCGCTAATATATGTACTCGTACAGTTATTATATATACAAAATGCAATTACTAACTCAAAAGAACACCATTCTAATGTAGTACAGTTAGAAATATTTACTACTGGTGTATTGCCACCATAGTTTAGATGCTATAGAATTTATTCATATCTTTATGCTGTCTTGCGAGGAAAGTTCAATACCAAAGCATTTGATTGTGATGTGTTGAAATTTTCATCTGTCAGTTACCAGTGGTAAGCATGTTTAACTGTACTAGGCCAGTATTATGTTCTGTTGAGATAGGCATTACATGATATATCAGGAACCATTCAATAATACAAGTATTGTAGTTGCTTGCTTATTACTGTACATGTACATATACAACAGTATTAGCCGTGTCATAGCCCTTCATCTATTGATAAGTCAGATACATGTAAGTAAAACAATAAGATACTGAGTAATGTTATGTTGGAAAATCGATATAAAGATGAAATAATAAGTAAAGGCAATCACAGCACACCAGAAAAATTCAGAGATGGGATCAGGTGTCATGGAGGAGTAATCCTGCCCTGCCAACGGTCACACCCGCTGTGATGCCATAAATGGAGCTATGACTCGGGGGAAATCAAATCATTGCAATGACAATTTATAAAAGGAAACTACATATACATGTACATGTATATATATATATATTATATATTTTTGCAGGTTAGCTACATAGTAACTTCAAAAAAATTTTTCACAGCATATTGTTGCTCATGTGCAAGAAGTAGATTTCTAATAGGGTGAAAATTGATTTCATGAAAGCCACATCTTTCAATTTTGTCTGATTATTTGTAAAGAGAATCAAAAGAGATTATACATAGTTCTTTTTGTTTACATACAGATAACTCAAACTTATGTTTATGTTGTCACTCAAACTTTGTAAAGAATCAATTCATATGTTTATTATGTGCAGAAACATTATAATACCCACCAAGTTTCTCTATATTCCTTTACACCTCAAATTGCAGAGGTCAAATGTGTAATAAGACCCAAAACACATATATATGTGTATACATGCACTGGTCTAGTCATTTGACTCCGGTGCCTTATACCACTATCTTAATTCATCGTCGAGTGTGATTCATATATGATATGGTATTAATAAATGTGCAACTCAAACTCTTGATACTCACTACTCAAACAAGTTTTCTTGTTCCCTTGAATAAAAGTTAAACTTCGTGAGAATGAATTGTATTCTTCCTGAGAATGAATTGTATTTATATATTATGATAATCAATTAGAAAGATGATATATCATGTGACAGATATAGTGACAGAGAAAGAGATAAAAAATGTCGGCTAAACAATATGACCACTAGAGTTTCATTCTTTGGTTTATTTACATGTAATGTATTAATTAAATTAAAGTATACTTTTCTACTTTTGTATCTAGAAAATGATAATCGTTCATAATTTTTATATTTTTTTTTCAGATTTGGGACCTTGTAGACAACAAACAAGGTTATATTACAAGGTCAGGGTTATATAAAGCCCTTGCCTTAACAGCTTTAGCTCAACAAGGCAAAACAGTCAATGAAAAGTTGTTAGATACTTTCTCCGGACAGGGTAAGAAAGACATGTATGGATGTTAATAGAAAAATGCTCTTGTAATGTACATTATTGCAATACATGTAACAGTGTAATTCATTTATTTTCCAAAATGGAGTATTATTTATTTTCTGCTTGTTAATATTGATATTAAATTGAATAGAGGATAGATGGCAGATAGGTTCTGTAATTTTTTCGACATTTACTGGTGTTTTCGATAGAGAAGAATGCAGTTGAGTATCGGTTTTTGTGGAGTTGCTGTTAGAAAGGATTGAAGAGATACTGTCCTGTTGTTTATTGTTTAATGTTCTATAATTATTCAGAGATTGTGCGTTTTTATGTCCTGTGATGTGTATGGCTTGAGTATCAGGAATTTCATTCTCAATTAATTTCTGGCAAAAAATATATATAAATAATTTTCCCTGTGTGACCCTCTGTCAATGAAACTAGGTCACCCACCTTGTACTCTATAACCTCGGCCATCTTTGTTTACAAGCAGACGAAAACAAAAGAAATAGTTCCATTATTTCCGGTTTCGAAAATACTCATGTGAATTTGTTATCTTACCCCACCCGATGAAGATAAGGAAATCTTTCCCAGCTATTTTTATAGATATTTCTGTCCATAATGGGAGAAACTTATATCTCCTATACCTTTTATCAGAATTTGATCATACTTCACCAAAATGTGTTTTAGGTTATGAGCTTTTGAACAAAGGTCACTGATGGTCATTTCTGAAAGGTCAAGGTCACAATAGAAAATTTTATTTCATAACTAAACAAGGTCAGGCTTACTCATTTGAGTTTTAGATACTGTGATCACTTGTCGTTCTACAGTTGACTGAATTGGATATCCATATGATACATTGAGACTTGAAATCGTCATCAGATAATACAATGATTTTGTATATATTGAGTCATTCATTTCCTTAATTGTTGCTGTGCTTCTTGGAGCATCCATTAGTATTACTGTTTTTTTGTATATGAATTGAGTTATCAATTTCCTGCATTATAAGTATAACTTCCCTTCAGGGAGCCTCCATCAGTTTCACTGATACTCTTGTTATCAAGACAAAAATTACCAATAAACCAGAAATTAATTTTGCTTAGTATGTGTACACCAGTACATATGCAATACTTTGCTACATTATATTAATCTATTTGTATTCTAGTCAAATGTTTAACCAATTGTTACTTCAGTTTGTTGTCCTTAGTCAAGGTTGTAACTGCATTACAGTTTAGGATTTTTGTAGTATCTTTTTTATGTGCTTATTTTTGTTTTATCTGTATGTTCTTGGAAACATTTGCCATACAACAGAGTCAGATTCTTTTTCCTGTCTTTTATAATTTGAAATGAGAACATGAAAATAGAATGACACTATATGGAATTTCATCATACATCTTATCGCAAATAAGAAATAATTGGCTCTCTTCCAAGAGTGGTTCAGTTTTCAGTACTTTTAAGATAGACATAAGAAAATACATGTACTGCAAACACCTCTTTTGAGTCATGCAATTTAGATTACAGTTAACTGCATGTTTCCTTGTCACTGAAGTTGTAGCTGGTACATTTATACTGTTTTCATTGCCTTTGGCTGTTCATGTGTCTACATAGGCGGTACATTTCTGGGTTAGAATTCAAATGTCTTGTTAATTTTGATGCTACTTTACACATTTGATGGCCTTTGTCAAAAAAAGTCTCTGAAGGTCTTGGGCTGGATAGGTTAATTGCAAAGGTCACATGTTACAGTTAATTTAGCTTGGTTTCTAGGCTGTAATTCATATTTTTTTGTGATTGAGGATGATTATCTTTTTCACATTAGTCAGAAGAGGATC
Organism: Pteria penguin; assembly: GCA_035048485.1. Classification (NCBI taxonomy): domain Eukaryota; kingdom Metazoa; phylum Mollusca; class Bivalvia; order Pterioida; family Pteriidae; genus Pteria; species Pteria penguin. The sequence goes on from CM068580.1 coordinate 26,145,137, forward strand.
TCTATGGCTTTTTATATAAGTATATATATTTAATGATTTTTAGAGCTCCCAAAGCCTAATTTAGGAGATTTGTCAGACTTGAAAGCAACAAGTGTTAAAATAAGAAGGAACAGGAATCCTAATGTGCTGGGATACTCATTCAGGGAATTGTGTAATCTGGATTATATTAAAGTGGAGCTTGTGCCTGAGAAGAAAGGTTTGATTCTGAAGCATGTGGAGTATGAGGTCACTAGTCAGGTGAGATTCACTATCTTCTATAGGTTAATGTAGTTAAGATAGATATGAAAGATAATAAGGCTGTCTACATAACAATTGCAAATTCATTTTTTATCCATACAGTGTATATGTCCAGTTTATATTATGTTCATAACTTCTATGTAATGTACTGTACTGTCCTTTTAGTTTTATGGCATTTTGTGATGCACATATTCAAGGAAGTTAATAAACAAACACATCTTACTTTAAGCATTTTGACCATGTAAAGGTGTCCTGTCTTTTTAATAAGGGAACGTGGATATATGTAGATATTTGGTTTATTTACAGACATATAAAACCACAGTTCTAAGAAGATACAATGATTTTTTGGCATTCCAAGAATTGCTTATGACCCGTTTTCCTTATCGACTTATTCCAAGACTTCCACCCAAGAAAATGATGGGAGGTAAGAAAGGCTTTTTATGTAATAATGTATCAACAAATTGCTCAAGATAAATTTATTTTCTAGCTCTGCTATTGAAGTAATTCAGTTATTTAGTTATGTAATACCATGTTTTTTGTTGTATGTTCATCCACCTGTCATATTGTCCATTTATTTGTCCATTTATCTGTTAACAATTTCTTAGAAGTTTGTACAGGTGCTAGACCATGTAAATCAGTACCATTTTGTTATCAAATGTCTTATAGGTGAAACATTGAACTTTGATGAAAAAAAACCCAGAATTCTAACAAGGCACAAGTTAGAGACATCAAAATATTTTTATAGCCTGCTGCCAGAGGATCATCAGCTCAATTCATGGGCATTATATTTAACTTTAATATACATTGTTTGCTTTAAAAGAAAAATTCAATGTATTTGGCCAAGAGGTCACTTTATAATGGGTCACTGCATGTGATATTGTTAGCTATCAGTAGTATGAAGTTTTTGTATGATTTCATCCTTTATCATCACCATTTGTTTAACTAGTATTATGAGAGGTTGATGTGCAGTACCCTAATTTAGAACACAAGAGTTCAATGTATATCAATTTTTTTTTTGTAGACCATAGACTACAGTTTCCTCCCTTGTTTCATGTACCACGCACATAGTCCCATAAAAAATGAATGTTTACATCTTCCTCAATTTGTTTATCAGTGTTGTCCTGCTATTTATAGTGATTTAAGCATGCACTCTGGTAGAAAAGAGTTTGAAAAAACTTTTTTAAATGATATCAAAGGTTTTTGGTGCATGTCTGAGTTTGTCATGAGGCTGAAATGTTGTCACATGAATACACTACTGCAAGACCGAAGAGTTAGGTCATAGGGGTCAAGATGTGTATTGATAGATATTTTGAGTTTGGGGTATGCAATTTTCTCTGCAGAAGAAAAAATGACAGCTCTAATCTAGTAGAACAACACACATAAATTTCAGAAAAAAAGCGTTGGGATTTTTGCAATGATTTTTTGATTTACAAAGGAAAAAGCAGGAAAAAACCCTGTAGTCCATGGTCTTACTGTAGATAGCAAAAGTTGAAAATTTGACAGAAATATCCATTCCGATGCTTTTTTTTCTACAGCACATCTTAGAAAATAATTTATTAAGATAATTTCATGCGATTGCCGTTCATGTATTTTCTCAGAAAAGTATTTAATGTAATTTTTACAGAATTTCCTCTGACTGCCCTATTATGTGATAGACTGACTATGTCCTATGCCTCCTTTTGCATATTTATCAAGTGCATATGCATGTATTCACTTTAAAATAGACTCTGCTTCACATATATATGCTTGAAAGTGATGAAGGAGGTATTTTTGGACAAGCATTAGGGTAAAATTTTGTCAATAAACTACTAATTTCATTACCAAATTATGGGCATTTTATTCAAATAAAAGAAAAACATGAGATGAGGTTTCTCATACTTAAGAAATTTGCAGTGTTTATGTATGTTGATAAATTGTGAATGCTTTAATTACTCTAATTTCCCCTTATTATGTAACACCAATGAAAAAATCTAGAACTTAGCCTTGACAAAAATTGTGACTTGTAGGGGACATGCACTCACAGAATTCTTGTCATGATAGACAATAAAACACCCATAGATGAAATTCAAATAATGATTTACAGTAAGGAATATTAGATAAAATATGTGTTATTGTGTATAGTCAAAGAAAATTGTTCTAGGTGTACATATTATACTAATGTCATTCTGTGAATTTGTTGCTTTATACATGTTTGTATTGTTTTAGGAAACAGAGAATTTATTGAAGGACGTCGCAAGGCATTACGGAGGTTCCTTAACTTAGTTGCTAGGCATCCACAAATGTATGATGACAAACTTGTCAAATTCTTCTTCTCCTTTTCGGGCAACGTAAGTAGACTTGTAAATCAATTAAAAATGGCTGGCATGATCAGTTAATAGAAAAGTTCACTTGTCCTAGCTAGGACTGGCACTTTTTTCCTTGAAATAGATAAGTTATACTTGTATTAATTCATATAACTTAGAATTCCATTTGATGATTATTGTATTAATGAATACATATGGAATTCATTATAGGATGTACAGCACAAGATTCGTGAATCTTTCCGAGGCATTCCTGATGAGTTTATGACCAGTAATCTTGCTAGCACAGCTAAGGTATGATCTTTAATTGAATAGTTGATTGTGAATGGTGCATACCTGTGTATTTTTACATGCAACTTTTGTAATGTAAAAACTTATGATAACACCATAAACCATTGACACTGTACATTACTTTATTTTAACTAAACCTACTTAAAAGTATGTAACATGAAATATAAGAACAACAATGTTCCTTTATTACACATACTTTACCTCTGTAACTATTTGTGATTGTGAAATGTCCCACCTAGATTATTTCAGTGTTTTGTTTGCAGCTATTTAGCACCAATGGAAAAAGTACCTAGAGAAAATTACATCATACAGATACTGGCATACCATCCCTTTGCCCTGATTCAGAACCAAACCCCAAATTCTTTTCATTAGATATATTTTGTTTGGTATTTTAGTCTACACAAGTCAAGCACCAGTGTCTCATTCCTTAAATGGACATATGTCTCTGAAACTGAAGATTCATTAGCAAAGTAGACCCTTTTTATCATATTGAAATTTGCATTGATTGATAAGGATGTGGTTTCCATTTACATTGTTCATCAGGAAGTTATTTCTGTTTTCAGGATTTGGTTCCATTGGATACTCAAACACAACTTAGCAATAGTAAAGAGCATATTAGGATATTATATAATAGTGTATGTAAATTAAAAGACATAATAGAAAGAATGGTGATGAGGGCCACTAACTATGCCTGTGATATGCTGCAGTTTGGCCAGGAGCTCAGGTAATAACCATGACAAAAATCTAACGACATAAAAAATGAAGTGACTGATTATGGTAATTGTTCTTTTTAATGTATTAATCAAAATGTCTGCCTCACAAGTAAATTGAGCAATAGTATTACAGTCTTTGTCAGTAACATTCAGTTTTGTAATTAACTATCTCTGTATAACATTACTCAACAGGATAAGATGTTTGAACCTTTTTTGATAGTGTTGTCAGTTTACTATTAAATGTAATATAGTATATTGTTGAGTCAAAATTGAAAATGAGATTCATTGTTTTTGTTTTCTTATTCCATTTAAAAGAACTTCATATCTGTTATAAATGAATTAAAGTGCCATTGTGAAATTTATATGTCAAGCAAGAACATTTCAGACTCCTTTATGATTTTACATGTACTGATAGTTGTGTCACCTGCAAAGCAAATGGGCATGTAGCAATTACTTTGTCAGGCATCTGTCTTTTGATCTGTCTTATAGGTGTCACACTTTGTCAGGCATCTGTCTTTTGATCTGTCTTATAGGTGTCACACTTTGTCAGGCATCTGTCTTTTGATCTGTCTTATAGGTGTCACACTTTGTCAGGCATCTGTCTTTTGATCTGTCTTATAGGTATCACATTTTGTCTGGCAGCTGTTTGTTTATCTGTCTGGTAGGTGTCACACACTTCATCTAGCATCTGTCTGTCTATTTTAAAGGTATCACACTTTGTAAGACATGTGTTTTTGATTGTCTTATAAGTGTTACACTTTGTCCAGGATCTGTCTGTATATCTGTCTTATAGGTGTCACACTTCGTCTATCGTCTGTCTGTTTATCTGTCATATAGGTGTCACACTTTGTACAACATCTATCTATTTGTCATATAAGTGTCACCCACTTCGTCTAGCATCAGTCTGTCTATTTTATAGGTGTCACACTTTGTACTTTATCTGTCTTTTTGACTGTCTTATCGGTGTTACACTTTGTCCAGGATCTGTCTCTTTATCTGTGTTATAGGTGTCACATGTTGTCTGGCATCTTTTCGGTGTTACACTTTATCCAGGATCTGTCTGTTTATCTGTCTTATAAGCGTCACATGTTGTCTGGCATCTTTGATTCTTACTCTCTTATTGGTGTTACTCTTTGTCCAGTATCTGTTTAGGGGCAGGCTTGGTGTAGTGGTAAAGCGCTGCCTGTTTATCTGTCTGGTAGGAATCACACTTTATCCAGCATCTGTGTGTTTGTCTGTCTGGTAGGTCTAACAATTCTGTTATCAGTCTGTTTTATAGGTGTCACTCTTTGTTCAGGATATGTCTGGTAGGTGTCACACTTTGTCTGGCATCTGTGTGTTTGTGTGTCTTATAGGTGTCACACTTTGCTTGGGGTCTGTTTGTTTGCTAGATTGGTGGATGTCACACTTTTGAAAAATAAATAGTAGGCAACATACTTGTTTGCTCTAAACAATGTTGTTAATAACTGTAATTATTTTAACAGTCTTTTAAGTAATGATTCTTCACCTGTGACCGCCTGGGCTACTGGTTCAAATGACTCTTGGAGTAACCTGCAGAAAGGCTTTAAGCATTTGTCTGTAGAGTATGCAGCTCTTGGAGACAAAGCTTCTCAAGAGGTACCTAATAATAAGCCTTGCTCTCCTGATTTTACTTTTAGTGTGATATAGATAAACTTAGTTGATTAAAATTGGATCCTAGTTTAAGTGATAAAAGAGAATGAGGATAAAATATTGATCTCATTATTTAAGGTTAATACATGGTCTTTGGTTAGCAATATAAATTGTAGATATGGTCATTGAATATTTCCACTAATTTACATTACTTTCCTGGTGGACGACATGTGATAATAAAAGACATTCTTATATATGTGCTTTTCGAATATTTCATATCACTTTATTTTGTTTTTTGGTTTCAGGCAGGTGATCAAGATGAATTGGTGTTGGAGAAAATATGTTTTCTACAAGACATGTTAATAGCATACAGGGTAAATTGATTTTAAACCATATACATTTATTCTTATGATAGGTATAAATTTATCCTTTCATCTATTTACGATGAAATGAACATAAGATGATATGTGATTAATCTAAAGCAAACTACAATGCAAAATTTTCAACTATGAATTAAAAATTATATTGTTGTGAAAATTAAGAAGTATGTCTTTGTTTTAAATGCATACCAGTATTTTATTTTGCAAACAAGATTCTACTATTTATAATCGGTGCTTTTCACATGATATAAAGATTGTCTAGATTTATATTGCTATATCATAAATGACTTTTTTGACATATGTTATTAAACTTTGCGTTAAGTTTAATGCATGATATATCATAGGACATCCCAATTACATGTATTTTCATGAGCTAGAGGAAGGTGATGCCTAAATAGGCCAATTCCGAGCTTTAATTCTCATATAACTGAATTTTGAATTTAAGGGATTAATTTGTTTGTAAGCACATGATACAAACTAGATTCTCTAAAATTATCTATGCAAAAGACTTTCAACTACAATTAAACAAGTGACAGTGATAACTATTCAAACACAACTACACATATTAATTTTACTCTTCGATTTGTAATAATTGAAACAAAATTGTTTGTCTGTAGTCACATGCTTTTTATGGTAATATTCAAGAATTTCAAACTAAAATCGAAAACTCAGAAATAGTTGATTTCAAAGGAACCAGATTTCATCTAAGTTATAAGGAAAAAAAGTACTTTTTGTGCCTAATATCATGTGATAAAGAGGATTTCAAATAAATTTCTATTGCAAACGTTGTATAAAACTCACTGTGTGTTTTATATTCCTTGTGTACGCTTGGGAATATTAAAATTAGAGATCCTCTATATGTACTGTATATTTTTGAATAAGTAAACTTGAAAATGAACATTTTTCTTTTGATACAGGATTTGTGTGAAAGACATGAAAAAGGTGTGTTGCATGAACATCAAAGAGCAATAGCAAAAATGGGTCAATATAAAAAGAAGAAAATGTCAGCTACTGTCAGTACTTCAGAGGTAAGGGTCTGTATCTAAATTTAGACCTCATCACAGAAATCTAGCAGGTCAGTGATGAATGTCCTTCTCTAAGCTGAAAGCTTTTTAGAAAAATAGGGCACCTTAGATTCTCAAAAATGTTCTCATTGAAAAAAGTTGTCCTTAAATATACACCATATCTCCTTTTTGCTTATACCGTATCGTCTGAAATGTGTTTTGGCTACTAGATTATCGTCTATAGTAAAACTTCTTTTTTTTTTTTAAATAAAATTCTAAAATATTATGGTCCGTTTAGCATATAGAGGCCATGGAAAAGTGACCCATTAGGAAATTTCGCTCAACCTGCATTGAGTCAGTAAGCTCACAAACCAGAGGTTTTTAAGCCCCAAGGTAAAAAAAACTCTCACTATTCTCAACTAAAACTCTGTGCTCAAACTCTGAGAACATGCTCAGTGGGGTAGAGTTTGAGATTTGTAGTTGTGGTAGATGTTTTGAGCATGTGCTCAATCAAGCATGTACATGTACTCAAGATTGTTGAGTATGAACTCAGTGAGTAATTATATGGACATAATGCGGCCTGTTTTGCAGTTTATGTTGAATTTCATATGAAAGTTTGTTTCCAAAAGCTTTATGAATTACAATATTTGTAATGATTATTTCTTTCGGCATATATTAGGGCACATTAAGAAAAAGTAAACATAATATGAAAAAAGTGTTACCTTGAAATGTGGTCATTCAAAGCAACAAACACTAAGTAACACTTTATTTTCAGAACTATGACTTGCATATAACGATTGAAAAGTAAATTCTGTGATTTCTTAATACCAGTAATGTAATTTTTAAAGTAAAGTTATTAGAAGAGGTATAAATTGCCTTTTCTTGACTTGCACCATTACATTTCAGACATTGAGACAGTCACATGTAAAAAAAAAAAATCAAATGACAAGATTTCATCAAAATATTTTTAAATTACCTCTATCTGAATGGAATGTTGAGGGATGAAAAAAAAAAGAAAAGAAAAATAAAAACCAACGAGCCACTATTCTTGCACATAAGTGTGTGTGTATACATTTATATATATATATATATTTATATACTTAAGTGTGTATACATTTATATATATATATATATTTATATATATACATGTAGTTTCGGTTACACAGAGAATGTTTCAAAAGTTCTCAGTATGAAATTAGGAAAAAGAATGGATGATCTCCAAATGAAAAGCTTCAGAATACATTATTTTGCATGTATAGTTTTTTTTTTCCTTTTTGGGAGGAGGTCCCAGACCCTGCCACCCCATCCTTAATTATGGGAACAAGCCTACATTTTACTTACTGAACTTCTTATTAATTTATTGAACTTCAAAAAGGGTGATTTATTGTTTTAATATTATCAATAAATGTACCAGTTAGCATTTGGGTATGATTGCTTTGGTTTTGCCAGAGTTAAGGCCCTTGAACTTAGAACTTTTCAAGGATTTTACAGTTTTCCAGACCATTTTTTGCAGTACTTAGTATATAACTTTGTATCAACAAGGGTCAGTACCAGTAAGCATTTGAGTATGATTACTTTGGTTTTGTTAGAGTTAAGGCCCTTAAATGTAAAAAATTTCAAGCATTTTACAGTTTTCCAGACTTTTTTCTGCAAACTTTATAGCTATTGGATTAAAACGTGGTATATAACTTTATATTAACAAGGGTCAGTACCAGTTTGCATTTGGGTATGATTGAACTTAAAAATTTCCAAGGATTTTACAGTTTTCCACACTTTTTTTCTGCAGTCTTTAAAGGTATTGGATTAAAACTTGGTAAATTACTACATACCAATGAGGGTCAGTACCAGTTCTATTTGATTATGATTGCTTTGGAATTGCCAAAGTTATGCCCCTTGAACTTGGAAATTTTCAAGGATTTTACAGTTTTCCAGATTTCTTTATGCAGTGTTTCAAGGTATTGGATTGTAACTTGGCCATTCATTCAAATTGATCGCCTTCAAGCTCAGTGACAGGGGTATTATGCCACGCTAGGCATTGCTCTTGTATTTTTGCATTCCGGTATTCGACATCAAAACAAATGAATACTGTATAGTTGCTTTTATTTGCGGGTATTTAATTTCGCTATATTCACGGTCAACGAAAATACCGTGAAATTTTATACCCCAACTCCCCTTGAAAAAAAATAGTTTGACGAAAAACTAAACTACGTCACTGCACAGGATGTATACTTATCAAAACTGTTTATTACAAAATGCATTATATTTATTTTACAAAAGAAAGAAAAAAGAGACAAAGTTAACATTATATTTCCAAATGTATTAGTAGAACACATGTACATTACACCGATAAACACACAGTTATTCCATCTAACACAGTACTTGCGGTAATTATGTTTAATTGGTACCGTAGGCTATTTACAGTCCGGCGAGAGTAAATGCTTTTTTAATCATTTCCATGTCCGTGGAAAGTTTGTCTATGGCAGACACAAGCCATGACACGTGTAATGGTTTGATGTGTAATAAACGCAGGTCATTGTTTAAATCGGTGACATCTTGACCCTTTTCCATTTGTTTTTGAATTGCGTGGATCAGGCAATAATGGAAATGATGGCTCATTTATACCAAGTTTTCCGTATTTCAACCAATAATGTTCAGTGTTGATATTACAGCTAACAAACTAAGAATATCTAAAAACAACTCTCAATAGCTTTTATACTTTTATTTCAATACTAGAACACAGCTCACTTCTGTGAATACCTACAAATACCTTCCCCACGGCTATAATTGAAATGATACACAAGGAACATATTTTAAGCCAAGGAGGATAACTCCTAAAACTTGGCCAAGAAGGATAACTCCTTAAACTCATTTTTGGTCGGAATTGCACAGCAATTCAAGACCCTAGTCGTTACAATATGCTGTGGAGAATGCGTGGAACGCAGAAAATACCTCCTCGTGTATAAATAAAGCGTGGATATTTAGAAAAAGTGTGATTAGATTTACTTTCAGTACTTATAATTCATATTGTTCGAGTCAATACAAGATAAGTTTGATCAGATGAGAAAAAAGATGTGCCGTTATTCCATCGATGTAGACGAATTATATTCATGCGCTGGAGGACATGCAGTCTTTCCGAATACTCGACGGAAAGTCCCGAAAAAGTACGATTGACATTATTGTGTAGCTGTGCCGTAATTTAAGAAGTACACTACTAGTCCGTACTAGTATCTGTTGTATTATAATTAATAAAACTATCGCTTCTTTTTATAGCAGTGGAATTCGAAGTACTCTACAATCTTCTCGTCACAACGATAAACAAACGTCTCGGTAGTTGTTGATATGTAATACTAAAAAAAGCCAGTTATTTATAGATCTCCACGTGTAAACGTGGTTTTCCCCAAATGTACATGTACAGCGGGAGACTGTCCAGATTGTTAATTTCACACTACTGTCAATATCAAAAGTGATGAGAGAATGAGATAACTATATAGTACGAGACGGAGACGTATAGGGGCGGAGCCGTTCTTTATATGACAACGAGCACCTGTGCGCAGACCCTGTTTTTGTTAATACTGATCCTAAACACTACACGCTTGGTGTGTGATCTCTTGGTGGATCACGACTTTATTACCTTTGATGTACTTGACCATGCAATTCCGACCTTGAGGACTTTCAAGTCCTTTCATTAATTATTTATTTTGATCCGGTGAAACGTGAAAATTTATACCCGCGAATAAGCTCTGATCTTGAAAACGCAAAATTTTTACCTGTGAAATTAAACAACTATACAGTATGGGCTGCTATGTTTGTAATTTGAACATAAGTTTGAGCAAGGTATTTACCAATCTTAAAATATTTAAGCATATGCTCAAGTTTGAACACATGCTCAAACTATAAGAAGTTTTATAACCTCAAATTTTTTAGATAATCTCATATTTAAGCACAGGATCAGAGGTTGAGCACAGAGAACATTCTCAAAAAGTTTTATAACCTCGGACCCATATTTACCTTAGAACTATTGAACTGATCTGTATCAGTAACAGTGATGAAGCACAAAGTAGGTAAAGACAATAAATCAGTTTTATGAATTTCTATGCTAGTGACAAAATACAGTGAAGCAAAAAGCACATCTGTTTGGCGTTCTGTAGAAAGTTATGTTACATAAACATCAGGTTATGATTTTGATTATTGTGATTTTTAATAGTCTAAGAAAAAAAAATTTATTAATAAGTTTAGTCATGATGTTGATTCCTTATTCAATATTAAATAAGTCAAATGATTATATATGTGCAGGTTGGAGCTGTGGAACAGTTAGAACAGAAAATCTTACAGGTAAGTGACTAAAGTGTAGAAAATTAAACAGTCAGTAATGCTTATGGTTAATTATACAACACTAAGGGACATATTTTTAAGAAAATGTCTAAAAATGATCCCTTCACCTGGTTGTTTGTCAACGGTCATTTATATTTCAGTCAACATGTTTTGCAAAACTTGTCATTACAAGATAAACTGATTACCTGAGCCATAGACTAAGGTTAACTATTGTCAAAGTGCATTGTCTATCATCTGTACAGCATCTGTCTAGCATAAACTTTTCACAATTCAACTCATTCTCCAGAGCCAATTAAGTGATTTTGATTAAACTTGGTAGGTATGAAGTACTTTAGGTTGCCTATACAAACTTCTTCTCCTTCAAATGGGTACATAGGAAGTCAAACTGAATGCATCAGAGTGATCAAGGAGGGTGTCTTAGGAAGCATTGTTGTTCTTGATTCCACTCCAAAACTTTTTAACTATTGTTTTAGGTCTTTTTGGACTTCTTCATTTTTGCCTATTTTTATATTTTTTCATTTTAAGTTGCCTGTAATGCATTGATTTTATTTACTTTAATTGATTTCATAGGAATAAATGAAATTGGAAAGAAATAAAATACAAGAAAAATATTAAGGACTTTTTTAATCTTTTTTGTAAAATTAGGCCAAACAAAGAAAAATAAGATTGGTTCTTACGTCAATTTTTCTAAAATCAAATGAGGCAGACATGTTTATTGTTTTTTTTGGGGGGTTTTTTTTTTGGGGTTTTTTTTTACAAATTACAAAATGAGCAGTTAATATGGATAAAGGTTAAAAATTGAACTATGAATAAATTAGTTGTCATCAATTTTGAGACAATTTCCTTTCCTTTCCTTCCACAATTTCCTTTATTAAGGCATTGGGTCACAGTGATTTTCACAAACAAGGTATTTACCCTCATGCTTTAAAGATCCTTACTACATGCACTTCCAAATTAATAAATGGCACACATCAAGAAAAGAATTATTACTGAAGTAGGGAATTTCTTTTAACACAAGAGCAAGTCTTTCGGACTAAGACCTTTCAAGTAAAGCATATTAGTTTATGGAATTCTAGTAGAATGTATATACACTGTAGTTCCTGCAAATCACTTTGTATGAATACTGATAAAATTCTAAGATCCAATATAACAGTGCCATATTGTCATCATTGTTACTTTAATGACTACCATTTACTTCATAGTGAAGCATTGAATTGAATCACTAAAAATGCTTATACAATGTATAACTCAGACTTTTTATTATTTCCATAATCACTTGCATATGATGCATATTTTGCATTTTAATATCTTGTTGATTTCATAGGTGTGCATTATACATGAGAGTTTTTTCTCTCAAGAAAAATCGATATCTTATCAAGAAATCCATTTAAATGTGATAACTGAACATACAATGAGTGCATTGATACTAAGGAAGATAATTGACCATGAAATGGATATTGGTCATAGCAAAGAGAAAAATGGACAATTGTTTATCAAGCGTTTCTTTCATGTATAAATATAAGACATAGAATTCAAACTTGGACATAATATTCGGGAGTGTAGAAACAACCATGGCTGTCAGGGGACATACTACAACTGATCAATAAAGTATCTATTTCGTAATTAGAACATTTTTGGGACTTCTGTCCTGTGTATTATATTTACATAGTAAGGAAGTAAGTAGGAAGCAAATTTTCTAGACATTTTTTTTCCAACTTTGGGGTGTGCATCATAGAGGGTATGCAAGGGTATGTATACAAGTGATTCTGGTAAGAACAATACAAAGTTTTCCTGAATGACAATGAATAAAATCAAAGTATAGGGATGCAGAGCTAAATGTGGCTTGGCCAGAGAACTAAACTTATAATTTATTGTGGTCTAAAAAAGAAAGGAAATGCTGTAAGCATCCATTAATGAAATTTGGTGGACTAATTGAAAAGTTTTGATGAAACTTGGTAGATATGAAGTACTCAAGGTCCCCAACAAATATTTTTTCTGCAAGAACTGTCAAAGGATGGATCCAAGGTGGGGCAACATAGGTCCAAGATGTAACCCTCCTTTAACAAACTTCCTCAGATCGACTGCATAGATCACTAAATCGAATGCCTCAGAGTGATCATCGTTGGAAATGCATTGTGATATGCATTATATATATATAATGAAATCAAAGTTTTGATGCTTTTTTGGCCCATTTTCTGACTTATCCTTTTCACATATTTTTATATGCCCGTCTTTGACAGAATTGTATTATGTAGAATTTGTATTGTGGTATGGCGTTTTCCGTCTGTCTGTCCAACCTTGTAGGCAGGATAAGACCAGACAATTGGGGCTAAGACAGTCAAATGGGGTATGAAATCATTTTCACACATTTCTTTAGCTCACCTGAGCCGAAGGCTCAAGTGAGCTATTGTGATCAATCGTAGTCCGTCGTTAACTTTTCACATTTTCCACTTCTTCTTCAGAACAGGCAAACAGAATTTGATGAAACTTGGTATGCATGAAGTACTCATGGTCCCCTACAAGTGTTTTTGTTTTTCGTCCAGATCCGTCAACAGGTGGCGCCACCACAGGCAAAAGTAGGTTATAGAGGGTACCCTCCTTTAACAAACTTCTTCTTCAGACTGGGGGCATACAGTGACAAACCAAATGCATAGGAATGATCTAGACAGATGTGTGAAGAAGTGTTGTTAATTTTGGTTTTGTTCCGAAATCAAATTTTTGACGTTTTTACAACATTTTATGGGACTTAGTAATTTCAGTGCAGAAAAGTGTCATGTTTTTCAGTTAATACAGTGTATACAGAGACAAACAGAATGCATAGAAATGATCTAGATGGATGAGTGAAGAAGTCTTGTCATTTTGGTTCCCTTCCAAAATCAAATTTTAGAAATTTTTTTGACATTTTTTTTTATTTGGTGATTTCATTGCAGAAAAGTGTCATATTTACTAGTTAATTGATAATGATGATTTCTTATGGACTATTTTGATCATAATTATGGTAAGGGATGTTATTTTGAAAGAATTTGGTCAATATCTCAATTTTTTTATTATCTATGAATTTTTTAAGACTTCCAAATGAGGGTGTATAGGGACAATTCTTCACATTTTTAACTTCTGTTGTTATACAACATGAAAGATTTTAATGAAACATGGTATACTTGAAGTACTATAAGTCCTCTATCAATCCTTACATTTCATCCAAATTGGTCAACAGATGGTGCCACCATGTCTAAAAACTAGGTCTCACAATGGTACATATACCACTTGGTAATTAAAATATGGAGAGTAGCGGTTCAAATCCAACTGTGGTCAATTTTTTTTTTATTTCTTTACACATCTTAATAAGTTTTTAGAGGTTTCTCAACACTCATCATATGAAATAAGGCCATTTTAAATTGGACCTGGACAATATTTGAAACAATTGTTGTTCACAACCCAGACTTGAAATCAGTCAACAAAAGGCCCCACCTAAAGAAAATGACAAACTTGTTGCCCTGAATCACATCTTGCAGAGGCAAAGCAAATGCTTAATATCAAAATCACCTGAATGGATGTGGAAAAAAGTGTTGTCTTTTATTCTGATCTGAAATAAAATTACATTTCATTTTTATTTTCAAGTGAATTGCACTGACTTAGGTTGTTTTTACAGTTATGAATAGGGAACATTGTTGTGATATTTTCTTCGTTTCTTTGTGCTTAAATAAGTATATAATATATGTAGTGATTTTCATGTTAATGAGGGCAAGTCGCTTTAATCAGTTCATTGTTAAGATTCTATTTTACCAGTAGTTTGCAGCTCAAGACCCAGTATTGTGTTCAATTAAGGTTTGGGTAGGGGTACATTTGAATTCTATGGTTAAAAATACTATCCATCTTTGTTCATCTAGCGTGCTATTTACTGAAAGAAAGGTATTTGGTGTTTAGCTTTTTATGAAAGGATTAATTTTAGGATTTCATTCATTTGATTTTGGATGGAAAATTTTATTATTATTTTGTTTTTTAAAAGAAATTTCCTCTTAGATGTAGAATTATCATCATTCAAGCGTTTGATATTAATGAAGTGTATTTTCTTTTTTGCAGCAAGAAAGTCAAATAGCAAACATGGAAAACCGAAATTATTATAGCTTACACTGCCTACAAATGGAAACACAATTAATTCATGCTAATCTAGAAATTCTTTATGATGTACTTGGTGCAATGGCTAAAATACAAGCAAAGTCACATTCAGAGGTAGGCCAGATTGTCATATTTTCTTTAGGATATATAGTTTGGATGAAGTGACTATTCATTATACTCAATAAATGTTTACTTAATGAAATATGCTCATGATTCCTGATACTTGATTTTGTATCAGATGCAGCGCAGTTCAAAATTAGTGAATACTGATATTTGTCAACATGTTTATTATTTTATTAAAGCTGTGAGAATTAAGATCTAGTATCAAACAAATTGTAAAATAACAGTTGAATTTTTAAAGTCAACTTTTAGTGAGCTTTTTGGAAATGAAAATATTGGATATCACTGAAGCCATTTGGATACATGTTGTTTATAAAATATCATTTGTTGGATCTATTTTTATGTAAGACTGTATTTTATTTTTCAGATTGGAAAAGTATGGGGTGATATCCAGCCAATAATTGAGGGTTTGCATGGGGCATCCACATCTACGAGAACCTCACCAGTTGGTTCTCCTGTCAATAATCATATGGGCATTACTGTGTAGTGGACATGAACCACATGTTGATGAATATATTTATAAACCAAAAGTCATACAATCCACCCTTCCATGCCCAAGTACTCCCCCCGCTAATAATTCAGAGGAAACATTTACTATAGCAATTTGATGTCATATATTGTGATCTGTAAAAACAAATAGAAGTTTGTTATTGTTGACTTGGAGGCACAGATGCAGTCCTTTATAAATTGTCTCATACTTTGTAAGTATTCAGAATTTAGGCTTATATTTTTGATTTGAGCTGGGACAAAAGACAAGGTTCACTAATCCCCTAAATCGACCTTAATGTGAAAACTAATCAGAAGTAAATGTTTGCTCATGAGATGATACTTCTATATGTGACTTATTAGAATATGCAGCTAGTGTATATATCTTATATTCTATTATAAGGAAATAAAGTCCATCCAAATCCCCAGCAAAATTGATAGCTTTGGCAAAATTAGTATAGAAAGGAACATATTCTTAAATTTGGATATGAGCCTATGCAAGACCCAGTGTGATTTTTGGTCACTGATAGTTTACTATACAACAGATTAGTTAAGCATAAAATAAAATTAGGTTAAACCTGCACTGTATCTTAAATTGAGAAAGAAAGGTTCAAATTTGAGAATTTTTCAGCCTATTTAGCACGTCTTTGCCAATTTGGTAGTCTTTAGGACATCATACAGACATTAAAGACATTATATTATGAAATAGCATTTCACGTCTTTTGGCAGACGTAAAGAAGGACAGATCTACAAATAGATATATCTTTCAGCAGATATTATTTTTTTTTTTTGTGAAAATCACTAGGCTGGAAGTGGGGGTTAGTGACCTTGGTCCTTTGAAATGGAGAACTATTGTGATACCCCAGCTGTGTTGTTCTTGTTTGTCTGAATAATAAAAAGCATTTTGGTACCTTTGTTCATATGTTTAATATCTTTCTTTTACTTGAATACCATTTTACATCCATTGATCTAATGTGTCAGTTTGAAATTTTTGGAAAATAAAGGAATCATTTGTCTGTCCTTCCAGTTAAGAATTTTTAAAAACTAGGTATGTTATATACATACATCTGCTGTATGTTAATTAATGATGTGGTTGATACTTCACACAAATGTTATCATAAGGGTGTGTTTTGATATTAACCCATAGTATTCTCAAAAGTCAACTTTGTTGTTAAACAACTTTGTTGCTCAGGGTGGGGGGATATGTTCTGTTGGGTCTGTTTTGGTATATATATATAGAAGATATTATGATAGGTTTTGTTAATTATATTTGGCAAGCACCACTATCTTCTCACATTTTGAAAGTGACATGTCATATATTCTGATAAGGTACCAAAAGAATACTGTACATAAAAACATGATTTTAAGTCTATTAATTAATTGAAACTTTTGGTATAACTACTTTGATGATAATTTTCACTTTTTGAATACCGTAACAAGAATGGCTGCCAAGTTCCTGAATGGCCCTCTGAAAAATGAACGACCCTTATAATTCAATGTTATTGAATGAATTTGATGAAACAATATTACTGAGACAATTTTATGAATATTTTCTTACGAAAAATATCAATTTTTAATAGTACACATTAGAAAGTTCTATGCACAAAGATTACTGTAGATATTGCAGCTTCAGAACCAGGGTTAAGGTCATTTAATGTAAAATATTCTAATTCAGTTTTTAAGTTTTGGTCAAGAAAACTATTGCTAGTTTCAGAATCCATTTGAATGATCTAATACCTATATTCATTTAGTTATTTTTGTTCATCAGAAACTTGCAAAATTATGAAATTTTAGGGGCTTTTTCAATTATTCTTTAACTGTTTGGTAAATGGAGGGCTGTTCCGGTAATTTGATGTACTATTGTTTTCTTATACTGTAAATGCATTCATATTAATATGCATTTATGAGACATTATTTTTATAATTTTGAATTTGAATTATACAAAAGCTGCTTGTACTATGTAATTGTGTTACTAAATGTCAATTTACACAAATGAAGCTCAGACCGAGATTTTATGTTATTTTCTATCTACTCCAACTCATCAAATTTCCTTTGAAATGTTGCAATTTTCTATTACCTCAATGTACATGATGTCATAGATGGACACTAGTTTTAAGCAACAGATCGTCCTTCTTTTCCAGTTTAGTGTTTTATGCTACCATTTATATAGTATGTAAGGTAAACATTATATGTGATTTTGATATAAAGGAAGAGAGAAAAGCTTTTGACTCAGCAGTATGACAGAAGTCCTTACAGAAATATACAGTATCTAATGTAATGATATGAAAAACACATAATGACATCACAAAAATATTTGATTATAGTGCAGTTACGATACTGACTTAGGACGGTCATTTGATATGACAATAGTCTATTTTATCATTTGAATGTCTTAAAGAGATGTGTTATTGAGATACAAAGTTACCCATTCTTTAGGACTTTTCACTTCTAAACTTGCTATTTGTATCTGTTTGTTCTGGGTATAGGAGATTTCATTCATAGTGTCGAATTAAAGGCATCCCACAACAGTTAATTGCCTCCACAGATAATGTGCAACATATATTTAAATAAAGTGTTTATTTACTTATCTTGTCCATAATTATAAAACTTGTAATACCCCGGTATCTACTGGAAAAAAATTATCAATGTATTTCATGAAATTTACCTTTTACTCTGTCAGTATGTTTTTGAATGCCGAACAGTGTTTTCCCAGATGGACATTGTGTATACAGAAGTGCATCAGACATGGTTAAACACAATCTTCATCTCTTGAATTATTTCTCCACTGTGTCCACAGAATATGACATTCAGAGGAGTTTTAATTGGAATATCTGTGATGTCAGAAACAAAGACACCATTTTGTAGAGGTTTGTTGGACATTAAATGACATCATCACAATTCAGACATATGCCTATTGGATGGGTCAGTTGTAATATTTTAACAGAAGAAATTTCAACAGTATATATCTCCTTCATATACATGAAGGGAAAATGTTGTTAAATTTTTTTTTCAGTGAAGATTGACCATATCATATGTGCATAATGAAAAAAACCTTGCAAGTTGCACCATTCAGCTCAATGTAGATGTTTGATGTTATTATGATGATTATTTCATGTTTTAGTCACACATGTGGCATTTATTAAATTGTGAAATGGTAAAGAAGTAGTGATGTGTCATTACTTAAAATTTCAGCATTTGGTTTGTGGCTTATAACATAAAAATGTTAGTGATTGAATGTTTTGGGTAAAGTGTTATGCATGTAAAATTGAATGACGTTCTCTTCTTGAATATATAAAATATATATATATATATTGTTAACATATGTTACAAATGTATTAATAAAATACTTAAAACCCTACCATGAAGATTAATTCATATCTTAAGAGTGTGAAGAACACTGTTTGGGTATCTGTATTTGTTTGCTGATTTAGATCTTAATAAGGAACTGTGAGTGAAGATTTGTGATCCTTTTGGGGTTGATTTTAGAATCAGGGTGTTGCAACTGCACCAAAGTCTTGCTCACATGTACATAATGGCCACTGAACTGTGCTGGGTTTGAAATAACAACAGAAAACAGATCTTCACTCTTGGATACCATCCTAATGAATATACCATGTTAGCAATACTGCCAAGTTCTCTGTCCGAGTAGTCTCTTTTAGTGAAGCATGCTGCTTGGAGCTGAATTTTCTCTACCTGGTTTTTCTGTCAAGAAGTATGAAAGTCCTATACTGAAGCAGCATATTCCAACGTTAGGATTACAATGGCTTTGTATGCTTTTTTGCAAGCACTAACGTTCTACACCCTCTGAGGTTTAGCTTTAGGAAGTAGAGAGCCCCTATTTGCTTTTGCTATAATGGCATCAGTATGTTTGTTCCATTTCATGTTGTTACAATTAAAGAAAGTTCAGCGAGATATTGAATATTGTGGTCAACGCTAGGGCAATCTGGTCTGCCTACTCGTGCAAAAGTCTGATGTACTACCTTCACATGTATAGACTGAATGGAATTGTGGGTGAAGTGTTTCTGTTGTGATACTGCATACAGGAGCGTTAAAGGTCAAGGTTACAACGAAAATAAGGACAATATTAAGTTCAAGTGATTGTATTTATTCTGGTGTCTTTGGAAAAAAATTATTTATGCTAAACTAAACCTGTCTGTGCAAGATTAAAAGGATATGGATAAGATACCGGGGAATATTTCATACAAAGTATAAGCACACTATCGACTAGCTTGCAGTAATAATGCAGAGAAGAGGCTGTGAAAAAAAAACTTAATCTAACCTTATTATATCCCTGCGATTTGTGGGGGTATACTGGAATCAGGTTGTCCATCAATCTGGGGTTTATATTTGATTTCGGGCATCTGTTAACATTATTATGCGTCCGTCTATTGGCATATAAGTTTTTTTACACTATTTTCCCCATATTTAACTGAAACGTCGTTCGCATTTTTAAACCAACAACTCGTAACTACTTTTGCAAGCGTTATAGCTGTTTATCTTCATATACCTCTGAACACGGTGTGGCTTAGTGAACAAGGTGCTAGGCTTAGGAATGAGAGGTCCGGAGTTCGACTCCCGCCGTGGGCACACCTTTTGTTTTGTCTTTTGGATTAGACGGTAAAAACTGATGTAACGTTAAATGTGGCACGTAAAAGATCTCTCACTGCTTCGGGAGGGTCCAATGCAACGTATTGACAGGCAGATGCCATCATCTTATACTTAAAATAATCGCAGAGTGACGTAAATCAACATTCATTTTCCTCCTCTGGGATTTGTCTAAATAAGAGGTTGGCTATAGACCTTAGTGACCATCCAAGTTCTTGGGCATCTTGTTTAATATTTTCAAATACTATGATTTTTTAACCAGAAGATTCTCATGTAAATACATCAGTTTTATGTATTTTAGCTGATTTGAAAAAGAAAAATCTAAAACAAATGATATTTGGAAGTTCTTTCAATTCTTGTTAGATTAAAGATAGGACGGTGAACACACCATATTTGTTATATTTAGTTTACTTAACTTCTTCAGAACTAATTGAAGGATTTCAAAGAGGAAATGAACTCAACTCTATGCCCTTTGGACCATGGCATCAAATATTGACCCACTGGAAACAGAGGGACATTTTATGTTCCAACTCATTTTGTAATATGTGACATTGGTTGTTATCCTGGTGACAGATAGTGAGGTAGATGATGATACAAAATTCCTTTCTGAAGAACTACAGATGCCAGCTTCTGAATTCGGTAATATAACACTGAACTAACCTGCCCCTATATGACATTTACAAAATAAGAATTGAATGTTATTACATGTGCTTAGTTTAACATCAGTTTAGAAATCTATTCAAATTTCTGCTGTCGTTTTGTGCAAAATATCTTAATGCTAAACAATATTATCTATGTATAATAATGCTGATATGCACACTTCACATTTTAGTAAAATGATGTGGATTGGGCCCCATATAAGAATATGATGTAGCAAGTGCCAAGACATGACAGTGCTTAAAGTACAACTACTGCACCATAGAATTATCATTATAGACTGCTCTAAGCTACACTGGTTCTCTTATCTTTATGATAAATGCCTGACTTTATTTGAAATATTCTAGCATTCTACACTACACGTTTTATTGTGTTTTGGATATGTTAGATTTGCGTTAGTGTTTGCATGGAGACAATTTAATCCAACCTCATATAATGCATATAATGTATTTAGCATGGTGCCAATGTCTGTCTGCATGAATATGTTCACATTTTTCTTATTCAACATTATCATGAAGTCGGTGTGGCCTAGTGGATAAGGTGGTCGGCGCGTGATCGAGGGGTCCCGGGTTCGACTCCCGCCCTGGGCACGCCGGTGTTCTGTCTTTCGGATGAGACAGTAAAAACCGAGGTCCCGTGTCACGGCAGGCGTGGCACGTAAAAGATCCCTTACTGCTTTGGGTGGGTCCGTTGCAAAGGTCTACATTTCTATGCAATGCATCAGGCAGATGCCGTCACCATATACGTGAAATAATCGTGGAGTGACGTAAAACAATAATCAATCAATCAAACAAACATTATCATAAACAGGAGGTGAAGCAAGAAATCTTTTCCATGCTCCTCCTTCTACATCATCATAGATACAAGTGTCCCGATGTTGGAATGTGGAAGAAAACATTCACTTGCAGCTGTGTACTCGGATTTTAAATTGTTTGAGTAGGACAAAAGCAAATTAGCGGGCATATAATTCATCCGTTAGCAATGCCCTATTCTTAAAACAAAATATT
Organism: Pteria penguin; assembly: GCA_035048485.1. Taxonomy (NCBI): domain Eukaryota; kingdom Metazoa; phylum Mollusca; class Bivalvia; order Pterioida; family Pteriidae; genus Pteria; species Pteria penguin. The sequence goes on from CM068580.1 coordinate 26,166,996, forward strand.
TTACAAATAAGATTTGTTTTTGAAAGAAATTGATTAAAACAAGAGCGACATCTACCGAGGCATAATACGCCCATCTCTTAGTTTGAAGGGATGAATTTGAAAGTATGGAAACCTTCCCCCTTTGCCAATAATTCTGTGAAGTATTATCTAAATCCGTGCAGTGGGTAAAAAGTTATGGACCAGACAAAGATTCACTCATCATATGCACTGTGACCTTGCAGATATAACCTTGGTTCAAGGTCAAGACACACCCTTGGGTCCTCTGCAACAATTCTGTGAAATATTACTCAAATCTATGCAAGGAGTTAAAAGTTATGGCACAAAGATTTACCCATCATATGCATTGTGACCTTTGAGTCAGGTCAAATTACAGCCTTGGGTCAGCAACAATTCTGTAATATATTATTATTCAAGTCCATGATAGGTGTAAAAAGTTATGGCCTGAACAACAATCTGACATAAGCACTGTGACCTTGACCTTGCGGATATGAGCTTGAAAATCAATAGGGTTCATTCTTGTCATAAGAAATAAGTGTGCAATGTTTAAAAGTTCTAAATTAAACAAGTTGCATTCTCAAAAATTTGCTATTTTTGCCCCCAAAAAGACCAAGACGTTTGACCTTGATATTGAAAATTGAAAGGGTTTGTCCTCATGCCATAAGGAATAAGTGTATTAAGTTTGAAAGTCCTAGCCTAAACGGTACGGTCTGTATCCAGTATCGTCTTAACAAGGTGTGGACAGACCCACAATGCCATACCATGATACTTCCTACTATGAGGGCGTATAAAAACCAAAAACTAAAAACTGGTGGTAAACATACCTCAGTATTAATAATAAAATGAAATAGAACGATGCATTAATTTCATGGCATTATTCACACCATATTTATTTATCTTCAGATTTAGTTAATAATGATCACAGAATTCTCATTTAACAAATATTACTAGTGAAGTAGAATAAATATGTATCCCTATAAATTCAATAGACACAACAAGAATTTCTGCATAAAACAAGACATCCAAGGAGGAATGTGATAGTTCAATTTAATTAATATAAACTCCCATTCAACACTTTAATGACAAAGGTCATATATTATGTAAACAAAACAAAGAAATTCAATTGTTATTAGGCACTATCATTCATATTGTTTGTGTACTTGTTTACATACTTTGAATTCAATCAATTTGAAAATTTCAGACTTTCATGCTTTCCATTCTGAAATAGATACATTTTTCTTGCAACAGTTACAATATATATGACTAAAACCACCTTCACATTTCGTTATGTCTCTTTTCATTTTATACACAGGGTCATATTCATGTTGAAACTTGACGCTTGTAAGAAGGGGGTGAAGGAATCATGATGGGTGGAAGAGGGGGCGAGTCTCTCATTGGTCGGAGGATAGGGGTGTGTCTGTCTAGCAAATCAGCAACTTCAAGAGGTGGTCGAGTTGACTGGGTTGTAACAGGTTGTAATCCTTTTAGACTTGTGGATAAAATATCAGACTTTCTTATATACTGGAAAATACATTAATACATGTTCAGATGATGATGGCAAAATTAATGCAATATGTAATACAAAAAATATTTTATTCTTATTATTGGTATTCATAAAAGGAAAGAAATAATAGGATCTTACTCTTGCTGGACCCCTCCTGACGCGGCCACTCTCCTTTACTGTAACACCAGGAGCAAGTTCCATGGCCTCAATCTAAACATAAAAAGATACACAACATACATAAAGCATGTAGAACAGACAGAAATAGGCTTAAATCAAATATGTTCCATGGCCTCAATCTAAACATAAAAAGATACACAACATACATAAAGCATGTAGAACAGACAGAAATAGGCTTAAATCAAATATGTTCCATGGCCTCAATCTAAACATAAAAAGATACACAACATACATAAAGCATGTAGAACAGACAGAAATAGGCTTAAATCAAATATATATATATATCAGATAGTGAGATCTGATAATGTACTTACCAAAGGAGGAGGCAAAGCGGTCTTGGATTCTGTTGCTTTGACTTCTTGCAAATCTAAATTTTAGAAGAGCAATACTGAACATCTTGTTGATAAAGTGTTTCTTAGAGCCTGATTACTTCATGCCAAATATATTATTATGTAAATTAAATCTTTGATTGTATCATATCTATATTTTTGTGCATGTAATTAGATACATGTATGAATGAAAAGCTTAAATTAATCCAAATATGAATTGCAGTACTCAAAGCAATCTTTACCAAAAATTTACTAAAAAAACGTCTTTTCTGTGACAAATATTCTTTATGCATGCAATTGTACAGTGTTTTTGAATCATATTGCTCGATAGTTTGTTTGATATTTGCCCAGATGAACAAATGAAGCAATACAATGACTACATGTATTTTGTATGCTATACCTATTGATTCTTCCAATTCATTTGTTTTGGGTTTCTTCTTTTTCAAATAGAGTCGTGTGAATTTTCCATGCCTCATAGCATCTAATCTGGCTTGAGCTGCTTCCACCGTGGGATCTACAACCTGGTAGTTTACTTTAACTCTAGAAAGCAAAATTACTGTACAATATAATGAGGAAGATAATGAAATACTTCTAATCAAAACCAATTTATGTCCACATCTATCATCATTCAGTTTCTGTGTAATGGATTCCATTGCAAATCAACAGTATAGATCACAAAGTTAATGTAAGATTATAAGAAAACACAATACTATGCAAAATAATTAAAGAAGTAATGAAATGATTAACTCACCTATGATTTGGTAATCTATCTGGATTGAGTCTGACCACAGCAACAACATTTCCCATGTCATCATACAGGACATCTTTATTACCTGGAGGACGTCCTGACTGAACCTGATATGACATGAAAGTTAAAATATTTGTTTATAACTTGATATTAATACAAATATTAACAAATAGGAATATTTTTTCCACAGCAATAAAAATACTGTGTATGTATTTTTTTTTAGCAAGAACTTCATAAATGTTATCCCTTTTGCACTATGTATGTCTTGATTGGGTGGATACAAATGCATTCAAAATGTGTTACATAGGCACTTTTATTGACATGGATTCATGACATTGCTAATACCTGATGTATCACAAAGGTCTCCTTCCATCCTTGTGTATTAAATTTCAGTTGTACTAAATCAAGTACTCTATCAGGTACATATATACACAGTTTTCCTTACATATCTTAAAATCCTTAATATGGGATATCATCGTCAAATGATAGATGTAAAGAGTAGAGTGTACACCTAATCTTCTTACTTTGAGGATAGAATGGCATGAGGCAGGCATGTTCAGTAGACCACTGTTTCTTTCTATGGACTGGTCATAGCTGGCATCTATTTCAGCTGCCCACATCTTCATCTCTGTTTGTTCTAGTGACTCAGACATCATCTTATTCAAACCACCTGACTTTACTCTTCCTTTATATGGTTTGAATTTAATCTTTTTCCTTTTATCTTCCTGTTGATGATTATAAATTGCAATATTACAAAACAGAGAATACAATTTGTGTATTGTAAAAAAAAAAGAAGAAAATTGGATTTTTCTTCAGTATAATGTTAAGGTAAAGAACACTGTCTGGTAATAAAATGACACAAACGGTTAATGAAAGATTTGAATTTTCTGAAATGATAATCTAGCTAGTTTGTACATGTACTGATAAGTATAATGTATTGTCATTATCATTTTCTGTACATGTAATACATATTCAAAATTTCACTGAATAAATTACCTTCTTCTCTTCCATTTTTGGTTCAGTCTTCTCTTTCTGTGGTGTTTCCTCAATCACTTCCTCTTTCTGTTCTTCTTGAACTTCTTCTGTTTTACTTTCTTCCCTTTTAATGGATTATAATTATGTGTATTGAAATGCTTCTTGGAAAAAAAGAAGATTTAGTAGATTGTTTTTGTAAAATTTAAATTGCTTCTTAAATAATGGACACTATCAATGGCTTCTCATCTGACCACACTGCATTCATTAGGTAAGTAAGCAGTTGATACTACAATGTCTTAACAGTTATTGGTTTTACAATTTAACTGTGCTTTTGATTATAAGCTTTTCTGTTTGATATTAAGTATTGATTCTGTTGATTCAAATACAAAAATATTCAGTTGAAAAAATGATTAACACTATCATTCTTAACAAACTAGATGTAAGATGATACATATTTTTCTATCTATGTTGAGGACATTTACATTCACTCATGTGCACTGGCATACAATGGCAGAGATATCATTATTCAATTTCTACAGTTTTTTTTAAAAATAATTACACTCCATGAATTTATTATGCTAAAGTTTAAAACCCATAAACTGTTTTACAACATCATGAAGTTGGCAGAAATGGTAAACATACTTGACTATGGATTGCTGAAAATATTTGATAAACACAAATTTGTTCTCAGAAACCTTGCTTTTCCAAAACCAAATAACTGGGAACACAGAATCTGGAGGCTGTTTATAAGCTTATGGTATTATTTGTATTATATAGGTCATGATAGATAAGATGAAAGAGACAAGCTAGTCAAGGTCAAGGTCAGATTTTGCTTTTCTTTTTTGCAGTCAGTTTAAGTGAAACCATTGGAACATGCACCAAAGGGCCACTCTTATACTTTAAGGGAATTAACTAAACCACTAAAATTCTCTGTACTGATGTTGAAAAATAAAGGTAATGACTAATATAGTGCATAATGAACCAATATTCAACTTCATAAAACTGTGTATGATTTCAATACTTTAACCAAGAGTTTAATTACAAATTAATTTAATGTATAATTAAGGAAAGTATTGCTATGGTAATCCAAACTTAACAGGGGTGCATAGTTGTCAAGATAATCCAAAGTTAACATAGGTGCTAGCTGTCAAAGAAATCATCAAAAGTTTACATTAGGTGCATAGTCGTCAAGACAACTCCATAAATTTTATAAAAGTAAACAGAATAGACATTTGGAGAAACATAGTTAACAATACAATGCAGTTCATGGCTAGGCCAATGTAATGAACAATTCAAGAACTTTATATTAAATATCTAATGTAATTCAACAGAAATTTGATGTAGTCAGAAGATACTAACTGCTCTGTCTCTGGTTGCACATCTTCTTCTGGATTTTCATCGAACACCTCAGCGACTGGCGAAACAGGACGAGGAGGAATAATTTGTTTTGGCACTGAACCTTGAGCCCAACAATCTGTAAAAGCTGGCTCTGGCTCTGTAAACAAAAACACCCACTATTGAGTAAAACAAGTGCTAACAGATGCTTCACTCCACTCAGAAAATTATATGTCACTAAGAAATCAAGATGAGTCATTTACCTCTTTTTATTATAAATATTTCTTATACATTTTACTTCTTCAATATATAGAATAAATTGTATCTCAACAAAAATAAGTGAAAATATACCGAAGTCTTCCTGCCAGCCAAGATCTGAGTCAATTTCTACCTCTCCTTCATCCCGTGATAAAAACTGCCACTAGATAAAGTAAACAACACTTAGAAATGAGAAAAGTGGATGAAGATTGTCTTATACTTCAATGTAATTATATAATATATAATATATTTATAAATGATAAATTACTGGATGAATGAATATAAATGTCAACATTTGAAAAATCTAAATTGGGTTAAGGGAGGGTGCGACAATATGTTTCTCATGAACATTTAAGTGTATGTTTTTTGCAAGGATACTTTCCTTGTAGTCATTATCATACAGACCTAAGGCTTACATAATCTGCATTTCAGAGATTATATTAGTATAATTTTGATATCAATCTAATCTAAATGCTTATGTGTGCATCTTAGTTTGGGTCAAAATCAGCAAAATCTACATAAAGTGGGGAAATGTTGTCAGGTATAAAGAAAAGAATTTACAGATCATTTATAAATCTTTGAATATTCTTATTCTGCTTGTGTCAGTGCAAATTACCTCTACTATACTTAAGATAGCATCTTTAGCCTGAAGCACAGTGTAAGGTAGAAGCTGCCTCTCTGTATACATTTTATAAATGGTGTCCATAGTGGTATCAACCAGTTCTTCCATGATTTTGTCAACCACATCCTCAGAAGAATCTTTATCTATCATAAAACTCCTAAAATAGATAGAAATATGATGATGTACTACATGTATATTGTAAACAATTAAAAAGACCACTTAGCATATGTAAGTGTTTCTTATACGAAAAGTTTTCTATTAAAGAAAATTAAACTTGAATGTGGTAAAACATACCCCAACAATCAAAAACTTAGATTTTATAAGATGATGTACATGATGTTTGTGATAGTAGAAATCTAAATCCTGTATGTTACTTTTTCTGGGAACTTTCCCACCAAATCAGTCCTGTAGTTAACCAATAACAATATGGTTTAATTAGCCACAGATAAAGGGACTCTGTGCCCTGTTATACAAGATAAAATGATAGTTTATCATTGTTTTACACCACATATTGATTATTTCATTATATTTTTACTGATGTGACAAATCCATTCCAGGCACTGCAGGAGGGACATTACCAAATCAAAGTATAATATGACAGAAGATCTTTGTAATGTTCATCTAAAGTACTAACATGGACAAACATTCCCTGCATTTGTTTGCACATACACCAAACTCTTCCATGTGGGCACTGGAATAGGGTTTCCAAAGAGCTATATGGTTTTGCAATAGGTTAACTACATACAAATTATGTCTGCTTTTCTCGAAAAGAACTGCTTGTTCATTCCTTATTCATGTTTTTTACATGTAAGTCTAAAAATTCTCAAGATGGCATATCTCTTTCTATGCTAACACTGGTTGATCTATGTTACAAGATCTGCATAGTGACTGTGTATACATGTATAACATTAGAATCTTAATATGTAATACATCACAATGGTAGTGTCTACACTTCAGTGTAGGCATGACCTACATGGTAGATTGCAAACCTGGAAATAAAAGGTGATAAATCAAGGGGAAAAAATGATTATCTCTGAAAAAGATTTCCAAACCTTCATCATTCTCAAAGTCAGTGTGACAATCACTGTCTCTATTGTTCTGTGTAGATACCTAAGGAGTCTGTCAGTGATAGTTGGGGTGAAAATTGGGTTTATCGTTAATGCCAATACCTCTTTAATTTCTTCTGTATCATGTCTAAAGTGGTTTTATTATGAAATACAACGGAAATGTGTACAACATGTATCCAAAATTCACTTATTTGAATGACAAAATATTTTAATTACTCCTTTCTACCAAAATTCCTCCTGGAATACGCATTGCTCACTATGATAAAGTCTGATGCTTTACCTCCAATGTTCTGAATGCTCGTCATCAAATACCCAGACGTCCGACTTTGAGGATCAGAGATAGGTTGATTCAGTGATTACTGAATTCAAATGAAACATGCATGGATACTTGTAATATTCATTTCAAATTCATACATTTATTTTACGTGAGACATTTCTTTTAATGGAGGAAACCAACACTGCAGTAAAACTCACCAATCTTGATCATTAAATTTCCCTGGCACTATTTCATGTGCGACAACAGGTGTGTGAGATTGAGGAGGTTTTGCCCCTTTATCCGCCCTAGATTTCGACACTGCTGCACGAGACATATTGCCGCCTAGTTACCCAAATAAATATGCAACTCAATTTATCTATTCATCATTAAATGTGTGTTCAGCGCTGTAAAATATTGTCGATTACATCTTCGGTAGTCTCGCGCTCTCCTTATTGCCGGATGTTGATGCTTCCTTGACAACGCCTTCGGTGTGAATATATGAAATTTGAATTCGAATTTCTTTTAAATAGAAATAATGTAATGAAAATACGTTAATAATATGACAACTTCTACGATTATATAAGAACATGGAATTAAAATGTTTGAGTGATTTAGTGATAAAGAAGCGAATGTTATCACGTGACTTAGTGAAAAATTCAAGATGGACTCCTGTTTGAAAGGTAAATAAGCGTGGCTAGAAACCAGTCATAACAGAAGTAGAAATAGTATATAAAAACAATATACGACCCCAAAAATATGAAAAGATAAGGTTTGGTGTAAATACTGTATAGATTAAATACAAACTTTTGTAGTATCGAATGAGATTGATAATTGAGAAGGTGACCGGCCGAAGAACAAATTGAATGAGTTACAATTATATGCAATACAGTACACTTCTCGTTATTTGTTAAGACATAAGATAGAAGACGAGATTTATTTATAGTCGTCATAATATTTAAGGATCAACATTAGATCTGTAGAGCTATTTGAATGACTTGTTAACGAAAATACTGGTACATACATATAATCAAGGACTTATAGTTATAAACAAGAAGGATAGGCAACTCTGTATCCCTCATTGAATACTATTGCAAACTCTTGCATTTCATGAGATTTGAGCGAGACGTAAACCCAAGTGAATGGCGATGCCTATGGAGCATGCACATTTCAACAGTAATCAGTCTGCTGCGTTCTTAAAGATAACCATCCTACGTACAAATTAGAATTTAAACTTTAGTTGTCAATGTGTCTTTTGTTGCACTAGTTTACTAGAAATAAGCTGACAAATATCTAACAAAGCACCCTCTAACAAACTTTTCGTATGGCAGAAATGCGGCCTGGAGGAAATGTCTGACCCTATTAAAACCCTTCCCATTTTCTCAGCAGTAGTAAAGAGGATACACATAAAATGTGTACCAAACTTTAGCTCATATCCTGGTCTATAAATTGTGATATAAATTTGAGATTGCTTTAAGCGAAATTCGTAGAAATAAGATAGCAAATTTCCATCAGATTTTCAGTATGGCGGAAGTGCGACCAGGGGAAAATGTTCGACCCTTTGTAAACCTTTCCCATTTTCTCGGTAATGGCAAAGAGGACACATATAAAATGGGTACCAACCTTTAGCTGATATCCTGATCGATCAACTGTAATATAAAGTTTAGATCGTTTTAGTGGAAATCTGTAGAAATAAGCTGGCAAATATCCATCAAATTTTTGGTATGGCGGAAGAACGGCGAGAAGGAAATGTCTGACCCTATTGAAACCATTCCCATTTTCTTGGCAATGGCAAAGACGACACATATAAAATGGGTATAAAAATTTAGCTTATATCTTGATCTATTAACTTTGATATAACTTTTCGATTGCTGTAAGGAAAATTAGTAGAAATAAGCTGGCAAGTTCCATCAAATTTTCTGTATGGCTGAAGTGTGCCCAGGAGTAAGTGTTCAACCTTACTGTAAACTTTTCCCACAAAAGAAAGTCGGATTTTGACAAGCTTCCCTTCAGAATTTTCTCTTAAAATGACAAACTCTGCTCAGAAAACAACATCCTCTTACCTGTTGCATTTATATTAAAGTGTGAATTGTTAAAACAACACTTTAATCAATATAAGCGGGGCAATGTGCCTAATGATTTGCCTGTCGGCAAGCTCCAAAGGGTCAGCATATAACAAAATTAAAAATATGTATTGTAAATAAAACGACAGTTTTTCTTTAAATTTAAAAAAAAAAAACAGAGAAAAAAAAGAAAGAGATGTGAAAAAAGGCGAAGGAAATAAATTAAACAGTCACAATAAAACTTTAAAAAAAAAAATGGCTGCACTAACAAGTAAAGAAAAATAAATAGCAAGTGACCTCCCCCCCCCCACCCCCGGAAAATCGTTGATGCCTAGTCGAGAACTTACAACCATCCGATTGCAAAAAGTTGTACAAGCTCCCAACTGAGCTATCGCGTACTTGCATCTCGTGGTTGTTAATATAGATATACTGCTGGTCAGCTCGGAACCGCTGTGGACAGTGGGCATTCAAAGTTCCACCCGGACTGTACTGTAAAATACAAAAGAAGTTGACCTTTTCAACTTACAATTTTGGAGTTTATGTCTGCAACATTTGTGCAGCTATAAACTCCAAAACAGTAAGTTAAAAATGTCAACTTGTTTTGTAAACTATATTCAGTATGTTGCAAACATGTGCCGTTTGAATTTGACATCATAATTCCAAAATTTCATTTTCTGTAATAATTTGTCTTTTTTATATGATAATGACACAGACTGAGGTAGCTAAGTGACTCGGCTGTTCCCAGGCCCAAGTTTCCAACATTTGAAAAAATAGAGATGCTATTCTATCCTAGTACATATCAAGGGAACTCGAACCCTGATAAAAAACAACAAAGAAAGGGCAAGGCATCGGATGTAGAAGGCCCATTAACCCAATGATTCAGCAGTGCTAGAAATAGAGACATTCTCATATCTGGTCTTATCTCAGCTGAGAAGGCAGCAGATTTAGCCAAACAAATGAACAAAGATGATTTTCAACCAACAAATGGCTGGCTATCTCGATGGAAACAATGCAGCAGTTTAGCATATAAAAGACTGCATGGTGAAAGAAAGATGTGGACACTAGTGCCACAAGCCATTGGATAGAGAATGTTCTACCCAACTTACTGAAATCATACAAGCCTGATGACATCTATAATGCTGATGAGACTGGTCTGTATTATCGGGCCTTGTCAGATGGTACACTTATGGTTAAATCTGATGCATGTGGGGCTCCAAGAGGTTTAAAGAAAGAATCACAGCCCTAGTTGCATGCAACATGTCGGGCAGCGATAAATGCAAACTTCTTGTGATAGGGAAAATTAGAGACCCGAGATGTTTCTGTAGGCATAAGTCTTGTTATTCATCTCATGATACGAGCATGGTGAACTGTCCATGCAACCACAATTTCAAACTATTTCAGAAAAGCTGGTTTCATTTTACCTACCACACTATGCTCCGACACCATGAACCTGATGTTGATTGAGTTCCTGTCCCACCCCGGCACGAAGGAAGATCATTTCAGCGACTTTTGTTTGCCATGGTGACAAGTTAGAGTGTCATTCTGTGCCGACTGATGAAAACATATGTGCTCAATTCATGCAAGATGAGACCAGATCTGCTAATTACAATTCAGACATTGACCAGGATATTACAAGTGAAACGCCAGTGATCCCTGTGTCCAGTAGTGATGTGCAGGGGGCTTTATCTATTCCACGATGCTACCTAGGAAAAAATCAGTGCAATGATTTACTTTCGATCAGTTTTATCAGACTGAGGACATTTTTAGTGAGATTATGGCAGATGCAAAGAGACAATCGAAAATTACGGAATTTATTAACTGGATTCCTTGATTAACTGTGAATTGTATAGTGCTTAGAGTGGACAGTGTATTGGGACCATGTAGTGCTTAAAATCACTGATCATTTGTCTTGTTTTTTTAGCTCACCTCAAAAAGTGAGAGGGAGCTTATGCTATCACCCAGTCGTCGGCGTCTGTCCGGGAAATAACTCGAGAACTATTGTAGCTAGGAAGTTTAAACTTACATGGATGATGTATCTATATGTGTAGATGTGCATGCCTGTTTCAGATTTAGGTCATGACCTATATTTTCCGCTCCAGTGCACCTGTTAGGAAAAATTGAGTAAAATGTTAAAAAGTTGTTTTTTTTTTCGGACATCTAGGAAGTCCAAATTTGCACAAATGATGTATCTATGTATGCAAAGATGGATGCTGGTTTCAGATTTAGGTCATGACCTATATTTTTCGTTCCAGTGCACATGTTAGGAAAAATTGAGTAAAATGTTAAAAAGTTTTATTTTTTTATTTGGACATCTAGGAAGTCCAATTAATATAAACTTGCACAAATAATGTATCTATGTATGCAAAGAGGGATGCTGGTTTCAGATTAAAGTAATGACCTATATTTTCCACTCCAGTGCACATGTTAGAAAAAATTGAGTAAAATGTTAAAAAGTTTAATTTTTTTATTTGGAAATCTAGGAAGTTCAAACTTCCACAAATGATGTATATTTGATGCAAAGATAGATGCTGGTTTCAGATTAAGTTCATGATCTATATTTTCGGCTCCAGTGCACTTGTTAGGAAAAATTGAGCAAAATGTTAAAATGTTTTATTTTTTCATTTGGACAGCTAGGAAGTCCAAACTTGCACAAATGATGTATCTATGAATGCAAAGATGGATGCTGGTTTCAGATTTAGGTCATGACCTATATTTTCCACTTCAGTGCACTTGTAAGAAAAATTTGAGCAAAATGTAAAAAAGTTTTATTTTTTCATTTGAACAGCTAGGAAGTTCAAACTGTATCTTTGTACGTGTTAAATAATTTTATTTTTTTTTATTTGGACAGCTAGGAAGTCCAAACTTGCACAAATGCTGCATCTTTAAATGTAGAGATGGGTAAAACAGCAAATTTTTGAGAGTGCAGCTTCTAAACAAGATACAGACCAAATCGTTTATGCTAGAACTTTTAAACTTTGCAAACTTAATTTCTTACGACTGAAGCATGAACCCTATCGATTTTCAAGCTTATATCTCATTATCTGCTTAGTCTGGGTCACAGTGCTAATGTCAGATAGTCAGTTAGATTCTTGTCCAGGCAAAAACTTTCTACACCTTGCATGGATTTGAATAATATTTCACAGAATTGTTGCCCAGAACCCAAGGGTGTGGCATGACTTTGACTCAAAGGTCATATCTGCAAAGTCAAGGTCATAGTGCATATGATGGATAAATATTTGTCTGGGCCATAACTTTTTACCCCTTGTTTTAATTATGAAATAATAAGAAATTGATTTCTCACTTGAACTTTTTCAAATTTAAATTTGTGCTAGAGTTATGTATGATCTTTAATATATATTAATACAGGATTCTATTTCTTACATTTTTGACAGAGAAGAAATACAGTTATATTTCCTTTGCCACAACTTCTTGCTGTTTTCATGGATTTCCATAATATTTCACAGGGTTGTTGTCTAGGGCCAAAGCATGTCTCATCATGATGTCCTGAATAATAGATTAAGGGGGAGTGTTTCCATACTTTCAAATTTCATCCCTTCATAATAAGCAACAGGTGTATTATGCCGTGCTAGGCATTGCTCTTGTTTATGTAATGGAACAACCTGTGCATTTTTTTAGTTTATCCAGAAATGCTGACTTAATCAGGTTTGGGACAACCTCTCATTTAAGAGATAATCGCTCAAATGAAAAACATTCTTCATTTTTCAATAATCAGTTTGAAGTACTAAAATATTAAATATTGGAATTCTGATTTGAAATTCAAAAGGGTTCATTTTTATAACATGCATGTACTGAATATAGTTTACAGATCGAGCTGACATTTTTAATTTACAGTTTCGGAGTTTATAGCTGCAAAATATGTGCAGCTATAAACTCCAAAAGGTCAAGTTGAAAAGGTCAACTTCTTTTGTAACCTATATTCAGTATGTTATAAAGATGTGTCCTTTTATGTTTGAAGTCAAAATTCTAAAATTTTTATTTTTTAGAACTTGTCTACTTCTGCTCAGACATTGAAATTGATTACTGAAAACAGAGATTGTTACTCGTCTGAGTGATTATCTCTCAACTGAGACGTTATCCTCAACATGTTAATGATTAATCAGTCACTTATTAAAACACTTGTCATGCTACTTCAACAAGGTGTTTAGTTGTATCATGTATATTTTGCAGTTGATTGATCCAAATCTATCACCTTGGTAACTCTGAAGATGTATGGTGGTGGTGGAATGTTACTAGTGAGTGGGTCTGGTTATGGAGGGGTTCCAAGGTACACAAATACAGGTGAGTAATAGCATAGCAGTATTATACACATCTGTAGCACTGACACTACAAGGTACACAAATACAGGTGAGTAATAGCATAGCAGTATTATACACATCTGTAGCACTGACACTACAAGGTACACAAATACAGGTGAGTAATAGCATAGCAGTATTATACACATCTGTAGCACTGACACTACAAGGTACACAAATACAGGTGAGTAATAGCATAGCAGTAGTATACACATTTTTAGCACTGACACTACAAGGTACACAAATACAGGTGAGTAATAGCATAGCAGTATTATACACATCTGTAGCACTGACGCTACAAGGTACACAAATACAGATGAGTAATAGCATAGCAGTATTATACACATCTGTAGCACTGACACTACAAGGTACACAAATACAGGTGAGTAATAGCATAGCAGTATTATACACATCTGTAGCACTGACACTACAAGGTACACAAATACAAATGAGTAATAGCATAGCAGTATTATACACATCAGTAGCACTGACACTACAAGGTACACAAATACAGGTGAGTAATAGCATAGCAGTATTATACACATCTGTAGCACTGACACTACAAGGTACACAAATACAGGTGAGTAATAGCAAAGCAGTATTATACACATCTGTAGCACTGACACTACAAGGTACACAAATACAGGTGAGTACTAGCATACCAGTATTATACACATCTGTAGCACTGACACTACAAGGTACACAAATACAGGTGAGTAATAGCATAGCAGTATTATACACATCAGTAGCACTGACACTACAAAGTATACAAATACAGGTGAGTAATAGCATAGCAGTATTATACACATCTGTAGCACTGACACTACAAGGTACACAAATACAGGTGAGTAATAGCATAGCAGTATTATACACATCAGTAGCACTGACACTACAAGGTACACAAATACAGGTGAGTAATAGCATAGCAGTATTATACACATCTGTAGCACTGACACTACAAGGTACACAAATACAGATGAGTAATAGCATAGCAGTATTATACACATCTGTAGCACTGACACTACAAGGTACACAAATACAGGTGAGTAATAGCATAGCAGTATTATACACATCTGTAGCACTGACACTACAAGGTACACAAATACAGGTGAGTAATAGCATAGCAGTATTATACACATCAGTAGCACTGACACTACAAGGTACACAAATACAGGTGAGTACTAGCATAGCAGTATTATACACATCAGTAGCACTGACACTATTATACATGTCAGTCTTGATGAAGTTATAACATGCTAAGTATCCCAGATTTCAGCTTATATTTAGTGTGAAAAATTCCTATTAATGTATATTTGAGACTGTAGTTCAAAAGTAATTCTTCTTCCACCACGAAGTGTACTAATACTTTGAGCATTATATGTATATATTTAATTTGCCTGATACATGTTTTGATAGATGACACTTAAGAGCTTCAATAGCAAGACATTCTGTATAATATACTTAAGGATACAGAATAATAATATCAATCAATGTGCATAATTTCCATTTTAAAGGAACATAGTGGGCATACATGTTACAGTGGACATATCTTATACTTAAAATCCTTGGTTGGCTTGAAGTATTAAATCTGATTAGAGTCATAATTGATGGATTCACATTTAAATACATGTATCAGGGTCCAGTTGGTTAATTAATAAACTCATTATGGTTAAATTTCATCTGACTATATCTTTGAAATCAGCAGACTTACAGTCTGTGCAGTGATTTGCAGCATATGAAAAGAGCATTGTAATGTAAATAAGATATTTATGTAGAAATCTTATAAATTGAATTGTCACTCAAACTTTGACCATTACTTAGCTTAACTAATATTTAAAATTCCAAACAACTGGCCCCCATAAATTACAATGTACTATAAACAGTGAAGTGAACTTGGATGTTTGAAGAAATATTGCTCATCAGAAGTCAAACAATTAGTAAGATAATTAAGTAATTATCATACATTATGATTTCAGAGGGACATGATCATCTGTCTGACAGTTAATGATTACTTATCACACCCTAATTAGTATAGAATAACAGACTATATTCACATGAATATGACATAATAATTAACGTAGTATATATTTTAAAATAGATATATCACTCATTAGCTTAAGTATGAATTGAAATTTGAAAAATATTATTCATAAACACATTTGTAACAAATGAGTAACAGAGGAATTTTATTGCAATCTCTGTAATATATCTATGTAATTAATTTTCATTCTTTAAAATAATATATGGGATCTATCAAGTATGAAATGGGTGTAACAATGTTATATATGATATATTGTATATAGTAGCTCTATAGTTTTATTTATGTTACAGATGCAAAAATGAAGGATCATTTTAGAGAAAATGTTAGACGGATGCGGCAGATTCAGAGGCAGTCAAGAGAAAGAGAAGCTGATTCACATAAACCAGTTAAAGCTTTGTGGAAATCTGAGAAATATAGCAATATTCAGTCTCGTATTAAAGATGATCTTGAGGTGAGTACTAAGTTTAACCTATCATCTTTGTTTTATGTCTTGGTATAAACAATATTTATTTAAAAATTACATTTAGTGAATGATACGCAATATAAATAAATGGATCAAACAATAGGATAAATATTTTATACAAGTTCCCACCAAGTTACTGTATAATTTACAAGCTTCAAAATTGTATACCGAGGGTAGTTATAATGTGACCAACATAGTAATGTGTATACTTCATATCAAATTTAAATGTAAGAATACTATAGGTTGCAAGATAAAAATCATTAAATATATTAAGTTGCTAATTGTAGTACACAGATGTTCCTACTATTAGATATTTACACATTTTAACTTAAATTCTCACACCCATACATGTGCAAGATTATATATTAGGCAATGTTACAGTATATTAGTAATAGTATTTACACATCTTTTATGCATAGATATATATACATATTTTTATGCCCCCAGTCTTGTAGACCAAGGGGGCATATAGTGTTTTCGTTGTCTGTCTGTCTGTCCAACTGTTTTTAATTCCATCAGTTCTGTCCCGCCTGCAATAAAAGAGGCAAAACATTGTAAATGTACTTGATATGGATTTCATATTTCGCATGTGTATTTCTTGTGGGCAAACTCTTCTTTTTGTACAATAATATTTGACCTTCTGACTTTAACCTTGGAATTTGACCTATATTTAGGGGAAAAAACCCCTTATGCTATAGCTTTTGAATACTAAGTGACAGAGCTCTAATATTTCATATGTGCATATCTTGCAGGAATACCTTTCTACTGGTACAAAAAAAAAATTGACCTTGCGACCTTACCTTTGAAATTTGACCTAATTTTAGGAAAAAAATATATTGATGCTGTAAGTTTTGAATGGTACATGATAGGACTTTAATATTTCACTTGAATATTCCTTGTGGCAAGACCTTTCCCTTGGTACCATAAATTTTGACCTCTTGACCTTTACTTTGACCTTTGACGTACGGTACATTTAAAAAACTTTAACATTGGTTATACATGTAACTTTTGAATTGTAATAAGGCTTTCACATCTCACGTCTTATTTGAACTTAGTTGCCACCGGGGGCATTTATGTTTTACAAACACATCTTGTTATCCATATACTTACATTTTTATATAAATATATCCATATGCATGCACACACATATTCAATTACAAAACACATATGCCTTTGCAAGTTGCTATTTATGCACTCACATACGATAGCATACATCTCAGGAGGTATACCAAGTAATCATTGTGTAGCTCAAGTCACATAATAGTGATTAAGCATCTATGGATTTTATGTATTAGAGGGAGATAGTTAGTTTTATTTCTCTCATATCTGCGTATTTGATACAGAGCAGGCCCATGTAATACAGCTATGTGATATTCTTGTGTATTACATACCACGTGATGTCATTGTGACGTCATGATTTCTGCTCCGAACAAAGTGACGGCATCTCAATAAAACATCAATTAAAAACTCCTTTTTCTACATTGTTTTACATCTTTAGGCAAAGAGACTAACGTTCACGGTTTTATTCATTTAGAATAAACCATTTTCGGGGACGCTGAACACAATTATGACAAAAATTTCCTGATTTGATAAAGTTGAATATTTTCCAATTTTTTGGAAATTCAGTATTCCTTCAAAAATATGAGAGAAAAATACTCTTTTATAGGCTACTATGAAAGATGCATCAGTTACACCTGAGGGGTCTCAAAATCATGCAAATCCCTCGACAAGCCTCAGGTTTTACTTGATTTTGAGACCCCATGGGTGTAACTGATGTATCTTTCATAGCAGCCTATAAGAGAGTCCTATAGTATTAGAGGGAGATAGTAAGTTTTATGTATAAGAGGGAGATAGGTAAGTTTTATATATTAGAGGGAGATAAGTAAGTTTTATGTACATGTATTAGAGGGAGATAGTTAGTTTTATGTGTTAGAGAGAGATAGTTAGTTTTATGTGTTAGAGAGAGATAGTTAGTTTTATGTATCAGAGGGAGATAATTAGTTTTATGTATTAGAGAGAGATAGTTAGTTTTATGTGTTAGAGAGAGATAGTTAGTTTTATGTATTAGAGAGTGATAGTTAGTTTTATGTATCAGAGAGAGATAGTTAGTTTTATATATCAGAGAGAGATAGTTAGTTTTATGTATTAGAGAGAGATAGTTAGTTTTATGTATTAGAGAGAGATAGTTAGTTTTATGTATTAGAGAGTGATAGTTAGTTTTATGTATCAGAGAGAGATAGTTAGTTTTATGTATTAGAGAGAGATAGTTAGTTTTATGTATTAGAGAGTGATAGTTAGTTTTATGTGTTAGAGAGAGATAGTTAGTTTTATGTGTTAGAGAGAGATAGTTAGTTTTATGTATCAGAGAGAGATAGTTAGTTTTATGTATTAGAGAGTGATAGTTAGTTTTTTGTATCAGAGAGAGATAGTTAGTTTTATGTATCAGAGGGAGATAGTTAGTTTTATGTATTAGAGAGAGATAGTTAGTTTTATGTATTAGAGAGTGATAGTTAGTTTTATGTATCAGAGAGAGATAGTTAGTTTTATATATCAGAGAGAGATAGTTAGTTTTATGTATTAGAGAGAGATAGTTAGTTTTATGTATCAGAGGGAGATAGTTAGTTTTATGTATTAGAGAGAGATAGTTAGTTTTATGTGTTAGAGAGAGATAGTTAGTTTTATGTATTAGAGAGAGATAGTTAGTTTTATGTATCAGAGAGAGATAGTTAGTTTTATGTATTAGAGAGTGATAGTTAGTTTTATGTATTAGAGAGTGATAGTTAGTTTTATGTATCAGAGAGAGATAGTTAGTTTTATGTATCAGAGGGAGATAGTTAGTTTTATGTATTAGAGGGAGATAAGTAAGTTTTATGTATTAGAGGGAGATAAACTAAATTTCATTATTCATTATATACATGTACATTTATGTATGTAAGCATTTCCTTGTTATATCTAGGTTTTAATATCAATAGTGATAGTGCTGTAACACTTGATTTAACTATTAACTAAATGTATTTTCATCACAGAGACCACCTTCAGTACCAAGGCCAAAGTCTGCCACTTTTTTGCGTGCCCATTCCAGGTCAGGACCATCTGTGCAACTAATGTCACGTCCATGTACTCCAGAAGTAACTGACGATAAACTTACTGTTCCGAAAGCTAATACTAGCACTGAGGTACACAATAAAAGAGTAAAACTATTGCTTTCAAAACCAATTGAGTTATCCTATATCCTTATCAACCAATTGAAATATAGATCTTTTTTATGCAACCGGTATAATTTTGCCATGAGCATTAAAACCCAACTTGATACAGAGGTTAAGCCGGTGTGGCCTAATGGATGACCTAGAGGTCCCGAGTTCGATTCCCGCCCTGGGCACACCAGTGTTCTGTCTTTCGATGAGACAATAAAAATCTAGGTCCTGTGTCATGGTAGGCATGACACATAAAAGATCCCTCACTACCTCGGGTGGGACCATTGCAAAGGTAGAAATTTCTATGCAATGCGTCAGGAACATGCTGTCACCATCTATGTGAAATAATCATGGAGTGATGTAAAACAATAATCAATCAATGATACAGAGGTCAGTGAGTGCATCTTTTAACCTGAAGGTCATAGGTTCAATTCTTGGTGGACCCATTAACATGTGATATTTGGTGTATGTTTAATGACTTAAATGTATAGCTGGCAGTCATGTTAACGGTAGTCATAGAGAGGGTGCTTGACAGCAAATCGAAATCTAAATCAACATCATAGAAAATAACATAGAAAGCTCTATTCCTGCAAGTATTTGTTATGCAGTATTTGTAAGGCAGGTGCATTAAATAGTTAAAATATCCATTTTGACCATAAAAAATAAGAATTTCTGGATTACCTTAGTTTTCCCCCTTATTATTCGTTTGCGGGGGGCGGGGCGGCGGGGGGAGGGATATAGGAATCACCTTGTCCATCTGTTCGTCTGTCTGTCCAGAAAACTTTAACCATGTCTGTCCAGAAAACTTTAACCTTGACCATAACTTTTGAACCAAAGAGACTAGGTATTCATACTTTACATGTATATTCCTTGTGGCAAGACCTTTCTTTTGGTACCAAAATTTTTGACCTTGTGACCTTGGCCTTGACATTTTACCTACTTTTTAAAAACCTTAACCATAGCTACAACTTTTGAAATAAAAGAGAGCGGGTATTCATACTACACATGTATATTCTTTGTGGCAAGATCTTTCTCTTGGTACCAAAATTTTTGACCTTGTGACCTTGGCCTTGACATTTGACTTACCTTTTAAAAACTTTAACCTTAACCTTAACTTTTGAAAGAAAAGAGATGGGACCTTCATACTACACATGTGTATTCCTTGTGGCAAGACCTTTCTGTCGATACCAACATTTTCGACCTTGTGACCTTGGTCTCGATGTTTGACCTACTTTTTAAAAACTTTAACTTTAGCCATAACTTTTGAAAGAAAATAGATGGGACCTTCATACTATATATGTGTATTTCTTGTGGCAAGACTTTCAGTCAGTACCAGCATTTTGACCTTGTGGCCTTTGCCTTGACATTTGACTTTTTTTTGGAAAAACTTTAACTTTGACGGTAAAGTATAGTCATAGAAAGATAGGGAGTCCATTTTACATGTGTGTATTCTGTATGACAAGTCCTGTACACTGATACAAGAAGAATTTACACAACCCCCTTGATCTTCACCTTCTTCTTCAAAACTAAATATTGGTCATATATATAGATATATAGTTCTATGCCCTATTTTGAATTTTGGACTTGCGGGCAGGGGGGGGGTAGGGGTATTTGTCCCTTTAGGACTGTTCTAGTTATGTTTTTGTCTCCTGCTTATTGCGAAAGTGTGGGGACAATTATCTCATTTGTCTGTCTGTCATTCTGTTTGTCTTGTCTGTCCGTCTGTCATAATTTTTTAACCGTAAGACGTAGGGCCTTCATATTTGGCATGTGTGTCCCTATTTGCAATACCTTTCCGTTGGTGCCAAAACTTTTTTCATGTGACCTTGACAGTGACATTTGACCTACTTCAGTGTAACTTTTTAACCTTAAGAGGTAGGGCCCTCATATTTGGCATGTGTGTCCCGAATTGCAATACCTTACTGTTGGTACCAGAATTTTTTTCATGTGACCTTGACCATGACCTTTGACCTACATCAATGTAACTTTTTAACCGTAAGACATAGGGCCTTCATATTTTGCATGTGTGTCTGTAGACATGCACAACCCTGACAATATGTCACAGATCACTGCACCCTTATTGACAGAACCCCCAAGGCAGGGGACCACAATTCTGGAAATTTGCTTTTTGTAGTTCATTTTTTTTTTATCATACATCAAGGTCATAGGTCAGAGGTCAAGGTCACAACATGCAAAGTGAGTAAAACCTTGTTAGGGCCATAACTTCTTGCCTTGTGCATGGGTTTCAGTAATATTTCACAGAATTGTTACTTAGGACCCAATGGTGTGTAATGACCTTGACCCAAGGTGATAGGTCAAAGGTCAAAGTCACAACATGCAAAGTGAATAAAATCTTGTTACTATGGTAAGATGTTATGGAGATGTTATGCAACGTGATAACTTAAGTAAACCTCAGTTGTTTTTCATGAAACTTATACAGAATGGTTAAATATTGTAGGGGAAACCACTTTTCAGTTTTGAACAAATTCCATTTTGTTGTTACAAAGTTATGGGAATTGAATCCCTCTTTTTGGATTTCAATATTTCATAAAAGTATTACCAAAGAGACTCATGTTTGGGGGTAATAAAACCATACGTTCACATTGATCCTGTCCAAAGTAACCGACAGCCGTATTAAGCCACGCTAGGCATTGCTCTTGTTTTACATGTTCGCAATAAAATGTGGGAATATTATGTTATGCAGCTGTTGTCCTCTGTCTGACTGTCCATCTGTTCCCACAATCTTGTCTGTATTTATCCTCCTTAATCAGGGATAAATGTTTTTGTGGTGGTGTATGAAAGGTCTGAATTAAAGTTGTGCATATGTGTTTTAAACTTTGGTCTGTCCTTGTGGGTATGGAAACATGGACAGGTTAAAAAAAATATACTGAAGTTCGTAAACCCCAGGAGTACTTGTAAGCCACTCATAGTGTAAATTGATAAGTTACATCATATGTAGGAAATTCATCAGAAATTTATTATTTTCATTGTGAAGGAAGGGCATGCATTAGAAGAAAACTTGTAAAGTTAAGAGCATGTAAATGTACGAAGAAGCTAAGAGATGATATGTATGTATGATTTACGAGCTCATAGCATTAATCATAAGTTTTTTGTAAACTCCAAGAATGCTCATAGATTTATGAATTTTAGTATATTCATGTATGGCACCTGGCCCATTGGGTAGGAAAAAAATGGACAGGGTAAAAAAAAGTCTTGATGGAGCTTCTTCTTTTCATCAGTGAAAGGTATTTAACTTTAGCAGATGATTTGATGGTAGTACATGTACATGAAAGGGTCTAACTCAAAGTAGTGACGTTGGTTTTAAACTTTTGTCTGACCCCTGGTTTAGGGAATCATGTCAACATGTGGGTGTATCATGCACCTGTTAAGCGATATTTGATTGTTGTTGATCTGTTTATACTAGTCACAGAGGTGAATGAACATTGATGACTTCTGATCAGACTTAACAATCTGGTACAAACTTAACACGTCAGTTTCGAGATATCGATCCGGACCGAAATTTTTCGAATTTTACGCGCTCCTTGTGATAAAGGTGGGACATGTTTACATCCGTCTCTGTGTAAAGTTAATGACCCGCTCTGTTTAAATGCTAATAAATCGATAAATACATGAAGGATAATAATGTTTGTATGTTCAGACAGATTTAAAAAATATAACTGAAAAAAAAAATGAGTGAACTTAATCTTTTAGGGGCGGTTTATATCTTCAGTACAGCGGATCTCGGTGGAAAGTTGGCTTCTACAAAGAATTATAAATATTATCAGGGACAACATAATACATGAACATCTAGGATACTTCATTTTGACATTGCTCAACAAATTAGTGTCAGTGTTTGATGCTAGGTAGAATTTTTGTAGCCATTTGTAGCAGTTTTTATATGTACTTGAAATATTTTGATTTTCAGTTGAAACTTCAAAGGAATGACTTCAACTTCATTAAGATTAATGGAATAACAGCGAAACACATGAAAATACCTCGCAGTCCCAGTCTAAGTGCCTTAGATGATTTGAAGAAGAAGCAGGAAGAAGAGTATTCTAAGCATAGAAAAGGCCAGGTCCCTTCATAGTGAGTCATTCTCAAAGAAAGTTACCTATGCTTAATACTGTACAGCAAATACATTTGTTGTTATGAATGCTAACTTTGATAGTTTTTCCTGTAAGTGATTTTAAAAGGGGTCCATTAACATCATTTTTACTATCCAAGGGTGATAATCATTTCTCCCTCTTTTCACCCTTTGCTGATTCAGTCCATATTTACATATTTATATTGCCCATGATAATTGCTTTCATTTATTCTAAACAGAATGAGAGTAAACTGGAACTCAATCTGTCAAAAGTTAATAGAGTAACATTGTACTTTTACAGTTTACAAAATCGTAAGAAACAATGGAAGAAGGATGAAGAGGAAAGGATTGCAAATACTCCAGATCCAGAAATGCCGCCAGGTCATCGGAAACTGCCAGAGAATGAGAGACAAGAAACACTCAACTTACTACTCAAAAGTAGGTTTACATTTTTGTTGTTAACAGTGGGCTTAGTTGCGACGTCTCAGGTTTGAGTGTCATCAATGGTTTACAGTACCAGTGTCCTGACTTTCAGATGAGACTGTGAAACCGAGTTCCCTTGTTACTGTAGACCAGGTGAATACTTCAGAATATTGATTCTGGGACCACCTGAGCCCCTAACTTTTAGAATCTAGTGGCCCAGGAAAACTTTTAGGAAGGCAGATAAATATCTAATTTAAAAAGGAAAATGCACTTTTTATTTATTCATATACTTTCAATTAATTATCATCTTGTTTTTAAAACAAAGAACATTTAACTCAGTATTCACTTATTGTTCTTTGTTTTATGACACTTCCCTTTGGAGGACAATTAAGACATCTTGTTTTTGTTTTTACTATAAACTGTTATATGCATTCATTTTATACTTTTCCAAAAGGTCCATTAAAAATTGATTTAAGGAACTACCTTTGTCTCTAATAAAGAAAATTTTGGACCCAGCAAATAATCTACTAGCCATATGTGATTAGGCAAGGATTAAATTTTTCCCAGGTAGTGTTGTCATGTATGTAAAAGATCCCTCATTGCTTCAAGTACATTCATTGATTCTAGATTTGGGTGCATCAGACAGATGCCATTATCATATAAATGAAATATCTTTTTTGTGACGCAATTATCAAACAGTTAATTATTCAGGCAGATGATTTACATTCACTGTTGTATTTGTGCCTAATACATCAATGTTCATGTCATGAGTTGTATTGGAAACCTCAAAGGAAGACTGAAGCAACTTTGTACCGTAATTACTACATCTGTAGATATTAGATTTGAAATTTACAATGCCCTCGGTCATTTATTATTTATTCTGTTCTTGTAGAAGAGAAAGAGTTGGTAAATGAAATGTCAGCTTTACCGTTGAGAATGGATACCTTCAGAATAAGGACCCAGAAACAGGAGTTGGAAAACAAACTTGCAGAAGTAGAGGAGGCTAAGAAAATTTTCTCCAGGCCCAAAGTATTTGTTAAAGTGGACTGAGTGATTAAAACATTATAGTTATATTGTACAAGACATGCCTAGGTTTACACAAAACAAAGTTGTGTCACTTACTGTAACATGGTTGCAATCTTAGACATGCATCTATTCAGAAGAACTTAATAATACATAACTATATTGCCATCCAACACCTTAATGTAGAAGCTGCCTGAGCAACTGTCTGTATGATGTACTCATGCTTTTAAGATATGCTAACTGTAGATAATGAACTGGCATGGCAATCTGAAATACTAGATTTCCTCTGTCAGCTGTAGATATAAATACATCTTTGAATTAATATGATTATATACATAAGTGTGGAAATGATACAGCGTTCTCGTTTACTGATGTACTTTTGTCTTGAGAATGCATATTACATGTACTGATTATTTTGGCTGAGACCTTAATTTGTTGATATGTGGTACAAATTGCTCAAAGGCTATATCATTATTATTATTTGGAGATATTATGTGGAGCAAAACAGGTCCTCTAAAGTAGTGTGTATGAATGATGATGTTGAAAGCACATAGTTTGTTTTTATTTTGTTATACATTTGTATTATACGTATGATTTGGCAAAAAGCTGTTATTTTATGAAACATGGAACTCATCTGTGTATGTATATTGTTACAGTAATGTGATTATGATTAATATATCATGTATTTGTATATATAAAATCCGTGTACTCTTTCGGAATTAAAAGTCCTGAATTATTTCTTCAATTCAGCCATGATTAAATTAAAGTAGCCATTTTTGTGTAGTCTGTGTCAGTAACAATTCATTAATTCAAATTAAGTGAGATGGGGAACAGGGATTTTATCCGAATGTTAATCTATAAAAGAGAAACCCTTCGAAAAGTTTTTAACTTTGAAGGATCTACATGTACATCAGTACCACCATTTTACCTTATATATATAATGATGAAAAGGTGATTCCCAGCCATTCATGGTGACATTTCAAGTCTTAAATTTAAAAGTAAATTTCAAAGGCAAGTGTAACTTATTACATGGCAGTAAATTGAATTGTGTTGTCAAAGAATAAAGTACCAGAGTGGTAAATCAAAAGTTTATTCCCAAAATTTCACAATCCTGTTTATATAAATACAACATTCAAATGTATCAACATTCATGAACTACCGGGTATATTTGAGTTATCTTGGACTCCAACCTTAGCCATAGTTTTAGTGATAATTGATTGTAAATGATAAATCTTAGTATTTCCTTTTATTCACTTTGTATAGTATTACCGGGTACTATGTTTTCTTAGTTTTCCCATGTTATCCTGTATTATTTATTTATTGTAGTATATGTATTAATAATGATTGTCTTGCATTTATTACAGTCTTTTTACTGAGATAGAGAACACATGATTTCATTCTTTTTTCTCATGTAAATCTGTATCACTCTGACTACAGTAGTGAAACTTTTGTTTCCATATCTTTAATTAAATAGTGATGGGTTCTAACCATCAAATAAAATAACTAGAAACACTTCTGTGGGTTTTTTTTTCAAGATAACACTAGAAATATGACCGAAGTAGCTAGTATGGCAGGGAGATTAATGTATTCATTTCAAATTTCGAAGGTCACCAGTTCCAGCTTTGTTGGACTTGAATGGTTATATCACAGTATTCAGTTCCTTGCTTGGACATAGCACTAAACCAAGTGTCAAGAGTAAGCAAAGCATGTTAAAATTAAAATTTTCTCGCTGTTTATAATGAGGTAACTCTGCAGCAGCTCAAAGTTTGAATCATGAACTTGAAGTGCTGAAGTGATACCATTTGGAAATAGTGTAAATCAAACCAAGGTGTTTTCATCATAGTTCACGATAAAGGACGTGCTTTGTATACAAGTACAGATTTTGACTTGGGGGTTACAGTTATGGTATAAAATTTGTTTATAATACAGGTAACTGAAAACACAGTTCTATAGTAATATATAATGGATATACTGCTGAACCGTGACACAGAAATGAGGATCTTTTTAAAGTGTAAAGTTCTTTGTGCTTGATCAATTGTGAATAGGTCAAATTTACAATAAAGCAGTTTTACAGCAGAATTAATGTAGAAAATGACCAAGGGTGGCTAGTTTGGTTAAGATGAGTCTGATGTGTAACAATGTACCGGTAATATGCAATTCATTCTATCATCTGAGAGTGGTGTGGAGTATCGGAAAAACAAGCATTGCTGAAGCAATACATGGTACCTACGGGTCTCGGCAAATACTGAAGCAAATAAATGTCTACCTTGACAGAACTTGTGCCTCGGACTCGAGCTACATACCTACTTTCATTCAAATGATGAACTGTATCATGGAAAACTGAAATATGCGCATTGTTATGCACGGCACTTAACTTCACTGGTCATACCCTTGTCATATTTCCACGGATGAGGTGAATGATGCTCTACTGATTTCATGTAGGCTATGAGCGAAATATTAAAATAAAAAAACCGTGGGGAGGCATGCATATGACATTTAATGATTCTCTTGCTTGGGAAGGCCCATAAATGAATGTGTCCATCACGGTGTTTTTGGAGACCGTACTTCTACGGCCACTCTCCGATCATCGGCAGAGAAGCCACCGAACATCGCACGAGTCTTGATCGATATTTTTCAGGTGCTTGGATGGGTCCCATAAGGGGTGTTTGACATAGGAAGGATATTGGAAGGTCACCCGACAATATATTTAAAGCTCGTATTTTGCTGTACGCAAAGTTTCAGCTCGCAGAATTTCACAAGAAAACTTACCCAAGAAGTTGACAAACATCAACGCACTCCGAGAGATAATATAGATATACCTATATTCCAATAAATACACCTCTTAAGAAATGAATCATATTGTGACGTGCTACACCCGGGGAGGGAGCCATTTCGGTACCCCTAAGATTATTCGTGTATCGTATGGATGTTGGCCGATAATCGGAGTGGCATCCCTTGAAATTTACCAGGCCCAGCTGATGCTCTTCCTGCATATGGTAGAGAAATCCACATTTGTGCCGTATATCTTTCGATCGTCGGTAAGGCATCGAGACCACATCTGTCAGTTATTGATTATCACAGGTTCCGAGATATCGGTGTAATCGTCTCATCTCCCAATACTGTCCGACGACCTTCGGAAATGTGACCAGAGCAGAAACTTCATCAACTATGACCAAGCTTAAACTGGAATTGTCACTTACCATTACTACATATACTGGACGAGGACCAGTTCCTGGCTACTAGTAATTTGTTATTTCAGCTTTTGAAACATGAATATATCCCCGGTGTTTTTCATGTGATTATCTGCAATATATGGGACACCTCTCTTTACAGTTTACATTTGAAAATTTCGTGAATCCACGTTTTGAATACTCCTAATAACGTAATTGCCGGTAACCGGTCTGAGCCGGGAACTTGTCCTTGGCCAATACAGAATGTATTAATAATTATATGTCCTTACCAGTGGCGGATTCAGGATTTCCGAAAAAGGGGGAGTGGGCACATGTGTAATAGCCAATCTACTCTGGATTTTTAATGGTAAATATGTGACGAAAAAGGTGGGGAGGGGGGCTCTAAATTCGCCACTGCCTACCAAAGTATTTTCATGTTTGCTGCAGCCTTTGTACCTATACTTTTTCTGTTAATCTTTTCCAGTATTGTCACTTTTACTGGTTATGATCTTTACCATAGGCCTTTTGATTAAAAAATCAACAAAGATCTTTCTACCATATTCAGATAATGTGACCTTGGCCTTAAATCTTACGGCATTTTCTTCGCATCGTAACAAAGAACATATCTAAATTATTAAGTTTGAGTCTGATGTATGGTGCTTGAATCCGTAAACGGAAAACGCTTAGTTATGGAATTTTAGATTGACCTATGCATGGTCAACCGGAAAACGCTTAGTTATGGAATTTTAGATTGACCTATGCATGGTCAACCGGAAAACGCTTAGTTATGGAATTTTAGATTGATCTATGAATGGTCCCACCGGTGTTGACGGTAACCGACTAAAACACATTACAAAAACAATCACAACAATTGTTCAACGTTCAAAGGAAAACATCACAGACATGTAAATATTGCAATATATATGAAGAAAATGAATATTCATTCTCTGGGTTTTCAGTAATCGTACTGGTTATTTCATGCATATTTCATAATTTAAGCACATCTTTGAATATCATATTCTGCCTTTCGTAATTCCCTTTCCTTTTCCCATTCTATAAGTTCCACGTTTGTTAATAATTTCTTCATTACTTCCTGCATCAGGACATCACAATCTCCATAAAGGCGTGATCCTACAGTCTCCAGTCCCGTATAGTTCATCTGAAGGCAAAGTTCATCAAAAGGGGTAACTTGTCTGAAACGAAAACGTATTTTACTGATTATATCATAGAGAAAGAGAAAACATTTTTAAGAAATGCAACCTTTTCTTTAAGGAAACATAATCACATAGGAAGGCATTTAAAGGAAAATCACTGGTTCGTTGAACCATTTGTCAGTAAATAATAACGTCTTACAACTTACATCAATCGCAGTACAGGGCCGAATTTTGATAAAAACTTATACACCGAGGTTAAGTTACCAATATTATGAAGAATTGTCGTTTCATTAAACACCAATCGTCAAATACTCAACAGCAAATATGAATTTAGGATAGACATATCTAAATATATATGACATACCTATTGCAAATGACAAGTCTAGTAGGTTCCTGACCCATAGTGACCAAACTATTTGCAGGGGAAACTCTCAGAGTGCTGCCCAGACACAGGACCACATCAGCTTTTCTGGCATTCATCTCTGCGCTCGCCAATACATCAGCTTCTAAATAATCTCCGAAGTTAATTATGGTGTTCATCAAGAAACCACCACAACTCTGAAAAATACAGATAAACATTTACCGTTTTGTGATAATGTTATGATTTTTACTTTAGCCATCAATGCCGTAGAATGCCTTCACTGTGAGCAATAAGTAATATAAAACAGGTCAAAGCTATACTAAACATAGGTTCCAGTTTAACGCTCCATTCATTGGACACCCAACAGGGTCATGGATATAGTAGGATTCCAACCCACTTTACAATGAAATTGAAACAAGACACTGGGTTGATACATTTCTATTTTCAACGAACCACTAGTCTTGTGTATGAACTGGATATCTAGCGAAAATCCGCGATGTTCTGAAATAAGATTCTTCTCGTTAAAAAAAAAAGAAATTACATTTTTTGTTTTGGAGTAATGGCTCACACTGATATTTATGAAAACTTGAATAACACCTTCAAGTAAACATGTCCGTGTCGACACAGATTTTAGTAGGGCGTATTTCAATTTATTATTTCATTTTGTAAAGAGGATACATTTACGAACATGCAGTATAATGGTATTTCTGGTAAATAAAAATAGCAGAGAAAATAGAAAAGGATTCCCTCCTTAGACTGAATACTTCCTAAAAATGCATGGTCTGAAGTCGTGCTACATGTATTTAAAAATCTTGTCTTGGGATATTTAACATTTGAAATGTTTCTAGTCTTACAGAAAGCGTTGATATTATTGACCTGATCTTCACAAATGTTGCCTGTGCGGTGGTCGATATTACACCGTTCACATGGTTTTGGTGGTACGTCATATGTTCTCCTGAACGATTTCTTTTTATACCGTATTCCACACCTTTCACATTTCTCGACAAATGCGTTACCATGTAGCTCTGAAATTTTATCCTCTGGTATTCCAGACAGTTGATGCAGTCCGTCTGTATTTTGGCTGATGACGTATTTAAGTATGTCCATTTCCATGAGTTTAACAATAGCCTCGTGTGTATAGGTAGGGCGAAGTGACTGGAGACTAAATCTACCTCCTGTTGACCCTGCACCTTTCGCACCTGGAAGAAGTAGCATTTTCATTTTTTTTGGGAACATGAATAAAATCATTTTGAACAGATGAAAAAGAATCCTAAAACAATACTACAGATCCACACGAACGTCCACCAACCAAGTATATTTTATTCCAGGTTAATGTTACTGTCGTTTTATATCAGGCAAATATGACATGTCGGCATTGTGTATTGTGAAAACCAATGAATTCTAAACATTCTGACAAAAAAAGTTGCCACTGACATGCAGAGCAAGCAAGAATAAGCACTTAAAAGAGGTAATATATATATTTTAGATGGTAATATAGTTGTATGTACAAGGACTTAGGGCGGTCAGTTGTATGTCCGATGACTTAGGGAGGTCAGTTGTATGTCCAACGACTTAGGACGATAAATTGTATGTCCGATGACTTAGGGCGGTCAGTAGAGGCGACAGATGTGATTTAAATATTTACCTTCCCATTCACCACGAAAGTACAATCAAAGAACACACATTTTAATTATTTTATTATAGATACTCTTTCATAAAGAGAAAAAGAATCAACAGCTTACTCAAGTTGAGAGATGATAAAAGTATAAAATGTAAATAGTAATATGAAATGTTTCCCGTATTATATAAAAGGTCTGAATAAAATTAGTAAAATTATCCAAAAGTTTCTCTAAGTTAAGTATATGTTACTTGTAACTCCGAGTTAAAAGTCTGAAAGGAATTTGGTTTACAATACCAATGTCTCAAAATAGGATGGAAAGCTGTTTTTACAAAGTGTCACAAACAGTACCCAACTGTGATCGTTACATTACCGTAGAGTTTCTTTTTATCCATTTCTGTCCATTTTCCCCTTATTCCTCTAAAATCACCAATGCCTGCTGCAGTTGATATACCAGCTCCTGGGTATTGTAAATATACTGACTGATATGACGACATCATAAAACTCTCATCATTTAAGGACATAATGTTAAATTGAAATATTTGTCAGGATTCGACAATTATTAATTCCAAATCATTTCGGTAAATGGATCTATACATGAATGAAATGACCACATGACGCGTACAATAATTGTCTCATCGTTTTTTTTTTAATTTTTGAACATCGACGTTGTATGGATTTTGGTTAGAGGGAATTCTATATATAGAATAAATCTTTGCTATATTTTCAGTCGAAAAAATGTGTGTGTTGGTGGTGGATTGCAACCTCAAAAATATTCCCTTCTCCCTGAATCCACCGATGATTTGAAAAAAACATTATTTCTTATAACTTAACATATACTTGTACACATCTGCTAGTATATGCAAACATGATAGGTTAAATATATAATTTTGAAAATCAACTTAAACATGAGAAAGTTTTAAACATTGTCTTTGCAATTTAAGAACAAAATTATACCTGTGAATGCAATGCAGTACTTAGATCTCCTCAAAAAATTACAAATTCTGTCGGCTTCCTGTTGGACCTTCCGAAGTGGGTTGTGTAGTTCGGCCGTTTTCATTCCTTCTTTGACCATATCGATTTCCATGCTTGTCATTACCAAAGAACCCTTGTCATTTGTTTTACAAGCAGAAGAACGCAGGTATTTCCAACAGCCAAAATGAAATGTAGCCATACCATTTTCATCCCAATTAACAACGAAACCTTTAAGAAATAGTACATGTACTGAGTCGTACAAATCTTCTTCAAGAAAATTAATTTCTTTGGTACGTAACGTTAGGAGTTCCAGTTTCTATAAATGCATGGGTATCTAATGCAACACTACCGTGTTCGTGTCCTCTTGATTTAAGATATCGGTGTAGTTCAGTGACCTAAAGGTCCCGGGTTCGACAGAGAACACTGGTGTCCTGTCTTTCGGATGAAACAGTAAAAACTGACAAACCGTCTTACAGTAGGCGTGGCACGTATTGTGATCATCTGGAACACACGAATCGGTTCTTTATACTACGTACATGTAACAGTAAAAAGAAGGTTAATTTTTCCAAGTATCACTATTTTTTACAATAAAAAATTATGTTTCCCATGACCTTCAAATTATTCATAATACAGATTATATCATGAAATCAAAACATAATGCACAATGTTTCACATTATTTGACACAGGTAGTGATATAATGAAGCTGCCATATTTTTTACCTTTCTTTTTATCTTCAGAAACAACAAATGCCCTCACGTCCACTCGTCCGTCGTCCGTGTAGATGGGTCCTTTATCACAGCTAGTCAGACCACACGGACTATACACTATACGAGATGCTGTGTTCTCCATGTAACTGATGCTTGTGGATATAATGCCAAGAATCTCTGAGTTTGATCTAAAGAAAATTTCATCAACAAGTGGAATTTCGAGTATGAATATATAGCGTGAGACAGATTTCTCAAGCCTTTACAATTGATACAGTTTGGATCACACAATATTAATATGTCGATATACAGGTCATAGATGTTTGTACTATTTAGTCGATCGTTACTGATTCGAGTGGAGGAGATTCCGCTTAGTGTACGACCATTTGATTCTGAAAGGGGTGGTATTCTGGTCTATTGAACGCCATAATTGCCTTAAGATGCCTCTTGCTATATCAGTCTGCTTACTGGAGATAACGCTGGTGGTAATGATCTAACACTGAATGGTAATGATATATAACACTGGGTGATATTTATATAACACTGAGTGGTGCTGATATAACACTGGATGTTACTGTGGTACTGGTATCACTTGGGGGTGATATTGATATGACATTGGTTGGTACTGAAATAACACTGGGTGGTACTGGTATCACATGGGGTAGTATTGGGCTGATATAACACTGGGTGGTATTGGTTAGACAGGGTGGTACTGATATAACATCGAGTGGTATTGCTATCACAAGGGGTAGTATTGATATCACAAGGGGTGGTATTGATATCAGACTGGGCGGTACTGATATAACACTGGGTGATATTTATAACACCCCTTGTAATACCAATACCACCCAATGCTATATCAGTACCACACCTGTCTAACCAATGCCATGATACAATGTTATATCAGCAACACCCAGTGTTTTTTCAGTTCCACCTTCTGTGATACCAATACTACCCCGTATGATACAAGTACTACCTAGTGTTATCAGTACTTTCCGCTCAGTGTGATATCAATGCCAATCCCCCCCCCCCCCCCCGTGATACGAATGGCATCCAGTGTTATATCAGCATCATCCACTGTTATATTAGTACCACCCTGTACTATATCACTGCCATCCCCTGTAATATCAATACCATCCAGTGTTATATCAGTACCACCCTGATTTATATTACTACCACCCAGTGTTATATCAGTAACACTCGGTGTAGTATCAGTACCACCCGAAAAAAGTTGAGAATAAATCAACTAGTCTTATTTCGATCAGACCAATATTTCAGTCCATAGTATTATATTTTTTGTCTGGCTCGCATAGCTGCATCTGACTTTCAGACTGATTCTGTATCATCTTTATTCTTTAAACATAGATCTGTATTTCGAGGACAAGATATTTTCAAGGAGGGGCATTTGTCACATGTATTTTTACTATTCAGTCACTTGTTACTGACTCGACTGGAGGAAATTCTCTTCAACTCATTCGGTAGAGCGTTGGTCTGAAAATCCAGAAGCCACGAGTTCCATTCTCAACATGTTAACCACATAAAATCACGACATAGTTTCGAGGACTTAAGACCACTAGTGTTAACACGTTTACTGAGTTTCCCCTTTATGTATTATACATTTAAATTTTCTATTTATTTTGTTTATCACATATAATCATATTATATTTTTAATAACATTTCTGAAAGCTTCTTCGAAGGAAGATTTCTAGGATTGTTTGGGGCCTCTTAACTACCTCCACAGCCTCTTTAAATCCGACAATGTATGGACATGGAAGCAACATTTAAAAAAAAATAATATCGAATGCGAAATTCGTCTTAAAAGAAAAACTGGGCGTAATAAATATGTAGCCTTTGCATCTTGTACATCAATACAATCAGACCTACACGCGCTCCTGTACTCAGAAAAAAAAAACCATCAGGAGCGCATGTAGCCTTGTAGGTTTGATTTCAATTAGATTGACATCAAATGTGTATGAAATGTATCAATATTTTCATTGTGCAATTTACATCGCAGGAATCTGAGAGATAGGAATTTTCGTTATATACGCTGACGAAAACTGGCATGCGTTTTAGTAAAAAAAAAAAATAATCGAAAAAAATATAAGAAAACAGGAGGATTGAGAATCGAAAATGTGTATTAAAACAGCTTACCTTGATTTTCAATCAGGTCGTTTTAAACACTTATAGCTAAGTAATCTAATCCTTCATACATTTAAATAGATATAATAGTTAACGCATGTGATACATGTTTCATAGTCTAAAAATAAGCATTGCATATTGTGCTCCACTCAGAATTGCGTGTTTGCTTTGTTTATTATGTTTCCGCTTCATAGGTACAAATCATACTCTCGGTAACGTTTGTTGTAGCGCCCATTCACGTCAAGCATAAGTATAACCTTGATGTAAACTGGAATACCACAGTCCACATTGTAAGTATATTTTTTAGAATGCATAAACGACTTCCTCTTTGTAGAGAGAGAGAGAGAGAGAGAGAGAGAGAGAGAGAGATGAATGGTCGTAGCGGGGATTTGTGTAGTCTGTAGTGTAGATATTTTTATTCCAACCTCACGTACTGTGATAGTTACGACTGCAACGGAAGAGCTATTTTGTCCTGACAAAAAAGCTTTTCCGTTGTAGTCGTAATTAGTACTGTGACAGCGCAATTCTTGGGTTTCACACAATTCTTCCTTTCCTCTCTGTCTGTCTGTCTCTGTTATACCTGAATTAAGCGAAAATGTGAATTCAATAGTCTCGAATGAGAGGATGGAATATGAATTATATAATATATAAGAGGAGGAACGAATACCGAAAGTAACAAGAAATGAGGAAAGGAAAGAATGAAGAAAAAATTAAAGAGGACAGAAATAGAGATAGGGAAAAGGGGATGAAACAGCCATAAATGTGGCCCTGTTTTCACTTTATGCAGTAGACTTGGTTACAACATAATCCTCAATAGAGTATAAATTTATGCCTTGCATCTATAAGAAGGAAGAGGAAAACAAACCAACTACATGTATCATAGAGGGATCAATAACCTCTTATTACTCCATCCAAATGTCATTTGTCTTTGTCTTTTTATGTATGAATCCGCACCATGTTTATATCATAATTTAATTTTACCAATATGGTGACAGCATTTAATTTTAGAGGCTTGGTTGGTTGATTGGTGTTTACCTTGCTTTCAACAATTTTTCAGTTATATCGCGACATGGAAGCAGGAGGTAACCAACCTCTTAAACATAGTGGTGCAACCGGGTAATCGAACCCGGATCGTCAGCACCGCAAACCAAGGGCTTAACCACCACACCGCGTCTGCCCCTAATTTTAGAGGCAATTGAACTGAGTGTTCTAGCTTTGTCTTTTTTCTTTGACTCCCATACCAATCCTTTTCTTCCCCTCCTCCCTCCCTTTTTCTTCTTTCCCACATTCTTCTCCTTTTCTTCCACTTTTTATTCCTACCCTTTCTGCTCATCCAGAAGCCAGGATATTTTGTTCAAGCATCCGGATTCAAGGTCTTGTATAGTGACGTTTTATGTAGAATTTGGGGTTAAAATAAAGAACATAGACAAATTGAAGTCATAATCTCAGTTACAGTATTCAAGTTTCTATAGTGCATTTGACTAGTCTGCCGACAGTTTTTATTTTCATATATCTTTTATGGTGGTAAAACAACGATGCATGTTTTGTTTTTTGTTCTTGTTCGAATGAGTTTTGTAATAGCTGTATGTAATTGATAAGAAGGTTTCAAAATTTTCTCTCGAGCATTGGCGATTTTCAATTCACAACTTAGATATGATTTCCCAATTTTATAATTTTGTGTAAGAGACCCTTCCGACTTTACTGCGGGACTAACATTTTGGTTGGCAAAATAATAATTGTTCCCGCAATGTGACGTTAGAGACAATCAAATTTTCATTATGAATATGTCAAATTTTGTTAGGTAACGTTATCATTTCCAATCAAAATTTTAGCCACAGCATCCTGATTTGTTAAATATAAACATGTATTATTAATGAAATAAACCGTACCACGCGGAACAACTCAGTGAGTCGTCTGTATAATTAAGTTCTGGTCAAAGTTCCCTTACAAATTATGTCTATGCAATTTACGACAGTTAGTATAAAGCTTATGATCTATAGGAAATAAAGATAAATCCCAAGATAAATTCTGATATTATATTTCTAAACTTTCTTGTGTTCACAACGGTTGCTTAAATTCAAACTATGTTGTCATTAAAAACGGCCTTAAATGAGTGTTGATTAGTACCGTAAATTTGAAATTCCGAGTCTGATGAGAAAAAAAGTTTGGTATTTTGAGTCACCATGCTTTAAAGCATTTTGCTTGGATTTTATTTATGAATCCTTATTTATGTTTTCATTTCATTAAAGCTCATTAAATTTCATTCCCTTCCTAATATTCGAAATCTGAAGCAAATGTAGTTCTTTCTATTGTAAACTGAATCTGTCTCAGTAATACGACTATTCTTTGAGAGTTTACCAAACACATCAAAAACTATTTGAAAAAAAACACGAATGCCCCAAGCGGCAACAAAGTCCAAATAAGGCAAATTTTGAAGTGTAGGTCAAAGATTACGAGGTCGAAAACTTTGGTAGCAACGTAAATGACTCGTCACAAGAAATGCACATGCGAAAGATGAAAGCCCTACCTTTAAAGGTTCAAAAGTTATGATGAGAATCATTTTTCTTTCGACACAGACGGACAGATGGAGAGATACACAGACAGGCCAAAACTAGATGCCACCGAATTTCATTCTGCGGGCATAAAAATTGTAACTTAATTTGATACATGTAACTGCATTTTCTTTTAACATGCCGTCCGTTGTTGAGAACACCCACTGATAGGGCAATAGTGGGATACCGTAGCCATCAACAGGTGATATATAATCCATTAATGAAAGCTCATTAATCATGAATCAAAGGTGGTACTGTATTTATCCTACAAGAATCCACATTGTACATCAATCCACACAAAGACAATGCCATGTGTTGATAAGTAAGTGGTGTAGTAAAAGACAATAAACCAACAACCGATTACCTTTATACTGTACTATTGGTTAGTAAATATCTTACATGAGTAAAAAAACCTGTAAGCCCTAATTGCTCCTTGGGTATTTTTGGTTTTAAAAACTTTTATAAACCTTACTAAAAGCTTATGGAAACGAAAGTGATGGAACAAAATGTATTTTTATATTATACTAATGATCATGGATTAATCATACTTACTGTTGTATTCTCATAGTTACGTACCTTCGTCCCGCTCTAACATCAAAAGATCGATGTATATGGTGTAACGAACACTGTATCACTGCGACTCATTCCCCACCAAGATTTGACCCAGTAGAAATAGTATTTTTTCATTCAGATAAAAAAAAAAAACCGGGTGTAAAAGAATCAAGGAATGGCCGAAAGTAAAGCAAAATCATCACAAGAAGAAGTGCAGTGTAGTCTTGTACAATGTAGTCAACGGTCTATCTATGCAGGCTATGGCAAGGTCGATGTAAGAGCTTTCAAGGTGTCACAAAATGAAAAGAAAGGTAAGACAAAAATAAAAAGAAAGGTAAGACAAATGAAGGGAAAGGTAAGACAAATATGAAAATAAAGTTAAGACAAAAATGAAAAGAAAGGTAAGACAAAAATGAAAAGAAAGGTAAGACAAAAATGAGGACAATTATATTTACTAAAGAACAACAGAAACTCACAAAATCGATTACTTTTTCACGTATCTAACAAATATGCATGCATATATTTACCATGTATTTATATGGATTGCTGATTTTCCCTTATTTTCTTTCATTTTTGTCTATACAATGTACCTGTATAGATACTTATTATAATATGATCGTATGGTATATTATAGGTATGAACATTGACTGGTCACTAAGTGGACTCGCTCACTTTCACAGGAAGTGTTGGGAACACATAGAATGGTCAGCAAAACCCGGTAACGACAAACACAAACTGATATTTTCCACTTTGGAAAGTAAGATGATCAAGGAAGCAAAAAAGACCGCGGAAATTCACGATAGTGAGGATGAAGTCTCAAGAGAAGCAAAACGAGTTGCCGAAATGATTAAATCTGCCAATTACTGCATTGTCTTCACGGGTAAGACTTGTGCACTTTATATTTTATGACATAGGGAAAACTTCTTTCATTTCATATGTGTTCTCCATCATAAAGCAATAAAGTATGCCTGTAAAAATAAAAATGAAAAGGAAGGAGTGACTGAATATCATTAGGATTTCTTTGACATTATGATGATAATGATGAATTTAAGATACACGGGGTTTGCAGCCGATTCTTGGCAAGAAGCTATTCGAAGGACTCATTGTAACACAGAATTGTCGTGACAAAAGACTTGCTGTGACAAGAGACTTGCTGTGACGAAACTTGCCGTGACGAGACTTATCGTAACAACACTTGTCGTGACGAGGGTTCCCGTGAAGAAACTTGCCGAGATTTGTCGTTATGACTTGTGACAAGACTTGCCGTGACCAAACTTGCCGTGACGAGACTTGTCGTAACAACACTTGTCGTGACGAGGCTTGCCGTGACTTGTGACGAAACTTGCCGTGACAAAACTTTTGACGAGACTTTTGGTGACGAAACTTGCCGTGAGGAGACTAGTCGTGACAAGACTGGTCGTGACAAGACTAGTTGTCATGAAGCGATTTCTCCGTTTCGATTTATGTAATAAATTGACAACCTGTATTGAATTATTTGTGGAAATATGCTGATCAAGTTCAGGAAAAAGGATACCTCGCAATATTTGGTCACAAGCAAGTAGTAACCGTTTATATACATTGTATGTTGAGTCTCGTCTATTGTCGATAAACGTGGGGAAAGGTGTGTCATTTGATAACTTTTGATTTTTCTGATCAAAAGTGATCACATGACAACCACTTTTGATCAGAAAAATCAAAAGTTATCAAATGACAGGTGGAAGAGGGACACACTGTTTAGCTTGTATTTGTAATTATAACTTTACAATATTATTTTATACATCATAACCGTCTAAAGCATCTTATGTTAAGATTTTTGGACATATGCTCGTTAGACAAATAAAGAGCTATAACGTGCAGTTTCATTCAATTTTTCATCATGAACCTCCATCTATTGATTCAAATTTAATTTTATTTTTATCGTACTATATAAAAATACCGAGATTACGTCTATTATCATTGTTATCCAGGAGCTGGGATATCCACTGCTGCTGGAATAGGAGATTTCAGAGGAATTCATGGAAAGTGGACAGACCGAGATAAAGAAAAACAACACGGTTAGTACGCAACATTGATATCAATATTGTACGAAAACAGATAAGTAAATTGTATAGTGGTGTGTACTAATTGGATGAAAAATATTATGTAAGTGGAAATTCAAATAACTTGATTAAATTTTAGGTGAAAAGGGGAAGAAAATCACCGAAAAGGGGAAAAGACGTAACATGCAGATTCTTCGACCAACATACACACATGAAGCAATACAAAAACTTACCGAGAAAAATTATGTTAAATATGTCATCAGTCAAAATGTGGATGGCCTTCATTTACTGTCAGGAGTGTCTCCTGACAAAATATCAGAACTACATGGCAACTCATTTGTTGAGAAATGCGAGAAGTGCCAGCGGAGGTATTCTAGGCCATACAGAGTAGGGGGGAAGGCGAGCAACGTGCCCACCAACCCATGTAAACATTGTAGGATTAATCACAGAACAGGCCGCAAGTGCGAAAACAAAGTATGTATTGAATAATGACCTTATTTCTTTGGTAGAAAACATTTTTTAAGATACAAAAAGGACCTTTCATGCTAAATTAATTTTCTGCAGTAGTTGAGTCTATATATAATAACATTTTTGAGCTCATCTGAAATGCGAGGGGTCATGTGTTCCAAAAAAAGCCCCAAAACTTTTGGACTGAAACACATTTTTCGAGATATCAGACAGACGCAAGCATAAGACTTTATTGTAAATTCTTACTATCGGGAAAGTCGACGGAAAGTTGTATCTCCAAATTCTTTTACTGGCGTTTTCCCCTCACCAGTCCATCATATTACTACATCATTTATTTTTAAAAAGCACTATAAAAGAGATTTACCGAATATTCCATGACGGCTTGAACGTGTGTCTGTATATATATACATGTACATGAATGAAATTATCTTAATTTAACAAATTATATTACCAAATCGACATCAAACTTTAATACTTGCATACTTTTTCTTTTTATGCTGAAGAAATGTGACGGCTATCTCATGAACACAATTATAAATTTCGGAGACAATTTAGAGGATTACGTCTATCATAGTGCAATAGACCATGCCGAGTTGTCGGACATCGTGATCTCTTTGGGTTCAACATTGCAAGTATCACCCGCTAACGACCTGGTCACAATGGGTAAAAAACCGACACGACTTGTCATCTGTAACAGGTATATGAATTTAACATTTTAGTTTCTATTAAAAGCGGAGTTATTTATTGTGACGCTACCTGTTTTTACGTCTTTTAAAAGTCTAAGTCAGATACGCGCGTCCGGAATGAAACAGGATGTAGGTATCCGACGATGTTTGCATCCTCACATCTGTGCAGTTAAAATCAAGATTGGTTATCATTTTTTCTGGAGTATTTTTCGATTCGATGTTTATAATCTGAAAATTTTCTCTCTTTTTTTTCAGACAAGTCACACCATATGACAATATTTGCTATGAAACTTACGCCAATGAAAGTCAGGTCGGATCACGTGTCTTTGGTGATTGTGATAAATTTATGCAGAAGCTGATGAAGAATTTACTTTCCCATGAAGAATTATGTGAATGGGAGAAGGGTAGAAGTGACCGAATGCTTACTTATGACATGCAAAGGAAGGTCACTGTGGCAGACAAGCAAACATAAAGTTGAACTTCGAACAGCACATATAGAATATGTGAATGACACTTGAAAACTACAATAAGTTAAAAAGTCACTTTATACATATATACTTTACATGCACGTTTTACATGCACTTTTACCGTTTTTTTTTAATTTATTTTATTAAAACTTATTATAAATTTACATATATATATATATATATATATATATATATATATATATATATATATATATATATATATATATATATATGTACACATACATATATGAATACTCACATACATATATATTACATACACATACATATACATACACATACACTTGCACACACATATACATACATACACATACATATACATAAATGTTACAATGAAAATGTTTCATAGATAACATAATCCAATGTACATTTATTATTATATGAGTATCTTGATGCAAACAACCTTATCTTTTATAGTATATTACTTAATCTATTATAAGAATCATCTTTAAGTTTTTCACCCAGTTGGAGTACACTGTTTTGTTTCAATAAGTCATATAGCAAACTTTTCACTAAAATATCTTTTTTCATGTTTCCCTGAAGCATTTTACATTTTGCATTTATATATTTTGTAACATACAAAAGATATAATATTATTCAACCTGCTAGTTTTCATATTAAACTCTGTAAAGAATCCAAGAACTATTATATCCATGAAATTTCAAAATTCAAAGATTCATTCATTTTATTCCCAAATATATTTTGTGAATTCACAATCAGATAGTAAGTGTTTTGTGTCTTCAGTGCATAGACGTTTTTCACATAATGGAGAAACCCATTTATTCCATTTGCTTACATTTAAATTATTATTCAAAATTCCATGAAATAATTTGTAGTTAAACTCAGAAATACATTTTTCGTGCATTTTTTCAATTTTACATTTGTAAATACTTTGCCATATTCCTTTATCTGTAATAATAAACATTCTTGACCATTACTGTTCATGCAATGGTTTTCATATTTCTAAGGATCGCATAGTAAAAACTACATTTTAAGTCGTCAATTGACAGAAGTCTATTATTTTTAAAAAGGTAGATGCAATGACTAAATATATTTACATATTTTGCTTTTGAACATTGAAATATGTTTTTATACATTGCAGAAACGTTTTTGATTATCAAATATTCACAGAGAATATTATTTTGTTTTTAATTACATTAGAAAAATATGCTAGATCATTTCATAGACTTTTTTCATCAAATATATCTTTTGTATAAAGTATTCCATTTTTAATCCAATTTTGAAAACACAGAGGTTAAGATTTGTATAAGAAATGACAATTATTCCAAATGATTTCTTGT
Source organism: Pteria penguin (assembly GCA_035048485.1). Lineage (NCBI taxonomy): Eukaryota > Metazoa > Mollusca > Bivalvia > Pterioida > Pteriidae > Pteria > Pteria penguin. Next base: position 26,210,070 of record CM068580.1, read on the forward strand.
AAAACTTCATCAGTGCTATAGTTCTTCAAATGTTTCACTTTTTAACATCTGTTAAATGCATTAAATACCTCTATATAAAATGGCAATTTGAGCATATAAAAAAAGGATGTCTTCGTATTAGTGCAACAGGAAGTTTGAAGAACATCATAAATTGTCATGTTATTTTTCCTTAACAGCTGTGATATGAATTTGTATATCATACCATTTTTATTCTTTAGTCGAGATACCCATGATGCTTTAGCAGCATTAAATTTACTTTCTATCTCTATTATACCTATACACCTTGTTCAGTATCACCAAAATAATGCATTTCTTTTTATTCTGCCCATTTTGGTCCATAGAAAATTATAGATAAGTTTTGTTACTTTTTAAAAGAATGATTCAGTAGGATTAGGTAATATAAATACATTATACATCAATTTAGACAAAGCTAAATGATTTATAATTGTACATTTTCCAAAAATTGATAAATTTCTTCTTTTCCATAGACTTAATATCCTCTCTAATTTCTCAACCTTACTCATCCAATTGTTATAATAACATTGATCTTTGTCATATCCAGGGTATATTCCTAGAGATTTAACACAATATTCTGCTGTTTTAACATTATGTATATGACTTACATTTGAGTAAGTTTCAACTAAAGCACCTGTTAGGAGACCAGACACTTTGCTGAAGTCGTCAATGACTTTTAAAGTATGTTTTAAAGACTTTTCATCTTGATTTTGTACAATTATCAGCATGCTGGATGATTTTAATAGAATTAACTTCATCTAAGGAAAACCCTTTTATATTTTTATTACATTTTATCTGACTTCCCATAATTTCAAGAACTAGTATAAAGGTCAGAGATGAAACCGAACAGCCTTGTTGTATGCCCTCTTTCCATTTTACATGATTTAGAAATTTTTTTAAAAATCGGATCTGTGTAAAGTATTTTTACCATATTATTAAAACCGTTTCCAAAATTAATTTTTTCTAATACCTTAAACATATAGTCATATTCAACCAAATCAAATGCCTTTTCATAGTCCAAAAACAGTAAAATTTCATCTGTATTATTATTTTTACAATATTCAAATATGTCTAATATCATGCACGCATTTTCACCAATATACCTCTCTTTAATGTAAGCATTTTGTTCTCGTCCAACAATTCTCCCTGCTATGTTTTGTAATCTATTGCAAGTCCATGAGCAAAAAATTTATGATCAACATTTGTGAGACTCAAAGATCTATAATTTTTCAAACTATCATTTTCTCCTTTTTAAAAAATCAAAGATATAGCAGCATTTCTTTGCGAAAAAGACAGCATAATGCATTGAATGCTTTTTATAAGAGATTTATAAAAATAATCCTAATATCATTCCAAAATATTTTGTAGAATTCAGCTTGTTAACCATCATAACCAGGCGATTCGTTGTTTTTCATCAACTTTACTGCATTCTCACATTCATATATAGTAGGTAAATTATCACACTCTTCTTTCTCTAATTCTGTTACTGACATATACCGAATATTTTCTAGGTATTTATCGATATCTGTTTCAGAATTGTACTTACTAGTGCATAATGTTTTATAAAATACGTATATATTATCCATATTTTTTTTCATTATCACAAAAAATTTCTCCTTTTTCATTTTTAACTTTATTTATCTTGTCATTAGTTTGCTGTTTTTGTTCTAGACTTAAGAAATACGACGTACTTTTTCCTCCTTTCTCTAACCATATGGCTTTAGATCTTACATATGCCTATTCACATTTTTGCGGATAATAAATATCTACCTCTTTCTCAAGATCTCGTTTATACCTCATATTGATTTCTGCATGTTCTTTCAATTCAATTTTTTTGATTTGCGATTCTATGAATTTTTATTCTTTTTTTTTATTACCTTTAGCCTTATTTCTTGAAAAATTTATCGAAAAACTTTTAATCAATTTTTTTTTACATATTCCCATTTGACTCTATCTCAACTATATCATTTAGTTTTACGGTATTTTCTTTCAAACAAATTCTCAATTTTGTGCAGAAATTTTCATCAGACAGTATGGAAGTTTTCATCTTCCAATATCCACTTCCTGTATAATTTTTACGAAATTAAAATCAAACCTTAGTCCTAAATGATCACTAAAACGGGCTCTATCAACATCTGATGCTTTTCTTACATAAATGTCATACATAGGAAACCATAATTGTTCCGAAATAAAAACAGTCTATCCGACGTTTAGGCTTGTTTTTCCATCACACCATGATAAACCTTTATTACAAAATTTACCACTTGCTTTCCAACAATCAAAAACAGAAATGTCTTACAGTGTATTTTTCAGTACATTAGCACTTTCATAATTATTACTAATATCCAGTTGATAATTAAAGTCTTCACATATAATGACCTCATCAACATTTAGTGCATATTCTCAAACCCATGATTTTATTCTGTTGAAATAGTCTATTCTACATTTCTCATTATTTGGAGCATAAATATTAACCAATGTAAACATTTTATCAAAATATTTTAGGTTTATCAAGAATTTTCTTCCATTTTGGGAACGGTGAACATTTATGATTTCAATTTTGATATTTTGTCGAAATAACACTGACACTCCTCGGCTGTGCACCGAGTCAGAGAAACAAAGATATTTTTCTGAACAATCTTGAATTGTAAACAGTATCTTGATTTTTTTCCCAAAATGTGTCTCTTGAAGAAAAATAAAATTAAATTCGGCATCTTTTTGGCCAATCAAAAATAGTTACTCTCTTTTTGTATGTATTTAGGCCCCTTAAAATTCAAGAATAACACTTTAAAAGTTCAGAAGTCATTGGGTAGGTGGGACATGTTACGTTCTTCAACACACAAAATACAATTTATTTGTCATTATGGATGGGTATGTCCGACTCATCAGACTCTGATTCCTTGCGCATCGTAGATCGGCCTCGTTTGAGATTGCGAATGAAAAGCCCTATGCGCGGTTGCAATTCATCAGATCCTGGTTTTCCGCGTGGTACAGATGCACTTCTGATTTGCCTTGCATATCTGCCAGCCACTGTTTTCACAATTTTGTCCAGCTCATTTTCGCCTGGCCCTTAGATGGATCAGTATGTAGGGTCGTATGAATATCGAGCCCTGTACCCCATTTAACGTCTATTATAGCCGCAACGAATATGACGTTTGCACCAACTAACTTCAGTTGCGTGGGTACCTGTACCGCTTTGAAATTTACAATATCTTCCATGACGTCAAGCTTTTCGGAGCACAGGGTCTTGAGACAACCCCTGGCCCGGTATATAGAGTGTAAGAGGGGGAAGGGTACTAACGACGAGTATCAGTGGTTCTTTTCAAACTCTCACAACTTCGTTGTTTGTCGGTCAAATTTAATGACACTGCTCTCAATCGAGAGCCAGAACATTTATCTTTCACCTCATATACATAGGTTTACTGTCAGCAATAAATATCATAATTAAACTCACCAAATTGTCCAGGGTCTGGCGCCATAAACTGAGAATATACTTGAGTCATAATTTCATATTTTTCTCTTCATCAGTGAGTTAATAACTGGGATTTGGATTGTATTTACTGTCCGCGCCACTCACTCTGTAAACTGGAAAATCTGGATTTTCAGTTATTCATCTTCAGAATCATTTCAAAAATTTTCAAAAATAGATCTTGTTTAGTCGTAACTTTTGGTGTATGCTATATGTGTGTATGAAGAAGCGTTCATATTTTATAGATAAAATCAACTTTTGATAGGGCGATTTCCATGTTAAATTTTTACGTGACGTCGCCAAGTTTCCCATAGACTCAATGTTAAACATCGGCGACGTCACGTCAAAATTAACATAGAAAACGCCCTATCTAAAATGATTTTTCCCTATAAAATACGAATTCTTCTTCGTAGAAACATATAACATACACCAAAAGTTACGACTAAACAAGATCTGTCGATTGATATTAATTTTGTAAAACTATTTTAAAGATAAATAAGTGAAAATCCAGATTTTTCGGTTTACAAAGTAAGTGGCGCGGACAGTAGTTTTATTCTACTGATAAATAGAATTAAACCATTTTACATGAGAATTTATTTTAACATTTGATAATTGAATAAATTAAAATGAAATATTTGACTTAAGTATATTCTCAGTTTATGGCGCCGGACCCAGAAAACATGAAATCCAGGTCGCCATCGTTTTGTCTACACCAAACGTCAATCGAAATTTTTCGCTAAAAAGACGACTTCCACCATTTCAGCGCCTGTTGTGCACCTTCTGGCGATTACGGTTCGTTAAAGTCACGTTCATTTATCACAATCACAATGTTACACTTTTCATATCATGTCCATGTCAATAGAACCGGGCGTAAACATCGTCTGCCTGGGTTTTGAAAAGTCCTTGTCTGCTCCGCACTTGCGGTCTTATATTTCTATAAAACAATATTTATTTGTAAATTACATCACTGATTCACATGAAGAAATAAAATTGACATATCTCCTTTCGCCATTCAAAAAGGTGGCATCGACTTCGGAACTCCTATAGCTGCTTCAAACATGATTTGAAATAAAACACTCAAGAACATAATGAAAACTTTCGATTAAATTGCAGTTGCGATAGTAACTTTTAAAAAGACGGTTAATTGATATAACAGTAGACAATCAATTGGTGTGGTTAACCGGTTTACGGGTCCATCTTCCCTCTCACCAGAAAATCAGTATAATGAAAGGACATACATATTAAAATCTATAAATAGTACTCTATATAGAGTGCATGGGTCAACAAGTTTCTCAAGTGGAAAGGTAATAAAGATATAAACACATATAGAATGCAAAGTAAGACCAAGATATTAAAACTATATAAATTAACATTAACCTGAATAAACTGAGCTCTTCCAAGCAGGAAGCGAGATCAGACTCTGAAGCTGTAGGAGTCCCGACTAACAGAGGGGACATGGTCCAGGACCATGTCTCCTCTGAAAATAGGTGCGTAGGTAGTACCCATATATCCCAAATATCTGCTGAGAAATCTTGTAAATTAAACTGTACATAAATATTATCTATAAAAGAATTAATGAATAAATAAATTAATAAATAAATCAAATAAAATCGATGGCCTTACATAAGGTCTAGAACCATGTCTCCTCTGAAAATAGGTGCGTAGTTAGTACCCATATATCCCAAATATCTGCTGAGAAATCTTGTAAATTAAACTGCACATAAATATTATCTATAAAAAAATGAATGAATAAATAAATTAATAAATAAATCAAATAAAATCGAGGGCCTTACATAATTCAGCACATGTCCAGTATTTATATGAAGTGGATAGTTTGTTGGAATAAAAATTCCCGAGTAATTCGAAGCACTGAGTTATGTTTTAGGTTTTTTTTATAGAAACACTAGCGTATGAGAGACAACAACGTAGTTTTAATTAAATCATGAGACGTATGCAAGGTAGAAAAATCACATACTTGACTAGCTTGGAAATTTCGTGAAAGTTTCTCTATAACATCGCCTGAATTTTTAATAACCAAATGTAACTGATGTTGCCACTATGAAATGCAACATTACAGTATTTAATAATAAGATCTTTGATTGCTGTTAGAGCAAACGTGGTATGCCGAGAAAGTACAGTAGTAGAACAATGACCAGAATTAGATATAAAACGTGATTTATATGGACTTTTATGTAATTAAGGGAGCCAATATGTGGTTGGAAGATCATATCTATCATTACTAATTTTAAAATCAAACACATTCATACGATGTTCATGTAAAATCTTCTCTTTCGATGTAGGAGTTTCAACATATGTGCTGGTAGAGTTTAATTCAATTTTAAGAATGTCATTGTAGTATGGTTTTCAAACAAAGATGATATTGTTACATGCTTTAAGAGCGGATATATGTATTTTGTAAATCAGCCATTTTCTTTTTATAGATTGAATTGTGAATTTATTTGGCTGCTTGAATAAATGTTGATGTTGCGTAAAGTTGTTTATAGGGATGACGAATAGTTTTAGATCTACCTTATTTAGCGCAAGTCATACGTGGCTATTAATAGTATAATTTTATAGTATAAAGTTGTCATCTGTCGCGACAAAAACCACTCTGAATCTAAATATAAGTACTCTGAAGATGACATTAAAAACATGCTGGACTTTCTGATTGACAATATATATGTTGTGTTCGGTGACCAGGTCTTCCAACAAACTATCGGAATCCCTATGGGGACTAACTGTGCTCCTTTACTAGCCGATTTGTTCCTTTCGTCGTACGAATACAAACTCTTGTAAGTCAAAATAAGAAGCAATTTGCATTGTCCTTTAATTTAACATTGAGATATATTGATGATGTACCATCTATAAATAACAAAAACTTTGATACATACGTACGTACAATATATCCCAAGGAACTTGAAATTAAGGACACTACAATATCCAATTCATGTGCTTCATATTTAGATCTGCTCATTGATATCCACCGAGATGGTAAACTTACTACTTCAATTTATGACAAACGTGATGACTTTAGTTACCCCTTTGTTAACTTTCCATATACTAGTAGCAACATTCCTTTATCACCTACGTACGGTATTTATGTATCCCAATTGATTCGATATGCGTGAGCGTCATCTGAGTATTGCTCTTTCATTTATCGAAGTCAACTACTAGGAGAAAAGTTACTCAAACAAGGATATGAGATATCACGACTTATGTCAACACTCCGCAAATTTTACGGTCGTTATAAAGACCTTATTTGCTCATATGATATATCGTTGTCTGACATGTTGACTTCCTTATTTCACAGTAACTAAACCATCTGCATTACCTATACTATACAGTAGTATTCTTACTGCTTATGACATATACCTATTTTGACTACGGCTGTGCCGTTTCCTAGTTCTGTGACAGCGAATAATACTTTATCGCTTATATTTATGGCATCATGACGGGTGTGATCGGTCGGCAGGGAATGCTTACTTTTCCATGGTACCTGATCCCACCTTTGTTTTGACAGAGGTTCGTGATTGCTAATATTTTATTTACATATGTATTGTCGTGTTTCTTCGACTTCGAGTTGTAGATATCGGATCAATATCTTTGATTTGTACATAAGAAAGTTCCACAATACATTGAAACATAAGAGACACGTAATTTACTTTGATTCTTTTAATGTTACATCAAATATACATATTTATATCATTCAAATACACAGATGAAATGGGATACAGACAATTAACTTATATCTATTTACAAGATCTCGAGTTCCTTTCATGAATTCAAAGACTGTCCACTTTCTATAAAATTATGAGTTTTCAATGTCTTTAATTTTTACCCAGTAAATTGATGATTTCTTTTGCCATTCTAGAGGAGGAAGCTGGATTCTGACCGGTTACAATACGACCACTGACCTGTTAATATACAAGAGTTTACTTATTTTATTGTTTTGTTTCCCGATATACAAAGTTCTCCAAAAATACTGAAAACAAACGCGATTAATTCTACGGGGGAGCGGGGGGGGGGGGGGATACCGAGCTTTGCTACAGCAAAGGTGGTTTATTTCCACTCTGGCAGGGAATTCATGACTTTTTGACCTTGATTCAATAGTTCAAGAATCGTAACACAGAGTTTTTTTGTTATTCTTGCAGTAGTATGGACTACTAACAAGTTGTACTCATAAACACGGGATCTTTTCACATTGTCATTGACGGTTTTCTATAGAGTCAAAGTCATAATACACCGGTGTGTCGTAGGTAATATATATATATATAAGGACAAGAAAAAATTTGGTGCGAGCACCAAAGTGTGGGCTGAAATGGGATGATTAAGAAAACTCCAAAGAATTTGTAAACGGATTAACGTTTTAAAATATGTATTGTACAGCCATGTGACTGTTAATTAGCAGACATATAAAGAGCATGATGATCGACCACAGACGTATAAATCTCACTTCCGTTGATATTTCAGCAAATAGTATATATATATATGGGATCATTTAGAGAATTTATAGTCTTACGGATTAGCCAGCATATAAAATGGAAATGTACTTTTAAAATTACTAGCCATATCATTTGCTGTTTGTTTTAAACCGGTGGGCTCAGTGGATGAGGTGACCGAAAGGTCCCGGGTTCGACTCCGGCCGTGGGCACATCAGTGTCCTGTCTCTCAGATGAGACAGTAGAAACCGAGGTCCCGTGTCACGGTAGGCGTGGCAGGTAAACGATCCCCCACTTCTTCGGAAGAGTCTGCTCTAAATGTATAAATTTCTATGCAATGCATCAGGCAGATAGCGTCACCATATACGTGAAATAATCGTGGAGTGCCGTGAAACAATAATTCATCAATCATTCCACTATTTATTTTTAACAACAAAACAACCAAACTATAAGCAACTAGCTGTTTGCTGGGGTAACCAATCCTTTGCAGGTTAAACTTTTGGTAGTGGCGTAGCCGTACTTATTGGTAATCTTTTTATTCTCACGTTTTAATTCATAAACCAAATAAAGAATTGTAGAATATAATTGGTTATATTGGTACGTCCTTCTTAGAGTAGCATTCTGTATTCTGGAAGTTTAGTAGGACTTTCATCACGCTATGATTAACCAAAGGTCACTTACACAACCGAATATTAATTTTGCTTATGAAAAGCGCGTCAAATATTCTAAAATTGTAAGGTAACATTACCACCCCAAAAAAATATTCCAACAAATGTATTACCTCTCTGCTCTGACGTAAATCACCGAAACGCTTACATAAATCCACAAGCGCAGCTTTTAAAAAAGCTTGGGTTGCAATCGGATTAGCATTAAATCTTCAAGCTGTTGGTCACAAAGCCAAATGGCTTCATGTAAACAGGAATTAAATGTACTTGTTTTTGAAACCATCTTTTTATGCGCATTTGTGAATTTTCCCGCTAAAATTTCTAAAGCGACGCTTCATTTTTTCCTTATTAGGAAAGTAGCCGCGCCTTTTCTCCTTTTTAGGAAAGTCTCTCGGATGTTATTGTTAATATTCGGAAATTAGTTGGTTTTTGTAGTGAGCAAATCTTTTTTAAAAAAAGTTGTGAACATTTTATAAGATTTATTTCTAGATATCTCAATATTTAAAATATAATTATGTGCTAATATTTTTCTTAGTACTAAATCATTATCCAACATGCCACGCTTATGGAGTTTGCACATGCACACTCAAAGCGAATTTGCTCTCTTAATATACAATCGGCCGAGGCCGATTGCAATTAAACTGGGTCAGCAAGGTGATACATGCTCTCTCCGCAGTGAATATAATCCTAATTTTATCACTGGTGTAAAATCCAGGGGGTGTGGCTTTACTGTACCGCAGAAACGCATGCAACTTTCCCAAACTTATAACAATAGATGGGCCGGCTAGTGCCGGCCTACAACAAAGCAGATGCACTGAAGAGATTTAAATTTAATGGTCTAACTTAATACACAGACATTAAGACTCGCTGTGACCTTAATACACAGACATTAAGACTCGCTGTGACCTTAATACACAGACATTAAGACTCGCCGTGACCTTAATACACAGACATTAAGACTCGCTGTGACCTTAATACACAGACATTAAGACTCGCCGTGACCTTAATACACAGACAATAAGACTCGCTGTGACCTTAATACACAGACATTAAGACTCGCCGTGACCTTAATACACAGACAATAAGACTCGCTGTGACCTTAATACACAGACATTAAGACTCGCTGTGACCTTAATACACAGACATTAAGACTCGCTGTGACCTTGACTTTATAGGGAATTCTCGACATGTATTCACTGGTAACAATCTTGTGACATATCTATGATAGAGCTACGGTTTTACGGGTGAGACAACTTGACCGTTGACCCTTGAGGTAAGAATTTAGGTCGAAGAAAAACACACTTGTGTTATGGGTAACAGCACAGGCTTTCAGATCGTCTGGGGTCCACTCAACTCCCCTATACACGGAAACACGCAATGTTCATTATTTTTTCAATCAGTTCAATACTAAATTATTTACAATACCGCCAAATGTCATTGTCCCAGACCCCCGCGTACTTGCCGAAATACAGCCTGCGAAACTTAAAATCTGACCCGATTATTTTTAGTCGAAAAAATGTGGTCCTCTTGGGAACGACTATTTTTGCTGAAAAACACGGCTGTAATCGAATATCGTGGTTGCCCTCAGGCATTTAAAGTAATGGTCAACTAAATATCAATTTTTAAATCATAATTATGATTTCAACTACGCACCTCATTTTGTTGTATAATAATGAACATTCCGTGTTTTGTAATTTGTATTTTCTGAGCGTTTTTGTCCGATCGGTGTCGAAATATGTAACATATATAGGGGAGTTGAGTGGACCCCAGACGATCTGACGGCCTGTGGGTAACAGTAATTAACTGCGCAAAGTTTGAAGCAGATTCCTGTTATGGTTTTATTGACCGAGCAGCAGTTTTAATCATAGACTCACTGTGACCATGACCTTGGGGGTATGACTTAAGTCAAGGATATAGTACGCCATTTTCATACCAATATCATGATGATTCCACAGTTTTAGTGCCTAGTGGTTTTAAACATTTGAAAAGTAGCTTCGTAAACTTCTCTGCGCACGAGATGATAACAGGTTACCCCAAACTTCGTTTACTGCGGTAGAAATGAAATACTTATGTTGCAAAAACAAACTCAGGTACTAAACGCATTGTTAAACACCGATGGATTGGTATAAAATACATATTTGGTTCTATTAATGAGGCAATGAAGCAGTATTTTATACATGTTTGTATATAAATGCAGAGAATTTATGTCCTGTTCTTAATTAATCGGTAACGTCATCAAGGATGTTAAATATGTACGTATACCTTTTGAATGCAAGTCAATATATTTATTTAGCATAAAAAGTGTGGTAATTTGTAGGTTAATGTCAATAACCAAGATGTAAAAGTATACTAAAATGAATTACCACAACATTTTCTTGGAAATTATCGGCAGCAACAAAATTGGCACCAAGTTCTTTGAGTTTCGTTTCCAATAGGAATGGCATGACGTCAGTAAGTGCAACTGCTTCTTCTTCGGAATTCGTAAAAGATGTGACCTTTTGACCTTTAACCAACATCTCACCGCTGGATAATTTCACCGGTACAAAACCTTGTTAATAAAAAGAAGAAATAAAATCTGCTTTGCTTTTCGCATATACTCTTACAAAGATCAATAATAACATATCTTCATCTTATTCAGGACTATTCAAATATATAAACTATAGATTATATATTTATCGTGAGAATTATGCCACTATAATGCAGTTGAATACAGTGACCTCAATGAATATGTAATTTACGGAATGCTATAGCAAGGCACTGTTGCCCGTTTCACTAACAGTCGGTGTTTTGTGCGATAATGAATGTTCAAATGAGACTAGTGAGAGCTCACCTGAGCTTAATAACTCATTTACAAACAAAAGGCTACTTGAAATCATTTGCATATACAGATCTATACATATATTCTCTTGCTTGTCGCGTGTCTGACAATTGACAAATGACTAAACTTGCTTCTCTACATTGAATAAATCAAGACAGTGACACAAATGTGTTGAAAAATTTAAAGAATTCTGTAAAAAAGAATATTCAAATTTTTTTTCTTCATTTTTTCAAGGACTAAGATAAATAATTAGTACTGCAAAATATTGAAGAACTAGTTTAAGTGTAAAATAAAAACTCTGAATTAAGCGGGGTTTGTTGAATCGCTACCTTTTAGCCTATCAGAACTGACCTGTATCAAAATCATAACAAGTGCAAGCTCAACATTGCATAATAAGCCTGTGGCTTAATTTGAAGAGGGGTTAAATGAGACTATGGAAAAGTTACCCCCTAATTTAGGGTTTCAAATTTGCTCCCCCTCTAATTTTCTACTCAATTAAAGAGGCCATACTCTTGGAAGGTAATGCTAATCATGAAATATAACTTTGGCTCAAAGTCGTAACACACCTTTGGAACCTGAGCAACAATGTGAAATATTATTCAAATTAATGCATGCAGTAGAAAGTTAAGGCCTGGACAAGGATTTACCAAACATAAGCACTGTGACTTTCACATTGCAGGTATGACCTCGGTTCAACGTCATGACAAACCTTTGCCTGGGCAACAATGCTCTGACATATTATGGCCTGGACAAGGAATTATCAATCATATATGCATTGTGACTTTGACCACGGCCCAACGTTGGGTCCTGGACAAAAATTCTGTGAAATAATGTATATGTCAAGGGGTTAAGAGTTATTGCCCGGACAAAGATTTACTTATCATATCAATTTTGACCTCGATCATGCAGATATGACCTTGGTTTAATGTCATGACACACCATTGGGTCCTGGGCAACAATTTTCTTTTGTAAAATATTATCAATCCACGCAAGGGGTAAAAAGTTATAGTCCGGACAAAGATATATCCATCATATGCACTGTGACATTGATCTTGCAAATATGACCTAGGTTCAAGTTCATGACACACCCTTAGGTCCTGGGCAACAATTCTGTGAAATATCATTCAAATCCATGCATGCTGCACGTCATGACCTGGACAAGAATTAACTGACATAAGCTCTGTGACCTTGCAGATACGACATTGAAAATCAATAGGGGTTGTCCTACTGTCACAGGATATAAGTATACAAAGTTTAAAAGTGCTAGTATAAACAGTGTGGACTGTACATGTCTAAAAATGGCTGTCTTTGACCCAAAATGACCTTGACCTTTTACCATGATGTTGAAGATGAGTTGGCTGCATCCTCATGTCATAAGAAATAAGTGTACAAAGTCTGAATGTTCTAGCCTAAACGGTATGGTCTATATCTTGCTTACAAGATGCGGACAGACCCACAGACCCACAACGACACCTTAATACGTCCGTCTACGAAGGGCGTATTTATATCGAGGAAGTTATATTTTGACATGAAACTTTAAAATAACCCCAAAACTTTTTCTAATAAAAGCTGGCAAAGTTGCTTCTTTAGATCTAATATTGAATAAATCATAAAAATGACACAAAAATATATTAATAAGATTATGTTAAATTAATTTTTTTCATATGACTTGCTGAGTTCTGCAAACACTAAAAACGCATTTTTGGTTTTAAATACAAAAAAGGCTTTGCCTCTCGCGAGGTTTAAATCGCGACCCTTCAGCATGTCAGACTTACCTTTATCAATATACATCTATACTCAATTTCAAAGAACTGAATCTAAAAATGTTGGATGACATACCGGCGGTTCCATGACATACAGCACCCACGATGCCTCCGTTCTCAAACACAGAGGAACACAGTTTTGCCACTTCTTCATCATGCGATACATCAAACATTGGTCCATGTCCACCAGCATATACCAGCGCTTTATACTCACTGAAACATTACAGATGGCGGAGAACTACATACACTTACTGCTGCTTACATATAGCTTATCTGAATTATTACTTGATCATGACCATCGAACATTTTTAATTGATTTCTATATGCGAAAAAAACTGTATGTTATATTAACAAATAGCCCATCTGACTTTTTCCTACAATCCGTGAGAGTCATACCATATTTAATTAGAAATTCACATTCTCTATCTAAATCTAAATAGAGAATGAAAAAGTCTTTGGCTTTCACAATATATATATCATTGTAGTGAATATCTGTGTTGTCATTTAAAAGTAAAGGGATCATACTTAGTTGTATAAGAATAATTCCCAATGTCAAAGTGAATACATAGGCGTCACAAAACAAAACAAAAAAAAAAAAAAACTGAATTCGAAAAAAAAAAAAAAGAAATGTAGTTCCATTTTTAAAACTGACGTGATACCTCGTGGTGTATATCTTCATGGCATAGTACAAGTCGTTTGTATGATACATTAGTAATTACATAAAATCATCTGTGTAAGCATATGGTTAGAGTTAACTGGATGGATGATCCGAGTTTGATAAGAAAATGATATGATCTTATATTTGATTAGTAAATGGTCTGATCTTATATTGAACAGAGACAGTGATTGATCTTCAGGACCTTAAGGACAGAGGCGGGAGTAATTTTTTTTTATATCTCCGCGTTGGGGAGTTCCACCCCGTCCGTGTACGATAACCGGCAGAAATTCCGTTTTGACTCCGTACTTTTCTTTGCCCGCGGCAAAAGGCATAATAACACTTGAGTCAATCCTATTTTTAGTCTCACTTCAGTGCTCATATAAATCAGGATTCATAACCTGAGTAGTCATTATAATTCTCCAAGGAAAGGAAATGAATCAATTGAAACCCCTGTTCAAAGGGAATCTGAAGAAGAAAGTGAGGCAAATATTTCCATTCATTTTCTTGGAATTGCCTAATAGGTATTTTATATTCTTCATGCATACTCTTTCATAAGTTTTTGCAAAGACTGCAATGCATATTGTAGGTACCGAGCGTTGTGCTGGCAAGACTATATCATCAAGAGAGATAATTCTTACTGATGGTTTACAGAATAAATGCAAGTGTCACTTTTCCAGTGCCAATTGCATAAAAGGTACAAGGGAAAGGTCCCAAGTTCCTGTCTTTATTTAGAAATATGTATTTCAGAGATCTTGTATTTGAATTCTGAACAGAAAATATCCGCTAGAAATTTTTTTATTGTGAATTGTGTATTTCTACCTATATGAGGCAATGAAGAAATTCCATGTTCTGTCAAATCAGGAAGTTGGAAAATCTCAAAATGTTTATTGGTAGCCATATCAAAAGTTACAATGAAACTCAGTAATGCTCAAGTCTAATACAGCACCTTAAAATTGATAGAAAGATATCTGAAAATTCAATAACCGGGATCTGTCCTTAAATTGATCAGAGAATGATTTGATCTAATACTGAAGAAGTGTATGACCTAACAGTAAGTAGAGGATGGCTGGTCTTATATTATTTGTAATTGGAGTATTACCAGACTTTTTAGTCATCAGACGGTGGATGACCTTCTAGTTTTAGAGAAGTATATCACCTTATACTGATCTGATGGTGGATGGCCTTCTAGGTTTAGAGAAGTATATGACCTTGTATGGATCTGATGGTGGATGACCTTCACTTTCTAGTAACGGGAGAAGTATCTGACCCTATATTGATCAGATGTTGGATGACCTTCACCTTCTATTAATTTAAGACGTATATGACCTTACATTGATCAGACGATACTTTATAGTAATCAGACAATGGATGACCTTCTATTAATTGGAGACATATGACCTTAGACCGATCGCAGTCTCGCCTGACCTTTTATTGGCGATAGCAAGATCTGATGTTATACTGATCAGAAGGCGATTTGATCTTATATCAAATGGAGAGTGATTAAGGAATGAACTGATCATGTATGGATTAGTGAATGATATCACCTTATATTAATCGGAAATCTGATTTTATTTTGATCTGATCTTATCATATACTGATTAGAAAATGATCTGACATTATACTGATCGGAGACTTATCTAGAGTTACGCTGATCGGGGAATCATCTGACCTTGATAGAAGAATGGTCTCATAGAAATCATAGAATGTACTAATTTTGATCGGAATCTGACCTTATTATATTGACGGTAGACTGGTCTTATTGAATACTGATAGAGGAATAATCTTACCTGATATTAATCTGTGAAGGTGATTTAGTATTTTCAAGTTGCTTGATGTCACCAGATCTGAATTCCTTGCAGACAGGATCATCTTTAAAGATTTCTCCACTACCAATATCCTGCTCAAGGACGACGTTAAACATTCCATTAAGTAAAGATAATGCTAATTATTCTGTCTGGAATGGATCACTGTTTTATATATATGGATCATATTTCACACACAGATTCCTCAGAATCAGCGAATTCATTTGACACCATGGCTTTTGACTTCGTGACTATGACCTCAGACTTTGACTCTCTTTCAAAAATTTTAATTTGGCTACATCTTTGGAACCGCAAGAGATATGGCTTTCATACTTTTAATAATCAGTAGGATCAGAGCTTTCATTTGGTTACCATGACTTGGCCTACTTTTCAAAAAATTAACCTGAGCTATGTCCTTCGAATCGTGAGAGATAGGGCCTCCATATTTTTCATCATATAGATTCTATACCGCCAAATCGATTATATTTTCCATCCTTGATTTAGTAGCATTGCTGAAGTTGTACGTACCTTGAAATTGGACCCACATTTTATTTTTTGTTTTAATATTCTTTTCACATTTAAATTTAATACTACAATATAGGACAATTTTCCATTTCTTTTTGGTCATGTTGTGGAATCATATCTTATAGCTGAAACATTTTAAAAGTCGTCCATTCCGGCGAGCTTTGTTGTCTTTAGACACCTCTAGTTACTTTATTAATTAAATTGCTCAACTCGTACAAATGCGCTACGTACCATTGGTGATGCGCCCCCTTTCGGACTGACGAATGTAACATCAAACCCTTTCTTCTTGAACTCGTGATAAGGATGCGCTACTTCCGGTAGGTACCATCCTGTTTTTTTCCCCGTATTTCCTAGTTGATCGTGGTTTGTTACAACTATTATTACTTTAATAGTCATGATTGTCTTACTGGAAATGACAAAGGCGACACAAGTTTATTTCATGAAACTTAAACGCATTGAGACATATAATTTTAATTACATTGTGAATTCATCATTATTACGTATATGAAAGATTTTTTATTTAAATAGAAAGATAGATACATGTTCAATAGCGTAGTCAAATGTAAACAGGTGGAAGGGCATTGCTTGCAAGTCTCAACAAAATTTAATTGGAAAGCAAAGAAAAAATATCTTCGATCTCAATTGAAAAGTGAGAAGCAAAAGGCACATACAAAAACGTTTACTACTGTCCGCGTCACTCACTCTGGAAACTGGAAAATCTGGATTTTCAGTTATTCATCTTCAGAATAATTTCAGAAAGGCAACACTATTCGATAGATCTTGTTTAATCGTAACTTTTGGTGTGTGCTATATGTTTGTATGAAGAAGAGTTCATATCTTATAGAAAAAAAATCAATTTTAGCTGGGACGATTTCTATGTTAAATTTTGACTTGACGTCGCCAAGTTTCCTATAGACTCAATGTTAAACATCGGCGACGTCACGTCAAAATTAACATAGAAAACGCCCTATCTAAAATGATTTTTCTCTATAAAATACGAATGCTGCTTCGTAGAAACATATAACATACACCAAAAGTTACGACTAAACAAGATCTGTCGATTGATATTAATTTTGTAAAATTATTCTAAAGATAAATAACTGAAAATCCAGATTTTACGGTTTACAAAGTGAGTGGCGCGGACAGTAGTGATTTGTTACAATTATATGATGAAATTTCATACTTTTTGGCAATATGGATTGTCTCTGTGTCTTTATTTTCATTTTTGTATTTCTGATGAAAATTAAGGATTAAGTTTGTTTTTGGCACATAACGCGGGAGGGGAGGGGCTTTAACCCACTTATGTCCCTTTCTTTGCAAGGGGGATTGTCGTGTGCTAGTGGCTGTGTTTGGTTAGAATAATACCACCATGCAATCCGCGAATTCTATATCTTAAAAACAGGCTCTCGAGATATCGTTGTTTTTCACTTATCGCAGCTGCGATAAGTAAAAAGCAGTGATACCTCGACCCTGTGATTTTACATAATAAAAGGGGCATTAAGTTCGACGAATTAATGCTTGGGGTTTTCGTCACAATGAATAACGCAACTTAGAGCGGCAAACATCATACATATATATACAATTTTAACGAGAGATACAATACGGACAGCAATGCTGCCGCTATACTGCTGATAGTGTAAGGACAGCAATGTTGCCTTTATACTGTTGATCTACTACGGAAAGAAAGACTGCCGCTATACAGTTGTTGATAGAGTTTGGACCTCAGTGCTGCCGCTATCAGTTGATAGAGTACGGATCTCAATGGTGCCGATATCGGTTGACGGTATATATACAGTTGATTTAGTACGGACTGCAATGATGCCGCTATACAGTTAATTTAGTACGGACAGCAATGATGTCGCTATACAGTTGATAGAATACGGACAGCAATGTTGCCGCTATACAGTTGATAGAGTACGGGAAGCAATGTTGCTTCTATACAGTTGACAGTGTACGGACCTCAATGTTGCTGCTATCAGTTAATAATATACGGACAATAATGCAACTATACATTTGATAGCTTACGGACAGCAATGCTGCCATTGTACAGTTGATCTAGTGCGGACAAGAGTGCTTGCAGCTATACAGTTGATCAAGCACGGACAGCAATGCTATCGTATTAGAGATATATATCTAAGCAACAATGCTGACACGATACTACCACTTTGCCATTATAAAAGGAGTATGAAATGCAACACCATCACTGTACTGTCGAGGGAGCACATACAGAAATACCAGCACTATACTGTCGAGGGAGCACATACAGAAATACCAGCACTATACTGTCGAGGGAGCACATACAGAAATACCAGCACTATACTGTTGCAGACAGTAGTATCACCTCTGTATTAATGAGGGACATGGAAAGCAATGCCTCCACTGTACTGTTGACAAAATACGAACAGGAATGCCGCTACTTTATTGTTTGGGGAGTATACAAAGGAATGACACCACTCTTTTGAGAGAAAATGATATCAATGCCACCCCTACACTATTGAGGCCTGAATATAGAGAGCAATGCCACCACTGTATTAATGATGGGGAGCACGAGTAGAAATGCTGTCATTTTACTGTTTGGGGAGTATAGAAAGGAATGACACCCCCATGCTATTGAGGGAACATGACAGATTTGTCAGCACTGCACTTTTGAGGGAGCATAAATAGCAGAGTCACTACTGTAATGTTAAGACAGCATATACATGTACATCATTATCAGCACAGAACTGTTAAGGGTGCTTGAATAGCGATTACACCACTATCCAGTTGAGGAGGCATAGACAAAAATGTCGCCACTGTACTATTAGAGCCTGTATAGCTCATTCGGTTAAGTGTTTCGCTCTGAGACCACTGAGAGGCTCCAGGTTCGAGTTCAGCTGATGCCTCGTCAGCGTCTAGACTTTCCCGAGAAAGCACGAACAGTAAAATTATCAGTGTACTGTTGAGGAAAGCTCTCACAATGCTCCCACCATGAGAAAATAAGAAGAGAACAGCAGTGTCCTCACTGTACTGTTGAAAGAACATACAAAACAATATAAATTTTGTACCAATAAGGTATGCACAAACAGCAATGCATCCTCTGTTACAGTTGAGAACATGGACAGAATGCCATCAGTGTACTGTTGATTTGGTATAGACATCAGTGTCATCAGTATACTCTTGATGTAATATAGACAGCAGTGCCATCATTGTACAGTTGAGAAAGCAAAGCCATAACTGTAATATTTAGGGAGTTTAGACAGCAATATACAAATGGTGCGCTTTTGGAGGAAGTATAGAAAGCAGTGCAATATCTTTCATTCAATTGCCGAAGCAATTGCACCAATAACACCACGGTACCGTTATTGGAGCATAGGCAGTAACGACAGCGGCGTACTGTTATGGGAGCACAAACAGCAATGACACCAATATTCTGTTGAGGAAGCACAAACAACAATACAATTATGTACTGGAGAGTCAGCATTGACAGCACTGTGCACACTGTTGAAGGAATATAGGTAGCAATGTCATAATTGTTCTATTCAGGGAGGATAGTCTGGGATGTTAGTACCCCGAACATTGACAACCAGGCCACCTCTGTACTGTTAAGGGAGCACAAAACTTGATGCAACATCATACCGCTACGGACGCATATACTGCAATGCCACCTATGTGGTGGTGAGGGAGCATGGACATTAATGTTACCATTGTTCTTCTCGGGAACCACAGACAGAAATGCCACCATTGTATTTTTGAGGTAGTATGGACACTAATGTTACCATTGTACTTCTCGGGGAGCACGGACAGCAATGCCGCCACTGTATTGTTGAGGTAGCATGGACACTAATGTTATCATTGTACTTCTCGGGGAGCACAGACAGAATTGCCACCATTGTATTGTTGAAGTAGCATGGATACTAATGGTACCTTTGTACTTATCGGGAAGCACAGAAAGCAATTGCAATGTCGCCATTGAATTTTTGTAGTAACATGGACACTGATGTTACCATTGTACTTTTCGGGGAGCACAGACAGCAATGCCGCCACTGTATTGTTGAGGCAGCATGGACATTAATGTTACCATTGTACTTCTCGGGGAGCACAGACAGCAATGTCGCCACTGTATTGTTGAAGCAGCATGGACATTAATGCTACCATTGTACTTCTCGGGGAGAACAGACAGAAATGCCCCCCCTCCCCTTTCCTGTTTACAGTTGAGGTACAATGGCCATCAGCACTAGAACTATACTTTTGAGGGAGCACGCAGGAGGACATCGCTATACAGTTGAGGGAACACGAACATTCATGATATGACATTATGATGTTGCGGGAAGCACAAACAGCAATACTTCTGCTATACTAACCAGCATTGTCCTTTCTCTGTTGTGAATTGAGCACAACCATATTCAAGTCATATTTTATTGCCACTAAATCTTGATTCTTATTTTAGTCGCTTTAAAACAAAATCTTAAGACAAACAAAGAACAATGCACTTACCTCTGTTAACACACGTATATTACTTGGTTACAGGTGAGGAGTTTGCGGTCTAGTTAGTAAGGTATTTAAAGCGTTTAAATGTTCGTCTTTATACACTGATAACCATTCAAAAACTTGATTCACCTGTCCTCTGAGTTGTGGTATAATAAAACTTTCTTCGGGACAAGGGGACTTTCATTGAGCAGCCATATTCGTGAAGCACTGTAGATGTTTGTGTTGCTCCTCAATGTTATCAGTTTATTTTATATCGTGACCCTACCCGATCGAACTTTCCAACACTTCTATATTTTCAAAGTTGTTGTTGACAATTCATAAACAGTCGTTGATTCTGTATTGTAAATTAATTTAGGCGTGTATTTTAATGATTCAGGCTTTTACATTGTATCTTTCATTTAGTTGAGAGTTAAATGATGGACTTGACCCTGAAAGACGATAAATCAATGTTTTTTAAGTCAGTTTAGTCGTTCTAAGTGACGCATTCATGGTAACGGTTACGAATGTTTGGAAATATATTGAAATTATGGACTTTGCAAAACAACGTGGATGACTTAATTTTCTAAATCTATTAAAATAGTACACGCCATTTAAGACTTTTATTCTAAAAACAATAAAAAATAATCAAACGCAGTATCATGTGATATTCTTTAACGAGACTGGGTATAATAAGAATTCTACTGAAGAATTTTCAGTTAGCCTTATTATATCTAACCTAATGATAGATCAAGGTGCCTGATCAGTTTTAGAAAGCCGTATCAAAGTTTACTTACAGTTTCCATGTATTTCTATGGGAAATTCGACAATTTTATGAACAAATATAATGTGAACATTCTGTATAGGGAATTTTTTTGAAAATTCATTGATTTTTTTTCGTGATGATACTCTCATATATGAACAAATTAGCACACATACACACACACACACACACACACACACAGAGAGAGAGAGAGAGAGAGAGAGAGAGAATGGTTATCAATAGGTCAGTCATGGTAGGTAAAATCATTGATAGATTCGTAGAAATGGTATTAAATGAAACATAAGCACCGTAGCAAATGTGATAATATTCATAAATACTTTGATTTGTTTGGTTGTGTCATGTTCTAAATTTTGAATATACTTGGCAGCGGGGATGGTAAATACAAAATTTAGAACATGACAACACCTCTCAAGTAAATTCAAAATTTAGAACATGACTGTTGTATACTTCAGCATGGAAACCAATTAGCGCCACTTATTTTTGTCCCCCGCTTTTAGAGAAAGCGTGGGGACATTAAATCTCATTCGTTTGTCTATCTGTCCGTCTGTCACAAAAACTTTAACCTTGGTCATAACTTTTTAACTGTAAGACGTAGGGCCTTCATTTTTGGCATGTGTGTCCCTAATTGCAATACCTTTCCGTTGGTACCAAAATTTGTATCATGTGACCTTGACTGTGACCTTTGACCTACTTCAATGTAACATTGTAACCGTAAGACGTAGGGCCTTCATATTTGGCATGTGTGTCCCTTATTGTAATACCTTTCTGTTGTTATCAGAATTTTTTATCATGTGACCTTGACCGTGACCTTTGACCTAAGGAGGAATTAAACACTTAACTCCCGAATTCAATTTTCTTCATTTTTTCATAATCAGTATTTGAATATGATATCTACTAAATTGCAAGGTATGAAAAAAATTTATCCACACAGTTCTGAAAAATTTGACTTTGAATAAGCTCCCTCTGAGGCATATTTGGAGTTCCCTTGAAAGGTACTACAAGGTCAATTTAATATCTTTTAACTTTACCAAATGTAAATATATGTCAAAAACACAAATTAATATCAGAAAAGGAATAATGTTTTTGTAAAATTTCCAAGGAGAAACTGTTTTGAAAGAACTTATTTCAATATCTGTGCTAGAAAGGTTTCAGTAAATATACAAAATCAGTACAAAAAATCCCCTATTTTCTCCCCTAAAAACAGCATTTTACAAAAATCAGCAAATTCAATTTTCAAGAAAAATTATATCTATAATCCTTAGTGTCTAATCGCACAACATTATGAGTATGAAGAAAATTTATCCACAGGAATAGAAAATATGGTCACCAAATCTTGGCTTTTTTGACATGTCAGAAAATTGTCCAATTTGGGAATCGTCATATAAATATAAACATGAAACACATATAAACATTTAAAATTAATTTAATTTTAATTGATTTTGAATGAGAACAATATATCATATATTTCAACACATTTTATGATCAATTCCTAAACTGAAAAATTAAAAAAGAGGCTCGAGAAGGTCAAAATTGCTCACCAAAGTCTCAATGTTACATATGAAAATGACCAAGACAAATGATGTCAAAATTGTAATGAAATGAAATTCTACAATAAGATGTAATCTAAAATGTTTGAAATAGATCCCTATATATCACTTATGCATAAATAAAGAAAAATTGAAACAAAGGCAGAGAATATTTGGTGACAAACCTACTGACAAATCTAGACTATAGTACAATCTTAACAAATTTTATCAGGTATGTGTGTGGAGGATTTATTATAAGAATGCAAAAGGTATTACTGGCTTTGGTGAGCAAAATTAAACTAAAAGGCTACAATTTTAATTCCAATGTAACTATTCAAATAGTCATCAACTAACCCCTTTCCTTACCTTAATTAACCACTAGAAAAACACAATTCTTGATTCAATTTTTCACATTTATTATGTCATTTATAATTACATTGTAAAAAACACTGATTTATAGTACATAACCTGCATATAAATTAATAACCACAAAGGGTATTGAAAAATGTGTCACTCTGATCTACCATATAACATCAAACTTCAACCAAATGTGTTTGTGAAAATGACAGCCCCCCCCCCCCCCTCCTCTTTTAGAAAAAAGTCTGTGAAATGGTAAGAGATTTTCTTGGCCCAAAGCAAATACATATTAAGAAATATGAAAGGTTGTTTTTACATAAATGCAATTAAGGATTGGAATGATCTACCTCTCAGTGTCAAGACATTAGTAAACAAAGAAAACTACAAAAAGGGAGTGAAGGAGTTTTTAATGCAAAAGGGAATCTCGAATTTTCGAAATGATTTTTTATATTTCTAAATAGTATAATCTTATTTTACTAATATACCTTGTCATTTACTAATCTTAAAATTATCTGTGGAACTTTCATTTATTTTTTTTTTAACAAAGAAATGTATTTATTTACATGTTTTCTAAATTAATTAGTTTATTAAGAGTTATGTTTACATGTATTATATTCATACTTAAATTTTATGTGGATTGAAATTTTATACTATGTATTGCTAAATGACATTGTTTTACTGAATAAATACTACTACTACTACCTGTATTCCAACAAAAATCTCCATCAACATCGTTCAACTACTCTCTGCTAACTCGGGTACACGTGTGCAGGTTGGTTTCTGTACGCTAGTTCCGATCTACTTTTCGATTTCAAATGCTCCCTCTTCCATTTTTGATTAAGATATTTGATTATCAGAAACAAATTTACACCATGATTTTCTTTTTTACTCATCTTAACACTCAATATTCGCCTCAATCGTGTCTTCTGCTCTTCTAGCGCTTTGTATCGAATGTAAACAATCTTACGTCATTTTTATCAACCGATGCATTCCGAACGGCGGTATAATCTGATAGTGTTTAATTCGAACTTTCAAGTGGTCTTGATGTAGAGCCATGCATGACATAAGAATTTTAAGACTGCGTCAACCTCAAAGTACTTCATGTCAACTTTCAAAGAGGACGTCTAATCGTATTGGATTACCACTTTAATACCTCTATTTGGTATTGATAGAATGTGTTAACTTCATCAGGAAATCAGGAAAAACAGTTCACCATTACTTTGTACACTACAGTGCACTTAGCTATAACCTATGTCTCATGAATGGATTCAAATCATCTATCGTAATTCATAACATAATAAGGCAGTTCCTACAGGTACTTTTAATGTATGTTTGAAAAGATTGTGCAATAGTTATGACACAAGGAGGGTGGAGAAGAATTTTTTTGCCATAAGTTTAAGCACAATATATTCTCACCTGCCTGTAAAATGTGTTTATATTCTACATTAATTCTGCAATCACACCTGACTCTAATTACTAAATGTCAAACCACGGGATTATCAATGACATATTATAAAGGTAATTAGCCTGATCATTAGCTTGATAATCGATTTACACCACGCAATCAATCAAATGGTTTTCTTAATCAATGCATATATTATGTATCATTAACCAACGCCTCAGTATTTATTTCTTAACCAATAGGCGCGTTATGTAAATAATAAACGTTAACATCCGTTAAGTGTTTATTTCCTTTTTACCTTTTCCGTAGTATTATACAACTATGTAGATCTAATACTCTATGTAAAATTATTTAAAAATACTTTCCTTTCGTACCATTTTTATTCAGAAAAGAAGGTAAAAATATAAAACGAAATCTTTGTCTCGTTTATAGTTATATATCTCCTGTGTGGCAATCTCTTGTGCTAATATCTCAGGTGTGAGTATCTCCTGTGTGACTGTCTCCTGTGTTAGTATCTCTTGTGTGACCATCTTCTGTGTGAGTTTCTCCTGTGTGAGTTGCTCCCTTGTGACCATCTTCTGTGTGATTTACTCCTGTGTGACCATCTCCTGTGTGAGTATCTCCTGTGTAAGTATCCCCTGTGTGACCATCTTCTGTGTGTCTCCTGTGTGAGTATCTCCTGTTTGACCATCTCCTGTGTTAATATCTCCTGTGTGAGTATCTCCTGTGTGAGCTTCTCCTGTGTGACCATCTTCTGTGTAAGTATCTCATGTTTGACCATCTTCTTTGTAAGTATCTCCTGTGTGAGTGTCTCCTGTGTGACTATCTCCTGTGTGAGTTTCTCCTGTGTGAGTATCTCCTGTGTGACCATCTCCTGTGTGAGTATCTCCTGTGTGTCCATCTCTTGTGTTACTATCACCTGCGTGAGTATCTCCAGTTAACTAACTACTATGTGAGTCCCCCCGTCCCCCTCTATCAAAATTTCCTGTTTGAGTATCTCCTGTGTGAGTATTTCCTGAATGAGTATCTCCTGTGTGAGTATCCCCTGTGTGAATACCTTATATTCGAGTATTTCCTGTATGACTATCTCCTGTGTGACTTTCTCCTGTGTGAGTCATTCCTGTGTGATTATCTCCTGTGTGTGAATCTCCTTTGTGAATATCTACTGTGTGAGTATCTCCTGTTTGAGCATTTTCTGTGTAAGGATCTCCTTTGTGAGTATCTCTTGTGTGAGTATCTTCTTCTCTGTGAGCACCTCCTGTATGAGTATCTCCTGTGTGACCATTTCCTGTGTGAGTAACCCCTGTATAAATATCTGAAGTGTGAGCACCTCCTGTGTGAGTATCCCCTGCATAAGTATCTCTTGTGTGAGCATCTCCTGTATGACCGTCTCTTGTGTTATTATCACCTGCGAGAGTATCTATTATGTGAGTATCTTCTGTGCGATCCCTCATGTATCAAAATCTCCTGTGTGAGCATCTCCTGTGTAAGCATTTTCTGTGTGAGTATTTCCTGTATGAGTATCTCCCTTGTACTTGTTTCAGTATCTCTTGTGTGATTATCTCCTGTATTAGTATCTCCTGTATGAGTATCTATTATGTAAGTATCTCCTGTGTGAGTATCTTTATATATCAGACATATAGTTTTCACATTTTGTTCAAACCTATCTTATATGATTTTGAGATGAAATACACATTTAATATTCCAATGCATAGTTGTATTTAATAGAGTATTCAAAACGATTGTCAGCTTTGACATTAGTGATTGATAACAGAGATTCATGCAAGTAAAATTCATTCATACAGCTGAAAATAGGACACACACATTTAAAGGCAATGAAATATGTGTGTGACAGTGTGCCAATAATGTACCGACAGTGTATAAATAATATACCGACAGTGCATCAATAATATACCGACTGTGTATCAATAACATACCGACAGTGTATAAATAATATACTGACGATGCTTCAATAATATACCGACAGTGTATCAATAATATACCGACATTGCATTAATAATATACCGACAGTGTATCAATGATATAGCGACAGTGCATCAATAATATACCGACAGTGTATCAATGATATACCGACAGTGCATCAATAATAAACCGACAGTGTATCAATGATATACCGACAGTGCATCAATAATACACCGACAGTGTATCAATAATATACCGACAGTGCATCAATAAGATACCTACAGTGTATCAATAATATACCGACAGTGTATAGATAATATACCGACAGTGCATCAATAATATACCGACAGTATATCAATAATATACCGACAGTGCATCAATAATATACCGACAGTGTATCAATAATGTACCGACAGTTTATTAAAAATATACCAACAGTGTATCAGTAATATACAGTGTATCAAAATATACCAACAATTTAAAAAAAAATCAGTATATACAAGCATAAAGATAATAAGCATGAAATATCGCAGCAGTGTTAGATTAAAAGCTCCATCCCTTCTTTCGCCACAAATTCGCAAGGCATGTATAGACTATAAAGTTGAAAAAAAAATCAAATAATAAGAGTAAAACATTTGGCAACCAAATTGGCGAAGTGTTTTGGATAACACTTGACTTTCACATGAGGAACCCCTTTTTGGACATCCTGGGTACGCCTGTGTAGATCTGATAACCAAAGCCGCAAGACAAAGACAGTGGAGATGAGAGTGGAAAGTGAGCGAAACAGGAAGACCTACACGATATACCTGTGTAAATCTGTTAAACGCAAGACTTAATATACCGTGTGAATGAGAAAATCAGATGACTATACGACATCCCTGTGTACATCTAGAAAGCCGCAAGACACAGTGAATTAAGGGAGGTGCATGGAATACAGACGAATACTATGTGACATCTGTATGTAGATCTGTGGGCCGTTTCACAAAGAATCATACGTACGATATTTGACGTACGCACAAAAAAATTCCCCAAGTCCGTTTCACAGAGAATCATTCCATGACTTACATAAAATTTTCGTTATGGAAAATCCATAACTTTATGGTCATCTAAAACTTCGTAACTACTTAAGGAATTTCGTTACGTGCGATTTTCCCTATAAATATGACTGCCATGTTTTAATGAATATAGAAGCAGACAAGCAAAGAAGAAAAGAGAGAATTTCGCGACAGGACTCGAGTGCTTGACACCCTGGTTGACGGGGAGTTGATCCAGCGATATCACCTACCACGAGAGAGCTTCCTTAATTCAGTGGATGTGGTCAAGAGGGATATAGATCCACGGGCCCGCAAATAGGTCACATTCTATCCCGGCCATTATACAAGTATGATTGATATTATTTTAGCAATTATAACAACATAAACACAATACAATAATCCAACAATTACCTGTATAGCGTAAAATTATCTTTACACTGGAGAATTCAACAGGGGCGTCTCAGCATATTAGCCCAGAAATTTCATTCCGGTCTGTCAATTGCTAGGAGACGACAGTCAGACAGAGACATTTGACTAAGCTGTATGTCAAAACTAACCAACGGAAACCATATAAAGCAAGACAATGAAAGATACTAAAGCTACATAAAAATCAACTGCATTTCAAAACATTGGCCCATTTTAACGACTCCCTATCTGAGGGACGAGGGGACTGCATCCGGCAACCCCTCCCTTTAGTCGGAAAATATTTCACAACAAAAGAGTTATTTTGATTATTCCCTCATTTCCACAGCTTTTGATTGTAAATTTGAGTCAGGGCGTCGGGAAACTGCATTTGTAAATCGGACTGACAGTGACACAAAATTCTAATGCATTGTGTTTGTAACACGGGGTCTCATTGGCTGTCTGATTAAAAAACTAAAAGAAATAACACAAACACTCTTTGCCGCAAATTTTATGGACATCTAAAACTTGTCGTAACTACTTAAGGAATTTCGTTTGAAGCTTGTTTATATTAGACATGTAAAGATGGATGTTACATAGTTCTTCTGTACTATTCTAACTATTGCTTGATAAAGGCCAGGAGGCCGTAAATTTGCGGCAAAGAGTGTTTGTGTTATTTCTTTTAGTATATTTTACTTCCCTTTGGAGGACTACTTATTCTATCTTTGCTAAAAACTGCAAGGGTATTCACGATACCCTGCAGTTTTTGATATGACGTCACCGCGATTAGCGACTTGATTTAAAATTCCGTTACTCTGTGCGTATTGTCTCTAGATGTTATCATTTTTGTCAAATGCATTAGAATGGCATCGATACTTATGGAAAAAGAAATTCCGTAACTCTTGCGGATTTTCAATTAAGTTAATATGGAAACGTTAGTGAAACGTAAGTACGGATTTACTTAAGGAATCCGTAAATAAAATACGTACGGAAAATACTTATGATTCTTTGTGAAACGGCCCACTGGTAAGCCACAGTACTGAGACAGTGAAAAGTTGAAAGTGGAAAAATGGATCAACAAAAGACGAAAATAAAGTTTTTGAAAAATATCATTATCGTATGATATCGTAAATATTCCTTGTCCTAGATTATAATTTTGATAAATATATTTATAAAACTGTTCAAGATACAATATATGGATGTAAAATTTAGTAAAGGTGTATATGCCACATTATCATTGTATTGGTTACTTTCGTATTCTATATAACCACATATTATTTAAATCGGAATTAATTAGATATAAATCATTTAAAAATACCATTATATGCAAGTTAAGTCTCGTCCAAGATTACCATAAAGGTATCATAAATGACTGATTGATTATAGACTGAATATGAATACGCAAATCTGGGTTATACTTTGATCGATGTAGTCGATAAAGTTTTGATATTGGTATACAGTAGCATGTACTTGAAATGTCATGATGATGCATTGAATTTGTTCAAGAGAGGGGCTCAATAAAAGAAATAATTGAGGCAAACCTGTGATTAGTAATATTTTCTTATCGTTGTGTAGTCAATATTAGCTTTGTACTTGATAAAAATGAATTTGTCTTTCTTTTATAGTACAGTTTACAATTCTCTCTTTCTTTACACTTCAAAGAGGTGCAATTGTCAACAGCTTTTTGAAAATAGATAGTCTGTTATTCTGTATTCACTGACTGATGTATAGCACAAAACATTCGTTTGAGTTTTCAGATACGTGTAATCAATGCACTTAAATGGTTTGTGTGTTGCTGTATTACAAATTGATAATCATATAATGTTTACGCCATCATGGCTATGAATGTACATCACAGGAATCTACCAAAAAAATTGGTTTTTGATGGGAGTCTAATCCAGCTTTAACCCAGATGTTCGAATTAAATCATAGATGTAAAATCATTCATTACCTTTATTTTAGGTAAATGTATTTTTTGTTCGATTTCAATACCCAATGGTTTCGGATAATAGCTAAGTAGAACTTGTATGACTAATTGACTTTAATATTGGTTATTCCTAATTGTGAGTTCATATTGCCACCCCCCCCCCCCAACCCCCAAATGTTTACCACCTTCATATTTTCCATTTTATATGACCTTTTTTACTATTATCTACATATGTATTATATAGATCTTTAATTTATTATAAAAAGAGAGCCTGTAGAATACTCTACATAAGTCTTTATAATGACTATAATCAAATATTGTTCCATATATTGTAATGGGCGTATTTTGGTTTTAGAAGATTAAGGCATTTTATAGGAATCATATTTTCACTGATCTTGACTACAGTATCACGACTGACTACAGGATCACGAGTAACTACAGGATCATGGCTGACTATACGATCACGACTGACTACATTATCACGGCTGACTACAAGATCACGGCTGACCATAGGACCACGGCTGACTACAGGACCACGGTTGACTACAGGATCACGATTGACTACAGAATAACGGGTGACAACAGGATCACGGTTGACTACAGGACCACGACTGACAACAGGATCACGGCTGACTGCAGGATCACGGTAGACTACATGAACACGGCTAACTTTAGGACACGCTTGGCTACAGGAACACGACAGACCACAGGACCAGGGTTGACGACAGGATCACGGTTGACTTCAGGACCCGACTGACTACAGGATCACGGTTGACTAAAGGACCACGGCTGACAACAGGAACACGGCTGACTGCAGGACCCGACTGACTACAGGATCACGGTTGACTTCATGACCACGACTAACTACAGGGCACGGTTGACCTAAGTATCACGACTGACCATAGGATCAGGGTTGACGACAGGATCACTGCTGACTACAGGACCATGGATGACTGCAAGATCACGACTGACTGCATGATCACGACTGACTACAGGATCACGGCTGACTGCAGGATCACGGATGACAACAGGATCACGGCTGACGACAGGATCACGACTGACAATAGGATCGCTGTTGGACGTATGAGTTGGGAATACTATATTTTCCAGGTTCCAAGGGTGTATTGCTATCAATTAATTTTACTGGTTTGTTTATCTTGCATGTTATCAGGCAAAATAAGTTACTATGGAGTTTCGTTACATTTCTACACCAGCTCACATACGTGCTATACTATAGAGTTTCGTTACATTTCTACACCAGATCACATACTTGCTATACTATAGAGTTTCGTTACATTTCTACACCAGCTTACATACATGCTATACTATGGAGTTTCGTTACATTTTTACACCAGATCACATACATGCTATACTATGGAGTTTCGTTACATTTCTACACCAGCTCACATACGTGCTATACTATAGAGTTTCGTTACATTTCTACACCAGCTTACGTACATGCTATACTATAGAGTTTCGTTACATTTCAATTTTATTAAAATTCGATTTGTAATTTCCGCCCCACTTCGATATACTCCAATGCAATATTGCATGCCAGACTTTGAAGTTCACATACATGCCATGCTAAGGAGTCTCGTTACATTTCTACATCAGTTTGCATGCATGCCATACTATACATTTCTACACCAGTTCACGTGCATGCCAGACTATGGAGTTTCGCTACATTTCTTCATCAGCTCACATGCATGCCATACTATACATTTATACATCAGCTCACGTGCATGCCATACTATACATTTCTACACCAGTTCATGTGCATGACAGACTATGGAGTTTCATTACATTTCTATACCGGCTCACATGCATGCCATACTAAGGAGTTTCACAACATTTCTACACCAGTTCACGTGCATGCTGGACTATGGAGTTTCGTTACATTTCTACACCGGTTCACGTGCATACGATACTAAGGAGTTTCGCTACATTTCCACACCAGCCCACATGCACGTCATACTATGGAGTGTTGTTACATTTCTGCGCCAGCTCACATGCATGCTTACAATATTAGAATTATTCACAAATACTTTTTTGTGGGTACTTAGGTATCCTAAGTACTCTTAAGTGCTGCAGCCTGATCATTCAACGTATCCATACCATATTAGACAAAGCATATCCTTACATGGGAGACAGCTCAACGTAAACACTGACAATACAATACTGCAGACCTGTTCATGCCTTCGGCGTGACTCCCAACTACCATGGTCCGGTTACACTTCGAGAAATTCTGTGATGTCCCACTGTTTTATTATTATTATTATTATTATTATTATTATTATTATTATTATTATTATTATTATTATTATAATCATCATCATCATCATCATCGTCGTCGTCGTTGTTGTTATTGTTGTAGTTATTATTATTATTGTTGTTGTTGTTGTTGTTGTTATTATTATTATTATTATTATTATTTCATAACGTATTTCGAATACATCATATTTCTAGTGTATAAATAAAAAAGATATCACGCCCTTTTATCAAAAGATTAGGACAACTATTGCAATCTTATAGACAGTTTGAACTGTATCTAGTTCAGACCAGTATTGATGCACATGATAAACTGCGACCGCATTCTTTTAATACAATTCATAATCAAGAATAATCAAGGGTTGAACATGAAAAGTATTACAGATTAATTAATCGTTTGACAGAACATAATCAAGGCGTTTCACACTAACTTGTCTCATTAAATTTTGAAAATAAATGAAGAATCATAAAAAGGTGTCAATCAGAATTTTGACACATGTACCAACATTATATAAGGATTGATATCCGGGAAAAAGAGTTTCGTGATCTGGATAGCTTTCATAGATTGAAGAAGGTAAGGATATATACTTTGTGTTGAAATGGTGAGTGATAGTTTTAAAAAATGATCTTATACAGAATGAAAAATATATCATCGTGTGCGACAAAATTTTATAATTATTGAATAAGTACAAATTATGTTCTTGTTTCTAGACGGTGACGTAAAGGTTTATTTTCCAATTCATATAATGATCTGGTTGTACATCTTTCAGTTTTTCAAAGTATAACTTTTCATAGAAAATATCTATAATAACTGATATGCAAGTAGAATAAGAGAGATTCATACTGAATCAGAGAGCTCAACATCATAATATTCTGCATCTTTCTGCTTTCTGCGGAACATCAGTGCACTTAACAGTTTTTCTATGGCAGCAATATGTATTTTGTGTCTTGGAATGATTCACTTAATCGCATGTCAAACAGAAAAAAAACCCACAACCACAACTGAGATGAAATATGTAATTATTTAAAATACATTATAAATCAATTTTAATTTTAAAACTATAGTGTGATATTTATTAGTGTCTATTCTATACAACAGAGAGAAAAAAAATTATAGATCTCCAATACAGAAATAAAAAAAACCCTCTACATTCTTTGCCTGTTTACCGGCAGTGTATTCTCTGTATAGTGAAGTACACGATAATGTCTATGAAATATTATAGTAAAATAACACGCATCCGACATAGCTTGATCGGTAAGGTAATCGATCCATGCCCGAGAGGTTCTGGGTTCAACTTTGACAGGGGACTTGTCGGTTTTGTCTTCCAGACGAGACAGTAAACACCGAAGTCCCATATCACGGTAGATATTCCCTCACAATTTAGCGTGCTTTCGTGGCACAATTTCTGTTTTTATGCATTAGGTAGATGCCGTCACGGTCACTATATCAGTGAAATAATTTTGGTGCGGTATACAAAAGGAAGTAAACAAAAATATAACAGTACAATATATTTATTCATAGCTAAACCATATTTATAAATCCACACCCCTGGTAACATCTTTCTATACTTCGTTTCAATTTCCTCCAAATAAGTAAAATTGGCTTTGAAAAAAGTACGAAGTTCTCTGTCCTTCAAACAAAAGTACATTTACGCTTTTATATGTACCGTACCCAGTAGTCAGTGTATAGTGACGTTTGACTGTAAATGTTTGTAACTAAAGCTAATAACCTATATCATATAGATTTTATTAGTATTGTTTATGAGGGATCTACAACCAGAACACAATCAGTCGGTCTGAGTTATTTAGGGATCTACACCCAGAACACAATTAGTCGTTCTGAGTTATTGAGTCGTTCTGAGTTATTGTGTTTTTGTTTATTTTTGTGGTTTAATAGAATGTCAGTGTCCTCTGAATAGATTCAGTGTAGGACTCTTTGTTTCTTTATTATTATTATTATTACTATTATTATTATTATTGTTATTATTTTTTATCATCATTATTATCATCAACATCGTCGTCGTCGTTGTTGTTATTATAGTTGTAGATGTTTATTTAGCTTATAGGTACATGAAAACATACAAAATATGATTAACATTATGCAAATATGACATATTAATGTATACATTAACAAGGCAAGATTTCTAGTAACATCATTGTCATTCGTTTGGGATAATCCGTATTAAAATAGTAATTACTTAAGTAATTTCTAGAATTATCCAGCTTTACTCTACCGAGTAATTTTTTCTATCAAATATTGATATTTCGTAGGTAAGTCTTCAATGATGATCCTGGTCATAAGTTACATCGTTCTCTGTCTGGTGGTTTCATCAGTCGCTAAGGATAACTATGGCAGCCGTCGCGATTACTCAGATGTATCAAGGGGAAGTCGTACCTTAAGAAGGTCACGGACGATACCATGGTTCTTAGACGATTCCGATTACTACAGTGGATTATCCAGGCGACGAGATCGCAGTTCGTCACGATACAGTTTCTCCTACTATAACGATGATGACTACCCCTACTATTATAGAAACACTGATAGTCGTCTACCATGGAAAACATACACAAAAGATAAATACTACAATTCCAGAAATAGGTATACGAACTCGCACTCCCAGCTTCCAAGGGATTACTATGACTACAAGAAAAAGTACTCTGCTTCATCAAGCTCGGACCCATATAAGTATTACAATACAAAGACTTCTAGTAAGTATCACTCAGCAATGCCATACGGAAAGTACAAATCAAGTACAAGCAGATACTATCAATACTATGACGATGACTCCGATGATTACTATAACAGAAAATACAGATCACAATGGCGATCAGAACCTCATACTTTCTTGGAATCAAAATATCTGAACACAGATGATGATTATAGTTCTTTAAATTATTATAATTATGATAAATACAGTGCAAAGAGAGCGTATGCAAAACCGGTATCAGAGCCGAAAAAATATTCTAGTACAAAATCATACAAATCATACTCCGAACCCGAAAAATCTTACAAAAAATCAAGTTCGTACAAATCCAAATCCGAGCCTGAGTACAGTCTGGACGATGATTCCGACTATAAACTTCTGAAAGTTAAATACGGCAAACATAAGAGTAGCTACAGCAAACAAAAATCATCACCTGAATCTGAGCCAAGTACATTCGTGAAATCTGGCATATATGATGACGATAAGACCTACTTAAACTACAAAGTCTTACCAGAACAGTACAACACAAAGAAAGCCTACGCACGACCAGAGTATAAACCAAAGGTACACAGTAAACCTGAATCTTACAGTAAAGATGACGACTATGACAGTACAAATCCTTATAAAAAGAATGCATACAAGTCATATTCTGAACCTACACCTAATACCAATACTTTATATCCCAAGCAAATACAGAACAAATACGGTGTAGGTGCGTACATGAATGACGACGATTCATCAAATTTCATCAAAGGAACCAATTATCAAAAAATCTATGATTACTATAAAGACAAAAAGACTTACAAACCTGTCTACGACGAGGCCAATAACGCTATCTATGTACCAATGAATGATAGAGACTACACCACATACACTAACAAGGGGTTAAAAGGTGTCAGTTCCCTTAACAGAAGATTGTCGAGGTTACAAGCTTTTTCTGATGATGATTCGAGTTTATCAATGAATCACTTAGCAGTCAGACATGATCCCAAGGCGTTACAGAGAAGGATCGACGCCCTGATGAAGCCATCACCTCTCCTACATAGTCTTGGTAGCAGTTTCTCACAACCTAGGCCTTTTACAACATTTGATGATGATAGTTCTAGGTCGCAGAGGCGGCCATCACAAATGGGAATTCACTTTAATATGCAGGTAAAATTTACATGATATTGAATTCTGCCTGAAAATAAAATATTTTGTTATTTATGTCCAGTTAACAAAATTAATGATTTCCAGATGCATTTTAATAATATACACGATTTGATGTTTTGTTTTTGTTTTTGTTTTCAGAGAAAGCATGTATTCTGATTTAAAGATATCTCGTCCAGAAGTACGGTTTTATATGTTTTATATTACTTTTTTATTTAATAAATATATATTCATTTATTTGCTCTGAGTTCAATTTTCTAATTTTTCATGTCGTAAATACGGGTACTAATTTTGTATATTAACAAACGAGTGTACCTTCGGGGAAGTGAACGTATTTCCATGTATACAAATGCACGTTTATATACTCAAATATAATCTTGTTAAACAGCTGCATTTACTCAGACTAGATGCAAATTTGCTTTAGCGGAAGTATGAAATACAGATATCGCTGCTCATGATATGGTGTGAGTTGGTCTAGTGGAAAGGTATCAGATTGATTTTTATTCTGCCTCTCTGTTTGTCCTGCGGAGGAGACAGTATGAAGCAAGGCATTGTGTCATTACCTAAATGACTGTGGATCCTTTACAACAACAACAACAACAACAACAACAAGACCACACATACACAACACAAATCAATATTAGTCTATAGGTTTTCTACCAGGCAGATGATTTCGCTACACAAGTGGAATAGTGAATTTTTCCTGGTATGGTATAAACCAGTAATTAAGGAAATAAATAAATAAATGTAATTAAAGTACTTATAGTACTGATGGCTGGGCTTTCAGTAACTGGTCAAGTAGCAGAAGATAGGTTAAATTGGAGTTAAAATACAGTTGATAACAAATTCAAGGAAACAAAAAGTTACACATTTCACTATGGAAGGACAATTCTTAAGTAATAGTGAAATGAAGTTTATCATTGGTTAGCTTTGATAAAATATCTCGTGAGGCATGCCATCTTACCCTTGATCATGATGAAAACCATAGATATATTACTGTTTTAATAGTTACACTGCACTTGTCATGCTCTATTCTCTTGAACATCAAAACGTATATCTGTCATTTCCTATCGCTATAGAGGGCAGAATTATGACCTTTCTTCCGAATTGGTGTATAGTCAAAACGACCCCAAAATAAAACGGCCCACACCAAAATAGGAATAACTTCATGCTAAATTGCCGACTGAGTCGACTGAGTCGGTCTGAATTACCAAAAATACTTTTGTCTGTAAGAGTGATGTCTTCTAATTTTTTCTAATTCAGTCTACTTCATTACATTTTATTCCAAATTATTTCAATAATTTTGTGTGGCTCTTTTCTGAGGTGGCCTCCACGTGAGAAGAGCTGGGAGCACTAATTATTTAGCGGCAACTTAGTGGTTAACAACCTCAATTCAAAATTACATATTTATTAATTTATTTATTATTTCAATGCATCTACAGACAGATTGTCAAATTATTCGTCCTCTTACTATCTACATCAAGAATAATTTAAACACTGGGTGAAAAATTTACAATGTATTTTGAAATCAAATTCGATGTCCATTGTCAAAAAATTACATGTACAAAGTTGGGTAGTTTTGGTAAAAAATTTGGGTCGTTTTGATGTGTGTTGTATTTTTTTTTTATTTGGCCCGTTCTGGCGTGGGTCGTATTTTTCTTGGGCCGTTTTGATTATAACTCTTTGGATTAATTGTTTCAGTACAATTTCACTATTTGTATTGACAATCCATGCTCATTAAGCCTACCTTATTTAGCAGGATATTCTATAAATCCTTAAAAGTTCAACAGATCTAGCAGTGAAATTCAGCATATCTTGATAGCTGCCGACGATTCGAATAATAATGCATGAAGAAAAATCCACTTATCACCAGATTTAATTAAATCTGATGGAGGAATTGATTTTTTATTTTGCCTAAATTGCAAAAATTTAGATGTTGCCGAACAAGTACGAGTGAAAAAATGAAACGATACTTGGTTTATTTATGTCTATACATGAACGACAATATGAGTAAAACCATATCTTTATTCCGCTTCTCAAATTGCCCTAGTTTTATCCGCAACGGGACAAATAGAGAAGCGGAATAAAGATATGGTTTTAGTCAGATTAACATGAACGACATAAGCATGACATACATCTTGATTACTACTTTGTTGGAAATGGCGCCGATCTGAGAATTAAGTCAAACATGCTAATCAGCTCTGGGAACAATACATGTATACATGTTTTCCTTCTACAAAGCGATAAGACAATGGACAATACACAGCGCCGTACCAATGTTTATCTATGACGCTCGAATTAGAAACATGTTTCAGTCAGCAAAAATAGACATAGGGAAACCCCTCCCATATACATGTACACGAAATATTAGACTTGCAATGACTATAGACTACAGTTTCCTCCCTTGTTTCATGTACCACGCACATATCCCCCCCCCCCCAAAAAAAACAAACGTTTTGATGGATTTCAATGAAAGGGTAAGGGCCAGTAACAATAGTGTGACGGCCTCGAAATTAAGGGATTTTTCAAAATAGAAATTTGAAGATTTTAGTTTCCTTATTTACTGAAATAAGACTTATATTTTCATATACTTACAAGGAATAGTAAAAAAAAAAAAACCCATTTATATTCACATGCTACAGGATGATGAAGTAGCGCATGATAGCAGAAAATGTAAAAAATCAACGAGATTTTTAGTTTCACAAGGAAAATTAGAATTGACCCCATGAATGTTCATTGACAGAATTTCGAATATTTGTGAGAAATAAAAAATCAAATCATACTACAAAATAGTTTGAATGAACACTTGTGGGGGCCAACCTTAAATAAAACTTTTTAGAAATATCGCGTTTAAAAGTTTCCGTATTTTCCGGTACTGTATTGCGCATTATTTTCCTTCTTAATAGTTCCAGCAGATGAAGATCAAAGCATAGTAATTCCTTTTCCCATTGGGTCCCACGAAAAATTATCAAACTTCCGGCAAGATTTACACAACTTTCTGCATCTTAGCTTTGTATAATCCATATATCAAAACGTTTGTCAGACCCTCCTCTATCAGAAGTTGAACAGTTTACTATAGATCATCGACCTTGATTTCGAAAAAATCTTGCTGGAAGAGGGTCAACCGTACCCCTCAACCCCCCAACAACAAATTTAAAGAACTTTTTTTATGTCACGAAATCTTTATATTAGCGAAATGATGTTAAAATTGGTGATTTTACCGCACAGTTTTTATTTATAAATTGATCACAAATAATTTCATCCAATCAGAGCCCCTGATACATTGAAACAGTAGTCCCTCTTTCCCTTCTGCAGATCAGCCACGTCTCGTTAATAACCATTCTTTGACCTATACAAGACCATAGACTATAGTTTATTTTATCCCCTCGCAACAGCGTTGCAAGGGGGATTATTGTAATGATACTGTCGTGGGTGCGTGCATGTGTCCGAAACAAAACCTCGTAGACACCATAGACGCCAGTTTTGGTCCCATTGGTATGATTCTTCACATATGACTTAAATATAATGAAAGAAAGATCTCTATTAATTTTGGGGTTAAAAGGTCGAAGGTTAAGTTCACTAGAGGTCATCATAGAAAACCCATTTAGACACTTTAGAAGTCACAGTTTTGGCCCTATTGGGTTCATACTTCACATATGGCTTAAGGAACATCCCTATTTACTTGGGAGTCAACAGGTCAAAGGTCAGGGTCTGTGTAGTACCATGAATTTTGCTGCCGTATGAGCTGTTGTTTCCATTGTAGATAAAAAAAATCATTGCTAAAATCCCATTGCCAATCCGCTTATTTTTTCTGAGATTTATTATGTTGTTATATTACATAAGAACTGTCATTTATTCTTCTGCAATAAAAATTGCATACGTTTAACTCAGAAAATCAATCAATACATATTCTGACCCCTATGACCTCACTCTTTTACTTTTTACTGATCATTTACAGAAATCCATGATTTTCCATTAACAAGAGCAACACTAACATAGCACAATACGTCGATCACGTATTATTTCCAACGCAACAAATATCTAAATGTATATATCTTAAAAAGATTTAATCACTCAAATGCACTGTGACATTGACCTTGGAGGTATGACCTTCGTCAAGGTAACGTCACAACATTGAGACATGGGCAACAATTCTGTGAGATATTATTCAAATCGATAAAGGCTGTAAAAAGTTATGGCCCAGACAAGTTCTACCTATCTAATATATTGTGACCTTGACCTTGGACCTTGACTCGAGATCATAACACACCTTCTTCCCATAATGACAATTTCTACAAACTATGAAGTTAATCTAACAGGGTATATAGAAACTATGCCTCAGACAAAGTGTTACCTTGATTAAATTCCAAAAATCTGTGATTTTTCATCCAAATTCAAAGTTTTGCTCTCTTATTTCTAAAATATGAGAAATAAAGCATGGAAACTTCCTCAAATATCTAAATTCAACATTTTCTATCAGAAAAACAACAAAAACTTTGTATTCAAAGTGGGGCAAAATTAAGCCCTTACTGACCCTACTCCTTTTAAACAAGTGATATTTTATACTTCTGTTAAGATTCTGATTGGTTGATAATGAACCATTAAAATGACCTGTGACTCAAAAACACACCACGGGATAACTATTGACAGGAAAATGAAATATTGACCAGGTCATTGATATTATTGACCGTCAAATATGACAGACGTAGAAATCCAATATGGCGGCGTTGGCACTCCTCAGAGGAGACTCTAGATACAATTCATCTATAACTAGGAATGGATATATGTGATATATGTGATATATATGTGATAACTTTTGTGTTTACATGTACGTCAAAATACCCAGCGTAATTCATAAAATTTCGATATAATAAAACAATTAATTGCCCCTTATGAGGTCAATATGGCAAATAGATGATCCAAGACCTTGCACTCGAGGTGGTCTCGGTCAGATCAGACCATCTCGAGTGCAAGGTCGAGGGTCATCAATTTGCTAAAATGATCTCAAAGTGAGTAATTAATTGTATAATACACAAAATAAAAAGATTTTCGGGAGAGGGAAAAGGTGGCAATGAAAAAGGCCAACGACACAACACATGTACTTTGAATAACAAAGGAAAATTCAAGCATCAACACAAAAGCATATGCCATGTATTGAGTAATATTATTTCTAGGTAGTAAATATGATTGTTACCTATACACTGTTTAATACATAAAGTGGTTACAAACAAAACGATTATTTTTGTTTTCGTTTTTTGGAAGTTGGGATGGGGTGGGAAAACAAATAAATTGAAACAAATGATTAACACGTCTGCACTGTTTGTCAAATAAAGCTGAAGTGACGCTGTGCAATATTAATTAGGTCAACTAACTAGATGATGCATCATGATTGATCAAAGACAATGAGCATTATTAATTAGGACATGTGACTGTGACTCTCTCTCTATATGTATATGATTTATTTAGCTTTAAGCAAATACATGTACATGCTTTTAGCATAACAAATATGAGAATTTACATAAGTGAGAAAATATATATGACATGCATTAATAAGACATCAAAAGGATATTAACCAAGATCGCCAAGTATAGTAGAAATAGGTGTATCTGATTTACCATTTAGTATTTCTCTACAAAATTTGTACAATATTTAAATAATTGAAGTTACATCATGCAATTCCCAAATTTCTGAACCATACATCGAAATAGGTGTTATAACTTTATTCAACAAAGAT
Source organism: Pteria penguin (assembly GCA_035048485.1). NCBI lineage: Eukaryota > Metazoa > Mollusca > Bivalvia > Pterioida > Pteriidae > Pteria > Pteria penguin. Next base: position 26,251,878 of record CM068580.1, read on the forward strand.
AATTTAGCAGAAACTTTAAAGTCAAGTTTTCTAAAAACGTCTTTTAAGGGAAATATAGCCTTATTGTCTTGCTCATCCAGTTTCATTTTACCATTGTAACACAGAGTAACACTAAGGTATGTAAAATGATCAACAATTTCCAGAATTTTATTTTCATATGTAAAATATGTTGTATTTCTAGGTTTTCTTTTATCAAATATACATATTTTAGTTGTATTGATATTAACATGAATTCCCCATTTATTACTGTATGCTTGCAATTTGTCCAATAAGGCTTGCAATCATTTTGCTGTTTTAGACAATAAAACAGTATCGTCAGCAAAAAGTAACATAAAAATAAATATATTGTTTATATTGTAAAATGAATTTGGGTCACCAATTTTCAATGCATTTTCCATATCATTGATAAATACAGGAAATAAAAATGATGAGATGTGTTCACCCTGTTTTACACCGGACTCACAAATTGAAATTCAGATAATATAAAGAACATTTAACTCGGAATTCACGAAAATTCACGAATTCCGAATTTATTGTTCTTTGTTTTATGTTACTTTCCTTTGGAGGACTTTTGAGATGTTTGAAATTCAGATAGCATATCATTTTCTGCAGCAAATTTTAAAAGTCTATTTGGTAATACAGTGCTTAAAATTTTGTATATACAATTAATTAAGGTGGTTCCTCTATAGTTATTTACATCACTTAAATCACCGTTTTTTGGGGGGAATTGTTATAATGATACTTTCTGTCCATGCAGTTGGATATGTTTGTTTATCAAAAATATGATTAAAAAGTACAGTAAGGAATTAACGGTTCATAGCAAATAATGAATAGTTCTGCAGGTATTCCATCTATTCCAACTGCTTTGCCTCGTTTCAAACTTTAAATTGCTTCAAACACTTCTCTTTCATTAATTTCCATATCTAAATTACTTGCATTCATATCGTTTTCAATATCATCTTCATTAATATTAATACAATCATGGGTAAAAATATCCTTTTTCATGTGATATAGTGCATTGATTTGGTTTACACGTTTTATTTTTCTTATTTTTTTCCAAAATGCTTTTGGTTCATTTTGCAGACATGACCCTATTTACATTAACGATAAAGTTATCTCTCTTGGAAATGTGTCGTGCTTTCTGAAATTGATTTTAGCATGTAAGCAATCATTATCAAAACATTCAGATTTTACAAATTTTTTTTTGTTCTTTAAGAAATTTTCCACCTTTTTTCCACATTTTGTGAAAACAATATGATAAAGTGTTCGAGTAAATGTTTTGACTGTTGAGTCTACACTTGCATCATCATTCACGAGTTTACGAATACTTTCTCATAACTTGTCCATGTTAGACATAATGTATTCTGTTATATCACCTCCTTGTAAATCATTCCAAACAATTCTCTTTTACTTCAACATATTCATTTGATATGTTCAGGTCGGAAGAAATGCTACATGTATATACAATAGGTATATGGTCAGAAAATTCTGAAATATCTAATATTTCGAAAGCGTTTACATTGTCAGCTTTTGAAACATTTGTTATTACATAATCAATATTGGATATAATGATATACAGTCATCATTTATCAGATAAGGATGAACATATAGACATTATTACCAACACATGTGATGCCCTAAATGATGGTGTCCCAACCAGATACAGTAAGCTTAAAAGATTTCAGAGGCGGGAAAAGGTGGCATTGAAAAAAGGCCTTAAGTATAGAATCCCCCCTCTCTAAATGACAGCATGCTTTTCCCCTTTTCACTTCTTTAGGTGATATTCCCGTTATAGGTATATTATTAGAATGAAATCTGTATATTTTGGTTGTTCTATATATCATCTTAATGTAAAAATTAAAAGAGATGCTAAAAGGCTTTTTGGTATAGATATGTAATAGGTGTCCTGATCTACGTTTGATTTTTTTATTTCTTTATGAAGGTTTTTCGGTTTAGCATTTCGTTTATCTATTTTTTGTAATTATCCATTTTTATCTGTTTTGGTCCATGTTGACACACGTTATTCCCCTTGTCATATTTCTTATACTGGATTGGGCTTAAAGAAATGAATAATCACAGGTTTCTCTCTTCTATAACTAGTCATATTTGGCAATATGAAAACATATTATTTCGTTTTCTCTGTATTTGCAACAGTCGTTATTACGGTGATATTATAGCTTCATGGGTTACCTTTGTTGCTCGCTCTAGGCGGCAAATTTTAGAACATATACTTGGGGATCTGACAAGAGGGTGGGGGCTTTGATATATTACGTAAGTTTTTCTGGAGAAGTTAGTCTTAGATGCCTTTGAAATTTAAGCATGTGGGATTTCTGAACCATTTAGTTTCCTCGAAACGTTAACGGTCTATAGAGGTTCCCTTTCCTTTTACATATAATGCATAATATTTCTTTCTGAGGCTCCTTATCCATTCAATGGACTTCCAATTGTCGCCATGACAGCGAGAAAATAGTTTATATCGTATTTAGATAAAATCAGGTCATATATTGTTAGGAAAAGAGAAGTTATTGTGCACTAGTCATCCTGACAACTACATAAATTTATCTTAAAGACGGCTGTCCAAACTCGACTTCATGTAGGTATTCATGGAAACAATAGATATACCCAATAACTAGATATCACTACTTGATTCCATATGTATTCCATGAAATATTGGATATTCAAATCCTTATGAAAAAGCACATTGACTCTCGTTCAGTTTTTTATACGCCATTCGTTCGACGGCACGTATCATATTACAAAGAAGTCTTTCCGCAACGTTTTGTCTGGGCTACAATCTTTAACCCCTGATCCGATTAATTTAATACTTTATAGATATGTTCATTATGGAAAGGTGTCATGACCTTGTACCAGGGTGATGTCTTTAAGGTCAAGGTCACAGTGCATATGGTTGTTGAAACATTGTTTGTGTCATTACTTTTCACTGCCTTCATGTATTTGAATAATTTTTCACACAATTATTGTCAATATCCGAAGAGTGTGTCATGACCTTGAACCACGGTCAAATCTGCAAGGTCAAGGTCATGATGCATATGATAAAACCTTGTCCGATTCATAACTTTCCACTGCCTTAAAATACATGTTGTAATACCACGTGACACCGACGGTACATTATTGACACAAATATATATATAAAACATACTGAGAGTCGTCTAGGGAACGCCCCTCCGGGATTTATGCGGAGGGAAAGTCTATGCTACAACACCGGCATTAAACAACACAAATTGTATATTAGAAACAGACGGTATTGATTACTTATCCCTAATCTGTCATCAGGAGGCACTACTTACACTGACTTATCTACGGCCCGATTCCAATTTGCCGGTTTCATTGCAATGAATTAATATTGATATATTGATAACCAGTAACTATTTCCCTTGTAGTGTGGAGCTTGTAAATTATTCCCCGCGGAAAGTAAAACTTAATGATCTATAATTATATACATTAAAACGTAATAATTTGTTACATACATAGGCCATTAAAACGTAATGATCTGTGATATATTTAGACCATTAAGACGTAATGATCTGTGATATACATAAACAACTTAAACGTAATGATTCGTAGTAAACATAGGCCTGAATATCGTAACGATCCGTTATATACATAGGCCATTAAAACGTAACGATCTGTAATATACATATGCCATTAAAACGTAACGATCTGTAATATACATAGGCCATTAAAACGTAATAGTCTGTGATATACATAGGCCATTAAAACGCAATGATCTGTGATATACAAAGGCCATTACAACCTTATTATCTTGTATATACATAGACCATTAAAACAATTCTCTTATGGTCATATCCTACTTATTCAGTTTTATTTTAGATTTGCATCAAAACTAAACCAGTTTTTTCTTATGGTATATAATAGAGACTCATAGTGACGTCTGATGTGGTTACCAAACGAAAATTTGGAGTTTTCTCAACTTCCTTGATTGACTGATTCAAACATTTTTCTATGTATAGGCGAAAACAAACATCACTCAGTATTTTCTTTTATGACAGACATTTTTTCTTCATTTTTGAAATGAAATATATTGGATACATAAACTCTTATATGAAGCAAAACTATTGAAACCTTTCCGATGAAAAGACAGAGAAAATCTGTATTTGCAATATTCCTGGCAACCCTGGACCTTTATTCATGACTAAATTAGTTATCTTTCTTGTCATCAACTGTATTAGATAAGAGGAACTATTTAGTACAGAGATATGAAAGTTTCGGGAGTCGGATATGTCCTTAAATCAGTGTACAAGCATAGCTTTTTAAAAAGCTTAGGTTGCAATCGGAATAGCTTTAAATCTTCAAGTTGTTGGTCAAAAAGCCAAATGGCTTTATGTAAATAGGAATTACATGTACTTGTTTTTAAAACCATCTTTTTATGCGCAGTTGTGAATTTTCCCGCGAAAATTTCTAAAGCTCATTTTTTCCTTATTAGGAAAGTCTCTCGGATGTTCTGGTCAATATTCGGAAATAAGCTGGTTTCTGTAGTAAGCAAAACATTTTTTTTTAAATTGTGAACATTTTATAAGATTTATTTCTAAAATCTCAATATTTACAGCAGAATTATGTGCTAATACTGTTTCTTAGTACTAGATTATTACCCAACATGCCACGCTAATGGAGTTTGCACATGTCGAGGCCGATTGAATAATTGTACATGTAAATAATAACTCAGATGAAAAATATATTTAAATCGACGTATGTTTCTTGTATTCTATGCTTCTTTATTTTATATTCTTAAAATCTCACAGATCTATCTGTTTCTAATAACTATCCCTTTGCTTTTGATATAAATAAATAAATATACAAGTATATATTTGAATATAAAAAGGAAATATTAATTTTATCAAATTAAATACTTGATAATCACGCTAAGGACTGATTAGTCATGCGTTAATTTATTAAATCCTAAGTTATTTACGCATTAATTCAATCCATGCCACTTGGGAATGCAAGTTTCATTGACGGCATAAAATTATCGTCCATGTCAGCAGTATGGTAATAGATCATATAATCCGTTTGTGGAGTGTTATGAGATTCGTGTGTAGAGCGCTAGGAAATTGGTTTATATTCAATCATGTTAAATTATTTTCCAAATCGCAATTCTGAATTGGATTAACTTCATTGTGAGGATGTTTCATTGAATTTGTTATAAACTTTATTAATACCTGACAGATTAAACGTGTCACGAAATACCGAGTGTCATCATATATATCGACACAATAAGCACATGTCTTTTATTAATGTAATGCCTATTTGATTTATAAATTTTACAAAGAATTTATCATATTCATATAAAAATAATGTAAAATACCAAATTAATTGTAAATACTCGCCGTGGCACTCCCAACAACACACTCAGGTGGACAATAATGGATCACTGAAACTCGGAGGTGAGACTAAAAATATCTCTTACTGAAATTCCGAGGCGAGACCAGAAATGTCTTCTACTGAAATTCCGAGGCGATATCAGAAATGTCTTCTGCTGAGACTACAAAGCGAGACCAGAAATGTCTTCTACTGAAATTCCAAGGCGAGACCAGAAATGTCTTCTACTGAAATTCCGAGGCGAAACCAGAATTGTCTCATACTGCAACTCCGAGGCGAAACCTGAAATGTCTCTTACTGAAATTTCTAGGCGAGACCAGAAATGTCTCCTACTAAAATTCGGAGGCGAGACCAGAAATGCCTCATACTGAAACTCCAAGGCGAGACCAGAAATGTCTCCTACTGCAACTCCGAGGCGAGACCAGAAATGTCTCCCACTGAAACTTCAAGGCGAGGCCAGAAATGTCTCCTGTTTGGCTATCAACCACCGCATTCAATGCCAAAAAAATACTGACGGCACTAAAACATTTCAACACTATCTACATGAGATGGTTGTGGAACAAGACTACATAGAAGGTATCGCTACAACATATCATTAGAGGAATGGCGTAATAACACGTACATGTTTACCTTTTTATTTTGTGACGTCAAAATCCCTTGTAGATCAAGTTAAACTTCATGTTTTCTATTCTTCTTCGGGTAGACATATTTCGCATAAAATGTATTATAGCTTGATAGTACTTTTGGGTACACTTTACATCAATATGTAAACGTTACTTTTGGGCATACTTCATATTAATCCATTTTACCTTGTAATGTCTTGTGTTTACCTTTTAAATACAATTATGACACTATATCAATATATTATGATCAGATTATACAGTTCTCTTTGTATTGTAATAATGCTATATTACCTTCGATTACTTACTGTCATAGAAATGTCTTTTCCATTGTATGCGTTTGTAATAATGCATTGGGATTATTCATAGTTATAGTATGAATTTACGATTATTCACGCTTATAATACTGATTTCGATAGGTCTAAATAAGGCATTGTAGATATTTTTTGAAAAAAAAAACAACAACAACAACAACAAACAAACAAAAATCAGATGAATGATATTACAGATAGAAGCATTTGCAAGTATATTTACTATTGTTAGAAACAATCAAACTGTTCAATTATTGTTTTAATAGAGCTGGCGAATCTCTATCGATCGAATGCTTGGCTCAGATTAGAGAGGTTTTAGATTTTGAATCCCACTATGGGCACACCGATGTCCTGCCTTTCGGATTAAGACGGTAAAAAGACCCAGTGTCTCACTTCAGGTGGGTCCGTTTGCAGAAGTTTGAAGTTTTGTGCTCTGTATCAGGCAGATGTTGTTATCATACACACGGATTAATCTTGGTGTAACGTAAAGCAAGAATTAAATGAACCATCTTGTAATGCAGGTATGCATTTATATGCGTTCCATTTACTTAATTTGTAGTTGTTGAAGTAGCAAATACAATATTTCAATAAGGTACCCCACTACTTGATGGATCTTCATTGTGGGAAAATCGAATCTGTACTTTATGTGAGTTAAACGATATAAAGGATGAGTTTCATTGCATTTTAAAATGTCCAAAATATCATAAAATACGAAATTTATATATCAGAACGTATCATTTTATACGACCTAGCGTTTTTAAACCCACTCAATTATTAAGTGCACGAAAAATCGAAAGAAAAAGAAATAAATAAAAATAAGTAAATAAAATAAATAAATAAATAGATAAAAACTGAATAAATATAAAATAATAATGATAATAAAAATGAGAATAGATAATTCATAAATTGAGCCACATTCCTGTCAAGAGGATAGATCTGTCCTGGGAGAGGATAGATCTGTCCTGGGAGAGGATAGATCTGTCCTGGGAGAGGATAGATCTGTCCGAGGATAGATCTGTCCTGGGAGAGGATAGATCTGTCCTGGGAGAGGACAGATCTTTACAAGGAGATATAATGTAATCGGGTGGTGAAAGCCAGAGTCCTCTGGAAGCTGTCGGGTTGGCAACCATCATTTCTACCAGGACCACAACTAACACTGAACATAACAGAAAGAGATAAAAATGCAAATCATAAAGTGCTCTGCTCAACAAATGGCAGCGACGATGAGGAGAATTATGACTTCTACAACAGACTGTTTACCATCATCCAGAGTCGATTTAGGCGGAACATCATCATGGTCATACAAAACTTAAATGCCTGAGTGGGTAGCAACAACAGAAGATATGACGAGTCCATGGGTCGACAAGGATTAGGTTCGATGAATGAAAATGGGGAGATATTTGCAAGTCAAACAACTTGGTCATCGGAGGAAGCGTCTTTCAATACAAGAGGATACATTAGGCTACATGGGTAATACCAGACCATAGAAGAAAAAGCCAAATAGACCATGTATGTATGCATAGCAAAGAGGTATAAGAAGACTCTGCAAGATGCATGGGTAAAGCGAGGAGCAGACCTCCTGGCGGCCCGCTTTAAATTGAAACTGAAGAACTGAACAGGAAAGACAATATCCCGTTAACGATATGACACCCTTCTTCGAGACCAACAAACTGGATTAGATTGGTAGATAATTTACAGACAAGATTGCAAGCCTTAGCACCATTCTAGAATAGCCATTGGAGTGAAACACACCGCTGTACATAAACTTTTTCGATTATGAAAAAGCTTTTAACAACTTAAACAGACTGAGAGATACTCTGGACACTTTTTGAACTCTATGGGGTACGACAAAAGTTTGTCAATCTCATCAGGAACCAGTACGAAGGGATGACTTACAGAGTGGTACATGACCAACAGTTCATCCAAGCATTTAAAGTCCTGACCAGAGTTGAAAAGGATACTTGTTATCTTCTCTCCTATTTCTGCTTTCATAGATTGGATAATGAAGACATCCACAGATGAGAAGGGAAACGGGAATCGGTGGACTCTGCTAGAAAACCTTGATAATTTGAACTTCGCAAACAACCTTACATTCCTCTCTCATACACAACAGCAGATGCAGGATAAGATAAGACGGACAGTTTGACATAGTTTAACAAACACTGAACTCAACATCCACAGAGGGTAATCCAAGATTCTGTGGGTCAATGCCGGCAACAACACCCCAATCTTCCCAGGAGGCCAAACAATGGATGATATGGACTGCTTCTCATACATTGGCTGTGTAGCAAACAAACAGGGCGGGACTGATGCCGACGTAAGAGCAGGAATTGACTAGCCAGGACAGCTTTTCATCAAAAACATCTGGAGTTCCACAAGCCTAACTTAAACACCAAAATCAGATCTTCAACGCAATTGTGAAGTACTTCTCTATGGATCGGAAATATAGAGGACAACTGTCGCACCCATTAAAAAATTCAAACTTTCCTGAACACCTGTCTCCACATTAGGAGACGACCATTTGATTCAGAGAGGCGGGAAACTGGCACTTTTTGGAAATAAATATTCTGATCCTGAAAATGCTGGAAATAAAAAATCTGGCTTTGAAATGAGAATAAATATTCTGGCACCAGATCATGCAAATATAAAGCTGAATGTTCTATAGAATACATGTTGATTTCTTTCCGACTCGCTTCGCTCGCTAAATTGCTCACTATACTATAATGTGTAGTAGTTTAACTGTATAACTCATATTTCAGCGGAATTTGTAGCACTGGATAAATCATACTATTCATTATGTCCAACAAAACTTAATAGAACTGTTCCTTTTTAAAAAATATAGTTGCTTGTCCATTTTGAGGGGCAGACAAGGGACAAGGGCTTTACCATCTGATTTCTGAGAGATTTTCTCTTTAGATTCTTGTTTAGAATAGTGTCATTCGCGTCCCTTTGACGCCATTTTCCAACCCTTTTCCCCAACTTCCCCTCGTGTTGTCTGCCCCTCATTTATATACTAGATACACCGATGTTTTAACGTTAAAACGAGTGGCCACAAGGGGTTTTAACTGAATTTGTCTCGACTCTCACCTGAGCACATTGCAAAGTTGATGTTTAAATTAAATCATATGCATTTCAAAATTTATGGTGGCCATATTTGTTTACAATGTTTCATTCCTTTTAAGTTTTATTCAAATCAGTGCAACAGGACATTCGTCAAATGATTTTAACACATTTACTCGAATGTAAAATAAACACAAACATAACTTTAAAATGAGAACAAAAGTAAAACCAACAAAAGCCTATATCATCACTTAACATACATGACAACAAAAGTAAAAAGAGTCCCAAATCGGCCTATATTGTTCACCCTAGACATAGAAAACATTGCATAATGATATTGAACAATGATTGTAGATGGCCGTAAGTCTTTAGTGTCTTTAAAACTTTTAAAACATGTAAAATTGTACATGAGGAACATCTTTGCTTAATATTTACCAAGCTTTCTCAAATATAATCTAGAAGTAGTGAAGAAAAAGTTAGAAATGTGAAAAATCAATATATCAAATGTATCAAAGATATTTATGAAATGCATTATAATACTATAGTTCAAAGTAAGTCAAAAACTAATAAAATATTATCATTCGGACAGGAAGCCTAAACAGCAACATTTCCTCACACATCCTTATATAGTGATAAATGAAAATTCTCCCCCTGGACACCAGTCTGACAAAGAATATACATTTCGCTATAGAAATTAGTAGTATAGAGACATATTTAATTAAAGTAGTATTTGCATATTATTTGTGGAGTTTACTTTATATTAGTATGCGTTTTGTTAAAGACATACATGTATATATTACAATGCAATTCTAACAAGTATTTATTGGCGACAAAAAAGTCAAGATAATATATAATCTGTCCCAGGATATTGAGGAAATAAATATTCTATCCTTCAAAGATCTGAAAATAAATGATCTGACTCGACTGGATCATCAAAAATCGTACCCTGTGGGAAAGAACCAAACGGCAGCCAGTAGGAATAGTCATCATCATCAGTCATATCCTGTGGTAAAGAACAAAATAGCAGCCAGTAGGAATAGTCATCATCAGCAGTCATATCCTGTGGTAAAGAACCAAATAGCAGCCAGTAGGAATAATCATCATCAGCAGTCGTATCCTGTGGTAAAGAACCAAACAGCAGCCAGTAGGAATAGTCATCATCAGCAGTCGTACCCTGTGGGAAAGAACCAAATAGCAGCCAGTAGGAATAGTCATCATCAGCAGTCGTATCCTGTGGGAAAGAGCTAAATCGCAGCCAGTAGGAATAGTCATCATCAGCAGTCGTATCCTAAGGTAAAGAACCAAATAGCAGCCAGTAGGAATAGTCATCATCAGCAGTCGTATCCTGTGGTAAAGAACCAAATAGCAGCCAGTAGGAATAGTCATCATCAGCAGTCGTATCCTGTGTGATAGAACCAAATAGCAGCCAGTAGGAATAGTCATCATCAGCAGTCGTATCCTGTGGTAAAGAACAAAATAGCAGCCAGTAGGAATAGTCATCATCAGCAGTCATATCCTGTGGTGAAGAACCAAATAGCAGCCAGTAGGAATAGTCATCATCAGCAGTCGTATCCTGTGGTAAAGAACCAAATAGCAGCCAGTAGGAATAGTCATCATCAGCAGTCGTATCCTGTGTGAAAGAACCAGATAGCAGCCAGTAGGAATAGTCATCATCAGCAGTCTCATCCTGTGGGAAAGAACCAAATAGCAGCCAGTAGGAATAGTCATCATCAGCAGTCGTATCCTGTGTGAAAGAACCAAATAGCAGCCAGTAGGAATAGTCATCATCAGCAGTCGTATCCTGTGGTAAAGAACCAAATAGCAGCCAGTAGGAATAGTCATCATCAGCAGTCGTATCCTGTGGGAAAGAGCCAAATAGCAGCCAGTAGGAATAGTCATCATCAGCAGTCGTATCCTGTGGTAAAGAACCAAACAGCAGCCAGTAGGAATGGTCATCATCAGCAGTCGTATCCTGTGGGAAAGAACCAAATAGCAGCCAGTAGGAATAGTCATCATCAGCAGTCTCATCCTGTGGGAAAGAGCTAAATAGCAGGCAGTAGGAATAGTCATTATCAGCAGTCGTATCCTGTGGTAAAGAACGAAATAGCGGCCAGTAGGAATAGTCATCATCAGCAGTCGTATCATGTGTAAAAGAACAAAACAGCAGCCAATAGGAATAGTCATCATCAGCAGTCGTACCCTGTGTGAAAGAGCCAAATAGCAGCCAGTAGGAATAGTCATCATCAGCAGTCGTATCATGTGGTAAAGAACCAAATAGCAGCTAGTAGGAATAGTCATCATCAGCAGTCGTATCCTGTGTGAAAGAACCAAATAGCAGCCAGTAGGAATAGTCATCATCAGCAGTCTCATCCTGTGGGAAAGAGCTAAATAGCAGGCAGTAGGAATAATCATTATCAGCAGTCGTATCCTGAGGTAAAGAACCAAATTGCGGCCAGTAGGAATAGTCATCATCAGCAGTCTCATCCTGTGGGAAAGAGCTAAATAGCAGGCAGTAGGAATAGTCATCATCAGCAGTCGTATCCTGAGGTAAAGAACCAAATAGCAGCCAGTAGGAATAGTCATCATCAGCAGTCGTATCATGTGTGAAAGAACCAAATAGCATCCAGTAGGAATAGTCATCATCAGCAGTCGTATCCTGTGGTAAAGAACAAAATAGCAGCCAGTAGGAATAGTCATCATCAGCAGTCGTATCCTGTGGGAAAGAACCAAATAGCATCCAGTAGGAATAGTCATCATCAGCAGTCGTATCCTGTGGGAAAGAACTAAACAGCAGCCAGTAGGAATAGTCATCATCAGCAGTCGTATCCTGTGGTAAAGAACCAAACAGCAGTCAGTAGGAATAGTCATCATCAGCAGTCGTATCCTGTGGGAAAGAACCAAACAGCAGCCAGTAGGAATAGTCATCATCAGCAGTCGTATCCTGTGTGAAAGAACCAAATAGTAGTCGAAGTTTTCTACATCCTATAACATTTGACAACTGTGGGTTGGCATTATGAAATTGACAAAATAAATTTTGGAGATAAATTTGAAAAAAAAACCCTGTAAAACCATTATCATAACCCTTGTTGTAACATTTTCAGATGTTTCCATGGCAGAAACCTTTGGAAAAGTTGAAGTCCAGTTTCATACAGACTTCCTCTAGAAGTTTGGATCTGTGAAATGAGATAACAGTATTTTTCACGTATATAATATTTACTGCAAAAAAACCCTCAAACCTAGTAAATATATTTGATCATATCTACAGAGTTCAGCCAATCGACACATCTATAGATATAAATAGACTTATTAATAATTTTAAGATTATAATGACATGTACATGTAATTCAACAGTAAATAAGCCTCACAGTTAATGGTAGTTATACAAATATGTGTGGTTTGTGCGTTAAATCAAAACGCGCTATACATAATTGAATTTGAATGAAATCTTTTATTATAAGGGTGTAATGATTTTGTGGGGAAGGAAGGATATATTTAATTCAAATAGTTCTAAAATTGGCGTTCTATTGGCCGCTTATGATAATAAATATAACATCTTTCTGAGAAGCTTTTATGAATGAAAAGTAGATGTCGTAGAATTACATGATCATATGTGGGTATTTGTGGTCACCTAAGTACTGAATGAGACTATATTTAGGGGATTACTATGACTAAAAATATATTGTGACCACTAATTAAGAATTTTAAATTTGAGTCTAATAAGCAACTAGTTCAATGTATCTGTGAAAATGCGACACAATGATTTATGGGACATCTTCCAACGAAATATATGGAACACGTGGTAAATTACCTGTTATAGGTACAAGTCTAACAGGGCTATTGAGCAATTTATTGTTTTAATATTTTAGAAATAAAATGGTCGTGCTATTGTTTTGTATTTATAAGAAAAAAGACAAAAGATCGCACACAACTACATGACAGTGTCCTCTAATTCAAATAAAATGGAAAAAGAATTTGAGAATTACCACATCCAGAATTCCAGATAAATGATGGTCCACAATGTCAATAATAATTCCTACTTTATATATGTACAATATGTAAAATACATAGAGAACATAGATATTGTAATAAATGTAATAAAATGAAACGGAGGATGAATGCCACATTTTATTGAAATAAACACTTAAAAGCTAGAACTGAACTATTTTAATATATAATGGAGAGAAATATTTACCAATATATATTAACTTACGATACAAATGTTATATATGCTCATTTCTGAAATAAAATGTATTCTTGATGGTGTTGGAAAATTTATATACGAAAATATGAAGGTTGCTTAAGTACTTAAGTAACTGTATGCTATAATATTCTACTTACATTATGTAAAGCTTCGTTTGCAACTGTATATCTATATTGTATAATACTTCATTATCCTTGTTAGCATTTTACTCCATAATATTTGGACACTTTTATTGTACATGTATGCATGTATATGCCTTTAATTGGGCCCGAATTGACAAAATAAAGAAGAATCTTGTAAGAGATCAGTAACCAGTAACATGAATATATCGTTTATCATTCAGTTAATTAATTAATCCCCTATTCCCCCGCTATTTACATTTATTACATTATATATTGCATATTCCGATGTGGCCCAGTGGATGAGGTGCTCGGCTCTTGACTCCGAGATCCAGGTTCGACTCTAATTGTGGGTACACCAATGTCCTGTCTTGGGTATGAGAAAATAAATCCGAGAACCTATTTCACGGTAGGCGTGGGATGTAAAAGGTCCCTCACTGCTTCGGATAGTCGACTGCAAAAGTAGAAATTTCCATGCAATGCATCAGGTAGGTGCCATCACCTTGTATGTGAAATCATCGTGGATTGACGTAAAACAATATTCAAATCAATCAATCAATCAATCTAATAAGCAAGAAAAAACATTTATAGGCTTCCGATGACATGCGAGTAATGCCGTTGTTTTGGTTTATATCCATTACGCCGACAAGACCTTGTGTTATTTACTTGTTTTTCATATATGTTAGAAACATTAGGAATCTGCATTCTGTCTGTTTGCTCAGGTATTTGCACATTTATTTCCATATCCACATCCACATCTTGTTCCTCTTTAGGTTTATGACCACAAATAACAACAAGTCTGTAGAATAATAACAATGTGACAAGGACGTTCTTGGCAGTGAAGAAAATGATACTGTAAGTTATCAGTTGAAATTTGACAATGGAATACATTCGCAACACTAAGAATGGGACATCTTGCATGCACATAGCTACAAGGATGCTCCATATTTCGCTTGTCACACATGCGGTGCACTTAGTTTCCTTATGTTGATCTTCTTCATCTAAACTGTTATGCACGACCCTAGATTTTTTCGTACTTTTCGTGGCCGTAAGAACAAAACAAAACTGCATTAAACTGATTGTCCATATAATGAGAATAGCATAAGTAAGCTCTTCGCTCTGACGTACTTCTTTCTCATCAAAGAGTGTGAATAACTCGGTAATATCTGATGCCATACCAATGAAAACAAAGAGAAGCTGCGAAAGCTCATTCCGGGAAATATTTCCTCGTGGAAGCAGCCATCGTCCAATGATCATAAAGTATAACAGTAACTGTTCTATGACGACTACCCATGTGTCAGGTGCGAGTGTTACCGGAATCGACACCTACAATGATAAGATTATGGATAAAAGCGGTTCACTAATCCAAAAATCATTTTTAAAGAAGGGCATACCAAATCAGCGAAAAAAAAAAAAAAAAAAGAAAGAAAAACAAATACAAACCAAAGATCATTTATCCCCCCCCCCCAAAAAGGGAACTCAGATGCCTGGAGAGAAAAGGCACATCCTGCTTGTTAGCAACACCAGTCACTTCCTGTAGAAATCGTCGAACGATGTAAATACAAGTAAAGAAAGTCTTAAATTCAATGTTCAAAATGTCCGATGGTCTAACTTCATAATATCAATCAACATTTTGGATGACGAGATGCCATATTATATGACACGAGACTAGTAATAAAATTTCATTTACATTTCCCTAGTTTATCTCAAAGTCGTTTTGCCCCGACAGTTAAAGCATTGTTATTTAAACTGACTCTCGCATACTTATTAAATGGGATGTAAATACGCTATTTTGCTACTTATAAAGGGAACGTTTATGATGCTGAAATTGAGAAGGTTTGTCATAGAATGCTCATATAACATCAATACAATGTATCATGTGACGTCATTAAATTCCAATTAACTTGGACAGATGATGCTAAGCCAATCTACACATGTAAAGCAATTTTATTTATCTTTGACCTTGAAAATTTTATGTTCTCTGGTATATCGTTTCTGATCTTTGTTGTTCAAATGAAGTATGTTTAGATTGTCAAAATCACTGCAAGGACATTAAAAGTTTGTTTATATCAAGATGTTTGCTTATTGTACATATTGTACATGTTTGCTATGACTGTGACATTAAATTAATGTTCAATTAAAATGGTATTTGCAAAATTTCAAAAGTCTATTGTGACCTTGTCCTAAGTTGGCAAATGTAAATGCAAATGTTACAACACCATCTCTGACTTTCAAATATTCAAATTTTCTGACAGTATCTGTCTGTTAGAATTCGACGTACCTGAAGAAAGTTCAATTTACTGTGTGGAAAGTGTTGCATATTAAAGTTACAAACTCTCTTTATATTCATTTTTTAAGTTATGAATGTATAATAATACTGTAAAATGAATAATAAATTATGCTACATTTTGATGCATACATTGACTGCATGTTTGTATGAGACAGATCCATTGATTCTTAGAATGTTGCCTAGTATAGTAACAGTGTATGTTTACAGCATACTAGAATCATTTTTCAGAAATCATAAATGTATATCATTTTGCATGTATATAATCTTTTAATCCAATTTTCAGATAGATGGCACCTTATTCCATTTAAAATTCTAGAAAATGGCAATAAATGAAAATAGTGCAGTACTTTATGAGGAGAAAGGTCTGGTTGCTCAGGAAATTTCAATTGGTGGTTTTTCTTAGCAACCGTGATTGAAAAATATTCGTGACAAATTTCACAAAAATCAGAGACTATCGGTTTGCCGCTCTCTGCATGATTCTTAGAAAGACAATTACTTCATTGAAATAACATGGGGTCTTCCTTTTAAAGAAAAATGACTGAGTGAATTCGGCTTTGCATTAGCAAACAAGTATGTC
Organism: Pteria penguin; assembly: GCA_035048485.1. NCBI lineage: Eukaryota > Metazoa > Mollusca > Bivalvia > Pterioida > Pteriidae > Pteria > Pteria penguin. Next base: position 26,268,414 of record CM068580.1, read on the forward strand.
AACGAGACTAGGGCATATTTAGTACCGAACTCCGCAAATATGTCAGAATCAGAATGTTTAATATCTGGATGACATTATTTAATGTGAGAATATAGGTTAGGTGCAAACCTCACAAGGACTGAAGCTACAGATAGACATGAGCATGAAAGGACTACTGAGATAGGTAAATAGCGGTCATTATCTTACTAAACGAAGTAATAAGCAAATCATTAGAACATTCAACATTTCATGATTTTATTTTGTTTTAAGTAAACATCAAGAAATATCTTGGAATTGATTCATTCTCTAAGTTCCAAAACAAAATGACATTATCGTGTATGATTCCACATCAAGACAAATGAGAACCCCAATTTAAAATCTGAAATGAAACCAGGTTCACGGAAGAATTTGTTTCTCGCAAAAATCCTGTAGAAATCTGTAAAATCCGATAAATATATATTTTCGAAGAGGCAAAGGCGGTCAATTTATATGATCCAGTCGTAAAATGTCGGTTATTATTTCGAGAAGAAGGACCCCAAACTGTATAAAATTCCTATATCGACCAAAGAAGTTTTTAAGTAATCATTTTAGACGTTCCTCAATATATCCTTGTGCGAGTATCTTGATGGCAAGTAGCTAGGCCCTCGTGTCGAAATCTTCGTATTTCCTCAACTTGAACAGTTATTGCAGAGCTTTTGCGACGGGTATTGCTTGCAAGCAGGGGCGCTTACTCTTCCCGGACGCCTTATCCCTCAGTTTATTTGGGGTTCGCATATGTCTGAATATGACATTGTACACGAGATTGTCCTTTTATTCCATGGACATCGAGATGTGGTAAACCCTTCGGTACTTGTTCGTTGTTAACATTAAACATGCCTGACACGGCATTTAAGTTGTGAAGTGAAATATATATATATATTGTTTTGGAACTTAAGTTGTGAAGTGAAATTTTGTTTTAAGTAAACATCAAGAAATATCTTGGAATTGATTCATTCTCTAAGTTCCAAAACAAAATGACATTATCGTGTATGATTCCACATCAAGACAAATGAGAACCCCAATTTAAAATCTGAAATTAAAACAAGTTCACGGAAGAATTTTTTTCTCGCAAAAATCCTGTAGAAATCTGTAACATCCGATAAATATATATTTTCGAAGAGGCAAAGGCGGTCAATTTATATGATCCAGTCGTAAAATGTCGGTTATTATTTGTATATATATATATTGTTTTGGAACTTAGAGAATGAATCAATTCCAAGATATTTCTTGATATACAAAGTACATATCAAACCAGATATGACTTGCAACATGCAGAAAAAGTCATATATGTATACCCCCATATGCGAACCCCAAATAAACTGAGGGATAAGGCGTCCGGGAAGAGTAAGCGCCCCTGCTTGCAAGCAATACCCGTCGCAAAAGCTCTGCAATAACTGTTCAAGTTGAGGAAATACGAAGATTTCGACACGAGGGCCTAGCTACTTGCCATCAAGATACTCGCACAAGGATATATTGAGGAACGTCTAAAATGATTACTTAGAAACTCCTTTGGTCGATATAGGAATTTTATACAGTTTGAGGTCCTTCTTCTCGAAATAATAACCGACATTTTACGACTGGATCATATAAATTGACCGCCTTTGCCTCTTCGAAAATATATATTTATCGGATGTTACAGATTTCTACAGGATTTTTGCGAGAAAAAAATTCTTCCGTGAACTTGTTTTAATTTCAGATTTTAAATTGGGGTTCTCATTTGTCTTGATGTGGAATCATACACGATAATGTCATTTTGTTTTGGAACTTAGAGAATGAATCAATTCCAAGATATTTCTTGATGTTTACTTAAAACAAAATAAAATCATGAAATGTTGAATGTTCTAATGATTTGCTTATTACTTCGTTTAGTATATATATATACACATCTATCAATTACTATGGAAATAAACTTAACTTAAAGTCATAGAGTCTTATTGTGTGGTGTTAAGATTGAATTTGCATTAACCATTTGATTCATACATTGATTTTAGGAACACTAAGGATGTTGTGTTACCCGAGGTATACAATCCTCACTACTACCTCAGGCGTTGTGATCCCGCTACTCTATATATATAGAGTAGCGTAATCACAACGCCTGACTTAGTGAGGACGGGGGTACACATATATGACTTTTTCTGCATGTTGCAAGTCATATCTGGTTTGATATGTACTTTGTTCTTTTGAAGTCACTTTTAACGTATACAACTGGATAGCTGACACTGCTAGATGACTAAGCCTGCAAATGCACTGATACCAAGCATTACGAGTGATGCCTCATTGTCATGAGTATTTTATAGATATCTGCACTTGTTAAGGTAACAACAATAATGAACAATTTTTCATTAATTCCATTTATCCCTTCCTTCTTCGTTTTATTTTTGTTACTAGTTTCAACCATACGCCTCATACAAAGATTGCCTTTAGTAGCACTGATGAGGAATTTGACGGTACTCTATATATCTGGAATTTCTTTCATTCATATTTGGTCAAATGTATTTAGTAAACATACCCCATAAAATTCAGATAATTGCGGTCCGCTTGTTGTTTTGTTGGTCAAATCATCGTCTACAGCACTTGTGTATCTATCCCGTCTGTCTAATTCTAATATCCAAATCGATGGAATTGTACCTCCAAGGTAAAAGAAGAAACAAGGACAAAACCTGAAAAGCAATACTGTTATGAATACCTGGGAATATTGTGAGCAAAACCTACATATAAAGTCACGTGATGTGTTCGATTACAGTTATTGAGCCGACATTAGACATCCCTGATAAAGAAAATGACGAATCTTGAATTCATGGGATTCTTAATCAGTCTTTTCAAACCTGTTACACAATGATTTGAAGGATCCAAAATTTAACAATATAAGTATATATGAAATAAACCTTTGTTTTTATTTATTTATTTATTTTGGACAATGTTATTTTTCTCATCTCAGCAGTGTATTTTGCCAGATGTTTTTGAAATATTCTTAAGCAGCTTTATAGCAAATACATTCAACGAACATGAATAAGACATACTAAAAAAATCACTTCGAGTTTCGGTAGGTTCGACTTTTGGGGAAATTAGAAAGGGAAAGATTGAACATTATTACCTACGTATATTTTGTACTGTTATACTACAATTAGCATAAAGACGATATAATATTCTCAATTGATTTAATTTAAATGTATATCACGTCAAATATCATCTACGTATTTAATAAAACTAATAAAAATGTATAACATAGAGATCTGCCGTTATAAAGCCATTCTATCGGCTTTGACACTGTTCAGTGATGTTCGGGGTATGGCTCATTATCTTATGTGAAGTTACTGTTTAAAATTTACAGCTTGTATAATTCAAGAGAATTTGCATCATTAGCAGCTTTTAATAACCTTCTTTCATAATTACGGCAGTTAAAATTAAAATAAATCATCTATAGATCATAACGATGATACCCTGATTGTTAATTACTAATGTGGATGAAATGTGTAATATACAATCCCACACACAAGTCCGTTGATCCGTCAAGCTTGGACGCACACAACCGCTGTGTAAACAAGCCAATTGCATTCTATCATGTTGTTTGCGTAGAGTTTCCGATGGTAAAATGCTTCGAGATTTCGAAGGTGAAATTAAGTACAAATTTGTCATCATGTTGAAAATTACTTAGAGTTTCCGTGGGTTTTCGAGTTTTTGACGTTCGAGTTATCGAAGTTTCACTGTAGATAAGTAGGTTAAAAGCATTATACACAGCAGTAGCGGTATACCGACTTAAGACGATGAATTTAATTTCCAACAACACAAGAACATTATACATCAGTAGCGGTAACGACTAAAGACGATGTAGCATTCACAACTTAAATTTGAAACAGCAATTATTTTGCTCGTGTTTTTCCTATTCCGAAGTGCATCCGAAACTCGTTTTGAAAGAAAGTCATCATTACATTGCGATATCTTTTAAAAATAAAGTAATAAAAACATGTACTATTTTAAAATTTGGGATAAAGGGGATTAACTCAATAATCAATTATGAGACACATTTTTAAATGATCCCGACACCCGTCAGTACAATGAATGTATAGTCTTTATTATAATTATACTTACGAAATAATTACTCCGATTTACTTCTTTAAGAAGCAATGTATCGAAACATTACATTTCTGCATGGATATTTAGGATATATAACTATATATAATGTATTTTACTGAGATGAATTACCTGTTGTAAAATTAGAAGCAACCATTATTTTTGAAACGAACTATAGACCTATACAAAGAACGATAATTTTGCACGTATTCTGATCGATTTTCTCGCTTCAGCTTTTTAATCGTCGTGTGCATTCCTGTGCATGCTTCAAATTAACCAAATATAAGCTTTTCCACAAGCTATTGTAGAAGGTTATCATCAAAATCTCCGACAGCTCCCAACAATTCTTTTCTATAGAATTAGAAAATACATACTTTTTCGACAACCTTCCACAAACGTGCATGGCCGATTATTACATCTTTTGAACAGTTTTTAATCATTGTCATGTCAAATTGATATTCATACATACAATTAGCATCATCATTGATTCTTGCAGATGGAGTGAATGGAGTTGTCGGTCTTTGACATTCCCTAGCGGCTATTGTGAATGCTAGACGATAAATTGAATTCTCAACAATACAAGTATATGATACATCAGGAGCGGTACCGACTAAAGACTATTAGTTAAAATCATAATGATAAATTGAGTGGTCTAATAATACTAGCCAACCTTTGATCGAAAAAGTAAAACAATCAGAGACCCCCTCCCCCCTTCCTAGATAAAAAGGAAACCCAGACTCTCTCGGTTGAAAGGTCAAAGAGTATAGGACAAATACATAGATAGTATATGTAAAATGCTCTCTAATTCCCTTTCATGTTAAAATAGTAAGCGCGAATTTTGATAGAATTCACGTCATTCAAGGTTTGAAAATCGGACATTTGATTATGGCGTCACAGACATAACAATCAAACCCTCCCTAACGGTCATAAAGATAAAACAGGAAAAGTACAATGGATGGGGAAAATAATATCAAAAACATATAGTGGCATCAGTATGAGCCATCCGAGATCTGAAAGCAACTAGGGTCATTGTTCTGTAGGAGTTCCGACTACCAATTAGAAAGATCGCGGCTCAAGGCTTCACAAGGCTCGTCATTGAGTCATGTTTGTCAAGTACAGCGCTCGAGGATAGGGCTATAGACAGACCCATTACAAGACTGATGGTTTCTATGATGATTTCTTGAACAAACTGTCGACGTCGACGGCGTTTAACTATTTTTAAGTCCAATGAGATGAAATTATCGGAACCCTCGGCGCTTCTTATTTTCTACATCAAGTCATTTTTAGGTGTTCGACTCGGAAATTCTGCTGGATACATAGTGCTGAAAAGTAACTTGAGCATTGCGATGAAAGATCTGAATAAGATTTATATTATTTTCGTAACCCTGAGTAAAACTTTTGAAAGTAATCTGTAGATTTTGGATAGTACAGGCTTTTGCAAATTGAACAACAATGTTTTTTGGAAGCACTTAACTTGTATTGCTTAATTATTGCTTAATGTTTTCGTATAATTCATTTAAGTAAATTTTCGTCATAGATGTATACTCTAAATAACTTTATACTTAATCATTATCAGCATACTAATAAACTATTGTTATTCAACTTTCGAAAAGACTTCAGATTGTGTCATTTATAGTATGTAATAGACCTTATACCAGTATTTTGGAACATGATGATGGTTGATTGTTTTGCGTTTATATAACTAAACGCAAACAAATAGTTTGTATTCTATGTGCATTGAGGAAGAAAGTGCGTTTAAACAATCAGATTTGTTTTTTGTTAATGCTGATTAAATATTAAACATGACCGTTCTGCTTGTATCGTGGGTGTAACTACAATGAGAAAGTATAAATTTAGCTTTAAATACCTTGTAGAAGATGTTAATTAATAAAGAAATTACATTCAAACAATCAAGATGACAATGGGTTAATACTAATAGCTTTAAAAATCAATATGGTTTGAGAAATTATTAATATACGTTAAAAATGAAAACCGTATTGCACACAAGAGAATAGTTGTAACGCGAATAATAATGATCTACTTTGAAACACGTACTTCGAACAAACAAATGTGATGCATAATTGATGTTTTTGTGGTTTGGAAACCCTCTAGTAAATTGTATAGCAAACAAAATACTATTTATCGTAAGGTACAATCGAATATATGAGCTCTATTCACGCATACACAAGGGCTTAATAACGGTATTGTCTATTTTTAAATGTAGGGTAACTGGATCCAAAACAATGTATGAACAATACACGTGTGCGATATACTTTCCAATAATCATATCGTTTATTCATTTGTATTTAAAACTTTCATTACGATGACCTCTCCCCTGTTTTACCATAAATTAGAAAATTGGAGGAACACTTGGATTAGTACAACTGGTAATTAAAAATAATACTTCCTTTCATTATTACGTTAATAATTATAAATAATTCAACAGACCTGCCTGCATTCCCCTTCTTTCTAAATTATATCAAATAAATGTAAATTATATCAAGTTTTTCAGATTAATTATTAAAGGGAGAAAGCATTTTGTTTGTATTACCATTTATATTCCATTCCTTTCCTTGCGATGATGGTAATCAGTCCTTCTAGGAAGAGAGCCACATCTGCAATAGCTAACCACCACATTGACATATCACTGCGGATAGAATACACTCTCCATACTGCTAAAAAGCTGTGTATTAGCAGAAACACACGTACTAAACATGCCTTCAAAATATTTATAATAACCACCATTTTATACGGTAATTTGATATTGTTTTTTTCCTGTCTGATTTGCGAATTTGGCGTTCTTGTTGGATGCTTTCTTGAACACCTCTTGTTGGACGTGTTCTTTTAACACACATGAAGGACTTCGGGAGAATCCTAATTTAACGCTAAACTCTCCATAGAAATCGTTTCATTAATCAGTCATTAGAATGGAATGTTTATCCTTTTCAATTAGAAACCGCAGTCTCCTATTCAAACTTTCATTTGGCAGTGAATGATATGTTCTAAATGAAGCTCGAATGTAAAGAAAAGGATTGCTGTCAATAATTAATGATAATCTGAGTTGGAGTTATTCTTTGTATCCACGACATTCAACCATTGGTTAGAACCTCTGTTTACCTTTGAGGTAAAATTGTTTTTCGTCCCATCGATATTGTTCACCGGTCTCCTAGAATGTCGAATTACGCACGGAGATTGAGTAATTAGTTTTCAGTACAAGTAATCCAATCAATTTAAGTTTAATGTTTTTCAAATAATTCTGTTTATGCCGATCCTTACTGAAAGGCAGTAAAATTGAAAACTGATAGTAATGTATTTGGTACATGAGTAATATTCAACTTACTTAAACAAGAAATCATATTGAAATATTAACTAAATGCATAACACAATTATAAAATATTGAATTTCGATATGGTCTTTATTGGAGCTGATCTAATGCGTGGTTACAATTATGCAAAATTAATTGAAAGTTGATTTTCATTTCATTTGAAGTGTTTTATTGGAGAAATTCTTGAAACACATGCGCATTGAATTAAAGCTAGAGGGTAAATTAAACAAGAACGTTAATCGCGGTACACTGGATAAGGCTTTCGGTAGAATGTAATACGTTTGTCTTGCTCATTTAAAGACCATGAAATAAAATTATGTAATGCAGAGATTAAAGAGCTTTCGCAAATACATATCAGTTTAAAATCAAAGACTAAATGTCTTTTTATAAGTGAATGACATAAATACTAATTGACAGAAATGAAACTCATACATATGTATCATGGTGACTCTGATTTGAATTTGTTTTGTCGTTAAAGATACTTGTTTAAAGAAATGGAAATGGATGTGATGGACGGAATAGCATTTCGCGAGATTAACCGCTGTGAAATAACTAGATCTATAATAAATCGTGATTTTATTTGATTTATCTTTTAAAACACTGCTATATGAATTTAAGCACCATCATTACAATATACAGTATTCCAGCCAAACAATATCTGTCTATTTTGCAATCACTGTAATTTTCAATTTGCTGATAAATAATTTTGCCTTTTTGAAATATAAAACTTAAATATCATTAATCATAATCGGAAAATTTTACGATACCAAATAGCAATGAGAATGAAAATAGACAATAAAAGACTATTATCGAATCATTCAAGAAAAAGAGGTAGACTAAAGTCCTAGAAGAAGTTAATATCCTCTGTCAACTGGGAACTGGCTAATCAAGACAATTAATACGGCAGTTAGAATAAATGTCCCTATCATTCAAATAATAAGGTTAAAACGAGGTTCCGCACAGTGTAAGTTGGCACGTAAAAGATCTCTTTGTGCTTTGGTTGTATAAGTTCTATATCTTAAAGTTTCTGGGCAATACAACGGGTAGATGCCATCACAAATTAAGTGAGAAAATCATGTAGTGGAGTAACTCTCCCCTATCCCAAAGAAAGAAAGAATGACAGAGAAATCGAAGTAATAAAAGAAAAAAATGAACAATACATCTGGCTTAGCTGTATGAAGAAAGCTACCAGAGACATACAAAAAAGAAATAACAATGATGGAATATCTTAAGTTTCTCTCTAACGTACATTTGAAAGATTATCAGTGGAATTTTTCTTCGAGCTGAAAGCTCAGGTGAGCTCTTTTGATCACCCATTTCAGTAGTCCGTCTGTCTGTCTGTAATTTCATCACTTTCAAAACCTCTAGAAAGATTTTGATGAAACTTAAGTACTATAGTTTGTTCATTTCGTCCAAGTTGGCACCACCATATATAGATATATCTTTCTTTAAAAATCTTCTGCTCCAGAACCACTGTATGGGTAACAAACTAAACTAACGACATCTGAGTGATCTAGAAGTATGTATGTTTCAAATGTGTTCATTTCATTGAAATCTGATGAGTAATTTGACATCTTTTCGAACTTCAACATTATCATGCAAACTAGCATGATTTTCATCAATATTTTCCTTATGGATGGCTTCTGATGCACTGAAATTTAAGCCTGAATATGATATATGATTGCTGAAAGAATTTTGACAAAATTTAATTTTTGAATTTTTGATTGGGGTATATTTTCACATTTTCAAATTTTACTTTGGAACGACTAAATGTTTTTTTTTTTATATTAATGCTTTTTCAATATCATAAATCTCGAAAACCTTTCCAAAATTTTTTAAATCGGTAAATACATAAACGCCTTCGACATCGACAGTAAGGCCTCAAGATCATCACAAAGAAAATAGGTTTTGTATTAGGTCCCTCTTACAACCTTATACAGAATTTTACTTGAGCGTTGCATAGTGATTAACAGGGCAATGGGGACTCTATGACGGGCCTTGTCTAAACCTTTTCAGAGCAGACAAGGTCCTGAGCTTCGTTCTCTCTGACTGTTAGTCGGGACTCCTAAGGGTAAAGGGTCTGAGCTCGCTTACAGACGAGAAGATATTACTTATGTTGATGTCGCTTAACGTATTTTTTTTTTATCTAAGCATATCCTTCCATAGTAGGTCTCGTGTATTAAAATTTTATGACCCTCGTCTTGAGAAACCAATTGATCCTTGTTCACTATATGGAGGATTATTTATAAATTTTTTAACGTCTGTCCTTTGATTGTGCTGCTTTTACGGTGCGTCGGAAGGTGGGAGCTCGTAAACCGTTTAACAAAGCCAATTGACTGATGTGGTGTTACTAAGTCGGTATCGTAACTGCAGGACAATCGAATATTTCTGTTATGTCGTTTTCTGTTTTTACTATTATCATGTTTATGTGTGTGTCCTTGAATAGGGGCTAATTAGGACATGTCTCTGATTAGTATATATCGGACACTTTAGTAAAAAGTGAAGGTTTGATTTAATACTACAGCATGAACAATATGGGTCGGGTTCAAGATTACGCAGAAAGATTGATTGATTGATTTTTGTTTAACGTCACACCACGAATATTTCACGTATATAGTGACAGCATCTGCCGGGGCATACGAATTTTGACCTTTGCAACGGACCCACCCGAAGCAGTGAGGGATCTTTAACGTGCCATGCAAAACCACGACACGGGGCCTCGATTTACACTGTCTCATCCGAAAAACGTGACATCGGCTTGACCAGAGCGGGACTCGAACACCGGATACCACTAGGCTTTGCCGGCTTTTACGCAGAAAGAGATGTTGTTTAAGTAATTAGCAGCGCATTCGCATTCGAGCGTGTAGTACTTGACCGCGGCGAGTACCTACGAAGTAATATTTAGGAATGGATTTAGATTTTGGATTGTAATGTCTGTCAATAGAGGATTTAAATGATTTCAGTGATGTGGAATTTCTTATGCTAAATGGCAGATTGTTCCAGACGCGGATGCAGGACGGGAAAACTGTTATGATAATTGGATATTCGATTTTGTTGTGATCGTAAGTTGTAAGAATTTCTTGTATTATAACTATGGATTGTATGAAAATTTGGCGCAAGCAAATCTCTTAAATATTGAGGGGTAAGGTTATTTATTATTTTGTAAAACTGAATAATTTTATGTTTTTCTCTTCTTAACTCTATTTTTTCCCATCCACACTTAGAATATAAGGATTCATTTCTAACGAGTCTAGTTGTTCCGGTAATAATCTGGCTGCATCTATGTTTATGTTTTCGAGTTTTTGTTTATAGTAATTTGGACAATTATTAAAGATAACATCGGCATATTTAAGGATAGGCCCTATAAACGGAAAATACATTATTTGGAGTGTTCTTCTATGTACATGTAGTTCATATTTGAGACTTCTGAGAATATTAAGTTTTCAGTTTGCTTTCGAAGATGTAATATCGATGTGTTCACCCCAGTGTAGCGCATTATTGATGGTAAGTCCTAAATGTTTGTGACTAGTGACTTCTTGAACGGGAGTGTTGTCGAAATATATTATATAATATTGTATAATTTTACGAGTAAAAAACGAAGAAGTACCGGTATGTATGGTCAGGTCCCAAAATATCGGTTAACATTCTTGAAAGAGGAATCTGAAATTGCACTAGATCCGTATAACGACCATAGAACTTCCTCAGTGACAATGGGGAATTTTCACAAACGCTTAGATGATCCAGATTCGTGATTTGTTATGAGGTATACTCCTCGGGATTTATCTTCAATTTCTAAGTAAAATCTTATTTCTTAATCTTCTGTTTTATCATGATTATTATCTTAAATGAGAAAGTAATGAAATATGTATAATGTGTGTATACTTCTTCATTTAATTCAAATTTGGATTTATATATATATATATGCGTAAGGGACGATAGTTATTAACGATTTTAGGATTGTGTATATATATATATATATATATATATATATATATATATATATATATATATATATATATATATATATATATATATATATATATGTATGTATGTATGTATACCGGCGTGACCTAATGGCATCGCTCTCGCCTCCTGATCGGGAGGCCGGGGTTCTAGTCCCGCTCTGGTCATGCCGGTGTCTTGTCTTTCGGATGAGACAGTAAAAACCGAGGCCTCGTGTCGTGGTATGCATGGCACGTTAAAGATCCTTCACTGCTTCGGGTAGGTACGTTGCAGAGGTCAAAATTTGTATGCCTCGCATCAGGCAGATGCCGTCACCATATACGTGAAATATTCGTGGTGTGACGTTAAACAAAAATCAGTCAATCAATGAATATACATATATTTATATATAAATAAATGAATAAATAAATAAATAAATAAATAAATATATATATATATACATACAATACAGAACTGAAATGAATAGATGAAAATTAAATGTAGACAAAACATGTCAAGTGAGACAAGAAATGGGAATTACTAGTACATATGATTTAGAAGGTACAAATAAATAAACAAAGCATGAGTATATATACGTGAACAATGTACATCCACACATACATATACGTATACATGCATACCCATATTATACATATTGATACCAACCCATATGCATACCTAATCACATACGCATATGCATATTCATATTCATATACACAATTCTAGTACATGTGGTTAAAAGGTATCAAATAAGTAAATTAATCGTGATATACATGCATACATGTACATGTACACACACACATGTATATAAACATGCATGTATACCCATATATGTATTCTAATTCAAATGGATACATAAACACACATACATATACACATACACACAATACACTTATGTACACGTACGATCACATGCATATATCAAACATGAGAGGAGTATATCTATTTCATATTACTACTAAAGTGTTAGTAACACTAACAAGATATTATTATTCATAAGAAAATATCGGTGCAATGGATGTAATAGGAGAGAGAGAGAGAGAGAGGTAAGCAGTAATGTAACAAATCCATAATACAAAGTTATAAATTCACTGATTTCGGAAATACTGTTTAGCTACTGGTGTATTCAGATGAATATCAAGCTTCAACAGTATATAAATCGATATACGACTTGGTTACAACATTATTTCCTCAACATATGCAGGAAAAATGTGTCAAATGATTATACATCATTTCTTGGTGCGCGCACATCGCGGAATCATGATGGCCGTGTGGCCTAGTCTGACAGGCCATAGTGCAACACGTAGTTTTCGGTTGAGTAGCGGGATGCAGTATTGGTAAACATATGCATGTGTTCGAAGCTTATTTACACGAACTGAATATCGACGCGAGCAAGGGATCTGCTGAATTTGATCACATCGTCCAGACTATTAATGCGGTGTCTAGTATCGTTAAGATCGACAATTGTTATCTTGCCATCCCAAACTGAAATTGACTTTGCCCATTTTTCCCTCACGACTTCCTTGCAGTAATAAGCGAGTTTTATTCGAACTTTGGTTAGTTCTTGATTGACCCAGACTGACTCCATACCCCTGATTTGTCTAAGTTTTCTGCTTTCACGAATGAGTTGGTGACGTGTCTCGTGGTTGGTAATTTTGCCTGGGGTTAATCGACGGATTTTCTCCCTACTCGATGAGATACTTCCCGGTCACTTGGGTCTAGCGCTACGTCTAACTTGGACCCTATGTCCTCTACCACATCGATAGTGTCGACCTTATTTTCCCCTACACCAAATATTGGGACACGGGTTTTGCGAGAGCAATGCTCTAGAACGTCAACCTGATTTTTACGGGGTTTTTTTTTGTTTTCATCAAAAAGGGCCTCGATGCAGCTAACAAGAATTTCCGTTCAGCGATTGTTATAAAGAGGATGTCCGATTCGGCTCATCCGCCAGATACTGTATTGGACGGTGGGGGTTGGGTCGAAGCATGAGGGACGTTTGCGGGTGACACTATGCTGTCTTGAAGTTGTAGAGTAGCGAAGTTTGGTGGTATGGTACTATAGGAGTAGAGGTATGGTCAATGTTTCCCCCGTAACCTGGAATAGATGGAACATGGTCAAATTGATGGTCACTTAGAATGTGATTTGTTTCTAAGTAGTCATTTAGTCGTTTTTGAAGAGTTCTGTGAAATAGTTTATCTATAGAGCTGGTGAGACTGATTCCTCTGTAATTTTCAGAATCATCTAGATTACAGGCTTTGTAAAGAGATCTAATAAGTGTTAAGTTCCAACTTGGTATCGCTCCTACAACTAGTATTTTATTAAAAGTTAAAACTTAAAATGGAAGCCCTTATGTTGTATATATCTTCGGGGGAAATACGTAATGTGTGTATTTCCGGCAACAATGAAAAAGTAAAGATGTTATAAATTTTAAAAGGCAGTACTTTAATGACTAGGTCGGTGGGTGAATCCTGGTGATCCAAAATTACACCCGTAGATTCCGAAGCCTAGGTACTGACTAAATACAAATATAGTATATATAATGATTTACAACAATGAAAACTTTACGGTTATGGTTTTAGTTGCCCTTGAGCAATGTCCAGATGTGAAAAGATTAGTGATGGCACCGATCAAGGTAAAACATATCAATTAAATCAATTAACACGTCACTTAAGAAGTATGAAATTCCGAAGAGTGAGAATTTCAAATAATGAGCTAAAGAAAAAGTAACACAAACAAACAGGTCAAAGTCTCAGTTCCAAAAAGAGTTGTTTGTATAGCACTTTATCACAAATTGTAATTGTGATGTATGTCTGGCAGCAGCCGTGAGATTTTTTTAAGATAGTAAATGACCTGTTGTAATTATTACTATAGGGTATCCTGTACTCAAGAAAGTTTACTAGACATCTGAAAAATGTTGCACTTCGTGTTTATGGCGATTTCAAAACGGCCACCATACGAAAAAACGTTTGTTTTAAAAGAGATGCGAGTCGTATTAATGAATAAACAGAAGACATCTGACAAAGCTGTATGACACAGATCACCAGGAACATGCACACAAAACATGATAATAGTAATGTAAAGATGATGGATAAATCCAAACCACAAGTCCAAAAATCATAAAACCAGAGGACATACAAAATCAGTGAAAATGTTGGTTGGTTGGTTGGTTGATTGGTGTTTTACGTCGCTTTCAACAATATTTCAGTTATATCGCGACATGGAAGCAGGAGGTTACCAACCTCTTAAACATAGTGGCGCAACCCGGGAATCGAACCCGGATCGTCGGCGCCGCAAGCCAAGCGCTTAACCACTACACCAAGCCTGCCCCTTCAGTGAAAATGAAAAACAAATGGAAAATAACAAAATATGTCTACTTGAAGAGCATATGTGAACCCCTGTGATGGAGTGAGATCAGGTGCCCGGGGAGAGTGAGCATCTCCTGCTTGCTAGCAACACCCGTCGCATATACCCAGTAGAAAGAGTCAGATCGTGTGAATTCCATATGTATTTATATATGGAGAAGTCGAAGTAGGTAACCTTCTAGTATAGAAGGTGTCAAATCTGTGTAAAATGATCGGAATCGGTCTCAGTCCAGAATATCATTTAAAAGTCTGGATAACGAGATATCATATGGAGTAATAAGAGTCTCGTAACGACCATAGAATTTCCTCAGTGACGTTGCTAGTCTAGCACATATATAACCCTGGTTGAGCAGCTTAACTGAAAGTCGCCTAGCCCTCAGAACAAAGTCACTGTAATTTGAACATGCTCTGGAATAACGTATTAACTGAGATATGAATACGCCGTATGCGGGCGATGATGGAATGTTGCTACTTATGAAAGGAAAGTTTGTGGTAGCGAAATTGAAACTATACACGGAAATTGGAACAATATTTACAACTTGTATGTTATTACTTATATTAATAAATATGGTAACGCGCCCTTAAATACGGTTCGCTGTTTTGCTGTTTCCCGTACAAAGAACCATTGCCTGCTTTAGTTTGTTTTCTTCATGGTAAGAGGGAAAAATAAAAGGGTGAGTAGGAGTAAATACATCACTTATTGTTTTTTTAATAAATTCATTTAAGACCAGATCAGCTCAAGCAAGCACTTATGTTGGTTTTTAGTTGTTTAATGGCCTCTTTTATTTTTTTGTGAGAGTATGGGAAATCAAGTGGTTTAATTTGTCATTGTCTAAGTCATCCTATATATTATAATAATATGGATTACGGCTGCTACGAATATTTTTGTAATGGTCAATAAATATTCTACTATCTTCATATAAATTAACTTCAGCATTATTTGTATATGTTTTGTTCTTCTGAATAAGTTTCCAGAAGTTATTTGTTTTCTTTGCATCTGAATGGTTCAATTGATCAGATATATTCTCAAAGTATTCCTCTATTATTTTTCTTCTAATTTAATTAAATCTTCTTTTTCCGTTAAAGAATGATTGCAAGACATATTTATTTGGTTATTTTTGATTTTATTTTTTCCAAATTTCTAACTTCCCTTTTGAGCTTATTACGATCTCGAGTTATCCATGGTTTGCCATTGATTTTCCTTTTTTCCACTAACTGATAATCTTTTGAAGGTAGCAATTTTGTAGGCTGCATCGAGATAAATGTTTGTGGGTTTACCAGGAAGAAGGTACATAGCATTTTCGTTTGGATAGCTAAGTAGAATATTCAAGAACTTTAGATATCTGTATCTTGGTAATTATCTGACAAAGGCAAAATGTCCTGTAAATGTATGTAAATCATTATCAAATTTTTAGCCGGACTGTATTGCGTAAGCAATGGCACGGTTATAACGATCGCCGATCCGCGGGTAGTAATCCGGAAGGTAACCCAACAACTGCCAAAGTAAACATACTCTCATCGTAACCAATCCCTGTGATTATATTTTGTATTGTAAAAATCTTTAACTCTTTATCAAAGTTTTGAGATGATAAACGATTTTTAATTATATCAAGCGTCATAGATAAACATTGGTACGGTGCTTTGTACTTCCCATTACCTTATCACTTCGCTGAAGGAAAGAAAAAAGAGGAGTTACTGGCTCAGTTATGTGGCAGAAGTCACCATGGAGCTATACAATACATGAATATAAATAATATACTAGAACATGTAACACATTACAAAAATATTTGATTGTAGTGCAATTACGATACCGACTTAGGACGGTCATTTAATTTGACAAAAGCCAAACAAATGGTGTGGTTAACCGGTTTACGGGCCCACCTTCTCACTCACCGTAACAGCAGAACAATCAAAGGACGTACATTTATAAATTTATAAATAATCCTCCATGTAAAAAACAAGGGTCAACAGGTATCGCATATTGAGAGGTCATAAAAATATAAACACGTAAGGTATTGTAAAACACATAATGATATAAAATATATGGGACATCAACATGATTATCCGTGCTTTGCCAATCTAAAAGCGAGCTAAGACCCTAGATCTGTAGGAGTCTCGACTAACATTCAGAGGGGACGAGGTTCAGGACTATGTCTCCTCTGAAAGAGGTTTGGACAAGACCCGACATATAGTCCCCACCGCCCTGTTAGACAGCGTACAACGTTCAAGTAAAAGTCTGCATAAGGCTGTAGAGGGGCCCAATACAAGACTTATAGGCTTTTTGATGATCTCAATATCACATTGTCTATTTAGAAGACGTTTGACAATTTTATTACATGATAAAATAACGTTATCGCAGCCTTTTATATACGAGATCACCGTAAAAATTAGGATGGGAAATTCCATTGGATACATACTGTTGAAAAGAAATATTTCCAAATTTAGATAGAAGTTCTGAATAAGATCTGAAGAATTTGCCGAATGTTTATCTTAGCTTGTGATATCTGTAACCCTGGGTTAATAGTTTAGTAGTAATTTGTAAATTTCGTTTATGAAAGTCCAAAACATGTGTACATGTATTGTTACCTGTGTTGACTTTATTTATTATGACGTCATTTCCAACAAAGAAACAATCAAGATGTATTTTTTCGTCTGTCGATCATTTATGGAAATAAATAAACCAAGTATCCTTTCAGGTTTTCTGACATTTTGGCAAAAAAAAAAATATCCTCCATCAGATTTAATTAACTCGAGATTTTCTTAATTGCATTACTCTTCGAAGCGTCGGCTACTGTCACGATATGCTGAATTTCTATGCAAGATCTGATGAACTTTTCTAGGATATAGATATCCGGCTAAACAGAGTAGCTTTAATGAGCATGGATTGTCAATAAAAGTAGTGAAATTGTACCAGATCAATTAATCTGGTAGAAAGGTCACAGTACTGCTGTCTATAGCGATAGGAGATGGCAGATCTAATTTTGAAACTGACAAGCCTAGGGTAGGGTTAACATGTCTTAATATTGAAGAGAATGAAGCATGACAAGTGCAGTGTATTTTTAAAAACTTGACCAGGCAATGAAAGCGCGGCTATCAGTGCCATAATGTAAAATACGAAAGTAACAGATGTCACATGACTATGACACTAACAACAATGTACCACAGTGGACATTCACGGATCCCTGAAATTCAGGGTGATCCCAGGGTCCGGCGTCATAAACTGAGAAAATACTTAAGTCAATTATTTCATTTTAATTTATTCCATTATCAAACGTTCAAAGAAATCGCCATGCAGAATGCTTTATTTCTATACATCGATAGAATAAAACTCAATAAAATCCAAATCCCAGTTATTAATTCATTGTTGAACAACAGAATATGAAATTATGATCTAAATATTTTCTCAGTTTATGGCGCTGGACCCAGGTGCCCGGGAGGAGTTAGCGTCTCCAGTTTGGCTAGTCACATCCGCCGTGAATGTCATTACATACGGACGAAACAAATATAATTCAGCACAGTATACACACATGAATGTGAAAAAATACTAGGTAGGAAGTGCCACTACCACATAACATCAGGAAAAAGGGTATAATAACATTAAAGTCAAATCCTCCACGAGGAAATATTTTACTAGCTCCACACTGCAAAGGGAATAAGTGTGACGTTAATGTAAAATACGAAAGTAAGTGGTATCACATGACTATGGTTCTAACAACAGTTTACCACAGTGGACATTCACATACTCCTGAAATTCAGAGATGAGTCCAGGTGCCCAAGAGTGAATTTGTCCTGTTTGGATAGCCAAAGCCGCCGTGAATGCCCTTACATATAGACGAAACAAATATAGTTTAGTACTGTATACACACATGAATGTGAACATACACTATGTAGGAAGTGCCAATGCCACATAACATCAGGAAAAGGGGCATAATAACACTTTAAAAGTCATAAGTACTTTAATTCTGTAATACAAGTTAACTTTGGTTTCAGTACTGATCATACAGAGATCTGATATTTCACATAGGCGTGAGACCTTATAATATCATACATTATAAAAAATGTTTTTGGATGCCAACATATAATCAACAGTACCTGAACCATTTATGTTAGTAGTAAAAACGAAGAAGTACCGAAGGAGTATCCATATCCGATAGTCCATGGAATAAAAGGACAATATCCTGTATAGTGTCATATTTAGACAAATGCGAACCCCAATAAAACGAGGTGAGTCCAGGTGACCGGGAGGAGTAAGCGTCTCCTGGTTGCATGCAACAACTTTTCAAGTTGAAAAAGTACAACAACCGACAGAGTCACCTAGAAATATCCCATTTAGAATTTTGAGATTAAAAGATTTTATAGATGTCTGTCAAGAAAACTCCTTGCAAGTTACTGTTGTCATCAGGTTACGATCGTGGAATATTAACATCTGAAACATAGCACTTATCTTAGTTAATTTTTATGCGCTTAATTGTTGTATATATAAAGGCATATATACCTTTTGATTTTGTGCACCAGATGCGCATTTCGACAACTTATGTCTCTTCAGTGATGCTCGCGACCTTGCCATGCATGTATGTGGCGTATGTTGCGTAGTCCACTTTATTTTTCTTCTTTAGCAGAGGTAACTACGGAATAAATACATTCCTTTTTCCAAAATCATCACTGTGATGTTGTCCTTCTATAATAATATGCACATTAAACTGATTATAAGTTATCCATTACAATCATATCTTTTACAAAAGAATCATATCAACAAAGAAGCTCGTATTTACGCTATCAGTATGCCGTATTAGTATGCCCTCACTCATAATGCAATTCAGTGTCATTTTGTTTTTTAAGGCATACTAGCCTTATACAGTTACAAATCTTGGGTGAATTTTACTAAAGGTCGTAAGCCCAAACGTAGACGTAGCGGTAAACTCTGCTAATATGATATTTGTCTCCTCCCTGGAGAGTTCCAAACGGAACGTACACCTTTTACAATGTTTACCAATGTAATTACGTATGAAGACAGACTTCAAGAAAAATTCAACTGACGTACACGTAAATTTATTCGGAAAGTTTACGCCTACGGTTGGGCTTACGATCTTTAGTAAAACTTACTCCTGTCTCCTTCAGAGGTATTGGATAATCACGAGTCATTTCTCAGTTCATTCGGTATTAGTACAAATGAATCTGATCTCGAGCTACCATACCTTTTTTGGATTCCAAAGATGCATAAAACTCCATATAAGCATTGATTCATAGCTGGAACTTCCAAGTGTTCCACCAAACCTCTTTCCATGTTACTCACCAATATTCATGACAAATCAAATATAGTCTTCAGAAATCCTGCTCTACTGCTTACTCGAGAAGCGTAATTAATCAGATGTGTATCTTAAAGAATCCCAAGGAACTTCTAGAGCACCTAATATCTCCTGTTTTCAATAATGTCACTAGCATCCAATCTGTTGACTTTTCCACTCTTTATACAACCATTCCTCATCAAAAACTAAAGAACATAATAACATCAATTATTCGAAACGCTTTCTTTAACAAAAAAGGTATTCGCAGATATAAATATCTCGTTTTAGGCAACAACGACACATATTTTATGAAGGAACAGTCTGATTCCAGCAGCAAGTATACAGAAAAAGAGATTATCCAAATTTTAGAATTTCTTATTGATAATATTTTTGTGATATTTAGCGGGAAAGTGTTCCAACAGATTGTTGGCATTCCTCTGGGTACTAACTGTGCGCCTCTTCTGGCCGACATATTTTGTACTCCTACGAAGCAGAACTCATCTCTGCTCTTTAAAGGCAATAAACAATTAGCATCTCGGTTCAACTTTACATACAGATACATCGATGATGTTTTGTCGATTAAAAACCCTGTATTTGAGGATCACCTCAACATCATATATCCAAAGGAACTCGAGATAAAGATACTACAGAGAGCACATCTTCTGCTTCATACCTCGATATACTGTTATCAATTAGTGACGATGGTTCATTAGTAACCTCTCTCTATGACAAACGTGACGATTTCAACTTCATTATTACCAACTTCCCTTTTCTGAGTAGCAAGATACCTTCCTCTCCCGCATATGGCGTCTTCATATCACAACTTATACGCTATGCCAGGGTATGCTCTGAATACGAAAATTTCGTCCTTAGAGCGAGGCTTCTTGACACGAAACTACTCTCACAAGGATATATTAAGGAACGTTTGAAATTGTCATTGAGGAAGTTCTATGGTCGTTATAGGGATCAATTGCAATTTCATATTCCTCTTTCAAGAATGTTAACCGATATTTTGGGACCTGACCATACAAAATGACCATCTTAACGTTTTGACTATACTTGATTTGACATAATATGTATATACAGATATTTGTTCACCTGCATTTCCGACACCGGAATTTTAGGCAGGCAGCATTTCTTGCCTTGAATGGGAAATTTGACTTCGTGTTCCTGTCTCCTTCGTATGTTTATGGGTGTATATTTATGTATTTACCTCCTCAATTTGAAGAAGCCGGCGTGGCCTAGTGGTATTGCGTCGGACTCCTGATCGGGAGGCCGGGGTTCGAGTCCCGCTCTGGTCATGCCGGTGTCATGTCTTTCGGATGAGACAGTAAAAACCGAGGCCCCGTGTCGTGGTATGCATGGCACGTTAAAGATCCCTCACTGCTTCGGGTGGGTCCGTTGCAAAGGTCAAAATTTGTATGCCCCGCATCAGGCAGATGCCGTCACCATATACGTGAAATATTCGTGGCGTGACGTAAAACAAAAATCAATCAATCAATCCTCGATTTGAAAGGTTGTTAAAGGACCTTTGCGACGGGTGTTGCATGCAACCAGGGGACGCTTACTCCTCCCGGGCACCTGGTCTCACCTCGATTTTATTCGGGTTCGCATTTGTCTGAATATGACACTAAACACGATATTGTACCCTTTATACCATAGACTATGAGATATGGTTTACCCCTCGGTACCTCTTCGTTTTTTACTTTAATGTAGATTTAAGTTATCTTAAAACTAAGTTTTTTTATCTTGAGTTCTTTGGATATATGATGTTGAGGTGATCCTCAAATACAGGGTTGTTATCAATTATACGCTGAAACAAAATTTAAATAATATCTTAATATTATCTAATATAGGCGTGGTGTAGTGGTTAAGCGCTTGGCTTGCGGCGCCGACGATCCGGGTTCGATTCCCGGGTTGCGCCACTATGTTTAAGAGGTTGGTAACCTCCTGCTTCCATGTCGCGATATAACTGAAATATTGTTGAAAGCGACGTAAAACACCAATCAACCAACCAACCAACCAATCACTGCATTGGAGAAATGTTTATATAAGCTTCTAAAATGGTCATGTTTACGATCCAGACCAGCATTTTTCGAATTTTACGCGCTCCTCATGGCAAAGATTGGACATGTTTAAATCCGTCCCTGTATAACGTTAACGACCCGCTCTGTTTAATCGCTAATAAATTAACAAACACATGAAGGATAATAATGTTTGTATGTTCAAATAGATTTAAAAAATAAAACAGAACTATTGATTTCATGAATTAACTTTATCTTTATGGGGCGATTTAGATCTTCAATACAGCGGATCCTGGTGGCAAGTTGACTTCTACAAATATTATAAAAATTATCAGGGAAAATAAAATACATTAACATCTAGGATACTTTATGTTGACAATGCTCAACAAATTAGTGTTGATAGTTTCACTGAAAATTTTCTTGTAATTCACAATTACCGAGATACCCTTTACTTTAACGGCCAGCGGTGTTCCATCTTTACCCAACTTGCGCCGCAAGGAGGACATTAATGCCGAAAATTGACGGTCCGGATTTGTATGTCTAAACTAACGTATTGCATATACTTAATCAAGAAAACAATGTAAATGCATTATTCTGTGCATATACCTGTCAAACAGTTCCCTTGCCATAAAATCCATACATTCCAAAGATGGCAGTAATATTTAAGTATGAATTGAATGTGTCAACTTTAATTCTTCAACTGTGACACACCCCATCCTTTTCCGGCATGCGCTTTACAATGAAACACACTTGCAAGATATTTCTTAACCCAGTTTTATCCAAAAAATGTGAAGAAATGATGGTAATCTAATCGTCAGGGCCATTTCAATTTTTCAAAATAGAATTTTCTTAAAATATTTTCAATCTAGTTTTATGTTGTATGGAATTTAATTACAAAGACGAATTATTACAAAGACTAATTATGAAATGTTTACATGTTCAAGGTTCTGGAACAAACTGAAAATAATTTGGTGACCAGACAGCGTCACAAGGTCTTTTATCTAGCACCTCATGTACGACATACTAAATTCTGAATTAGTTCTTTATGTTTTTCTTATATAAATTTATGGGTCAAGTTGTCCTTTCAAAATCTGCTTTAAACCGTTAAGTTCTTTTACCCCATTTTTGTTATAATTTACAAATGCTGTTCATCGATATGATGTTAATGATTTCCATACGTCATCAATTAACTGCTTGCAGTTCTACTTCCTTTTTACATCAAGAAGTACTTGTGAACATGATTTAGCTTTTATCATATGTATAACATTTCGTGTTATACTATGAACCATAGTTTTCTATGTCAGCAAATCATGATCTAACATCAAGTCAGTATAAGTCTATTATAAAATACTTTATTGCTCTTTCCTATATCAAATCACGACATGATTCATAATGTTTAAGAGATATATTTCATGCCCCATTAAGGATGATTATACTTCTTAGAAGTTTTCATTGATTATCATTGGAAATTGATAGCATATACCATGTGAATGTAATTTCAATAATTATGTCATATGTCATTAAATGTAATGTATAATGCATTCTAGGATGATTATAATCTACTATTGAAGTATACCATTACGTATCTACGGCTGACTCTTTAGTCTTTGTATAATTATTTTATCGCAGATGCCCCTGAAGTGTTAGTTCCCGAGTGTATGTTAAGACGATGTATAACACCAGTTCAGAAATCTATCTTGAAAGGCGTATAAAATCAGCGCAGCGCATTCGAAGTTATAAAAAAAATCCAAAAAGATATTTACTAAGTTTCATAGGCGAACCCCAAAAGGGAGCGAGAGTAATAGTTTAGGGAGAGAAAGCAGCTCTTGTTTGCTAGGAACACCTCAGGTAGAAATTGTCGTATCAGGTAAATATCACCAGCTCTGATCGTAATTTACAGTGAGGTGCAGTCCTAACATAACATTATGTTAATGTCGCCTTAACGTGAAGTTCGCTTTCCACGTGCGCTCAGCACATGCGTTTGCGTTAACGCAGATTTTTACGTGAACTTAATTTTGGGTCCGCGTTAACGCTCTTGACTGTCGCGTGAACGTGCTTCACAGCCACGTTCGCTTGCTTACAACTTAAAATTTATATTAACATATACATATAGAAGGATTTGACGGAGAATCGATATATACATTGTATATGTGTAAGTAAAATGTTTAGAATAAATAAAATCCTTATGAGTTAAGGGATGAATTTTAAAAAACATTGAACGCAATTTCCGAACATTAACTTTAATGAAATTTATTCTTATTTTAGGAAAATATTAATGATAATAAATATAATAATAATTATAATAGAATGAATAAAAAAAAAAATAATGGTGATAATTATGATGCAAGAGAAAACATACATATTGGACAAAAAAAACTGTATCTTACTCCCAGTTTCTGTAATTAACTGCTTTATAGACTCTATCCTCACACTTATCTTGAAAACAGTGCTCTTAACTAGACTGGTTCTTAATACCATGAGTAAAAAGCGATAAAAGACGGTATAAAGATGTACGAGTAATAAAAGACACATATACATGTATATGGCATCAACGAAAATCACCCGTGCTGTCTATCTGGATGTGAGCAAATAACCGTAGTCTACAATCAACAACGTCAAAACATTGAGTATTCTCTTTATACCACATAACAGATACCAAAATTGAACGTGAGAGTATTTTGACATAGAAATGAACGGCGAGGCAGCAAACGCTTAAAATAAATATAATTTCTTGTACTGACATTACAATATTTATATATATATCATTGCATAAAACCTATTTTGTTTTGTAATTGAATTAAATTGATCATATGCATTACTGTTTAGACAATCGATATAATTATTTCATGTTTATTATAAAAGAACTCTTTCCATGATACCTATGAAAGATTCTCGTGATCCTGGTGGCATTTGATTAGGGAATACATCAATTACTTTTCCTCTCCCAAGAGGGGAGACGGAGTCGTTCGAACTGACGTTTATTGATTGTTTAACAAATAGAGGTTACAAAAAATATTTGTAATTCAGTTGCAATACCGACGTAGGACACCCAATTAAAATGACAACATTCATGATTTCCTTGGTATGATAAAAAGATCAAAACATGACTTTTGGATCAAAATCTACTTGAAGAGGTCTTGCACCTTGTTGTTTTGGCACTGAGTAAAATTATAGAACGACATTGTTTTTTCGTGTGGATTTTTTTTATGACCTCTCGTCTTGAGAAACATGTTGATCCTTGTTCTGTTTATGGAGGATTTTTTATAATTGTTTAAATGCGTGTCATTTGGCTGTGCTGCTTTTACGGTGAGTGGGAAGAAGGGCGCCCGTAAACCGGTTAAACACACCAATTGAGTGACGTTTCTCACTTTAAATGATCGTCCTATGTCGATATCGTAACCGCAGTCCAATCGAACATTATCATGTTTTATGTTCATATCCTTGGTGATTTGTTATACAGCTTGGTAAGATATCTTCTGTCTCCCATTTAATTACAATTAACTTAGTGTTTAAAGATAATTTATAACTCATATTCCATGGTATGTACACCTGCTGATATAAAATAAACTCAATAAATAACATGCAAACACCACTTCAATCACATAGGTCTTTATACTTCTAGATTCTATGGTAAAGTGCATCGCCTCTCTGGTAACCAGGGGATGATTTCCATTTACCACTATCCTCTGCAAGCCTGTCCTTTCACTGTGATACTCCCTCAAGCCGTCGTACAATGTAGCTGTACCACTGGGTAGATACCTTCAACTGGAGAGCAAAATATCCCCCGTCGCCATATTGAAAGTTCATCCAGTACTGAACGTTATTCTTAGATAAAAAGGATTAAAAAGAGCGAAGCAACAGTTATTGAAGATACCCGGAAGGATGCAAATGTGTTTGTTTTGACATGAAGTGTCAGTGATTAACGTTTGTTCATTAGTGTTGTGTACACTAATATTTTGATATATGAGACAAATGGATATTAAAATGTTTTACATGTACCAGTTCTTCATTTTATAAACTACTCTTGCTGAATGCTCTTTTAGAATTTAAAATTTTGAACTGTTTTAACCCCATATTTTCCATTTGAAATAACGATATATTATAAATAAGTATATTTATTATCACCTCGCAACAACATTGCAGAGGGGATATAGTAACGGTACCGTTTGTGCGTGGGTGCCTTCGTGTGTTTATTATAAAACCTTGTATATACTCTAGAAGTCACAGTTTTGTGCTAATTAGGTTCATACATTATATGTAGCTTTAGTATAAGAAGAGGAAGATCTATATTGATTTTGGTGTTTAATGGTCAAAGGTTAAGGTCACTGGATGTCATCTTAGAAAAACATTGTAGACACCACTCTAGAAGCCACAATTTTACCCCTATTTGATTCGTATTTCATCGGTTATTTTGGCTTCAACACTGCTCTTCAAATATTTATATATTTTGAGAATTCCAAACATTTGGCCACGAGCATCACTGAAGAGACATAAGTTGTCGAAATGCGCATATGGTGCACTAAATTAATAGGTATATATGTTCTATATTTATTATATATGGCTTTAGTTTAATGAGAGGAAGATCCCTATTAATTTTAGGAAATGTCAAGGTGAATTTAGTACCATGGACTTTGCTGCCATGCAAGAAGATACCACGTTTGGATTTGCTCTTGTTTCACTTTATGTTACGTGAAGATACACGTATTTGTTTCATTTAAATGTTTGGTTGTTTTTTTATTTTACATTTGAATAAATGTGTTAAACTCATTTGACAAATGTCTTGTTGCACAGATATGGATAATACTTATCAGGTATAAAACACTTAAAAAATATGGCAACTAACCATAAATTTTGTAATGCACATGATTTAATTTGAACATTCACTGTGCTCAAGTGAGAAATGAGGCGAACTGGATTGATACCTATTTGGCCACTCGTTTTAATGTTAACATATTAGTGTGTCTGACGTATGAATGAGGGACGGACAGCACGAGGGGGAATCTGGGAAAGTGGACAGATATTGGTGGTAAGAGGAAATGAACTCTATTATTCCGAATGTAAACCTGAAGAGAAAATCTCAGAGAGCAGATAGTGGAGCCATTGCCCCTTGTCCCACTCTTAAAATTGACATGCATTCTAACAGCCAGGATATTTATGTCCATTTCAATCAAAGCCATATTTTTAATTCCAGCATTTTCGGGTTCAGAATATTTAGTTTTCAAAAAGTGGCAGCCCCACCGCCTCAGAATCAAATGGTCATCCACTTATATACAGATTTATAAATATTATCTATGTATAAAATCTATTTTGACAAAAATGTTAAACCAAGTTGCTTATGACTGTGTATTTTTTCTCCAAAAAGAAGCTCTATCTTATCAGTTGACCGTAAAAGCTATAGAATGTCAGTTTTATTTGGATTAAATGTAACAAGTCACGTTTCGGACCATGTTTTTAAATTTTGTAAAGTTTTGTTCAGTGTATAAATAATTTCATTTTTTATCAGAAGAGGATGCAGATATAGGTGTATCATCTGCAAACAAACGAGTGGTATTTATAAGGGTATCAGCAATATCATTAATATAGAATAAGAAAAGAAATGGTCCGAGTACAGAAACATGACGTACGCCAGCATTTGTATATAAAAATGAGGAAGAAGTATTATTTATAGTGACACGTTGTTTAACTGATAAATCATTTTTATGTCATACACCTGTCTCGACAACACATTAATGCATCTTGCAATGCCTAGCATAGAATGTCTTGCTCTGTTTTCCCAAGAATGAAAACATCAATAACAACGTCTAATGATTGAAAATGTCATTTATTAAAAATGACCAAAACTATTTGTTGTGGAGCATTGTCCCCACATAAAACAAACAATAGTTACAGAGGTCAATATGTAGGAAAACAATGATTATCAAAATTGGGAAAAGGTAGCATCGAAAAAGGGCCACACACTTTTACAATATATTAAACTATAAACCTAAAGGTGGAGACTTTATTTCATGAACAGGACAACATTACAGCATGAAATATAGGGTGGTGGTGGGAAAACGAAATTAAGATTTACATTTATAGTTACAATCTTTACACGATGAACAACAAAGCTTAAGTGACGCCAATTAATTGACGCTAATTATTATTCATGAGGTCCCGGACAGTCACATGAAACAAACATGTGACCACAACGTAGAATGTGATTGGATGAAGGCCAATTAATTATTAATGAGGTCACATGCAACAGACACATGATCACAAAACAGATTCTGATTGGTTGAACCTTTTTTTTTGAAAAATATTACGCTTCTTTTAATCGAAACAATAATTCTCACATGTGATGCCCTAAATGATATTATATTCATAATATAGTTTTATGTCATACACCTGTCTCGACAACACATTTATTAATGCATCTTGCAATGCCCTAGCATAGAATGCTTCTTGCTCTGTTTTTCCAAGAATAAAAACAACAATAACAACGTCTTATGATTGAAAATGTCATTTATTAAAAATGACCAAAGCTATCGGTTGTGGAGC
This sequence comes from Pteria penguin, assembly GCA_035048485.1. NCBI lineage: Eukaryota > Metazoa > Mollusca > Bivalvia > Pterioida > Pteriidae > Pteria > Pteria penguin. The sequence goes on from CM068580.1 coordinate 26,296,981, forward strand.
ATTGTCCCCACATAAAACAAACAATAGTTACACAGATAAATATGTAGGAAAACAATGACTATCAAAATTGGAAAAAGGTGACATCGAAAAAGGGCCATAAAATTTGATAACAGGATGTTGTAAGATTGAGGCCAATTATTTTTATAGACGATATTTTTTTAAATTCCAGATGCTTTAAATTGATTAATAACCCCCGATGCCAAACTTTGTTGAAGTCAAGTCATGTATTTCTTTTGACCGATTCATAAATATATTATGATTAATCTCTAAAACATGATAGACTGTTGAATTATTTGAAAAAAAAATACTCGGATTGCAAATTGCTTAATCATTTATTGCTAACATATAGTTTAATATATTTTATAGAAGAAAAAAGAGGAGTTATATATTTTATGTATAATTCCTTCAAAGCCTTTTTCAACAACACTCAAAAGGGCACTTAGTCTATAATAAGATTGTCTATTATCTTTTAAACTAAAATAATAACTTGCTTTTTCCATATAGAGGGGGAAATACTGTTTGTTATGACACACTTAATATATATTCATATATATTGGAAACATACATGGCGGATGACATCGGTACAGTATCGAACACCATCTTATTTGTCGTATCATGGCATGTTCAGTGTGTTCAATTCCACAGTCAATGTTTATAATTATTACAGACCGCAAAATCAACCGTAAAAGAAAAACTTCGCAACGGTCATTGCACTTTGTTTACGTTTTGTATCATACACGTGTCGGTAACACTGAGAAGTCACATTATGATAATAATAATAATAATAGTGATAACAATAATAATAATAATAATTATAATTATAATAATAATAATCCATGGCACACATACACACTTACATTTACCACTCGTTCATGGTATAAGTATATGTATATATTAAATAACATACTATCGTATATAAGTATATATGGTACAATGGTAAGTATCCGTATAATATGTGCATGTAAATTGACTTTAAAAAATTTTGCAGAGGTATTTACCTACTGATATTGCTAACTGATATTTATAACATTGTCTATTAATTACAAACAATATTTAAATGTACATTGCATAATAATAGTAATCAAAACATAATGTAATATATACATATAGATATAATTTAATATGATTATGTAGTTAAGATTTAAAAGAGGTCTTTTAAAGTATCCCATTTTTCTTCAAATTTTTGCACATTCCCATTTCTTACAAATATATATTTTTCAGTGATGTAGTAATCATATATACAGCATTAATAACAGTCTGTACATATATGAAATATTTCGTAAGAAGAATCATAAGGTTTATCACACTAAAATTTTTATCAGTATTTGGCATACCAAATATTATATTTTCATTTGATAAGGAAATATAAAAACTTGTATGTATGTTAATCCAATTTTCAAGTTCGTTCCAAATAGTTTTAATTGGTATGCAATGTAAAGATGATGGATAAATCCAAACCACAAGTCTAAAAATCATGAAACCATAGGACATACAAAATGAGTGAAAATGAAAAACAAATGGAAAATAACAAAATATGTCTACTTGAAGAGCATATGTGAACCCCTGTGATGGAGTGAGATCAGGTGCCCGGGGAGAGTGAGCATCTCCTGCTTGCTAGCAACACCCGTCACATATACCCCGTAGAAAGAGTCAAATCGTGTGAATTCCATATGTATTTATATATGGAGAATCGAAGTAGGTAACCTTCTAGTATAGAAGGTGTCAAATCTATGTAAAGTGATCGGAATCGGTCTCAGTCCAGAATATCAATTAAAAGTCTGGATAACGAGATATCATATGGAGTAACAAGAGTCTCGTAACGACCGAAGAACTTCCTCAGTGACGATGCTAGTCTAGCACATATATAACCCTGGTTGAGCAGCTTAACTGAAAGTCGCCTAGCCCTCAGAACAAAGTCATTGTAATTTGAACATGCTCTGGAATAACGTATTAACTGAGATATGAATACGCCGTAAGCGGGCGATGGTGGAATGTTGCTACTTATGAAAGGAAAGTTTGTGATAGCGAAATCGTCACGTTTGTCATAGAGTGAGGTGTTCAATTGACCATTAATGTCGAAAGACAACATAATATCTAAATACGAAGTAGAATTACTAGTTTCTGTGGTTTCTTTGACCTCCAGTTCACTTGGATAGATGATGCTAAGGTAATCCGCGAATGAAGGATTATTAATTGAAAGCAAGTCATCTATATATCTGTAAGTAAAATTGAAGCCAAGAGCCAATTGTTTTTTTTCCTTGCGAAAGCAAAGACTGAATGAACTCAGCTTCGTATGAATAAAGGAATATGTCAGCCAGAAGCGGAGCACAGTTAATGCCCATTGGAATGCCGACAATTTGTTGAAAAACCTTACCTCCAAACACCACAAAAATGTTATCGATAAGAAAGTTCAACATCTGGATGACAGCTGTTTCAGTGTATTTATTTTTGGAATCAGAATTTTCCCTAACAAAGTAAGTTTTATCGTGGCCTATTACTATATATTTGAATTTGCGGCTTCCGTTTTTACTAGTAAATGCATTTTGAATAATTTCCGCTAATCTGTCTTTTAATTTCTGATGAGGGATCGTTGTGTAAAGAGTCGAAAAGTCAAAAGAGTTGATGGTGTGAATTTTAGTAAAACTTTTTGATTTTAGATGTTCTAACAACTCTTTTAAATTTTTAAGGATCCACATTTGATTAATTCCACTTCTGGAATACACTGTTTCGCAATATAATATCTATGAAGGCCAGATTTAATTTCTGATAATATTTTTGTGAGTAGCATCGATACAGATTTCGTGGAACACTTCGAGGAACCAGCGATAAAGCGTTGTTTGTAAGGAGTTTTGTGCATTTTTGGAATGCAGTACAAATATGGAAGTTCTAAATTCAATTTATTTGAGTCAATACCAAACGTACTGAGGACAGATTTATGATTCTCGAGTACTTCCGAAACCGAAAAGTTCGTGAGAGTATAAGTAGGATTTCCTGGAGTAGATGCAAAAAAGTTTCTTCTGTTGTTTTACAAGTATTACATAGAGGCGAATCTTTTTTTTTTTTTGTATGTATCAGATTTAGAAATTTGTTTGTTGCCAAGATTCTGTCTGTTAAACTCAACTGAAACCATCTTAAGCGGGTATCCTCGCTAATATTGAAAGGCAAAGTGTAAATCAATTTCCAGTCAGTTGTTTGTTGTAAAATAAGATCGTTTTCCCATTTGATTTAATGCTTTAATATACTTGAAAAATTATGTATGAAAATATCATACATTGGTCTACAGCCTTTACTACAAGAGAAACTTATCTTTAGAAATGTTGGAATGACTGGTTTTTGAACTTTGTTGATTTCATTTATATCTTTAAAACATGGCCATGTGGCAAAAAAGAAAGCTTAAGACCAATATCATTTTGTAAAACACACAATTTGACATCTTTGAAAAAAAACTTCAATCCACCTAATCAAATCTGGTCCGTAATTGAAAGTTTTAGTATTTTAAATAAGAATTTCCAAGAAACCGAATCAAAAGCTTTCTTAAAATCTTTTAAAAGGGGCATTCCAGGAATATTTTTATCTTTAGCAGAATGTAGTACATCATAAATTAGTCTGGCATTTCCCCCAATATATCTTCCTTTTAAGAATCCTGTCTGATTTTCGTGAATAAGGAAACTTACCACAGTCTCACCTCGATTTTATTGGGGTTGGCATATGTCTGAATATGACCATTCACGATATTGTCCTTTTATTCCATGGACTATGAGATATGGTTTACCCTTCGGTAATTTTTCATTTTTTATTCTAATAGCAATATACGAAGATAACATTTTATATGACACATTTAAGAGAGAAATGGGTCTCCAATTCTTGAGAAATTCTCGAGGTTTATTGCCTTTATGTAAAATAGAAATTATGCATTGTTTCTGTATATGAGATAATATGCCTTTTTTTAAAATCCCGAATTTAATGATCTTATCAAAAATTTACCAATGTCTATCCAGAAAAAATTATAGAATTCTGCTGTGAAACCATCGGGTCCAGGAGACATTTTTCATATTTTTGAATGCATTGAGTATTTCTTGATAATAAATATTTCCTTCGTTCTTGGCTGACTGGATGTCATCAAGTATAATAAAAGAAGACATATCAAGTATTACTTCTGAAGCAACATTCTCGAACTCATCATCTTTATTTGAAAATAAATTGTGGTAGAAAATTTCTATTTCTTTAAGTATTTCATACTGATCAGAAAGTACAGTGCCATTAACAATTCAAAAAAACATTTGATCGTCTATATTAAGGACAATGTCCATATTATCGATTTCATTCAATTGATTTCTATTGTAAGGAGTAGCAGCATGTTGTTTTTTAACCTCTTTAATTATCTTTTTTATGAGATTTAAATATTCCTTATCTTTTAACAGTGAGTTGTTAAATTTCCAGAATCCTTTTCCTCTTGTAAAATTAGTTAAAGTTAAAGAAAATTCTAGTCTTTGCTTTCGCAAGGAAAAAAACAATTGGCTTTTGGCTTCAATTTTACTTACAGATATATAGATGACTTGCTTTCAATTAATAATCCTTCATTCGCGGATTACCTTAGCATCATCTATCCAAGTGAACTGGAGGTCAAAGAAACCACAGAAACTAGTAATTCTACTTCGTATTTAGATATTATGTTGTCTTTCGACTTTCAGTTAAGCTGCTCAACCAGGGTTATATATGTGCTAGACTAGCATCGTCACTGAGGAAGTTCTACGGTCGTTACGAGACTCTTATTACTCCATATGATATCTCGTTATCCAGACTTTTAAATGATATTCTGGACTGAGACCGATTCCGATCACTTAACACAGATTTGACACTAGAAGGTTACCTACTTCGACTTCTCCATATATAAATACATATGGAATTCACACGATTTGACTCTTTCTACGGGGTATATGTGACGGGTGTTGCTAGCAAGCAGGAGATGCTCACTCTCCCTGGGCACCTGATCTCACTCCATCACAGGGGTTCACATATGCTCTTCAAGTAGACATATTTTGTTATTTTCCATTTGTTTTTCTTTTTCACTGATTTTGTATGTCCTATGGTTTCATGATTTTTGGACTTGTGGTTTGGATTTATCCGTCATCTTTACATTGAATGATCAGATCTGTATCCAGGAATGATGTCTGATTTGTCAACTAACGACATTAATTAATCAGAAATTAAAAAGAAATCTAGGCGAGCGTGTTCACAGGGTTAGCATTAAACCATGTGTCTTTTAGAGTTTGGGTGTTGAATACGCCATGAATCAGATAAACTGAGTTCCGTTTTTTAAGTTAGAATATTTTCTCTTGACTTAGGGTTATTAAAGTTTTGGTAGTTATTATAGTCTAAAACCAGGTCTTCCATAAGGTTAATATTATCGCCGCCGATAACTACAAAGTCACCATTAGTCTTTTATTTTATATTTTATTTTATCAAAAAAATTAGGCTAATCTTTGTTCGGTCCATAAATGTTTATCAGAAGTTTGTATTTCCTTTCAACTAAAATATCTAAACAAATCATATTCCCTTCATGATCAATGTCCTGATTCTTGACAGTCAACTCATAATTACTGTTGAATAAAATAGCAACTACTCTTGCATCAGATTTACCGGGACTAATGTATACATCGAAACCAAACATTGAACGTACATTATTTAGATCTTCTTTAGTTAAATGAGTGTCTTGAAGGAAGCATATTGAACTGTTCTTCCCTCTAATGTAATTAAGGAAGTCTTGTCTTTTTTCCACATTATCCAGACCTCTACAATTTAGAGATAGATATTTCAAACTAATATGAATAGCAAATACACATCCACATTTAAACATGTACTGTGGAAAAATATGTAGTATACGATAAGGGGACTTAACAAAGTATAACATATGAATTTACAAACACACATATCCAATTACAAACACAAACACGAAAACATTAACAATACACTGCCACTGTTAAGGTCACATGTACTTTTCATCGTCCTACATAATTATAAACACTCGACTGTTCGTTGAATATTCCATTTGTTCGTGGGTAGATCAGAGATGACTATATGACAGATTTACCTAAGTTTTGCATCAATGTCATCAGTTATCGAATCTGTGTCGCTTCTCGTTAAGTTCCAGCGCATAAACTCGGCAATTAAACTACCATGCGGAATGTACAAGTTCACGTTCCTATAGCGATTTCAATAGGTTTGCATTCACTTGGGTCACATGTTCGTGCATCATAAATATATTTTCATCACTTGTCGTTTTTTTATTGTTTCAGTTTTTATGTCGGAATTGCTGAATTTTACGATAACACGATAACAGGGTTGGGACCTCTCGGGTTTCCTGGAAGCCTATGTATTGCCCATATGTCCGAAGTATAGACAGTTAAATTTGCTTTTTCCTTTGACGTAACTCCCTACAGCTGTGACGTCACAGCCGAATCAAACCGTTGTTGGTCTATTTTTACAGACGTATCTAAGATCGCCAGTTCCAGATAGAAATAATAAAGGGTGGTTTATAAAAAAAACTAGGAAAAATCAAATCAGTGCTTTAAATAAACGAAGAAACCACTATTTATTTGTCAAATATATCGTTCTTGCAAATTCTGAAAATTCTAATCGACCATAACTAATCCGTATACATAATAACATACAATAATTTAATACTAATGTAAATACAGATCATTACATTAATTTATGTCAATATTTCGGTAATAAATAACCTTGTTTAGTAGCTTTTCTTGATCAGTTTTATCTTTTTATTCACTATATTGGATTTAAAATAATCAATTATAATTTATCTTGAACATAACCTAATTTAAAAAAAAACATTCTCATAAAAATAAGGGGTAGGGGTACTTTATTCTCTTACATTTTTCAAAAAGTCCCGCAAAGGTACTATTTTTTTTTTACATCAACAAATTGTTATGATTTTTAATAAAGGATTAAAAGAAGAAAAGGTATCGCTTAACCCGCTTTTGGAATCTTTATCGGCCAAATCATACCGAAAATAGGTTTTATTCAGGACAGAAAATGATCCCGGAGACCCACATTTATGTTGTTGTTTTCCTTTTACGTGGAATTTGTTGCTCATTCAATGATTTCAAAGCTGAATGCTGGTTACCCTTTCCAATTTAAGTTGCTCATTCTACTGAATAATATTCCGACAAGGAGAAATGACCATAATACTTAATTACTTAAATTGCTGAAATTTATATAAAAATTGATTTTTATGATACATATTTTTAAGATCCGATGACAAAGAAAATGTCCGGCAACCCACTTTTGTTTTTGACTTTTCTTATCCACCATATAATGAATTGTTGGATTATATAATAAAATGGTATGTTAAACTGCTTTTAAACCTTGTAAGGAGGTACCTTAAGATTTTACGGAATTCGACTCTCAAATTTCATTTGCTGACTCTCTCCAATTCATTATTTTAATGTTATTGTTCCGAGAATACTGTTGGTTGTAATTCGCGAGAGATAAAGCCGACTGCACAAGATTTCCATAATCACATATTCGGTCCGTTAAACCGCGTATTTCTTTTGCCTGAGCTACTAATTTTTCCCGCAATGCATCTAAATCTAGATTGAGGCCATCAAATTTTTCTGAATTAACGTTTGCCTTTTTAGCACATTCTATTCTTGTATTAGCAATTTCTTGATTTGACTCTTCCTTCATGGTATCTATGTATTCTGTTTTCATTTCTGTTTTCGTTCCTGCTTTTATCTCTTCTTTCACACGTGATACAACATCGCTCTTGAATTCGCTCTTCATTTTTTCTGTCGTCTCCTTCACAGTTTGTTTTACAATTTCTTCAGCATCCTTTTTGTGCACCATTTCTTTCATACATTTTTTTATTTAAGCTATTATGGATGGATTTAAATTCATGAGATATTATGTCAGCTGTGATGTCAGAGCTACTGGTACGTTGTTTTTAGTTGCTGGCTTGTTTGAAATTGTCGCATTTTTCACAGACTGCGGCACTGATTTAAGGTTTAACTGCTTTAGGTTTTTTCTTTTCATCCTTTGTTTTCGTATTTTCATTGATGTTTTTAACATTTGTTGGATCCTCTGACACTAAAGTTGTTTCGTTCTTACTAGCCATTGAATTAAATTGCTTGGGGGTCCGTGTTTAAGTTTTGGCGCAGTGAACTGTTGTCAAAAACTCTTCACAATTTATCGCGTAAATCCCATCAAAATATACAATAAACACAAAAATAATGACGATGAAACTTGGATCCTTGTTTTTTTATTGAACACTGAATATGCACGTATTAAATTTCCGCACTAAAGATCAATTGTTGTATAGATATTCCAACAAAAATAGCGGAGCCGATTTTACACGTCTACGCCATCGAAGATCACTTGACAGTGATTATTATAATTCTAAGATATTAATCCTACAAATTTGATGTGCAAATTTTTAATTCATCATCTTAATGCTTTACAGCACTTGTTTTATATATACCTAATAAACTTATTCGTTGATTAAAAGAGAATTTCATATTTTATGTGCTATCTTTTGCAGTACAGTAATTGTTAATTATTGTTGTTAGTCCTTCATATCATTGTACATGGTTGGTGTCTGTAAACGATAAGTCAATAAAGTATAACTCAATACTTAAACTATACATCCATCGATAAATTGAGTTTCAAAATGCCATAGGGATAAACGTACTGTGTTTTGTGGTCCCGACAGGTATGTGGTGGATGTACTGTTTTGTGGTCTCGACAGCTATGTGGTGGACGTACTGTGTTTTGTGGTCCCGACAGGTATGTGGTCTACGTATTGTGTTTTGTGGTCCCAACAGGTATGTGGTGGATGTACTGTGTTTTATGGTCCCGACAGGTATGTGATGGATGCACTGTGTTTTATGGTCCCGACAGGTATGTGGTGGATGTACTGTTTTATGGTCCCGACAGGTATGTGGTGGATGCACTGTGTTTTATGGTCCCGACAGGTATGTGGTGGATGTACTGTGTTTTATGGTCCCGACAGGTATGTGGTGGATGTACTATGTTTTATGGTCCCGACAGGTATGTGGTGGATGTACTGTGTTTTATGGTCACGACAGGTATGTGGTGGATGTACTGTGTTTTATGGTCACGGCAGGTATGTGGTGGATGTACTGTTTGAATTATACCTTATACCATCCGGGACAAGCCCCGACGAAGTAACTTCTTTTTCAACAGTATATCCACCATATACTTGTTGGAAGCGCAAAATACAGTACGTTTATCTCCTAATTTGTCCGATATCTCATCTCATGAAATTCACCCTTCCACAAAACGTGATTTTCCTTTGTGATGACCTCATCTGAGGACCGACAAAACTCGGACCAATAACGCATTTGTTTATGATGTCATAAACAGAGTAAATGGAAATGTATGAATGTTACGTGAAAGGATGGATTGCTGCATCTCTCTTGTGATGCCTTGTCCATCTATTTCCTGGTTTATTTAACTCTTTAGTGATGACTTGTCCAAATATTTCCTGATTTATTTAACTCTCTTGTGATGTAAAGATGATGCTTATTACTATACTGTACTTTTGGTCGGTAGATTTTAGCATTAGTCTAGATACTTCAGTTTTGTGTTGACGAACAGAGTCATTGAAAACAACCGTATCCTCATTTTTGAAATAAACTTTCTATATTTATATAGAAAGTATTCAGGTACCTCTCAACAATTTTAATTCCGGCGTTATTCAATATATATATAGAGTGATATAGTTTTGACAGATATTTAATTATGCAGTAAAATGTCAATTCAGTCTCCAGAAGTTTAACACAGGGATGAGCATTTCACAAACTCTTAACATTAATACCTCATCCAGATGATGTAACATGCTCTGTCAGTGGGTTTGTCTTATAAAATCACACAGTACAAGGTGATGTAAACCAGACTTCAATCTAGCTGGTCTGTGATACTGGCATGATACCAAAGGTAATGAGTGATAGTAAGGAAAGCATGCACCACTTGTCTTACAACCCTCATCTGTGTTCTATTTATAATTTCAGTGAAGTTTGCCAGAGTTATTGAACTTTGAATGTTTATTTACATTTCAAAATTTCTTAATCGCCTTTGTCAGCTATAATTTGATGAGATCTGTATATTATAAGTATGTATACAATCTTTACTTACTTAGCATTCAATTAACATGATCAAAAATTATTTGTGTTTACGAACATTCTCAATATTGATAGCTTGGGAAATTAAATACAACTATTTTTGATATGAAGTATTCAACAAAGACACGATATACATTTGTAACAATATATACTTAGTATAACAAGAGGTATATTTTGATGGAGAGCTTGATCACTGACTAGTTATATACTGAGATGGATCAACATGCGGTCAGTAATTGGCGCGTGATCCATATATTTCGTTGGGTGGAAGATGTTGCTTATTTTTCGTAATTCCTTCACAGTTTCTGATGGGTATGATTGTTCTTAATTCTTAACTATGTCATAAAACACTGTCCCATTTCACCTGTGGGGTCAATGATTTCTCAGGTTATACATCTTCCATTTTAACTCTTACGCAAAGCAAAATATATATCTTGTATTTCACTTATTCTCAAGACCACAGTGGCAAAGGAAGCTAAATAATGGGGGATAGGAAAAACAAATTTCAGGTTTTAGGAATAATCCAATAAGAAAACATTCCAGTCCCGTTTGAAAAACAGAAACCAAACAACAACAATAAGAAATGGTAATTAAAAAATTGTATGATAAATAATTATTATAAACATCATGTGTATGAATAGATGCGAAAAATATTCATTAAAATAAAAAATAGGTATCATTCTTGATCATGTCGATGACGGTTTTCGAAATCATATACTGTATTTGACTGAATCACTGAATTTCGGAATTCCTCTCGTGGAATGTTTAGAATGCAGCGCTACAACTCATTGTAGTCTTTTCTTTCTTTGCGTTCTAGCTCCGAATTTCTCACAACACAAGTTGGGTTATCGGGCAATGTACCACCTGTCCAATGTCAGTGGTTAAGTTTTTACTACATGCTAATTTTTTTTCAACACTGACATTGACTGCTACTATTTCGATGAATAATTCTATCGTCCAGAGTGACATCCCCTCACACGGAAGCAAAATCTAAATGTTTTCTATCGGAGACCTTTAACCTATGAGCATGGACTTTGATAGACTTCTTCTTTACATCTTAAGCAGCATGCATTCCGAGTTTGACAAAATTCTGATGAGCTTCATAGAGCATATACAAAACTCCAGACCATGTTTAACATTTAACATTGGTAATCAACTTCTTTTCTTCATAGCTATCATCTAAGCAAAGTTTGGTAATTATATGACCAATGATATTCTTACTATTGCGTTCATATGGTTTAATTGTCACATCATATCCAATGTGACTTTGTCCCTTTCCCATGAAAATTAATATGGTTTGTCTTCTCGTCAGTGCAAGGTTTAGTGATCTTTTGTACAGTAGTGTTCTTCTCATTGCGTTAACAATGTTTATCAGTCCATACCCACAATGACTGATCTTTTACCTCTAAGTTTTAAAACCATTAGGGTTTATCCACCCTCGAAGGGAGGTACACTTACATACGACCGATGCTATTAATCTTCCACAACTTTGTTTTCGGTATATGATACTTCGTTTATTTCTCTCAATATCTCTTCTTCTTATATTTGACTCGCGTTTTCAATAATTTGCCACATAAACTATTATAATTAAATCATAAGTCATCCTCAGTCTTTGTTTATTAATATGTCAATGTTGTCCTCTTTGTATCTTCTATATACATTATTCATGTACATGTTAATATAAAACATACTGAACAATCTTCTAAAACATGGATAATGTACGTGCTTCAGTAATTTTACTTAAAATAAACATGCCGTAATAACTGGTCAATACATGTATTTCATGTGTTATGGGGTTGTATTAGGAATCTAAAACTGACAGTAAATTCTCGATATAAAATATGAAACTAATTTTGCCATGTCACCTAGGTATATTTGCACTATCATTATACAGAAAGTAACACAGCCACGCAACATGAATATAAAAACAAGTCAAACACTCCACCGGGACAACATCAAACACCCTAAAATTAGATATATACTATCAAAGCAGAACTACAATCTAATTACATGTGTAGACCACTTGTAGGCTCTTCCATTTAATTGCCACTTTCTATGATGAAAGGAAAGGGATGTTATGTTAGCTTAATATGACTAGGTTTAATTTGTGTCATCATTTGATTTGTTGCCTAGCAACTGTGCATACCTATTGTTATTCAAACATAAATACTATATTCAGAAATGATGAACATGCTAGTCTTCTTGGTTCAAAGAAAATTTATGACATCGCTTTAATCTTTCATCATCACCATGGTTGAATTGTGTATTCTACTTTCTATAAAATACGTCTCATATATATTACAGTAAAATGAACAAATTTTATAAATACATATCGTATACTTACAATACATTAATAATTTATTTGAAATCTCTTTATCTTATTGTTATTAGAATATTAAATATACAACTAAGGCATGTATCATATGACAAAGAAAGGTCAGTTTAAAACATTTCAGAACCAATGACATTCAAACCATTCATAATGTCAACATGCTGTAAACATGATCAAGTATTAAACACCATAACGTTAACATATAGTATGCGTCACAACATCAACATGTTGTGGTAAGCGTCATCACGATAACAGGCAGTACGAATTATAACGCCAGCAATGTCAACATGCACATTTTCTGTCACCTGTCATTTAATGATAATATTTATTAAAAGATTTATCCGTAGTTAGGAATTACTTTTCCGTATGTGATAAGTATACACAGGATGGACAGAATATAAATGTGTAATGCATCATGGTAATTACATTTCTGAACAAATACCCGCGGAGCTCGAATGCAATGTTTTGTCAAAGGACTTAGATAATACTACAAAGAATAGAATCAGTTCTGTCGTAATAACGCACGCGAAGAAAATCATAAAAACTTTATCTAAAGCTATGCTCACTCTTTGCCACGTCATTGATGTGTGTTCTTTAGAATCATTGTGAATGTTTGGCCGACAATTGTCACTTACACTGCTGTTGGTGTCGGGTGTTTCTTGACTCTGTCCGCCTGATGCAATATCAGAATCAGCACTAAAGCGTGTCCTACATATGGAGTTACTGATTCTTTCTATAACAGAAGTCAGTTTGCAATTTATTTTAGGAATGTGCTCGTTATCCTGTCTATGATATAGGCGGGTCACGATTATGACAGAAATGGCTATACATGAGCTGTACCCAAGTTTGATGATAAGAAAGTAACTAATAAGTGGCATGGGACTAGAGGTCTCTGGGATACTACCCGCCATTACTATCATAAACACGGTGTAGGACAAAAGAACTGTAATAGCGAATGAAATCCGTTCACCAGCCTCTACGGGTATCAAATAAACACAAATATTGAGATATCCAAGAAGAAGCACAGGAATTATAGTATTCAGAAACACAAACTTCCATCGCCTCTCTAGACGAACCGGAAACGTGGCTGCATGGATATTTGAATTCCCTACTTTCCGAATGCATGGTTTTAAACTGTAGAAATACCATTTTCCGTCCATATCTATTATATCTGAAGGATTGAAATAAGCGTCTGCTAGTTGAAGAGTACCATTCATTATATGTTCTGTAAAGAAAACATCTTCAAACGGAACGAAAAATAAATAGCATTCGTGAACATCAAAGGGATAGAAAGTAACATCAGGATCGCATGATACACTAAATACACTTCCTATAGCAAAATAAACCCGACCATATGATGTCACCCAAACTGTAGTCTTGTCCAGTTCTCGGTCAGTTATGATGAACTTATGCACCGTATTTAGAAGAGAAATTTCTGGTCTCCATACTTCATTCAGGTGAAAGGAAATATATTCTACATTGCGTTTCGTCATATTCCACTCTAAGCGATGGTCATCCCAGTTGAGGTGTACTACTCCGACGGCATTTAAATTTCCTTTTATTTCATCAAAATCATTTATAGAAAATAAATCAAACGAGATCCTTATGGTTGTTTGAGGCTTTGGTTTAAGACTTACTTTGTAATTAGATTGTAATAACAGATCACTATGCAACCGAGAAAGTTTTAGCGATGAACTGTCTGCATTCTCTGCTGAAATACATCGCAATGAATAAAGCATACCCACCATCAATACATGCAAACACGAGGAAAACATGACTGTGCACTGCCAATTTAAAAGAGAAAGCCCACATTTAACATCTTCTTAAGAGATCCAACGTATGGAAAAACCCAAAATGCTTGCTCTCATTGGATCGTTTCATTCCATTTAGGAGTAGATATTATACATTTTATGATGCATTTAATTGATATGTTCATGTCTAAGAAATATTATTCTTCATATTATGTAATATTTACCATTGCTAAATTTCAGTACATTGTAAATAAAAACATATGAACGTTTGGAATGTTAACATGCAAGCTGTAATCCCTGTGGAGCTGGCAACAAATATATTCGCAGGCATATCAACCTCACGCGTAGGACACGCGTAAATGATCTTGATTATGTTTTTTTTTTGTTGGTGGTAACATTGGTTGAAAAAAATAAGTATAACTACAAATTTTTTATGCACAAATTTTTAACTAAGAAATTTTAATGTCAACACACACAAACGAATGTTGGCACGCACATACACACACACTCAATTCAAGAGAATGTGAGCCATTTTAAAATGCTTAAAATTCTTTAAAAGTTTAAAATAAACGGCAGAAAGACAGGTTTCATTTAAAACATCATGCACTTAAGTGTTCTACACATTACTGCGGGCTGTAATTGAAAACGATACAACAAAGTCTTTTCAATTAAGTCGGTACCACATCTGCATTGCGATCGAGTATTATGTCTTTTTGTTTGCTTATTCTTTCATTATCAGCGTGTTCGTGGCGACTTCTCTCATCTATATAACTTAGTCTGATGTCCTCTTCTCTTGTTGAAAGATTATTTGAACTGATTGATATACTGACATTAACAAACTTCTTTCAGTCTGTATCTCTGATACACCCTTTTAATTATACGAAAACAAAGCATCAGACCACCTCTTCAGTTTTCCCATCGAAAATTTGAAGCTGAGATTATAGAGATAAAATAGGCGTGAAGTAAACAACAATTTAAAAAATTCCGATAGCATTGGTACACTAAAGAAGTCGTAAACATCTATGTATGTTAAGTAGATAAGATAAATGAGGAGACATATACAGTGCCCCCCCCCCTTTCGCCACATATTTTCTAGTAAAACTCCAGATTTTGCACTAAAAGTGGCTGAGTAGTATGGCTAATACACGTGTGGGCCCCCTTTTCAGAAATCCTGGATCCGCCACTGATATAATATATTAATTTAGTGCACAGTTTACTCCTTTCCACATCTTATATCTATTAAGTGATGTTCAAGGTGGAAACTGGGGAAATACTGATAGAAGTCGTAACGAGATTTCACGATAAGGTTCCAGACAGTACGTGGTAATACTGGGAGAAAACAAAAAAAGTATCTGATGTTACATCGATATCAAGGATCTGTTTAAAATTTGTAGCTGAGATTATAGAGATAAAATAGGCGTGAAGTAAACAACAATTTCAAAAATTCTGATTAACTAACTAAAGTTACCCTGTGATGATATTCTGCCAATGGTACATTAGTTACACAATTAT
Source organism: Pteria penguin (assembly GCA_035048485.1). Taxonomy (NCBI): domain Eukaryota; kingdom Metazoa; phylum Mollusca; class Bivalvia; order Pterioida; family Pteriidae; genus Pteria; species Pteria penguin. The sequence continues at coordinate 26,312,733 of CM068580.1, forward strand.
AATGTAGTGTGTAGGACAACTGAGTATTCTGAATAACATAGTCCTTCGTAAGATACACCAAAACGTCCCACTTGTTCACACCAGTTTTCGAGCCCAGCCATCACAGAATCAACAAGACTGCTAGAACGAAATCCATCGCGGAAAATCTACTCAAACTGAATAATCACATTTTTATGGAAGTCAATTAGGGTCACGTATTTTTTGTTTTTATCTTATTTTGGAAATTCAAGATACTGTCCTTTGAAAATCAACTTACTAACTTGAAACTTCAAAATACTATCTTGACTGACTAACCTGAAAATTTAAGATATTATCTACTTTCCAAAAACTGTAACATTGCCCATAACTCGTCAACTACTTATTGTAGGTCTTTCATATTTCACATATGTGTTTTTATAATGGCTAAACCTTTATGTTCATACCAAAATTATTTACCTTTAGACATTGACCTGTGAATTTGACCCACATTTACTCAACTTTAACCTTGCCCGTAACTCGTCAACTACTGGGGGTAGAGCTTTCATTGAAAATACATGTTTTCTCTGTGACAGTGTTCCGCGGGAGAGCTATATTTTCTGCTGACAACTCTTGTTCACATATTAGTTAACAGAACGGTTTTCTGCGTAGAAGTTGATATGGATGGACATCGTATGAATAGAGAAAAACTTAATACGACTTTACTTTGAACTTAAATAATAATGAAATATCGAGTAGAATTTTCAAGATAGTATGCTGAATTCTAAAGATGGTTAAGTTGAATTTTCAAGATAATGTTTTGAAATTTCAAGGAGGTACTTAAGCTGAAATTTCACGATAGTATCTTGAATTTTCAAGATAGTTAAGTTGAATTTTCGAGATGGTATGATGAATGGCCAAGATAAAATATTACGTAAACCTAAATGGCTTCCGAACATTTTTATATTTGATGTGCAATTTTCGAATATTCCATATTCGTTGTGAATTATCTTTTAAATTTTCAAATGTCTGTCCTTTGATTGTGCTGCTTTTTCGGTGAGTAGGAAGATGGGCGCCCGCAAACCGGTTAACCACACCAATTTAGTGACGTTGGATCCTTCAGTTGATCGTCCTAAGTCGGTGTCGTAACCGCAGCACAATCGAATATTTTTGTAATGATTTTTTTCCAGTTTATATTTTAGTATCATCATTTTTGAGTGCATGCTCTTGGTTATTTGTGTCAGACAGCTTTGTCAGATATCTTCTGTTTTCTCTTTTCTTTCTATTAAAATAACATTCAAGCCGTACGATACCTAAATGTCGAATGTAAAACATACTTTTAATAAGTCAAGGCATTTCATAACGTTATATGTTTTGTAAACCTTTTATGACGTTGAATGCAAATCCACATTTTGGACTTGAACCGTCAAGCAAACATATTCTGATTTGTAGTTTTCTTATTTTGTAAAGATAAGGCAGGCACAAAATACTCTATTCAGCGTACATTCAAGGAAGTGAAAAATGTTAATCAGGGGCGCCTGTTTTGATAACATTTAATTATTTACTGTTTTCATAATATACAAATAAACTGATCGTAAACGTCACAATATTGCATTGAATTTTAAATATTTTGTTCTGTTTTTTGTATGATTTTATTGATATATTAGCAACGAATGACAGGTCTATTTTTGTTAACGACAGACATTATCATAAAATCATTGCAAATCCTAGAAATTTTCCTGACCTGTTTACCTCTAAAGAAATAAACTTGTTCTGTTAGAACTGTTGATGGATAAACAAATGGTATGTGTAGTTAACATGATAATGGGTACCACCTAACAACTTCTCGTGAAAACAGTGTAATCTATTTGATAACACGTAACCAGTAAGAGCTTATGGCCAAATTACCAAGGATACATACTTCCTTTGATGAAATTTAGATGGAGTCAATCATAGTGGCTTTTTAATTCTGAGTGCAACAGAACAAGAGTTGTGTTTAACGATCAGTCGCGGGTAATGTTATCGTTTCGCTTGTGCTAGTCAAAACCTTGGTTAAACATTGGAATAGATAGCTTAAAATATTGAAACCGAAAGAGCCCTGTCAAATCAAACTAGAAATGGGTGCAGTCCTGAAATAGCATTCAGGTTAACGTAAAAAGTAGATAAATGTGGATAGACAGACAGATAGATAGATAGATGTTCTGAAGGTTTTTAATTGATTTCTGTAAACTCCTAAATAATTCAATCTAAATATATATAGAGAATATTAATATAAATGTGAATGAATAGAAATAATAATGAATATAAATTAAGGGTGACAGAACCGGTGTAGCGCAGTGGATAAAATGTTCGGCTCCTGACCGTTATGAGAAAACCAGTGTCCTCTAATTTGGATGAAACAGCGAAAACTGAGGTCACAGTAGGCGAGGCATGCTAAAAAAGTTGGTACGTTGCCATAGTATCAAATGCACCAGACAGATATTGTCACCATATGCTTGAAATAATCATGGAGTAACGAAAAACAAATTTGAAATCAATAATTCGGACAAATTTTAACCTTTTAAGATGTATGTTGAAATAAATTAAACAAAGTACAAATCGCATTGTGTTATTATCTAAACCTTCGAGCATACATTTGACTGAATGTGATCAGATTCATTTTCATACGATTTTAACAATACAACAAAGAACAAAATCAGCTCAGTCGTTATTAGAAATAAAAAGACAAACATGAAGAGTTTATCCAAAGCTTTGCTCACTCTTGACCATGTCATAATTGTTGTCTGTGTTGAGTAGTTTTCAGTTCTTTCTAAACTGTTTGAACGCACAGACGCATTGCTATTATCGTTAGTGTTGGTCTCTGGTGAACCATCATCATCTTCAACCAATTTTGTTTCAACATCTGTGTCATCATTTGGCCTACATATGAACTCGTGGATCCTTTCTATTGTTAGAGTAAATTTATACTTTAGAGACGAAATGTGACCTTCATCTTCTCTATGATAAAAACGTGTCACAATAATGACTGAAATTGCTATACACGAGCTGTAACCAAGCTTGATAACAAGGAAATAACTGATAAGTGGCATTGGGTTGGAGGTTTCTGGGATACTATCCGCCATTACAATCATAAATACAGTGTAAGACAACAGTACTGTTATAGCGAATGAAATCCGTTCACCTGCCTCTACCGGTATCATATACACAAATATGTTCAGATGTCCAAGGAGAAGCACAGGAATAATAATATTGCAAAATACAAACTTCCATCGTCTTTCTAAGCGAATCGGAAACGTGGCGACATATATATTTGTATTACCTAACTTCTGAATACAAGACTTTAAACTATAATACTTCCATTTCCCGTCTTCGTCCATAATATCGGAGTCTTTAAATAATGGTTCGATCAAGGAAAGTGTGTTTTTTCCAGATGGAAAGAAAATGTCGTAAAAAGGAACAAAATTCAAGAAGCATTCATGAATATCGAAAGGAAAATATGTAACATCGGGGTCACATGATACACTGAAGACATTTCCAATAGCATAGAATACGGAACCATTTGAATTTACCCACACTGTTGTTTTGTCTAACTCTCTGTCAGTTACGATAAATTTGTTTATGCTATTCAGCAAAGAAATGTCTGGTCTCCATATCTCTTTCAAATAGAACGATATATTAGGAATACCTGTATCGTTATAACTCCATTGTAGTCGAGGATCACTCCAACTTAGATAGAGAACTCCAACTGCATAAAGATGTCCCTTAATTTCATCGAAGTCGTTAATTGAAAATAGGTCGAATGTAATCGTCACCGATGTTTGCATCTTTGGTGGAAGACTGACTTTGTAGTTAGAATTATTCAAGAGATTGCTATGCAGTATAGAATGTTTGAAATCAAATTCATCATCAAAATACGCTGATGTCGCACGAAGTAAATAACACAGTGATAAAACTCTGATGCACAAGGAATACATGACTGTATATCCACAAACTTCAAGAGAAAGGTTGTTATAAAGCTCAGTATAGGGGTGTTGACGGTTCTTCTAAATATACAGCTTACGCCAGAAGGTGTGTTTCAGTTCGTATTCTGGGAAAGATACTATCGAAGAATAAACGATGTTTGGAATATGTATATACTGAATACAATGAGGTATATATCTTAACACGATTTCGAAAGTTTTTGTTTTTTCTTCTTTTTCTTTGTTGATTTTGTCTCTGGTTATTGAGGACAGTTTCACAAAAATACATAGCTCTTAGATCTTGGCAATTTGATTTTGTTTCTGATCGTGATGGCATCTCATATCAGTCAACACAATAAAATAACCGAACACAAAAAGGGCTATGTTAAAAACCCTGCAATTCTTTAAGAATGATAGTATTCCGTAAGTTGTGTTCCCGTGTATATTACTGAGTTTATCGTGAAAATTATTGATTTGATCAAGTAATTAAACTATTAGTTTGTTTAAAATATAACTTGCATGTCCATATTTTTGTTCAACATGCAAGTGTTAAATTTCACTATATAGAAGAGATGGAATCCGGATCCTTTTCAATGTTATTACATACATCTTAAAGTATCTAAAACCAAGTAATGTGTCTCGAGTTTTCTTTCTTTCCATGTTTTCGTGTTAAGTAAAATTTGAAATTAATTAAGATGACGACAGCACCTTTTTTTGATATGCGACCTGACAGGTAAATATACATTTCCATGCAGTCTATTGTCATTTGAAATCTTTATTTCGATATTGTGTTTATTTACGTTATTAAAGTGATTCCATTTAATATTCAATCAAGCAAATTCGATAAAATCATTGACTAAGGCAGTAGGGATCCAAATCTACCTGAAAGAAATTGTACATGGTAAAATTCAGAAATGTTCAAAACTCATCTACCAAAGCACAAATATCATTAGGTGGCGGTGAAATTAAGAAACATTGATATGAGATGTGATAATAAATTAGAACTAATGTCAGGATAAAAACTTTGAACGTACATGATATAATAATTATTACTATTATATATATCATCACTTTTAACAAGCAAAACGTCGATGTAGATATAATACAGAACTCGTCATAATGTACATGTACAGAAATTTTGTGTAACAAATTATTAAACAATAGAAAACTAGTTATTTTCAATACGTTAAATGCAGCATTCTGATTCAGCTTGGAAACGCGGGAAAACTTTTCATATTATTGAAAAGCATTAGTTTCTGAAAATGATTTTGTTTTTTAAGATTCCAAAAAGGTAGCGTTTCCTATTTCATTATCCATAACCACCAGCACAATATAGGTCAATTATGCATACATAAGATACACCTGACTTACCTGGTTTACAGTATACTGGCCTTACAACATGAGGGATATAATAACACCTCACAACATCAGAAAAGGGACGTAATAATACTCATATTTATAAAAGAAAACCGCCATAAAAAGCATTAGGAAGTGACGTCATATGATAATTTTTGAATATTTGAGTATAGTAAAAATACGCCATTGCATGCAAAATTTCAAAGATTAAACTTGTATTTTGTTGATTGCTTCCTGAAATCAGAAGTATGTGCATAGAATGCTCTTGCACATGATATTACTTGAGAGACATAGACATCAAACCCAGGGATAAAGAAATGTAAGGAGATAGCAATTTGAGTCTTACGGGGAGAGGCCATAATATTTACTGTTGCACAAGACAAGGTCAGAATAATGGTACAGAATCTGGGAATTCTAAACACTCTGACACATAAAAAGCATGCCACTGCCTGCGCTAGTGGTGTCCCACTCTGGATGGAGTTCATTCACAAACAAATACATGTACGTACAGTTTCTGTGTAAAATCTTACTTTTAGATGTTTTTCGTTGTTTACCATTACGATAATTATTGCAGAAAATGAGAAAATAATTACGAATAATTCAAATGCTGATATTCATTTCTTTACAACAATATAAGTAATATTACATATCAAAACATGTATTCGTGTATAAATTTAGTAAATCATATGTGCATTTCCACAACATATGTCTCTTCTGTACTCATATGTGTGAAAATTTTTATTATTGCCTACGATAAAGCCAAAGTTATACCCCATGAACAATTTTGGAATGTTTTTCAATAATGAGTCAGGCAATATGTGTTGCTGATGAGCCCCTTTGACAATTCATTATAGTATGAATATATTATATAAAGATTACTATGTGTTTTAACAGAAAAACAACGTGTATTGTTACGAGTATTGTCTTTCATTGATTCATCCTAAATATTTACATCGTAACTTTCAAAATAGTAATCTGATTTTTCCTCTACCTTCCATGGGGAAGGGGGGGGAGTGTTAGTCTAGTCGTACTAAATTATTCTATGTAACCAATGCCTGTACTTGATACACATAATACATGTAAGCTTTGCCAGAATTTGTCAGCGTTTAAAAATTCAGTATTCATCAGACTACAGACAAAGCTAGCATAACTTTTTAAATACATGTATGTACTTTTTGTGCAGATTCACCATACATAATGACCTAACTATATATTTTGTTTAGCTACAAGAGGTAAGTCTACTTATTTTCAAGGTAGAGTTTTTAATTCGAAAACCCTTTCCCCCTCTTGCCTTAGAAACAAATGCTTGTCCCTTACCTACCTGTATGTGAAATGTTTGGTCCCTGATCTGTAGGAGTCGAGACTAACAGTCAGAAGGGACAAAGTTTATGACCTGTCTCCTTTGAAATGTTTAGACAAGGTCTGGTATAGAATCCCAACCGTATCGTTTGCACTGTATAACGTTTGATCACCCGTATTCGAAAATTACATCACCGTAGAGTTTTTATATGAGATTCCGCAGGATACATATAACTGAAAAATAAACTCTCTGGATTTAAGTAAAGGATTTGATTAAATTCTATGAAATTTTCCAAATGTCTTCTCAATTTATAGTGTTTCTAACCCGTGCTGATAAATTAATCTGTTTACCTCTCTGTTAGAAGAAATTAAACATTGTACTTCTTAACCTTAGTATATATACACTTTTACTAATGCCCTTTCCAGTCTCTTTAGTTTCATTCGACATTTACATAACTACGTAGTGATCAAAAGTTTTCTGCTAACTGAAATAATCTGAAGAGTTTTTCCGGTTTGAGTCTGAAGCCGCCGTGTACTTAGGTCATATGCTTGAAACAGATCGTCGACTTGATCCCTTAACTGCGAATTCCATCATTAATCAAGGTGGGAACCAAAACTAAAAGGTCATATATAGGATATGTTTATTAGTCATAATGAAAGATTGATGCACTTAGTTTAAACTGCGGAAAGTTATATATCACGATCGGGAAAACGTCTCGTTTCATTAACATTTGCAAAAATTCCACCAAGCATCTTTTCATATTACTGACGAAAATTCTAACAAAAACCAAATATGGTCTTCAGAAATACTGTTCTACTGCTTTCTCATCTCTGTCAGATGTGGGTCCGAAAGAATTCCAAGGAACTTCTAGAATACATGAAATCTGCTGTTTTAATAATATCACTGGCATTGTAAGTCTTTTGGCTTTTCAACTTTTTATATAAACATTCCTCATCAAAAACTGAAAAACAGAATTATCCAAAACGCCTTTTTTAACAAAAAAGGAATTCGCAAGTATAAGTTCTTCGCTTTAGGCCACAACGACACATATTTTGTAAAAGAACAGTCTGATTTCAGCAGCAAATATACAGCAAAAGAGATTATCCAAATATAAGACATTTTTATACATAATATTTTTGTGATCTTTGGCGAGAAAGTGTTTCAACAAATGGTTAGCTTGTCGATGGGTACAAATGGCGCGCCACTTCTGGTCGACGTTTGTTTGTACTCATACGAAGCAGAATTCATACAATCCCTGCTATCAAAAGGCAATAATCAATTAGCATCTCGGTTCAACTTTACATACAGATATATCGATGTGGATTAACAACCCTACATTTAAAGATCAATATGACATTATACATCTAAAGGAACTCGCATCTTCTGCGTCATACCTCAATATACTCCTATCAATTAGTGACGATAGTTCATCAGTAACATCTGTTTATGACAAACGTGACGATTTCAATATCATTATTAGCAACATTCTTCCCCTCCCGCATATGGCGTCTTCATTTCACAACTTACACGCTATACCAGGGCATGCTCTAAATATGAATATTTTATGATCTAACCATACAAACTAAATGTCTTACGTTTTGACTATACTTGATTTGACACAATACGTATATATACAAACATTTGTTGACTTGCATTTCCGACGCCGAATTTTCAATTCAGCAGCATTTTATACCGTTAATAGGATAACTTGATTAAGTGTTCTTGTCTCCTTCATGTGCTGCTATGTATATATTTATAAATTTATTTACTCGACTTGAAAAGTTGTTACTGGACTTTTGCCACGAATGTTACATGCAACCAGGGGACACTTACTGCTCCTGGGAACTAGGTCTCACCTCGATTTGATAGGTGTCAGATGTCTTCAGCTTTCTCCTTCACATTTTTCTGAATATGACAATATACACGATATTGTCCTTTTATTCCATGGACTATGAGATATGGTTGACCCATCGGTACTTCTTCGCTGTTTATTCTAAATACATTCATGTGTTATCAATGTGAAAAGTCATTCGTCTTAAAACGCCATGCACCTCATTATGTCAGATACCCTAATTTTATATCTTACTTTCTTTTAAAATAATTAAAATAATTTTAATTGGCTTTATCTATTTTACTTACGGAAATACTGAATATAAATATCACGGTCTTTAAACTTACTGTATAAGAGCATGTTAAAGGAGCGGGGTAAATCAGATGTGAATTCGTAAGAAATCAACGGAATTACTGGAACATTTCAATTCTCCAACTCTTTACAACTATTTTTACAAGAAATTAAGCAGACTAGTTTCCATCATATGCAATCCCTTTGTTTATGAAAAGTGGAACCACAGGTAAAAAGAACCTGAAGATTTGTATGTTGCGAAGGAACAGGCTCAGAGAACAAGTACGCTGAAAACAATTTCATTAATATACTGGGGTTTCTAGTAGACAATATTTTCGTAGTATTTGCAGAAAAAAATGTCCAGGAGACTGTTGACATTTTTGATACTCAGACGAGGCAGAATGAATTCAGTCATTGTTCTCTTCAGCGAAAAATCCCGTTAGCAACTCAATTCAATTTTACTCACAAATACATTGACGACGTTCTGTCCACAAATAAACAAAAATTTCAGAAATACTCGTTCATGTTTCCAGCTTAACTTAAGATCAAGGACACGATAGGGAGCAAGCCACCTTATTCAACTTACGGTAGTCTATTGGTAAGGATGATCAGTTACACATTTCCCATTATGACAAAGTGACAATTTCAACTTCCATATCGCAAATTTGCCCTTCCTAATTTGAAATATACCCTCCTTGTATGTCTATAACGTTTTAATTTCATTACTTGTACGCTGTGTCAAAATATGTTTCTTATCAGTGGTTGTTCAAGGGCCAGGCAACCAAGAAAAAAGTACTCATACAGAGCTACGAAATCGAACACATGAAATCGTCTCTGAGGAATTTCTATGGTCGATACAAAGAAATTGTTGGATATTATGAAATTCCTCTTTTCAGAATGTTGTACAATACTTTGAAACACAACAAACATATACAGTGACGTAATGGCAAATTACTTATGAATTTAACACCGACCACAAGAGGTTTGTATGAAACATTTTGACGGCGTTATTATGTTATCGGGAGACTCTCCCTACTTAAAGGACACCTGATCTCATTACATCCAGAATTTGCTAATGCTCTCGGGGAATTCTCCAGACCACAATACCATACTTCTCTAAACAACTTTTAATCAACCAATTTTCATTTATCTATATTCAATTATATAGTTATTGAATTAAACTTTCAGAGTACGTGATCGTTTTTATATTTACTTCTGACAAAAAAACGTTTTAGACAAGTTATTTGTAATACACAACGAAGTAGTCGACATTGCCGATTTCAGACAGAAAAACACTAGGCACTTGCCATGTATGCTGCACATGTATGGAAATACACGGGGTCAAACCTTCATTAATATTCATGATATTTTTCTATCAATCAGGTGAGATTTTCACCTGAACAGCGTCAGCTTCGGTGTTTAATTAAATTACTATCTCCAATGTACAGAAAACGAATGGAAGTTAAATCTTTATCCCCCGTGACCTGTGACATTACCCATAAGGCAGTGCGTATTTGAGATCTCGATAAGGCCTACATATCTTTGTGAGTGTAGTTTCGTGGCAAGAAGTCTCGCTCTCAGGAAAAAATTTTCGTATTTAGAGCATGCCCTGGCATAGCGTATAAGACGTGAAATGATGATGCCATATGCGGGAGAGGAAGGTATGTTGCTACTCAGAAAAGGGAAGTTGGTAATAATGAAATTGAAATCGTCACGTTTGTCATAGAGAAAGGTTACTAATGAACTATCGTCACTAATTGATAGTAGTATATCGAGGTATGAAGCAGAAGATGCGCTCTTTGTTATATCCTTTACCTCGAGTTCCTTTAGATATATGATGTTGAGGTGATCCTTAAATACAGGTTTGTTAATCAATAAAGCATCATCGATGTATCTGTATGTAAAGATGAACCGAGATGCTAATTGTTTATTGCCTTTAGAGAGCAGAGACTGTATGAATTCTGCTTCGTAAGAGAACAAAAATATGTCGGCCAGAGGAGGCGCGATAAGGGAAATTTACAATAGGAAATCCAAAGTCGTCACGTTTAGCATATATGTTGGTATGAATATTGTTGTTAACAATTTTAATATTTGAGTCCAAAAAGGAGTTTCCTGGTCGGAAGTATTGGCTTTGTTTAATTGAAGTTCAGATGGATAAATGTCAGTTATATAGTTTTCAAACTCAGGGTTATCGATAACTAGAATATCATCGAGATATCTAGAGGTGTCATTGAACTTATCAATAAGGTCATCCACAGTTCTGTCCGCCCATTGGTTCTTTGGTCTTACTTAATGGTCGTTTCTGTCCGCCCATTGGTTCTTGGTCTTACTTGAGGGTCATTTCTATAATAAGTTTGTTCTTCAAATATTTATATTTTAGACATCCACAGTTTCGACATAGATATGTTCTTAGAAGGTTCTTTTCGTTCTTACTTTTATGACAACTCAGTGATTTGTTAACTCTGCTAATATTTGTACTTTGGATTTCGGCTTTGGTTATCACTTACGAAACTCAAGTTTTCGATACGCGCATATGATGAACATAATTAAGGCCATAATAAAAAAAAATCCTAGATTTTAATCCCCGTCCGCAAAGATTTTTCACGCCCGCCCAATTTTTGTTTTCATATAACATATTGAAAATTAAATAACCAACAGAAAATATCCCGTGTCTTGTCCGTTTCCGATATAGATATATGAGATTTTGTTTATCTTTGTTTTCTATGTGATATTCTATTATTGATATATCGACATGAAGTCAAATAAAACTATGAAACCTAACAATGTTTTTATTGGTTGGTTGCCATACCAATTTAATCATATTCAATGTCCAATTCCATTTTAGAAAAATAAAATGAATAGAAAATATAACTTGCCCCCCCCCTCGCCATTTTAGAAAAAAATGAATAGAAAATATAATTCGCACCCCCTCGCCATTTTAGAAAAAAAATGAATAGAAAATATAATTCGCCCCCCTCGCCCAAATGTTTTGAAAAGTTGGATAAAAATCTAGCATTTCTTATGGCATAATACAGTTATGTATGATGTGACATTTCTTATTACAACTGGGTCGTTACCACTGCTGTTAGACTGCTAGTTTCCTATGATCATAAAAAATCCAGTTTTCAGTGCTTTTGTACTACCCAAAATATATATTTCAAATTTACAGTCACACAAAATGATTTATTGCAATCGATTATTTCTGTGATGTCTATTCTTGTTCTTATCTACATACCCGTCTCGGAGGTTTTTTCTTATACTGTCTTGTCATGTTTTTCTTTCTTCTAGATAAATTGATAAGATACTCTCAGGTGATTGTGACTGTCAAGATCTCAAGCATACAGAAAACACTTTAAGAATATATATAAAAACATATGTAGAATTTCTCCATTTGGCATGAATAAGTTGGGAATATACCTTGAGTTTTAAATTGTAGACGCAAACGATTTTCCTTCTTGACGTGGAATCAAAGCTATAGATGCCATTACGTTGAATACAGTTAATCTCTACTGATTCCTTGTTTTGTAGAGATGTTGATGAGACTACCTGTACCTGTATCTCTGTGAGGAGTGAGCTAAATAATTAGATTGGATGATTTACTCGAAAAAGGGGTCACTGAATTATAGATACCGCACGAACTTTACAATAATGAGTAACATTATCATTTACTAAAGGGTAACAATCTAACTACCCGATACACTTAGCGAAGCATTTCGTCAAGCGTAAGAAAATAAAAAGTCAGTTTTTGAGACTGGTGTAATGCATGCATATATTTCGTCTTCCAAGTAATCGACTAACTGTTCATTGAAATAATAAGTAGATTTACTTTGTACACTGTATGTGATATTACAGAAACAAAATTAGATTCAAAGTCATTAAATGAATTGATGTAACACAAATGTACGTCGTTTTAAATATGATAGGTCATTTTATTTGATATGTTAAAATTGAAAAAAAAAACCAAATCAACCCACCCCCCACCCCCCTTCAAAAAAAAAAACCCACTCAGAACAAAAAACAATAACCAAAAAACCCCAAACAAACAAAAAACAAAATAAACCTTAATAAAAAAAACCCCAAACAAAGAAACAAGCAAAATTCAGGAGATTTTGGGACATGCCCATATGTATATAAGCTGAACGTCTTTACCTTATAGATAATACCCTATCCAAAAATATTTAGTTACTGGATGAGACAGTTTCTACAGGGACTTTATGCATGGGAACAGCAGACACTCGATCCTTAGTACGTGGTCTCGCCTCAATTCATAAATTGGGTACCTCATTCGTCTTGATGAGGGATCATTCAAGATATTTATTTTTGTGTTTAACCTACCGGTACTTATTCGTTGTTTACTTGGAACGTAAAGGTTAGATTAACCCTTAGGGACGCATCTCCGATTAAACCTATCGAACAAAACTTGATGCCATAGGATAAACTACGCTATCCTTTCACATATAATATGAACTGCATAGCTTCAGTCATAATCATTACTATTCAGGATTAGTTTAAATAAAGCCCTACTGAGTTACCGTAGTACATATGGTATAACAATGCAAAATAACTCACATGACCGATTTTGATCTATTTTAATCGTGGCAATACGAGTAGATAGTTTTTTATGGTGAAACATACACAAAGCGATATGTAATCAGGGATCAGTAACACACACATGTTTAAGCAATCAATACTTTGGTCCCATTGGGTGATAAAATGTTGCAGTAGTTAACGTATTTGTTATCGATATATAACACCGGGTCATTTTAAAAATATTCTATATTCTTATGAAGACGAATTCTGGAATATTATACTTCTAACTGCAGAGCTACCATTTATGCCACGAAACAATCACGAAATATTCAAAAGAAGGGGTTTAGGTCGTATTTTGTTCTGTAGAAACAATATTTAACGTAAGGAAAACCATTATTAGGTTATTGTATGTCCATTTCATATGGCTTAGTTTGTGCTTACCTATAGTACTTTTCCGCTGTTTTAGCTTCTAACGATTTTAGTTCGATGTCAACCAACTTCAAAGATATTCTAGAATTTGCAACAACAACAACAACAATAATAATAATAATAATAATAATAATAATAATAATAATAATAATAATAATAATAATAATAATAATAATAATAATAATGATGATAATAATAATAATAAACACTATCCACCCCAAAATACTTCGAATTTGCATGTACAAGGGCTTCTCAACATAGGATTTCACAGTCATAGTGTGACTATGGTTGTCACGATATATGACTTCAGTTTTCTGAGTATTGTATTTCATATCTTCTGCTGACTGTAAATTTGGGTTCGTTCCCATTTCGCCTAAGCTGAGAAATACAGGTAAGAAAATTATTCCCATTTCGCCTTGGTGGATTTTCAGACCGCCAGTAAGGCAAAATCGGAACTTGTATATGCATGACAATTATCACAGCAAGAACAACATGTGTCTTATATTTTTGAAGATTTCAAATAGAATTCAAACTTTGAAGAAATTAATATATGAACATGAAAAAAACATTATTACATACATACATACATATAATTCTTATTTTTATAAGTTTTTTCAGCGCATTAGAGAATACAAGTAATTGCACATTATTATATAGTCCTATTAAAATTATATAATGTGCGATTATTTATATTTCATATATAAACCTCCTCTATACATCATACAATCACATTAAGTAACGTCCAATGTCACACAATCATCCAATGAGCTTGAGTAGGTAGGAAGACGCATCACCGTACATTGTCAGCGTCTTTCTGCTGTTACGGAGTTCTGTTTTCAAAATATTCAAGCTTTCGTCCATGTTTCGGTACATCTTACCTCTGGTACCAGGCCCCTTACTGGACCATCTTAACCTCGATGGCAGCTTGCTCATGCTGAATTCAGCTTGATGTGCCAACCATCTAGAGTGTTATTGGTCCTTGGTCCGTTGGTGCTGAAGTGATTCTATGTTGTTGGTCAGAGGTGACATTCAATCAAGTGTTGTTGACGCAATCGAGTCGCCGGGTGCAGTCCTCTCTTGCTGGTGCGTTGGCGGTTGTGTGTGGCCAGTAGTCATCAAGCAGTAGTAGAGGTTGTTGTAGTAGTGATGTCATGCTTCGAACCGATAGCTGGGCCTCTCTCTACTTTTACGTACAGTAAAATTACAACCTATAAAAAAAGAAAGATCGAATAAAAGGAGTCACACACTCACATACGCACACACACACACACACACACAGAGAGAGAGAGAGAGAGAGAGAGAGAGAGATATATCACATTGAAAAATCTAACTGTTTCATGACATAAAATGTTGTTTTAAGCATAGCAAATTACTACTTAATTATGAATTTAATTGTAATAGCGATGTTCCTATCTCGCCTTAGTAAAATTCCCATTTGGCCTTAGTATTTTTTTTATACATTTTTACCTGGAATTTACAGCTAAGGCGAAATGGGAATACACCGTAAATTTGTGGTGATGTCTAACATTCTATATATGTATTGCAAATCATTTTAATCAAATTGAATATTATTCAAAGTCGCGGTAAATTCAGTTATCCACTATTTTTTTTTTCATTTACATATTTTATGTCACAGATGAGTTTATTACACAACTGCTCGACATTATGACGCATATTATATTATAAGTTATATTACTGAATTACGAATTACGATAATTGATTCTATATTTTCAAAATCTTATACAAAATATAAAAGCAATGTCAAGTGGACTATTTTCAAGAAAAGTTTACATTCCAAGACTTTGAAGCTAGTGGTATCGCAACAACCTTTTCTCTTTAAAACTGAATGCTGTTTACATTTACTAATAGGCGGTGCCCTGTGTGTCCTAAAACAATTTGAAACACACGTGGAAGATGACGAAATTGATTATTCACCGTAAAAAATTTAAGGTATTGACTTGCTTTTCAGTATTTAAGATATTTTATCCGTTGACCAATCTTGCATATGATGTCTATTGAAATTCTCGTTATAATGTGACTATAGAGCTGATGTATTTGAGCATCACATTGTTGATTCTCTTATATTTTCTGTCAGAACTTTCGATGATAAATAATACACATATAACGTCTTTTTTTTGCCACGCTTGTTTTGGGCTTTGCTCTGTTTATATGTTTCAACATATGTCGACAAAACAAATACTTGCTTAATATACGAGATGCTGCTACAAAAAAATTATTTTCTTTATTCTTATTCCCTCATTACTTTCGTATTCATCGACTTTCACGCAACAAGTAAGCTGAACACCTGCTGATATTACGCAATTCATTACTTTATAAACGAAGAGAACCGCTTAAACAAACACAGCCAACACGTAAAAGAACACCTGTTTTCTCTAGACACAACAACAGGCAAAGTGAAAGAGACAATACGATTAACATTAACCCATATAATTAGACCAGTAGAAGTATTTAAATTTAAAGCGATATTGGCTATTGTAATATTACACATTTTTTTATTCGTTGAAAAAAGACTCATCCTCGCCGCACGCCCGTGGTGTTAAGTGTGACATATTTGTAAACGTTAACGCGTGTTAGTCCATAATAATTTCTGTTGTTCATAATTCAGATAGTTCATAGTATAGGTTGATATCATTATATTGCAGGAGGTCAATTTCAGATAAAAGAAAATAATTTAATCATTTTAAGAGTGAGTTAACAATTTAATTCGACGTTTTTTCGTTGTCTGAAATTCAACATTTGATCTGATAAAGAGGCCGTCATTCAAGTGGTTTTTATATCAGACAAAGCACAACTCCTCGGAACAAACGTACAACCAATCTACAACCATCGCCTGTGTTGTAATTTGTTCCTGACATCTGACTTAAATTCTTACAAGCATTCTTATAAAATTCACTCCAATATGTGAATCTAAACATATTCCCAAATTCTCGTTTGATAAAATCATGATTAAACATGAAGGAATGGTGCATCCAATTTGCTGAGTCGATTGATAAACTGGAACGATCCGGGTAATGGCACGAAGCCCTAAGTTTCAGCCATGCTTGTAACGACGCAATGGATCTTTTGCCTGGTGAAAAAGGACATGCGATGCATCAGGCAGATGCCGTTACCATATACGTGAAATAATCGTGGAATGACGTAAAACAACAATCAATATCGTATATTACCTTCATAGATTACCCGCATATCTTGGTATCGAACCCACTGAATTAAAAATCAGCATATAATTATTACCACCACCAGCAGTACCATGGATATTTATACAATCTCTAGTTTTGTACCTATAGATGTAACTATAGAGAAAACTAAATTTCAATCATCATTTCACAGTAAACATAAATACTATGGAATGCAATGTAAATGTCACTCCAGATAACCTCAGATGTGGATAATATATCAATATAAGCAATTTACTTCATACAAAAACCGAGTATGATCTTATCATATATTATATTCACATCTGAAAAATGTTACCCAATTCCGCCTTACTTCTTACTACAGCGATTTACATTTTTTATATACATACAGTAAGACATATGTTTATCTCATTAGCATTTAAATATAATTTGTACTATTCTTTATTATCTACACTTATTCTCGGTTGCATTGTGGAGTCTGTGAAAAGATTCTCCGCGGCCGGGTGTTTTAAGTGTTATTATTCACCCCTTAAGCAACTGACCAGGTTGTGTGTGTGTGTTTTCCACTAGGACTGTACATACTTTATATGTTGTACAGAGTACATCATGGCTTTTTATTAACCTTCTTAGATTACCCTCTGTGTCTACAATTCATCTGCTTCTCACTTCTTGCAGAAAGTTGTTCAGTACTATTAAAGTTAATATTTCTCCTCTAAAATATAACTTTTTTTATAATCCAAATCCAAATTAATTTTAAAATCCATAAAATCTAAACATAGTGGGTATTCTAAGATTTCTATGTGCAACGCTAAGAGATGTCTTACTTACCATCACATCTCTTGCATGTCCACCATTAAATCCTTCTGTTATGCCAACACTCATATTACTAAAATAAACGAACACATCGACTGAAATACCTCCAGTTGTATATACGTTATGACCTGAGTAGCAGGGGAATGTGGGGCTCAGTATGTAGGTGAAATTCTCAAACATTGAAAACACCGTTTTCGTAATAATTCATATAAAGTCAGACATCATTCTTAACGTAAATTCAAGAACTTTCTTTACAATCATTTCATCAAATATAATCACAATTTTGATACCGTTTTTATTACACCGTTTGAAAGCATTACAAAACTACCTGGAGAAACTAAATCTGAAATGAAAAGAAAAACGACGTTTAATTGCTGAACTTGCTAGATTAAACATCTACAAACCCCATATCCCCTTGGTCTCAATGACCAAATTTTTCAGCAAGGTAACATTTCTTCTTATCATGACATTATCAATATATTTTTATTAAGACCAGACGTTAAGAGGAAACACAGGCCACACGGTCTTCCCCGTAATGCCAACTGCAAAAGTCATGGTAGATTAAATAGGTCATTAGACGATCTACTGTGGATAGCCAGAAATAACCGGCGTCACGAACATGCGCTGTCATCTATTCCAGTCATGAGATTAAAACCTATCCTGCATTAGGCTAATTTAAGAAGTTCACGTTATACAGATTGATTTAGGCTTAAAATTATTATAGCATTTTCAGATAACAAACTTTACCCACGCATACAATCGCTTCCTCCTAAATCGCAATTTATCAAGATTAAATTTGTAAACAAAGGTTTAGATCTGCTTAATATTTCTAATATTTAATAGTTTTGTGATCATAGAGTCAAATCTAAAATTCCTCAGTATTTGGAGAATCATGAACCACCCCTTATTTGCTATCCGTATAAAAACCTATTAGAAACCTTGTATCTCATTACAATGCAGTCACATCTAATCCTAATACTATTGACTCTATTCCATCGTCCTGTTCATGCAGAAACTCTAAATTCGTTTATCAACCTGCGGGCCATATTATTACAGGTGATCTTAATTGTATTTCTGACAAATATCTACGTTCCCTTTTTAATAAACGGCCAAGTATAGATTACCTTCCAGGACAAACTTTACCAAATGCCGAGATATTGTTGAAGGACCACTAAACACTTATTGTAAATGATGGTGTAATAAAAGTGTAAAATACATGTCTTGAATGACTGGAAAAGTAAAATCTTAAAAATTATCGATATTCGCATCGATAATTTTACAATTAATTCCCAAATATTCAAACAGCCACATTATATACCGATCCTGTCTATAAAAAGAAAATGGCTGATTTACATAATACTTTGTCTTCATATCTGCGGACAAAGCAGCTAATAATATAATTGTTTGAAAAATATACTATATTACAGTTCTTAAAATTGAATTGAACTCTGCTTCTACATATGTTGAAACCCTATTGTTTAAGAACAAGATCCTATCTGACCATTGTAAAGCTATGTGTGACTTCTTATTAGGCATTGCTCAAAACGATTTTCCAACATTGTATTAGCTTCCCAAATTCCGCAAAACTCCATATAAATCACGTTTTATATCATATGCTAGTCATTGCTCTTCAGCTGTGCTTTCTAAACATATTAATTCCGCTCTTACTGCATTAAAAGACCATGTTATCAAGTATTGTAATGCTGTTTTTAGCAATAGTTATCTCAGTTACTTTTCGTCTAGCAAAAATTCTAACGAAGTCATTGAAAAATTCCGTTAGAGAAATTTTGAGGCAAATAACGTTTCTACTTTTGATTTTTCGACACTATATACCTCTCCACCTCATGACTTAATCAAAGCCAAATTGTTGTCTCTCATACGCTGGTGTTTCAATAGAGATTCTCAATCATACCTCTGTTCTTTTTCTCAAACAAACAATATGATAATTATAAATTTTGGAATTGTATTGAGTTGTGTAATGCCATCACATTTTTATGGATAATATTTATGAACAATTCAACATATCAGCGGATTATTGGGATGCTTATGGCAACCAACTGCACTCCCCGTATAGCAGATCTATTTTTATACTCATATAAGAGAGACTTTATGCATTCTATTCAAACCTCTAAACGTTTCGACCTTATTCATAAGTTCAATGACATCTCTAGATATCTTGATAATATTTTAGTTATCGATAACCGTGAGTTTGAAAACTATATTAATGACATTTATCCACCTGAACTTCAATTAAACAAAGCCAATATGCATGTATGATAACGTGATGACTTTGGATTTCCTATTGTAAATTTCCCTTATGTAGATTGTGATGTCCACAGACTCCTATTATATGGCATTTATATTAGTCAATAGGTTCGGTTTGCTAGAGCCAAATATTCTAATATTGCTTTTAAACTTCTAACTCGGGGTTATAGGTATAATATAGTTATAATAAACTTTGAAAACCTTTTCGGTAAATTTTACAGATCTTAGTCAGACTTTTTTTCTGAAGCCGGAAATGTGACTTATCAACGAAACGTATCCAGCGGAATTTCTACGGTGATCTAGTGTACAAACTAAGGAGGGTCAAAGGTTCCGATAATTTCATATCGGCGGGTTCTAAAGTTATTAAATGCCTTCGACATAAACAGTATGACTCAGAGATCATCGCTAAGACCATAGGTCTTGTATTGTTCCCCTCTACAAACAAGTACAGACTTTTACTTCAGCATTGCTTGCTGACTAACAGGGCAGTGGGGACTCTATGACGGGCCTTGTCTGAACCTTTTCAGAGGAGACAGGTTCTTGATGCTCGTCTCCTCTGACTGTTAGTGGGGACTCCTATTGATCAAGTATTTGAGTTCGATTACAGACGGGCAGATTATGTTTTACTTCTATCGATGTACATATTCTTGACAGCAATATATTCTATAAACGTTTCATGTTTAAAAAATGTTTATGCCCTCTCGTCTTGAGAAACCTGTTGATCCTTGTTCTCTATATGGATTTTCTTTATAAATTTTTAAATGTGTGTCCTTTAATTGTGCTGCTTTTGCGGTGAGTTAGAAGGTGGGCGCCCGTAAACAGGTTAACCACATCAATTGAGTGACGTTTATTACTTTAATTGACCATCCTAAGTCGGTATCGTAACCGCAGCACAATCGAATATTTTTGTAATGTTTTTCCGTGTACTGTTATCACGTTTCGTGTGCATGCCCTTTGTGATTTGTCATACAGCTTTGTCAGATGTCTTCTGTTTTCTCCTTTATTCAAGCCGTTGTGTGTTTTAGAATTATTTGATGATTTATTTTACCTCTTAGTTGTAAAAATGCGAAAATGTTACAACGAATGAATTATAGGAGCAACCTTTTGATTTTTAGGGGGGGGGGAGGAGGAAAACTTTTGTGAGCCGGTAAAATTTTTGCTTGTTTTCCGAGGTGGGATTTTTTCTTTCCCCCCCCCCCCCTTCTTTTTTGCCAGTATTCAGAGCCGGTTTATTATTATTATTTTGGGCACTTATTCATGAAGTTTAGAGTAGGAGTGGGGATAGAAACAACGAAAAAATTCACCGCAACCAAAGCCATATATACCCAAAATTTAGTTTTCCTGTATTGCGAGCCAAATATTTTTTACTCCACTCATACATATGTGGAAAGCCCTACCTAAAAAGACAGCACCTTGCACGATCACCTAATGACCATGCCCGACTTCAAAATTAAAACTGATAAATCTGATCTACCAACCATGTATTGGCTCTCAAAACTACATAAAAGTCCATATAAATCACGTTTCATATCTAATTCTAGCCATTGCTGTACTACGGTACTATCGAAGCATATTACGTCTGCTCTAACTGCTATAAAAGATCATATTATCAAATATTGATAAAATGTATTGCAGTACTGCTGAGATCAAAAATTAAAAAATTACAAGGCTCTGTTAACACTAGATTCGAATCAATTTTTAAAGATCCTGATGTTGTCAGAGAACTTACCTTCCTCCAAGAACATTATATCATTACATTAGCAGATAAAGCATCTAATAATTATACATTTACTTGTAAGAAATATTACTTTGACAGCCTAGTGAAAGAATTACTATTAAATTCAGCTCCAGGAAATCCTATTTATACTCTCACGAACTTTTCGGTTTCGGAAGTACTTGAGAATCATAAATCTGTCCTCAATACGTTTGGTATTGACACAAATAAATTAAATTTAGAACTTCCATATTTGTACTGTAAATCGGCCTTCATAGATATTGCGAAACAGTATATTCCAGAAGTGGAATTGATCAAATGTGGATCCTTAAAAATTCAAAAGAGTTGTTAGAACATCTAATATCAAAAAGTTTTACTAAAATTCACTCCATCAAGTCTTTTGACTTTTCGACTCTTTACACAACGATCCCTTATCAGAAATTAAAAGACAGATTAGCGGAAATTATTTAAAATGCATTTAGTAGTAAAAACGGAAGCCGCAAATTCAAATATATAGTTATAGGCCATGATAAAACTTACTTTGTTAGGGAAAATTCTGATTCCAAAAATAAATACACTGAAACAGCTATCATCCAGATGTTGAACTTTCTTATCGATAACATTTTGTGGTGTTTGGAGGAGAGGTTTTTCAACAAATTGTCGGCATTCCAATGGGCACTAACTGTGCTCCGCTTCTGGCTGACATATTACTTTACTCATACGAAGCTGAATTCATTCAGTTTTTGCTTTCGCAAGGAAAAAAAAAACAATTGCCTCTTGGCTTCAATTTTACTTACAGATATATATATGACTTGCTTTCAATTAATAATCCTTCATTCGCGAATTTTCCAAGTGAACTGGAGGTCCAAGAAACCACAGAAGGTAGTAATTCTACTTCGTATTTAGATATTATGTTGTCTTTCGACATTAATAGTGAATTGAATACCTCACTCTATGACAAACGTGACGATTTCAATTTCGCTATCACAAACGTTCCTTTCATAAGTAGCAACATTCCATCATCGCCCGCATACGGCGTATTCATATCTCAGTTAATACGTTATTCCAGAGCATGTTCAAATTACAATAACTTTGTTCTGAGGGCAAGGCGACTTTCAGTTAAACTGCTCAACAAGAGTTATATATGTGCTAGACTAGCAACGTCACTGAAGTTCTACGGTCGTTACGAGACTCTTATTACTCCATATGATATCTCGTTATCCAGACTTTTAAATGATATTCTGGACTGAGACAGATTCCGATCATTTTTCACAGATTTGACACCTTCTATACTGGAAGGTTACCTACTTTGACTTCTCCATATATAAATACATATGGAATTTACATGATTTGACTCTTTCTACTGGGTATATGTGACGGATGTTGCTAGCAAGCAGGAGATGCTCACTCTCCCCGGGCACCTGATCTCACTCCATCACAGGGGTTCACATATGCTCAAGTAGACATGTTTTGTTATTTTCCACTTGTTTTTCATTTGCACTGATTTTGTATGTCCTCTGGTTTCATGATTTTTAGACTTATCGTTTGGACTTATCCATCATATTTACATTGTGATGTGGCATTTCATAATAGTAACATCAATTACTTTTGGTCAATTAAAAATTTTCATGAAGTTATAGACAAATTTCTTTCACTAAATTTCAAAGCGACTCAAATTTCTTCATTTGATTTTTCTACACTTAATACATCTCTGCCTCATGATTTGATTAAAAGCAAGTTGCTGTCTCTTATACAATGGTGTTTTCACAGAGAATCTAAAACTTACATATGTACTTCCAATAACTCCGGATTCTTTTCCAACAAACAATATACTTCATATAAATACTGGACTTGCAAGGAAATATGTAAAGCACTAGATTTTCTAATGAATAATATTTTTGTGCAATTTGATGGCAAGATATATCAACAAATATTTGGGATTCCTATGGGTACTAACTGCGCGCCTCTGATAGCAGATTTATTTCCTTATTGTAATGAGAGGGATTTTATAGTTTCTATTCAAAAATCAAAACGTTTCGACCTCATTGACAAATTTAATAATACTTGCAGATATCTGGATGACATTTTGATTGTCGACAACCCTGAATTCGAACAATTTATATCAGAAATATATCCACCAGAGCTCAAATTGAATAAAGCTAATTCTTGAGATAAATTTACACCTTTCTTAGATTTGAACATGAAAATTATCAACCACCTAATATATACTAATTTTTATTATAAACGTGAGGATTTTGTATTTCCTATTGTAAATTTTCCTTACTTGGATGGCGATGTCCCTCTACTGCCATCATATTGTATCTATATATCTCAATTAGTTCGATTTGTCGGAGGCTGCACCGATGTTTTGGACTTTCATAAACGAAATTTACAAATTACTACTAAACTTTTAACTCAGGGTTACAGATATCACAAACTTAGAAAAACATTCAGCAAATTCTTTAGATCTTATTCAGAACTTCTATCTAAATTTGGAAATATTTCTTTTCAACACTATGTATCCAGTAGAATTTCCCATCCTAATTTTTACGGTGATCTCGTATATAAAGTAAGAAAGTAAAAGGCTCCGATAACGTTATTTTATCATGTAATAAAATAGTCAAACGTCTTCTAAATAGACAATATGACATTGAGATCATCAAAAAGATTATAGTTCTTGTATTTGGCCCCTCTACACCTTATGCAGACTTTTACTTGAACGTTGCACGCCGACTAACAGGGCGGTGGGGACTACATGACGGGCCTTGTCCAAACCTCTTTCAGAGGAGACATGGTCCTGAACCTCGTCCCCTCTGACTGTTAGTCAGGACTCCTACAGATCTAGGGTCTTAGCTCGCTTTCAGACTGGCAGAGTACGGTTTATCATTTTGATGTCGCATATATTTTTACATCATTATGTGTTTTACAATACCACAAGTGTTTATATTTTTATGACCTCTCAATATTTGTTGATATGTTGACCCTTGTTCTTTAAATGGAGGATTATTTATACATTTTTAAATGTACGTCCTTTGATTGTTCTGCTGTTATGGTGAATGGGAAGATGGGCCCGTAAACCGGTTTACCACGCCATTTGTTTGGCTTTTGTCAAATTAAATGACCGTCCTAAGTCGGTATCGTAATTGCACTACAATCAAATATTTTTGTAATGTGTTATATGCGCTAGTATATTATTTATATTCATGTATTGTATAGCTCCATGGTGACTTCTGCCACATACCTGAGCCAGTAACTCCTCTTTTTTCTTGCAAAGTCTTCCTCCAACCCCACCCCCCCCCCCCCCTCGATGAAAATCTAATGCCTGCTCACTCTAATCTCTGATGGAATTTTAGTTTCCATTCTAAATTGAATTTGCTCTTTTGCTATTTTTTAAATTTCATTTTTTCAAACCTTGGTATCACTGAAAATGTACATTGTTATAGATGTTTCATACGATAGCCAATAGATTGAGAAAACCATTTTATGTAATCAAAGAAGTTGTAGGCAGTATTATTACAATAAGAGAATCATGAAATCGAAGGACATACAAACTTAGCATAAAGAAAAAGAGCCAAAAACATATTCATAAAATAAAGTTGATCCCAAAAGGCAATGAGATGTGTTGCCCGGGGAGGGTATCCTCTCCTCAACTCGTCACTCAATTCCAGTAAAAAATCAAGTAAATACCAAAGAAAAAAGAGGAGTTACTGGCTCAGTTATGTGGCAGAAGTCACCATGGAGCTATACAATACATGAATATAAATAATATACTAGAACATATAACACATTACAAAAATATTTGATTGTAGTGCAATTACGATACCGACTTAGGACGGTCATTTAATTTGACAAAAGCCAAACAAATGGTGTGGTTAACCGGTTTACGGGCCCACCTTCCCACTCACCGTAACAGCAGAACAATCAAAGGACGTACATTTAAAAACTTATAAATAATCCTCCATGTAAAGAACAAGGGTCAACAGGTATCGCATATTGAGAGGTCATAAAAATATAAACACGTAAGGTATTGTAAAACACATAATGGTATAAAAATATATGCGACATCAAAATGATAAACCGTGCTCTGCCAGTCTGAAAGCGAGCTAAGACCCTAGATCTGTAGGAGTCCCGACTAACAGTCAGAGGGGACGAGGTTCAGGACCATGTCTCCTCTGAAAGAGGTTTGAGCAAGGCCCGTCATATAGTCCCCACCGCCCTGTTAGTCAGCGTGCAACGTTCAAGTAAAAGTCTGCATAAGGCTGTAGAGGGATAAAAGAATAAAAGGTGTCAAATTCGGTGTTTAAAATGTTCAAAATATGTCGTGCTCTAGAACATCTTTCAGCATTGTAAATACCAACATTTTAAATTATAAGATGTTGTTAGTCGCTATGTTCACATTCTTGGCTGAGCAACCCGTATCAAGGTACAAAGAATCGCTGCTCGTCGTGGTTACATAACTTTCCACTTCATTTGGATAGATAATGCTGATGTAATCCATCTGTAGGTGAAGTTTGTTGAACGCAATGATGTATTGCTTTCTTTTATTTGGATAGCTATTACTGGATAATATTAGCTTCGTATGAGTAAAGGAATATTCAGCGGGAAGTGGGACAGTTTTCAATTGAAATGTCGATAATTTGTGAGAAACTCTTTCCTCCAAACTCTATAAAAATGTAATCGGTCAGAAAGTTAGAAAGTTCTGTTGATTACATTTGTTTCAGTGTACTTATTTTTAGAATATAATTTTTCCATGACAACAAGAATGTAGTGATTCCAAGTTTCACTACTCTGGAGATGAAATAAAACATATGTTGAATTTGGCGACCAAGTATTCCAATTGTGCAATTTTACCATTTGATTTGTTCCTTTATTCTGACGAAGCTGTATTTATGCACGATTTATTCATGGTGTTTATGTGTCTTCACTGATCAAATACGCTAAAAGTTCTTCTATGTACTGGTCTTTAATTTTCCGAACTAAGCCAATGCGTAAAAAGTTGAAATCACAAAAGATATATGAACTCATGCCTGAAATTTACATTAGCTATGAAGACCATGCATGCAATAACCGAAAATCACTGCTTAATAATGCATGTTCAAGTATACTACATCTTCCACTGAACGGTTTACTGTGAAGGCAATGGTCACTTTATAACCTGTCATTATGCAATAGTATTTCGATTGTGTCTACGCTTTACGATAATCATATTTTGCAAGTTATGCAAAGTAAAGTTATAATAAAATGTTTTTGGTATATGAGGTAAAGATTTTTCAGCTTATTTTTGATCTTTCAATAAGTAGCTCCTGTGCCCCACTTCTCGCTGATGTATTTTTTCTTCATACGAAGCTGAAATAATTCAATCTTTAATAGTTAAAGAAAAGAAGCACTTGCCCATTAGTTTAATTTTACATACTGAAATAGAAGACTTAGCATCATATAAAAAAATGAACTGGAAGTTAAGTAATCCATACACAGCAACAATATCACTTTTTCCCCCGATCCCATTCATAGTCACCTGACCACCAAACCCTCTGACAATAAATATCAGATTACATATACCGCTATTAATTTGGTGCACCGTATGCGCATTTCGACTAGTTATGTCTCTTCAGTGACTCTCAAGGCCTGAACTATGGAAATCAAAAGTATATATATCTGCAGAAAGAAAAAAGAGGAGTTACAAAATGATAAACCGTACTCTGCCAGTCTGAAAGCGAGCTAAGTCCCTAGATCTGTAGGAGTCCCGACTAACAGTCAGAGGGGACGAGGTTCAGTACCATGTCTCTTCTGAAAGAGGTTTGGACAAGGCCCGTCATGTAGTCCCCACCGCCCTGTCAGTCAGCGTGCAACGTTCAAGTAAAAGTCTGCATAAGGCTGTGGAGGGGCCAAATACAAGAGCTATAGTCTTTTTGATGATCTCAATGTCATATTGTCTATTAAGAAGACGTTTGACTATTTTATTACATGATAAAATAACGTTGTCGGAGCCTTTTACTTTCCTTAGTTTATATACGAAATCACCGTAGAAATTAGGATGGGAAATTCCATTGGATACATAGTGTTGAAAAGAAATATTTGCAAATTTAGATAGCGGTTCTGAATAAGATCTGAAGAATTTGGCGAATGATTATCTTATCTTGTGATATCTGTAATCCTGAGTTAAATGTTTAGTAGTAATTTGTAAATTTCGTTTATGAAAGTCCAAAACATCGGTGCAGCCTCTGACAAATCCAACTAATTGAGATATATAGATACCATATGATGGGAGTCGAGGGACATCGCCATCCAAGTAAGGAAAATTTACAATAGGAAATCTAAAATCTTCACGTTTATCATAAATATTAGTATATATTAGGTGGTTGATAATTTTGATGTTCAAATCTAAGAAAGGTGTAGATTTAAAAAAAAAAAGAGGAGTTACTGGCTCAGTTATGTGGCAGAAGTCACCATGGAGCTATACAATACATGAATATAAATAATAACAAACGTGGAAGTGAAAACTTGAAGAGAAAACTTACTATTAAACTTACTTTCATGATTTTTAGACTATGGTTTGGATTTATCCATAATTTTTACATTACTACTAAAGTGACTTAAAAGTAGAAACCACAAAACCCATCTTAGGAAAGAATTATGCCAGAAGGAGATACTCCTTAGTGTTAGAATAATTAACAATTTTTTTACAGAAAATACGCAGTACAGAGGTACTGCAGACTGGACTGATGACATCCTCTGGGTCTAACAGAAATACTTAACACTAGGCTGAGGACATCATCGGATACTAACACAGGTACTAAACACTGCTGAGGTCATCATCATGTACTAACAGAGGTACTGAAGACAGGGATGAGGACATTCTCGAGGACTAACAGATGTACCGAAGACTGCTGAGGACTATTTTAATTTCAGCAATACACGAATTACATTAATCGTTTTTACATTTACTAATCAAAGAGAAAATAAAAGACATCTTACTAAGCTGTATGACACAAATAACAAAGGACATGCTTGTTAAAACATAATAATGGTAATATATACACAGAGACTGACATTACATAAATATTTGATTATACTGCAATTACGATATCGACTAAGGACGGTCAATTAAAGTAACAAACGTCACTCAATTGGTGCGGTTAACCGGTTTAGGGGGGAAATAAAATCTTTATAGATAATCTTCCATATAGAAAAAAAAAGAATCACAAGTTACCCAAGACGAGAGATTATAAAAATATTTTCACATGAAACAACTATACAACAACACAAAGTAAGAGAATGAATACTGTCTTTCATTAATTTACGGGGCATAGTTGTAAATACAAACATGGGGTGATCGCTTGACAACTTAGGAATAAAACAAAAATGTATACACAATGAGTGGTCGTGATACCCCAATATGTATTCTGAAGACTTCCTCACAAACTTTTCATGAACAAAATCACAAAACAATGGTGTACAAAATGATAAGTCGCAATCGATAACACTTTATGGGTGAAACCACTTTTTCCTATCATTTTAGCCTGTCTATGAAAATTCATCACTGAATTACAACGTTATGCCACAACCAGTTCTTGTTACAATGACTGTTTTGAAGGCAAAGCAACATTCGAATATCAATGGGATAAACGTTCTTAAAATATATAAAAGGTTTCAGTCATAAGAATCAATATCGAAGAAGTACCAAACCGTTAATCATTCACGAAGTCCAAGGACAGATACAAAATCGTGTAAGTTTTAAAAAAAACTGTTGTGAACCCCGAAATACTGAAAAATTTCAAGGTGAGACCAGGTGCCCGGGGAGAGTAAGCGTCTCCTGTTTGCATGCATCACCCGTCACAGCAGTTCTCAAGAAACACGTCAAAATCAAGAGTTTAGGTTTCCTAATTGTACATACGAAAGTACAAAACTGGTATACAAAGTCATATTTGGTCTTTGAACAGGTCATTTAGTCGCATTCAAAATGAAACAAAATGACGATTCACCTGCAAATCGTGGTTAAGTAGGGTTTTATTAAGTATTGAATGCTACAGCAGTAATAGCCATTTTAGCTCCCAAGGTCATAAACCTTTTCCCGAAGACTTACTTTAGGTTAATTTCATCTCCCAACGGGAGAAGACATATTCGTTTTGCCATCGTCCCGTGTTCGTCTGTCCCAGGTCCTGTCCTAGCTATTTCTTTCATACCGTACATTCTATCACTTTCCAATTAATTTATTTTGTTGATCATGAAACAAAGGTTTCATATCTCCTTGACTCAGTGTTAGAGAGAGAGGGGGGGGGGGGGGAGGGCCGGGGAGACATCTGTTTATTGAAAGCATCTCCTTACTATTAATGTAGATATTAAGCTGTATTGCAAGTAACAAAATGGGACCCAAATTCCATTTCTAAAGCACATCATCATTCGATTATAAATATCTTTAATCATTTCACATAAATTCAATATGTTTAAACATTTAATGGGATTTCCTTAAGTCTTGATGTCGACGAGTCAACTTTAGGACCGAGAACCTTTTGCCCACGATCTGTACAATTATTCCAAATATATTTTCCTTAATATAAAAACATGAAATTTATTTGTGGTCGCGTTTGACTTCATATACTTACATTACTCGATATATAATGTTTATCTATTAAACCGGATATATGATATAAAAGTCGGTCTATTCATGTTGCTATATGTTAAATGGTATTGCCTAAAGTATAAAATAGGTAAGTAAAATCGAGAGATTGGCGTACATGTAACATTCGAGTGTATGCATATTTACGAGTATATTTCTTTATAATTGTGAACATATTTTTATCTCATCACTAATTTCAAACTCAAACAACTGTTCCTTTAATGTCACACTTATTCCTTTTGCAGTGTGGAACTCGTAGAAAAGTTCCCCGCGGAGGGTTTGACTTAAGTGTTATTATGCTCTCTTCCTGACGTTATGTGGCAATGATACTTTCTACACAGTGTTGGTTCATATTCATATATGCAGTACTGTAGTTACATTTGCATGTAAGGGCATTCATAAGGGGTGTGACAAGCCATTCAGGAAATGATTACTCCTCCCGGGCACCTGGTCTCACTTATGAATTTAAGAGGTCCTTAAATGTCCGCCGTGGTACATTGTTGCTAGTGCCATAGCCACTAGACACCAGTTATTTTCGCATTTTTGGAACCTTGAGATGTATATTGTTAAAACCACTACCTGATAATAGAGATATATCTAGACATTAGTGACGCAATGCTCCGCTTATCATGTCGTAACTTGACTGAACGTTAGGTTCAAAATATAAATGCCTAACACGTGGAGTGTATACGTTGTTCTATGCAGATGAGATTTCTCTCAGCGTTGTAAATATGTTATTTATATTTTTCAACTTTGTATTACACAGTTTTTTAAAGACAATAGTTTCGTCAGATCATGTAATAAATCCTATCACGCCAAAATTGCATCAAGATCTTCTTAAAAATGAGGGTTATATATCTGCTTTACGACCCGAACTTTATCCGTCGGTGAAAATATCATTTACATTATTTTCAATCAATGATTTCGATGAAATAAAAGGAAGTTTAAGCGTTGTTGGAATAATTAATCTTCAATGGATGGACTTCCGTCTAAAATGGAAGAGAAGTGCTTACGATGGCGTCAGTTTTTTCTGTTGTTACCTAAGGGATATTTGGAGACCTTCCATTTCGCTTCTCAACTCTGAGAATAATTTCAGGATACTAGGACGGGAAGCAGAGTATACAACAGCTTGGATAATGTACACTGGAAAAGTATTTTACGCATTTGGTGGGGTATTCAGGACATCGTGTGACCCAAACGTATTTTACTTTCCCTTCGATGTTCATGAATGTTATCTTTTGTTCATACCATTTGATTTGATAATGTTTGGTACTCTTAATGATTCACTTGCAATCATCGATCCCCTATTTCCCTCGGATGCTAATATAACAGACGAAGATGGAAAATGGATCTATAAAAGCTTAGATCCATGTATCAGGCCAGTCGGGAATACCAGATTTAACGGTGTATATTTTCCGATAAGACTGCAGAGAAGATGGGAATTTGTTTTTATAAATATAATCATGCCTATTATTTTTCTCTATATTTTGAACATTTTCGTGTTTTTGATTCCTATCGAAACAGGTGAACGGATTTCATTTTCCATAACAGTCCTGTTATCTTACACAGTTTTCATGACAGTTATAGCGTCTTCTATTCCAGAAACGTCTAGGCCAATGCCACTAATCTCTTATTTTCTCACATTTAAACTTGCCTTCAGTTTATGTATAGTGATCGCTGTTATTTTTGTTTCCCGAATGTTTCTTAAAGATACTGCTACTGAAGTTCCATCATTTTTGAAGAGATTGATTGTTGTTACAGAGAAAATAGAGAAACGTTTCCGCTGCAATTTTAGGAAAAGTATCGAACATCACGATATTAGTGAATATGCACCAGGAGACTGTGACAGTAGGGGTGAGTGTTCGAATAAAGTGACATTTCATCGTTCTACCGAAGACCTTCCCACACCACGTGACAAATCGTATGATAACAACATCATAAATTGGCAAAGAGTGAGTAAGGCCGTGGACAAATTATTGTTTATTTCATTCATGTCAGTAACTATTTTGGATATGCTTATTTTTTCCATAGTCATGACAAATTACAAAGACAAATTACTGACCGGAACCAAATCAGTCATCTGTCAGGAAATGTGAAAGTAGAGATTTTGTTCGTAAATCTTAATATTTTGTTGTCTTATCTGTTTCAATCAAAGGTCTTAGATATTATTTTAAGCATAGTTTTTCTTTAGTTTAATGAAAAAATCTTGTCATAACCAGATATATGTATTTATATATCTATATATATGTACGCTACACACTGTTGCTTAAAATGTAGGATAGGTTTGTTACAAATGTTACTTTCCATTGCGTGTATCTGTATAAAGAATAAAATAATTTTAATAAAATACGAATCGCACTGACGCACTGTCACTGCGGCACACTGATATAAAGAAACTTGATCAATTTTTATATCAATCGCCTTGAGATAACACCATTTGTTTGATTCTTGTTTTACGTCACATCAAGATATCTAATATTTACATTGCGACGGTACCTGCCTAATGCAATGCACTAACGCTAGACGCTAGACGCTAACGACCCATCCCACGCAGTAAGGAATTTCTTTCGTGCCACATCTACCGTGATACAGGATCTCGAATTTTACTGTCGATTCCGAAAGAGAAGACACCGACAAGCCATCCGAACCCGTACTTTTCATTCATAGACGAAGTACCTAACCGATTGACCTACGCCTGAAAAGAAATGGAAACGCAGACGTATCAACACGATAGTTTGAAAACAAAGAATAGAGCGATATTTGATAGAAATAAGTATACAATATCATCAACCTACTGATCTACATCCAATACGTCACTACACGGTTATCGCCGCCATCTTGGATAGGGGGCAACGCTTCCTAGTTACGACATCGTTTACACTTCCGGATTTTCGGGCGCTTAATACGAATTTAACAATTTACTTCAACTAAAAACAGCAAATTAACAAAACAAACAGCACCAACTTTGGTAAGTCTTTTAACTACAGTATACAGAAAATCACAGTTCCATATATAAAAAGACCGAAGTATAAGCATGAGCATAGCACTGTATAATATATTGTCGTGTGTACATATTGTAGATAGCGATGTGTTATGAAAGGTCGTTTGCAGTTTGGTGACACTATCTAGCAAGGAAAGCATGAATTCGTTAGGATAAACGATTTCTGCTCAAACTTTTCTCTTTTCTTTTTTAATCTTTACTTTCTTTACTTTCTATGGTCATAAGTATATGTGGCAGCGCCCCAGCATGGGTCATGTCCAATTTTTTGTTTTTTAAATTAAAGCATTGATTGGAAAGTAAATGTGGCAGCGCCCCAGCATGGGACATGTCCAATTTTTATTTTTTTAAATTAAAGCATTGATTGGATCTTGTTCCTGTTACAATATTTTAAGTTTTCTTGTTTTAATGACTTTTCTAGATGGCCTCTGCATATGAAGAATTTGCTGCGTACGCCATAGGCAACTTGAAAGACTACTTGTCTGCTCAGTTGTCAGGGCAACAAGCAACAACTTGTAAGTCGCTGTTATGTGGCATGGGAAAATAAGATAGAGCTCAGGACATATGAGGAGTACCAGGGCCACTTGGAGAATGGGTATAGACAGCGGCTAGAGAATGCACAGGTCCAGGACCCATGTTCATACTTTGCTGACATGTGGTCGACAGATGTCAAGTTATGGCCCACCTTGGACTAGGGGAAACTATTTGCATTTCTGATGGGAAAGACGGAGTATGGGATGGAATATGTAGGGAGGTAATCACAAACTTTCCTTTGCTTAAAGTATCTCTTATGTTGTATATTATAATATTATAACAATTCAGTTTTAACATGTAACACATGCATAACATTATAGTAACAAAATAAATTGCACTCATATACTGAGTGTGATTTATATATTGAAAACAACTTCCCTTCGGAGGATAAACTAATAAGTATTCATAACATTATAACTATGAATTTTATCTCTCAGGTACAAGACTTACAAAGCATATTCTTATTATATGAGTGGCTTTGTGGACCCAATCTACACGACATTAGTTGGAGACAAGACAATTATCAGGTCAAAAGTAACCCCCTCCCAATCGGTGGGTAATGAACCACATTATGTATGGGTGGCAATGGAAACTGGAACAGCGGATATTGTCTGTTGCTGGTGTAGCTGCATTGCAGGTAAATTGAAATAGTGTGGTCATTAATAATATGGTATAACGGTAATGTTAAACAGCAACAATAATGACTGAGTGAGATACTAACAGCAAATAGTAAAAGAACATGTATTAGTATAACTAACAGGGATGTCATTAATTTTGAGAGTTGGAGGATAATGATAGAAAGTTATAGGAGAAATTAGTATATGAACAATAAACATACTAATGAAAAATAATTAAAAGTAGGCGGCTGAAAGAGGGAGAGTAGGGGGGGATTCTCCTAATGCCGCCTTCTAATGACATCCGTGACTAATCTGTGACATGGACAATCATGTAATTATGCAATAATTATAATGTTATGTCAATAATGTACTAAGCTTAAATGTAAGTTAGTCAGAAATTAATTGCAGGATATGCTGAAACATGTAATCATGTTCTAGCAGTGCTGTATAAAGTTGAGTATGCAGTGACCATGGGCTACAACAGACCATCTTGTACATCCTTGCCATATGAGTGGAACTCCTCTACGAAGAAAGATGTTGCCCCTGGGAAAATTTCGTCAATGAATATAAGACAGGACAACAGATCTAAAGTTTCAGATACAATGCTTCTTTTTCCAATTACTTGTATAAGGCCTGTTGGTATCATCACTTTCCAGTGCTTTATTGGTATTAGCCTTAAAATCTTCACTTTTAGTAATTACAAGACTCAAAATATATCTTTTACAAAATGTGTTTATGAAACATGAAAATTATAGTAACCAATCTTATGTTTCTATGAAACTGCATGTATAGGCCATGCATTTTATATTGAACAAGAGCAGAGAATGGACCCTCAAAGTCAGATATTATGTTTGGTGTCAAATTAGCCTTTGACCCCAGGAGAGAGGACCAAAGATCACTGTCATCAGGGCAGGTTGGAATGTTGTACAGCAAGCTACATTCAGTATATCCAAGCGCAGTGCTGTTCACTGGGTTTCCCAAGTCAGCTACAACTACCAGAGAAGTACCCCACCCCTTCCTGTTATGGCAAAGGATTTTGTTTCTAATGGGAAAACAGATGACTTCCTTACTGCATTGAATAATGAAATTACACAGGTAATTTTTACTTAATGTGAATGTCTGCTGTGGTCCATGAATGTCCACTGTGGTACATTATTGCCAGTGTCATTGGCAGATCGAGAGAGAGGGAATTATGGGGGGTTACAACGTTTGTTCGGAACAATTATTCAAAACAGGTCATTTTCAACCGTTCAATGTGATGCAAACATGCATGCTTTACTTATATATCTAAAATTAACTTTTGCTCATAATGTAGTGAATCTGTGATAAATGACTGCCAGATAAACGTGTAAACAGTACACTTTAGTTGCTTGGTTGGTTGATTGGGGATTTACGTCACTTTCAACAATTTTTCAGTTATATCGCGACATGGAAGCAGGAAGTTACCAACCTCTTAAATATAGTGGTGCTACCCGGGAATCGAACCCGTATCGTCTGCACCGCAATCTAAGCACTTAACCACTACACCAAGTCTGCCCCTCAGTAAACTTTAGAAATAAGTACAAGTTTAAGCTTGTGTATTATAAAACTATATATTCAAAGTTATAATTTTCTTCCAGGATCATGTTATAGCTATAGAGAAGGCTACCAGAGGACAGGGGAGCAGCCACATTTGGGCAGAACAAAGGACCACAGTTATTGTTCACGTCATCAGACTTGGCTACATCTGTACACAGAAGTTTATTGGGAGTTACCCCAGCTGGATATTGAGGTCTAGGTTTTCTCTTTATGGGGAATGTTGAGTGTTATAATCACTTGCTGTTAGAAAAAGTGTAGGGAACTGACATCTTGATGTTCTCTGGCCATCTTCAAAATGATTTGAGTATATCTTTACATGCTCAGATATTTTGTAATCTTTCCTCCCCTGAGCAATTTTCTTATGCCATATTTCACATAGTTTTTTGTCTGTTGGCAAACTTTGAAACTGTAAACAATCAACATAACTCCGAATAACATATCTGTCAGGATATCGTCTGTCGTTGTTACATTTTCTTATTGCACAACGATCACCACCACCCATGATACATGCACATTGAGCAGAAATTAGGAAAGCGTTAATATACACCACAAGCAATGTTAGTTGCACAATGGATGGAAGAAAGCCAGACATGAAGGGAGTCTATGATGATAATGCCTGAAAGCAATAAATTTTAAAAATAAAGGCAACTACAGGGACATATATAACATATATCCTTTTATCATATATAAATTTAAAAAAAAGTAATTATTCTGTAAAATTTGGAATTGAAATTTTAAAATTCTGACAAAATACAGATGAGCTTTAATAAAAAAAAAAAACAAACCAGAAATACAAACTTTCTTCAACATTTATATCCCCCCTTTTTTCTCTTCCTTATTCCACTGTTCAAGAATTCAGATTTCTACAGCACATCTACGTATCAAACATCAATCACATTATTATTGCAATTGTGAATGTATTCACAGTTTTCTGTATAACATATTAGTCAAAGAACGAAAACGTAAAGTTAAAGAAAAGGCAAAGTGAAAGTAGTGTTGTTAATGTAAACAAAACAACAAAGAGGTGATTATTTGTTAACAACTTGAAAAATAAGCAAAAGAAGAAATTTCTATATTGACATTTAATACAAAACACAAAAAAACAACACAAGAATTTCATATAAACATGAAACTCACTTCCAAAAATTATGTAATTTTCCCGAGTTTATCATCGTGCATTGCCGCCATTTAAAAACCCCTGCATACAAAAGCTTACTGCCCCCTATCCAAGATGGCGGCAATAACCGTGAAATGACGTATTGGCATGACTCTACAGGCAATTGACATGACCCTTTGACATGACCCTGTGATATGAATTTTATCCAGAACCTAGTCTTCTCACTTCAACACATTCAAATCACGTGTAGTTAATATTCCATAAACAAAAAAATCTGAATATAGATATGAACGTATCTATAGAAATTTGTAAAAAATAAAAATGTCCTTGGTAACCTTTCCAAAACGTGAGTCGAAGCCATTCAATATATATAACGAGAATTTATAAGAATTTGACATAAATTCGACCATTAGAACTTATCGTATTGCATGGAGGTGTAAAAAGCTTCCATGTCTGTTTGTTTCCAAACCCTCAACAAAAATACAAATATCTTCCACAAAAAATGTAATTTAAAAACTTAAACCTCTCCTACAGTGAGATAGAAAAGTGAATATTAATGCTCTTATTTCACCATTCTTCAGTCATAATCAGTTAAAGTTATAGAAAGTACACAGCGAAGAAGTAGCGAAGGGTTAACCATACCTCGTAGTCCATGTAATAGAAGGAAAATAACGTGTATAATGTAATATTGAGACAAATGCGAACCTCAATTAAATAGAGGTGAGACCAGAAAATAAATTATGTCCCTTAATGTTATCTAATTGGGATTTCTCAACTGTCGAGATATCAATAAGATATCATTTATCATTTCGAAGAGCGTGATTTGTCATCGTTTGTTTGTAATTAATGACAAGTCTCAATGTGTGTTGTTTTATGTTTTAATTCTTTCTATTCATGTCAGACAACAAATCATAGCTGAGCCGCGTTGATCAGATTATCCATAAGACATAAGGAAAAAAGGAAAGAACATAATTTAATGTTCAGTAATAATCAGTTGTTTTAGAAAAGTCGAAACGGATTAATAAGAGTAAACAAACAAAATATATATCAAAAATTATTCGATTGCAGTGCAGTTGTACCAACTTAGTATTGTCATTATAAAAAGAAATTGTCACTCAGTTGGTGTTGGTGTGGTTAAACATTAAGACAGTTAAAGTTATTATGAGTGTTTACGGTTATTGTCAGAGATATTTATTCTGGGTCCGTATGGCTCAATCGATGGCGAAATTTGCTCATGGCCAAACGTTTCTTGGTTCGAGTCTCATCGATGGCTCTAGGTATTTTGGATGAGACAGAAAAGTCCGATATAAAGTGTCAGGGTTGGCATTGGTTCGATTATGATTCCTCCCTTTTTTCTGGTGGGTCCATTGTAAAGGTCTACATTTTTTCTGCTATGCATTAATTAAATTCTGCCTAAAGAATTCTTCCCATTTTTATATTACAATCGTTAATATATATTCGATTATCAGCTCTGCTGATGAAGCATGG
The DNA here is from genome assembly GCA_035048485.1 of Pteria penguin. Classification (NCBI taxonomy): domain Eukaryota; kingdom Metazoa; phylum Mollusca; class Bivalvia; order Pterioida; family Pteriidae; genus Pteria; species Pteria penguin. The sequence continues at coordinate 26,351,283 of CM068580.1, forward strand.
CGGGTGCGACCGTCAAGTATAGAATTCTTACTTCTCAATGTTACCTCTAGGGGACCATGCTAGCCAATATCTCTATTTTGCCCAAACCTTTTCAGAGAATACAAGGTACTTAAACTCGTCCACTTTGACTGTTAATTGGGACTCCTACAAATCAAGGATATGAGCTCGCTTACTATAACCGTTTCATGTGAAAATTTTTATGACCGCTCGTCTTGAGAAAACTATATATCCTTGTTGGGGGATTTATTTATAAATCTTTAATGTGTATCCTTTGATTAAGCTGTTTTGCGGTGAGTGGGAAGATGGACGTCAGTAAATTGGCTAATCACACCAATTGATTGACGTGTGTTACTTCAATTGACCGTCCTAATTCGGTATTCTTCTTTTGATTGTTCTGCTGTTACGGTGAGTGGGAAGGTGGGCCCGTAAACCGGTTAACCACACCATTTGTTTGGCTTTTGTCAAATTAAATGACCGTCCTAAGTCGGTATCGTAATTGCACTACAATCAAATATTTTTGTAATGTGTTAAATGTTCTATTATATTATTTATATTCATGTATTTTATAGCTCCATGGTGACTTCTGCCACATAACTGAGCCGGTAACTCCTCTTTTTTCTTTTGTAACTGCAGTACAGTTGAATAATTTTGTAATGACGATTTCTGTGTTAATTTTACTTCTTTTATGTTTCATGCGCATGTCCCTCGTGATTTGTGTCATACAGACTGGTCAGATGCCTTATGTCTTCTCTTATATAATATATTATTTCTTATTGACTACTGCACCGTATCTTAGTGATTTAACTCTATACCCGTAATATCTTTCTATGCTGTTCACAAACCACTTTTCAACAGAGATTGATTGATTGATTATTGTTTTTGGTCACTCCGCGATTGTTCGACGTGTATGGTGATAGCATCAGTCTGACGCATTGCATAGAAATTTACATCTTTGCAACGGACCCACTCGAAGCAGTGGCTTTTGTGCCCCGCATTCCGTGTAATGGAACCGAAAGACAGAACATCTATGTGTCCAGAAGATGAACCTATGGCTTCTTAGTCTCGAACCGAACAGGCCATGACTGTTCTTTGCGTTTGATGATTTATACCAAACCAAGAATATGAGTATAGTATTAAGGAATATAGGTGTCATAATCATATTTAAATATGCATTAAAATACAATACAACGAAATAGTAAAGCAAATGAAATTATTTAGAATACGCCAACCCCGATGTCTATGAGAGCAATTTGTTTTTGTTTATACCGCTTGATTCGATATTGTTATTACTCAAAAGCTCCCCAATATATGTCGAATGTAAACATGGGACATGGAAAATGAATTCATAAAATTTTAAACCGTGTATCACATCAATAGGGAATACAAGATTGTATGGTGCATATTTCCCATTAAAACTGAGCAGAAAAATTAATTTTCAAAACTACCATCGTGCTTATTACCTCTCTCGAATTTTTTATTATGTTTTTGTGCCTATCAAAAGAGGTGAACGGACTTTACTTTCCATTTGTGTCGTTGTCCTGTACAATGTATATAATTGTTGTAGCACCATCTATTATTCCAGAATAAGACACTTATATTTTATTTCCTTCCATTTAAATTTGAGTTTATGTATAGTGATGTCTGTCATTATTGTTACTCAGTTGTATTAAAGATAAAAGAAGTCACGTCCCAGTAGCCGTTTAGATGTTTAGCTGTATTCATGGACGAAAAAAAGTATTTAAATGTAAAGATGATGGATAAATCCAAACCACAAGTCCAAAAATCATGAAACCATAGGACATACAAAATCAGTGAAAATGAAAAACAAATGGAAAATAACAAAATAGGTTTACTTGAAGAGCATATGTGAACCCCTGTGATGGAGTGAGATCAGGTGCCCGGGGAGAGTGCAAAATGCACTCAATAACCCCCCCCCCCCACACACACACACACACACCCACACACACACACAAGAAAAAAAAATTTAAAAAATTAATAAACTGCATAAATGAATATTCGAATTTTCTGACATTCCATATCCACCGGAAACATTCCGACAGCATGTGACAGTATGTATAGTAACGGCATTACACAGTGCAAAAGAGTAAGACCCTGGACATTTTTTTCCTTTTGTTTATTCATGTTTATATCCGTTTTAGATATATTTTTATGTTTCACAGTCATGACTTACTACCTAGATAAAATATCAACTAGATCCAAATCAATTATCAGTCAAGATATGTAAAACTACAATCCTTTATATCAGGTATTAGTACCATACAATTCACGTGCTGAACAGTGGTATCCATAAACCTGCGTTTAAAATTCCTGCCGATTGAAATATGTGGCAGCTGCATCGCAATATAATTTGAAGATTATTCTAGTATTGTAAAATCTTTCACAACGAAAAGGAACACAAATTACGAATTTGCCAGTCTAGAGGATTATCCGATACGCTTTGACAATAAGACTTTTCTACTGCTTCCCCCAAAAGTGACCTTTTGCTAGATTTGCATGAAAGCGCTAATATGTAAAAGTTTTCATTGTGTCATTAGTTTTCTTATATATAGATACTGAGCTAGATATTAAAATAATGATAATTTATGACATTATCATATCGATATTAAAACAAATTATTCATCTTTGGTAATTAATCTTTACTATAACAAAAAATAATGTTAAAATTTGTATTGTTAATGTAAATTCTTAAAATTTGCGGGAGGGAGGGATTACCGTTTTCATATTCAAAGACATGACAGGGGATAGAGAGCTGGCTAGGATGCAATATGACGACAGTGGTACACAACATCATCAAATCATGAAATATTCAGTTTATTGTCATGGTACAGTCATGAATATATTATCATACAGAAAACGAACCATTCCTTACTACTTCATCAAACATTTAAGATAAACAATCTCATCACACAAAGGTGATCAAAACGTCTACCAGTAACTATGAAAGTTGCTATTGTAATTTATCAACTGAAAATGTGCATACAAGACATGCAAAAACCTGAGAAGAAATATCTAATATTACATAAATCAACATTTGACAAGTATGACATCCAGCCGTACTAAAGTCTGAAGGAGTCTCGAGTAACAACACAAGACGTGTTTATACAGTTGCTCTTGGAAAAACAGATGGGGAGGCGTAAGATGATAGAATACATTACACGTTTGGAATTCAAGATAAGGATTTAGTGTTACATAGAATTATACTAAACCGCACCATGGTAAAAGTTCGTGGTGCCATGGAAACCAGGTGCCTATCAGACTAGCTGTTACCGCCAACAATGTACGAACACTGTCGATGCAAAATTGTTCAGCAGCTAGATGATTGTGAATTAATACTGTGTAAAATATTGCGCAACGGAAAAAAGGGTCATAATTATTTTTACATCAAATACTCCACTAAGAACGTTTTACAATCAATAATATCAAGTCTGAATGTAACTGATGCAATATAACCCCAACACATAACCCGAGGTAAGAGAGGAAAGGACACACGAAACTCAGTCGTATGAGAAAAAATCTTCACGGACATGCAGATAATTGAACAGTTGCTCGGACATTCAGATAATTAAACAATAAGATCAGGTGTTCGGACATATAGATAATTAAACAGTAAGATCAGGTACTCGGACATATAGATAATTAAACAGTAAGATCAGGTACTCGGACATATAGATAATTAAACAGTAAGATCAGGTGTTCGGACATATAGATAATTAAACAGTAAGATCAGGTGTTCGGACATACAGAAAATTAAACAGTAAGATCAGGTGCTCGGACATATAGAGAATTAAACAGTAAGATCAGGTGCTCGGACATATAGAAAATTAAACAGTAAGATCAGGTACTCGGACATATAGATAATTAAACAATAAGATCAGGTGTTCGGACATATAGAAAATTAAACAGTAAGATCAGGTGCTCGGACATATAGAGAATTAAACAGTAAGATCAGGTGCTCGGACATATAGAGAATTAAACGGTAAGATCAGGTGCTCGGACATATAGAAAATTAAACAGTAAGATCAGGTGCTCGGACATATAGAGAATTAAACGGTAAGATCAGGTGCTCGGACATATAGAGAATTAAACAGTAAGATCAGGTGCTCGGACATATAGAGAATTAAACGGTAAGATAAGGTGCTCGGACATATAGAGAATTAAACAGTAAGATCAGGTGCTCGGACATATAGAGAATTAAACAGTAAGATCAGGTGCTCGGACATATAGAGAATTAAACGGTAAGATCAGGTGTTCGGACATATAGAAAATTAAACAGTAAGATCAGGTGCTCGGACATATAAAGAATTAAACGGTAAGATCAGGTGTTCGGACATATAGAAAATTAAACAGTAAGATCAGGTGCTCGGACATATAAAGAATTAAACGGTAAGATCAGGTGTTCGGACATATAGAAAATTAAACAGTAAGATCAGGTGCTCGGACATATAAAGAATTAAACGGCAAGATCAGGTGCTCGGACATATAGAAAATTAAACAGTAAGATCAGGTGCTCGGACATATAAAGAATTAAACAGTAAGATCAGGTGCTCGGACATATAAAGAATTAAACAGTAAGATCAGGTGCTCGGACATATAAAGAATTAAACGGTAAGATCAGGTGCTTGTACATATAGAGAATTAAACAATAAGATCAGGTGCTCGGACATATAGATAATTAAACAGTAAGATCAGGTGCTCGGACATATAGAGAATTAAACAGTAAGATCAGGTGCTCGGACATATAGATAATTAAACAGTTAGATCAAGTGCTCGGACATATAGATAATTCAACAGTAAGATCAGGTGCTCCGACATACAAGTAGTTAAACAGTAAGATCAGGTGCTCTAAAGGACTTAGCGTTTCCGTGTAGGAAGCGGACTTCATATAAATGTCTAAGCTCTTATTCGACACAAAAATAATTCAACATTATATGAAAGCAAATTTTTGCACGTTTAAATAGATAAAAAAATAAAAACAAAACAAAACAAAACAAAAAACAAACAAACAAACGGAAAACCAATTATAATACATGTACAACACTTAATTAAAATATTTTTGTTATCTAGATACTGCTCAAATTTACGTTCTAAAAAAGTTAGACAACTGAATCACGACAGAAAGGGATTTTTTATGAATCCGAGATGTCTTGCTCTGCAACGTGATAACTGACCGCTTCACAGATTTTGATTAGCATGGGATACTCGCCTTAGAGATTCCGCGGCAGCCATAACCCACGTCAAGCTTGTGCTTCGCTAGTTAACAGAAGTCGCATACACTTCTTATTTCCTGGTTATATTCCAAAAGTTTTTTGAGTTTGCAATAATAAAAAGGGGACATTCTCTCGTGATTCATTACGAAAGTAAAGTTTTGAAAGTGAAAATCATTAAGGAAAATACCAAATTTATGACTGTATACAATGTATTTATTCATGTATGTATTTATTTCTTATTTATTTTAACTAAGAACGAAGAAATAATAAAAAAGGGGTGTAATATAATACTATACCATTCTTGGGTGGTTTAGTTAATTATGAAAGATTCACACCTGTAAGTTACTTCCTTTGAAAGGTACACTACGTCCCATATACATGTACGTATATCACTGAGATATTTAAGACGGCTGGATCTTATTTCCGTTTTTGCATGATGATAATACACTAAATACTGAGGCATTTATATACTTCCTAAGTGAAATTTACGTGATGTATTTACATGTTACGATAAAATATATAAGTATCGGAAAATGTAATACTTGAGGTATCGAAACAATCTAAAAAAAAGTATTTTACATGTACTTTTCCTTTGAACAACGTTATTGCATATGATAGCGAAATAGTATTATAGAGATTAAACTGAAATGTTTTATTTGCCCCGTCCTAATATATCGATATTAAAGCTGTCAGAACATTTATTAATACTGGTCATATTAAGTTAACATTTTAATGAAGCATAGAACCGGAAACATCCATGCAAATCATGAATTAATCCTATAGAATCGCATCCCTATGTAACGTATTTCAGTTTGACTGAAATAAGCCGTGGATAATGTTTGTAACTTAAAGACATGAATAAAGCATCATTAACTTAGATAAATAGATAAACAGATAAAATATACTGATACATGGTAAATGAAACAAGACAGGTTGTTGAAAATGTTAATTTCAGTGAAAACAAAATCCCCAATATTGTAAAAAGCACATCATTTCGTAGATTATAATTTTACGATACAATATATATTTGACAAAATATGATGATATACCAGAACCCGTCTTGTTTCATTTATCAATTAATTTATATTATATCTACACGTATTACTTTCAGTGACGTCAAAATAAGTTTTTATTATCTATCTCTTTATCAATCCTATTCGTTGGAAAAGGATTTTAACAATACTGCGAAGAACAAAATCAGCTCAATCGTTATAACACAGGAGAAAACACACATGAAGACTTTATCTAAAGCTTTGCTGACTCTTGACCATGTCATCGCCGTTGTCTGAGGATAATAGTTTTCGGTTTTGGTCATAGTATTTGACCGAACGGGTAGATTCCTATTATTATTGATACTGGCGTTTCGTGTGGCGTCCTCTTCTTCGACTGACTTGATATTAACATCGGTTTCATCATGTGACCTACATATGAAGTCATGAATCCTTTCTATTTTTAAAGTCAGTTTACATTTTAGGGAAGAAATATGACGTTCATCTTCTCTGTGATAAAAACGTGTCACAATAATGACTGACACTGCTATACACGAGCTGTAACCAAGCTTGATGACAAGGAAATAACTGATAAGTGGCATTGGGTTGGAGGTTTCTGGGATACTATCCGCCATTACAATCATAAATACAGTGTAAGACAGCAATACCGTTATAGCGAATGAAATCCGTTCACCTGCCTCCACGGGTATCATATACACAAATAAGTTGAGAAAGCCAAGAAGAAGAACAGGAATAATAATATTAAAAAATAAAAACTTCCATCGTCTAATTAAGCGAATGGGATACGTTGCAACATATACATTTGTTTTACCTAACTTTTGAATATAAGGCTTTAAACTGTAATACCTCCATTTCCCGTCTTCATCCATGATATCGGAGTCTTTGAATAATTCTTGATCCAAAGAAAGTGTGTCATTATTTGATGTAAAGAAAATATCATAAAAAGGAACAAAATTCAAGAAGCATTCATGAATATCGAATGGGAAATATGTAACATCCGGATCACATGATACACTGAAGACATTTCCTAAAGCATAGAAGACGGAACCACTGTAATTTACCCATGCAGTTGTTTTGTCTAATTCTCGATCAGTTACGATAAATTTATTTATGCTGTTCAGTAAGGAAATATCTGGTCTCCATATCTCTTTAAGATGGAAAGATATATAATGAATACCCGTGTCGTTATAATCCCATTTAAGCCGAGGATCATTCCAATGTAAATGAAGAACTCCAACTGCATAAAGATGACCTTTGATTTCATCGAAGTCGTTAATTGAAAATAAGTCAAATGCAATAGTCACGGGTGTTTGCATCTTCGGTGGTAGGCTTACTTTGTAGCTAGAATTAGTCAACAGATCACTTTGCAGTATAGCATGCTGTAAATCAAATTCATCGTCTAAAAACGCTGAAGAATTGCACAGTATATGACACAGTAGAATAATTCTTATGCACAAGTTATACATGACTCTATACCATTTAGGAGAGTTTTACTTCATGAGCTCGACCTAAGTTGGTCACTCACTTAAATATATAGCGTATGTTGTACGACGCCGTTATCCACATTGCCTGTAGACAAAATCTGCATAATAAATGCAAGTGTAAAGGTAGCACTGCAGAGGCTAAGTTATATAGCTCCTTGAACTTTGTTTTTTCTTACTTAGGATTTATTTCTGTTTGAATAGGTATTATATACAGCAAGGTTCATATTCTGCGATTAGTTTTTAGATATAATTATCTGCGTTATGTAAACTTCTGAAATATCAAACCTTGTATAATTTTCACAATGGCATGGTATTGTGATAACCTCCCTTATTTCTACAAGTAATCTGTGAATGCACTTTTCCTATTATTTCATTGTACCAATCAATATATCTACCGTTTACTCTTTAGTTTCTAAGCATTTAATTTAAGCAGGGCTATGAAAAGTTGTTTTTTTTTTCAATTTTTTCAGATAAAAGATTTTCCCGACTTTAATATTATATACACATGTATTTGTCCGGAAATTTACTCCACGATAATTGTATGTTTTATAGTGTTGTCAATTACGTCAAGATAATTGTATATCTATAGTGTTGTCACGGATATTTATGTATTTATGAACAGGAACAGATAGTTTCTTATCTACATAATCGATTATTAGGCACCGTTCATTTGATATTCTGGGGAGGGGGTGCCTGGAATTATTTGAAAAAAAATCTTTCCCTGATTTTGACTAAAACATAATCTTGCCCAATGACACAGTGAAAAAATTTGTCTCCAACAGATTAGTGTAATCTAAAATCACACCTTGGAAAAAATTAAATGTTTAAACTTTGGTCTCCAGACTTATACACAGCACAACAATTTATGTTATTATAATGTTTTGTTCTTAACCACACCAATGGAATGACGTTCGTTACTTCAATTGACCGTCCCAAATTGGTATCGTAACCGCAGCACAATCGAATATTTTTGTAATGTCGTTTTTCAGTGTATTTTCTATTATTATCATGTTTTGTGTGCATGTCTTTGGTGATTAGTGTCATACAGTTTTGTCAGATGTCTTCTGTTTTCTCTTTCATCGATTCACTCATGGACAAACTTACCTAGAGGTCTACCATATTTGTTACATGAATTAAAATAGAAGATATATTAGCATATAGTTTGGATTCCTATTGGTACTAACTGCGTACCTCTTGCCAGCAGATTTCTTTCCTTATTTGTTATGTGACGAAGTTCTTGTATTCTATTCAAAATTCTAAACTTTTGACCTTGTTGAGATGTTTAATGATACCTCTAGCTACGTTTACATGTATCATGACGACATCCTAGATATCGATGACCCTGAGTTTGAAAGATTTATCACTGACATATAGTCACCTGAACTTCAAACAAAGACAAAATCTGTGATACAGAAACACCTTTCTTGGATCTATACATTCAGATAATTAGCAATACAATTCATACAAATATTTTCGATAAATGTGACGATTTTAGATATACAATTGTAAATTTTCTTTATTTGGATGGTCACACTGATTTATATAATTCAGTTAGTTCGATTTGCCAGAGCCTGCACTAGTTTTTTACTTTTATACAAAAAATTGCAAATAACGTTGTGACTTTTAATTCGGGATTATAGGTATCATAAACTTAGAAAACCTTAGAAAAAGATTAGGTCTTATTCAGAACTTTTATAAAAATTCGGAAATATTACATTTGTAACATTATTTATCCAATGGAATGTCCCATCTCAATTTCTACGGTGATCTTGTGTACAAACTTAGGAGGGTCTAAGTTTCCGATGAGTTTATCTCGTCGGATTCCAAAATAGTGAAATGTCTTCGTCATCGGAGATCATCAGAAAGGCAATAGGTAATGCATTTTGATCTTCTCCAGTTTATACAGATTTTTACTTGTACGTAAATAAAAAGATGGTGGGACTATATGATGGGCCTTGTTGAAACCTTTTTGAAAGGAGAAATGGTCCTGAATCTCGTTACCTCTAACTGTTAGTTGAGTCCTCGTACATAATATGGATCTGAGCTCACTTCTAGATCGACAGAGCACGGTTTATTCATGTTGATTTCACTTTATATAATTTTGATATCTTAGTCTTGCTCTGTATATCTATACGTGTTCATATTTTTATTACGTCTCAACTTAAGAATGAATATGGAACATATATACCTTTTAATTTTGTGCACCATATGCGCATTTCGACAAGTTATGTCTCTTCAGTGATGCTCGTGGCCGAATGATTGGAATTCTCAAAATATATAAAAATATGAAGAGCAGTGTTGAAGCCAAAATGAACGAAAAGTGAACCAAAGAATCTATCTAAGGACAGAGCTATGCATGAGGGAGATACTCCTTAGTTTTAGAGTGATTTACTTAATTTAATGACTGAAAATTTGAAGTATATATATTTAATGTCAGTACAAAAGCACTGATAACTAGACTTATGATGCCCTCGGGCACTATCAGTCCACCAGCAGTGACACCGGCCTAGTGGTTATAATGAATATGGAACATATATACTTTTTAATTTTGTGCACCATAGATTTCCTTTTAGATGTGTGATTATACTGCTTTTGTGGCAAGTGGGAAGGAGTCCCATAAACTGGTTATCCACACCAATTGATTGACCACTGTCATATCAATTGACCATCCTAAGTTAGTATCGCAACTGCACTTTGAAGTTTTAGTGATGTTCTATTGTCTTTATTATTATTATTATTATTATTACATTATCATTTAGTACATTTCCGTTATGATTTTTGCCATACGGATGAGTCAGATGCTTTAATCTTTTCCTTTTGACTACTGTAATGTTTTTACTGGATGTATTCCAAAAAGCAGTTCATGAGGGCCGGACAGGGGATAGCCCTCTCCCATTCGCACCCCTAGAAATCCCTCTTTTCCCTCCTCCCTTCCCTCTCCTTATCGCACTCTCATTTTATCTCGTCGATGAAAATACAAATTATATGACATCAGTATGATGGACTTATAACGTATAACACAGCTGGGACGTGTTTGACTGCAAAAGTATGGACGACTCCATGCATCAGGATACAGGCAGAATACTGTTATGTACATGTTAGTTGTATAAAGTGGTGAATAAAGATGAATTTTGTCAAAAAATTATGGTGATTATTATCAAATTTGTATTATACAACAATATTTTATTGGTGAAAAAAATTTCTAGCTATGGATCTTCTGAAAAAAAAAACATTCCCGTGCTCAAAATTTGAGGAAAAAATAATCTGGCCGGGATGAAAATCCAGACCCCCCTACCCCTGATTATTGTATGGACGGTGCCTTATGCATTACAGTCTCTGACTAATGCTATATTTATGTTCAAAACAAGTAAGTATTGATTGATTTGTCCAAATAAATGACCTACTGTCCCAGAGTGTAAACATCCACCTATGACACCCCTTAGGGGACGACCATTTGATTCTGTGGGAGGAAGGGGCTGACACTTTTTGGTAATAAATATTCTGACCCTGAAAATGCTGGAAATAAAAATTTGGCTTTGAATGAAACGAAAATAAATATTCTGGCTACTAGCATGTACATATACCAAATCATACAAATATAAATCTAAATGTTCTACAGAAAAATCGTTAATATTTACCTGGCTCGATTAGCTCGCCAGACTGCTGCCTATACTACAATTGTACAGGACCATCTTTGCAAGTTTTCTCAAATTGAATCCTGAAGTAGTGAAGAAAAAGTTGAAAATGTGAAAAATCAATTTATCAAAAATAACTATAAAATGCTTTTTTTAATTTTTTTTTTTTTTGCATTAAAATGATATAGTTCAAACTCAAAGTAAGTCAAATAAATCCAAAACAGTAACACTTCCTCACAAATTATTTTATAACGGTAAATGGAAATTCTCCCCCTAGATACCAGAGAAACTATCCTCTTCACCGTAGAAACTAATAGTGTAAAAACCTACGCGATGAAAGTAGTGTTTGTGTATTATTTGTTGAGTTTACTTTATATTAGCATGTGTTTTGTTATTTACAATGCAATTCTAACAAGTATTAACTGACGACAAAAAGAAAATAAATGATATGTCCCAGGATATCAAGGAAATAAATATTCCATCATTCAAAGATATATGAAAATAAATAATCTGACTCGACCAAACCAATACTAGATTTTATTGTTTTTATATTTTCCCTATTTCATAATCAAAATAGATCCATGTTCAGAAGCAATATTCCTGAAAAATACGATGTCATCACTTTTAATTGATCACATTACGACGGATACTATGGACTACTTTTCATAACGGTATGACTACACAATCGCGCATTTCCGGGCCTTTCCGTTTTGCATTCGGAAAAACGACGTCTAAAATTAACTGGCTATTCTTAGTAATATCATATATCAACAAGCGTAGGTTTTAAAAAATCTTAGGTTTTAATCGGAATAGCATTAAATGTTCAAGATGTTGGTCACAAAGTCAATGGCTTTATGTAAACAGGAATTACTTGTTTTTGAAATTCATCTTTAAAAAAAGTTAGATCCTTTTATAGAATTATTTCTTCTGATGCAGCCATCTGTTTTGCGCAGTTGTGAATTTTCCCGCTAAAATTTCTAAAGCCACGCGTCATTTTTGCCTTATTAGGAAAATTGTCGCGCCTTTTCTTTTTTCCTTTTTAGGGAAATCTCTCAGATGTTATCGTTAATATTAAGTATTTTTTTTTTGTGTGTGTGTGTTGAGCAAAGCATATTTTTAATAGTGATCATTTTCATAAGATTTATTTCTAGAATCTAGAAATCTCAATATTTAAAACAGAATTATGTGCCAATATTGTTTCTTACTACTAAATTATTACCCAACATGCCACGCTAATAGAGTTTGCACATGCGCTCTCAAAGCGAATTTGTTATCTTAATATGCAATCGGCAGCAGCAAGAAAAAAGAGGAGTTACTGGCTCAGTTATGTGGCAGAAGTCACCATGGAGCTATACAATACATGAATATAAATAATATACTAGAACATATAACACATTACAAAAATATTTGATTGTAGTGCAATTACGATACCGACTTAGGACGGTCATTTAATTTGACAAAAGCCAAAGATCTAAAGACCCTAGATCTGTAGGAGTCCCGACTAACAGTCAGAGGGGACGAGGTTCAGGACCATGTCTCCTCTGAAAGAGGTTTGGACAAGGCCCGTCATATAGTCCCCACCGCCCTGTTAGTCAGCGTGCAACGTTCAAGTAAAAGTCTGCATAAGGCTGTAGAGGGGCCAAATACAAGACCTATAGTCTTATTGATGATCTCAATATCATATTGTCTATTTAGAAGACGTTTGACTATTTTATTACATTATAAATTAACGTTATCGGAGCCTTTTACTTTCCTCAGTTCATATACGAGATCACCGTAAAAATTAGGATACATAGTGTTGAAAAGAAATATTTCCAAATTTAAATAGAAATTCTGAATAAGATCTGAAGAATTTGCCGAATGTTTTTCTTAGCTTGTGATATCTGTAACCCTGAGTTAAAAGTTTAGTAGTAATTTGTAAATTTCGTTTCTGAAAGTCCAAAACATTGGTGTAGCCTCTGACAAATCGAACCAATTGAGATATATAGATACCATATGATGGCAGTCGAGGGACATCGCCATCCAAGTACGGGAAATTTACAATAGGAAATCCAAAATCCTCACGTTTATCATAAATATTAGTATATATTAGGTGGTTGATCATTTTGATGTTTAAATCTAAGAAAGGTGTAGATTTATCTCAATTATTAGCTTTATTCAATGTGAGCTCTGGAGGATATATTTCTGATATAAATTGTTCGAATTCAGGGTTCAAACCAGCGCATGAATCTTACATATATTTATCGTTGTAATAACGATGCATCTATTTTTTGTCTGATGAGAATTATCCTATATTAACTCAAACAGCACGAGTTATAAGTTTACTGAGCAGATTCGGATGTTCTTTTCTATATAATGATGCACTATTTCTACATGAGGAAGATTTCAGTGTACTTCGAATTTCACTGAAATAGCGGAGTGACGCCTAAGATAGTAATTGCTTACGCAATTTTGACCAAACATAATAAATAAATAAAAAAGGTCGCCAATTACTCGTACAAATGAAATAATATACCATAATTTAGAATCGGGTAGTGATATGAAAGCTTCCTACTGTATATTAGAGCGCGAGATTGATATTGAGGTTTGGGGCCTGAAAGCTGCAAGGGTATCATAGACAAACTGTTCTAATGTAAGATACAAAACTGTGAAGGGGCATAAACATACATGTACTTGTGCCCCCCCCCCCTTTCCTCTCTTTGAAAGGAGGGACTTGTACTCCCTCTGAAAAACATCCCCCCGTTCTCCTACGCCCTTAAATACTGTACCGTGAATGTGAACATATTACGACATTGTAACAGCCACTCGCACAAAATAGTAGTGTTCAGGATTTAAGAACGTGTAGAATTCACTCAGAACGTTTTCTACACCAGAGAAATACGCTGTCATTTTCATTGGTGTAGCTATGCTATTTTTATGTTGGAATGTTGCTATTGTCTGCTGTATTATAAATGTTTCCTCATACAGTTTGGAAAATTATTACAAATCTTTATTACATCATGAACTTCTACAAAATGAAAATTATACATCTAGCGATCGTGATTATTCTCAACGCTTTCCTTCGGTGAATATATCTTTTACTCTGATTTCACTTAATGATTTTGATGAAATAAAAGGAAGTTTAAACACTGTGGGATTAATTTACCTTTCATGGTGGGACTTTCGTTTAAAATGGAATAATAGTAATTACAATGACACCTGGTATATATCTTGCTACCTTAAGGAAATATGGAAACCTTCTATTTCGCTTCTTAACTCCGAGAATGACTTTAACATATTAGGACGAAAAACAGAGCACACTCCGGCATATATAACGAGTAATGGATATGTTATATACGTAATGGGAGGGATATTTCGAACATCGTGTGACCCAAACGTACTTTATTTTCCATTTGATATCCACGAGTGTTATCTTTTGTTCATAACATCTGATTTGTTTTTTGTCTTCCGTAATAACTCACTGAAATATGCGCCTCCACTTTTTCATTCAAACTTAACAGACGACGATGGAAAATGGATATACGAAAGTTTAGACTCCTGTGTCGGACAAATATGGAATACTGAATTCACAGGAGTGTATTTCCCTATAAGGCTTCAAAGAAAATGGAAATTTGTTTTCGTAAATATCATCATGCCTGTAATTTTTCTCGAAGTTTTAAATATGTTTGTATTTTTGATTCCTATCGAAGCAGGTGAGCGGATATCATTTTCCATTACAGTCCTGTTGTCGTACACAGTGTTCCTGATAGTTGTAGCGTCCACTGTACCAGAAACGTCTAGTCCAATGCCACTTATCTCCTATTTTTTTATCTTTAAACTTGCCTTCAGTTTATGTATAGTCATTTCTGTTATAGTAGTGACTCGTACGTTTCATAAAGACACCAATAATCTTGTCCCAGGATTTTTGAAGAAAATTATTTTAGCTATTGAAAAGATTGAAAAACATATTCGCTGTCAAAAAGAAGAAAATGTACAGACTGCCAAAGTGACATCCAGTTGTGATTGCGAGGATGAATGTTCAAATAAAGTGTCGTTTCGTCTCTCTACGGAACACATTTATTCATCACAAGGCGGAAATAACGACATCATACATTGGCAGAGGGCCAGTAGGACCTTGGATAGATTATTTTTTATTTTATTCATGTCTATAGCCATTCTGGACGTTTTAATATTAATTATTATCATGACACATCACCAAAGTAATATATATACAGGTTCCAAATCACTGATTTGTCAGGAAATGGGAAACTCAACATAGTTTTACCAAACGTAACAGCTGAACATTTTGAGAGATGTTATCATATAGAAATAAGAACTTGATACTGGTTGATTTATGTAAATACTGCTAAAGTTTGATAGGTGATCGGCTTGTATTCAAATGTTACGATGAACATATGTCTGCGTAGACTTCTTGATGCATTGGTACATCTATGTCAATATCAATCTTTTATGGGATGATTATGTATTAAAAAGCTTATTACATTTTACAATTGGTATGCCTAGAAATCACAATTAAGGTCTTTGGAGCGAGGAATATACCAGGAAACCATATTTCACCCTTTATCTCATTATATAGAGTGCATAGATGTTCTGTGCTATGTTTTCGTAAATTTTCTTATGTGCGTAGTATACATGGCTTTGTCCTCAATGTATTATTTAGGCATACATCAAATTGCTGCAGCATATTTACATAATCTTTAGAAGACAGGCAATGATAAAAACCAACATATTCAGTATAAGACAGTTATCATTTCCAGCGGGATCAAATACAAAAAAAACCCAACGATTATGCTATTCCTGCATCCGTGGCAATATAATCAACTGAATTTCGTCGTTTGCGCCGCTCACTGAAAGATGACCTATTGCCAGGTCAACTTGTTGATGCCATCACAAAGGAAATGATAATTTATGGCTTCGGTTTATTCTTGGTAGTTCTTTGCGACTTTTGTGGTAGAGCTGATAAGGATCTAGGACCTTGATTTTTACATTTTCATTTGAAAGACAAGGCACCGCCGAGTCCCCGTTAGGTATTGAACACGAGACCTCTAGGCCTCCCTTATAAGGAATGATCGCAGAATTAAAGTAGATGAAATGACCAAGGAGTAAGATATTTCTCATGAAAGTTTTCCTTGATAATCCTCGAACGACTTCGGGATAAGCAAACTTGATTACCAGAAATCTTATTTTTCAGATTCGTCTCTTAATTTCCAATTTAAATCGGGAAGTTCTTGGCATTTATAATGACAACCCTGAAAACTTCCATACACTTTTAAAAAATGGAGAGAAAACATGGAGTCAGCGTTGGGACCGATACAACAATACAGCTAATGGAAAAGAAGAACTTGTTCGGTAAACACTGACTAAGTCATCTAAAAGGCACTGAACTGTGAATGAATACAAATCGATTACCAAACAGGGAAAATTACAAACAGTAGAGGTCAGATAAGCTGCCATAGAGGTTTAGGAATCCTATACAAGTCTAATCCCTATCAAAGAATTTTCCAAACCAATCCTCAGCTCGGAAACGTATTGCCACTTAATTTTTAGGATTCCATTGTGTATCTATTTCATTACGTATCATGGCAAATGTTAATTTGTATTAGTGTTCCAAAAAGTAGGTTACTTATTACATACTTGTATAATTTCTTTCAAATCAAACTCCCTTTTGGCGTCTTCGTTCAAAAGTCTGGTGATATGATTGAAAATTACATTTGAAGGAAAAGAAATCGCTTCTAGTAACATAAATGGCGAATCAATATTTGGTAACATTTTTACATCAAAGGGTTAAGGAAATTGGGGTCTTCAGATTGATAGATGCATAAATTAAATACTTCAGTCAACTTTTCAATTCAGGAAGGTCTCCCATCAAAACAATAATGAAAGATATCAGCCGACTGTGATGATCGAAATGCAATGAATGACCATAGTTCGTTGTAACCAACAATTCTCTGCATGTCAATGGCGACTTTTCTCTTGCAAGTGTTTCGTGCGTGTGTGTGTGTGTGTGTGATGGTGTGTGTGTGTGTGTGTGTGTGTGTGTGTGTGTGTGTGTGTGTAGGTGTGTGTGTGTGTAGGTGTGTGGGTTTTTTGTTGGGTTTTTTTTTTGGGGGGGGGGGGTTGTTTTCATTGCTTTCTTGTATAATATGTATGTAATACTTACATCTCACTTATTTACAAATTAACTGCAATTTCTCTAGAGAAGAGGTAAGATTAATTTACAGAAACACCACGTCTTTAATAAATGATAATAAAATGCTGGAAATTCAATCACTGTTGCTTACTGATGAACTGATGAAACTGAGTATTGCTGTTCAAGAAAGAGGGGGGAGGGGGAAATGTTGAGGAAATGTATATTGTTTAATCTAGTTCCTTTCCCAATTGGGTAGACTTCGGTTAGAAATTTAAAATCTTATTTGCATGGACCCGATTTCTTGATAGTGATGAACTCAGAGATACCATGGAGATATGTATTTGAAAGATATTCTGAAGAAAACATGGAGTATGTTGAGCAAAACATGTACGATATACGATTTGCCGCTGTAACTTATGAAGTGTTTTACCTCTCGCATCGTTGTTGTGCCAATGTTATGTAATTTTGTCATTTATAGTATTTCAGTATGAGATAAAACGCATTATATCTGCATTGTTTTAGATATTAATGAACAGTGCAAAATCTGCAAGTAATATGTAGTGCATGCTTATCAATTTACCAGCATTTTCTCTATCTCTTCATCAACAGTATAAATAACATCAGACGAAGCCAAACTATCGCTCCTGCTAACTGACAGTTCTCCTCCTGCTATAACGAGACCTGGCCCCAGAGTTTATAAAACTTTTACCCGCGCTCGACCCCAAACCCGTACTCACTCCAGCATGGCTCTCGAGCATAAGTGCGAGTGAGGTTATCAACGCTTTCGAGCGCGACTAAAAACTACATCTTCCTCAAGATCCTCAAGTGGATTTGACCGATCACGACAGACACGGGGATGGCGACTTGATATTTTATTCGACGTTGCTTGTGTCTAATTCTGTTATCAGCTGCCATATTTACATTTCGAGTACGGTTCTGAGTGTGGTTCTAACCAATTTTGAGATTTTCGAGTACATAATCGAGAACAGAGCATGCTATCAGACTCCATTTCTATAACCTCAATCGACCTTCTTCGTGTGTCAACGTGTTGATAGGCAACTCAAATCTAAAGCTTAAAGTTTCTTTGTTACCAGTTTGGTATTGAATACGTGTTGATCAGTATTTTGTAAAATGAAATGGTATCCAGACTCCAGACTTTTTATAAATTTTGTATCAAAACCACCTGATTCTCTAATGATAGCAATTCCAAAGGTCGATGTAGGAATGGAGGTTTGATTTAAAGAGAGGTTCAACGCACACACACACACACCTACACACACACACACACACACACACACACACACACACACACACACACACACACACACACACACACACACACACACACACACACACACACACACACAGGATAACCTCGATTACTGACCTTCATCTGGCTTGAAAGAATTGTACATGACCTAGACTGACGTAAAAAAAATACAATAACATAACCGACTCTGTAAGACTCTGTAAATAAAACATAATGTCTCGAGAAGTTCAATTTATTACCTGATTAGTAATCAATATCACCAAATTGTGTAAAACTTTCCTAGCAACTAACATGAAAAATTATATATAGATTAACCCAAAGAATTATGAATATATGAAGATTCACCAAGAATTATGTACTTCAAGGAATACTTAAGTCGTGAATTAGATTTCTTTTATTTGAATTGTATATTACAATGAAGGTCTATTGAATTAAACATAATTTACACAGATTACACAATCACACAGGCATGTCTCAGCGAATGTATGCAATTCATGTCTGTAATCAGGGGACGCTAACTCCTCCCGGGCACCTGGTCTCACCTCTGAATTTCAGGGGTCCGTGAATGTCCACTGTGGTACATTGTTGTTAGTGCTATAGTCATGTGACACCAGTTACTTCCGTATTTTGCATGAATGTTACACTTATTCCCTTTGCAGTGTGGAGCTCGTAAAAAAGTTCCCCACGGAGGGTTTGACTTAAGTGTTATTATACCTTTTTCCTGATGTTATGTGGCTTTGACACTTTCTATACAGTGTTTGCTCATATTCATTTTTATATATACAGTGTTGAATTATTGTTGTTTCGTCTGTGTAAGGACATTCGCGGCGGGTGTGGCTAGCCAAACAGGGGACGCTCACTCCTCCCGGGCACCTGGTCTCACCTCTGAATTTCAGGGGTCCGTGAATGTCCACTGTGGTACATTGTCGTTAGTGCCATAGTCATGTGACACCAGTTACTTCCGTATTTTGCATTAGTGTAAATAACATATACTTAAACGTTAAATAAAAACAAGTATTTTCATCGCTCTTTATTCTTAAAGGCATCTTTTGATATATTAAACGCGTGTACTCAATTTCTTAATATCGCGTTCGATTTGCCTGGATTACTACAACAGGCTATTCTGGAGTTTCAAGCCTAAGCGACACGTGGTTAGTACGAAGCCGTTTTCGTGCCATTTTAAAGAAGAAAACTTTCTTTTTATCTCGTTCGAACGAAAAAAAAAACCTTTCTCGTTCGAACGAGAAACTTTATCAGTCGAACAAGAAATAATCTGGTTCGAGCGAAAAATTTTTTCTTGTTCGAACGAGACAAAAAGATTTTTTTCTTCTTTAAAATGGCACGAAAGCGGCTTCGTAGGTTAGTAATCGATTAGAATTTCTTACATAATTCATTAACAGTATTAAATGTATCCTTTGCGTGCTATTGGGATACTGGAAACTGGAATGTCTCAAGGTAATGTGGCAAGGCAATTTGTAGTTCATATTAATACTACAAAGGCTTTATGGAGACGATATCAGCAAAGTGGCACCATTCGGAACCGCTCACTATCAGGACGCCCGCGTGTAACGTCACGTCGGCAAGATACGTATATACGGACGTCACGTCTGCGTAATCGATTCCAATCGGCTTCTTTTGCCGTTAGAAGCATCCCTGGAAATCGATGGATGACCTCGTATCGTAAGGAAAAGATGGCAAGAGGCCAACAGCTCGATGCCCTGTCCTGTTCTGCTCCGGTGTCACCGTGTTACGAGGTTAGCGTGTGTAGGAGACATCGTCGTTTGAATAACAGAGATTGAGCGGAAGTTCTGTTTATAGATGAGTCAGGATTTCATCTCGATAGCGGTGACGGGCTTACCGTCGTTCCGGAGAACGTTACGCTGATGCCTGCATTATTCAGCGCCGCCAATTCGGCGGCAGGAGCGCTAGGATTTGGGGTAGAATTACAACACATGGAAGGAACTCTTTGGTAATAGTACAGGGCAGTCCAAGCGGCGTATGCTACCGTGACGAGATTGTACGTCAGCACGTTATTCCATTCATTCACAACAATCAGAGTAACGTCATTCTGCAGCAGGACTACGCACGACCGCACAATGCACGCGTTGTTAGTTCCTATTTACAGCAGCAAAACGTGAATATGCTACCCTGGCCTGCGATGTCACCAATTCTATCACCTATAGCACATGTTTGGATTAAATGGAACGAAGTCTTCGTCAAGAACCAATCCCCCTGCAACATTCGACGCTTCGCGTCGTTTTTATGGCGCATACGGTGAAACAATACCCAGATGTTTCTCATAACCTGGACGCCGTTTCATCAAAGGGCGTAACTTTAGGCCTAAGACTAAGCTTAGTCCAAGGCTTACGACCAAATTTAGGCCAGGCCTAAGTCCGTTTCATGAAAGGGCGTACGTCCGGACGTCAGTCGCCATATTTAGTCTTTGTAATTAGGCCTAAGCTTTAAAGACTACGCAAGTTAGTCCCAAAATTTGACTTAGTCCGAAAGTTACGCCCGACTAAGCTTACGACCAGGCTTAGGCCCTTTGATGAAACGGGGTCCTGATTCGTTCAATGTGTCATTGGTGTGAAGAATGCATCTGTGCAAATGGCGATCATACACGCTACAAAATTTGTGAAACTTTTTTGCAACCCCCTCCCCCTTACTTTCAGTGGTTGTTCGTATCAACTACAATGGACATACTAATCCGGTGATTATTTTTATATACAGTTAATTAGTTCAATGTCCTCGAAGAAAACAGTAAGTACCGGTAAGATATTCCCACTTACTTGTAACTGAACGCTTTATGTGATATCTAACAAATTATCGCTCATAAGCTTGTTATTTTATTTTCTAAGTTCATCATCTTTTTTTTTACAATACATCGTTTGATCACATAAACTTAAATAAAGTTGGCCGGTGTGGCCTAGTGAATGAGATGCTGGGCTCGTGACCTAGATATCCCGGGTTCGATTCCTTCCCTGGACACACCGGTGTCCCGTCTTTCGGATGAGACAGTAGAAACCGAGGTGCCTGTCACGGGAGGCGTGACACGTCAAAGATGTAATGCATCAGGCAGAGCCGTCAACATATACATGAAATAACCGTGGATTGACGTTAAACGATAATCAATCAATCAATCAATAAATCAAGTTAAATATATCTATATGTACCTATTGTTACTCATTTGAATATGTTTGACCCGAGACTGGGTATCTCTTTCATTACTACATTAGTTTTCTTTCTTTTTTTTTAAAGGTTAGCTGATTTTGATATTCGAACCGATATGGGGATTTTTATCCATGGGGTTACTTCTCAGTCTAGTTTGTCCGGGGGTTAATTGTATACTGAGTCGGGTTATCTGGGAGGAAATTCTATACCGAATCGGTTTATCCGAGAGGAGATTCTATACTGGGTCGATTTATCCGGGAGGAAATTCTATACGGAATCGGTTTATCCGAGAGGAGATTCTATACTGGGTCGATTTATCCGGGAGAAGATTTTATGCTGATTTGGTTTATCCGAGAGGAAATTCTATACTGAGTCGGTTTATCCGAGAGGAGATTCTATACTGGGTCGATTTATCCGGGAGGAAATTCTATACTGAGTCGGTTTATCCGAGAGGAGATTCTATACTGGGTCGATTTATCCGGAAGGAAATTCTATACTGAGTCGGTTTATCCGGGAGGAAATTCTATACTGAGTCGGTTTATCCGGGAGAAGATTTTATGCTGATTTGGTTCATCCGAGAGGAAATTCTATACTGAGTCGGTTTATCCGAGAAAAGATTCTATGCTGATTCAGTTTATCCGGGAAAAGATTCTATACTGAATTGGTTTGCTCAAGAGGAGATTCTTTACTGGTTCGATTTATCCGGGATTTTATACTGGGTCGGTTTATCCGAGATTCTTTACTGAGTCGGTTTACCCGGTATTTTATACTAGGTCAATTTATCCGGAAGGAGATTCTAAACTGGGTCGGTTTATCGGAGAGGAGATTCTATACTGGGTCGGTTTATCGAAGAGGAGATTCTATACTGGGTCGGTTTATCCGGCAGGAGATTCTATACCGATCGGTTTATCCCGGAGGAGATTCTATACTAAATTGGTTTACCCATGAGTAGATTCTACACTGGTTCGGTTTATCCAGAATTCTATACTGGGTCGGTTTATCCGGGAGGAGATTGTATTATTCTCTATTCTTCCATATCCATACATAAATATAAACACTTGTGTGTTTATATTTATGTATAGATATGGATATGGCCCGATGTTTTCGTGTCTTCTTTTTATATTATTTTTTCATATTTATTTTCAGCATAATGACATGTGGCATATTTTCATTCGAAAAAATTCACAATATGAATATACATATTACAAATTGTCAAGTACATTAGAATATATATAGAGCATATTAAGAGTCGTCTACAATGGACATGGCCGCCCAGGGAAAACCGCAGAAAAAGCCAAAGATAATCTAAATGCCAAAGATACCACAGAAACCTGTGTCTACGGCAATGTAATTTCACACTGTTGTCAAGCCATCTAGAACAACTCAGACGACAGACCTCACTTTACTCCAATTACTTGCCCCAAACGAAAACTGATACAATAAAAATTCTAAACATTCAAAATCACATTTAAAACTTAGCAATAAATCCCATGAATATAAATAAATTCCTAAAAGCTTGTCTGTGATCAGTAAGGCATTCTGGACTAGAATTAAATCCTATCAATTGAACTACTTATCACATGACCACTATACACCAGTTTCATTGGATAATACGAATCATTCAGAAAATAATTCCCGCTTTTCCTCAATCTCCAAAGCAGAGTTGCCGTTCCTTTACAATCCACGTACACCCGGTCCCCATCTCAGGTTTTACAAGATTCTTGTAAAATCAGATTTTGCCTCTAGACGGTATGACTTGGTCTTCAGTGGCTTTATTTGTTAAACCTAAGCATTTACCATGTTACACTGAGCTTTAATGGGGCTTCTACATGAAATCAACCCAGAATTTATACCACACTATATTTTCTTAGCGTACAAATCAGCGTACTAATATAATACAATTTGTCAATTTAACACTATCATTTGCACCTAACACGTCCTATAATTTCTTAATTAACCCCTCATTGTCAAATTTTCGCCCAGATATCTTGAATACGATGGTGTTTTTCCCCCCAAAACATGCTAAACGGTCTATATGTTCTGCCTTCTGACTAGGGACTACTTTCAGTAGTTGGCAGAGATTAAAGGGAGTGCAAGGACCGCAACTCTGCTTTGAAGATTGGCTTTTACTATCGAAACACGGGAATATTTTATACTGAGTCGGTTTATCCGGTAATGGATTCTATACTGAGGAGATTTTATATTGAGTCGGTTTACCTGGTATTTTATACTAGGTCGGTTTACCCAGGAGGAGATTCTATTCTAGGTCGGTTTACCCAGGAGGAGATTCTATACTGGGTCGGTTTACCCAGGAGGAGATTTTATACTGGGTCGGTTTACCCAGGAGGAGATTCTATACTGGGTCGGTGTACCCAGGAGGAGATTCTATACTGGGTCGGTGTACCCAGGAGGAGATTCTATACTAGGTCGGTTTACCCAGGAGGAGATTCTATACTGGGTCGGTTTACCCAGGAGGAGATTCTATACTGGGTCGGTGTACCCAGGAGGAGATTCTATACTGGGTCGGTTTACCTAGTAGGAGATTCTATACTAGATCGGTTTACCTAGGAGGAGATTCTATACTGGGTCGGTTTACCTAGGAGGAGATTCTATACTAGATCGGTTTACCTAGGAGGAGATTCTATACTTGGTCGGTTTACCTAGTAGGAAATTCTATACTAGATCGGTTTACCTAGGAGGAGATTCTATACTGGGTCGGTTTACCTAGAAGGAGATTCTATACTGGGTCGGTTTACCCAGGAGGAGATTCTATACTGGGTCGGTGTACCCAGGAGGAGATTCTATACTGGGTCGGTTTACCTAGTAGGAGATTCTATACTAGATCGGTTTACCTAGGAGGAGATTCTATACTGGGTCGGTCTACCCAGGACGAGATTCTATCCTAGGTCGGTTTACCAAGGAGGAGATTCTATACTGGGTCGGTTTACCTAGGAGGAGATTCTATACTAGATCGGTTTACCTAGGAGGAGATTCTATAGTGGGTCGGTCTACCCAGGACGAGATTCTATCCTAGGTCGGTTTACCTAGGAGGAGATTCTATACTGGGTCGGTTTACCTAGGAGGAGATTCTATACTGGGTCGGTCTACCCAGGACGAGATTCTATACTGGGTCGGTTTACCTAGGAGGAGATTCTATACTGGGTCGGTTTACCTAGGAGGAGATTCTATACTAGGTCGGTTTACCCAGGAGGAGATTCTATACTGGGTCGGTTTACCCAGGAGGAGATTCTATACTGGGTCGGTGTACCCAGGAGGAGATTCTATACTGGGTCGGTTTACCTAGTAGGAGATTCTATACTAGATCGGTTTACCTAGGAGGAGATTCTATACTGGGTCGGTTTACCTAGGAGGAGATTCTATACTAGATCGGTTTACCTAGGAGGAGATTCTATACTTGGTCGGTTTACCTAGTAGGAAATTCTATACTAGATCGGTTTACCTAGGAGGAGATTCTATACTGGGTCGGTTTACCTAGAAGGAGATTCTATACTGGGTCGGTTTACCCAGGAGGAGATTCTATACTGGGTCGGTGTACCCAGGAGGAGATTCTATACTGGGTCGGTTTACCTAGTAGGAGATTCTATACTAGATCGGTTTACATAGAAGGAGATTCTATACTGGGTCGGTCTACCCAGGACGAGATTCTATCCTAGGTCGGTTTACCAAGGAGGAGATTCTATACTGGGTCGGTTTACCTAGGAGGAGATTCTATACTAGATCGATTTACCTAGGAGGAGATTCTATAGTGGGTCGGTCTACCCAGGACGAGATTCTATCCTAGGTCGGTTTACCTAGGAGGAGATTCTATACTGGGTCGGTTTACCTAGGAGGAGATTCTATACTGGGTCGGTCTACCCAGGACGAGATTCTATACTGGGTCGGTTTACCTAGGAGGAGATTCTATACTGGGTCGGTTTACCTAGGAGGAGATTCTATACTAGGTCGGTTTACCCAGGAGGAGATTCTATACTGGGTCGGTTTACCCAGGAGGAGATTCTATACTGGGTCGGTGTACCCAGGAGGAGATTCTATACTGGGTCGGTTTACCTAGTAGGAGATTCTATACTAGATCGGTTTACCTAGGAGGAGATTCTATACTGGGTCGGTTTACCTAGGAGGAGATTCTATACTAGATCGGTTTACCTAGCAGGAGATTCTATACTTGGTCGGTTTACCTAGTAGGAAATTCTATACTAGATCGGTTTACCTAGGAGGAGATTCTATACTGGGTCGGTTTACCTAGAAGGAGATTCTATACTGGGTCGGTTTACCCAGGAGGAGATTCTATACTGGGTCGGTGTACCCAGGAGGAGATTCTATACTGGGTCGGTTTACCTAGTAGGAGATTCTATACTAGATCGGTTTACATAGGAGGAGATTCTATACTGGGTCGGTCTACCCAGGACGAGATTCTATCCTAGGTCGGTTTACCAAGGAGGAGATTCTATACTGGGTCGGTTTACCTAGGAGGAGATTCTATACTAGATCGGTTTACCTAGGAGGAGATTCTATACTGGGTCGGTCTACCCAGGACGAGATTCTATCCTAGGTCGGTTTACCTAGGAGGAGATTCTATACTGGGTCGGTTTATCTAGGAGGAGATTCTATACTGGGTCGGTCTACCCAGGACGAGATTCTATACTGGGTCGGTTTACCTAGGAGGAGATTCTATACTGGGTCGGTTTACCTAGGAGGAGATTCTATACTAGATCGGTTTACCTAGGAGGAGATTCTATACTGGGTCGGTCTACCCAGGACGAGATTCTATCCTAGGTCGGTTTACCTAGGAGGAGATTCTATACTGGGTCGGTTTATCTAGGAGGAGATTCTATACTGGGTCGGTCTACCCAGGACGAGATTCTATACTGGGTCGGTTTACCTAGGAGGAGATTCTATACTGGGTCGGTTTACCTAGGAGGAGATTCTATACTAGGTCGGTGTACCTAGGAGGAGATTCTATACTGGGTCGGTTTACCTAGGAGATTCTATACTAGGTCGGTTTACCCAGGAGGAGATTCTATATTGGGTCGGTTTACCCATGAGGAGATTCTATACTAGGTCGGTTACCCAGGAGGAGATTCTATATTGGGTCGGTTTACCCAGGAGGAGATTCTATACTGGGTCGGTTTACCCAGGAGGAGATTCTATACTGGGTCGGTTTACCCAGGAGGAGATTCTATACTGGGTCGGTTTACCCAGGAAGAGATTCTATACTAGGTCGGTTTACCCAGGAGGAGATTCTATACTGGGTCGGTTTACCTAGGAGGAGATTCTATACTGGGTCGGTCTACCCAGGACAAGATTCTATACTGAGTCGGTTTACCCAGGAGGAGATTCTATACTGGGTCGGTTTACCCAGGAGGAGGTTCTATACTGGGTCGGTTCACCCAGGAGGAGATTCTATACTGGGTCGGTTTATTTTGGGGAAGATTTATACCGGATAATCTACAACATACTGATACTGCAATACAAATATTAAGGCGGAGAACTCTTTACTAGGTCTCACCAGGGAGGAAAACTATACTGGTATCTTAACAGACACTTGGAAATCAGAGATGTCCGAGAGGAGTAAGCACCTTCTATTTAGTTATCTGCATTCGTCATAAATACTCAATATAAATTCATGTTCATAATTTTGTGTTGTTGAATATCAGTACATGTACATGTTTGGGAATTAACTTTACTAAATTGTATGCCTGGTTATTTTACGCCTACAATTAGAAAATTCATGTAACAATGATGATTCTGCAGTATTTACACTTTAGACATACTGCTGAACACTCAATCTTTCGAAATCTGATCTGTCTCATCTTTGATAGGGCTGCATCTATCTGACGTTTACGTAATATGACTCTATAGATTATCAGTTTAATACTGGCTGCATCCATCGAATTTTACTTAATATGACTCTGGATTCTTATCCTTGATACTGGTTGCATCCATCTGACGTTTACTTTAAATATGACTGCATCTCTCTGACGTGTACTTAAAATGATTTTGAATAATCATCTTTGATACCGGTTGCTTCCATTTAACTTTTACCTAATGTAACTCTAGGTACTTATCTTTGATACCGGTTGCTTCCATTTAACTTTTACCTAATGTAACTCTAAGTACTTATCTTTGATACCGGTTGCTTCCGTTTAACGTTTACCCAATGTAACTCTAGGTACTTATCTTTGATACCGGTTGCTTCCATTTAACGTTTACCTAATGTAACTCTACGGTAGGTACTTATCTTTGATATCGGTTGCTTCCATTTAACGTTTACCCAATGTAACTCTAGATACTTATCTTTGATACCGGTTGCTTCCATTTAACGTTTACCTAATGTAACTCTAGGTACTTATCTTTGATACCGGTTGCTTCCATTTAACGTTTACCTAATGTAACTCTAGATACTTATCTTTGATACCGGTTGCTTCCATTTAACGTTTACCTAATGTAACTCTAGATACTTATCTTTGATACCGGTTGCTTCCATTTAACGTTTACCTAATGTAACTCTAGATACTTATCTTTGATACCGGTTGCTTCCATTTAACGTTTACCTAATGTAACTCTAGGTACTTATCTTTGATACTAGCAGCATCAGTCTGACTTTTACCGTATAGGACATCATTTTTAGACTGGTTGTATTCATCTGACGTTTATTAAATAATGTGATTTTGGATTCTAATCTTTGATAATGGTTGTATCTACTGACTTTACCTTATATGACTCTTGATTTTCATCTTTGATGCTGCCTGCGTCCCTTTGATATTTACTTAGTGTAACCGTGGACACATCTTTGATACTGGTTGCATCCGTCTGACGTTTACCTAATATGACTCTCGATTCTCATCTTTGATCTATCTGACGTTTACCTGTGACACATTCTACGCAGTGTTACTTCAGATTCATTATGTGTGCAGTGTTGAACTATGTCTGTGTTTCGTCTGTATGTTCTGGACGTTCTTGGCGGGGTGGTTAAGCAAACAGCAGACGATTGGTTCGCCCAGGCATCTATTGTCATCTGTTATTTCCAGTAAAATATTACTGTCCACCGTAATATGTTTACCGGTCATATGGCGTCAGGTCACCCCGGAAATGCACTGTTAATGATTAAATAAAAACCAAAACAACAACACCTCTCCCCCCTATGAAAGCCTATTGACCTCATTTGGTAGGAAGAAAATTTTTTTTCGCGTATTTACGCGAAACTATCGCATAATAACGCGAACTTTCGCGTTATTATGCGAAACTTTCGCGTTATTACACGAAACTATCGCGTTATTTCGCGTAATTACGCGAAACTGTCGCGTTATTACACGAATTGTGTTAAAAAAAGGAAAACTATCACTATTCTCCCTTTCAGTCGTCTCGTAGCGCTTTCATTATGCACGACAACTTCGTTAGGTTTTATTTTGAACTTGTATTGTCTCAAGATGAAATTCTTAGCTTCCTAGCTTTTGCAGATCATGTCATTTTGAGTAAATCTACTCGTAAGCGCACATTGAAAGGGTTGCGTTTATCGAGAAGGAAGAATCAATCTGATCTGATTGATGTTGCCATTAATGGCATTTTCATCTTATAGCAGCTACAGAGTTCTGGTGTGCAACATGGGTATCGATGGATGCATAACAAGTGTGTGCTTGCTGGTTTTAAAGTTCCACGTGACACAGTATATCAGCTATTAAAAATCCTTGATCCAGCTGGAGTTTGGGCTCGTAAAAGAAGGAGACTTCAGAGAAGACGCTACACCAGTCTTGGTCCCGACTATGTTTGGCATGTAGACTCTTACGACAAGCTAAAGCCTTACGGCATAGCCATCAATGGTTGTACTGATGGCAAGTCTAGAAACATAATATGACTGGAAGCAAATAAAACAAACAGCGATCCAAAAGTAATTTCGAATTACTTTATCGATGCAGTAAAACGACTTGATGGATTTCATCTGAGATAAATGTACAAAACTCCTTGTTAAAAAAGAAAGCATCAAACAAAATAATATCCTTATATAGAAAGTTTCGCGTAATAACGCGATATATATATATAGTTTCGCGTAATAACGCGTAACGCGAAAGTTTCGCAATATAACGCGGTAGTTTCGCGTAATAACGCAGTAGTTTCGGGTAATAACGCGAGAGCTTCGCGTAATAACGCCAACGTTTTGCATAATAACGCGATAGTTTCGAGTAATAATGCGAAAAAAAAAAAATTTCTTCCCACCAAATGAACTCAATGGGCTTTCGTAACACCCCCCCCCCAAAAAAAAAAAAACCACACACGCACACAAGAAGGAAACCACACACACACACAGATCTCAGACCCTTGATTTGTAGGAGATCCGATTAAAAGTCAGAGGGAACAAAGTTCAGGACCACGTCTTCTTTGAAAAAGGTTTCAACAAGGCCGGTCACACAGTCTCCACCGCCGTTAGTCGGCCGGAAACGTTCAAATGAAAGAATCTGTACTGCTGTAGAATGGCTTAATGCAAGACTTACTGTCTTTTTTATGATCTCCAGATCATATTGTTGATGACCAAGGCGTTTTACTATTTTGGAACCCGACGAGATAAAGTAATAGGAACCTTAGACCCTCATAAGTTTATACACAAGATCATTATGGAAAATGGGATTTATTGGATACAAATTGTTGAAAAGTAATTTTTCCGAATTTTTGATAAAAGTTTTGAATAAGACCTAAAACTTTTCGAAAGGCACCTGTAACCCTGAATTAAAAGTTTCAACGTCATAGTATTTTTCTTAAAAAGGACATCACCATGCAAATAAGGGAAACTTACCAGATGAAATCCAAATTCGTCACTTTTATTGTAAATATTTGTATGACTTTTATTATTATCTTGATATTTAGGTCTAAGAAAGGTGTTTCTGTATCACATATATTGGCTTTGTTTAAATGTAGGTATATGTCAGTAATAGTTTTTTTTTCAAACTTAGGGTAATTATAGATAACCAAGATGTCTTCAAGATACCTAGAGGTATCATTGAACATATCAATAAGGTTGAAACGTGTAGATTGTTTTAACAGAATGCACGAAGTTCCTCTCATAATAATATAGAAACAAATCTGTTATTTGAAGTGTGCAGTTAGTATCCATAGGAATCCCATATATCTGATATTAAATCGTGCCATAAGCTGTACATAAATATTACCTATAAAAAGATATGGCCTTACATAATTCAGCTTAAGTTCAGTATCTATATGAAGCGTATTGTTTGTTGGAAAAAGCCCGAGGACAGTCCGTCATATGCTTAAGAATAACAAAATTCCAATGTCAATATTAATGAAATGACATTAGTGTGACAATATATACTTCATTGTTTACAATGAAAATTATCAAATTTGAATTCAAATGCAATACGGTATAATGTCGTCAGCCGAGAACTGTGTGACTATCTATCTATAATGACGTATTGATTAAGCCTCAATCATAGGGTATCCATAGAAATCTTGTGTTAATGATCTTATCGTTGTAGGGGAGAGCTGGGGAGGCTATAGCATATAGGTTTACTTCAATAAAACACCATGACTGCTAACATTCAACACGTGTTCACTCTACAAAGGCATGCACCAATTACTTCTCTGACACTCGATAGGGGAAATCCCATAACCTTCTTCAAGATTTTTGTGAACAGAAGCATGATAGCAAATCTACGTGTAGGCATTTCATTCGCGTTACAGTTAGTTTGATCTAATCTTGTCCGGCATCATTGCGTAATAATCAATTTGAAGATGCAGGCTGTGTAACTCGAAGAGATAAACACCTTACATAAAATAGAAGGAACAGTAAGCGTTTTGTCTGACAGGATTGCCTATTTTAAATATTTTATTCAATATCTATGTCCCAATATTCATGCTACCACGTGATATCACTTTAATACCTACGATGCTAATGCAAGTATCTATTCACTTCGCATCATCCAAAGAAATCTCTAAAGAAATTCGTTACGGAGTATGAACTATTTAAACACATCTGACCAAATAAAAAGATGTCACGGTCATCAGTTTTCATCATATGCTCAACAATAATTATTTTGTCTATTCCGTGTATATCGACTACAGCGTTTTCTGATCTATTGGAGAACATTTCTCGAAATCACAACAGTTTATGTAGACCAGCTTCTTCCTCGGTGGAATTTCTGAATATAACGGTGAGATTCATTCCAAAGCGTGTAAATAACTTTGATGAGATAGCAGGTCATATCTCATTTGCGATGGCATTTGACTTTCGATGGAAAGATGACACATTGAAGTGGAACCCAGGTAAATACAGCAATATAACGAACGTTGTCCTTCCTGAGGACCAGATATGGACACCATCGATGGCTCTGGCCAATCCAGCTGACCGGTCCATATTGTTCCCTGAAGACGAATTCGATGTCCGAGTGTATTTCACCGGTGATGTTGTGTGGGTCAAAGCCGGTACCGTGACCACCACATGTAAACCGTTTGTAAAGTATTATCCATTCGACGTCCATACGTGTAGTGTAAAACTATTCCCAATGAGTCATATCATAACAGAAATTATATTACACAGGGATCTAAAAATGGACGTCTTTGACAATTTTGGACAATGGTTTTTGTTTAACGAGCAAGCCGTGAATGAGAATTTGGACGTATTTTCGGTAGTGTCTTTTGACTTCAGTATAAAACGACAGCCAGAGTTTTCTCTTTTAAGTCTGTGTGTTCCGATTTTATTTTTGGGCATCCTGAACGCGTGTGTTTTTCTCATTCCACCATCATCTGGTGAACGGATTTCATACGCAATCACCGTGCTGTTATCATTCGCAGTTTTCATGACGATTATTAGTGCCAACATGCCGAAGAATTCGGACCCAGTGCCTATTCTGTGTTATGTTTTGATGGCTATGATGGCAGAGAGTGGACTGATAGTATTTCTGACGATCTACGGTCTCAGACTATCCTTTAGATCAGAACAAAGACCAATTCCCAGACTCTGGAGAATATTTAATGTCAGACAGTTTAGAAGCAAGTGTAATAAGCAAACTAATGTATTTGAAAATAATTCACCCAAGGCCGACGTTGATAACTTTGGCGTTCAGACAGAACCACCTCCATCGTGGTCGTCATCGTGTTACGGAAAGTGTGCTTCTTGGCAAGAATTCGCTAACGTCTATGATAAATGTTGTTTTTGGGCATCATTTGTTGCTTTTCTTGGTACTGTGATTTGGTACATTATAGCAGTGAAACGTTCAGCTTAATGTACTTCTGGTATGATATTTTGAAACACTGATGTAAACTAGCTTCATGTCTTTCTTCTCATCTATATTTAAACTTTTTGTTGGTACGAAGACAGAATTTTAGAATGTGATATTTAATCCGAAATGAATGTGAATACCTTTGCATAATATGTTGTATTTCTTTGTTTTTATGACAACAACATAGACGGTTTGCAGCCTATGGTTTTTATCCTGTTAGTTTTATATATACATATTGCTTTCTTTGTTTAACGTCACGCCAATATTATATCACTGGTGAAGAACCCAAGTACCGGGCCCACCCAAAGCAGTAAGCGATTTTGTACATACTACATCTACCATGAATCGGGACCTTAGTTTTACTCTCTAAACTGACAGAAAGGACGCTGACGTGTCGACGATTGGACTCGAATCCAGCACTTCTCGATCACGACCCAAGCACCTTAATGATTGAGCCACAGCGGCTTCTTTGTGATATATAATGTGTATCTATTACACACGATCTTCTCTCTTTATTTGTATTAAGTTTGGTACCATTTTGCCTAAAAGAGAATTATAGATCATACATGTACATGCCTCGGTCATCGCTCTGGCAGACAGTGAAAATGACATTGATATATCATTTTGCCTGAGATAAAGATGGGTGATTATTACAAACTGCAACAATTATACTCGATGTCATTTCTGGTTGAGAAACATGTTTAGGAAGAACGAGCCCGAGTTAGTAACAGGTACAAAACGATTGTACATAAAAATTCATTGATTAAGCTGATGATTAATCATCCAGATGCAGGGAACTTATGTAATATAAATAAAGGAGGTATTTTCTTGTATTTCTATTACATTGTTTTATTTATATGAAATAGCAGGTGTTCTAACTTTAGAATTGCGTCAGAGCAAGAAACCGGCAAATAGTTTCACTGAGAATCAGGATGAGCGATGATGTCTTTCATAGTTGTAATGAGTCGTAAATTTTAAGAGTTTACCTTCATGTATTTACGTAAATCTTTTGCGGGGCTGCAACGCCTTCCCTTGAACAAAGTTGTCCCGCGTGCTTGTTGTGCATCAAATATGAACATCTTACGATCTGTACATTTTGAGAAGACGTTTCAAAACTTTTAAAATTGACCCCTTAAAGCCTGTCAATAAGCACTGTCGCTATATTTCATTAATTTGATCACTCTTTATGTGTATCAGTTTCAGTACAGTTGAATTTGAATGAAACTGGTCACGTGGTTCTTAAGAAATATTTAAACAATAGATTATTTAATTTTTCATGGGAACCCATTTCTGTAATAGAATAAACGAAACCCCCGCACACACACGCTCCACTTTTTAATGTGTTAATATTTTCTGTTACATTCGGCCAAGATCTGCAGGGTTTTTCAGAATTTTTGTTGTATAACTTATCACATAAAATACTAACGGAGGGATTAACAAGAACCTGATCAATCATTTGTACAGTAAAATATTTGACCTTAAGTTCACTGTGATCTTGACCCCGAGATGTTACCTTATGTCAAGGCCATGGTACATCCTTGTGACATAGGCTACAGGTGTCAAGTATAAGGCAGATCAACGTTACAAATACTCGACAGGATATTATGTCTGGTCATAAGTTCACTTTGACCTTGACCTGCCATTGCACACCCTTGTCAGTGGAGTATTTAGACCCCCCCCCCCACTCTTTTCGCCACATATTTACCAGTAAAACTCCAGATTTGGCACCAACAATGGCTTAGTAGTTTGGCTAATACACATGTGGGCCCCCCTTTTCGGAAATTGTGGATCCACCTAGTATGTTTGTATTACGAGTAACAATTTGATTACCATGTATAATTTAAAACCTTTTTCGGTTCGGTACTAGACTTCATTATTTACCTAAATTACAGTACTTACTGCCGAAATTACAAGAAAATGTACGAAATTTAATATATAATCCGAACAGAACTTGGACAAAATTATGTCATTTATACCAAGCACAACTGCAGAATAGCATGGCTTTATACACAAAATGCTTTGATAACAGGATTCTGTGTTAATCACGCCGGATTTCAAGAGGAAATATTTTGTCAAATATTTATATAGCTGATCAATTAAGATCAAGTATTTGTTAAATGAATGACAGTTGATCGATTTATAAAGTTTTGCTCAGACACAAATAATTTAAAAGTCATTAGAAAAGAGTACTTTCTAGCTGGGCTATTTCAAAAATATTGCATGTATGAATTTATCATTAAGAGTGTTAGAATATCTTTTTAAGATTGGTATTCCTTGAACTTGACCACTGACAATTCCCTAATCGAGGCCTTACTTAGAACATGGGCAAGTCACCATCAATACACACTGAAACCAATTGTTCTGGATCACCTTAACCTTTCGTCTTTCTTATTTAAGTTTGTAAGTCGTGCGAATCAAAGATAGAGTGTATCATCATTCTATGTGAAAATGAATTTGAATTACAGGTTAAGAACTGAATTGTTCATGAATACAGTCATACAGACAGTGTAACCAGCGTAACTCGCCACATCACTGATAGAGATGTAAAACGCTTACAGGAACCTCTAATAAATCTTAATTAAGAAAACAGTAAGACTAGTTATAGACTATATCAATTTATTATCTGTGTATATATAAAATCCCACTCCAAGGTTAAATAGGGTGAATTATCTTGGCTGAGAATCTAAGACTACAAATTATTGTCCTATAATAGTGTAGCAGTCTGGACATTCTTTCTGTTGCTCCCTATTAATATCACTTCCCTCCATCCAATAGGTCTGCTGTCGTCATTAAGAATTATAAAATTAAGATCTTTTAAGCATAATTTTCAACGTCATAGTGATCATATAACGGAGATTTACTCATGTCAAAACTCATAAACAGTAGCAGTCGCCATAATTTGAAAGGAATGACTTGGTACTGATAGAGAGAACAGTAGAATGGCCGCCACACCTTCAAACTGTCCAAGTACAATGAAAGGGGTGCTATACTGTACAATACAAAGAATACATAACAGGAAAAGGCCACGCCAAACCACTACAGACAATACCGCAACCAATCAAAATCAAGTTTCTTTATAAGATCATGCTAGCTCCAAATTTCATTCAATCTAAGACAGTCTCAAACTGAGTAAAGCTGGGCTAGCAATCTAACAAGTTTTAGGAATGCTATTGTTCCAGTCATAACAATGCTGATGTGTGATAATATCATTAAAGAGGAAAAAGCATAAAAATCAAACATTGAAAAGGAACATTATATAAATGTTAAGAGAACAATAAAAAACATCTAATTAATCATTAAAACAGGTGATTCAAACAGCACTTGTAAATTTGGAAATTTACAATTTTAAGAGGTAATTAAAAATTCTTGAAGAGTGTGCTCATGAGATAACTGATGACATATCTTAGAAACATGTACCAATTTATCAAATTAAATAAACCAACTTCATATTTCCTCTTCATATAAAATAAACACTAGATGAAATGATGACATTCCTGTATAAATTAGAGAATAACTTTCATCCCGATAAATTCCAAGAAAAGGAGATAAAACAGGTTTTTCCACAGCTCAAGTTACAATATTTTTATCTGAGCTACATGCTTGTGGCATATGGGGATTTTATCACTGGATGAATTGCATCACATTTAATCTTGTAGAGTTAGGTGGTGCACCTCCTGTCTGCAAAGAAACTCCTAACACTAAATATAGAGTCAGACATTGGTATTGTGCAACAAGAAATGATAAAGTATCCCAGTACAATCATTAATTCAATATTATCAGTGTGGCACAGAGTATAACTCACATTCTCTTGTCATCTCATAAGGACACATTTTGTAAGTTTGTAGTGTGATATAACACTAAATCAATTACTACCTCGTTCTTTTTCCAACTGCAGCAAAACTACCATTAATGCTTTAACAACATTCTGTATACATACACAGTCTATGAAATATCCATGTAGAACACTATTCTTACTCAATGGAAATCTATCATAAGGATTTTTATTATAAATGTTCTCTACAATTTTATATCTATGGACCTTTTCATATTAAATGCTAGACTGATATTCTGAGCAGCAAATAATTTTTTCCATTAAATTTTTGATGCCATAATACAATAGTTATTGTGTCTTATGTCATTTTGTGGGAAGTGATGACTTTGACGCCAGACATCAGTTAAAATGAAAGGGTTTATAACCTCAATGCTGTCTTCTATTGTAGAACAAGGTTGTTTGGTTTGTAATGTCCACTTAAACCTATCCCCAAAAATTAAATGTGAAAAATTCATAAAAATAAGCCTTCATTCATATTCAAATTCTCTTAAAATATAAAAAAAACTTGCCATCAAATGTATTTTCAAAATTCTAAAATAATTCATTAATTAACTTTTCAAAATATCTAAACTTAAGGAAAAACATAACAAAAATATTAACCTTCTAAATATCTTACTGTCAAACTAAACTTTTTATAGTGATTGTCTGCTACATTAACAAGAGAATAATCAAACATGAGATAAATCAATGTGGTAGCACACTTCCCTGCAGTCAACTTTCAATAGATGATATAAGCACATTACAAAAATAGACTGACACATTTAACAACAATGAACACTCATAAAAAATGCAGGAAAAACAAGAAACTGACAATGCAATTTGAAAAGTTAAGTTTTATAAAAAAGGAAAATTTGTAATCCTGGTTTTTTTTTTCACTTGTCACAGACTATTAATAAATTTATAGTATTGATGAACTGAAAAGAAGAACCCCATATTCTACCTTCTTGATTCAATTATTCTGAACTTAACCGTACATTGTGCGTAACAGCAATTAAAACATTAGCCATATTAAATCATTTATCAAAATAAAATAACAAAGACATCCATATGGGAAAAAAAAAAATTAAACACTAAGTCTAAGTGTTACAAAATAAAAAAACTAATTTCCTCTATTACAATCAAACTATAAAATATCCTAAATCTGAATTAAGTTATTTCAAAACTGTTATAAAACTTCAACTAACTTCAAATACTAACTGAAAATCAAACAGTATTCACTAAACTGACAAATATCGTAGGGTAAACATTGAATGAAATGGTGACGATGCCTGGACTCTACCTTCATGTTCATATTGCCTTCACAATCCATATATAAAAATACAAATACTCTGATTAATATACTATATAATAGTGTAGCTTTAAATACCAAGATATATGTATAGGTGTAGGGCAAACGTTTATACGACACAAAAAAAACCCAACTTTTAATATATATATTTCTCGCAATAAGCAAAGTCATAACTTAGTATGTAACAAATATATATTCATTTGAAAGGAACATGATTTGTTGCAGGGTTATATCTATACATTTTTTCTACAGCTATTAGTTTATACAGCACTACTGAATTACAACATGGCAGCAGATGTCTAAAGCATATTCGGCCACTACTCGTCAGCAGAAAGCGCACTATGTACTAAGGTAGCACACTCAATACTATGAATAACGTGAAGCAAATGTCAACAATGACAATATATGCCTTAAAGATCAATCAAACAGCAGCATGTTTCCTCACACTTTGCAAAATACTTCCCAATTTCTATTCATCAAGAAACCGAAAAAAGAAATTTCATACACAAGTGTAGCATGCCATAAACTAGAGTAAACTTAACTACATTTAATTGTTAACAGAACACTACACATTAAAGTTTACAGTTAGCACACGAGTGAAATCATCCTTAACAAACCTGCTATATACCATGATTACTGTAAGGTATCTAATGCCTTCATGGACCTATCCAGAAAAATATTACGTATATCTGTGTATGATCTATACCTACCATCTAAAATATGTACTATAAGTGATGTGTCATATAATATTGTTATGTACTCTTCTATATACTTGCACCAAACTTTTAAGTTACTGGTTGCTTAAAACATCATACATAATGAACAGTGTATTATTGAAACCATGTGGAGACAGAATTTCCATCTAAAAGTTAAGAAAAATATTTATATGTTCTTTGATTCTCTGTTGAAGCATTGATGTTTAAATTTCTGAGGATGCCCAAGGGATCTGTATCAATTTCATCACTTGGAGATACAAAGCCTGCAGGAGTGTGTGGTGTTTGAGGTTCTAGCAAACTGGCATCAATTTCTTCTGATGAAGTAGGCAAACGTCGTCTTAAGACACCGGCATATGTAGGCTTTCTATCATCACTACCTGTGGGGCTTGCAGATGGGGAAGAAGAAGAAGCTGAACCTCCTGAAGTATCCAATGATGCACGCTTAGGTATATTAAGATATAGTTTACCAGATGACGATTTAGAACTTAGTCTTGATGCAAAAGAGTTTTGCACAGGTGACATGTCATCTCTTGCATCAAATTCTGCTTTTTCATCTATGGTTTCATCTATCATACGGACCAGATTGGTGATTTCAGTAGGTGTTTCAATATCCTCACTAAACTGTCTGCTAAATCCTGTGGAAATGTCTAGTTTGGCAGGCATTTTCCTCCCTTCTTTTCTTCTGTTTGATAAACCTCCATCTCTCCTCTCTCCATTGTGTATAGGAGATGTAGATTCCCTGGAAACTATCAATGAAGCATTATACTGCATACTGCTGGTGACAGCCTGTGTTCTTGATTGTGAGACTTGTAAAACTTCTTCTGCAACATATCCTTGTCTCTGACTTATCACCCGGGCAAGAGGACTCTGTGCAGAAGCTCTCCTTTCCTGCATATCTAACTTGGGGCTGATTGATTTCAAATAGTCCGGTTCTACACCTCTTCTTCCCTCTTCAGATGAGTAGTCAGGGGAGTCTCTGCCTCCCATAGGTGTACTGGACCGAGAGCTACTGTTTGGAGTACCAGCTCGGTTATACAAATGAACAGGAATATGTCTAGCATTCGGCAGAAGCTGAATGTGTTGACCAGTCACTGTAGACCCAGGAGAAACTGCAGGTGAGTATGTAGGTGAGTTGACTTTGCGTTTTGTATCTCCCTCTCCTTGTACAACACCACCTTCAGCAGCTGCTGGCTGGTACTGAGGTCTGATGACAGTGGCAGGCATGAACGGTGCTCCTGTATAGTGATGTGGCAACATGTGCTGGGGTTGTAGTCCTGTTCCTGGATAGTAAGGGTATCTGTGGGGATGTAAGGCTGCTGCTGCTGAAAGTCTCGGATCTTCTGGTAAGATATAGTAGCCAGGGTATGGCTGATGATAGGGGTTGTAATACATTGCTTGAAATGGAGTCTGAACCCGGGGTATGTACACCATTGGTCGCCCTCGCTGTGAACTATGGGTAGTGTGGGTCTTCTTCACATTGACAGACTGGGGAGATTCTGTGCTTCTTACAACATCAGGACTGGCCCTTTCTTTATCTGGAGTTGCTCGACCAGAATTTGCTAAAGACACTGCAGGTGTCATCTGTCTAGGATAGACAACTCTTGATGAAACTCTATTCCCTCTGCTTCCCACAAAAGGAGGCATGTAAGCCCTGTACATCATGGGTGGATAATAACCTTGATAAGGCATATGCATGTAGGGCTGATACATCTGCTGAAAAAAGAAAATAACTCATTTAATTCAATAAATCACTTATTAAACACAAACAATACATAAATTAAGCCTTATATTGAAAGAGAAATTAAATTTTTAAAACTAAATACTCTTATTACATTAACACTTCTTTTCCAAATACATCCATTTTAAAACTCAATTTCAGAAAAGGGTCCAGTTGCTCAAAATCTTATACACACTAGTTAAGCTGATCAATAGATTAAACCCTGACACAAAACAATGCAAATTTTTGTAATTACTACATCAATCACTATCTGCAAAGTACTCTTTTTATTTATATCAAATTAATATAAAGATAAGCAATCA
This sequence comes from Pteria penguin, assembly GCA_035048485.1. Taxonomy (NCBI): domain Eukaryota; kingdom Metazoa; phylum Mollusca; class Bivalvia; order Pterioida; family Pteriidae; genus Pteria; species Pteria penguin. The sequence goes on from CM068580.1 coordinate 26,392,333, forward strand.
TTACAAATATATCAGATAGGTATAAAGATTTTAATTGCAAAATGTATCATTTTAATGAATTATTGTTGAATTTTATCTACAGATTATCTTTAGTTTAGTTAGGTAATAGTTTTGACCATTTAGGACATGGTGTTACCTGGTGCTGATATGGGTTATTTGGGTACATCATTCTCTGTCCCAAAAAATAGCCTGCTTGCTGTTGAGAACTTTGAGATCCTGACCCAGGCAAGCCCATGTTATGGGTCACATGGTACAATCTATTTGGAACAAACTCAGGGGCTAGAGGATTCAGAACATATGTCTTTCTAAGTTCAGCACTATTTAGTTGAGCTCTTAATACACTCCATTTCATCCCATATAAACTTTTGTGGTCATTACATATTTCCAGGAAATACTCCCAAACTTTTCTGTAATGCGAAAGTATATAGCATGACTTTCAATACATGTACCAGTCAATGTCTGAAACGTGACCAGAATTCTAAAATGAAATATATATATATAATATATACATATATTTAGATAGAAATTGTGGTCCTGTTGCAAAATGACACAGACATTGTAAATGCATACAATCAATTACAAGGATAATATATGTCCAAATTATATACATAAAATATGATCTAGTCTGAAAATATCCTTCAGGTAGGATGAAAAAATCTGATATCTAACAAAGATAATTTTGCAGATAAGCAAATCATTTAACAGAAGTCAAAGTTGATCTAGTACAGAATAATTAAAACTTTGTTTCCTGTTCTGGCTCCAACCTTGCTCACATAATTAAAACCATTCATATTATCATGGATCTCTTTATTTTAAACTTTGGAAATAAGAATAAGTTTTCTTCATGTATAAGTAAAATTAATTACTTAGAGGAATGCATTATATGAAATTTGATATCTACATAAGTACAGGAATCATTAAGTTACCTGCATTTTCCAACTAAACAGAGAGATAGAGGGTCCCCAACAACAATGACAAGAGACTGGGCTCTAGTAAGAGCAGTGTTCAATAGCTTGACATTAGACAAGAAGCCATAATCTACAAAATCTTCCTGGGAGGAATCAGCACTGCAGGTATGACGTGTACGTACGGTACTTAAGATAATGGCACGAAACTGCTTTCCTAAAACATAGAAACAATGACTACAGTACATTCATGTTTAGAAAAAAATTATTACACACACATACTGGACTTTTCACTCAATTGTAATAATTAGACACAGTTCGCTTCCAAGTTTGTCTGATACTCACCTAATACTAATTGCATAACTTGACATTCAATATTGTTAGCATTACAAATTAAGATGGTGAAATATTAAATTTGTTCATAGTTGTATAACTTCACAATAACTATTATCATACATGTTTAAGGAGAATGAATGGAAACAGATACATACAAATGTGGATTAGTAAATGTTCCCAAGACCATAGAAATGCAGTACACAAGCTAATGAGCATTAACAATCTCAAATGTCAAGAATCCAATCACCATTAGAACAGGAAGAAATTACCTTGTACATTGAATACTCTTTCTACACTAACATTAAACAATTTTCTTTTCCTTAATTCTCCTCTTATTCGAACAACCTGTAATATAAATGATTCATTAAGTTGAAAAAAAAAATTCATATACAAAGTAAAATTCAATCTATGGCTTATATGTATTCCTTAGCAACAATAGAATTAATTGATAACTCCTATGATTACGTTAGGAGAGGAAATAATTGAATAGGAAAACAATTAATATACAGTGGAGAATTTACCTGGTCTGAGTATGGGGCAACAACTCCTATATTGCCCTCTATTTCTCCCCATTCTGTGGGCCAGTTCTTCTGAAGATCATCTACTCTGTCTACCACTTCATGCACCTTAAGGTATACAAGCAAATTCAGAGAATTGTAGTCCCCACTTTGGGGGTTCTATCAGTAAGGGTGCAGTGATCTGTGACATACTGTCATGGTTGTGCATGTCTACAGACACACATGCCAAATATGAAGGCCCTACATCTTAAAAAGTTACAATGAAGTAGGTCAAAGGTCACGGTCAAGGTCACATGATAAAAAATTCTGGTACCAATGGAAAGGTATTGCAATTAGGGACACACATGTCAAATATAAAGGCCCTACGTCTTACGGTTAAAAAGTTTCAATGAAGTAAGTCAAAGGTCAGGGTCAAGGTCACAGACTAATGAGATTGAATGTCCCCACGCTTTCATGAAAAGCAGGGGACAATAATCAATGTAACTTAATTGATGAAAATACAGTCAATCATATAGTGTGATGCTACATATCAACATACAGATCAAAAACATCTCAAAATCACAAAAATTACTTCACATACTACCATTCATGATATAGGAATGTTTTACACAAAGTACAAAACAATTCACAGGTGTCACTATACTTCATAGGTAACATAAGGAACAACTAAAATACATGAATATTTTATTATGATAATATTGCCTTTGATGAAAATGATCATACTGCTTTTGATGAACATGATCATACTGCCTTTGATGAATAATGATTATACTATCATTGATGAGTCATTACTATACTGCCATTCCTGAGTCATGATTAACCTGCCATAGATGAATCATGTTATACTGCCATAGATGAATCATGATTGACCTGCCATTGATGAGTCATGATTAACCTGCCATTGATGAATCTTGTTATTCTGCCTTTGATGAATCTTGATTATACTGCCTTTGATGAATCATGATTAACTTGCCACTGATGAAGAATGTTATATGGCCTTTGATTAATCATGATTATACTGTCTTTGATGAATTATGATTATACTGCCATTCATGAGTCACGATTAACCTGCCATAGATGAATCTTGACTATACTGCCATTGATGAATACTGACTACACTGCCAATGATGAATCATGATCAACCTGCCATTGATGAAGCATGTTATATGGCCTTTGATGAATCATGATTATACTGCCTGTATAGGAATGATAAAACTTACTTTTACACACAACTATATAACATCCACATTATTTAACATTAAGATCTACCTCTGCAATATTGTAGAAGCCTGTACTATTCTGATGCTGTAGATCTTCACCTCTAGTAGAGAAGAAGGTGAGGGGGTAGTAGGCTGGATGTAATGGCTGATCACCACTCGAGTCCAACTGACTATCGTAGAACAGGTCAGATGTGAAGTCGATGATAGCAGCATGAGATCGGTAATTTTCACATAGCATGATTTTACAAGGACAAGAATCTGGATAGAACTCATACAATCTGTCCAACAGATTCTTGTGAAACCCCTGCTGTTTGGCAAAGTCAGAGTATACCTCTGGATTCAACTAAAATGATAAACAATGCCAAAATGATAAAAGGCCAAATCCCATAAAATTTTCTCTGTTCAAGTTCATAACATGCTTCACACTTTAAGATTATCACCTTCATGTAACTCTTGAGGTGATAATCTCTCTATAACAAATCTTTTATAAGTACTATGCTATGAGTTCAGTTTAATCTAATTTATTTAAGTTTTGCTTTATTTTCAAGATTTTTCAATTCTATCACTACACGTAAACAGAAAGTTCCAACTTCTCTAGCATTATGGAATAATCTGGAAATTGAACACAAATGACTACTGCTGCAGGTCCAGCATTAACCACTACACTACTTTATCTACAAGTTAGGCCTCATTGCTGGTTTTATACAAACCTGCATGTGGTCACCACAAAGGACAATCTTGGTAGTTCTTCCTGATAAAGACAATGGAATTAATGTCTCACTCTCCATTGCTTGTGCTGCTTCATCAACAAAGATGTGACTAAAGAAACCTGGAAGAGATAATGTGCAAATACATGTTGTGTGTATTTTTACACCTGTATCCTTAGTAACCTTCAATGTACATAAGCTTCAAAAGACATTTAATAAATTCTCTAAAAAAACCTTCATTCTTGACTATCTCTTCATTTCAATGAAATTTATTTTCTTCACCCTCATTATCTGTTGATAAATAATTAAATACAGTATAGATGATAAGGTAGTAAAAGACACTCCGATATTACTACAAAACTTATCATACGCAAAATATATTGTTATCCCTCACCCTGCAAATGCATTATCAATGACTGATTTCTATAAATATCACTATTACAGATAATATCAATATAAAGACAGCATTTATCATACAACATCACTGAATTATGGCACTCATGAACATCTCTCCAAAACTCGGTGTCTCTTCTTATTTAAACTGAACTCATGTCTTAGCTGAAAAAGTGCAGTTCAAAGTCTATCTATAGCTATAAGTAAAACCTACCAAAACAATCTGCTTACCTTGGGGTAGGTCTAGATCACACAGGTACCTAGCTGTACTGAGTGTTGTAATTATAATGCGATGTTTCTCCACATCCTCACGAGTAGGCATACGGAAATTACCCTGCGACGCAGACATTTCAAGCAAACAGTATTGTAACACTACATCAGGCACAGTTTGAACCCATCTATGTCGATAATAGATACGGAGTGGCAAGGCCTCAAGGTGACCCTCTTTCACTATTGGATGAATAAAATCTTTGATGTAGATGTCAGCAGCGCTGAAAAATAATGTGCATGATATTTTTAAGGATTTTTTCATCTTCTTTATTGGCATTCTTAAGTAGAGCTTGATGAGTAGGAAGACAAACGTAAAACAGATTTCATATCTAATCTAAATGGTCTTTTCAGACAGATAATTCAGATCTTACAAATTAATGCAGATTTATATTCTAGATACCTTGGATTTAAATACTCAAGTATGTGGAAAAAGCTACAGTGTTTTTAAAGTAGATACATGTAACATTTTGACAATTTCATCTCATTATATTCTTAAATGTAAAGATATCTGAAGTATAACTGACAATTCTACTGTCTATATATGTGACTGTTAATGCAAATATTTATTATTTTATCATTGAAAATATGTAGAACAACTTTCAGATAATGAAAATTTCTAAAACAATGAAAATTACTTAAACAATTTTTAATAAAATTTCTTGCAATAACTTAATAAATTCATTATAAAATATCAACAAACTTTACAACCAATGATTTATCACAGAACAATTTACAATCACAACTCTCATGTGCAAACTAACCTATTTGAATGTGTGCAAATGAGTATTTTGGCATCTTTATCTTCCAGTGCCTGTACAGCTGCCTGAGCCAGTGTATATGTCTTTCCTGTTCCATAGGGACCTATCAGGAGAAGTGGGGGCAGACAAAGGTCTCTCCCAGCAGTTATACCTTGTATGGCATCCTTCTGCTTTTTGTTTAATTTCGTACTAACCATCTCACTAAATGTTACACTGCAAATGATGATAGTGATTACAAGGTACACTTTCCAGCTAACTACACACTATACACTTTGAGTATTTTTTTTTTACTATGCTTCTGGTTCTACAGAAAATTTCAATACATGGAATGCACTGTGTCCCCTGAATTACGTCAGAGTTATGTACAAATGATGAGTTTAGTAATCAAGGTTTAACATCATTTTATCAATCATTCAGACATAATACAACAAAAAGATCTCAACCTTTTAGAAATAACTACATGGGATCAAACACAGATTGTCAGCACCACAGACGAGAGCTTGATTAAACCACTAATTCTGCTCCATCAAATGATGCAATTAGGCTTAAAATGACAAGTAAACACTAAATTTTTGTTCAACTTTTCATTATCTGGGTTCTTACCACGAAATGATTTAATTATATATATATGAGGACTGCATTATTCAACTTTCAAACCACTGTGCATTGAGGACCCTTTCTGTGCTAAGATGTGACTGAAGCATAAAATTAGATGTTACATTCATATATATATCAGATGTCATTGATAACTACTTACTCCTCCGAGAACCAAGATTCTGTAGGATGTGATGGTGGGAATACAAGGTCAAGGGTTGGTAGACGATCTATTGCTGCATGCTGTTCACATTTAGGAAGTCGGTTTAACTGAAACTGAACCTGTAACAAAATTCAGATTAAAAATATTTGTTTTAAATTTCAGAATTCATTTCTTTTTAAGAGAATGTTTTTCAATATAAAACCAACAATATCTTGAATGATTTTTCATGCTAACTCACCCATACACAAAAAGCAAACTTGACATATGGTCAGGAAATAAGGGATTTACTTATCTTTTGAAAGTCCTTCATAGCTGATTCACTTATGTTTGATATTACATATAAAAATAGTTTTTAATTGTTAACAGCAGAAATAATGTTTGTTTCCTTCTTGCTTTTTATTATACCAAAACTATTTCACTTATATATACGGGGGCAGGCTTGGTGTTGTGGTTAGCGCTTGGCTTGCAGCACTGACGATCCGGGTTCGATTCCCGGGTTGCGCCACTATGTTTAAGAAGTTGGTTACCTCCTGCTTTCATGTTGCGATATAATTGAAAAATCGTTGAAAGCGACGTAAAACACCAATCGACCAACCAACAACACTTATATAATGATTGCATCAGCCTGATGCATTCCACTAAAACCCAACCCAAATCATATATACTAATGTCTACAGATACAATGGCTCCAGGAAAAATGTCAAAACCGGATTTGTCATCATAATGAAGGAAGTTCTCAAAAAACCATCCTGTCATATATTACTACATTGTATAATGAAGATATGATATTAAATGTACCTCTGCATGAAATTCCTGGTCACAAGATAGATTCAATTCTTCTACACATTTATTGGACAAGCGGAAAAATATGAAGTTTTTTCCTTTATCTTCTAAGAGAACTTCATAGACCTGAAATGTATTGGGTAAAAATTGTTTTCATGAATAATGTATTGACCATTCCAGTTTTTGTAAAAATATGGGACATTTACAGGATTTCAAGTTCTTATATTTAAGACATCATTTACCAATACCTCATTTATTGAAAGTTTATTGAAAATTACTGTCTTGTTGAAGGGTCAATTCTAAAGTAGAATGTAATGGTCAAAGGTATAATGTAATGTCTGTAAAGATCTAAACCACAGAAATGTGATCTCTTAATGTCACTTTGCTCATTCACGACAACAAGTCATTTCAGTGACAGATATGGACTTTTAAAATCACAACGATCACAACTGTTTTATCAACAAGGTATTTTTGTTAGATGTCAATTTCTTTCATAGCATCAATTGACCTATATAAAGCAAAACTTCTAAATATGTGATTGCAAATGGAAAGACAGACTCATAGATGTACAAAGATGGATAACATTATATGCTTTAGGCAAATCTTTTTTCAGTCTTCAAGTTTTTATCCTTGTGGGCTCCATCTAACCAACATCCGTGGAAAATATCAAACTTGTAATCTGTTTGTCATCTACTCTCAAATAACTTATTTTGTAAGTCAAACATAAATGTAACTATAAATATATTTCGCACTTGATGACCCCATTTGGTCTTAAATATTTGTTGCATTATTTCAATATTTTAAACCTTTCCTTTTAAGAGACATAGGAAAATGGTTGTGAATCGTTATAATGTAATTTAAATTTAGGCTTTTCTTTTTTAATTAGTTGGTTTACGGATCCGCCGTCCCTAATTTTGGTGAAATGTGAAAAAAAATAAAATTTGAAAACAGGACTTTTTATATTTCCGCCGCTCCGTAGAAAAAAAATCAAGATCAAAATGCAAAAAATTCTCCAACTGAGAAAACCAATGGAGTCCGCTAGTCCTGCAATGCAAGACTCCATTCCTCTTATTTACTTGCTGTCTCGCGCTTGTCAGCGAGGTCATGTTTATAGGACTAGGAGTCCGCCAATCAGTACTGCATTAAATTGGTACAATTAGAAGGGGAAAACAAAGTTGTTTCCACAGTAACGGGACGTTTCGCTCCGAATGCATGTTTCGTCCTGGGACGTTTCGCTCTGAAAGACCATATGCCCCGAGACGTTTCGCTCCAAATTTACTTTAAATATATTTAAATATATTATATAATGTCCAAAGTAAAAATGTTGATTTGAAACTTATCTTTTATTTTATCAGTTTGTCTCTGTCGTTCTGGTAGTCACACTTTTGCTGTCAAAGCTAGTGAAAATCTTAAACAACCTTAGTATAGCTTCAAGACTACAGTAGTAGGGATTATTTTGTGTGTGTCTGAAATATAAACTATTTTGAAAATCAAAGCATTCATGGTTTATATAGGTAAGGTTTCAGACAAGCAGCAGTTACATTTTATGATCTTAATAAATTTAAGATTTTTTTTTTTTTTTTTTTTCGACCTCCTACCCGACTTTTTTCTGGAAGATGTCCGTAAACCAACTAATAAAAAAAAAAAGGCCTTAGTTGTTACAAGGATGCTTTGTTAATATGGCAAGTTTTTATCTGGGCAATTTTTCTAAATAAACAAAATTATACAAACTACTATTCACATCATTGCATACCTCTTAATCCTAGAAGATGGTTAAGAGGAACAACGGGGAAGGGGGGGGAGGGGATCAGGGGGCATAGTGCCCCTGCCGCTGAGACGATTTCTCAATTTTTGACCATAAAATGACCTCACGGACTAACAGTTATCAACAAATTCCACAGAGAAAAGAATAATAGATTATACAGCTTTTTCAACACTTTTAATAACAAACATAAGTCTGTGTTTATGAAACACTGATACCACAAGGCAAAGAAAGTCCAGAAAGTTGTCTATGATGCCTTTGAGAAAAACGTTGATATTTTCTCACTCCGTTGTTCAGAAACCAAAGTGTTTTTGTGTTTTTGAGTCCCAATATGTCTGGTAATGTCTGTGATCCCCCATAGGATATAGTAAAATCACATCTGCACACCGTAGAGTAAGCGAACTCGGGCCCCCTTTTACTTTGGGCAACGACCCCGTTAAAACGGGAAACGTATTCGTTTCTGAAGTTTTGTTTCCTGTACACATTCTTTTTCTTTTAAGGCAACGCTTCGTCGTACATGTAGCTATCACCACTGTCAGTATTGTTGTTTTTGTCCTTTGTCGGTCCAAGTCACTGCATTTTGTTTCTGTTTCTGTACTGAAGTCGCCATGTTTGTTGTCGTTTTTGTCACATTCGTTCAGGTGGGTGCTTTAAACATGTGTCGTTTAAAACATATCATTAAGCGTTTACAAGAGTGTGACGCAAAAAGAGGTAACTCTATTCTAAAGAGCCCAATAATGACCGAAAGCGGAACGGACAAGTCCGGAATTAGCATGTAAAAATTGGGAAAATTCCACCAAAATCGGAACAGTTGGCAGGTATGTCATTGTACACATGTATTTGTTCCCAGTCTTACTTCAGAATCATTTAATGTTTGTAACATAGTCGATGAGTGCATATTCATGTATAGGAAAAGACTGTTACTTATATATATGTTTGATTATTTTTTTTATACATCACAGCCCCAAACTAAAGAATTTTATCTTCAAACCTAGTGATAGATAGATAGATTATTGTTTTACGTCGCGCCGGGAATATTTCACCCATATGGCGACGGTTACCAGTTAACATAGTGAAAACAAATTAAAAAGAGCAATTAAAATATCTAGGAAAGGCCATCTCTCATTGTATATTGTATTTACACATAAAGTATATTGCTAAAATGTACATGCATACACAATTAAAATACGTTATATTTCAATATATTAATATTTTATTATATAAGTTAACTTCGTTTAAAACTTCCAGAATTTTCGAAATACTGATATTCTCAAATAATTCACTCATAGTTTGTACAGTATAATACCGATTTCGAATATGTGCAGTATTTGCACATTCTAACAATATATGTTTAATACTTAATAGACATCCGCAAGGGATACACTCAGGAGGAGGCTCTTCCTTTAAAAGGTATGAATGAGTTATCCAACAGTGCCCAACGCGGAGTCTGTAAGTAACAACTTCGTCTCGACGGTTATTATGATTAAAATGTGGTTTATGTTTAAAAATTGGTTTGAAATCATGAAGTTTATTGTTAACTTCACAGTCCCAGGCTTCTTGCGTTAAATTCTCAATATACTTTAATACATGTGATTTTAAATCTGTATAAGGAATTTTTCCTACAGTACTATACCTATGTAAAGCTTCTTTTGCTGCTGTATCAGCTCTAATATTACCGACTAAACCCATATGTCAAACCTAGTGAACCCCAACTGATTTGTCAAAATTAATGTCCTCTTTTCCTATAGTGATGACTGCTGTCTAATACTTCATTTATCTTTGTGATAAAATAGAGCGTTTACTTAATACTGTCTGATAAATAAAGAAAAAGAAAACAATGTAATCCATACAAATGATGATTAAAATCTAATTTCATGTCATGGTATTTAGACTTTCTGTGTTTGATTCTGTATATCCTGTCTTCGGATGATATAGTAGCATCAGAGGTCCTGTGTATCAAATTCAAGTCAGCAAGTACGCAATCCCTTGACATTCTGAGTGTGTCAGGTGTGCACAAATCTAAATGCATCAAGCAGATGCCATTGCCAGATAACTGATCTAATCTTTTTCAGACACTGTTTGTCTAAATAAGTGGAATTCTGGATTACCAAAGTTCTTATTAAAAGTGCTTTACAATGATTCCAAGTTAGTACATATCATTTATATACATAGACCTACCTTACGAACTTGTTTACTGTCCTGCTTATCTTCAGGGTTATACGGGGCAAGCCAGGCCAAATGTGCACTCTGTAGAATAAGTCTTCCGCCAGCGGAATCTTCTGATAGATCATCATGTAACAGCATCTTGGCAAATAGCTCTCCTGTCTGTGCATACTTAGCTCCCGTTAATGCACCAGGAATCAACATGAACTTATTCACAAGTTGTAGGCTTGTCTTCACATTAAATCTACAATAATATTTATGAATGCGACAACTGTGTTTGACTTTCATCTGATAAAAATATGACATATCTTTATGTAAACAAGCATTCTGAGAGTACTGCTGGCAATACAAGCCCCCCGCTAGTTCCAAAAAATCCATAAGGGGCTGAAAAGTAGGTCAGTGGCAGTCAAAGGGTAACAGGCATTATGAGAGTTTTAATATGTGTCTATTAGATAGAGTTGTTCACTTTTTTCTTTCTTTTTTATTGTTTTGACATTTGTAATTTTGCTGGTTGGTTGGTTGGTTGGTTGGTTGATTGGTGTTTTACGTCGCTTTCATCAATATTTCAGTTACATCGCGACATGGAAGCAGGAGGTTACCAACCTCTTAAACATAGTGGCATAACACGGGAATCGAATCTGGATTGTCAGCGCCGCAAGCCACGTGCTGAATCACTACACCATGCCTGCCCCGTAATTTTGCTGGACTTTTATGGTTAATATCATACCATTAAGTCAGATAAATATCTTTCATTTTTTTTCTCAATGGGGAAACTTGTTTTTCAATCACAAAATAAGTGAGTCCAAGCATTCTATGTCAAACTACCTTCTAATCTTCTGTAATTTACTGCCACAATAAATCTGAACAACCGGAAATATCTCTTGAAAAAGTATGTCATCCCTGACCAAAGTCGAACTTAATCCGAAGTTTCAGCTGGATATCTGTAAGTATGGCCAAGAAAAGTGTGGAATACTGATTTTTGAACAAAGGGCAATAAACCCACGTAAAGGCAGTCAACCATAACCAAAGTTGACCTGGATCTGTAATTCCTCTTGGGGATGCTTGCTATCATGTTTCAGCTTGATATCTGTAAGCATGACCAAGAAAAGGGCAGAAATCTGATTTTGAACAAAAGGCAATAACTCTGGAAAATGTGTGACGACTGTGGCCAAAGCCGAACTTGATTTGTAATGCCTCATGGGGAAGCATGCTACATTTCAGCTTGATATCTTGTAAGCATGGCCAAGAAAAGTCTGGAACACCAGCGCCACAGACAGAAGGACACACTGATCGACAGACAGAGGGACAGACAGAGTGGAAACCTATAGTCCCCTCTGGTTTCACTGGTGGGGAACTAAAGAGTGTAATTGAGGAAATGCTTCTTGGAAATGTGAATACAATCAAGTAAAGTATGTAGTATAAACCAATGCACATGTGTTTCAAATGGCAAGACCTACCTTGAGATGTGTTCTAACTGTGCCCATTCCTCTATATATAGCATTTCATGCATCCAAATACGGTAAGTTTCCTTGCTTGGTGGATGCATTAAATGTTCCCCCAATCGGAACTTCTCTGCCTCTGGCAAGCAGTATTTCTTCAGCAAATGTTTCTCATCCTCAGTTGCAGGTACCGGCCTGTAATATACATGAATACATATAAAAATGCCACTGCACAACTGTACCAAGAAATTCTCATCAACACCATGCAAACACTTAAAACTTCCAAATGACTTCAAAATCTAAAATACTTCCTTCCTTACTTATTTCAACCTCTGTTAAACTTATCATTTCATTAGACATACTGAGCTAATGAGATATTTTAAATTGTGTAAAATTTGGAAAGTTGTGGAAAATTAAATAAGGAAAAAAATGTTCAAAAGTCATGAACTGTACCACTTAAAGTCTTTCATTTTAAAAGAAACCCTTTAAAAGAAACCCTAGTACACCTATCCTTTAAGTTTCATTCATCACTTAAAACAAATTTTCTATCAATAATTTTCAGAGAATAATTAAAAATCATTATTAAAAATGTAAAATTACCATTAACAAAGACCATGTCAGAGAACAAAAATGTTTTAACACAGACCTGCTATCATATTCTATCAGCTGTACATTTTCTGGCCTCCATCTGCCTTGTTCATTCAAAATTAGGTTTTTACTCAGCTTTTCTACATCAGTTATAGGTGCAGATTCTATCTGCACTTCTCGACTTAAAACAGGCTCCAGCCCAAAATCATACACCAATGTCTGACGAAACGTTCCATAAATATCAGTCTTAAACACAACCTACGATACAATATTTGTAAAGATATACAATACATGAATTTGATGATAAAAAAATAATACACTTCAGGTAACTTAATAAAGACTTCAACATGAAATACAGTCTTAAAGTGACTCTTTTAATAACTACTTCCTGTTCTACACAAAACTTTATTCTCTCTCCAGAACATTTTAACAATATATGAGACCTCTTTGAAACAAAATCCTGCCTAATGCAACTTGAGACCATATTTTCACCATCAACACCGACTTCTTGACTTGCATATACTGACTTTTAGTCCACACTTAAAGTCACAGTTTGAGTTATCTTTCTTACACCTGTGTCTAAGTGACAATGCAAATAAATCTGTTTCATCTGTGTAAAGTAATAACAAAATCTGTCAAAGAGGAAAATGGCTCAAACCAAACCAGAACCTGTTTTCAGAAACCACCTGTTTTAAGCTATTTTCTGATGCATTTATCCATGAGAACTAATTAACTAGCAAAGACATGCCAAAAGATCAAAGTGTAAGATGCAAGATCCACCAATTACTTATTTCAGAACAGCAATTTTCTACAAAAGGCGAAAATATGACTTACTAATGGGTAATAATACTTATATCATGGAAATTTCATCTGAATGTACAGTGACCTTGACCTTTGAATCACATCCCTGGATCAAGATCATGACACAATGCCTTGTCATAAGGAACAAATGCTCAAAGTATGAAGCTGCAGCACTACAGTTTAGAAGAAAAATATGATGTGGACAGTGTGCTTGACCTTGGAGTCATTATATGCTTGACACATGCTTTACCATAAGAAAACTTGTGCCAGGTATGAAGCTGCAAAACAAAAGCATTCAGAAATTATGGCACAGACATGAAAATGTCATCAAAGTCCACAGTAACCTTGACCTTTGAGTCAAGACACTAGGTCATGTTCATGACACACTGCCTTATATGAAATATGAAGTTTGAAGCAACAGGATTAAGAAATTTTAAAAACTACCTCTGCAGATTTTACAAAAGGAATAAAAATGATATAGTTTAAAGCAAGAGAATTGCATTGTATGACAGTCCAGAATTGCATTGTATGACAGTCCCATTCAAGACCTCATCACTACCTTGTCATATATACCATATCATTGTTGTATATTGTTTCATACTTATGTTCTTTAACATAACATAGTGGCAGCATATGTTGAGCTAGTCATAACATTTGACCTATGAACAAAGGTGCTCAATTTTTCAGGTCTCATACAAAGGTCAGAAAGAAAATTTTGAATGAATGAATTGTAATCTGAACCATATAAAGCTCATAGTCAAATATATCAGCAACTTAAGTATGCTGGCTAAATATTATAAAAACAAGCTGTGTTTGTGAAACATTAATGCCCCCACAGCACCAAAGTCCAAAAAGTTATTTTTAGCGTGAAGGTCATTGTCCAGGTCAAAAAGTTGAGTATGCATGTGAAATATGAAGTCTCTATCCCTTACGCTTCAAAAGTTATAGCCAAGGTTAAAGCTGACAACCAACAGACAAACTAACAAACAAACAGACAGGACAAAACATTATACCCCCAATCTATCGATCCAGGGGGCATAAAATGACATGCTGCATTTGTCACACATCATCTTCTAAGAACTCAATACATATAATATGATTACCTTAACTCTATAGACATACTCCCCAACATGTCTAGTGGTATAGTCTGGATTTACCCATTCTTGACAATGAGTTTCCAGGTTCTGATATTTCTGTGTTTTCTTAGGGCCAACAGAGATACTGGCTATGTAAAAATATGTTCTATTGGTATCATCTAGAAGAGTGACACGATGCAAACTTCGCTGAAAACAACAAATAAACAGCATTTACACAGATCACTTATGTAACAACTGCAGAATCAATCAAGTATCTGGATAATTGAAATATAGTTTTTCATTTAACTAAATCTGACCTCAATATAAGCACTGTTATATTTTGCTATATATAACCTATATGATAATATATATGGTATATTTCTCACCTTGCTAGTTATGGTGAATGTCCAGGCATTTGTACATTTCTTTGTTGTCATATTTACTTTCAGTTCTGAGTTAACATGAATTTTAGCATATTCAACATTCTGTGTCATCTGGAGAGGAAAGATAAACATGAAGTATTAAGAAATTTTGTTTGTTTGTAGCCACACTGGAATTAGTTTAACTATAGGATGGCAGTCTATGTTTCATTGTAGAGGACACCAGAGTACATGGAGTGGCACCCTACCCTTTCCCCACCTCCAGTAGGTACACTAGCAGACTTTGCCATTTGCCCTTACCAGAAATCAACTCAAAATTGTTAGAGATGATGAAATACGGCCACAAAGGTTCCTATGTATGTATACAGACACCTTACATAAATAAATATATATATATATATATATATATATATATATATACAACACAAATGTACTGAAAGTATAATAAAACTGTAGAATACAGATTATTCAAAATACAAATCTTATATCAGAACTATCAACTACAATCTATCAAGGTCTGAGACTTATCTCAAGGTAAACAGATATCAGTGCAATTCACATGAGCTATAGGATCTACTTCCAAAATCAGTATCATATGCCAATTAAAAGGCCTGTACATTCTATAATACATGCATTATTTACATCATGTATTTTCATATTAAACAAACAGAAATACCTACAATGCATTTGGAATTATCTGCATTTACAAGCTTCTCCATAAGTTGTTCTGCATAAGTGTTGCCATGGAGGTGTTTGTCTCTGGCAATTTTGATTTGTTGCTTTCGAAACTTAAATCTTTCTTTCCATTCATTAAGTTCTTCCTTAGAGTGAGCTTGAGTACACTTGTCTCCAAAATTACACTTACTATTTTCAGCGTAACTTTAGAAAAAGAAAATATTTATGTCTAATTCTTAGTTGCAATAAACGATTACTACTAGCAAACTGAATTTCAGTCAAACTTCAAGAATGCTGTATCATTATGCTACTATTACATTCTTTACAATGTCAACTTAAAAATCTTCATCTTTCTTGAATATACAATCACTCCTTTACAAGTAAAATAATTACCTATCTCCCAATATATGACAGAGATATATACAACTAATTTGTTTCTTATAAATGCAACTATCCTCCTTTTTCAAGACAAATATGATGTCATTAAAAAATGCTGCTTGTCCAAAATTAAATAAATTTTTCACATCTCTACAATACCTTTGCTACTGAAATAGGTATTGTTTTATCTTTTATGTTATATACCTAAAACTTTTATATTTCATTAAATCATTAGTGCTTACCTTCTACATAAAGTAAATTCTTCACTAGTGAGGTTTCTAGGAGGGATTCGGAATTGCCAACTTTGATCCTCATCTGATGTAATTCGTTTTTTGTGAAGGTCACTACGGCAGTGGGTCTCTAATTCCGTAAATGAAGAAAATTTTATGTCACAAAATGTGCAACAGTGGTCCTGGTCATCTGCAATAATCAGAATAAATATAATCCATAAATCAGATCAAAGGAAATAGTCAGTTCTGATTCCTACATCTATCAATCTCTAAGCTACAATAACATATTTTCAGCTTAGTAATGACATTGAAAGCCAGTAATTTCAATTTTTATGAGAGCATGACAAATGATATTATAAATGCCACATTTTGCTTATGGATAATCTAGCTAAGGCAACATGATCATCTTTTCCTTTGCACAAGCATAATTGTGAGAGAATTGGGTTCTCATCTGAAATGTTTTATTAGTCACTGAAAATGCCAACCAAAATTATTTTCTAGAGCACTTCACTTCTGCCTGTGGTCCTGGACAGGACATAGGCCATCAGCAAGTCGTCTCCAGGCACTTCGATCCTGGGCTAGCCACTCATGCTATCACCGAGCTAGTCTCATCCCCACTGGCATCTAGATCCCGTTGCAAGGTGTTTCTTGGCCCACCTCTCTTTCATTTTCCTTGTGGGTTACATGTCAGAACCCACCTTGTAGTGCTGGAAGCTGGCTTCCTTATTGTATATCCAATCCACCTTCACGTTTTTGAAGGATGTCTTTTCCTACTTCTTTCCCATGGGTTATGGTTGCTGACAATGACTGGCCATCTAATGCAGAGTAGTCTTCTTAGACAGGTATTAAGGAAGGTCTGGATTTTCTTTGTGGTTGGGACAGTTGTCCTCCATGTTTCTGAGCCATATAGTCATGACCTCAGGAGGGCATTTAAGTCATTGGGAGATTTGGTCCTCCGGTCACTCATGTCATCAGGAGATTAGGTCCTCCAGTCTAGAGATCAGGAAGGCACTAATGCCAATGGGAGATTTGGTTCTCCTATCACTCATGTCATTGGGAGATAAGGTCCTTATGCCCCTCATGTCACTGGGATAATAGTTCCTCCCGTCATTCATGTCATTGGGAGATTTGGTCCTCCTGTCAAACATGTCGTAGGGAGATTTGGTTTTCCTGTCACTCATGTCGTAGAGAGATTTGGTTCTCCTGTCACTCATGTTGTAGAGAGATTTGATTCTCCTGTCACTCATGTCATTGGGAGATTAGGTCCTTGTCCCTAATGTCATTGGGATAATAGTTCCTCCCGTCACTCATGTCGTTGAGAGATTTGGTCCTCCTGTCACTCATGTCGTAGAGAGATTTGGTTCTCCTGTCACTCATGTCATTGGGAGATTAGGTCCTTATGTCCCTCATGTCAATGGGATAATAGTTCCTCCCGTCACTCATGTCATTGGGAGATTTGATCCTCCCGTCACTCATGTTGTAGAGAGATTTGGTTCTCCTGTCACTCATGTCATTGGGAGATTAGGTCCTTATGTCCCTCATGTCATTGGGATAATAATTCCTCCCGTCACTCATGTCATTGGGAGATTTGGTCCTCCCGTCACTCATGTTGTAGAGAGATTTGGTTCTCCTGTCACTCATGTCATTGAGAGATTTGGTCCTTCAGTAACTCATCTTATCATTAGATTTTGGTCCTCCTATACTAAAGTATCCACAAAAACCTAATAATTAAGGCATTATTGACAAGCTATTACCTTTATGTGATGAAGGTGATGCTGTATCTCGGGTGAGTGTGGTGGTGATTGGTGATTGGTGATGTGAGTCATGCTTTATATTGCCTTCCTCTGAAACACTTTCCACAATGAGATCATCAGAGTCATTTCCACCTCCTTCATTGTCATCTGAATCCTGTAATATCAAATTTGTTAACACAGAAACCATGACAGATTAACATAAAGGTGGAAAGATATTCTAAATAATGGGAAAACTATCTAATTCTCTTCTTCTTTAAAAACATGTATCAATTTTGATTACCAAAACAGTCCAATGAACAACACACTGAAATGATCATTATTGAAGTTAATTTAGCCTGAAGGTAAATGTCAAGGTCAAGAGATCGTCGACCTTGGTGTCATTTGAAAGGGCTTCATAATTGAGTATACATGTCAAATATGAAGTCTCTTTCCCTCACAGTTCAAAAGTTATAGTCCCAAGTCCAAAAAGTTATTTTTAGCGTGAACGTCATTATCAAGGTCAAAAGGTCATTGACCTTGGTGTCATTTGAAAGGGCTTCATTACTTGAGTATGCATGTCAAATCCAAAAATTATATCCAAGGTTAAAGTTGACGACAGGCAAACAAACAAACACAGGACAAAAACAATATGCCCCCAATCTATCGATCTGGGGGCATAAAAAATCCATAAATAAGATGGGGATGGGTACACATACCTGATCTCTCAAAGCCTGGATGACAATTCTCAGTCGTTTTAATTCTTTTTGAGCTAATTTATTCTATAAATAAAAGAAACAGATTATTGTGTAAGTAAAAGAAATTACTTATCTTATTGATGTAGGTGATTTTCATTTTATTTCTTGTGAAATATTAAACAATCTCATCAAATATACTATATATACTCACTTTTACAGGATTCATATTATTAAAGCAGAGTTAGTACTGTCACTTGTTCACTATTTCATCATTAAGCTTATTTGGTGTTTTCGGTATACAGAGTTATCTACCTTTCTGATAGGTATTCGAGGTAGAAATAATGTGATGTAATGCAGTTCAATGGAAACCGATGTAAAACCATGAAAAACAAAGTGACAAAAATGTTGCTTCCTTAGAAATTGTTTGACATCACAAAAGTTATAACATCTGATACCAACTAAAATGGAAAACAAGATGTGTTTGTGAAACATTATGTCCCCAGTGACAACATGAATTTAGCATAAAGATCATGGTCAAGGTCAAGAGATCACTGACCTTGGTGTAATTTGAAAGGGTTTCATAAGTGCAGTATGCATGCCAAATATGAAGTCTCTATATATGGATGTATATCAAGAAGCATACATTCATCTGGATATATATCATTTGTCTATTTATCTGTCATATTTACTATTACAATGATACATAGACAATAGGAATATATAAAATATCTTTTTAATATGTCAATAAACAAAAAGCATTTTCAGTTCTAACTGCAGATAATTGTATGGCAAAACCAAGTATAATAGCCCTATTTCCTTGTTTATGTAATGCAAGGGGCAGTATGCGACCAATGAAGTTTTGCCAATCAGATTTGCATCATATTACTATGACATTACAATCCAAGCATTTTTTTTTTAAATTATATGATGGAAATAAAATAAGGCCTCAAACACAATTTAAAACTAGAAAAAAGTCTACTGTAGAACACATTCCTACCGTAGGATCACGCTGAACCCATTTCTGGGCATATTCAAAACTTTCATCAAATCTTCCCTGATGACAGAGAATTCTGATCTTCTTTTCTTGTAATTTTTCATGGTCCCCAAATATCTGAAGAGCTGTATTTGAAAAAGATAACATATAAGATTTTAATGTGTAGTAACAATCAAAATGATATCATAACAGAAAAGAAAACAAGAGTTGTCAGAAGACAATATAGCAACGGCAGGTCATTGTCTGAGGGAAAGCATGTATTTTCAATCTTTTCTTAATTCAAGCTCATTGTCATAGGGTCTTAAATTTTGGTACAGACAAAAAAGTCTAGCCATAATGAATCCAAATGTGAAATATGAAAGCTCTATCCCCAGTAGTTTATGAGTTATGGGTAAGGTTAAAGTTTCTGGAAAGAAAGTCAAATGTTAAGGTCACAGGTTCAAAAATGATGTTACCAGTGGCAAGGTCTTGTCACAAGGAATATGCATGTAAAATATGAAACCCCTATATTTAATAGTTTTGAAGGTATGGTCAAAGTTAATGTTTTTGAAAAGTCGGTGTGGCCTAGTGGTATCAAGCTGGACTCCTGATCGGGAGGCCGGGGTTCGAATCCAGCTCTGGTCATGCCGGTGTTCTGTCTTTCGGATGACACAGTAAAAACTGAGGTCCTGTGGTATGCATGGCACGTTAAATATCCCTCACTGCTTTGGGTGGGTCTGCTGCAAAGGTCAAAATTTGTATGCCCCGCATCAGGCATATGCCATCACCGTATACGTGAAATATTCGTGGTGTGACGTTAAACAAAAATCAATCAATCAATCAATCAATAATGTTTTTGAAAAGTGGATAGAAGTTCAAGGTCAACGTAAAACGTTTTAGTAATGACAAAAAGATCTAACCATAATGAACACAAATCTTAAATATGAAAGTCCTTCCCTAGTAGTTGATGAGTTAAACGAACAATTAAAGTTTTGAAACAAGAGCAATGCCTAGCGTGGCATAATAAGCCCGTCGCTTAATTCGGACAGGATCAATTCGCATTTGGCATGATTTACATGGAAAACATCTGAAGTTAATTGCGTTTCATAGCATTTTATCATAGGAATAAGTCCAAGGGCAATAACTCCAGCAGAAATGGTCCTATCTAACCCATCTTGGAACTTAACCTGCAGAAAAATTTTTTTAGAACTAGCCCCCCCCCCTCTAACACCTCCCCCCCCCCCACCTCCTAAAATTATAAATTTCTAAAAAATGAAAAAAAAAGATCTTAATACCTGTAAAATATGTGGAAGTTGGTACATTTGACTTGTTTCATGGTAAATTTCATAATGTTTTTACAAAAATGAGATTTTTAATGAATTTTCAAAACAAAATTTTGAAATTTCTAAGTCCAAGGGCTATAAATCCGTCAAAAGTACGTCAATCGTAACAAAACTCGAACTGGTACTGAGGCCGCTTGAAATAAAGCTATATACCAAATACCAAAGACGGCAAAAAAAGTCCATAAAACATGAGCCCAGACGGACGCACAGATGGATGGACAGCGCCAGAACATAATACGTCCCGTCTAATGACGGGCGTATAAAAAGTAGGTAAAATTTCAAGGTCAAGATCATGGGGTCAAAAGTTTCAGTACAGACAGAAAGCTCTAGTCAAAATGAACATAAATGAGTAATATGAAGGCTTTACCCCAAGTAACTGAAAAGTTATGGGTAAGGTTAAAGCTTTTAGAAAGTCAAATGTCAAGGTCAAGGGACAAAAAATGATGGTACCAATGACAAGATCTTTTAAGTTGTCACAAGGAATGTACATGTGAAATATGAAAGCCCTATGTTTAATAATTTTGAAGATATGGCCAAGATGAAAGATTTTGTCTATGCTGCGGACCCTGATACCGACACAAACGTCAACACTAAAGCTATGACATACGCTCTCCAGACATTCATCCCGGTGAACTAAAAAATGTTTTTAAAAATCAATGTTAGTCTGGTCTCAAATGTAAATTTACATTTAGTATGAATAAAGTGTGAAATAAAAAATGTTTCAGATTTAGTATGCCATATTCAGCAGTTTTTCAGCTCACCAATCTTTCTATTGAATAAAAATCATGTAAAGGAAGGAACATGAAATTCTAATTATTGTGGATGAATTATATTTGAGTTAGAGTAAAGTAATACCAAGTGCTTGTATGATACTTTAATATGTCAAGGTCCATATAAATTTTACTAAATATATTTGATTGTTCCTTTCCTTTCTTTTTTCATTCATGCAAAGATCATTTCAATTTTATAGTATTAACAGCATCTGCCTGATGAATTATACAGAAATTAAGACTCATGCAATGGACCAGCCCAAAACAGTGAGGGATCTTTTATGTAAAAAATTCTACCTTGACATGGGACCTTGATTTTACCTGTCTCATTCGAGGACAAAGCAACAAATATTTTTAGAATAAGTATCTATAAAAAGAACTCTGTAAATGTAACAAGTACTTGTTTTGTCATAGTGTGATTTAATGTAGCTCTTCACTAGCTGTTTAAAATATTTATAATCACACTCATTAACTGTTTAGTACCGTACTTGCACATTGACACAAGTTCCAATTTAAATCATAAATATAAGGCCACGCACATGCATAGACTAAGAGATTTATAGGAAATGTACATTAATCCTTTTTCATGAATTAAAGCTGCACAATAATATATCTGTCATAATATAGTATAAAACATAGATTTGAAAATACAATTCTATTAACAAACATCAATCACTGAGACACTGATCGATATTTGCAGAAGTTGAAATGTCTGATAAATGAATAACCAACAAGTGAGGATCCGATTCCAGAAACACTTGATCCTGCTTTAGCAAGAGAAAAAGAATTATCAGAGTCAATCACAAAGATATGACAAAGTTTTCTGTGAATTCAGTAATCAATACTTTACAAGGAAATTTCATTAGACTACTTCTGAATGTCTTGAGATATCAATAGATGAGAAAACATATATATTATTCACAGAAAATTTATCCATTCCATTCAGTTCCACTATGAAGTGCAAATTCAAATGAAGTGAACAATGGCATGTATTGATTTTTCACATTTATTATCCAAACTGAAAGAAAATTTTACTCCTACATTACTGCAAAAGTCAATCAATGATATGCAGATTCTATACAGAGTAGTATTTTACTGCAAAAAGCTGACAATGTAGTTAGATCATGGCTGTCAATATAATACCTGATAACATAGTCAATACTTAACATTAATCACTACTGTAGGATAACCAGCATCCTACCATCTAAATAAATGTATAGCTAATATGAAATATACTAATATACATATGTCTGGTGTTGGAGGTCGAAAAAGTAGGATAGATTTTAAGTAAATAATACCTGATTCACACTGTTCTAATGCGTCTTGAAAATTTCTCTGAAATTAAAATAACAATTAATAATAGAATGATAAATAGAAATCTTTCATATATCCTTAAAAATACATACTTATGTTGCAAATACAGTCAATAATTATAATGTCAAGCAGAGAGAAAGATTTACTGACTGTCCTTTTCATCTTATATACTATGGAGAAAACAATCATTGAACTCAGAAGAGTACATGTATGAAGCTGGAAGTTTCTAATAAAATCAAATATATAAAACTCTCCCTACAAAATGTGCACTGTACTGCCTAGTTTTACTTCAACACTGGAGAAAAGGTCAACAAGAACATTCCAATTACAGTTGCCCCGTATTTATACATGATGTAGCAGACTGGGATATCTGCTCTGATAGCCTAGTTGCTAGAGCATATGCACAGTAGGAAGGATGCTTTGGTAAAAATCCCAGTCTGGCCATAAATTTGTCACTGGAGGTTCCAACACCTCTCATCAGTTAGCAGTGCTTGTGTGAAGGCCAGTACATGAGAAGGACTTAGATTTGTGAGGTTTCAGGAAAATCTCAACTTGGCAGGGGAATAATGTGACAGACTGGAGTACTGACTCAGATAGCTCAAATGGTAGAGAGTTCACACGGTAGGCAGATGGTTCTGAATTACATGGTTCATTAATATGAATTAAAAAATGAGATAAGTTAATACATAACAGATGAAATGCATTTAAAAAGTTTTATGCAAACTTTTTACTCATCTGAAATATGAAAATTCTTAAATACGAATGTATATATACTGCATAGAATAATCACACTTCCTCCACTAGTAATCGTATCACTGTCACTTGCACTCAAGGCTTTTCTGGTGAAAAATCACTGATCATTGTAATATACTATGGTATTTTTAAAGACTCCTTGATAAGCTCTCATAGAATACATTTTATGCTAATGTTTCTGATTTGTTCACATATACCATAGGCTACACAGCTTACAATTAATACACTAGTACATGTACAACAGTTGCAATGTGTTAAATCTTTTTCCTTCGTCAATCAGAAGCTTACCTGTTTTAACAAAGTTGATATCCTCTCAAGAAAAATCGTCAAGGTAGAGTTTTCTGAGGGGGGCGGATCATTGCTGCCCACTGCTGTTGGCAGTATATTCTCCCCGGCTCTATCCATCCCCCATCACTTGTGCAGTAAAGAGGGTCTCTCCGTTCATGTAGTCTGAAGTAAATAAAACCTTATGTACACATAGGAAGCAATAATTAAGTCACAAAACAAGAATATCATAAAAAAGAGACAAAAGTGGGCATATACTGGTCACCTGAGCACAATTTTTCTTTCACAAATAACAGTCTGCTGGAAGAAATTCACAAACACATATAATCTCTTGCTCACTGTGTTTTGACGACTGACAAAAGACAGTAAACTTGCTTCTCTACAATGAATAAATCAAGATTACGATTCAAAAATATATGAAACAGATTGTCAGAATTAATTTTCCATTTTTCTTTCCACTTGAATATGTCTAAAATCTTGTTTTGGTGTAAAATGAACTAAAAATATTTTATATATTTTAGCTGGGTTTGAATCTCTTCCCTCAGCATTTCAGAACTGGCCTTCATCAAAATTAGAGACAGAGAAACTTTGACATGAATCTTACAAATAACCCTTCAAATAGACATTTTTTGATAAAAGTTGACAAATAACTGCAATATGACTTCTTTATTAAACTGATTATATCACAAAAATTACACAAAGATGTGTGAAAAAGACTATTTAGTATTCTTTTTTTCTAATAAGAATTACTGAGTGTTGCAAAATATTTCAAAATATGTTTTAGTGTCAAATGAAATGAAACAATGCTTGCTTCCACTGGGATTTGAACTGCTAACCTTCAGCAACCCAGAACTGGCCTGTATCAAAAGTAGAAAAAAAATCCTACCAAATACAAAAACCAAATGTTCACATGACATTAAAATAATCCTTGAATTAGAAATTTACAAAGAAATGTTATCCCCCCCCTTTTTTATTATCTTAAAAAATCCTTTACAAAGTATAAGAAATTACTTCTGTATTCCATTTCTTTCCAATTACATTTACTACAATCATTAAAGTACATTTAAATTTTAATAAATAAAAACTGTTGAGTAATGACTATCATTTCATACAATATACCATATTATAACTTCAATCTAAATACATGTATATATCACATTTTCAGACAAACAATATACACCTAGCAAGAGCAAAGGCAATATACTCCCAATAAGAACAATTCATCATGAATGCATTCTGTAATTCTATTGGCAAGACACACACAAAACAATAATTATCATTCCATAAGCAAAATGTGTTTGTGATACAATGATGTACCCTAACAGTAGCAATTTCCAAAACTTTTTGAAAATTCAAAGGTCAAGGTAACAAAGTAAAACATTTTGCACCATGTGAAACATTTTGTGACAATGAATACTCATGTCCTGTCTTTAACATGGACTGCAAATGTGAAGCAATAAAACAGTTTTACCGTTTCCAATTACTTTAAATAGAGCAAAATGTGTTTGTGAAACAGAGCTGCCCTTGGTCCCCACAAAATTTCATACATTTATTTTTGAAAAAGTGAATTTCTCTTAATGAAAACATTCATCAGAATGACAGTTAGTCATGCAATACCAACTTTCAAAATCTGTTTGTTTGAACAAATCCAATAGTTTTTAATCTGTATTCTTCAAATCACATGTATACAAAAGAAACAGTAAAAACAGCTCATACAATTCAAACTTTTGAGCATAAATAAAAATACTGACTAAATTTTGGGTCTTGACCTTTGACCCCTTCTCTAAACATAAAATACAATACTATATATCTCTTTGGTGTAAATGTAAGTTAAAAGTGTTTATTTAGTGGAGAATGCATGTTAATAAGAGTCGTCAGACTCACTGGAATTCGGCGACTTTTAAAAAATGTTGCAATTATCAGATATGATTCCACAACCTGAAAAGGGTCCTAGATTCAGGAATACTTAATACATTGTACTTTAACAAATTTCAATGAGAACAGAATAAGCACATGTTAAATTTTCAGGTTAATCATGTAAATGCCACTAAATCAAGAGTACTAAATGTAAGCCATTGTCATATTGAATCTATATAATGAAAAATGAGAAAGTTCTATCAACAAGAGATGTTTGTAAAACACATATGTCCCCCCCTCTGGTACTTTACTGTACAATTGTATAAAGTACTACATGCACCCGGTGACTTTTAACCTTTTTACTTGAGAATCAATAGGGGTCATCTATTACTCATAATCAATCCACATACGAAAAAATTGCACTATGAAGCAAAGGGTTCTCAAGATATTGGGTGGACACCAATTATACACAGTACTGCATTGCACTACATGGCCTTTAATCTTTTAACCTGAAAATCAACTGGGGTCATCTACTACTCATAACCAACCCACACATGAAAAATTCCATTTCAATTTATGCACTCATTGCGGAGATAATGAATGGAAACTGTGAAGTATTGGAAATTTTCTAAGGTCAAGGAATGTAACTCTGTCAAAAATTGTACCATGGTGACCAAATCACAACTTGACCTAGATATTCTCAGGATGTATCTGTATGCCAAATATCATTTCAATTTATGCACCTATTGCAGAGACATTATATATTTGTGAAGTCATAATCAAGTGTCTAACTTGTTCCACCTTAAGTGACAATCAAATTTTACACTAAATAGTTTGACATTTAGATGAAAATGGACCTCAGTGTATTTTTGAAGTTTCTACATTTCATGTTTTAAAAGTTATGGCATGATTATGATCTTTGATAAAACTTTTTTATTACCTTTGACGGTTTCAGTACCACAACCATACCATGGGTCATTTGAAAGGGTTTCCTTTGTGGATAAGGCAGCTTTAGTATGAAGTCACTCTCTTTTGATTCAAAAGTTAGATCATGTGTCAAAACACTGAAATAGTACTAGTTCTTAACCTTTGATCCATACCCATTCTCCCCATCATTAAGTTGTAAGTTGAGAGGGTTTATTAGTGGAATAAGTACCGTATGCTAATTTATGAGATCTCTACATGTTACATCCAAAAGTTTTGGTGCTTTTTCTAAGAGGGGGACGGAATTAGGGACACTGTATCAATAAAATTACCAGTTTGTAAAAAACTATAAACAATTCATTGATCCACCTGATGCACCACAAATTATGATCTGGATCTTCATATGTATTCACTATCATGTTTACGAGATAATCAATTAGAAAAAGTGTCAGTCCCATAGCTTGGCAGAACATCAACAAGTTCAATGACCAGGCAGCAGTTCATTACAGGATTCACAGGTTAACAACCTAGGCGAAACTATCAACAGATAAGACAGTGAATCATATAAGCAATAATTACCATGTGAAATATAAATATAGATATTTTACATTATAAGAGATTTAACCAGAGTAACTCCATTTCATTCTTTTCATGCTTAAAATTCTGTCATGGAGGGGGGACATAAAAAAGAGAGTTTGATGTTAAGCCTATGAAAAAATTCCAAATTTCGACAGTAAATGATCATAGATAGATCTATTATTTATGATATATATCACATCCATACCCCGGTATGAGCAATGCACTGTACTCAATCTCCCATGCAGCCTGTGCAGGATGTACCAAAACATTACATAACATACAGGCATAATATTACACATATATGCCGTAAAGGAAACTCACAAACCCGCGTGGCATAATAAGCATTACAACTACCCGACACTAACATGTTTCTGTGATATTATGTGCTGATATTAATATCTTTTATGAAGCAAAGATCTTCAAATAGGAAGAAACAATATCTTCTTGATCTTGGGATAATTCTTAAAATGTCTTTTCCTCATCCTGCCTTACCTTCAAGAAATTTCTTAGAAAGTGCACTTTAACTTGTGACATACATAACTATACA
The DNA here is from genome assembly GCA_035048485.1 of Pteria penguin. Lineage (NCBI taxonomy): Eukaryota > Metazoa > Mollusca > Bivalvia > Pterioida > Pteriidae > Pteria > Pteria penguin. Next base: position 26,420,245 of record CM068580.1, read on the forward strand.
AAGAAACCAACTTGAAACATGTTTAACCTAAAAACATTACCACAACATTTTTTTTTCTTGAGACTCAGTTTTAAAGGCTTCCTAAGGACTAGTTGATGGGATGTTTGCTGGTACATCCCCATATTACTTCCTTGTACATCTGAGTACACACAGCTTACATCCAATTCATTAACAGCAGATATAAATTCTTTATTATTGAATAAGATATAGGTATGTTGGCATATCATACCAGATTCACCACACCTCTGTAAAGGATGTAGGGCAACATTGAACACTTGTTTGATTAGTCCTAAATCAGAACTTTCAAGATTTATTTTTCATTTTGACATATTTTGCTATATTGTTCAGAACTGTTTCTAGGAGCTATTTCCTTCAAAAATCCTGAAGTATTACAGATGCAAAGGATTACCCCTGCAACAACTAGGTAAACATACCTTGTTACATGTATTACATAATTGATAATTATAAAAAATCCCATTGGAAATAAGTCTCTGGCTTATTAATAAATCCTTGGGAAAAAATCAATGACTGCACAATATTTCAACAGGTACGTTTACATTCATAACAAAGATAGTTACAATATACCATCTATCCGGTAGTTACAATATACCATCTATCCAGTTGTTACAATATACCATCTATCTACCATCCATCCAATCTTGATCTTATTCTCATAAACATCCTAATTTGACAGAACTATTTGCGCTCGATATTAAATACTTGTCTACCTAAAAATCATGCAGACTGCTTTATTATGACTAAGAATCATGCAGACTGCTTGTTATGACTATTTATTATCACTAACATTTAGGAAATCCAACCAAATATTTTTCAGACAAGCACTGGGTGCAGGGATAGAATATAATACATGAAGTATCATTCTATTTTCAAATTACAGTTTATGTGATAGCATAATAAGTATTATGTAATATTACTTGATGATTCTGCTATTTTTTTTTCTGATTTCCATGATGGTAATTGGCATCTTTTTACTAAAACCTTGTTATATAATTTTATTGATTTTTCAGACAATTTTCATACATGTATGATAAAATACTACTCTGAAGATGTGTTAAATATTCTTCATTGTACTAGACCTTGATAAAGCCTGTGGTGATAAAATCTAAATGTAAATATCCAATGCTTAGTGAAAGGGATTTTTTGTCCTTTTGAAAAAAAGGGGGGGGGATTCTATTCTTTTTCCTTTTTTTTATTTGAATTACTTGTTTGAGAATAGTACAAAGCTAGGTGAGGAGACATTGGTAACTTCACAAAGTACATCTATATGTACATGTAAACAAAAACCTGTCACCATTTATAAATGCCATACTTTTTCATTTTTCAAATGACTGGAAATATTTATTGAGTAAAACTTATTTCTGATCTCATATTTATCTGGAAAATGGAACTCTGAGTGATATTCAGAACCGGTACACAGTTGAGTACATTTCATTTTATGATCCTCCAATCTAAGATTCTGTTCATACATATTCCAAGCTCCCTAAGTCTAGTCCTGTTTATGTCTCCAGAATCTTGTATTTTCTTATTTTCTTTTTGCCCAAAGTCTGCTCTTAACGATGTCATCTAAATTCCCGGTCAACCAGACCCATATCCACCCTATCCTAATCTGTTTATTATCCATGTAGTTTCAGCACCAAGTCTACCAGTACTCACATGCATGTCTTCTTATTCAGTTCAATTCTGCTTATACCAGTAAACCACTTTTCATATATCCAAATCTACTTATAACATTGCTTTTTAGCACAAATTTACATATATCCATATCCTCTCACTTAAGCCCCAGGTTCCCAAATTACCACTTGCCCACCTGCCAGTGCAATCAAATTCTGACTGTGGACTACCAAAATTCCAGAAATGATCGCCCACATAGTAACAGGTATCCCAATTTAGTTTATCTGTTGCTTTAGTCCGAGTTTCTGTCTTTAAGAAGCTTGAATCTGAGGAGAGCTTTACTTTTATTTCATTAAACATTTACATGATACGCTATTCAATGATAACACTGCAAATGTGGTTGCAGAGGTTGTTCGGAGTGATACATGTATGAATTAGTAATGGTAGTCATTGAATGAAAGTGGCATGAGTGAGAATGAAGGAGTGTTCCAAACTCTTCTAGAAATGGAATGAAAAATACATGTAGAATGGGAATAAAGTTTCTGTAATAATGAAATAAGACTGTTTTAACATTATTGAAATTAATTTATTGTGGGCTTGTAGACTTTCATGTGGGCCCCTAAAATTCATGATCTAGTGGTCCAAATGAAATTTTCATGAAGTTTTGTCCCTGCTCAGCCCTCTTATATCATCAACTACACTCTCATTATACCCCCTATAAACTTCTTTTATTACAGGATCATAATAATATTCATTCATTTCAATATGTCATTATCAAAGAAGAAATTTATAGCTAAGATTCAGTTATTGAACTTCCATGTACTTGATTCAATTTTTGAGTAAAACAAAATGTCTGAGGTAACAAGTGTTCTGGAATCATACATATATTTCACTGCATTTAAAATGATGTCCGAATGTTTTTCCCAAGGCCCTCAGACAGCACCTTAGATGCAAAGTTTTCAATGAAGACCGGCACCCTGCAAAATACTCCTATTTCAAATGATGTCCTATCTATCTTTCAAATGAGACGGTATAAACTGAGGAATATGCGACTATATAAGTTAGCACATAAAAGATCCCCAACTGCTTCTGGTGGGTCTGTTACATACAACAAAATAAAGATGCAAGACACCAGAGAGGTGCTGCCATCTTTTAAGTGTTAAAATCTTGGAGCAACGTACGACATAAGAAAAACCCAAATTACACACAAAAACACCTGTTCAAGATGATTTTGCTTAAAACCCTGAGCACAGTACTTTTTTCTCTCTCTCTCTTTTTCTCAATGATATCTGTGCAAGGAAGTCCACCTAAATATGGCTGTTGTGCTGTAATTTTAATGATGATGACAAATGTGATTCATATGAAAATGATATTTCTGAGAAAGTAGTTGAATGATCATGTAATGTCAATGAGATAATGAATATATGACATATAATACCTGAGAAATGTGATAAAGAAATCGAAAAGATCAAAGAATTTACATGTTCATTAAAGTGTGACAAAACATAACTTCTTTGGTTGATTAGTAAAAATTTTTAAACTAATAAAAACTTGGATCTACCAAGTCTACAAGTACCAGTATTCACATGTATACATGTTTTCTCAGTTTCAGCCTGCTTATACCAATCAACCACTTTTCATACCTGAAATCTGCCATGACAATAGTTTTCCAACACGAAGTCTATATATACATTGTACACCAACACAAAGTTTTTATATACATCCATTTGAGACATCCTAGTTCGACATTTATACTTTTTATAGTGTCATTATACTGTGATATTCTGCCGGTTATCATTATAATGATCATCCAATACAATCCTTCCCAACAGTAAGAAATTTATATATTATAATAATTTGATATAAATCCTGCCACCAAATTAATTAATTATCAATTTCAGGAGTTTATGTAACATGTTTAGTGTTTTTAAAAGGAGGATCAGAATTCTGTGAGAGAGAAATATAATATACCATGAGAATTTATCAAACCATGTCGACATCACAGAGTTTTATTGCCAAGAGCTAATATTGTCTATCGTGTTGCATTTGCAATATTTTTTTCTAAAATGTGACACAAATGAAACACCAATTTTGAAAGCTGGCATCATTGCTTTCATCCTCTAGACCGTGTTTGAAAAAAGGCTGTACATATATATACATTTGAGACAAAAAGTTTGAGTTCAGTGTGAGCCCTAATTGCCCTCCCCCACCCGTTCCCAAATATGCCAATAGGTTTAGTAAATATCTTTTTTATTATTATTATTGGATCATCTGATGATCTCATTATCACTAAAACAAGAGCAACACCTAATGTTGCATAATACACCTTTCACTTAAATTGAAGCAAGAAGCATAAGTGCTGTGACCTTGACATTGCGGTAACATGTATGACCTTGGTTCAACATCATTATACATCCTTGAGACTGGGCAACGATTCCCTGAAATATTCCTCAAATCCATGCATGCGTCAAAAAGTTATGACCAAGACAAGAATTTAATTGGCATTTGGGTACTGTGAACTTGACCTTGAAAACCAAAAAGCTTTGTCCCCCTGTCATAAGAAATAAGTGTACAAAGTTTAAAAGTTACAGCAGAAACAGTTAGGTCTGTATCTTGTTTACAAGGTGCTTTCTAAAAAACATTTACTATTCTTGTCCAAAAATGACCTTGACCTTTGATCTTCAAGAGACTGCATTATCATGGTACAAAAATTAGTGAAGAAAGTTTGAAAGAAGTAGTTTAAAGTAGTTTTAAGTAGTTTTGCTTCTTATCTTGTTTACAAGGTGTGGACAAAACCACAATGCCATACCACACTATGTCAGTCTAGGATAGGCGTATAACGGCAATTTGAAATTGTGGTCTTCTATTTCAGTTTCATCTAATTACTATAATGCCTTGAAACTTGGTCAAACTTTTCATATATTTTTAGTGGATAGAGTCTCTCCTCCTGACATCAAACCTCACCTGGTACTGCTGAATTTACATGTACCATGAGAAATGGGATACTTCATGCAGACACCTATGTTTTAATGTTTTAGAATATTTTTATCTTATGATTCTTTCTTAAAACACTCCAGATCAATCATGTTAATGATGTTTTCTTCATTCACATGCAAGTACAGATTCAAATTACACAATTTCAATGGTTGCATCATTTCAATATTGGAGTAATAGCCTCTGTCTGCAGTAAAATTGGATTAAAGATGGTATAACACCAAGGATTCTTGAACTTCTCAGCAAAAAGAAACGCAAGGTGAGTCATATTTTAAGTGTAGGAACTGGAATACGCTGATTCAAAGTCTTTGGCCCAAATTTTTGTCAGGTCCAAATTTTCTTTTTCATCATGCATCCCAGCCTTTCCAAACAGTAATGCAAATCAAAGTAAACAGTGAAGAAGTAATTCAACTCATCATCTCAGAGTCAGACTAGTCATACATATACAAAGTAAATACCTATCCTATCAAAAGTATCATTAACATACATTCTACTTACTACAATATTGTACTCTTTCCAACTCATTTCTGTTTTGAGGTAAAAAATATATCCCTTTTCAACTCATTTCTAATTTGACATCAGTTGTTGGGTGAAAGCTAAAAGAATAATTCTTCTAAATCCTTGTTATTGCATCATTATTTCGAAAAAAATGAATTTAGCAATGGTTAATCACACTATTTTTTTAATTTATCCTCTATGAATCTTGTACATTTTGCACAATATCTTTGCAATTTTCATCTTGAATGTGATTTGGAGTTATTGCCGTTGGCATTTTGTCACCTTACCATTTCAAATACCCTGATAAAAAACTACAACTGGATTATTCAAGTTTCAGAGAATTTAAAGGGGATAAATTACAAAAAATCTGACTTTACACATTTTTAGAAAAATACTAATGCAACAATGAGACAATGAGAATTTTAAAAAAAAACTGAATTGAACATGAATCATTTTCCCTCTGCACTGAGGACTTAAATTGGGCAGTCATGTAGTTCTCATCTGATAAATGATGTCAAAACAGGAAAGAGTCAAAAAGGTATATATTTATATACTACAGACCTTTTTCCGTTCACTGCAGAGCTGTAAAAGTGGACGGCAAATTGATTCACGTTCCTTCCAAATTTACTATGTCCTATGTAGTTTGACGTCACTCTGATCAGTTTGGAGGGAAAGTTAATAATTTTACCCCCAAATGTTACAGCTCTGCAGTTAAATGAAAGAGGTCTATTGTAGTTACCAAGTTAGCATCTACAACATGCAACATGTTCACTGACTGAACAATGTAAAATTCGATACATTCTACAACAGTTAATTTTACTCTGGTCATTGACAAAAATGAATAACGATCACTGGATATGATACACTTAAGAAGGAGCAAAATCAATCAAAACTTATAGCAAGTATGTCAATGACTTTTATTGTTACAATGACAAGAGAAATGAGCAACTTTCACTTTCACGAAAAAGCGACGATCGACAACTGAAAGTAACTCTGTCACTGTGATTTTAAGTTACAAAATAGCAGTTACAACTTCATTAGTGCATTCGTTGTCGACTGTTGTGTGTTATGCCGATGAAACAGTCAAAAGTAAACACACTCACCTGTTTTGACTTCCTGCGCCATGTCATTATGATGTCATCTGAAATTTGACCGGGGAATTAATAAACAATTTTCGATCCCGAATTATTTAGATATGTAAACTCTTTCAAAGGAAATTCGTTGTATAATAAATAAGAGTTATTAAAAATACAGACGCAATTTAAAACATCATTTACGGAAACATGGACACAGTGGTAAATTAGGAATGATTTATTAAAAAAGCAGAACAGACCAAAAGAGAAGAGAGAGAGAAAAAATTTCTCTAGTATTAAACTCCAAACTATCACGAAATGTACACGTTATCTTAAAAAAACAAAGCCAAAAAACATCATATATTTTAAACTGTATTCGAAGGAATTTTTCCGAAAGCACCGCTCTTATCTGTGAAGAGGGGCAGATCCAGATTTTGAAATGGGGACTGAGGGGCGACGCCAGGCGAGAGGTCTAGGGACAGCCGCACATATACTAGGTGACCAGGGGACGAAAGGGGGGGGGGGGGGGCACCGGAAGCTATCGTGTTTACAGTCGAAGCCTTTGGAGATGTTATTCATGTCTTTTCGATATCTTGTTATGCTGATTGTACCTGTGATGGTTGTTGTTTTGTGGAGGAATTTGACTCTGCAGCATGCTAAAATCCGCCCGGGCATCATCTCTTGCCTTTTCTCAAGTTAATTTCTTCAAACGGACAGTACAGATCGGGACATGTATAGACGAAGATTTTTGGAAAAAAAGGACTGCGGCTTGTAACAAGGATGTATAGTTTAAGACTATACTTCCCTGCTTGTAATAAATGCTTTTCAGCCAGGAAAGGGGAGGGGTTTGGGGTTGAAGCTATAAACCTAGACAAAAAGACAAAGCGAAGCAGTTGAGTAGATGCACGATTATCGGATTCATATACTAGTCTATCATACAAACAATTACAGATGACGCTCTCTCTCTCTCTCTCTCTCTCTCTCTCTCTCTCTCTCTCTCTCTCTCTCTCTCTTGGTGGACTTTTATGGGGAGGGGCGAACGTCAACTCCGCCCTTTCTGAATCCGCCACAGATAAATGGTAATGTGAAACATGCGATGAATTTATAGAACAGGCATTCGAGATACAAAAGAAAAACGATCTTTCAATACAGAAAAGGATGTGCGCTGAAAAGATTAAAATTTAGTATAACTACTTCTGTGCAAAGAACAGTATAGATGGAAGAAAAGGAATGGACATGAAAAGAAAGGATATGGAAACATAAACGCGATGTAAGATGCTTTAAACAACAACCCGATAATAAAACATTTTATATCTCATAACGATCTTCAGCTGGCAATCGTCTCGAAAACAAAAGAAAATAAAACTTTCAGACGAATTATGGAAGATCTTGGATCACAAAACTAGAGACAAAAGTTCCAAGTGAGTGTAACATTAAGATTCTTAATAAAATTTGGACTTATCAATATCATATGTTTGAACATTTTCTATTTTGTTCAAATTTGACTAGCCAAAAAAAGAAGACACTTCCTCCTCCATGGCACTTGGTCTCACCTGACTATATAGCAAAACAGGAAACACGTCCTCCTCCATGGCACTTGGTCTCACCTGACTATATAGCAAAACAGGAGACAATTTCTCCTCCATGACACTTGGTCTCAACTTACTATATAGCAAAACAAGAGACACTTCCTCCTCCATGGCACTTGGTCTCACCTGACTATATAGCCAAACAGGAGACACTTCCTCCTCCATGGCACTTGGTTTCACCTGACTACATGTATATAGCAAAACAAGAGACACTTCTCCATGGCACTTGGTCTCACCTGACTATATAGCAAAACAAGAGACACTACCTCCTCCATGGCACTTGGTTTCACCTGACTATATAGCAAAACAGGAGACAATTTCTCCTCCATGACACTTGGTCTCAACTTACTATATAGCAAAACAAGAGACACTTCCTCCTCCATGGCACTTGGTCTCACCTGACTATATAGCCAAACAGGAGACACTCCCTCCTCCATGGCACTTGGTTTCACCTGACTATATAGCAAAACAGGAGACAATTTCTCCTCCATGACACTTAGTCTCACCTGACTATACAGCAAAACAAGAGACACTACCTCCTCCATGGCACTTGGTTTCACCTGACTATATAGCAAAACAGGAGACACTTCCTCCTCCATGACAATTGGTCTCATCTGACTATATAGCAAAACAGGAGACACTTCCTCCTTCATGGCACTTGTTTTCACCTGACTATATAGCAAAACAGGAGACACTTCCTCCTCCATGGCACTTGATCTCACCTGACTATATAGCAAAACTAGAGACACTTCCTCCTCCTCCATGGCACTTGGTTTCACCTGACTACATAGCCAAACAGGAGACACTTCCTCCTCCATGGCATTTGGTCTCACCTGACTATATAGCCAAACAGGAGACAATTTCTCCTTCAAGACACCTGGTCTCACCTGACTAGCCAAACAGGAGACACTTTCCTTCCAAGGCACTTGGTCTCAACCAACAAGCAAGACAAAAAATGTTTCCCCTACAAAGTACCTGGTGTCAACTGACTAGCCAGACACGAGACGCTTTCTCCTCCTAGGCACCTGGTCTCACCTGACTAGCGAAAGAAGAGATGCTCTCTTCTCCAAGGCACCTGGTCTCACCTGACAAGCCAAACAGGAAACACTTTCTCGTCCGAGGGACCTGGTCTCAATTGACTTGCCGGATAAGGAATGCTTTCTCCTCCAAGACAGCTAGTCTCAACTAACCACCTCAACAAGGAACACTTTCTCCTCCAAGGCAGCGTGTTTCATCTGAATAGCCAGTGAAGGGGGACTTTCTTTTTCTAGGTACCTGGTCATACCTCACTAGCCAAAGAAGAGATGCTTTCTTCTTCAAGTCACCTGGTCCCATCTGACTAGTCAAAGAAGAGACGCTTCCTTTTCCTAGACACCTGGTCTCAACTGACTTGCCAAACAGCAAATGTTTCTCCCCAAGGCACCTGGTTTCACTTGACTATCCAAACAACAGATGCTTTCTCCTCCTAGGCATCTGGTCTAACCTGAATTAGTCTCACCTGACAAACAAAGCAAGAGTTGCTTCTCCTTCCATACACCTGGTTTTACCTGACTAGACAAAAGAGAGATACTTTCTCCTCCCAGGCACCTGGGTCCGGCGCCATAAACTGAGAATATACTTAAGTCAAATATTTCATTTTAATTAATTCCATTATCAAACGTTCAAATGAATTCTCATGCAGAATGGTTTAGTTCTATTTATCAATAGAATAAAACTAAATGAAATCCAAATCCCAGTTATTAATTCATTGATGAACAGAAGAATATGAAATTATGACTTAAGTATATTCTCAGTTTATGGCGCCGGACCCTAGTCTCAGCTGACTACCCAAACAAGAAAGGCGTTCTCCCAAAGGCACCTGGGTCAGGCGCACTAAACTGAGAATATACTTAAGTCCATTTTTTCATTTTGATTGATTCCCTTATCAAATAAGTTGTTATGCAGAATGGTTTAATTCTATTTATTGATAGAATAAAACTCAATGAAATCCAAATCCCATTTATTCATTCATTGTTGAACTGAAGAATTTGAAATTTTGACTTAAGTATTTTCTCAGTTTCTGGCGCCGGACTATGGTCTCACCTGACCAACGAAAGAAGAGATGCTTTCTTTTCCAAGGTACCTGGTATCACCTGAGTAGCCAAACAGGAAATACTTTCTTCTTCAAGACACTTGGTTTCAACTGAGTACCTCGACAAGTAATACTTTCTCCTCCAAAGCAACTGATCTCACCTGACTAGTCAAAGAAGAGATGTTTTCTCCTCCTAGACACCTCCCCAAGGCACCTGGTCTCACCTGACAAGCCAGACAAGAGAATCTTTCTCCTCCTAGGCACCAGGAGTGAGTTTTACTAAAGGTCGTAAGCCCAAACGTTGACGTAGACGTAAACTTTGCTAAGAAATATTTGTCTCCTCTCCAAAGAGTTGCAAACGTAACGTACACCTTTTACAACATTTACCAATGTAATTACGTATGAACATAGACTTCAAGAAAAATTCAATTGAAGTACACGGAAATTTAGTCGCAAAGTTTACGTCTACGTCTACGTTTGGGCTTACGACCTTTAATAAACTCACCCTGGTCTCAACTGATTGTCCAAACAGGAAATTCTTTCTCCTTCAAGACATTTGGTCTCACCTAACTAGCCACAGAAGATATGCTTTCTTCTCCAAGGTACCTAATCTCACTTAACAAGTCAAGCAGGAAACTTTCTCCTCCTACGCACCTGGTCTCATCTGACTAGCCAGAATGGAGACACTTTCTCCTCCAAGGTAGCTGATCTCACCTGACTAACCAAACAGGATACGCTTTCTCCTCCAAGGCACCTGGTCTCATCTGACTTGCAGAAAAAGACGCCTTTCTCTCCAAGGCACCTGGTATCAACTGACCACCTCAACAAGAAATACTTTATCCTCCAAGGCAGCTTGTGTCACCTGACTAGACAAAGAAGATATTGATTGAATATTGCTTTACGTCACTCTACGATTATTTCACGTACATTGCATATCGTGACTGCATCTGCCTGATGTTTTGAATACAAAATTAGATCTTTGCAAGGGACCCACCCGAAGCAGTGAGAGATCTTTTACGTGTCACGCCCACCGTGACATAGCACCTCGGTTTTACTGTCTCATTCGAAAGACAGAACACCAGTGCGCCCAGACCGGGGGTCGAATCCGGGACCTCGCAATCACAGGCCGAGTACCAGATTTTGAAGAAATGCTTTATCCTTCAAGGCACCTGGTCCCACCTGACTAGTCAAAAAAGAGATGCATTCTTTTCCTAGACACCTGGTCTCAACTGGCTTGCCAAACAGGAAATGTTTTTTCCGAAATGCACATGGTCTCACCTGGCCAGCCAAACAAGAGATGCTTTCTCCTCCTAAGCATCTGGTCTTATCTGATTAGCCAAACAGGAAATGCTTTCTTCTCCAAGGCATCTGGTTTCATCTGACTACCCAAACAAGAAAGGCTTTCTCTTAGGTACCTCGTCTCACCTGACCAGTCAAACAGGAGACACTTTCTCCTCCAAGGCAGCTGGTCTCACTAGACTAGCCAGGGAAGAAATGCCTTCTTCTCCAAGGCACCTGGTCTCATTTGACTTTCCAGAGAAGAAATGCCTTCTCTTCCAAGACACTTGGTCTCACCTGACTTCCCAAGTAAGAAAAGCTTCCTCCTCCAAGGCACCTGGTCTCACCTGACTAGCCACAGAATATATGCTTTCTTCTCCAAAGTACCTGGTCTCACCTAACAAGTCAAACAGGAAACGCTTTCTCCCCAAGGCAGCTGGTCTCACCTGACTAGCCAGACTGGAGACGCTTTCTCCTCCTATTATGCACCTGGTCTCACCTGACCGACCAGACAGGAGACGCTTTCTCCTCCTAGGCACCTGGTCTCACCTGACTAGCAAGACAGAAGAAGCTTTCTCCTCCTAGGCACCTGGTCTCCCAAGACAAGCCGGACAAGAAATGTTCCCTCTCCAAGGCACCTGGTGTCAATTGACTAGCCAGACAGGAGACGCTTTCTCCTCTAAGGCGCTTGGCTTCAACTGACTAGCCATACAAAAGATGCTTTCTCCACGTAGTAAAACTGGTCTCAACTGAAGAGCCAAACAAGAGTTGCTTCTTCTCCTACGCATCTTGGTTTTACCTGATCAGTCAAATAGGAGATGCTTTCTCCTCCTAGGTACCTGACTAGTCAACAAGAAATGCTTTCTCCTCCCAGGCACCTGACCTTACCTGACTATCCAAACAAGAGATGCTTTCTCTTCCAAAGCACGTGATCTCACCTGATTATCCAGACAAGAGATGATTTCACATTCTAGGCATCTGGTCTCATCTAATTATCCAAACAAGAGGTGCTTTCTCCTCTAAGGCACCTGGTCTCACCTGACTATCCAAACAAGAGGTGCTTTCTCCTCACAGGTACCCGATTTCACCTGGCTATCCAAACAAGAGTTGCGTTCTACTCCAAGGCACCTAGTGTCACCTGATTAGCCAAACACAAGATGCTTTCTCCTCCCAGGCACCTTGTTTCACCTTACTGACCAAAAAGGAGACGCTTTCTCCTGCCAGGTACACGGCTTCTTCTGACCACCCAAAGAGGACATGCTTATTTCTCCCAGGCACCAGGGGTCATCAAACAAGAAAGAGAGGAGATGTTATGCACTATAAAGCACCTTGTCTCACCTGACTAGAGGGACAAGAGATACTTTCTCCTCCCAGGCAACTTGTCTGCCCTGGTTGACAAACAGGAGATGTGTTCTCCTTCCCATCAAATAGCTTCACCTTTGATTCTCACGAGTTCATAAGTCCACGTTAATTGATACCGCCTTCAATGCAGAATTTTCAGTACATACTTAAAACGTGTAAGCACTGTGAGCTCGTGAAAGAAAAATGTAATGATACCTTATACCCTAGTTATAACAAAACCCATGTTTGAACAACGAAATGAGTTCAACGGAAAGGAATGCGTAACCGCTGTCACACTGTTACGAGTTGGGGCTGCGAGTTACCACGAACAACTCTTGGGTTAAAACTTGCCAATAAACTTCACCAGTTGTATGTGACTTATTATAATTGGGTAATTCATTCGATTCATGCTCGAGCTCTCTTCCACATTTCTCGAGTTCTCTTCCACATTGTTCGAGTTGTCTTCAACATCGATTAGCAAGCAATACGATAATCTTCTTTTAGGAACGAGTTAAATTCGATTTAAGTACGATCTATGTACATTTCTCGACAACCACAATTCAAGACCTTTCTATGAATTTGGTCGAGTTCTTACACTATGCACGGCTTTCTCACGAGAGTATAGTACGAGTATGAATGAGTGCAACATGTTGGGATTTGGGTTTGACGACATGCTTACAACATGTATTCGAGTTTTGGGAGGTGCTGATTCGACATGTGTACATAACAACTGGCATGAGTTTTAACCCGCTTGAATTTCTTTGTCTGGTGAGTTCTGGAGAAACGAAGAGGTATCTTTCAGGGCCGTAGGGAGAATTTCAAAAGTAGGGTAAAACCGTGATTTTTTTCTGTTTTCGTAATGTGACAAACAATCAGCCAAAAAAATGGGCAGGCCCTCCTCTACGACATGTAAAGACATCGGTTCCAGCCTTGCATGACACCTGGTGCCAATAATTGTTTTAAACTTTAACAATTGGTTAAGTTAGCCAATGGTTAAATTTCATCTGACTATATCTTTGAAATAAGAAGACGTCAAGTCATTGTGTACTGAGATTAATAGCGTATAAGATCAGTACTGTAACGTAATTTAGAAATTTAATTAATTAATTTCTCAAACTTTAACCATTGGTCATCTTAACCAGTGGTTAAAGTTACGAACAACTGGCTCCTGAAGACGAGTTGTAACGGGCCGTAACTCTTGACAAAGTGACAATGAATTAAACTGTTCTGGTTGGTGTTTGGTAATATGAAAAGACATTCCTTCTGCGCGAGAAATGTAGCGATATGAGGAGTTACAACTCGCCACATACGGGAGAAAACGCCGCTGATATGCATAGAACACAATAAGCAAACGAAAGACCCCACAAAATTATTCGATTGAAATTTAGTTGTGGTACCGACTTAGAATCGAACGGTCAATTCATATGACAATCGTCACTCATTTGATTTGGTAAATCGATTCACCCACTTTAGGTCCCACTCACCCGGAAAGAAGTTAAATGAAAATAAAGGGTAAAAACGATCTAATTGATAAATAACCCTCCATATGGAGAACAAAGTCCAACAGATTACTCTAGCTGAGAGGTCATAAATATATGAACGTAACTTCTATTACGGAATTAACATGAGCCAACCACACTCAACATAAATCAACACGATAAGTATGCACACATTTTGTGTATCACATAAAGCTAAAACACGCATATATACATGTACATGTAACAGGGAGCCATATATATAGGATAAAAGAATGTTGATAAACCTTTAGGATGTAGCCATAGGAAAATTTACCACAGTGTAACTACGTCCACTTTTTCTCTTTTAACTTGGTATGACGATGCGGCTCTCAAAATTGAAACTTTAAGCAAAGTCTAAAAATCGAAGGCACTTTGACTTGAGGTTTTTATCATCATCATCATCATTATCATCATCATCATCATCATCATCTTCATCATCATCGTCATCGTCATCATCATTATCATTATTATTATTATTATTATTATTATTATTATTATTATTATTATTATTATTATTATTATTATTATTATTGATAATACAACCACATGCTTATTGAAATCTACATATATGTATATTTTTCTTATCTTCTGGAAACTTTGATTTTGAACTTTAAGTATATGTTTAACTAGCGCTGCTAATGTGTGTAGAAGTAACATGTCGCAAATACATATAAATCATAACCTATGCAGCTTAAGCTATTTAAAAAGTGCAGAGGTAAGTACCTAACATTTCATTCATATCTGTCCTGCTTAACATATGATTGGAGTACGTGTTCTATCAGCACGTAACTCACCAATGTACCTTCTATTGCTACATACATACCTTACATTCTTAAAATTCAATATTGGAGAAACACATGATCAGCAGATCTGCTTAATTGTTCTTGTCTCAGCATCGAAAAAATCACGTTGTTGAAGAGTAGATAATTATCATCTGTACATCCCACTACTCTCATAGAATTTAAAGCATAAGAGAACATTCAGAGACTCATCCATTTTTCATCTATCATTTACCAATAACCTACATAAATGTCGAGATATCCACAGAGAAGATTCCTATTCTAAATGTACTGTGCACCTCCATGATTTTAGTCTTTCAAGTCGCTGCTAACGTTATTTCTATCAATAGCATATTACACAACTAGGTTTCAGAAATTTATCCCTGACCCTGGCCGGCACGACTGTCAGCGGTTCCTAAGTACACGGAAATCACCCCACATTTATCTACAATTCTGGTTGGACACCACTGTTGGTGGGCCTTAAGTACCGGAAATCACTCCACATTTATCCATGATTCTGGGTCGGCATCACTGTAGGTTAGCCCTACGTAACCGGCACCTTACCCGGCCCCACCCCACCCACATTTATCTATTACTATGGATCGGCACCATTGTTGGTGGGCCCTAAATACCCGGGAAGTACCTCATATCAGTCGGTATCATGTATGTGTGTATGCTCATGCATGTTCATTCTTTGGATTATGGTTTTCATAGAATATTAACAGTTATAATAGATTGTTGCTGCTGAGTTCACATTTTCCTCTTGTATACACCTAAGACAAAACTCAACTAAGCTGTCTAATCTAGCACTTATAGTTTAAGTCGAGTAGCACAAAATTCTCTCTTCAAAATTCGCTTTAAACCAACAGATTATGACCTCTATATTACTCCAATCTGTAACTCGCAACGCGATCTATTACTGACTATCAATATTCATGCTGTCTGTTGCAACGTTCTTGCATTTCTTCGGGGCCGTAGGAAGCATTTCAATAGTGATAGTGGAATCTTGAATTTCGGTTTGTATGGTAACGTAATTTTAAATTTATCCATGATCGGCCGAAATAAAAAACAAAAAAAAAACCCAACAGAAAGGGGGGGGGGGGATGAGCAGGGTGTCTGCTTCAACTTCCTTTTATATAAAGAGCATAAGCACAATATACATAAGCACAAGAATGCAACAAGGACTGAATTAGATATGTATAAAATATATTATCAATTCTTCGATGCGACTTTGTGCTTTTATATTTGACCTTTGATGTTTATTTAATTAGTCTTATTATATTTCTCTCTGTTCTTTATGTTTGATAATAAATCTAGTTAGGACACCTTGGCCAAAGGCTTGAATGACCTACTATGATTGCCTTTTGTGCAGCGTCCGTTGCGTGAGTCAGCGATATGAGTTGTCTGTCGTCCCTAAACAATCAATTTTTTCAACTGAATCCTCAAGAACCGCCTATAGGATTGTAATTCATCAACAAACAAGAAATTATCTAAGAAATATCCAAGATGGCAAATATTCTCAACTGAGTTAAGATTGCTCATTTTAATACATTCACTGGACAGAATATTTATTTTCAAGCTGACCAAAAACATATTTTTAATTTCTTCAGTATTTTTCGCTTTTGCGCTCAAAACGTTTTCAAAAATCTAACAATAAGGCTGATATTATAACAATATCAATTTTCACAATCACTCTAGTACATTATACCGAATTTTCCGTAAGTATCTGTAATTTCGGTAATCCCAGATCAAAAATATAACAATCTAATTAAAACCATATCTTTATTCCGCTTCTCTATTTGTCCCATTACGAATCAAACAAATTTAAACAGAGAAGCGGGTTAAAGATATGGTTTTAATCAGATTGAAAATTATAACATCATATCACATTGTACTTTAACATTTTTGTAGATATGTTTAATTTCAGTGAACTCGGATCACAATAGAATAGAATAGAATTTATTGACCAAATTGGGGCCGTTGTGGGCATGACACATAACATATATGATTGGTAATGTACACCACCGTCGCCATATGGGTGGAATATTCCCGGTGCGACGTAAAACAATAATCTATCTATCTATCTATCTATGGTAATGTACACCACAATACGTTGACAACAATAAACAAGCTTTCTTACAGTGAACATTGTTTGAAGTCATAAAGTATTGTCACATGATATAATATACATAGACCTTCCCGTCTCACAATGCAGATCAGCTTACAACATTTGTATACATTTTGAATATTATTACATGCAAAAGATAAAGCAGAATTGCAAAGAACACCAGGAGACTTTGCTAATAGGTCAATATAATACTAGTTTGATATATAACGTGTACAATATGACTTCCTCGTGATAAAATGCAGTGAATATAGAGAAAGTTAGTTCAGGAAATGAGCAAATTTGGTTTAAAATATTTGGATTTTTAATTTAAATGGATGGCAACAGAGACACATGTCTCTCGTGGCAACAAGTAGAGCTTTCAAACAGAGTTGTGTATAGTCTACAACTACCACCAAGGGACAGTGCTTCAAGTCATAAATTAAATTGCACAATATAGTAACATAACATCATAATAAGGATGACAGAAATAAGCTACTGTGATCCTAAGCAAGGACTTCTACACAATTTGTTTATGAGTCCTTGTCCTAACCAGTGCAGATCGAATGGATGCAGATGGTCGATCACTGCAAAATATAATGTCATCAAAGAAACTACATTTGTCTAGATTATGTATAAATCTCTTTATGTACTCCAAAATGACGAGCAAAGTGAGCCAACAAAATTGAAAAAAAAATTCAAAAGTATGTAACAAGAAACAGTCAATGCCCACATCGAGTGTTTAGAACTTGTTATTTGTTTACGTTACACTTCCCTTCTGGGGGCTCTTTGTCATTTCTTGAAAAATTAAAGACGAAGGCAAAGCAAGTCGACTTTTTAAAAATAATAGGTTTTTACCACTGTTTCAGCACCAGTTAAGGTCAAATTATCTATTTTCTTCCCAATGGAGGACAGATGATTTATTTCCAAGATTTCAAGACCAGAATACATTGATTTCCCAAATCTGCCCCCTGTCCTTCCCCGACCTGAAATGGTCGTCCCCTAAATAAGAAGAAAAAGCATATGTATGGATGGAGATGATGTGTTTCTAAATTCCGTTTCAATGGAATGATATGTTCATTTTTTCAACTGGTGATTTATTTTTTATGTTTTATCAAACATTTGCATTCGAAACGAAAGCACAGCACAGACAGACAGACGCACACACACGCGCGCACTCTCACACATATACACTCGCGCGCACTTTTAGGGTTTAACATATTTTTGTTATAAGTATACAGTTATATGTAGGAATGTTTTAGATACAGGTATGGTATAAAGACAAGAAAGGTATATTTGCAATAATGACTAGAAAACTGGTTTTAGGGGAATTTATATCCACTAATATCCCCCTTTTTCCGGGGTCATCGGTCTAACTTTCGCGTTTTCTTGTCATCACAGATTACAACATTAACTTAGGACTCGTAAAACACACATTTATGAAAAAATTGTTTGAATCATTTGTATTGATGAATGATGTACTTTATTATTTATAACAAAAAATATATATATACATGTTTCGAACTTAGAAAATATTAATACCCATAAAACCAGTTTTCTTGTCATTCTTGGTATTAGGGCCTATACTTTCTTGTCTACACCCCGTATCATATATTTAGATACTCCAGATATGGTTCAATACCGTTTATGGAAGGATTATGATGTTTTATGTATGTCTGTTAATCTAGCAGATTGTGAAGATAAACTGCATACGCTTATGAAGTTTTTTTTATCATTATTATTGTGTACATGCTGCCATGTACGAGTAATTATATCGGGCTCGATAATTGAAATACGTGTCTCCATGTTAAATCGGAAGTCGCGTAACGTAATGACCAAAACAGGTCACGTTATACGAAAGAACATTAGAGTTCATTATTGCGTCAATTATATACATGTGAAAAAAATTGTCGCATGGCAGCAAGAAAAATGGTACGTCATATTTTGTTTTTGAAAGAATAAATGTGAGTGATAATGCACGCGAATATATAAACTGCGCGTTGGTTGCATGTTATGCATTGTCCGCATTCGCCATGTTCGCCATTTTGAAAAAAAAAGTTCAATGTAATTTGCATTATAGTAGAAACCGCAAGCATAACCGAATTAGGAGAAATTTATTTACATAGATTATCGATTAGGCATTTGTGGTAAGATTGTAACTCAGAATACCGGTTCTACAAATTACTGAAAACGGCTAGATCTATTTACCCAAAAGCACAGAATCAGAATAAGTAGGGTCAGTTAACCATGCATCGGACACCCTTTCTTTTCCAAATGCCAACGGTATATTACTATGTAAATTAGCTCTGTCGTGTTGTAACGCCGGTATTCCTTGGGGTTTATGCAATGTTTTGAAGTATTCGCATAGAGAAAATTATAGAGAGACACCGAATAAACAAAATATTACCCTTTTTTTCTAATTTTACCATGGATCGGACGGGGTTATACCATGGATCGGACGGGTCATACCATGGATCGGACACATCGATATCATTTTCGCCAGAGACATAGACTACTGAGTACTGAAAGTAGTCTATGTCTCCGATTTCCGCACTAAAAAGAAAAAAAAAAAACTTGGATTCAAGTAGTCATACGCAAAACTAGTAATTCCATGACCTATACAACTAAATTCTGAACTTCAAATTTAAATTTACTTTATCAAAGGGGGCGGCAGGGGGAATCCTCTCCCACCTTCCCATTCCGTGGAAGGGGGGGGGGGGGGCTCCCGCCGTATCCGGTCGTTTTTAAGAAATATGACCCTCTTCCCACTATGTATTTTTTTTCCCTCCCTCCCCCTTAACTCCACTCTCCCGCCCCCTGACCTCCCCCTCTCTAGCTCTCACCCTGTCTGCCCCCTATATATCAGACGCTTGCTTGGTCCAGAAACCAGTTACCATTCTAACTCATGTGCTTCAACAAAGGCAATTGGCTGTCTGGTTATATCGGTATTATAAATACCGATCAGTAATGAATAATCAAAACTTTTGTGTAATTTTAAATGTGTTTCCCTGTGGTGGATTCGTCATACAACGATGTCAGATCTTCTCGTATCTAAAGTCTTTGAGTTTCAAAAAAATAAAAAAATTCGTCTGATTTTCGCCCAAGAAAAGAAGAAAAAAAAAACAGAACTTGGTTGCATACAAATAATGAAAATACGCTGAAAAATATCTCAGTTCTGGAGGATCGAAAATTCACTAAAATGACTATTATCCATCAGCTTCCGGGGCTTCGCCCCCTGCATCCGTCGAGTGCCTCAGGGCTGACCCCAAAGCCACTGCCTATTTAGGCGTCCACATCAGAACTACACTAGCTACGCCTATGGTTCTTATCATCATTTTCAGGAACATTTACTAATTATGATTTAAACATTATATTAGATATAACATTATTTTCCCTTCAGTTTTTATTTTTATAAGTCTATTAAAGGACAAATGCTATCATTAGGTATATGATTTTGATACAGTTCGTATCTATATCACTGATAGCATTTAAATACCGGTATACAGGCATATTTTGTAAACTATACTCCACTGACTACACCACTTTCCTCTTCATCATCATTTTGATATAACACAAAAGGCATCTGTATTTTTACGATTTTATTTTTTCTTATTGATTTTCACCTTGTTTGCTTTAACCTTTTTTTCTTGTGATTTTAATAATTTTTGGAATTCTGTTTGTTTTTTGTTTTCAAATGCTTCATCACATGATATTACGAAATATCCTGGCTTGGATGTAGTTTTCTTTGCAGTCTGCTGAGGAAGGGTCGGTATTTTAAGAATATCTATTGGTTCCTCGGCAAGTGATGGTGAGAGCATCTGCAAAAATTATTACTACAATTAAATGACGCAGCCCTTGATTATGAAGGCATAACAAGACAAAATGTTCTTCATTATATGAATCACTTGATATTATCCGTTACCAAGAGTCATAATGCAAAACCTTCGCACATTATATTTTAACGTGACATGCAGGATCGTTTACCCTTTTTTTATATGTAATCCAGGTTTGAAATCTGTTATCCCCGGGTATATCTTTACCCAATGAAAATGCTGCCTCGTATTTGCGCCTCGATGCCGAGTCCAATGAACACTCCAGCGCAGCTAATGCCAATTCTGGTGGGCAAGAATCAGACGTGGCAGCTATAGGGAGAGGATCTGATGCGGTAGCTATTGGATTAGGATTGGGCGACACCACTCCATTGCTATCGATGATCATTCCTAAATCCATAACAGTACTGCCCTCGGTAATCTCAATGTCATGAATATTAGGAATGTCATCAACAGCAATGCTCAAGGGACGTGTAGTTTCATTACATGCTGAAATATTGAGAAAAGAATATATATATATATATATATATATATATATATATATATATATATATATATATACATGTATATATATATATATATATATATATATATATATATATATATATATATATTATATATATATAAAGTACTAAATTGATCCTGCTCTCATTCAAAATTCTGACAATTTATTTACTGCATGTATATTGTTAATAAAATATCAGTTTTGTTTATTTTAATAATATTGAAGAAGAGTTACAATAAATTTACCTGTAGAACTTTCTGAGTAAAGTGTAGAAGGTAGAAAGGCCTCCAATGGTATGACAGATGAATCCCATGGATAGATACCCGTTGCACGAAATCCATTTACTAAATAATCTGGAGAAAGTTTTGCCCATGCTTGAGAGACTAAACGGAAGAAATTAGCATGGGTAACAGGACAGCCGGTTTCCGCCAGGAACGTTGTGATACTTTCTTTCCAGTATTTTTTAAAAGGTCCAAACACCGTCCTGAAAGTCAAAGTGTAAAATAACGGATAACAAACTAATATTAAGACATGATAGCTTAATACTACTTAAAACAATTACTTACAGTGGCCGATCCAGCGCCCCCTTTACCGGAAAGGGGGGGGGTTCAAGGGATGAATGTCATAATTTATTTAACATACAAGATTATGCTACCGATCGTAAAGAAGGTAGATACGCTGAAGACATCTGCAAGTAAACTGAAAGACTCGAACACAAGATCCCTTACTTCCGTCTAAACGTCTGAACTGTGCATTGACAGACATATAAATATAAAATTACTATATTTACCTATCTAAAGGTTGTAACCAATGGGAACAGTGAGATGGCATCTCCATAAGGGTTATGTTATTGTCTCTGGCTAACTCTACCAGCTCAATGTGGTGATGGGAATCGTGACCATCAAATATTAGCATCTGTGGTCGATGTGGACCGATATGTTTAAGAAACACCTCAGTAAACCACAATGACGAGAGACCCTACAGTAAATGTATAATATACACAATGCAGTATGATGTAAGGTTGAATGCAATATGTTACCAGTTTCTAATTTTAAAAAAAGATAAACTTTAATGTGTTTAGTTAAGGAATCATGGGATATTTTGGTTCTGACTGTGAACAGTTTAAGTACGTGTTATTGTTGAGTTAAGCTTGTGAAGCTCTGTCGGTTAAGATGTATTGCTCGTGATCGACAGGTACCGTTTCGAAATGCGACTAGCAGTACTTTCAACCGAGGCTCCATGCCACGCCTACCACGTACAAGATACCTTGTTAATTCTGGTGGGTTCGTTGAAAAGGTGTGAACTGTGTACAAAGCATTAAGTACAATGTAGATGACATAACACTTCATACATGTAATAATCTTGGCGTGGCGTAACTGAGATAAGAATGAATATATCATTTTGGGGTTTGTGCGGCTAAAATAATGTGGATATTGACCTCACCATAATATAAGTTTAGTTATCATTTACCTGTTTTGTCCATCCTGAATCAGATACACTGATAAAAGATCCTGCTGGGGCTCTGTCCGTGTCCCAAGATCGCAGGGCCAATTTTGTTTTGCCCTTAACAATAAAATGTGGGGGCATCATGTATCCCGCTGCATTGCCACAAGCAATCATTGTAACCGTTTCTCTGTTCCCAGATTTGCATTGAATGTACTTCAAACCTTTTCTAAAAACAGTACTAATATTTTTTTTATAACATTCTTGTTAAAGTTTTCCCTCTTTAATTTAGTTGCTTGTAAAATCTCAGTCATAAAATTTGCTGAGGGTGGGCATTTGATCTACTCCTATAACTTCTGAGTTATGAAAGTTATTGCCCACCAGAAATGCGTTAAAATTCCAAACGCCAATATTCAGTAGGGTTCGATTCCCCATTTTGAATACACATTCTTAGCAAGTATATGCCCCTTCAAATTTTACTGTATCATATGCAAGGGTATAAACAAAGTATTAATGAAGTCTTTCTATATCCATAACATTTTTTCCTTGTCAAACATTTATTCTTATTTATCTCGTGTATATCTTTTTAAGCATTCATGACATTTATCGTACCCAAATAAGTACGAGGTTTTAACTTCACTCTTCACGGGAGCCTTTCACTATCTCCGTGTTAAAGCCACATCATCATATCAATTAACAATTATTTCTGGACTCTTCATGATTTACTTTGTCTAGTCTTTGACAAAATGCCACAATGAGGTTCGATTTCATATTTATTCGTAATTTATTACAATACCTTGCTACCACTTTGGCAGAATCCGAAGACAGGTTTATACACGTTTCGTCCATGTTCCAGATGTTACTGGGACTGTCGGACAGGTGCAGTTCGTCTTCCGTATCTTTTAAGACACTGAAATAACTAGCAACCCTGTCGCGCCTCATTAGTTTTTGCCTTACGCCAGCGGTAGTTTCTGGTTGTCTTAGAGACAACCCCCCATTTCTTTTTCTAAAAAGGGTCCACCATTTTTCTGAAGGCCCTACGCCTTTGAAAGGCATCCCCCTTTTCTTAGCAAGAGCTGCTGCAGCTCTTTTAAAATTAGACTTGGTAAATCCAATTCCCATCTGCGCCCGCTTATTGGCTAGCTCGACGAGATGGGTCTCGTCAGCTTTTGATAGTAAGGGGTTCTTCCCATTATGGGCGTTCTCATCAACGTTTCCACTGACGCGATCCGCCAATGTCGATCTCGGGACACCATATTTGGCAGCCGCCTTTCTTATGGTAAGCAAACCGTGTTTTACTTCATGAAGAGCCGCACTCATGGCCTCTTGACTCCATTTATTCCGTTTTTCTCGTGGCATGTCTATGGAAAAAAATATAATATATACTTATTTGGTTTTAAGGTTTTAATAAATCAGAAATTCCAAAGAAAATTCTCTACATAATTCTTGTATGTGTTGTACATAAATGTCCTTCGTTCGAAATCCCAAATTACATTTCTGCATGGGTCCACTGAATTTGTTGAATTTAGTTGGGACATCCTTTGCCTTTACATAAATATGGCCACATGGATGACCCTCCTTCAGAATCTTGTGGATATTCTTCGCATCATTTCTACGGAAATACCCTCTCACACGAGTTTTTTCACTATCGTCATATACAGCCACTGCATGTCTATCATACGGGTTATTTTCTTGCGCGGATGCATACATTACTTGATCAATCTCAAGACTCCCTCCCCAGTCATGCATTCCTACAGCATAAACTCCCTTAATTATAACGTTCTTCATTGTCTTCTGAAATTGACAGCAACATTCAAACTAAATACAGATCGAAATCATTCTGTTTTAATATGTTAGCGATATCATGTGCGGATCCAGAAATTTTAGCAGTGGGCCCAACCAAAAAAGGTATTTTTTTTAGCTCACCTGAGCCAAAGGCTCAAGTGAGCTATTGTGATCAATCACCGTCCGTCGTCCGTCGTCCGTCGTCCGTCCGTCGTCTGTCGTCTGTCGTCCGTCGTCCGTCGTCCGTCGTTAACTTTTCACATTTTCGACTTCTTCTCCAGAACCACTGAACAGAATTTGATGAAACTTGATAAGCATGTAGTACTCATGGTCCCCTACAAGTGTTGTTGTTTTTCGTCCGGATTCATCAACAGGTGGCGCCACCACAGGCAAAAGTAGGTCAAAGAGGGTACCCTCCTTTGACAAACTTCTTCTTCAGACCGGGGGCATACAGAGACAAACCGAATGCATAGGAATGATCTAGAGGGATGTGTGAAGAAGTGTTGTTATTTTTGGTTCCGTTCCGAAATCAAATTTTTGACGTTTTTTTGACGTTTTTTTGTACTTGGTAGTTTTAATGCAGAAAAGAGGTATTTTTTTCTTTAAGTAAACATTGATGCATTAATTTGGTTTAATTTGATCATTTTGATGGTAAGAAATACTACTGCGAAGAAAATTTTTCAATATTTTATGTTTTGGATTTTTTATGAATTTTTTAAGACTTTCAAGAAAAAGGGGGGGGGGATAATTGGTGTAAACATTTCACAGTTTGAACTTTTTCTTCGGAACCACTTGCTGGAATTCAGTGAAACTTGGCATGCATCAAATACTCAAGGTCCCCGACAAATGTGGTCATTTTTGTCAGGATCCATGAACAGGTGGCACCACCACAGACAAAAGTAGGTCACAGAGGGTACCCTCCTTTGACAAACTTCTTATTCAGATCGGGTGCATACAGCGACAAACCGACTGCATAGGAATGATTTAGAGGCATATGGGAAGAAGTGTTGATATTTTTGGTTCCATTCCGAAATCAAATTTTTGACGTTTTTTCATTTTTATTTTGGACTTTGTTATTTTAATGCATTAAAGAGTTATTATTTTCTTTTAGTAAACATTGATGCATTCATTTGGTTTCATTTAATCATTTCTATGGTAAGGAATGCTGGTGCGAAGGAATTTTTTCAATGTCTCGATTTTTGAATTTTTTATGAATTTTTTAAGACTTCCAAGAAAAGGGGGGGGGGGGACAATTTTTCATATCTTCAACTTGATCTACAGAACAACTTGAAGGATTGTGATAAAACTGGGTAGGATGCAAGTACTCATAGTCCTTTTCAAAGGTTTTGTTTTTTGTGCGGATCATCCAAATTGGTTAACAGATAATGCCACCATGTCTAAAAGTAGGTCTCACAATGGTACATATACCACTTGGTAATTGAAATATGGAGAGTAGCGGTTCAAATCCAGCTGTGGTCAAAAAAATTTTTTTTTTTTTTACACATCTAAATAAGTTTTTAGATGTTTCTCAACACTCAACATATGAAATTAGGAATTTTACGTTTAAGACTTCCAAAAAAAAAAAGGGGGGGGGGGGGTGTTTTGGCCATTTTTCACATTTTCAACTTTTTCTACAAAACTGTTTGAGGGATTTTAATAAATCTTGGTAGAAATAAGTCACTTATGATCCTCTTCAAATTCTGTTGTTTTCGTCCAGACCTCTTTACAGGTGGCGCCACCATAGTCAAGAGTAGGTCACAAAAGAGTTCCCTCGTTTAACAATATTCTTTTTCATACGGGCTGTATACAGAGACAAACAGAATGCATAGAAATGATCTAGAGGGATGAGTGAAGATGTATTGTCATTTTGGTTCCCTTCCAAAATCAAATTTTAGAATTTTTTTCGACATTTCTTTGGACTTGGTGATTCAATGCAGAAAAAAGTGTCATATTTCCTAGTTAATTGATAATGATGATTTCTTATGGACTATTGTGATCATAATTATGGTAAGGATTGTTACTTTGAAAGAATTTTGTCAATATCTCAATTTTTGGATTTTCTATGAATTTTTTAAGACTTCCAAATGAGGGTGTATAGGAACAATTCAATCACATTTTTCACTTCTGCTGTTATACCACATGAAAGATTTTAATGAAACATGGAATACATGAAGTACTAAAAGTCCTCTATCAATTTGGTAAATTTCATCCAAATTGGTTAACAGATAATGCCACCATGTCTAAAAAGCAGTTCTCACAATAGTACATATACCACTTGGTAATTGAAATATGGAGAGTAGCGGTTCAAATCCAGCTGTGGTCAAAATTTTTTTTTCATTTCTTTACACATCTAAATAAGTTTTAAAATGTTTCTCAACACTCAACATATGAAATTAGGCAATTTTAAGTTAGATCTGGACAATATTTGAAACAATTGTTGTTCATGACCCAGACTTGAAATCAGTCAACAAAAGGCCCCACCTAAAGAAAATGACCAACTTGTTGCCCTGAATGACTTCTTGCAGAGACAAAGGAAATGCTTAATATCAAAATCACCTGAATGGATGTGCAAAAAAGTGTTGTTTTTTATTCTAGCCTGAAATAAAATTTGACATATTTTCAACATCTGTGTTGACTTAGTCACATTAATGCAAAAATAAATGAATTCTCCTTCATGCATGACTGATAATCTAGGTACTCAGGTGAGCGATATAGGCCCACTTGGGCCTCTTGTTTTCTTTCAGACGAGGGGCTCCAATCCCAAAACTTACCTTTTTGGTTAAAAAAAATTTTAAAAAACTCCAGGGGAGGTCCAGAATCCCGCTCCCCTCCCCCTCCCCTGGATATAACATTTTTCTACCTAAATCTTGAAATACATATATATGTAAAAAAAAATCTAGATAGTGTAGATCTATTGAACAAAATTATAGCTATTTTTATTTACACCTATTTACAAATACCCGTAACAATATCTACAGGTTGGCGTAACGGAATTTCTGATTAATCAATTTCACTGTTAAATAGGTATACCATGCATCGGACACCGTCCGATGCATGGTTAATTTGTGTCCGATGCATGGTGAATTCATATATGATTAAAAACCATCACCATCTAAGGTCAATGCTATTCTTTCACAAGTTTTATGTTAAAATAATGAAAGAAAACATTATGAAACATATCAAAATTGTAAATACATGACTTTTTTACATAGCACCTGATAAAAAGCGAGATAACTCTTATTTACAAAAGTACATTTTTTATGCTTTCCTTACCTGCGATAGTAGGATTCCAGGTCAATCTTGAATTCAATTTCTCGCGGGGGAGAAAGTCACGTGATTAAAATATCAGCGTCAGTAGAGAGTTTGTATCTATATGATCGCGTATACATAAAAAATTAGAAGGAAGCGTGCGTGTATAAGATATTTTTATTAATGCAAAGTTGTCCGATGTTAGGTACATGTCCGATGCATGGTTAACTGACCCTACCTAAAAAGAGACCACATGATCCCATCTCTGGTGACTACCGCTACTGAAGTGTCACCGTGGCAGAGACTGAATCGTAACCTTTCTTAATTATCAATCTTGGCCAGTTAGGAAGCGCTGAAATAACAGTCGATTTTCACACACTTCCACAACCAATCAACAACTTATATTACAACTTATACGGGTAATTGAAGACCTATGGAAGACCTACATTTATCTAGACATTGTTATTAAAAACTGTTATTAGAAATGTGATTCTTTTTATTTAAAAAGACAATATAGATATTTAGTTCAATAATATTAATAATTCATACTGCATTTTTTACCAAAACATTGTGTAGGTCTTCTTTCAATTGAAGTGGCTGCCATTACTATTTTATGGGGTAATTAAAAATTCATCATTGCCATTTATAAATTGTGATACCGTAGAAGAGCGGATACATTTGCTTAATTATACATTAATATATATATATATATATATATATATATATATATATATATGTAAAGCAATAAGATAAGATATGTTCTGACTATTGTGTAAATGTACATGTAAGTCTTCCATAGGTCTTCTGTAGGTCTTCAGTTACCCGTAGGTCTTCAATTAGGTACACCCCTGATTGTCTTCTACTTACACAAATAAAATCTTTTTTGGTTATTCAAAGTACGTTTAAGGGCCTAATTTGGCGTTTAAGACCTATGAGTATGATTGGTCATTTTTTGAATTGCCTGTTCTTTCTGCTTTAGTAACGATTTGTCATCATAAAAAGCCTCGCTTACACTTAGAATTTATTATTTCAGTTAGGTTACAGTAATATCAGTGTATAAAAGGGAAGGTTATGGTAGGTAGGTGCGTTAAACGAGCCTGGTTTGGTGCTCAAAATCTCCAATCCGGTGATTCGTCATTTTTTAAAATTGCATCAGCTCTTCGCTATAATACCGAGTTTTCATGATAAAAAAACCACACTTACACATAGATTTATTATTTCAGTAAGATTACAGTAATATCAGTGTATAAAAGGAAAGATTATGTTAGGAAGGTGTGTTTAACGAGCCCGTTTTGATGTTCAGAATCTCCGATCTGGTGATACATCATTTTTAATATTGTGTCAGCTCATTGTTATTATACCAAATTTTCATGATAAAAAGCCTAAGTTTCTAGGACTCTTGTCAAAAATCACTTATTGCTTCTGGTGAGTCATTTGCTTAGGTCAATATCTGTTCCATGAATATGTAGGAAACAGATGCCATCACTATATACTAGTAAGTAAAAAAATAATAATGGCATGATGTAAAACATGCATTTCTTTAAAAAATGACGAATCACCGGATCGGAGATTCTGAGCATCAAAATGGGTTTGTTAAACACACCTAACTACCATAATCTTTTCTTAAATACACTGATATTACTGTAACCTTACTAAAATAATAAATTATAAGTGTAAGCGAGGCTTTGTTTTATGAAAAATTGTTCCTATAGCAGAAAGAACACGCAATTCAAAGAATGAAGAATCACCGGATCAGAGATTCTGAGCACCAAAACTGGCTCGTTAAATACACCTACCTATCATGATCTTTTCTTTTATATGCTGATATTACTGTAACCTTACTGTTATATTAAATTATAAGTGTAAAGGAAACTTTTTATTAAGACAAAATATTAGTATAGCAAAAAGGACACCCAATTGAAAAAAAAAATCAGGAATCACTGGATTGGAGATTACGAGCACCAAAACGGGCTCGTTAAACAAACCTACCTACCATAATCTTTCCTTTTTTATACTAAATGCCCTATAAACCATTTGAAACATAACATGTTGAAATAATGACAAGCATTACAGCAGCTAGAAAAACGCAAATGTTAATAATGACGAATCACCAGAATGGAGATCTTAAACGCCAAATTAGGCCCTTAAATATATTTTGAATAACCAAAAAAGATTTTATTTGTATAAATACGTAGAAGACAATCAGGGGCATAATTTTCTTAATACATCGCTATTTAATGTCCGTTTTGCTCTGATCCAGTCCGATCCGGTGATTCGTCTCACCCTTATATATCTGCTTACGGGTACATAAAATCACCAGAATTACCGCTATTTACCGGAATTAACACATAAATGACTGGAATTACCATTAAAGGAACAGGAATTACGGTTGTGTGAGTAGATAATGACCCAATACACCTAGAAAGTAGACCTTTATAACACTGTTTCTGATGAAAAATGACAGTAAATGTCCTTACTCTGCATTTGGGCTTTGGTTTGGGGTTGGGTTTGGGTTAAAGCTATATCAATCTCGTGTAACTGACCACTGATAAAATTAAATTATTATATATAAATTTTTATCATTAAATTTCATTTGTTCAGAAAATCATAAACTGGAATATAAATTTACCAACAGATCAATATAAAGGTGAAATATAACGGAGTTATAAATCTCAGGCTCACACTTCAAACTCTGAACCCGTTCTGTTTGTACATACATGTAAACATGGTGCGTAAAATTTCAATATCTCGTTTTTCTTTGCTAAAATAAACTTTATATAATATAAAGTTATACTTTCTAGGTACATTGGGTTATTATCTACTTACACAACAATAATTCCGGTCCAATAAACGGTAATTCCAGTCATTTATGTGGTAATTCTGGTGAATAGTGGTAATGCCAGTGATTCTATGTATCGTCTGCTTACTTCTAGTCACATTTTGCCCTATAAGTGTCCAAATCGACAATGCTGCCTTTATTTAAGTCAACCAATTATATTGCATTTGCAGGAAACACTCCAGATACAACAACATTTGATTGGTTGACTTTCCTGAAGGGAGCACTTTCGATTCGGATTTCACCTTGTCAGTATGAACAAGAATGACAAAAATCGCGGTTTCGGATTTAATCATTTCCTCAAGTAATTCTTATTGAAAACCCTGAATTAGTAGGACCCAATAATACAAATTTCACAGTGAGGCTAACTTAGTAAAATTTTGTGTCTTTGGCATCATTTATCAATATACTACAGATTTTCACAAACCTTTCACTTGCAAGTTGTAATGTGCCAAGAAATCATATTTTAAGCGAGTGTTTTTATCTCACCACTTTTCACTTTGAAAAAATGAAGCAGTTGGAGAAAAGTTATGGTGCAAACAGAGTTCAAGCAGAATAAAGATCTGGTTTGATTTGATTGCATTTGCCCCCGTTATATATATTAGGTAATACATACATGTATAAATACCCATTTCACTCTTTGTACCGGTAATCGAATGAAATCAATAGAATGCACTTGAAAACGGTAGTCGTGTATGAAGCAAAAGTAATAAGGAAAAAGATCATGCATAGTGTTAAATCTAGGATTCAAAAAGGGCACACAAATTTCTCCATCAAAAAGGCACTTTTTAACATGGTATTTGGTAAAAAGGGCAATTAATTTAGCGACTTTTGTCTCCAAATGCAATTTAAAAATTTAGTTTAAAATTGCATTATTTCCTTGTTTTATTAACTTAGATGATATTTGAAAATGTGAAAAATAATTTGCAATAATTAACATTGTTTTTGTTGAAAATTTCTATTCCAGCTTCTCTTAAGAATAAATTCCTTTTCACAGTTGTAGGAACTATAACTTAATATCTGTTAAAATTGCATTATTGCAATCACTGTATGCTTTTGAGTGTTGCATAAATTTCCAATTTGTAAACTTATACTGTTTCATGTTCTTGCAAATTAATGTAAACTTCTCCAAGAGCAGCACTGCTTCTTCTGTCTATTACTGGCAACATGAGATACTGCAAGTATCGTAATTGTACCTTAGACAGTCTTAATGTGTATCATTATTTTTACATTATAACTTAAATATTTTAATGACATGCCATTATTTTAGCTTAAAAAAGAGGGTGTTATTAAAGGAAATGTAATGTAGGATCTAGAAATATGTATGTGCACAAGGACCTATAAACAAGTTTATAAATCCTTGATGTGCAGTTGTATTTCTAGGTTCAAATACATTTTAAATTAACCTGACCAATATTTTGTTGAAAATAAAGAAAACAATTTGCTACTAACAAAACAAAAAGTTCTCTCAGTCTCCCCCATCCACCCAATTTTCCTTCACAAATAAATTCCTGGATCTGCTATGTGTAGGAAGTGTGATTGAGGTTTGAATAATTCAAATTCAAAATCATAGAGGAAATTACTGGAAGTATTAATGGGAAATATAAAGTGTATCTGTCCCCTTTAGGTTATTAGTTACTTTAGTTTTGAGACTGCTTTATATGACAATCTTTGTAAATAGATTGCTGGCCCAAATGATTGTCTCAGTTCAAAGTACATAAGTAATAGTAATAAATTATAATGCCTTTTTTTTAATGGTTAATGTTCATTCACATTTATTGACTTACAGATAGTAAATATTCAGTTGACTCTAGAAATACAAAAAAGTAATGTTTTATAATCAGTTACGTTGTTCACCTCTTTGATCATAAAAACCAACACGTCTGAAAGTGTGTTTTTGCTCCTCTTGTTGCAACTGATGATGATATTGTTGCAGACATGATTATTTTCCGCTTTTAAACGGAATTCCACTTTTCACGATTTTCCACTGATCCGTTTTTTTTTTTTTTCGCTGATCTGTCCGGAAAAAAACTCGTTTCATTGTATTATACGCCGTGTCCGGATCGTTTCTAGACATTACTATTCAATGCCTCATTTCCGTCTTTGGGGTGTTGTTGTGATCGTTGATCTCATTGGTCGACACTGAATTAAGTTGGAATATATTCTATGGAAGGATTATTTGTGTTTTGTAAGTCCAAGTCAATGTACAGGTAGCTGAGGTGTATAAATAACAGGTAATATAGAAAAGATTTGTTGTTTAAAAAGCTGCCAGGAGATGGTTTTTTAAGGTCTTTACAATGCCTAAAATCCATTTTCGGTTGGGGGCCTTTGGCCCCCTGAACCCCCAGAACAGGGCGCTGCCCCTCGTGACCCCGCTGGGGGAGACCCCCCCCCTCCTTTCAGTTTTTTTTATTTCCTCTGCAATCATGTCTGTTGTTGTATCAAATGATAAAAGATGTTCTGAAATATCATTTTCGCTGGAATTGCTAAACGGTGTTAAAAATTATCAGAAGAAATGTGGAGAGTACATCTTGCATATTTTGTGTCAAATTGAGAAAATTGGTTAAATGATATTAAGTAAAACATTCAAAATGGGTAGTTTTTGTTGGTATGAGTGGAGCCTCTAAGCGGTCGTGACCGGCTATGTAAACCAATTCGGTAAATATGATATTCAGAGACATAACATAAATTTACAATTACAGTCACTTTCCATTTAATGTTTTGCTTTTCGTATAATCCTAGAATAATTGCTTTCAAGGGACAAACATCCTATAATTTTCTTCAATGTTTGACTGAAAGAAGATGTGAATTTGACCTGCAAAATTACTATTTCAGCATTCAGACAACCGTGTCAAACCCTGTTCGTGTACAGATGTAATCTAAATCGAAGCAAGGACTTATAAGTCCTTGATTTAAGAAGGTATCGAACATTGATTAAAATGCTCCAATTAACACCCAAAAAGTAGTGGGCAGTGCAGTACGCAGGTTACGGCTGATATTTAGCAGGTCAAACAGCTAACTTAGACAATTACGTAATGTTGTACGGAAAGTGTTACCAAATTCTAAAGACGGCAGCCCGAAGGTATATTCGTAATATACAGACCCTGTAAATAACGATCTTTTTGAGGGTTTCATATTACGTGAATGAAGATTGATCTGCTTTAGTCTTATACAATAATAACTTAGGGAAAATAAGAGCATGGCGCTCAGAAAAAGGGCATGGGGCTGCATAAAAAGGGCATGCTAGGTTGCTTTAGATAAAACACTAATGCAAGTACCTCCCAAAAAGAATATATGACTTCTGTCTAATCTGATCCAAATCTATCTGAAAGTAAAAGTGGCAGTTTAAAACAAATCAGAAATTCGGGGCTGTCCTACCCTGACATTGCCACGCTGTGAGAAGCAGATTTGCAAAAGCCAGACATAATAATGTCATAAAAAAAAGTTTGCTGGATGGGACATGGGAAGGTAATGACCAGTATCTTTTCCCCCTCAGGTAATGAATAATTGATAATATTAAATTGTTTACTAATACAATAATACTCCCTTATTCAGGATATTAGTTAGAATGGGGGGAGGGTCATATAACAAGTGCCTGTGTGTCAAGGTTTATTATAACCTTTATGTTGGCCTTTGGCCATCTTGAAATTCTAGATTGATAGTCTGTGCGAGACTAGAATTCTCTCAATGAATCTGCTTGTTTACGGCCGGTATGCATAGGATGACCACACCGTTTACGGTAGTTGGCTGTTGTCACTACAACTGACTGTCCTAAGTCACAGTCTGCAATTTTTGTGTAATCAAACTCTTATGGCGTCCAGAGATGTGGAAAATGGAGTCCGTGGTCCTTCACTTTAATGGATGAAGAAGAATGTTTAGAAAAATTTATATTAAAAAAAATAACTGAATTTAATATTGAAAAAACAACTGATAACACAACGACAAAAAAATTCATTTTATTTTTTTCTATTATACATCCAAACTCCATTAATCAAAACGATTTGTTACGTTTGTTAGCCTTTTTTTAGCTCACCTGAGCCAAAGGCTCAAGTGAGCTATTGTGATCAATCACCGTCCGTCGTCCGTCGTTAACTTTTCACATTTTCGACTTCTTCTCCAGAACCACTGAACAGAATTTGATGAAACTTGATAAGCATGTAGTACTCATGGTCCCCTACAAGTGTTGTTGTTTTTCGTCCAGATTCATCAACAGGTGGCGCCACCACAGGCAAAAGTAGGTCAAAGAGGGTACCCTCCTTTGACAAACTTCTTCTTCAGACCGGGGGCATACAGAGACAAACCAAATGCATAGGAATGATCTAGAGGGATGTGTGAAGAAGTGTTGTTATTTTTGGTTCCATTCCGAAATCAAATTTTTGACGTTTTTTTGACGTTTTTTTGTACTTGGTAATTTTAATGCAGAAAAGAGCTATTTTTTTCTTTTAGTAAACATTGATGCATTAATTTGGTTTAATTTGATCATTTTGATGGTAAGAAATACTACTGCGAAGAAAATTTTTCAATATTTTATGTTTTGGATTTTTTATGAATTTTTTAAGACTTTCAAGAAAAAGGGGGGGGGGTGGGATAATTGGTGTAAACATTTCACAGTTTGAACTTTTTCTTCGGAACCACTCGCCGGAATTCAATGAAACTTGGCATGCATCAAATACTCAAGGTCCCCGACAAATGTGGTCATCTTTGTCAGGATCCATGAACAGGTGGCACCACCACAGACAAAAGTAGGTCACAGAGGGTACCCTCCTTTGACAAACTTCTTATTCAGATCGGGTGCATACAGCGACAAACCGACTGCATAGGAATGAGATAAAGGCATATGGGAAGAAGTGTTGATATTTTTGGTTCCATTCCGAAATCAAATTTTTGACGTTTTTTCATTTTTATTTTGGACTTTGTTATTTTAATGCATTAAAGAGTTATTATTTTCTTTTAGTAAACATTGATGCATTCATTTGGTTTCATTTAATCATTTCTATGGTAAGGAATGCTGGTGTGAAGGAATTTTTTCAATATCTCGATTTTTGAATTTTTTATGAATTTTTTAAGACTTCCAAGAAAAGGGGGGGGGGGGGGGGAGACAATTTTTCATATCTTCAACTTGATCTACAGAACAACTTGAAGGATTGTGATAAAACTGGGTAGGATGCAAGTACTCATAGTCCTTTTCAAAGGTTTTGTTTTTTGTGCGGATCATCCAAATTGGTTAACAGATAATGCCACCATGTCTAAAAGTAGGTCTCACAATGGTACATATACCACTTGGTAATTGAAATATGGAGAGTAGCGGTTCAAATCCAGCTGTGGTCAAAAAAAATTTTTTTTTTTTTTACACATCTAAATAAGTTTTTAGATGTTTCTCAACACTCAACATATGAAATTAGGAATTTTACGTTTAAGACTTCCAAAAAAAAAAAGGGGGGGGGGGGGGTTGGCCATTTTTCACATTTTCAACTTTTTCTACAAAACTGTTTGAAGGATTTTAATAAATCTTGGTAGAAATAAGTCACTTATGATCCTCTTCAAATTCTGTTGTTTTCGTCCAGACCTCTTTACAGGTGGCGCCACCATAGTCAAGAGTAGGTCACAAAAGAGTTCCCTCGTTTAACAATATTCTTTTTCATACGGGCTGTATACAGAGACAAACAGAATGCATAGAAATGATCTAGAGGGATGAGTGAAGATGTATTGTCATTTTGGTTCCCTTCCAAAATCAAATTTTAGAATTTTTTCCGACATTTCTTTGGACTTGGTGATTCAATGCAGAAAAAAGTGTCATATTTCCTAGTTAATTGATAATGATGATTTCTTATGGACTATTGTGATCATAATTATGGTAAGGATTGTTACTTTGAAAGAATTTTGTCAATATCTCAATTTTTGGATTTTCTGTGAATTTTTTAAGACTTCCAAATGAGGGTGTATAGGAACAATTCAATCACATTTTTCACTTCTGCTGTTATACCACATGAAAGATTTTAATGAAACATGGAATACATGAAGTACTAAAAGTCCTCTATCAATTTGGTAAATTTCATCCAAATTGGTTAACAGATAATGCCACCATGTCTAAAAAGGAGTTCTCACAATAGTACATATACCACTTGGTAATTGAAATATGGAGAGTAGCGGTTTAAATCCAGCTGTGGTCAAAATTTTTGTTTTCATTTCTTTACACATCTAAATAAGTTTTTAGATGTTTCTCAACACTCAACATATGAAATTAGGCAATTTTAAGTTAGATCTGGACAATATTTGAAACAATTGTTGTTCATGACCCAGACTTGAAATCAGTCAACAAAAGGCCCCACCTAAAGAAAATGACTAACTTGTTGCCCTGAATGACTTCTTGCAGAGACAAAGGAAATGCTTAATATCAAAATCACCTGAATGGATGTGCAAAAAAGTGTTGTTTTTTATTCTAGCCTGAAATAAAATTTTTCATATTTTCAACATCTGTGTTGACTTAGTCACATTAATGCAAAAATAAATGAATTCTTCCTTCATGCATGACTGATAATATAGGTACTCAGGTGAGCGATATAGGCCCACTTGGGCCTCTTGTTTTATTAATAAATCAGTGGTTCATCTTATTCATCTATTGTCACAGGGTTCAGGTATCGATGTTTGTTGACACACATCTTATTACCTCATAATGAGGTAGTACTATGCATGTCAACAAACATCGATACTTGAACCCCATATCTGTTGTCACAGATTCTAATGATGGGGTGCTACTCCGCAATTGTATAAACCCTTGAAATGATGTCAAGGAATTTTGTTTTGCCATGTTGAATGTTCAGAATGTTTACAGATGGTTAACATCGCGATCAGTTTGAAGTTTGATAAAGTTGATATCAATAGTAACTAAGTTAAAGTGTTGTGATGACCATGATTTATGCTAACGATATAAACAGAAAAAAGTAAAAACAGACTTTTTTGACTTACGAAATGTATTTGCCAACTTGATACTCATGTATTAAAAACGTTTAGCCATTTCAATTTTGAATTCGCATTCGGCGAATTAGCAATTGGGTGGGGCTTGCACACATATTGTATCATGAAGTAACCATATTATTTCACCCCTACTACATGTATGTACATGTATCAGCCTCTGTAAAACTGAAAGGAAGAGATTCTAAACACAAAAGTTTACTCTCATTTTTTGTCCAAATTGCAAAGCAATTCTGTCTGCAGATTTATGATATCCCTCTGTTTGTTAAGATTATCAAGTTTCTGGTTGAAGCAAAATTTCAGAAATATTGAAGAACTACAGACATTATATTCTGTAGTTTGCATGTGCAGAATTTTCAATAAGTTTACATGTAGAAGTAGCAGATGAAAGTGAAAAAAAAAATAGTGGGCAAGTCATGATGCATGCCAGTGCTGAAACTTGTGTACCAGTACATTAATTATTCATGATGTGTTCTACATTGTAGTTAAGCTGAGCTTGAGTATTTTCATGTACCAATATTCAGTCATTCTTGAGATAATCTGCTTGATGTAAGTTAAGGTAGCAAGTCTCTCTCTTGTGATCCTCAAGTGAGGTTACCAAATATAATTGACAAACAAACTATATGTAATGTATTGTTTTACTGTTCCAGTCGTTGTAGTACCATATAGGATGAAGAAGTTACACACAGCAAAGACAGGTTAATGGACCATTAGTAAGACTTTGATGTTTATCCACAAAACTTGACAGCTATGGCGTGTATCCACTTTAAATTCAAGAATAGCCTGGATTATGATTCCATCACTTTTGATGGTTTACATATATCTCTTGGAGACCTCAAGAGGTCTATAATGCAGAGAAAGAAGCTAAGAGAAACTGATATAGACTTGCAGATCATCAACGCAATCACCAAAAAAGGTAAAATATGCTATATATCTTTGAAGTTTATCACTCTTGATTCATTCTAGATTTTATTGGAACATACTGGTTTATAAATCATTGTTCAAAATGTTTATTTATTTTGATTACCGGTATTGAGGAAAGTTGTGTATTTTCATATTCAATTCAAATTATAACAATCCATAGTGGTGCTATGTTTGATTTATGTTATGTTTGGTGTTTGATTTGTTAACATTGCATGGAAAAGCTGTTCATTTTTTCAATATCTGATTGACATAAACTTTGACACAATAATATTGGTGATTAAATTGTCATTAAGGTATGTAATATTCAGACTCAGATCAATAACTACAGATTATGATGTCACATCTTATTTCTGCAGGTATCAAAAACGAGAAAGTAGATGGAATTGTCGTCTGATTGTCTGGAAAATTTAATAAATATTTATGCCATTTGACTTGCATTCATGTGAATAGTATACATGTATGATGAGAGTATTTTTTCTGACTTTTTTCTATAACATTGGAAAAATATTTCCAAATCAATAAAAGGTTATTAAAGAGAAACAGTATATACATGTAGATGCAGGGTATCTTGAAAATGTAATTCAAGACCAACACTACAAAAAAATAATTAGAATTTGTCCCATTTCTATGCTTGAAAAGTTTGTTTAAAAAGATGAAGGATAGATTTTCTTAAATTCATTTTAGCTCACAAGCCTTCAAAATAAACACCTCTGTGATTTTCTATGATTTTTTGTTCAAATTTTCTGATTTGCTTGTATATGGTCTGAATCATTTTTATATTTGTATCTGTTTACAAGATGCACAAATGTTAAATGATTCAGACATATTAATAAACTGGTAAATAACATAAATGACATAAGCTACTGGAAAGTTTTTATGTTGCATCAAATGAAAAAGTGCAGAGGAGGGAAAGAGATGTTTGTCAGCTACTTGCTTACAGTGCAATCCAGGTGTTTTGTAATTTTTAGACAAAACGCTATGGACTAGATTCAGATGAAAGTCAAACGCCAGAGAACAGTAGCAATTTAAATCTTAAAACATTATATTGCTATTTTGTTTTTGGTGCAAATGGAAATACAATTTTGCTGACTATTGTTCTGTTGAAAAAGTATTTAAAAATATCACAAGTGAATGTTTATTTTATAAATACATTGCATCTACAAACAGGGCTTATGCTTGAACCAAAAATTGTGTCGCAAATTTTTGCTATTTTCAAATTCAGAGTTAACAATGAAAAGTAAGATTTTAAAATTGTACCTACCGGTAGTGCATATTTCATATTTGAACATTCTGTTGTCATTTTGAACAAAGTATTTTGCAAAATGCAACGAATACAATACCAGGTAGGTAGTGTAAACCCCGACATGTACTAATAATTCATCTGAGGAAGGAAAGGTTTTGCTCTAGAGCTAGTGTGATCTGCACACTTCTTTATGGTTTTTTTTTTTTATTGCAGCATATTCAGATGAAGAAGAAATGATTCCTAAGAACTCTTCAGTAATAGTAGCTAGAATACCTGTAGCTGAAGGGAAAGTTCAGAGAGGCCCTAAGACCATGTGAGTTTAGAATTTATAGATGAGAAATATGTAGCTGATTTTGTAAGTTGTTGAATGTCATATCAGTACTTCTGGGTTACACAACTGCTGAAGTTTAGATTGCCATTCAGGCAACTGGCTTAAAATTAGATTGCCTAAATCAGTTCTGTCTAGCCCTAAATTTTTTTGTTGTCTCTTTAATTCTTTATTTGTAAACTAAAACTGAAACTTTTCTGAACAAAACAAATCATATTTTATAAAAGTTAAGAAAACTAAAGTTAATGCACTGAACAGAAATCCCAAATCAAATGACCAGGCCATAACTTTTTACACCTTGCATGGATTTGAATAATATTTCAAGCATTGTTGTTCAGGCCCATAGGATGTTTCATGACCTTGAACTAAGGTCATACCTTATAGGGAGGGATACTGCCTGTGGGATATGAATAATATTTTACAAGATTATTGCCATGGACACAAGGGTATGTCATGACCTTGAACCAAGGTCATATCTGCAAGGTGAAGATCACAGTGCATACATATGGTAAATCTTTTTCCAAGCCTTAACTTCCTACTGCCTGCATTGATTTGAATAATATTTCACAGCATTGTTGTCCAGGGCCCAAAGGTGTGTCATGACTTTGAACCAAGGTCAGAGTTCATTATTAGCAGTATCTTACAAGGATTTTGCCTCTTCAATGAAATTGAGTAGTAAATCAGGGGGGGGGGGGATTTAAAGCCCTAAATAATGGGGAAGGAAATTTCTCCATACATTCCCTTAACACCTCTTCAAAAACGATGGATGTATTATGCAATGTTAGGCATTTCTATTGTCATATAATGTTGTATTATACATGTATATTGGAGAGTAGACCAAAAACATTTGGTAAAAGGGGATATCAGAGAAAATTTAGATGTCATTATGATATTTAAATCATAAAGAATATTTATAATATGCAGTCAAGCATTAGGTGACTCAGACACCTCTGGTTCTTTCTTAGTGTTGTATCTGTTTGAAAACTAAATTAAAGACAAAAGTTTTTGTTGGAATTGTTGTGGTTCACTCTGGCTAGTTACTGAGCAAGCTCATGAGATAGATTCTCAATCAAAAAATTGTCTTCCCTAATTTTCTCGATCTGTTTGCTGTTCAAGTACATATTACCCTACATTTGCATTAGATCATTTCCTTACAGCTTGCTGATTGAAATATTTGAGAATGAAGTTATTTATAAGGAATTTCAACTAGAAAAGCATAAAAAAATAAGTAAAATATGTTTGATTATTACTTGTAAAAGGCTATTCTCATGTTTATCTTGAGCATGATTTGTATCATTTTATTTTCAGGAATGCATACAAAGAGGATCCTAAACCAGTAGGTCTTTTTCCTTTATATGTTGGTAATGTATTGTGAAAAGTCAACTTTTTTGTTATATAAATTTGATCTTAAACATTCAGTATTTTACAAAATTGAATAAAATTGTAAGATGTCTTCATTTTCAGGATACTTATATGTGATTATTTATGTGACTGGTTAGCATTTTGATTCAAAATGACATTTGAATCACTTTATAACTGTTTATATACTCTTAAATGCTTTATTTGACTTGATCTCTTTGTAATGTTTTTATTTTAACTGATACTATTATTATTTGTAACATTGCATATTATGTATTTGTATATTGTTATATTATAATTTGTTCATATATCAATGATCATTTTGTAAGTTAAGCACAGTAAAAAATTGTCACCATAGACAGAATATTCTGTTACAAATAAATATGTTTTTGATTCTGTTTTCTATTAAATATGCATCTTTTTACCTATAATTTTACGGATGTTTTTTTTTTCCTTTTTTTGATTAAATTGCTCTATATACATGTATGCCTTTTAATTTGATTTGCATAGTTATTAAATGATGTTTTGCTTGAGCAAATTGTTCAGTTCTTGTAATAAAATATTTTTATGGTATTCTCAACAGGGAAGTCTTAACATTATTGCAGTTAAGTATTTAAATATTATATTTTTCATTTTTTATATATGTGTATAAAACTACTTAAAATGTAATTTTCATTGTTTTATTTGGAAGTAGAGTATAGCTTTTTTGTGATTTTATAAATGTGAAAGATTTACATTAATGGTCAATTAGTACTACATAGTCATCTTTTTTGTCCCAGAAAGTATTGATTTGTATATACTATCTAAAAAATCAAACATAAAGATTGTTGTCCCTCACTTTGGTTAATTTGCAATAACTTTCTCAAAAGTTTCCCTGAAATCTTAAGTATTTTAAATGCAGTCCAGGTGTTGTGAAGAAAATGCACAAAACACCATGGGAAAATGAAAAGATCACAGTGAGAATTCATGCATAAATTTGCCTGTGCTAGTTTACACCTTTGCATAAAATCACAGTGTTTTGTGTAATTTTGAGATTTACACATGGATTAGGCCAACCGTTTTTGCT
The DNA here is from genome assembly GCA_035048485.1 of Pteria penguin. Taxonomy (NCBI): domain Eukaryota; kingdom Metazoa; phylum Mollusca; class Bivalvia; order Pterioida; family Pteriidae; genus Pteria; species Pteria penguin. The sequence continues at coordinate 26,462,661 of CM068580.1, forward strand.
TGGACTGTATTATATATTTGAAATAGAATTCACAGTGGTTTTACTGTATGCAAAATCCACACTCAAACTTGATGTCCTAATTCTATCTAAATGTCACAGATTAAAAATTATAGATGAAAGGAAAAGGGTAAAGGACCAAGAAAACCAAATAAAACTGAAAGTACGTCATCAGCTTTGAAGGAATATTTTTGAAGATGCCATTAGAGGATGGCATTTTCAATAGATAGATTTTTTTCATCTAGAAAAGTAGGATTATATAAAATATTTACCGTAAGTTGAGAACCTAAAATGTTACAGTTTTTATATTAAAATTTAAAGTGAAAGCAAGGTGGATTTTTTCTAGCAAGACTGAATGCAGTAAATGATTATATGTTATATTGTATATTAATTTTATAGAGGTGATGCGTACACATTATTTTTATTAGCAAATTAAAAAAAAAACATCATGCATTGCATTTTACAAGCTACAAGATGTGCAATACAATTTTGTAATATATTTTTGAGAAGTTTTTTGAGATGTTATATATACAAGTATGTATCTTATTTCATTAATATATATATGCAGTGTGTGTCATTGATTCCATTGTTGTTTTGGATGTATTCTGACATCATTACTTCATGATAAACTGATATAATATTGTTTCATTCCAACAGTTATTAAATGTAGTAAACTTTGTCTATAATAGTGGAATCAACTAACAGATGAGGGCATTATTTTATTCTTTAAGCATTATTTTGTCAAAGTTGTTCAATATTATTTTAAAAATTTCTTTGCCATGTATGCCTGAACTAAGATATGTTGTGCTCATTTACAATTGTCTTTCAAGTTAATAATTAATATATTTCTATGCTATATTTTATGTATGATGTATAAGAATTATTTATATTGAGTGCATTTAAATATTGTTGATAAGTTAGATGTGGTTACCTTATTGTATGAAATAAGACCAAGTTATGATGATATTTCATACAATCTGATTAAAACCACATCTTTATTCTGCTTCTCTATTTGTCCCATTGCGGATAAATATCTGGCAAAACCCTGTAAGGGGTCATGTTCTGGTGAACTCTGATGACATTTCAGTCACCTTAACGTTATTTCCCATAGCCAATCAATGGCTAGGCACGTGATATTAACGCAGTATGTAACAAACTCTGTTCAAAAACTACCTTGTGCATCACACACGTTGGGGATGTTAATTTCATTCCTTGGAATTCGTAGTGATCCACTGATTCACAGAAAATCGGAGTTCACAATAACATGACCCCTTACAGGGTTTCGCCAGATCTTTATCCGCAATGGGACAAATAGAGAAGCAGAATAAAGATATGGTTTTAATCAGATTGATCTTTTAAACAATGTGTTCAGCAACAATCAAACATTTCCTCTGGTTAAAAATATGGAAGAATTCCTATTAAATTTATCTGAATGATTTTGCATTGATTCTTAGGTGGAATGCATTGTCTGTACATACCCAAAATTTATAATCATTTGTTAGTTATATTATTAATTCAATGAGAAAATGTACCTTTAGTTGGTAACATGACCTTAATATTCAATGCATATTATCCTATCTTTGTACCCAAAATGTTGTAAACTTATGTTGACTAGTGGTTACATACTAAGTTTGATTATGTATAGACAATTAAGTTAACAAACATGATTTTCCTTCAACAGTATTATTTTTAAAAAATGATAAATTAAAATTTTTTGCAGGATTGCAAAGAAATTCCGGTCTATAAATTGGCTCTGTCTGTCCGTCTGTCACACATAGGTTCCTTATGACCAGAGCTTTTAAATTATACCATGACTTTTTGACCTAATGACTTTGACTTTGAACTTTGACCTACTTCTAAGAAACTTTCCATTGGCTGTATCTTTTGAATCAGTAGGGATAGGGCTTTGATACTTCACACATAGATTCTTTATAACGAGTGCTTTCAATTGATACCATGACTTTTGACCTTGTTTCAAATTTGCTTTGCAATCTGGCCATACTGTCTTTAGCAGCTACTTTTATCACCTGCAAATATTTTTTCATATACTCCTGTCAAAGTTTATGTAAAATCACAAGGATGATTTTTAATTATAAATGAAGTTCTGTAAGTATCAAAGTAAGAATTATCTTTCTTAATCATTGGAATTAAAAATCTTAATTCTATACTAGCTCTATTAAGGCCTTTTAAAATTAATTCTATGTTTCTCAGATAATTCGGTCTCAAAAAAGTGGCAAGGTAGGTAGGGTATTTATTTTATGTATTTTTTCCCCAAACAATAATGTTCAACAGTTAAAAGCATTTCCGGGGATACCTGTGCTGTTGAATTTTCTGATCTATCTTTGACAACACATATCCTTTATTTGTTGGGCAATTGATATGTATCTTTTACAAATGGAAGAATTACGGCCAGTTGCATTTGTATTGTTATTATGGGATTCTTTTAAGTAAGATCATAGACATTTTTTGGTTTACATTACATAAAGCGTTTTATTAAAACTGACAAAGTACCTTCTCTTTCCCCTATGGGAAAAATGTGTTCTATAAACAGATATTTTTAATTTAACAGTGGATCAAAACGGAGTCACGGTGGTATTTTTTTCCCTGAAGTTGCAAGAGATATGATATAATTTGAGCGTGCGGCGGTGTCTGAGAAACATAGTATTAATTTTACATGGCCTAAAATAGAGTGAAATGAAGAAAATTTATTAAAGTTTCCTTCAGTGAAGAAATTAAAGAGAAAGTCAAACTATTGAAATGGGCTTTTTACATTAATATTGTTTTAAGTCATACTGTAAAAATTACCTATTATAGCTACAAATTTCATTTTTCAACAAAGTAAAAGTGTATTTGTATATGAAAGTCAATGAATGAATATGGTCAGGCATAATTCTTTCTGTCTTGCATTTACTTATACAGTTTACTTGTACTGTAAGACTTCATAAGATTTTAAGTATAAGAATGTCAGGGTGATTTTGACAAACTGAGTAATTTGTCTTGAGCTTAGTTTTTAGTTATCTCAACCATGAATTGTGAGAATTTCTGAGAAAATGAACATAAATTTGAACCTTTGAATGCATACATGTATTTACCAGATATCTATGTTAAGCCTGTAAGACATGTAATATTGTGAGAAAAAGTGTGTACCTAAAATGTGAAAACAGACATTCAACTCAACAGAGACACTTGTTTATTTGATAGATATTTTGAAAAAATGTTCTAATCTCTACAACTGCTGCTATTTATACATGAAGATGGTGCATGAAGAATGACTCAAGCTGACCGATGTCATATCCAGTGGAAGTCAAATAAATTTCATCTTTCAGGTTATTTGTTTGTCTCTATGTGAGTGAGTTTACAAGAGAGTGTGAAGTACCTGGTATTAATTGCTGAGAGAAGGAACATTTTTCACTACAGTGAAATCTAAACTTACACTTTAATTTCAAGATTTCAATGCCAGCTTCATACCAGAATAGATAATTGAACAATGAACAAAATAACACTGGTATGTGTTTGGTTTTGAATGCTACTGGAATATTATAAAGAGAATATTAGTACATGTAAGTTTTACTATCAACAGCTCATCCATGTGAATCTTTCACAATTTATAACCTGATTGCCAAGTAGCTGCAATTACCCAAGATGATCAAATGCAATCGATGTCTGTGCTTGTATGCTTCAAAATTGGTGGTTGTTTAAGAAGCAAAAAATTGAAAAGTCATTTATTGTTAGGTGATGTAAAGCAAATCCTATTGATCCAGTCAAGTTATTCATTGAGCCATGTGGCTGCTAGGTAATAACTTGGATTGGGCAGTACCACCTATTCCATTGATGACCCAGATTTAATTGTCCAAGGACCGAAAACATATGTGGAGCAAAGTTGCCTGTGCTTGTGCATGACAATGAACTAATAGCGAAAAAGAAACTAGATAACGTAAGGAAAGACAGAATTGAGACTTTTTAGTGGTACAAAATTAAATAACTTATCTTTGTAACAGACTTGATGATTAAGGCCAGCTTGTTGCTTGTTAATAGTATTTATGTCAGATATGGTAAGTTTGTAGATATTGACAATGTAATACTAAAGATTGTGGTATGCTGACCTAGAGTTTACTGAATACAAATATCGAACCTTTAGATTCATTGACAGAAACAGTTTATTCTCCTTTACTCTAGATTTGAGAATTCAAGCTTACAATTAATTCAGATTGATTTCTGAGTCCAACTTTTTAGTCTTGGAAATTGCGATTTTGGGGGCATAAAGTTTTTGTTCTGTCTGTCTGTGTACTAACTTCAAAATTGGCCTTAACATTTTTTAGCTTTTCATCCTTGTGAATTTTTCACAATTTATAACCTGATTGCCAAGTAGTTGCAATTACCCACGATGACCAATGCAATCGCTGTCTGTGCTTGTATGTTTCAAAATTGGTGCTTGTACAAGAAGTAAAAAATAGAAAGTCATTGTTACATGATATAAAGCAGATCACATTGATCCAGTCAAGTTATTCATTGAGCCATGTATCTGATAGGTAATAAATTGGATTGGTCAGTACCACCTATTCCATTGATGAACCAGATTTGTCCAAAAGATTGAAATGAATTTTCAGAAAACATACATGGAGCAAATTTGCCTGTGCTTGTGCATGACAGTGAACTAATAATGAAAAAGAAACTAGGTAATGTAAGGAAAGACAGTATTGAGATTTTAGGGGTACAAAGTTTTATGACTGATCTTTGTTACACACTTGATGATTAAGGCCAGCTTCTTGCATGTTAATAAGGATATTTGTTAGATTTGGTAAGTTTGTAGATATTGACAATGTTACACTAAAGATGGTGATATGCTGACCTAGAGATTACTGAATACAAACATTGAACTTTATGAATCATTTACAGATACAGTTGACTCTCCTTTACTCAAGATTTGAGAATTCAAGCTTTAAATTAATTCCCAGTATTAAGTTTTGGAATTTGAGATTTGAGGGTGTATAATTTCTGTCCTGTCTGTCTGTGTTTGTTTGTGCACTTCAGCATCAGCCTTAATATTTTAATTGTTAGAGATAGGGCTTTGATATTTGACTGTTTATTCCTCATGACAAGACCTTGCTATTGGCATCAAAGTATATGACAATGTTCATTATCAAATCTTTATTTGTAATCTTGCTTGTTCATTGCACTTTGTAAATTGACTGAATGAAGTCTGTTTTTTTGAGTTATGATTCTCTGTATCTTTGCTCTATGCAAATAGAAGAGGTTATATTAGAATTCAGTTTTGCAGGAAGTGACATAAAGTGCACCTAATTTCTTTAGGATGTTGAAATGGTCTTTTGTGCTGTTTACCTTTCTGTTCACCTTGCATACTAACTAGTTATGTAAACGATGATACATGTACTTTCTCCAGGTTTTTGCCTAGCCCCAGATTCTCTGCCCTTCTCCCACTTTTAATATTGATGGTTTGTGGACAAACCGCCGATATCAAAAGTGGGAGAAGGGCAAAGAATCTCGGACCAGTTTTTGCCTGTCATAAGAAACCTTTTGGATGTAGTCCACTCTCAAGGTCCTTGTCTTCAGTTTTTTAATCTTCATCAAGTGATAAATGGTGAATGCAACTTCATCTGAGTTTTGTTGACCAGTTTTACTGATTTCCCACAACAGGGTCATTGATTTGGGAAGTTTTAGACAGTGCAGTGATAAGTCAGTTCTGTGGTGAAGAATTTAACAGTCACATTTTTATTTGATGTCACATGTACAGGATTGTCACAATTTAGATATGTTTTAGGCCTTCTGTTTCCACCACAGCAGAATATCATTTCAACTTAAAAAATCTTGGAAATTGCATACAGGTCTTGCATTCAACATCCTTGCCGCATAGAGAACTTTTAATTGGTCTAAATTTGGAGATGGTTTACCATGCCACTACTGCATTGTAGAAAAATAATGAGCAGTAAGCACACAATTGTTTGTTCATCGAAAACTAATGAAACAATCTTTGAATCTATTTCAATCGAATCTATACAGAAATAAAGCAGAACATGGAAAATTAATCAGCACATCTATAGCTGTTTCACCAAAAGTATTCGAACCTGTAAAATGGAAATTGAAGATTTATAGTTAAGTAACCTGGAAGAAGAGGATTAAAAGTTGGAAATCCATGTGTATATGGGCAGTTAATCCAGTCTCTCTGTGATATGATAAGATACCAGGTACAGTGTGATAGTTGTTGAGGAGAGAAAGGCATTGTATTTCAGGTGTTGTAATTAGTAATTAGTCATGTTTCAGGTGTTAATGAATGTCTGGTTGTATATACAGCAGGTCCCTAAGATGGTTGAAGCTCCTGTCAGTAAGACATCATCACTGACTGAGGTTTGTATTCACTACCAAATCAGAAAAATATGATACAGTTATTTATTTTTGGTCATGGTAATTGCACTGAAGTTGGTCATAGAGTTGGAGTTTATTGACAACAGTTCAGAATTTGAAATCTAGAAATACTGGTTTAAACTATTGTTAGTCTGTTTTAAAGTAGAATGGCTGACACATATGTAGTATGTGTGATACTGTTTACAAACATCAAAGTCACATTTAAAATTCATTGGTTTTTAAGTAATAATGTAATTGAATATGTAGTGTAACTTTGTAGAATTAACCTGGCTTGCCAGTAGCCTGTTTGTCTTGTGGTTGATAGGTTAAAATTTGGTAATGTGTTTGACTTGGGGCTGACAAGTTTAGATTCAGTAGTATGTTTGACTTGGGGCTGACAGGTTTAGATTCAGTAGTGTGTTTGACTTGGGGCTGACAAGTTTAGATTCAGTAGTATGTTTGACTTAGGTTTGACAGGTTTAAATTCAGTAGCATGTTTGACTTAGGGTTGACAGGTTTAGATTCAGTAGTGTACCTAACTCAGGGCTGATAGGTTTAGATTCAGTAGTGTGTTTGACTTGGGACTGACAGGTTTAGATTCAGTAGTGTGTTTGACTCGGGCCCGATAGGTTTAGATTCAGTAGTGTATTTGACTCGAGACTGACAGGTCTAGATTCAATAGTGTGTTTGATTGGAGACTGACAGGTTTAGATTCAGTAGTGTGTTTGACTGGGGGCTGACAGATTTAGATTCAGTAGTGTGTTTGATTCGGGACTGACAGATTTAGATTCATTAGTGTGCTTGACTTGGGACTGAAAGGTTTAGATAATAATAGTGTGCCAGACTTAGGACTAACAGGTTTAGATTCAGTAGTGTGCTTGACTTTGCGCTTACAGGTTTCAGTAGGCTGTGTGACTAAGTACTGACAGCTTGAGATTTGGTAGGGTGCTTTGGAACTGATAGCTTTAGAATCAAAAGTACTCTTGATGTGTAGTTGACAGATTAAGATTCTGTAATGCGCTTGATTTGAGGGTGACAGGTTATATCTAGTGGCTAGTTGGATTTAGGGCTGACAGCTTAAGATACTCTTGTATACTTGACATTGGACTCACAGTTTGAATATTGACAGAAGGTTTAGATTCATTTGTGTGCTTTACTTATGATTGACAGTGTGGAGTTCTTGATTTGGACTGACAGGTTTAATTTCAGAAACCTGTACAGCCAAGGGCTCACAGCTTGAGGTTTAGTAGTGTCTTAACGTGGGGCTGATATCTTCAGATTTAAATATATGCTTGACTTCGGGTTGACAGATTTAGATTCAGTAGCCTGGTATACTTGGGAATGATATTTTTAGATCCAGTGACCTGTTGGATTTGGAGCTGACAACATGAGATTCCATTGTATGGTGGACTTTGAGCTGACAGTTAAGATTTAGTAGCCTATTTGACTTGGGTCTTACGGCTTTAAGTTTAGGAGCCTGCTTCACTTGGGGCTGATTGCTTAAGATTTAGAAATTTGCTTGATTTGGCACTGACAGTTATAGATTCGACAGTGTGCTTGACACAGAGTTGACAGGTTTAGATTCGACAGTGTGCTTGACCTTAGGCTGACAGATTTAGATTCAGTAGTGTGCTTGACTCAGGGATGACAGGTTTAGATTCAGTAGTGTGCTTGACTTGGGGCTGACAGATCTAGATTCAGTAGTGTGCTTGACTTGGGGCTGACAGATCTAGATTCAGTAGTGTGCTTGACTTGGGGCTGACGGATCTAGATTCAGTAGTGTTCTTTACTTTGGGCTGACAGGTTTAGATTCAGTTGTGCGCTTAACTTTGGGCTGACAGTGTATGATTAAATAGTTTTCTTAATTTGATGCTGATTAGATTTAGATTCCAGAACTTGTTTAAGTGTGGGCTGATATCTATAGATTTAGTAGACTGTTTTACCTGTGACTGACAGCATTAGATTCAGCAATTTTTTTTTTGTTTTGGGCTTTGGGCTGACTACATTTTTATCAGTATTGTGCTTGACATAGGGCTAAGATTTAGATTTAGTAGCCTGATTGATTTATGCCAATAGTTTTAGATTCAGGGGACCCTTTTTGACTCGGAACTGACAGATTTAAATTCAGTTGCCTGTTTGACTTTAGGCTGATGACTGTCAATTCAGTAGTTCAGATCTGTTGATTTTATCTTGGCTTGACAGGTTTAGATTCAGTTGTGTGCTTGACTTGGGATTAATAGGCTTTAATTCAGGAGCCTGTTAGACCTGGGGCAGACAGTTGGACTTTGGACTGGTGGCTTTAGATTCAGTGGTATGTTTGACTTGGGATTGACATTTTGTAATCCAGTGGCCTGTTTGGCTTGGGATTGACATTTTTTTATCCAGTGGCTTGTTAGACTTGAGGCTGACAGTTTTAGATTCAGTAATGTGCTTTGCTTGTTGCCGACAATATTTTTGTCAAGTTTCTCTCACAACCCATTGGCATCATGTCTTTTGGATGAATTATTGAGGTCTGTGTTGTGGTAGACATTAACATGTAACATTTCTCACTGGTATGGATATGTCCATTTTATAGGTGGAGTTTTCTGAAGCTGTCATTATATATGTGAAATAATGTTGATGTGACCTCAAACAACAAACAAATGAGTCTTTGTTCTTATGTTAATTTTTTTTCTTAGATGGATTTGGATCTTAAAATCTGAATCTCAAAAATATATTATTAACATTTTTTTAAGCATATTTGCTTCAACATAACTGACTAAAACTTGTTTATAACAGACAGCAAATCTGATAAGTGCTAATGCTACAGAAGAGGAAAAGATAGAAGCAATGATGAAACAGTCCACTGAAGCATTTGACCCCAAGAAGTAAGTATGATACAGTTTAATGGAATTCCTTAATGTTACTGCTTATATGAAATGAATTCTTGAGGTTCAAGATTATTTTATTATATGCAGTTTTACACATTAAAAGCTTCTAGAGAAAATTTTAGGGGTTTTGGAATCTTTTGTTTTGATTACCCTCTACTTATTTTTAAGTGTTTTTGTTTGAATGTTTCAATCATAAAGTTAAATGTGTACTATTGAATTTCTGAGAAATACATGTATAATGAAATGGGTATATTTTAATGAATGAAAATAAAGTGATACAAATTTTTCATATTTTCAGTTTAACAAATGAAATCAACAATGTTGAAGTTTATTGAATGTGAAATGACTTGAATATTTGTTTAAATACAGCTATATAAAGAAAGCCCCTGTTGGAAAACCATCTTCTACCTATGTTTGTTTCAAGTGTGGAAATACTGGACACTTTATAGAGAACTGCCCAGTTAAGCCAGGGGTAAGTTAGCAGAGCAGCTCTATTTAATTTTGGCACGATAGGCACAAAGGGAAAGAAGCAATGATATGCTTGACTTTATCTTAAAAATTCAAGTATGATCCCTCAGCTGTCCACAGTGCACTTGTAGTAGGAAAGCTACCATTTCTGGTAGACTTTATGAGCTGAATATATGTTGTATGATAGCAACGACATTTTCAAAAAAACCAAATCATTTCAGTTCAGCAAAGAAAACAATATGAAGAGATGAATATTGAAAATCATATTTTAATAAATAATGTTTTTTCACTGCATTGAGGTATTGTGGTGATAAGATAAAAACCTAATTACAAATGTACAGTAATTTTGACTTCCATGCATTTTAAGAGTTTACATTATAATATAGTATGTACATCAAGCATTTTCACAACCTTTCATCACTTTTGCAATATGATACCATCCTTGTCTTCATAGGAACCAGCTGCAGTCAAGGACAAGATGGAACGATATCCAACAGGAATTCCCATGGACTTCTTAACTTTGGTCAAGGATAAGAACACTCCGGGAGCATTCAAACTGAATACAGGACAGTATGCTGTTCCCACCATAGACCAGTAAGTGAAGCACAAAATGCACAATTTGTAAGTTTTAAAAGCTGCATTATCCAACTTTTCCTGTAATTTTTTAAGTTATAAAGATTTAAATTGTACTTTGTATGCATATATATACCCCATAATGGAAGGCCTTAAATTTGAATTGACATTAAGGAAACCTTGTTATCTAGATGATAACTTCAGTATTAAAACATTCACACATCTTGTTATTTTGATTACTCTTTAACTTTAAACTTCACTTTCTGTTAAAGCCGGTGTGGCCTAGTGGATATGGTGCACAGCTCGTGATCGAGAGGTCTTGGGTTCGACTCCTGCCCTGGGCACACCGGTGTTTGGTCTTTCGGATGAGACAGTAAAAACTGAGGTCTCGTGTCACAGTAGGCGTGGAACGTAAAAGATCCCTCACTGCTTTGGATGGGTCTGTAGCAAAGGTCTAAATTTGTATACAATGCATCAGACAGATGCCGTCACCATATACATGAAATAATCATGGAGTTATGAAAATAATAATTAATCAATCAATCAATTTATTTCTGTTAAATAGTAGTGTTGATGCCATGATAGCTCTCTGAAACAGACAAGTGCAGCATCACATTTTAAGGAAATGGTGTTAGTGTAAATGTAGGCAGAAAGCAGTTTTAAAACTGGGTATAACCTCCCTGTCATATTTGATTTAGAACCTTGGTCATGGCAAGTAGGAAGGGCTGCAAGGTTTTGTCATCACTGAATGCTGGCTGCTATTATAAATGTCAAGTATTCTTGATGTGTATTGGTCAACAAGAAACCAGAGTATAAATGTCACTGTATTTAGAAGTGATTCTGTTATAGGGAAGCCTACCGTGTTGGAAAGAAGGAAAGACCGCCATTCCTGCCAGAGGCAGTAAAGAAGGTAGAAGTAGAGAATATACCCAAGATTCCTGATGAGTTACTGTGTCCTATATGCAAAGATTTATTATCTGATGCTGTAGTAATACCATGCTGTGGGAATAGCTACTGTGATGAATGTAAGTAGAAGATGAGTGATCAAAAGGAAATATAATAGATACATGTGCTGTAATTTTAAATTGCCTCAATATACTTTTAGCTATCATGAAGCTTATACCTATACATTTAATTTGATCGTATAGAAGTGAGGTGCAGACTTGTATAATAGGCTAAGCCTCATCTGCATGATTATACCTCATCCCAAATAGATAGAATCTGTTGATAACAAAATTATAATGTATAACATTCTAGGTAGATAGAATCATATATAAACATATTCCTCCCTAACATCCCAAGTATATAAATTCGTCATAACTTAATTCAAAGAAAATATAAATACACATATTTTATGATGATAAATATAATTATCAAGATTTCTATAATTTCCATAACAGGTGATCATGAAATGTAATTTAATTCTTTTGCCTAGGTATTCGGAATCTATTACTTGAGTCTGATGAGCACAAATGCCCTAACTGTCATGAGACGGATGTATCACCAGACAAACTTATAGCAAACAAGATGTTAAGATCTGCTGTTACAAACTTTCGTAACGAAACAGGGTATACAAAAGTGACTAAAGCAATGATGCAGCATCAGCCTTCTCCACCACCCCCACCTCCTCCTAAACCACAGCCTGTTGTATCAAAGTCTAGTAAAATGAAGCCCCGTCAGCAGTCCATACCGACATACACAATGAAGGGAGGACAGCATCATAACTCGCAATATTCTCACAACAAATTCTCTGACGGCTCTGGAAATTCATCTCCTAATACAAATATGTCAGCTAACGATAGAGAAAATGCTGAAGTAGTCAACAAAGGACGACCCATGGTTGATACTACAAAGAGGTAAATGATTTTGTAAACAAATTGTATAATAGCTGACTCATTGGTACATTAGCACTGTGTAGTGTGGGATTATAAGATTATTTTCATTATTTTTGTATTGCATTTAAAGGAAGACCAATGCATAAATAGTCAAAATAGGGTATTCCTGCTCTAGTCAGTGGCTTCTATAGGTTACACCTGCTCTAGTCAGGGGCTTTACAGGGTACTCTTGCTGTAGTCAATAGCTTCTTTTGGGTACTCCTGCTCTAGTAAGTGGCTTCTATAGGTAACTCCTGCTCTATTCATTGGCTTTTACAGGGTACTCCTGCCCTAGTCAATAGCTTTAATAGGGTACTCCCGCTCTAGTCAGTGGCATTGATTGGGTACTCCAACTGTAGTCAATGGCTTTTAGGTACTCCTCTAGTCAGTGGCTTTAGGAGGTACTCTGGCTTGTTAGTGACTTTTATAGGGCACTCTTACTCTAGTCAGTAGCTTATATATGGTATTTTGGCTCTTGTCATTTGCTTTTATAAGGTACTCCTGCTCTAGTCCGTGGCTTTAATAGGGTACTCCTGCTCTAGTCAGTGGCTTTAATAGGGTACTCCTGCTCTAGTCAGTGGCTTTAATAGGATACTCCTGTTCTATTCAGTGGCTTTAATAGGGTACTCCTGCTCTAGTCAGTAGCTTTAATAGGGTACTCCTGGTCTAGTCAGTGGCTTTAATAAGGTACTCCTGCTCTAGTCAGTGGCTTTAATAGGGTACTCCTGCTCTAGTCAGTGGCTTTAATAGGGTACTCCTGCTCTAGTTAGTGGCTTCTATAGGTTACTCCTGCTCTAGTCAGTGGCTTTTACAGGGTACTCCTGCTCTAGTCAGTGGCTTTTATAGGGTACTCCAGCTTTAGTCAGTGGCATTATTATGTTACTTCAGCTCTAGTCAGTGGCGTTTATAGAGTACTTCTGCTCTAGTTAGTGGTTTTGACTGTAGAGCAATAAAAAAATAAAGAAAATCAAATACATTGATCTCTTGTAAAATAAATGTAGACTACAGCAAACATTCATGGTCTTTAATCTTTTGAATATGTATGTCTTATAATATAAGGTGTTATAGTATTGATATACTTGAGTAATTTGCAGTGTGCCCAAAGGAATGAGTCCACCAACTCCTGTCAAAGATGAAAAGGAACCAGTTGTGAGTATTTCTAATGAATGAACTCCTTATTAGTTTAGATTGTTTATTTCTATACTTTATCTGTTCTATACATATAATTCTTTAAATTCAGTTTTAATATTAAGCTGGTGTGGCCTAGTGAATAAGGTGCTCGGCTCGTGATAAAAGGTCCCAGGTTCGACTCCAGGGCACACCGGTGTTCTGTCTTTCGGATGAGACATTAAAAACTGAGGTCCTGTGTCACGGTAGGCATGGCACGTAAAAGATCCCTCACTGCTTCGGGTGGGTCTGTTGCAAAAGTCTAAATTTGTATGCAATGCATCAGGCAGATGGTGTTACCTTGTATGTGAAAAAAATGGAGTGATATAAAACAATAATTAAATCAATCAGTCAGTTTTAATATTTGGCTTCTGTTTGATATCTCAGAATTTTTGGATAGTATAGTCTACAGGTCATTGTTTAATGCTAATATCATATATAGTATGTTAAGCTGGCGTGGCCTAGTGGTATCGCGCTGGACTCCTGATCGGGGGGCTGGGGTTCGAGTCCCGCTGTGGTCATGCCAGTGTTCTGTCTTTCGGATGAGACAGTAAGAACTGAGGTCCAGTGTCGTGGTATTCATGGCATGTTATAGATCCCTCACTGCTTCGGGTGGGTCCGTTGCAAAATTTGTATGCCTCGCGTCAGGCAGATGCCATATTCGTGGTGTGACGTTAAACAAAAATCAATCAATCAATATACAGTCAAACCTGTCTTAAAGAGACCCTCTTAATAACGACCTCCTGCTTTATACGACTTTTTTGCCTGTACATGTATAGTATGTTTTGAATCTGTTCACACATTTATCATTAACTTTTTCATTACAGCTTTCTGTGACCACTTCTAGTGCTCCATCCACCACTTCAGTGGAAACATCATTACCTGTCACCGCTCAACCATTGCAGTCAAATTTGCCACCACCTACTATTCAAAATGTTGGTACAGCACCAGTTGCATCAGGACCACCACCTTCCTATACAGCACAAACTGTAGATTGTAAGTGTCTTTTGTGTGAAAATTGTGGTGAACTCATAATACATGTACTTTGATTATTGATCAATATGTTTTGAGATTGTTGTCTGAGCAAATAAAATTTTGCATTTCTTTGTTTACAGTATCACGTCCACCACCAGGACCTGTTCAACACAGAATGATGAGGTAACCCTCAAACATAAATGAGGGTATTATTATTTCTCTTTTTTCACAGTGATGCACTTTAGGATTTAAAGATATATATAAAGCTTGAAAATAGGCAAAAATATTTTTCTCAAAGTAAACATCACCATGTATACAACATACACATAAATTCATTTATCAAACTAAATATGTTTATGCCTCTTATGTCCCACCCATAGTATGGCCAGGGGCATGAAGTGTTTGCTTTGTTTGTCACTCCATTATTACGACTCCTACAATTCTCTTTTATGGAGTTAAACCAAACTTGCTACAAGTATTATACTAAAGGTGTAGATTACTACAGGTGTAGATTTATATGAAGGGAAGTACAGTCAAACTTCAATATCTCAAAATCAAAGGGACCATTTAATTAAACAATTCATATACATCATCAGCTGTGAATACCTTTCACAATTAGTACAGGTAACAAGATTTACAAAACCTTTATGGATTCATATACAGGCATATAATTACTTCATTTGTTTGTGCCAACACATTCATTTAATCACACTGTACACTTAGTTTGTCAATTAAGAGAAAGCACCTGGGAATATATCAGTATAAAGCCAACTTTGAGATATAACATATTAATTAGATTTTTTGGCCGTCAAATGTACCTCGAAATGATTGGTATTCAACATTACGCTGTTTGGCATATCAGGGGTGAATTTTATCATATTATTAAGGAAAAATTTTTACACTTGTGTTTGACTTTGAGGTAGCCCGGGCATTACTTACCTGAGATCAAGAAATGAAATTTATCAGTAATTCTGGTTGCACAGATTTTCTAGGATCTTTAGCCCTTGACAGAATTTTTCACAGTCATCATAATTTCGTGTACACATTGATATGGAATAGATTTAAACTTGAGACAAAAGTGTAGATGAACATGAAGAGCGGTAATTCTAGTTAGGCAAATGTGACAGGAATTATGGCCCTTTACACCCAATGATATTCCATAACCTTGACCCTTACTGATATGACCAATGTTGAAGTCAGTGTGAATTTAAGTGCAAAACATCCAAACATAGTCTGTTACTTCAGAACAACCAATTTCAAAATCTAAATCAAATGAAAATTGAATTGTTATAAAATCTCAGTAATATTAAAATGAATATTGTTCTGCATTCAGACCTGCAGGGCTTCCTCCTGGTCTGCCACCTCCCAACATCATGCCTCCAGTGCCACACCTGGGATTTCCACCACCTGCTCCCATACAGTCCCTGGTATCAGGGGGATATGGACCCAGAGGTGAGTAAATCACAGAAAAAAAATAAAACTTAAAATTTCAGGAAAAATTGTATCCATTATTAATAAAAAGATACTCATGTATTATTTATATCATACAATAAAATTATAGATACTTATTGCAAACCATAGCCTCCAAACTGATCATTGAATAAAAACGACCCAGAATCATGTATTGTAGGTATATAGTTGGCAGTTATAATTTGATTAGCTTTGATAGGGATCTTGCAGTTCCGATTCTTGTTACATAATCGATGGTGATTACTGTGGGAGGTTTTTTTTGTCTGTTTCTATACGCCCATCGAAAGACGGGACATATTAATTAAGGTATGGCAATGTCCATCCGTCCGTCTGCTACGGAATGCGATAACTTAAGTATATGTCAGTTTTTTTTCATGAAAATCAAAAAGAGTGCTTAGATAATGTAGGGGAAGCCGCCTTCGATTTTGAGCAAATTCTGTTTTGTTGTTCTGGAGTTATGAGACTTGGATTTTATTTTTGCTGTGATAAGATGTTTGGAACATAATAACTTTAGTAAACGTCAGTTGTTTTTCATGAAACTTAAACAGAATGCTTAAATAGTGTAGAGGAAGCCACCTTTCAGTTTTGAGCGAATTCCGCTTTGTCGTTACAGAGTTATTGGACTTGGATCCCTCTTTTTAGATTTCAATATTTTATAAAAGTATTACCAAAAGTCCAAAGTAAGCAACGGGCATATTAAGCCATGCTAGGCATTGCTCTTGTTTCAAAATGTAACACATAAACAAATCTTGGAATTTATTTCTTTTTTAACCATAAAGTGATGTGTTAATATTGTGAGGGGATTTTCATAAAATATTTCGATGCCCCTGCGAAAGGGCATGGCTGGGAGCATTAATGATTAAGTGTTGTTTTTATATGCCCATCATAAGACGGGATGTATTATGTTATGGCTTGTCCATCTGTCTGTCCGAGGTCATGTTTTCCGGACTTTTTTCTGCAGTCTTTCAAGATAACTTTATATCAACAAGGGTCAGTACCAGTTCACATCTGGATATGATTTCTTTGGTTTTGCCATAGTTATGGCCCTTGAACATAGAAAATTCAAGGATGTTACAGTTTCTGGATTCCTTTATGCAGTGTTTCAAGGTATTGGATTGTATCTTGGCCATTCATTCAAATTGATCCCCTTCAAGCTAAGTGACAGGCGTATTATACCACACTAGGCGTTGCTCTTGTTCCTTCTGTCTTCCATCACACAATTAGTTTCCAGATGATAACTAGAGTTCCTTGCATCTGATCAAAACCCAAATTTTTAGGGATACAAAAGGGGAAGGTGCCTATTGATTTTTGGATCAAAGCTCAAAGGTCACTACAGGTAAAAATAGATTGCAATTATTCGTTTCTAGATGATAAATCAAGTACCATGCATTCTCTACAGACTAAAATTAAATGTATCGATTTTTTCCAAAAGGGGATGATGCCTATCAATTTTGGGATCAATAAATGGAAAATCAGGGTCACCACTAGTGAACACTGGCAAATTGTTGATTTCCAGATGATAAATCAAGTACCATACATCCTATACAAGCCATATTTGGTTGTATTAAATTTGATCAAAAGTTCCTATTGATTTGGGGTCAATAGGGTCAATGCTCAAAGTCATTACTGGTGAAAATACTGCAAATTATGTATCATGTTTTCCATATTTCTATGATAGATAAAGGATCTGCTTTTGATTTCTTTATTATCATTGAGATCTGCATTTGCTTTCATTATTATCATTGAGATCTGCTTTTGATCTTGTTTCATCCATGAGAGCAGATTTGCTAGATTTTGGTGTAGATATATATTAAAATTCATCAGGAAAAAAAGATAATTTTGTGATCTTTCAAAGAGGTCTTAACATTTCCTTCTATATCCTGTTTTCAAGACAAGCTCTTGGCATCACATTCCCCTTAAAACCATTATAGTAATGGTATAGCCTTTCACCTAAGGTTTTAGCTTTAAGATTGATTGTTGATGTCATTCCTCAATTATTTCACGTATATGTTGATGGCATCTGCCTGATGCTTTGCATAGAAATTTTATTTTTTTTGCAATGGACCCACCCTTAATCACACCATAATCAGGTGACATTTACTAATGTAGATCACAGTAACAAGGTCAAAAGCCATGGTACCAGATGTAAGTTCTGATCCTGGGGAATCCATATGTGAAATATGAATCCCTATCTCATACAATTCAAAAGATTGACTGATTATTGTTTTACGTAATTCTACAATTATTTCACATATATGGTGATGGCATCTACCTGTTGCAACAGACCCACCCAAAGCAGTGAGGGATCTTTTACTTGCCATGTCTACCATGAGACGTGACGTCAGTTTTTACTGTTTCATGGGAAATGCCACTGTTAGGCCCATGGTTGAAGTTGAACTCGAGACATCTCCATCGTGAGCTGAGCCTTCATCCACTGAACCACACTGCCCTTTTTTAACTTGAAGTAAACGAAATTTAGTCTTTCTAGGCTTCCCAGAGGAATAGCATATAGTCGCTGCTTTGTCCATCTGTCCTTCCACCTTAATTTTGACCAAAGTATAGCACAAAATTTAATGAGGTATCAACATAAAACGTCATAGGTAGATGGATCTGGATGAAGAGAAGTAAAGTGAACAAGAACTATAACACTCTTTTGCATAATCTAGGAGTTAGTGCCCTTTGTTTTTTTTTTATACTTATAATTTTTCTGCAGCATAACACAAAACTATAAGAGGTATCAACATGAAGCTTTATGGGTAGCTAAATCTCTATCATATGAGAGGTACTGTGTACATGAACCATTACTCTCTTTTGGGTAATTTAGGAGTTATTGCCCTTCGTTATATTCATACTTAAATTTCGTAAGAAGCATATTTCATGAAGTAAAAAAAGGTATCATCTTGAAATTTTAAAGGTAGTAAGATTTTATGTAGGATATGTGAAAAGCACAGTTAAGAACTGTGGAATTGTGAAGAGCATTAGAACCAGAGCTTGAGTTTTAATTATGCAGTACATGTCATTAAAGGTAAAATTGTAGCCCTGTTAGAATTAGTGTTTATTCAGGGAGCATCCATCGGTTCTACCGATTCTCTTGTTATTGAAAGTCATGTCACTTGGATGCATTTGACCATACAGACAAGAGCAGTAGTGACCTTAACATTTGATCTCATACCATCAAAAAGTGCATTCCAGAGACCTTTTAGTGTACTACATAATTTTGAGAAGAAGTTCAGACAAGAATTAAGATAGTATTATGACCAATGTCAGAAACATAATTCAAACAACTTGAAAGAGACAAAGTTGTATTTTGGGAGGCAAATATTTTACAAACATTCTATACTTGCCTGAAAATGAATCTTTTAGACTATTCCAATGAAATTCTTACTTTTTTTTCATTATTAATGTCTGTGCTTTTTGTAGTTCCATTACCTGGTCAGCCTATTCCTCCTGTCAATGCCAGTTATGGACCACCAGGTCCATTTGCTGGCAGGATGCCTGGCCCTGGTAATTTACCTTTTGGTCCAGGAGGCAGACCATTAACCGAAGAGGAGTTTTATCGGGAAAAGAATAAGATATTAAACCAACAACAAAAGAAGTATGTATCTCTAATTCAATTACAAAAACTCAAAATGGCTTATGTCACTTCAATAATTGGTAAAATATATTGTCCTGTGATCAGTGTAATAATATAATCTACTCTTACTTGCTTATATAGGAAGAAACCAGATATGATGGATGACTTTGCCAGAGAATTACTGGAGTATAAACGTGACCAGAAAAAGAGACAAAGGTCAAGGACAAGAACAAGATCAAGGTAATGCAAATCTTAGAAAGAAGCTCACACAAATTTAATTTCAAAATGAATAATGGTATTTATCAAATTCATAATAATTAGTCTCACAGTGTTGAAGGTGCTTTAATAGAGGCATGTAATATCCGTTCGCCCAATGTACATGTTTATTTTTTTTTACATCAAAAACATGATATCTTATCATACTTTGGATCAGAGTCAGGGCCTACATAAGAACAAAAAAATATATGTTCTTGTGAAAATCTACAATGAGTTCCAAAATAGGGCTCACTGGGCAAAAATCTGAAGAGCTAATGTCACTCTCCCAGTATTGTGATGGCAGCAGCATTATCAAAAAACATAGACAAAACTTTCACCTGGGCTCTATCTGCAATTGAGTGATCGCCAGATCCAACTTTAACCATGCCCATAACGTAGTTTCATTGTGACGTCATAGTGAAAGTCATGTTTGACGGGCCATTTATTTATGACGTCATAATGAAAAAGTGTGCCAAAAGTTGTGATGTCAGGCTTTTGACGATCAGTCAATTGTAAGAGAGAGGGCTTTCATATTCAAAATACAGATTCCTCAGGATCAAAGTTTTCATTTCTTTTGACCTTGTGTCTATGACCTACTTTTCAAAAACTTTTAACTGGGTTCTATCTTTTCAACTGAAAGAGAAAAGGGGTTTCATACTCTATTTATTAAGTCTTAATCTTAATCTGGGCTGTTTCCTTTGAAATGTGAGTGGGAGCTTTACACTTTACATGTTCATTCCTCTGGATCAGAGCTTCATTTGGTATCATGGTTTTTGCTTAGTGACCTTGATCTTGGACCTTGGCTAACATACTTTTCAAAAACTTTAACCTGGGCTTTATCCTTTGAACCTAACGAGATACTGTAAATTGGTTATTATTCGTCATGTACCAATTTTCGCCATTTTCGTCAGTGCCCTCAATGACGAATTTACGTACTGACGAATATAAATACCGTTGACCAAGTAAAGGTGGTTCTGGGGCTTATTATCATACAGGCTCAGTGACATGATTGATCTTTATTGCATCGTTTATTGCATCACATTGAAATACAGTAAAGAAAGTGACAAAGATTAAAAGGTTACCCATTTAAAGAACATGAACGTATGTTTTAAAAGATAGTCAGTTCACTAAAACAGATAAAATCTAAACCCTTCTCCATTTCTAGAGCAGCATTTTCATTTGCTGCCATTGTGGATTCTGCATCCCGCATCGAATCTGTCTCACTTAATATCTCAATGGGGTCGGGCAGCCCTGGGGTGGACGGAGGGCGCAGATGAATTTTGCCGGTTTTAAGCCAATGCAACATTATGGTACTGGGTAACACAAAGCACTGACTGAATACCAATCGAATACTAGTACATAAACAGTGTGTTTATAATGAGATTATTGCTGTCCATGACATGTAATCACGCTTGGTTTAAAAGCCGTAAGGTAATCAATTATATATCCTATTTGTACTAGTAATATATCAAACGTTTTGTTTGATTATCTAATTATAAGCAATCATAATTATACATTATAAAGAAGAGTTTCCATTGACGAATTTACGTTCTCGGGGTCCTCAAATGACAAATTTACGTACTGATGAAATTGCCTTTTTTTACAATTTGACGAAAATTGGTACTGACGAAAATAAAGCAATTTACAGTAGGGCTTTTATATTATACATATGGATTCCTCTGGATAAGAGCTTTTATTTGATGTCATAGCTTTTGACCTTGTAACCTTGACATTTGACTGTCGCCTACTGTTCAGAAACTATAACCTTTGCTTTATCTTTTGAATTGAAGCCAGTGTGTCTCAGTGGATGAGGTGCTTGGTTGTGAACAAAAAGGTCCTTGGTTTTGAATCCACTGTGGGCACACCATATCCTGATTTTTGGATGAGACAGTCAGAACCAAGGCCCTGTGTCATGGTAGAGGTGGCACTTTAAAGATGCCCTACTGTTTTGAATGGTTTTGTTTCAAAGGTATAAATTTCTATGCAATGCAGGAGGCAGATGCCATCCCCATATACATTGTCCGTGAAATAATTGTGGAATAACGTGAAACAATAATCAAACAATCTTTTGAAGTGTATGAGATACGGATTCATATTTCACATATGGATTTCCCAGGATCAGAACTTACATCAGGTACCATGGCTTTTGACCTTGTTACTTTGATCTACATTTTTGAAATATCCCCTCATTATAGCGAGCTTTGTTTTTTCCTGACAACCCTTGTTTACAAAATTGCTTGGTTTGCAATGTAAAATCCAAAGATTGAAATACTAAATGCTGGGTATGTCACAAAATCATCTAAATATGCTAGCATTTCTCTTATTGAGCAAAAACTTTGGATGATATTATATATAATATATTTTATGTACATGTATTACATAAATAAAATTTATTATTTTATCCGTAGTCCAAGATAAGCATCTTAAAAATTTCATTGATGAAAATAGTTTGCTGTAAGCAAAGTATATATTCAGCCAATTCTTTTCACTGTATAAATTGATTTTTGTTTTTAAGAATTTTTTAAAAAATAAATTGCTTATTAAATTAATGTAGAAAATATGATTAATGAAAGGAAGGCAAATCACGCAGTTTACAGTACTCTGTAAGTATGATAAATCCAGTAATACAAGAAAAGTGATTTTTTTCCCTGTATTATTTCATCTGGTATTTCATTTAACACAAGTACCTGTAGAGTTTAATTTCCTCTTGTATATAAATTATACATTAAGAATTTACAAAGCAAAAACATCTGCTTGTTGAGAGGCTACGATCTCTACTGAACTCATCAATACCATTTTCAACAAGACTTTCCATGGTACAATAACTTTTGACCTCATGACCTTGACTGTGACCTTTGACCTACATTTAAAAAACTTAAACATTATTACAACTTTAACATTTTTAGAGGTAGGTCTTTCATATTTCACATGAGTATTCCTTGTGAGAAGACCTTTCTATCATTGCAATGATTATTTACCTCATTACCTTGAGTTTGACCTCTATTTAAAAAAACTTTTAACAATGGGTATATTTTTTGAATGGTAAGTGATGGGGTTTTCATATTTCACATTTGTATTCCTTATGACTTTTGTTGGTTCCAAAATTTTGACCTTGTGATCTTGACTTTGGAGTTTGACGCAGGTTTAAGATAATGGCTTATACTGACAAAGTTAACACTGGGGCATTCATATTTCTGTATGTTCTTCAAAGATTATTGCATTCTTATAGTGAAAGCATCACCTTATGCTATGCACAGAAATTGATATTTTTGCAATGTACTAACATGAAACAGGGATCTTTTACCTGCTATGTCCATGGTGACATTAGACCTTGATTTATAGTGTCTCATGATTCAAAAAACAGGACATGGATGTCACTGATGCCACTCATATATAGAGAACAGTGTATTACAATTTTCAATCGGAGTATACTGGAATTTGGATAGTGGGATGTTTTCAAATTATCGTAATCATTTTTGACCAGCTTGCAAAGCAAGTCCGGTCTACGAATTGGCGAAATCTGTCTGTCCATCCATTTGGCCACCCAGCGTGAACAATTTTCATTTATTTTGATTTTTTTTTTATTAGCAGTTGCAGTTACATACTTTGTTTCCACTTGCTATCTATTTAAACATTTTCTTCTCACTTGCAGATCAAGAACCAGAAGTAGGAGTAGATCAAAATCTCCACTCTCAAAACAAAGGTCAAGGTCAAAATCAATGACTAGGTCACCATTACGGAAAAAAAGATCATTCACAAGGTCACGAACTAGGAGTAAATCGCCATACAGGTCTAGAACAAGATCACCAAGAATGAGAAGCAGGACTCGATCCAGGTCTCCTCGGCTTAGATCTCGTTCACCCAGACTAAGGTCACGATCTCCTAGATACAGATCTAGAACCCCTAGAGCTCGCTATTCTAGATCTCGGTCACGAAGTTGGACACGTTCTAGATCACCTAGAAGAACATATTCTCGAAGTCCACCTCCTAGGTATCGTTCACGCACACCTCCAAGATTTAGATCTAGATCTAGAAGCCCTAGAAGATGGACACCAGAATTTCGAAGAAGATCAAGAACTCCTCCCAATCCTATGTACAGAAGGTCAAGGTCCCCACCACCTTACAGATCAGGTTATTCACCCCCTCACAGGAGATATGGTGGTGGACGAGGTCGAGGTTTCTCACCTGAGAGGTATCCGCCAGCCAACTATGGTTTTCCTCCTGAGGATCCTTATGCAGGGTAAGTGCAGTCATTTTTGATAAAGACAATGATTATCTGTCTTATAGAAAATTATGGTGTCTACTGATACAACTAAATCTTTAACCTATCAAAGGGATCTATACTTAAAAGTATATCTTCGTAAAGCTGTTACTGGTTGTTGTCCTACAGGGAAGCAGAATTATGGTTCATAAAATTGTTAAAAGAACTCTTGTCATTGATATTAATTTAATATTAGTTGATGTAGTGATCACTTCATTTTAATCAGATTAATTGTTGTAGTTTTCTTATATTACTGGTTAAGGACCAGTTCTTGACATGGACATATTTACTTCTGCTATGTTTTTGGGAGTATTCAAAATGGAAATTTACAAAATTTTCATATAAAATGGTAGGTGTCCTATGTATTGCAGACAGTCACATGAAAAAACCTCTTATCTCAAAAGTCCAAATAACAAATTAGCTGTTGTGAAGACAACTTACAATAAACCTATGTATACATATGTTTTATAAAATATTTGATAAATATTTTCATATTAGTAAATCACTGAAAAGTACATGTGCATAAAATATCTTTGTCTATATGTATAAACATATTACACGCAGATTAAAAAATTTGAATGATTTTTATTTTCATTCTGTAGGTACGATGCTCATGCATATGATGAGTTTTTCAGAGAGTACATGGCTAGGTATGGTAGACCCCCACCTCCCCCTCCCCCTGCTGTAGGATATGATACCAACCCATACTATGATCCTAAATATGGTCATCCACAATACCGAGGCAGATCTCCCCAAGACAGACGAGGCCCTTCCTGGGATACAGATACCAATCAAGATCGTCAAACTAGAGATCAAAGAAGGTCACGTGACAAAGGACATGTTAGAGACATTAAACAAGACAAGAAGAGCAACAAAAAAGAAGAAGAAAAGAAAAAAGAAGATATATCAAAAAAAGAGAAAGAAAAAAATAAAGAAAACACTAAATCAAAGAAAAAGTTAAAGAAAGAAGGAGATAAGGAAACTGGTAAGTTGGTGACAAAGAAAAAGGAATCTGAAGCAAAAGTAGAAGCAAAAAAGGATAGTCAAAATAAAAAGAAGAAATTGGATTCAAAATCAGAAACTGTGAAAATGAAAAAGAAAAATCCCTCAAAAGAAATGACCAACAAAAGTAAAGAGCAGACAAACAAACTATTAAAAGAGAAGAGTGATAAAAAGAACAAAGAAGTGCTCAAGCAAGAAATGAAGGCTAAGAAAACACCAGAGATTGAGCAAGAAGAGAGTAGTAGTGAATCAGACAGTGAGGTAGATTCTCAAGAAGAACAGGAAATAAAAACTACTGAAACAAATTTATCCTTACATCAAAATAAAGAAAAGGATAATAGTGAAAACAAAATTCCATCAGAAGTTGATAATAATATGGAACAAGAAAGTTCAGAAGAAGAAAGTGAAGAAGATAGTGAGGAGGAAGATGAGGAGGATATGGAGGAGGATAAAGTGAAAAATGATGAAAATCAGAAAAATATACAGAAACAGGTCAATGGTGAAAAAGATATTAAAGATGTAAAACAGAATGTCAGTGATCAAAAACCAGTTACTAAAGTAGCAATCTCAAAGCCTGTCAAGGCTGATGAAGATATTAAAAATAAATTAAAAACCAGACCAAAAAAAGACAAAACAAATGGAAAGGAGAATAAAGAATCTGAAATAGAAAAAGAGAAGAATGAAAAGAAGGAAGACAATGAGAAAAGAAGCCCTACAAAGCGGGCACGAGTAAGCAGTCAAGAGAGCTCAAATTTCTCCCCACCCAGGAAACTTGTAAAAGAAAAAGAGGAACTCATGCTTTCCCCACCTGAGCTTTCCAAATGGGAACGTGATGATGTTGCAATGGAGAAATCACCCGAACCCAGACAGCAAAAGAAAATAGCTGATAAAAGATTACCAAAGTAAGTGGTTTGGATATATTCCAATAATGATAAAACTATGTCTGATTTTTATAAAGCACTTTGAATTTGTTAGATAGAATTTGAAGTTTGCTTTCAATTTTACATTTTTGTCACTTACAATACATAGCCACACTTCAGAACCAGATTTTCACTGTCCATCTGTTTGCTATAGCTCAGTTTTAATTGCATTTATCTTTGCAGGGATATTTGATGGAAGCATTTTATGTTAAACAAAGTCTCATTTTTTCTGAAATAAATAATATTGGTTAAAATTTTATTTGAAGGTCTGTGATTGAAAGTGCAGAAAATGCCTTGAGTCAGAAACCAACACGGCCAATATCTGTTGCTAGTAGCATTGTTCCATCATCATCGAAACTAGTGAACCGTCTGCAGAAATCTCCCAGTAAGGTAGACAAATTAGATAAAGAAACAACAGCAAAGTCACGTAAAGTTTTTTATGATAATCAAGCACCTTCTAAAAAAGAAGATAAACGAAAGGTTCTTAGTAGAGAAAGTTCAATGCAAATTACAGTATCAGGAGACAAAAAGACAAAGGAGCAAGACAAGAGGGAAGTTAAAGATCTAAGATTATCACTAATGGAGAAGCGTGGGAAAAGAGAAGTAGATCGTCAGTTTTCATCTTCAAGCTTAGATGATCGAAGATTAAGTGAAACAGAATGGAATAAAGATTTCAGAGATGCAGACTCCAAATTTGACAGAGGAAGAAGTCAGACAGAGGAGGAGAGTTATAATCCTGAAAAACTGTTCAAAAACAGTTTAAAAAGTAGAAAGGAACGGGAGGAAAAACAAATATCTGGCAAAAAACTTGAGAAGGAGAAAAATGATAAGAAGACAAAGGAAAAACAAGAATCTCAGGAGAAAAGAGATCAAACAGAAGAAAAGAAAGGAAGAACAGAAAAGAAAGAAAGTAAGAGAGACTCAGATAATCAGCACAAATCAGAAAAAGATGCCAAAGAGGTGAAAGCAAAAACTAAAGCAAAAAAGGAAAAAGAAAAAATACTGCAAGACCAAATAGAAAATCAACCAAAGGCTAAAAGAGTGTCAGATGAGAAAACAGAAGAAAGAAATAAGGATTATATTGAGAAAGATTCTAAAAAGCCACTGAAAAAGTCTGAAGAGAGGAAAACTGATAGAAAGAAAGAAAAAGAAGAAAAAGAAAAATTAAAGAAAGAGAAGATTGATAAGGAAGAAAAATTGAGGAAAGATAGGGTAGAAAGAAAAGAGTCCATTGTAGATGAAGCCACTTTTGAACCAGATTACAATGAAACTGGTCTGAGTGATCCAGAAGATGAAGCTACTGTTGAGAGGGAGAAATCCATACCAACACAGAGTGAAAGTGAAAGTGAAAGCTCTGAAGAAGAAAAGGAGAAAAAGAAAAAGAAAAAAAGTAAAAAACATAAAAACAAACATAAAAAACATAAGAAACATAAAAAGAAACATAAAAAACATGGGAAAGAAAGTCAGGACAATGATTAATGATTAAATGCTTTCTATTGCTCATACAATACATGAAAATGATCTATGGCCGTTGATGGACTGTAGACAGGTTTATTGTACGTTCATATTCTCAGATCAGTCAGTCTGATACTTTACATTTTAATAGCACTTACTTACAGGATGGAAATAAAGAATTAATGCAATCAACTTGAAATATAAGAAATAAGCATTTCACAACAAACAAAATCTGCATTATAGCATTTTAGAATTTCTTATGTTCCCATTAAGCATGTAGTCCCTATTTTGTCTTGTCAGAGCTTATAACTCCTAAATTCTTCATGAGTATATGATCATATTTCACACACAATAGTCACTCAGAAAATGGGTATTTGGATAAAGGTCACTCAGGTAATTTCTGAAAGGTCAAGGTCACTAAGGAAATACAACTTAAGAATACCTAAAAAGGGCTTATATTGTGATGAAGTTTTGATAAGAAGCAATCATATCTCGCACAAATATTAATTGTTACTCAGGATATGAGCTTTCAGACAAATTTCTCTTAGGTCATCTTGGAAAAGTTAAGGTCACTCAGCAACTAGAATTTAAAATACCAACCAAACAAAACTGATAAATTGGCAAGTTCTCACTAGCTTATATTCATACCTCAGGATGTATGCAACCTCAATTTAGTATGGTCCCTAAAAATATTGGAGCATATAGTGGCTGTTGTTTCTACCTGTTTTTAGTGTTTCCATCTCCCTGTCCTACCATTACCAAGACCATATGTCAGACTTTGATCATATTTATAATCATGATTGCAGAGATGACCTTTTCTATCCTCTGATATATCTTAGTTTAGACACAGTCAATTTCAGTTTAAATTAAAATACTTTACATTAGATTTTAATTAAAGTTAATTTAATATAAATTTATTATGTTAAGAAGATATCCATTGGTTTGGAGAATATTCATTGGTTTTACTGAGTTTCTTATTAGAGACTGAAAGACAAAAAGTTGGGTTTTTTCTCTCATAGTATTTTCGATTATGATATATATGATCCACATAATGCTTTAGAGTGTTCAGGCACCAGGGGCCATTCCAGGGCATTAAACCAAATTTTATTACAATTTAAATATATTCTACTGGTATAGAGAGATGGATTTATGATCTGATCATGTGTTCAAATTTAACTTTGTAAATATTGTTACATGTATTTGTAATTTTCTTTAATTTATCGTAACTTTTATATATTGAAGTGCTCAACACTCAAGGTATGAGGTGATGTTTATAATGAATTATAAGACAAGATGTTGAAGTCAGTGCCAAGTACTGCTTAGTTTTGTACATTTAAATTACAACTGAAAGGAAAATGACTACGAGTGTGTGTTAAAATTATCACCAGATTGCATTTAGAGAGTATGGATTCAACATTACCAATTGTGTATTCTCCCATTGTATGATTGTTTCAAAATTCCTTGAGAATGTATTGTTGTGAATTTCTGAAGAATGTATGTTGGACGATGGTTTCTTTTACCGTGCATGATTGGAAAATGTTCGATTGTGAAATCCTTAAAACTCATATTAATCATGAATGAGTTTGAGTCCGTTGAGAATGTATGAGATGGGAATTTTTGAGAATGTAAGTAAAATATGGAAATCCTTTAGAATTTCTGATAGTGTGATTGATGTCTATGAAAATGTAAGATTGAATGTGAAATCTTCTAAAATGTTAAATTTTTACTGGAAATGTATGATTTATTGTGAATTGGTTTTAAAGTGTATGATTGTCTTGTGCATTATATTTAGAGTGTACAATTGGGATTTATTGATTGAGTATGGTGTTGCTCAGAGTGTATGTTGAGTGTTATAGGACATCATCGGCGAATAGGATGTAATCCATGGATGAATGATTTTTTATGGTTCTTGGTATAATTTTAAATGTATGCATAGTTATCACGATGTTACAATGTCATGAAATCATGTTGACATCTCTAGGGAACCTCACTGCACAACAGCTGGAGATATTAGAATTAATACAATGTAAATTGTTTGCAGAGAACAAAGCAAATAAACTGTATGCCACTGCATAAATGTGTAATTCTTGCTTGCTGAATATGACACTTTATGTTTGAACCTCTGATTGCAGATTAAAATTGCCATAAATTAGTATTTTTAAAACAAAAGAGATTGGACTGTGCTACTCCATCTTCCTCAGTGTATCAGGAAATTTCTAGAAAGTGCCAGCATTCTTTGTGGATTACATAATAGAAAGAGGGATGCATTGTATATCTTTAAAACAAGCTGTGTTTGAGAAACACTTTTGTTTGCCCCCGGCGGCACCAAAGTCCAAAAGATTTTTTTTAGCGTGAAGGTCATTGTCAAGGTTAAAAGGTCATCAATCTTGGTGTCATTTGAAAGGGCTTCATTAGTTGAGTACACATGGTAAATATGAAGTCTCTATTAAGTTATAGCAAGGGTTAAAGTTGACAGACAAACAAACGAACAAACAGATAGGACAAAAACAATATGCCCCCGATCCATCGATCTGGATCCATAAAAATCCACTTTGTTGTGTCTGTCTTGAAAACAAATTTTAAGATTGCTTATTACTTGTGGTCAGTAAGGACTAGGATTTATAATAAGTAAGGATTAGGAGTTGTAATCAGTAGGGAATAGGACTTGTAATCATTAAGGATTAGGATTTGTAATCAGTAAGGACTAGGACATCCATAATATGGTTTATCTATAACTTTTTGTAACCTTTTCGCAAAGATAAAAGCAATGATTTTATAATCTGTGTTAGTCAAGCTAATAGGTCGGTAGTTTTTTTAAATGTTTCCTATCCCCCTTCTTGTGAATTAAAGACATTAATGCCATTCTTTGGGAAAATGACATTTCGTTATTTACAAATATTTCTTTCAGAGCTTCATAAAATGGAGTATCTTGTTCTTTCAAAAAACTTTATAAAATTTGTTCGGAATACCGTCTATTCTAGGCGATTTATTAATTTTCATGTCTTTAACAGCATTTTCACATTCAGTCAAAGTTGGGATGTATCACAAAAAGACTTTTCTCCATTTGTCAAACATGTCAAATTTTCTAATGTCGATAAATATGTATCAATTTTACAATTTATTTTATTTTAGATTTATATAAGTGTTCATAAAAATTACACATTTCACCCAGTATTTCATTATCCGTTTTAAAACTTTTGTCTTTATTATTTACTAACTCCCTAATAACATTATTTGTTTGATGTTCAGCTTCAAGACTAAGGAAATACCTACTATTCTTTTCACCCTCCTCTATCCTTTTGAGCGTATTTGTGGGCCTTCATGCTTATTATCACATAAAACAGATAATTCATTTTCTAACTCTTTTTAGCTCACCTTAGCCAAAGGCTCAAGTGAGCTATTGTGATCAATCACCGTCCGTCGTCCGTCCGTCGTCCGTCGTTAACTTTTCACATTTTCGACTTCTTCTCCAGAACCACTGAACAGAATTTGATGAAACTTGATAAGCATGTAGTACTCATGGTCCCCTACAAGTGTTGTTGTTTTTCGTCCAGATTCATCAACAGGTGGCGCCACCACAGGCAAAAGTAGGTCAAAGAGGGTACCCTCCATTGACAAACTTCTTCTTCAGACCGGGGGCATACAGAGACAAACCAAATGCATAGGAATGATCTAGAGGGATGTGTGAAGAAGTGTTGTTATTTTTGGTTCCATTCCGAAATCAAATTTTTGACGTTTTTTTGTACTTGGTAATTTTA
The DNA here is from genome assembly GCA_035048485.1 of Pteria penguin. Classification (NCBI taxonomy): domain Eukaryota; kingdom Metazoa; phylum Mollusca; class Bivalvia; order Pterioida; family Pteriidae; genus Pteria; species Pteria penguin. The sequence goes on from CM068580.1 coordinate 26,493,640, forward strand.
ATGCAGAAAAGAGGTATTTTTTTCTTTTAGTAAACATTGATGCATTAATTTGGTTTAATTTGATCATTTTGATGGTAAGAAATACTACTGCGAAGAAAATTTTTCAATATTTTATGTTTTGGATTTTTTATGAATTTTTTAAGACTTTCAAGAAAAAGGGGGGGTGGGATAATTGGTGTAAACATTTCACAGTTTGAACTTGTTCTTCGGAACCACTTGCTGGAATTCAATGAAACTTGGCATGCATCAAATACTCAAGGTCCCCGACAAATGTGGTCATCTTTGTCAGGATCCATGAACAGGTGGCACCACCACAGACAAAAGTAGGTCACAGAGGGTACCCTCCTTTGACAAACTTCTTATTCAGATCGGGTGCATACAGCGACAAACCGACTGCATAGGAATGAGATAGAGGCATATGGGAAGAAGTGTTGATATTTTTGGTTCCATTCCGAAATCAAATTTTTGACGTTTTTTCATTTTTATTTTGGACTTTGTTATTTTAATGCATTAAAGAGTTATTATTTTCTTTTAGTAAACATTGATGCATTCATTTGGTTTCATTTAATCATTTCTATGGTAAGGAATGCTGGTGTGAAGGAATTTTTTCAATATCTCGATTTTTGAATTTTTTATGATTTTTTAAGACTTCCAAGAAAAGGGGGGGGGGGACAATTTTTCATATCTTCAACTTGATCTACAGAACAACTTGAAGGATTGTGATAAAACTGGGTAGGATGCAAGTACTCATAGTCCTTTTCAAAGGTTTTGTTTTTTGTGCGGATCATCCAAATTGGTTAACAGATAATGCCACCATGTCTAAAAGTAGGTCTCACAATGGTACATATACCACTTGGTAATTGAAATATGGAGAGTAGCGGTTCAAATCCAGCTGTGGTCAAAAAAATTTTTTTTTAATTCTTTACACATCTAAATAAGTTTTTAGATGTTTCTCAACACTCAACATATGAAATTAGGCAATTTTAAGTTAGATCTGGACAATATTTGAAACAATTGTTGTTCATGACCCAGACTTGAAATCAGTCAACAAAAGGCCCCACCTAAAGAAAATGACTAACTTGTTGCCCTGAATGACTTCTTGCAGAGACAAAGGAAATGCTTAATATCAAAATCACCTGAATGGATGTGCAAAAAAGTGTTGTTTTTTTATTCTAGCCTGAAATAAAATTTGACATATTTTCAACATCTGTGTTGACTTAGTCACATTAATGCAAAAATAAATGAATTCTTCCTTCATGCATGACTGATAATATAGGTACTCAGGTGAGCGATATAGGCCCACTTGGGCCTCTTGTTTTCTCAACATATCTATATTTTCTGACAGGGAGTCTTCGATTTTTATAATTTCTTTCTCTAGAAAATAGATTTTTTGTTTAATATTTTTCTGAAACTGTTTAGCAAAACCTACGGAAAATTCTTTAATTTTGTATTTGAGTATCTCCCATCGTTCTATATGACTTGATCCATCTGTTGTATTTTTCACATTTTGTATTATACTGTTTATTTCTTTTATATAATCTTCATTATTTAAATAGGACGTATCTAATTTCCAATTTCTTGTGGTCAGTAAGGACTAGGATTTATAATCAGTAAGGATTAGGACTTGTAATCAGTAAGGACTAGGACTTGTAATCAGTAAGGATTAGGACTTGTAATCAGTCATAACTAGGACTTGTAATCCGTAAGGATTAGGACTTGTAATCAGTAAGAATTAGGACTTGTAATCAGTTAGGATTAAGATTTGTAATCAGCAAGGACTAGGACTTGTGTCCTATGACATATTTGAAATATTCTGATATTTAAATATGCATAATGACTAATAGTAGTCATTATGCATATTTAAATATCAGAATATTTCAAATATGTCATAGGACACTTGTAATCAGTGAGGACTAGGGCATGTAATCAGTAAGGATTAGGACTTGTAATCAGTAATGATGAGGACTTGTAATCATTAAGGATGAGGACTTGTAATTAGTAAGGACAAGGACTTGTATTCAGTAAGGATTAGAACTTATCAGTAAGGATTGGGCCTTGGATATTGCATGGTTCCTTGTTACAATGCCTTAAAATGACTTTAACTACCTAGCATTAAATAAAACTTTTATATTGCCTTCTATCCGGAACATAGCGTTTAACAAACACATCTTTCTATCTGTTTAGCCAGGCAGAGTGAAAAAAGTGTGGTACATGTATCCACTCTTCTGGTATCATTTGTAGAGAGAAGATTAAAAGTTCAAAGCTGTTTTGGCACGGTCTCTAGATCTCGTGTGAAATCCTGCAGTCCGTCTATTTAGTTTTGGTTGTTGCATCCTTCTCTAAGAATGAGTGTGAATTTTGATGAAGCTTATGCTTAATGGCACATGTACTTTGGAAAATTACTTGATCCTTGCAATTAATAGAAAAATTAATGTGCAAATTTGTATAATGGATTTTGAGGAAACTTTTTAGTATCACTTACAAGTCTGTCCGCGGGCTGCACTCCAAAGTCTAAAACAGCCTGTTTTTGTGTTATCTGTAATATACATGCACTAAGCGACCTTTCAGGAAAGTTTTAAATGGAATATTTATTGATGATGAAAAGCATTTCAATAAATTATGGATTTCAGCAGGAAAGGAGACGGGTTGATTTGGTGCCATGCCACTGGACTTGTAATCTGGATTCCATCCTAAATGTCAGTTCGGAGTTTTGTGTAGTAATTTATCATCTACCTTCCCGTCTGTACTTTGGGTGAGACAGTAAAAACCGAGGCCCCGTGTCACGGTATAAACCGAGACCCTCTATCATGGTACGTTGGCCTGCAAAAGGTCTCTGGCTGCGTCGAACAGGTCTCTTGCATAAAACAAGATGTGCAGTACCAAATGTCACATTATACATGTACTGGAATAAACTTGGAAAGACGTAAACAACCATTCAGTTTATTTTGTTGTTACATGAAGTGTCATTGGCTAAAGCGAGAACGGCCAGACATGATTAATCACGATATACAAGGGATATAAGTATAAACTGCGATACATGGGCCATGATACGATTGGATTTTTACATGTAAATATGTGGCAGAAAGGGGGGGGGGGTTCGGGCTCGGGCCCCCCTCTAAATCCGCCACTGCGTTATACCACGATGCAGAGGTCATGATATGATACATCTCGATACAGAGGCCATGACATGTGACCTTTTCATTAGCAGCTTCACAATATTTTACAAAAAGTACTCAAGGTCCTCAACCAAAAATATATCTTTCGACCAGATCAGTCAACAAATATAACTGTCAAGGGATAAATTAAGTACTCAAAATTCTCTACCAAATTTTAATTGATTGACCTTATCGGTCATCCAAGATATCTCCTGATGGCTCAGATTGGCCGACACATTTTTTATGCCCCCCCCCCCCGAAAACTTTCGGGAGAGCATATAATCGCTGTCGTATCTGTCCGTCAGTCTGCTCGTTTGTCCGTCCATCCGTCCGAGCTCATATCTTCTATTCCTTTCTTTAGATTTTGACCATACTTCACCAAAATATTATGAAGGTTAAGAACTTTGGGACAAATGTCACTCAAGGTCATTTCTGAAAGGTCAAAGTCACCAACTGTGACTTTAATAACTTGATGTACGTATATCTCCAACACCTTTCATCAGAATTTGATCATATTTAGGTTAAGGACTTTTGGACAAAGGTCACTCAAGGTCATTTCTGTAAGGTCAAGGTCACTTATTAACTTTGACTTAAAATACCATGAAGTACGTATATCTCCTACACTTTCATCAGAATTTGATCATACTTCACCAGAATATTATTTAGGTTTTGGGCTTTTGGACAAAGTTCAATCAAGGTCACTTGTTGTTCTACAATTGACTCAATTGGATATCCATATGATGTTCGGGAGCATCCATCAGTTTTACTGATACTCTTGTTTTACTTCTTATCAGCAACAGCTGATTGATTGATTATTGTTTTACGACACTCCACGATGATTTCACGTATATGGTGAAGGCATGCATTACATTGCATACAAATTTAGACTTTTGCATCGGACCCACCCGAAGCAGTGAGGGATCTTTTACATGCCACGCCTACCGGTTTTTTATACGCCCGTCATTAGACGGGACGTATTATGTTATGGCGCTGTCCGTCCGTCCGTCCGGGGTCATGTTTTCCGGATTTTTTTTTTTTTTTTTGGCCGTCTTTCAAGATACTGAGTTTGGTATATAGCTTTATTTCAAGCGGCGTCAGTACCAGCTCGAGTTTTGTTACTATCGACCTACTTTTGACGGATTTATGGCCCTTGGACTTATAAATTTCAAGATTTTTTCAGAAATTCATTAAAATCAATTTTTTGGCAAAACATTATGAAATTTCTCATGAAACAAGTAAAATGTACCAACTATCACATATGTTACGGGTTTTAATATCTTTTCTTCATTTTTGAGAAATTTATAATTTTATTGGGGGGGGGGGTGACCATATGTCCTAGGTCATGTTTTCCGGACTTTTTTTTTGCCGTATTTCAAAATATTGAGTTGAAATTTGGTATATAGCTTTATTCCAAGCGGCGTCAGTACCACTTCGAGTTTTGCTACGATTGACCTACTTTTGACGGATTTATGGCCCTTGGACATAAATTTCAAGATTTTTTCAGAAATTCATTAAAAATCAATTTTTCTTCATTTTTGAGAAATTTGTGATTTTAGGAGGGGGAGCTTGTACTAGAAAATTTCAAGTTTTTTTTTTTGCAGGTCAAGTTCCAAGATGGGTTGGATAGGACCATTTCTGCAGGAGTTATTGCCCTTGGACTTATTCCGATGAAACGCAATTAACTTTAGTAAACGTCAGATGTTTTTCATGAAAAAAATGCCAAATGGGAATTGATCCCGTCCGAATTAAGCGACGGGCGTATTATGCCACGCTAGGCGTTGCTCTTGTACTGTCTCATCTGAAAGACAGGATACCGTTGTGCCCAGGGCGATAGCCTAACCCGGGACCTCTCGACTACGAGTACCTTTTCCACTCGGCCACACCGGGTTCAGCAACAGCTGCACAGGATTTCACAATGCATTATAGAAATAAATACTCAAAGTCTTCTACCGAAATTGAGCTGTCATTTGGGAATAAGAAAATTCTGCTAAGGTGAGCGATACAGGCGTACTTGAGCCGCCTTTTTTTTCAACTTTGGCGAAATTGGGTATGTTTTGGCACTAATTAGTGTATCTCTATAGTTACACATGTGCTTTTATACGCACGTATGTGACAAGGCGTGTTAACTTTCAGCAACATATCCTTCATTTTTTTTCCGTCATTAACGCTAGTCCGGCCCAAAATATTTACACGCTTAATTATATTTGGTTCGTATTTGATAGAATGCTCGATATAAGAAGGCAGTATGTCATGTTTTATTCGGGGTCCTGCATTCAAGGTCGAAATTAACGTCAATGTAGAAGGAGTTTCTTTGTCTGGTTCATAAAGAATAAGGTCATACCTTGTTGGAATATTTTCTGATTAAATTTAGACTTGCCACTTGGTAGTATAGTTTCTCATAGGCAGGCGGTGTGTCATGACCTGTAATAAGGGTTATATAGTTTAATTAAATTAATACTTCCGTGTCCAATCCAAGATTTTTACATGCTTCCTTAGAATAGTTCAATTCTGGCAAAAATAGTCTTTATGGGAATGGATATGTGTCATGATTTTGACCCAAGGTCTGATATCCAAAATCAAAGGTCACTATCCTCTAAACTTGTCCAGTCTGTAATTTCTATACACTTCATTGGAATTAATTCAATTTTGGACAAATGTTCGTCGGATTGCGAAGGCCTTTTACTTACAACTAATTCATCTTAGGTCACCATTGATTAATTTTGTTGGTCTTGAATGAAGTTTAACTGAAATGAAATTAATTTCTAATCAGAAAATACAGATCCAGTTCGAGTTTTCTATGTGTGGTCAAATTCTACAACATCTGCTCCCCCATCATCATGTGGCGTCCACGGGGTTTGCTCGTACTTGAAACCCCATGGGTTCCACTCGATGCTGCCCTATGTAGGAAGTTGCTACCCTGAAATTAAGCGACGGATAAATACACCGTAAACGTTAATTGCTCTTGTTCTGATAGAGATAAAGGTTTACGTCCACAAATTTGGTGATAAATTTGCTAGCACATTCTAAACTGTTTTATATCGACAGACCTGGTGCTGTGGCAAGTGCATGGTTTGCAGGGAAGGGGATTCGGGTTGCAATATTGTGTTTAAGAGGTTTGATTACTGTCATGTCGCAGTGTGTAAAGCTTGTGTAAACACTTGTACTTCTCCAATTTTAATCATGAACTCTGAACGGACAGTTTGATCATGTACATATAATCGTACAGGATTCCTCATCTGATGACCCCCTATTGCATACGAATTTTCTAAGGTAAGTAATCATCTGTTGCGTCCCTTTCTGTTCATCGGACGAGATACTAAAACTAAAATCCCGTTACATGGTAGGCTTTGATAAGCAACAGAGGCCACTGCTTCGGCTGGGTTCGTTGCATAAGCAGTTGATTAATGAGCATGTCCTTTTCGTATTGAAGAAGTACGATACAATGTGTCATTTGCTGATCGAGAGAATGGCTGTCATAATTTAAGTACAGTGAATCCTGTCGGATTGTTTTAAGGTCTGGTCTGCTTCTTCTTTTTCTCTTGCAGACTTTTGACTGACATCTCACGATACATTCATTATTCAAACGAAAGGTATTCATGTCCATATAAAAGAAAGCCGAAAGAACAAGATTAAATCTCATTCGTCTGTCACAAAAACTTTAACCTTGGTTATAACTTTTTAACCGTAAGACGCAGGGCCTTCATATTTGGCATGTGTGTCCCTATTTGCAATACCTGTCTGTTGGTAACAAAAGTTCTTATCATGTGACTTTGACCTACTTCAGTGCAACTTTTTAACCGTAAGACGTGGGACCTTCTTATTTGGCTTGTTGTCCCTATTGGCGCTGCAGATACATGTAGACATGCACTATCATGACAATATGTCACAGATCACTGCACCCTTACTGATAGAACTCCGAAAGCGGGGGACCACAATTCTCTGAATTTGCTTGTTTGGCATTAATTTGTGTGTCCCTTTATGAAATGAACGGAAACTTATGCTATCGCCCTCTCGGCGTCCACAATGTTAAGATGTTTCATTAATATTAGACATAAGCTGTTCAGACTTATACCAATAATGCATCCATTTGTGTAAAGGAGGAATTTAGTTTCAGATTCTGTTTCTGACCCAAATTTTCCGTTTGATTGAGCATGTTTTGTAGATTCTTAAAGTAATGTTGAGAAGTTTATTTCTTTAATATGAGGCATAGGATGTAGGATGCTCTCGCAATTCTAGACCTGTAGGGATGGTAGCCCTATCAATCTTTTGGAAAACCCAATAAATAGTGGAATTCTGAGCATAATCCGGATCTTGTCTCGTGTATAAGTGGTGTATTTCTTTTGATAATCATATAGGAGGCATAAACTGAATTAACTATAAAATGAATATAGCCAGTTAACAGATGGATACATATAAAGGTTAAGTATTTTTCGAGTGCATAAAGATGTGAACATTGGACAGTAATTGTGTGTATAGCAGTGTCAATGATAACCATCTATACATATCTAGAACATAAAAGTCGCGGGAGCAAGGAAGTCTGAATTGCCAAGTTCGGTTTAATGGTTTTCTTTTATGTATGGCTTTTATCATTGCCCAAAATGATTTTAAATTCACACAGAAAGATGTTTTAACTAATACATACTTGTATAATACTGTAAACCACTTACGTTTCGCATATCTTTAAATTTATTTTCACGATTATCTCATTTTAGATATCTTCACGAGACATAGTTTTCACGAGAAGCCTTTAGCTATCATAGTTTTCACGGGAATCCCTTGTAATAGTTTTCACAGGAATCCTTTACCTGACATAGTTTTCGCGGGAAACTTTACCTGACCTAGTTTTCACAGAAATCTTTTACCTGTCATAGTTTTCGCGGGAAACTTTACATGTCATAGTTTTCACGAGCAGCCTATACCTGTAATACTTATCATGAGCAGCCTTTACCTGTCATCGTTTTCATGTGAATCCTTTACCCGTCATATTTTTCACAGGAATCCTTCACTGGTCTTAGTTTTCACGGGAAAACTCTACCTTACATAGGTTTCGCGAGAAACCTTTACGGGAATCCTTTGTCGGACATATTTATCACGTAAAGCCTATACCTGTCATAATTATTACGAAAAAGCCTATACCTGTCATGTTTATCACGAGAAGCCTGTACCTGTCATATTTATCACGAAAAGACTATACCTGTCATATTTATCACGAAAAGCCTATACCTGTCATATTTATCACGAGAAGCCTATACCTGTCATATCTATCACGTAAAGCCTATACCCGTCATATCTATCACGTAAAGCCTATACCTGTCATATTTATCACGAGAAGCCTATACCTGTCATATTTATCACGAAAAGCCTGTACCTGTCATATTTATCACGAAAAGCCTATACCTGTTATATCTATCACGTAAAGCCTATACCTGTCATGTTAATCACGAAAAGCCTATACCTGTCATGCTTATCACGAAAAGCCTATACCTGTCATATTTATCACGAGAAGCCTATACCTGTCATATTTATCACGAGGAGCCTATACCTGTCATATTTATCACAAAAAGCCTATACCTGTCATATTTATCACGAAAAGCCTATACCTGTCATATTTATCACGAAAAGCCTATACCTGTCATATTTATCACGAGAAGCCTATACCTGTCATATCTATCACGAAAAGCCTATACCTGTCATATTTATCACGAAAAGCCTATACCTGTCATATTTATCACGTAATGCCTATACCTGTCATATCTATCACGTAATGCCTATACCTGTCATATTTATCACGAGAGGCCTATACCTGTCATATTTATCACGAAAAGCCTGTACCTGTCATATTTATCACGAAAAGCCTATACCTGTTATATCTATCACGTAAAGCCTATACCTGTCATGTTAATCACGAAAAGCCTATACCTGTCATGCTTATCACGAAAAGCCTATACCTGTCATATTTATCACGAGAAGCCTATACCTGTCATATTTATCACAAAAAGCCTATACCTGTCATATCTATCACGAAAAGCCTATACCTGTCATATTTATCACGTAATGCCTATACCTGTCATATCTATCACGTAAAGCCTATACCTGTCATATCTATCACGTAATGCCTATACCTGTCATATCTATCACGTAATGCCTATACCTGTCATATTTATCACGAGAGGCCTATATACCTGTCATATCTATCACGTAAAGCCTATACCTGTCATATTTATCACGTAAAGCCTATACCTGTCATATTTATCACGAGAAACCTATGCCTGTCATATTACGAGAAGCATATACTTGTCATATCACGAGAGGTATATACCTGTCATGTTACGAGAAGCATATACTTGTCATATCACGAGAGGCATATACCTGTCATATCACGAGAAACCTATGCCTGTCATATCACGAGAAGCACATACTTGTCATATCACGAGAGGCATATACCTGTCATATCACGAGAGGCATATACCTGTCATTTTACGAGAATCCTATACGTCATATCACGAGAGGCATATACCTATCATATCACGAGAAACCTATACCTGTCATATCACGAGAAGCATATACCTGTCATGTCACGAGAAGCGTATATGTGTCATATCACGATGGAGCAGGCTTTGTGTAGTGGTTAAGCGCTTGGCTTGCGGCGCCGACGATCCGGGTTCGATTCCCGGGTTGCACCAACATGTTTAAGAGGTTGGTCACCTCCTGCTGGTATGTTGCGATATAACTGAAAAATTGTTCAACTAGTTTATCTATTTCTCATAAGTCGTTTACACAACATCGAGAACATATATACATAATACATTATCATAATTTAAACGCATGCGCATAAATACCAATATGCATATACATGTACATAAACATATATATATATATATATATATATATATATATAAACATACATATACATACATATATACATACATATACATTCACATACACATAGATCTACATATACACATAGGCATATATGCAATTACATCCACATATACATACATGCTTATACATACACATATATAAGTATACACCTACATAAGTATACACAAACATACATAAATTTAGCCAGGAGGGCTTACCCTCTCACAAATGATTTTTATAAATTGACATAGATTATTGAGTACATGTGCATTTTACATGAAAACAATTCTTAAAATTTTACAGTATTTGGACGGTTATAAAAAGTTCTTGGAATATACATAGGTCTGCTTTCTTTAAAATATTTACAACATAAAATATAATGATATTCATCACCTATATCTTCATTACACAATTCACATTTTCTTGAATGTCTATCAACTTTATACCATCTACCCGTTTCAATAGGTAATTTGTGATTTGTTGTTCGAAATCTGGCTAAGATACATTTTTTTATTATTAGTTAATGATGAAGAAATGTAATTTTGACAATTAAAAGTTGAATTAGTAAATAATTTGTAAATATTTCCTTTTGAAGATATGTTGCAGTCATTTGACCATGTTTGTTTGAATTGATCTAATAATTTTTGTTTTACACTTTTACAAATCCATTTTTCATTAAATATGTTACCTTGATTCCAGATGTTACTCATTCCGTAGTCATCAAAAATTGATTTAAGATTTCTTAACCATCTGGTTTCTATACCATTTATGAATTTTTTATATAAAAGGGTATGAAAAATTGAACAATATTTTGATAGTTTGCCACATGTTAATTTTACCCAGAAGTTGACAATTTTTGTTTTAATATAAATAACCATTGGCAGTCTTCCAAGCTCATCATATCCCATAAAATTTGGAGTACTAGGTTTGAGATTTAGAAGTAATTTACAAAAAGTTAGGTGAACTCTTTCGACAATATGAAGGTTACGAAAACCCGAAATTTCACATCCATAGAGTAATACTGGAATAACAATTTTATCAAATAAATGCAATTGGTCCTCTATAGATAAATTCAAACATCTACCCTTTTTAAGAACAGCAAACATAGCTTTTTGTGCCCTACTACAAACATATAAAAGAACCAGATCTTGAAAAATATATACCTAGATATTTAAAACTATTTACAATTTCAAGTTCCTGTCCATTATAAAACAATTTTATATTATTTGGATACGACCTTTGCTAAAAATCATTACTTTGGTCTTATCAGCGGTTACTTCTAATTTCCATGATTCACAATACAAATAGAATATGTCAAGTTGATGTTGTAATTCAGTTTTAGATTCAGCCAAGAGTATAGTATCATCTGCATACAGAATAAACATTATTTTCAGTAAAATATTCAATTTCATTTGAAATAGTTTCCAAGCCAACTATATCATGTAAGATAAAAAATTGTTCAAGATCATTAAGAAAAAGGGCAAATAACACGGGAGATAAATTTTCTCCTTGAATATTGGTTATTAGCTCATATTCTGGATTTAGATTCATTATACATATTTATAATAATATTCAAAAATTTTCCGGAAATTCCACACTTTAACAACTTCTGCCATAATCCAACCCTCCATACATTATCAGAAGCAGCTTTAAAATCGATAAATGCACAAAACAGTTTTTTTCTTCAACATTATAGATAACTCTATTAAACTATAGAGAGAAAACATATTATCCAAAGTTGAATATTTAACTCTAAACCCAGCTTGATTTTCACACAAAATACTATTATTGTCTAAAAAGATATTCAAACGATTAGAAAGAATTGCTGTAAATAGTTTGCCCATACAACTTAACAATGTGATAGGTCTGTAGTTATTGGGGTTACACTCATCTCCTTTGTTCTTATATATAGGGATTATATTATATTGAAAGCGACGTAAAACACCAATCAACCAACCAACCACTCATGTCACGATAAGTATATACCTGTCATGTCACGAGAAGCATATACTGGTCATGTCACGAGAAACCTGTATCTGTCATATTACGAGAGGCATATTTCTGTCATATCACGAGAAGCCTATACCTGTCATATCACGAGAAGCCTATACCTGTCATGTTACGAGAGGTATATACCTGTCATGTTACGAGAAGCCTACATCTGTCATATCACAAGAAGCATATACTTGTCATATCACGAGAGGTATATACCTGTCATTTTACGAGAAGCCTATACCTGTAATATCACGAGAAGCATATACTTGTCATATCACGAGATGCATATACCTGTCATGTTACGAGAGGTATATACCTGTCATGTTACGAGAAGCCTATACCTGTCATGTTACGAGAGGTATATACCTGTCATATTACGAGAAGCCTATACCTGTCATATCACAAGAAGCATATACTTGTCATATCACGAGATGCATATAGAGGCATATACCCGTCATATTACGAGAAGCCTATACCTGTCATATCACAAGAAGCATATACTTGTCATATCACGAGATGCATATAGAGGCATATACCTGTCATATTACGAGAAGCATATACTTGTCATATCACGAAATGCATACACCTGACATGTTACGAGAAGCCTACATCTGTCATATCACAAGAAGCATATACATGTACTTGTCATATCACAAGAAGCATATACCTGTAATATCACGAGAAGCATATACTTTTTTTCTGTAGAGCTTGTATTTCTGAGTTGTTTGTCTAGAAATTGTACTACGTTTTCTGTCTATCCGTCTGTCTGGTCCGGTTTATACCTGAAAATGTGTGGTTGTTTCCATATTTTGTCATTTTTATTATTTGTGTCGATGTTGTTACTGTCTCTCTCGGCAAAAATTGATTTTAAAATATAAAAAGTGTGATGGACAAACAGATTTAGATATCTGATATATCTATAAGACGGAAAAGCAATCAAATTGAATTTAATTCTTAGAAAAAGTTGTCAGAAAATAACCAAGTTCGCCGGCATTGTCAGAAAGAAAGTATGTAATTTTTATAAAAAGTAAAGGAACACAAACACTCTGTATTGCAAATTTTCGGCCTCACGACCTTTATCAAGCAATTTTTCAGATGAAAAATTGCTTGATAAAGGTCGTGAGGCCGAAAATTTGCAATACAGAGTGTTTGTGTTCCTTTACTTTTTATGTACCGGACCTCCCTTTGGAGGACTTCTTCGAATCTGTAATTTTTATGTATTCTTAGTCCAAGGTCAAGACCAAAAGGTAAAAAAATAAATGTACCATTAGATGACGCCCATGTGAAATATCAAAGCCTTGCTTTTAACAGTGCGTCAATAATGGCCTAAGTTAGTTTTTGTCTCATTTTCTTCCCAGAGTTCCGTGCGCTAAAGCCAATACACATCTGTCTACTCTGTCTATTTCACAAGATTCTTGTAAAAGTTGTTAAAATTGTTAAAATCCATGGTTAGAATATAAAACTAAATATCAAAACATGTGATGATATGCTTAATAATAAAGTATGATTTAAATTCAATGTAAATTATCTAAAGTGAATGTTTAATTACCTTGAATTTGGAACTATTTCGTGTGATATTCGTATGACACTAAGTTGAAAATAAAGATAACATGAAATTCAATGTAGATTAGACTTATAAAGAATGTGATAGTTCGTTAACAGACAGACAATTGAAGTTTTATGATTTCTTTATCTTTGAAGATGAGCTTATAAATTTGCCTTGTGGCTCCAACTATTTCCCAGGCATTTTCAGATACAAGCGAGAGTAAGGAGCGATAACTCTGGGAAGAGAATGGTTTTTGTCTATGCCATGGACGCCGACGCGGACACCAGGGCAAAGTCTGGGAAAAGTTTGTTGATTTTAAACTCACTATTAAGTCATTTGCACTGATACTTATTCAAATGTTGAACACTGAAAAGACTTTGGACGGCCGACTATAAAGTCGAAAGTGTGGTGATCCGGATTATCAGTGCACTGAAAATTCCTACTTGCCGTGAATCTGTAGGTCTTTAAACACAAAGGGTATAGAGATCAAGCCTCCTAAATGTCAAACGATGACACAAAAACATTGAACAAAGGAGATCTAATGACCATAAACATTGAAATATAAATACATGCGCGAGATCGCAAGATGACCCTTTGAAAAGCCGTTATAAAAGTACTAAACAGAGAAGAGCCGGCGTGGCCTAGTGGTATCGCGTCGGACTCCTGATCGGGAGGCCGGGATTCGAGTCCCGCTCTGATCATGCCGGTGTCATGTCTTTTGGATGAGACAGTAAAAACCGAGGCCCCGTGTCGTGGTATGCATGGCACGTTAAAGATCCCTCACTGCTTCGGGTGGGTCCGTTTCAAAGGTCAAAATTTGTATGCTCCGCATCTGGCAGATGCCGTCACCATATATGTGAAATATTCGTGGTGTGACGTAAAACAATAATCAATCAATCAATCAATCAATCAATCTAAACAGAGAAGCCTCGCTCTAGGAGGAAATCTCATTCTGTTACAGAGTGGGACTTCTCCAGGGGGGGGGGGGGTGTTCTGCTCTAGAGTAAGGCTTCCGGGGGAGGGGAGACTCACTCAAGAGTGAGACTTACGGGGGGAAGTCCGACTATGGGGGAAGTCTCTGTAACACCGGCAGTATAGATCAACAAGTCAAATGCATTGCAATGTTTGTAAATGTGAATTTTAATGTGTCGGTGCGACATAAATGCCCCCTCTGGCATCTAAGATAGTGAAATATAATTGCCAGAGAACTAATATTTGAAAATTCAAGAAATTTCTAATGTTCAAGGACAATTACTGTGTCAAAAATTACCAAGACGCACACATATTCGAAGCTGACCTGCATCTTCCCGTGATACATCTAGATACCCAATATCAATTTAATAACCAAACCTTCATGGAGAAAATAAGCGGAAACTGTCACTTTTAAGAAATTTTCTATGTTCAAGGGCAATAACTCGGACAGAAATTACCGGACCACACCCATGACCTGCATTTTCCCTTGATACATCTGTATACCCAACATCAATTTGATCACTCAAATCTTCAGAGAAAATGAGCGGAAACTGTTATTTTTAAGAAATTTTCTATGTTCAAGGGCAGTAACTCTGTCAAAAATTACCGGTTTTATTTAGTAGATTTTCCCCCTAGCCTTCCCTCCGGAAAATGGCTATATAGTAGTTTTTCCCCGGGGGAAATTTGGCTACAAAGCCATTTTCCCCTCTTATAGTCATCCCCCCGTGGAAAAACTACTATATAGTTAATTTTCCCCCAGTTTGAAATTCTGGATTTTCTTTTCACACCTAAGTAAATCCAGCTCGTTACTTTGTTAAAAATCAAGAGAGAGACTTCTATTTATAACAGTGATACTTCAACGTTTGATAAGGAGATATTTCCATTGGATTTAGAGATATTTCATTTTCTTAAATAGAAATGTCTTCAATTTTAATCTCTTTTTCAAATACAGATGTATATATTTAGAACAGAGATATTTACATGTATATACTAGCGGAGAAAAAAAACCCAGAAGTTCGTTTTTATGTCCCCGGAATGAAATTCTGGAGCATCTAGTTTTTTTTTCAAATGTTTGTGACTCTGACTCTGTGGCAAAACATTAAGTTGACTATATCGTTTGTACCAAAAGGTGTAAGGCTTTAAAACATCACATATAGATTCCTTGTGATGAGACCTTTCATTTGGGACCATGACTTTTGACTTAGTGACCTTGACCTACGAGCTTGACCTACTCTTTTGTACTAAAAGATGTAGGTCTCTGAAACTTCACATATAGATTTCTTGTGATGAGACCTATCATTTGTGACCTTGACCTTGGAGTTTGATCTACTTTTTAAAAACATTAACATTAGTCATATCTTTCCAACCATTACAGACAGGGCTTTCATATTTCATATACACGTATATATATTCCTTAATATGTTCAGTTGATACCAAAATGTTTGACGTAATGACGTCCTACACGACCTTTGACCATCATTTATGGAAACTTTAACATTGGCCATAACTTTCCAGCCGTTACGGGTAGGCTCTCATATTTCACATGCAGACTCCCTAGTATGCGCTTAATCGGCTTCGTTTGGCCCGTGGAGATGTGTTGTTCACTGTCGAGTCTCGCTTCACTCTAGGTCAGACTCTATCGACGCCGTGGTGAGCGATATTCTGACGCTTGCATAGTGGAAAGCGACATATTTCGGGGGGGGGGGGGTCTGTTAAGGTATGGGAGGGGATATCTCACGGTGTGGAAACACTTCTTGTGGTTATCCATGGCAGTCTTACAGCAATAACATCAGTCTTAGGACCACACGTCCTTCCCCTTATCCATTAATGTAACTTGTTGCAGCAGGACAACGCGAGGCCCAATGTTGCTAAAATTTGTCATGTCTTTCTGACTCACAACAACGCCCCAGTCTTGATTGGCCACCTTACAGTCCAGACTTGTCGCCAATCACTCCACGAGGCGGATTCAAAGGAGGAGTGAAAATTGCATCAGCCAATCAGAGTCATTGGCGGTCATATTTGTTGAGGGATCGGATCGAAAATTACAAATCTGGTAGAATGAATGACATGTATACGCAGGTAAACGACAATTTTTGTAATGAAATAATAGAAGAAAATACCACACTACAGAAAATATATAAAAAGAAAGACTTGTATACATTTACAGCAAAACACTTAAAAGTATATAGAAACCCTTTAACCATAACACCATCGGTTTGATCCACAGGCTGCACAATTGTATTGCGATACTACATTTGTATTTCAAATATCTAATCTATACAATAATAACGAATGCGTATAATTTTCAAACCGTTACGTAAAGGGGGAAAACTACTATGGGAGAAAGACTACTATAAAGCAGTTTTTCCGCCATGGGGGTGAAACTACTATATAGCCATTTTTCCGAGTTTCCGAGAGGGGGGGGGGGTGTTAGGGGGAAAACTACTATGTAACACCGGACCAAACACATATTCGAACTTGGCCTGCATCTTCACTTTATACATAAGTATTCTCAATATCAATTTAATCCATGAAAGCTTCAAAGAAAAAATGGGCGGAAACTGTTATTTTTAAGAAATTTTCTATATTCAAGGGCAATAACTCTGTGAAAAATTACCGGACCACACCCATATTCGAACTTGACCTGCATCTTGGAACCCATGATACATCTGTATATCCATCATTAATTTAATCCATTAAACCTTCAAAGAAATATGAGCGGGAACTGAATGATGACGGAACAGGGTAACACTATATGCTCCCGGCCATTTCACGGAGGGGGCTTAAAAAAAACTCCCAAAAAGCAAAAAAAAAACACAAAAAAAACCCCTCCAAAACAAAACAAAACAAAAAATACAAAACACTAGGATACTTTCTGGTCGCCGGTGAACCAGAGACCATCGAATATTGAAAGGAATAGGTTTCTGATC
The DNA here is from genome assembly GCA_035048485.1 of Pteria penguin. Classification (NCBI taxonomy): domain Eukaryota; kingdom Metazoa; phylum Mollusca; class Bivalvia; order Pterioida; family Pteriidae; genus Pteria; species Pteria penguin. The sequence goes on from CM068580.1 coordinate 26,511,099, forward strand.
CCATAACTGATCCACGCTGGCTCGTAGAAAATAAACATTTGAAATAAAGATCAGTATTGTAGTTAAAATCAAGGCTCTTGTCTATTTAAGATCAAATCGTATCTGAAGCTCCAAGTTCAATAAAAGAACACTGAAATTAACTATGCATGTATATTTCTGTTCGAAAATCTCCATAGCATCAATAATTTAGACGGATGATTTTAACACTGTCAGTGCTTTTTTCAACTGCTTTTTTTTTTTTTCCTTTTTTAGCTCACCTGAGCCAAAGGCTCAAGTGAGCTATTGTGATCAATCATCGTCCGTCGTCTGTCGTCCGTCGTCCGTCGTTAACTTTTCACATTTTCGACTTCTTCTCCAGAACCACTGAACAGAATTTGATGAAACTTGATAAGCATGTAGTACTCATGGTCCCCTACAAGTGTTGTTGTTTTTCGTCCGGATTCATCAACAGGTGGCGCCACCACAGGCAAAAGTAGGTCAAAGAGGGTACCCTTACTCTTCTTCAGACCGGGGGCATACAGAGACAAACCGAATGCATAGGAATGATCTAGAGGGATGTGTGAAGAAGTGTTGTTATTTTTGGTTCCGTTCCGAAATCAAATTTTTGACGTTTTTTTGACGTTTTTTTGTACTTGGTAGTTTTAATGCAGAAAAGAGGTATTTTTTTCTTTTAGAAAACATTGATGCATTAATTTGGTTTAATTTGATCATTTTGATGGTTAGAAATACTACTGCGAAGAAAATTTTTCAATATTTTATGTTTTGGATTTTTTATGAATTTTTTAAGACTTTCAAGAAAAAGGGGGGGTGGGATAATTGGTATAAACATTTCACAGTTTGAACTTTTTCTTCGGAACCACTCTCTGGAATTCAATGAAACTTGGCATGCATCAAATTCTCAAGGTCCCCGACAAATGTGGTCATCTTTGTCAGGATCGATGAACAGGTGGCACCACCACAGACAAAAGTAGGTCACAGAGGGTACCCTACTTTGACAAACTTCTTATTCAGATCGGGTGCATACAGCGACAAACCGACTGCATAGGAATGATTTAAAGGCATATGGGAAGAAGTGTTGATATTTTTGGTTCCATTCCGAAATCAAATTTTTGACGTTTTTTCATTTTTATTTTGGACTTTGTTATTTTAATGCATTAAAGAGTTATTATTTTCTTTTAGTAAACATTGATGCATTCATTTGGTTTCATTTAATCATTTCTATGGTAAGGAATGCTGGTGTGAAGGAATTTTTTCAATATCTCGATTTTTGAATTTTTTATGAATTTTTTAAGACTTCCAAGAAAAGGGGGGGGGGGCAATTTTTCATATCTTCAACTTGATCTACAGAACAACTTGAAGGATTGTGATAAAACTGGGTAGGATGCAAGTATTCATAGTCCTTTTCAAAGGTTTTGTTTTTTGTGCGGATCATCCAAATTGGTTAACAGATAATGCCACCATGTCTAAAAAGTAGGTCTCACAATGGTACATATACCACTTGGTAATTGAAATATGGAGAGTAGCGGTTCAAATCCAGCTGTGGTCAAAAAAAATTTTTTTTTTTTTTTTTACACATCTAAATAAGTTTTTAGATGTTTCTCAACACTCAACATATGAAATTAGGAATTTTACGTTTAAGACTTCCCAAAAAAAGGGGGGGGGGGAGGGGGGGGGGAGGCCATTTTTCACATTTTCAACTTTTTCTACAAAACTGTTTGAAGGATTTTAATAAATCTTGGTAAAAAGTCACTTATGATCCTCTTCAAATACTGTTGTTTTTGTCCAGACCTCTTTACAGGTGGCGCCACCATAGTCAAAAGTAGGTCACAAAAGAGTTCCCTCCTTTAACAATATTCTTTTTCATACGGGCTGTATACAGAGACAAACAGAATGCATAGAAATGATCTAGAGGGATGAGTGAAAACGTATTGTCATTTTGGTTCCCTTCCAAAATCAAATTTTAGAATTTTTTTCGACATTTATTTGGACTTGGTGATTCAATGCAGAAAAAAGTGTCATATTTCCTAGTTAATTGATAATGATGATTTCTTATGGACTATTGTGATCATAATTATGGTAAGGAATGTTACTTTGAAAGAATTTTGTCAATATCTCAATTTTTGGATTTTCTATGAATTTTTTAAGACTTCCAAATGAGGGTGTATAGGAATAATTCAATCACATTTTTCACTTCTGCTGTTATACCGCATGAAAGATTTTAATGAAACATGGAATACATGAAGTACTAAAGGTCCTCTATCAATATGGTAAATTTCATCCAAATTGGTTAACAGATAATGTCACCATGTCTAAAAAGCAGTTCTCACAATGGTACATATACCACTTAGTAATTGAAATATGGAGAGTAGCGGTTCAAATCCAGCTGTGGTCAAAAAATTTTTTTTCATTTCTTTACACATCTAAATAAGTTTTTAGATGTTTCTCAACACTCAACATATGAAATTAGGCAATTTTAAGTTAGATCTGGACAATATTTGAAACAATTGTTGTTCATGACCCAGACTTGAAATCAGTCAACAAAAGGCCCCACCTAAAGAAAATGACTAACTTGTTGCCCTGAATGACATCTTGCAGAGACAAAGGAAATGCTTAATATCAAAATCACCTGAGTGGAAGTGCAATAAAGTGTTGTTTTTTATTCTAGCCTGAAATAAAATTTGACATATTTTCAACATCTGTGTTGACTTAGTCACATTAATGCAAAAATAAATGAATTCTTCCTTCATGCATGACTGATCATCTAGGTACTCAGGTGAGCGATATAGGCCCACTTGGGCCTCTTGTTTTTTTTTTTTTTCTTTTTCTTTTTTTTTCTTTTGCCACGGTTTGTTCGGTAATCGGACGTGATTTGGACACATAGAAGCTCCTTCAAGATCACCTGGCATACAATATCATGCTTAAAACAGTAATGTTCTTCATCTCCGGACAGGGTCCAAATAGCCGAGAGACTATTAGTCGAAGATATAAACTATATACTGATTAGAAAGAAATCGAGTCCATGAGAAAGAGTTTCCTCTGTCACCGAGTCCATGAGATAGTATTCCTTCTATCTTCGAGTCCATGAAATAGTGATTCTTCTATTACGAAGTCCATGCGACAGTCTTCCTTCTATCTTTAAGTCCATGAAATACTGGTTCTTGTATTACGAAGTCCATGCGATAGTCTTCCTTCTATCTTTAAGACCATAAAATACTGATTCTTGTAATACGAAGTCCATGAGACAGTTTTCCTTGTATCTTTAAGTCCATGAAATAGTGATTTTTGTATTATGAAGTCCATGAGACAGTCTTCCTTCTATCTTTAAGTCCATGAAATAGTGATTTTTGCATTACGAAATCCATGAGACAGTCTTCCTTCTACCCTTAAGTCTATGAGATAGTGATTCTTGTATTACGAAGTACATGAGACAGTCTTCCTTCTATCTTTAAGTCCATGAAATAGTGATTCTTGTATTACGAAGTCCAGGCGACAGTCTTCCTTCTATCCTTAAGTCCATGAGATAGTGATTCTTGTATTACGAAGTCCATGAGACAGTCTTCCTTCTATCTTTAAGTCCATGAAATAGTGATTCTTGTATTATGAAGTCCATGAGACAGTCTTCCTTCTATCTTCAAGTCCATGAAATAGTGATTTTTGCATTACAAAATCCATGAGACAGTCTTCCTTCTACCATTAAGTCCATGAGATAGTGATTCTTGTATTACGAAGTCCATGCGACAGTCTTCCTTCTATCTTTAAGTCCATGAAATAGTGATTCTTGTATTACGAAGTCCATGCGACAGTCTTCCTTCTATCTTTAAGTCCATGAAATACTGATTCTTGTAATACGAAGTCCATGAGACAGTCTTCCTTCTATCTTTAAGTCCATGAAATAGTGATTTTTGTATTATGAAGTCCATGAGACAGTCTTCCTTCTATCTATAAGTCCATGAAATAGTGATTTTTGCATTACGAAATCCATGAGACAGTCTTCCTTCTACCCTTAAGTCCATGAGATAGTGATTCTTCTATTACGAAGTCCATGAGACAGTCTTCCTTCTATCTTTAAGTCCATGAAATAGTGGTTCTTGTATTACGAAGTCCATGCGACAGTCTTCCTTCTATCTTTAAGTCCATGAAATAGTGGTTCTTGTATTACGAAGTCCATGCGACAGTCTTCCTTCTATCTTTAAGTCCATGAAATAGTGGTTCTTGTATTACGAAGTCCATGCGACAGTCTTCCTTCTATCTTTAAGTCCATGAAATAGTGGTTCTTGTATTACGAAGTCCATGCGACAGTCTTCCTTCTATCTTTAAGTCCATGAAATAGTGATTCTTGTATTATGAAGTCCATGAGACAGTGTGCCTTCTATCCTTAAGTCCATAAGATAGTGATTCTTGTATTACGAAGTACATGAGACAGTCTTCCTTCTATCTTTAAGTCCATGAAATAGTGATTCTTGTATTATGAAGTCCATGAGACAGTCTTCCTTCTATCTTTAAGTCCATGAAATAGTGATTTTTGCATTACGAAATCCATGAGACAGTCTTCCTTCTATCTTTAAGTCCATGAAATAGTGATTTTTGCATTACGAAATCCATGAGACAGTCTTCCTTCTCTCCTTATGTCCATGAAATAGTGATTCTTGTATTACGAAGTCCATGAGACAGTCTTCATTCTATCCTTAAGTCCATGAGAAAGTGATTCTTGTATTACGAAGTCCATGAGACAGTCTTCCTTCTATCCTTAAGTCCATGAAATAGTGATTCTTGTATTACGAAGTCCATGCGACAGTCTTCCTTCTATCCTTAAGTCCATGAGATAGTGATTCTTGTTATACGAAGTCCATGAGACAGTCTTTCTTCTATCTTTAAGTCCATGAAATAGTGATTCTTGTATTATGAAGTCCATGAGACAGTCTTCCTTCTATCTTTAAGTCCATGAAAAAGTGATTCTTGTATTACGAAGTCCATGCGACAGTCTTCCTTCTATCCTTAAGTCCATAAGATAGTGATTCTTGTATTACGAAGTACATGAGACAGTCTTCCTTCTATCTTTAAGTCCATGAAATAGTGATTCTTGTATTATGAAGTCCATGAGACAGTCTTCCTTCTATCTTTAAGTCCATGAAATAGTGATTTTTGCATTACGAAATCCATGAGACAGTCTTCCTTCTCTCCTTAAGTCCATGAAATAGTGATTCTTGTATTACGAAGTCCATGAGACAGTCTTCATTCTATCCTTAAGTCCATGAAATTGTGATTCTTGTATTACGAAGTCCATGAGACAGTCTTCCTTCTATCCTTAAATCCATGAAATAGTGATTCTTGTATTACGAAGTCCATGCGACAGTCTTCCTTCTATCCTTAAGTCCATGAGATAGTGATTATTGTATTACGAAGTCCATGAGACAGTCTTTCTTCTATCTTTAAGTCCATGAAATAGTGATTCTTGTATTATGAAGTCCATGAGACAGTCTTCCTTCTATCTTTAAGTCCATGAAAAAGTGATTCTTGTATTACGAAGTCCATGCGACAGTCTTCCTTCTATCTTTAAGTCCATGAAATTGTGATTCTTATATTACGAAATCCATGAGACAGTCTTCCTTCTATCCTTAAGTCCATGAGATAGTGATTCTTGTATTACGAAGTCCATGAGACAGTCTTTCTTCTATCTTTAAGTCCATGAAATAGTGATTCTTGTATTATGAAGTCCATGAGACAGTCTTCCTTCTATCTTTAAGTCCATGAAATAGTGATTTTTGCATTACGAAATCCATGAGACAGTCTTCCTTCTCTCCTTAAGTCCATGAAATAGTGATTCTTGTATTACGAAGTCCATGAGACAGTCTTCATTCTATCCTTAAGTCCATGAGAAAGTGATTCTTGTATTACGAAGTCCATGAGACAGTCTTCCTTCTATCCTTAAGTCCATGAAATAGTGATTCTTGTATTACGAAGTCCATGCGACAGTCTTCCTTCTATCCTTAAGTCCATGAGATAGTGATTATTGTATTACGAAGTCCATGAGACAGTCTTTCTTCTATCTTTAAGTCCATGAAATAGTGATTCTTGTATTATGAAGTCCATGAGACAGTCTTCCTTCTATCTTTAAGTCCATGAAAAAGTGATTCTTGTATTACGAAGTCCATACGACAGTCTTCCTTCTATCTTTAAGTCCATGAAATTGTGATTCTTATATTACGAAATCCATGAGACAGTCTTCCTTCTATCCTTAAGTCCATGAGATAGTGATTCTTGTATTGCGAAGTCCATGCGACAGTCTTCCTTCTATCTTCAAGTCCATGAAATAGTGATTCTTGTATTATGAAGTCCATGAGACAGTGTGCCTTCTATCCTTAAGTCCATAAAATAGTGATTCTTGTATTACGAAGTCCATGAGACAGTCTTCCTTCTATCTTTGAGTCCACGAAATAGTGATTCTTGTATTATGAGGTCCATGAGACAGTCTTCCTTCTGTCTTTAAGTCCATGAAATAGTGATTTTTGTATTACGAAATCCATGAGACAGTCTTCCTTCTACCCTCAAGTCCATGAGATAGTGATTCTTGTATTACAAAGTCCATGAGACAGTCTTCATTCTATCCTTAAGTCCATGAGAAAGTGATTCTTGTATTACGAAGTCCATGAGACAGTCTTCCTTCTATCCTTATGTCCATGAGATAGTGATTCTTGTATTATGAAGTCCATGACACAGTCTTCCTTCTATCTTTAAGTCCATAAAATAGTGATTTTTGCATTACGAAATCCATGAGACAGTCTAGTCCATGAGATGGTGATTCTTGTATTACGAAGTCCATGAGACAGTCTTCCTTCTATCTTTAAGTCCATGAAATAGTGATTCTTGTATTACGAAGTCCATGCGACAGTCTTCCTTCTATCCTTAAGTCCATGAGATAGTGATTCTTGTATTACGAAGTCCATGAGACAGTCTTCCTTCTATCGTTAAGTCCATGAAATAGTGATTCTTGTATTATGAAGTCCATGAGACAGTCTTCCTTCTATCTTTAAGTCCATGAAATAGTGATTTTTGCATTACGAAATCCATGAGACAGTCTTCCTTCTATCCTTAAGTCCATGAAATAGTGATTCTTGTATTACGAAATCCATGCGACAGTCTTCCTTCTATCTTTAAGTCCATGAAATAGTGATTCTTGTATTACGAAGTCCATGCGACAGTCTTCCTTCTATCTTTAAGTCCATGAAATAGTGATTCTTGTATTACGAAGTCCATGAGACAGTCTTCCTTCTATCTTTGAGTCCACGAAATAGTGATTCTTGTATTATGAGGTCCATGAGACAGTCTTCCTTCTGTCTTTAAGTCCATGAAATAGTGATTTTTGTATTACGAAATCCATGAGACAGTCTTCCTTCTACCCTTAAGTCCATGAGATAGTGATTCTTGTATTACGAAGTCCATGAGACAGTCTTCCTTCTATCTTTAAGTCCATGAAATAGTGATTCTTGTATTACGAAGTCCATGCGACAGTCTTCCGTCTATCCTTAAGTCCATGAGATAGTGATTATTGTATTACGAAGTCCATGAGACAGTCTTTCTTCTATCTTTAAGTCCATGAAATAGTGATTCTTGTATTATGAAGTCCATGAGACAGTCTTCCTTCTATCTTTAAGTCCATGAAAAAGTGATTCTTGTATTACGAAGTCCATACGACAGTCTTCCTTCTATCTTTAAGTCCATGAAATTGTGATTCTTATATTACGAAATCCATGAGACAGTCTTCCTTCTATCCTTAAGTCCATGAGATAGTGATTCTTGTATTGCGAAGTCCATGCGACAGTCTTCCTTCTATCTTCAAGTCCATGAAATAGTGATTCTTGTATTATGAAGTCCATGAGACAGTGTGCCTTCTATCCTTAAGTCCATAAAATAGTGATTCTTGTATTACGAAGTCCATGAGACAGTCTTCCTTCTATCTTTGAGTCCACGAAATAGTGATTCTTGTATTATGAGGTCCATGAGACAGTCTTCCTTCTGTCTTTAAGTCCATGAAATAGTGATTTTTGTATTACGAAATCCATGAGACAGTCTTCCTTCTACCCTCAAGTCCATGAGATAGTGATTCTTGTATTACAAAGTCCATGAGACAGTCTTCATTCTATCCTTAAGTCCATGAGAAAGTGATTCTTGTATTACGAAGTCCATGAGACAGTCTTCCTTCTATCCTTATGTCCATGAGATAGTGATTCTTGTATTATGAAGTCCATGACACAGTCTTCCTTCTATCTTTAAGTCCATAAAATAGTGATTTTTGCATTACGAAATCCATGAGACAGTCTAGTCCATGAGATGGTGATTCTTGTATTACGAAGTCCATGAGACAGTCTTCCTTCTATCTTTAAGTCCATGAAATAGTGATTCTTGTATTACGAAGTCCATGCGACAGTCTTCCTTCTATCCTTAAGTCCATGAGATAGTGATTCTTGTATTACGAAGTCCATGAGACAGTCTTCCTTCTATCGTTAAGTCCATGAAATAGTGATTCTTGTATTATGAAGTCCATGAGACAGTCTTCCTTCTATCTTTAAGTCCATGAAATAGTGATTTTTGCATTACGAAATCCATGAGACAGTCTTCCTTCTATCCTTAAGTCCATGAAATAGTGATTCTTGTATTACGAAATCCATGCGACAGTCTTCCTTCTATCTTTAAGTCCATGAAATAGTGATTCTTGTATTACGAAGTCCATGCGACAGTCTTCCTTCTATCTTTAAGTCCATGAAATAGTGATTCTTGTATTACGAAGTCCATGAGACAGTCTTCCTTCTATCTTTGAGTCCACGAAATAGTGATTCTTGTATTATGAGGTCCATGAGACAGTCTTCCTTCTGTCTTTAAGTCCATGAAATAGTGATTTTTGTATTACGAAATCCATGAGACAGTCTTCCTTCTACCCTTAAGTCCATGAGATAGTGATTCTTGTATTACGAAGTCCATGAGACAGTCTTCCTTCTATCTTTAAGTCCATGAAATAGTGATTCTTGTATTACGAAGTCCATGCGACAGTCTTCCGTCTATCCTTAAGTCCATGAGATAGTGATTCTTGTATTACGAAGTCCATGAGACAGTCTTCATTCTATCCTTAAGTCCATGAAATAATGATTCTTGTATTATGAAGTCCATGAGACAGTCTTCCTTCTATCTTTAAGTCCATAAGATAGTGATTTTTGCATTACGAAATCCATGAGACAGTCTTCCTTCTATCTTTGAGTCCATGAAATAGTGATTCTTGTATTACGAAGTCCATGCGACAGTCTTCCTTCTATCTTTAAGTCCATGAAATAGTGATTCTTATATTACGAAATCCATGAGACAGTCTTCCTTCTATCCTTAAGTCCATGAGATAGTGATTCTTGTATTACGAAGTCCATGCGACAGTCTTCCTTCTATCTTTAAGTCCATGAAATAGTGATTCTTGTATTATGAAGTCCATGAGACAGTGTGCCTTCTATCCTTATGTCCATAAAATAGTGATTCTTGTATTATGAAGTCCATGAGACAATCTTCCTTCTATCTTTAAGTCCATGAAATAGTGATTATTGTATTACCAAATCCATGAGACAGTCTTCCTTCTATTCTTAAGTCCATGAGAAAGTGATTTTTGTATTACGAAATCCATGAGACAGTCTTCCTTCTACCCTTAAGTCCATGAGATAATGATTCTTGTATTACGAAGTCTATTCGACAGTCTTCCTTCTATCCTTAAGCCCATGAGAAAGTGATTCTTGTATTACGAAGTCCATGCGACATTCTTCCTTCTATCTTTAAGTCCATGAGATAGTGATTCTTGTATTACGAAGTCCATGAGACAGTCTTCATTCTATCCTTAAGTCCATGAGAAAGTGATTCTTGTATTACGAAGTCCATGAGACAGTCTTCCTTCTAACCTTAAGTCCATGAGATGGTGATTCTTGTATTACGAAGTCCATGAGACAGTCTTCCTTCTAACCTTAAGTCCATGAGATGGTGATTCTTGTATTACGAAATCCATGATACAGTCTTTCTTCTATCCTTAAGTCCATGAGATAGTGATTCTTGTATTACGAAATCCATGATACAGTCTTTCTTCTATCCTTAAGTCTATGAGATAGTGATTCTTGTATTACGAAGTCCATGAGACAGTCTTCCTTCTATCTGTAAGTCCATGAGATGGTGATTCTTGTATTATGAAATCCATGCGACAATCTTCCTTCTATCCTTAAGTCTATGAGATGTGTTTCTTCTATAATCGAGTACATGATGCTGATATAAAATGCATTGTGACTGAAATGAAATGAATTACTTTTTTTACATCATGAACATTGAAATGTTGTTTTATTATCAGATTTGGCTACCACGGCCTCCATTTGAATTTTCTACATTTTATCATTGATATATGACGACACGTGACAAATGATCTTCTAATGACACCCAACAAAACATCAAAGTACTCATAGAATAGATAGACGGAAATATTTTTCAATATTATATTTGCTTATTGCAGAAAATGAAGTACATGTAGTTCCCATTTGTACAATTGCATTTTACTGTACACATTATCACATCTATGGTGGAGTTTCCTGGGTGATTTGCTGAGCTCATTTTCCGGCAGAAATGTGCATAAAACTCCATCAATCTGCAAACAAAACAATTTTTCTTAACTAGACTGATAGAATAAGTTCACATCCTGAATTATTATATACCCTACTTTCGTTTTTATATCGTAATTTATTTGCGCCCGAGGTCTTTGCGCGGAGATCTCACAAGCCCGGTCATTTGCCGCGCTAAGACCTCGGGAGAAAATTTACCACGATATAGAGTAAATAACCTTCCTGATCAACGTACACCAACATGAGGTATTCCGTTATTCATACCTGACCCAATCTATACACAGCTTTCACACGTGTCAACTTCAGTTTTCACTTTGTGCGTTCAAGTTTACAATACTTTGGGCAGTAAAAAAACTACAAAATATTATATAGCAGAAAAGAAAGTTATAATTTACGTATTTGACTGTAAGATGATGGATTAAAATCCGAAAACCAGAAAACATGAGCTTCTTTTACATAAAATGACGTTTTCCTATAAGAAAATCATCGAAAGCAAACGACCTAGAACTAGCCGTAAATCACGTGAATAAACACTTTATCAAATTTAAATGTACGTAAACTGTGCGCATGAATACTTTGTTACAATATCAGTGATCACCCAATTTTTACAACACCTACTCAACGAAAATTTGGAGCGTATTTACTGTACTACATGTCTGCTTAGATTTGAAGTTGGGTACTATTAGGTTAACATCCCTCTGAACAGCGATACAATAGACGGTCAGAATGTTAATAGCTATTGATGTATTTCAACCATTTTTATTAAACACTTTTGTCATAATAAGAATTTTATCAAATATCTAACTTTGCCCTGCGGTAAGAAACGTTTCACAACAATCAACAGCGGCGTAGCTAGTATAAAATTTCGTGTATTTGATTTTAATAAAACATTCCCCTCCAAAACAAAAAAAAAAAACAAAAACAAAAACAAAAACAAAAAATAAAACCCCAAACAAACCAACACATTCCCCCTATACAATCAACCCCCCCCCCAAAAAAAAAAAAAAACAAACAAACAAACAAACAAAAACCCAAACCAATAACAAGGGGAGGAAAGAAGGAAGGAGTCTGTAGAAAGCGGAAATTATTTTTACCTATGACAATGCAAACTTCAAAATATTAATTACATAAACTGTATACAATATAATAAATATTGATAATATAACAGAGACCTACAGCATGCTCTAGAAAATAACCGTGAATTCATTTGCGTTTTTACGTAATAATGGGCGCTACGCCACTGATCAATGTTATGGTACATCCACTGTAAGGTGAAGAACTATGGTCACAGTTTTGTGCATCCTTGACTCCGGATGATCAATAGCAGGTGTAGAGAATATTCTCACTTATCCATGCTCAGGAGAATCAATAGCAAATCTACAGAATATTCTCACTTATCCCTGCTCAGGAGGATCAATAGCAGGTCTAGAGGATATTTTCACTGATCCATGCTCAGAAGGATCAAAAACAGGTGTAGAGAATATTCTCACTTATCCATGCTCAGAAGATCAAGAGCAGGTGTAGAGAATATTCTCACTTATCCATGCTCAGAAGATCAAGAGCAGGTGTAGAGAATATTCTCACTTATCCCTGCTCAGGAGGATCAATAGCAGATCTACAGAATATTCTCACTTATCCATGCTCAGGAGGATCAATAGCAGGTCTAAAGAAAATTCTCACTTTTCCCTGCTCAGGAGGATCAATAGCAGATCTAGAGAATATTATAAATCATCCATGCTCAGGATGATCAAAAGCAGGTCTAGAGAACATTCTCACTTATCCATGCTCAGGAGGATCAATATCAAGACTACAGAATATTCTCACTTATCCATGCTCAGGAGGATCAATAGCAGGTCTAGAGGATATTATCACTTATCCATGCTCAGTAGGATCAATAGCAGGTGTAGAAAATATTCTCACTTATCCATGCTCAGAAGATCAAGAGCAGGTGTAGAGAATATTCTCACTTATCCATGCTCAGAAGGATCAAGAGCAGGTGTAGAGAATATTCTCACTTATCCATGCTCAGAAGATCAAGAGCAGGTGTAGAGAATATTCTCACTTATCCATGCTCAGGAGGATCAATAGCAGGTCTAGAGAATATTCTCACTTATCCCTGCTCAGGAGGATCAATAGCAGATCTACAGAATATTCTCACTTATCCCTGCTCAGGAGGATCAATAGCAGGTGTAGAGTTATCCATGCTTAGGAGGATCCATAGCAGGTGTAGAGAATATTCTCACTTATCCATGCTCAGGAGAATCAATAGCAAATCTACAGAATATTCTCACTTATCCATGCTCAGGAGGATCAATAGCAGGTCTAGAGGATATTTTCACTGATCCATGTTCAGAAGGATCAAGAGCAGGTGTAGAAAATATTCTCACTTATCCATGCTCAGAAGATCAAGAGCAGGTGTAGAGAATATTCTCACTTATCCATGCTCAGAAGGATCAAGAGCAGGTGTAGAGAATATTCTCACTTATCCATGCTCAGAAGGATCAAGAGCAGGTGTAGAGAATATTCTCACTTATCCATGCTCAGGAGGATCAATAGCAGGTCTAAAGAAAATTCTCACTTATCCCTGCTCAGGAGGATCAATAGCAGATCTACAGAATATTCTCACTTATCCATGCTCAGGAGGATCAATAGCAGGTGTAGAGAATATTCTCACTTATCCATGCTCAGGAGGATCAATAGCAGGTCTAAAGAAAATTCTCAGTTATCCATGCTCAGGAGGATCAAGAGCAGGTGTAGAGAATATTATAAATCATCCATGCTCAGGAGGATCAAAAGCAGGTCTAGAGAACATTCTCACTTATCCATGCTCAGGAGGATCAATATCAAGACTACAGAATATTCTCACTTATTCATGCTCAAGAGGATCAATAGCAGGTCTTAAGAATATTCTCACTTATTCATGCTCAAGAGGATCAATAGCAGGTGTAGAGAATATTCTCACTTATCCATGCTCAGGAGGATCAATAGCAGGTCTAGAGAGTATTCTTACTTATCCATGCTCAGGAGGATCAATAGCAGGTCAAGAGATTATTCTCACTAATCCATGCTCAGGAGGATCAATAGCAGGTCTAGAGAACATTCTCACTTATCTAAGCTCAGGAGGATCAATAGCAAGACTACAGAATATTCTCACTTATTCATGCTCAAGAGGATCAAGAGATGGTGTGGAGAATATTCTGACTTATCTATCCTCAGGAGAATCAAGAGCAGGTCTAGAAAATATTCTCACTTATCCATGCTCAGGAGGATCAATAGCAGGTGTAGAGAATATTCTCACTTATCCATGCTCAGGAGGATCAATAGCAGGTCTAGAGAATATTCTTACTTATCCATGCTCAGGAGGATCAATAGCAGGTCAAGAGATTATTCTCACTAATCCATGCTCAGGAGGATCAACAGCAGGTCTAGAGAACATTCTCACTTATCCCTGCTCAGGAGGATCAATAGCAAGACTACAGAATATTCTCACTTATCCATGCTCAGGAGGATCAATAGCAAGACTACAGAATATTCTCACTTATTCATGCTCAAGAGGATCAAGAGATGGTGTGGAGAATATTCTGACTTATCTATCCTCAGGAGAATCAAGAGCAGGTCTAGAAAATATTCTCACTTATCCATGCTCAGGAGGATCAATAGCAGGTCTAGAGAATATTCTCACTTATCCCTGCTCAGGAGGATCAATAGCAGGTGTAGAGAATATTCTCACTTATCCATGATCAGGAGGATCAAAAGCAGGTGTAGAGAATATTCTGACTTATCCATGCTCAGGAGGATCAATAGCAGGACTAGAGAATATTCTCATTTATCCATGCTCAGGAGGATTAAGAGCAGATGTAGAGAATATTTTCACTTATCCATGCTCAGGAGGATCAATAGCAGGTCTAAAGAATATTCTCCCTTATCCATGCTCAATGACATTGACTATTACTTTAAAAATCATCAATGATCAGTCAAAACAAATAAGCTTGACAAAGTTCACGAAGATATTTGATAAACAAAGATATATTATCCACTAGAATAGCACATCCTGTAACATGGTCGGCGAGTCAGTGAAGTCTCATGATAGAAGTTGTTTACTATACTCCATCATATCCTGGAACCACTGTGAGCTATACCGATGGGTTCAGTATAACTTTAACAATGGTCCCTCAAACTGTGAAGCTGTCCGATATACGATACCCACACTCACTATACACACCTCACAACAGATATGTAACATGGCTAGTTAAAAGATATTTAGATAATTTTTTTCCTATTTTACTTCGATATACTTTTTCCAATATAATTTTCCCGTAGTGAGTTGGGGTGGGCAGGTACACAAATCCTACCTCTTTTATAGTGTGAAAGGGGGGGGGGAGCACAAGTGGGTTGCAAGTTGTGCCCCTCTATATTCCTACTTGGCAACGCAGTTGTAGTAGTTTTAATTATAATGCACTGCACTCCTAAGTTCAGTTAGTTGTAGGAATTGACAAGATGTTCACTTGCGAGCTTAGGCATTGCATCCCTACATTTGTATAGAGTATAAATATCTTTTACACTTAATCCACCAATATAATCCTTGTTCACATCCCTACCCCTTTTAGCGGGAATTTTAGGTGATATGACTTTCTGAAAGCTTATGAAAAATGCAGCAAAACTTGTCTTGTTACCACTTTGACCATTTGGAGTTTTGGTCTTATTTATCAAACGTTTTTGGACAAAAACTTTTTTCTCTGACAATCGTCTGAAACTCTACATGTAAATCTGTGGACATTAAAGCAACGTTTTACGAAAGAAAAGTTGTTAAAGTTATACTTTCCTTATAGATTATGAAATATCTTACTAAATGGTGTCTTTTTTAAAGAATTTTAGAAAATGCATTTACGTTTCTTTCATGTCGTCCACTTTACACATTATTATCAAGAGTTAATTTTAAGAGATTACCTTACCCAATTACAGTAAATCTCGGACCGCTTTCATGATACAAACACTCCAGTAATTAATACAATGGAATGTCAAGGCCTCGTGCTGACGTGGTTTTGAAAAATGTAAACATTAAAGACTCGTGCGAAGTATTTTGTGTAAATTGACAACTCTCCCCCGTTCCCATCGCTCTAGTGCAACTTCTATGTTGTTCTTGTTCTAAAAATGTTTCGTCACAAACTTTTTTCATCCCTGATGTTGATGAATTCTGTCTTTAATAGAGGACGTCTCATCTCCGATAGCTTTGTCTATGTCACCAGTGTTGTTGTTATTAGTGAAAGTTTCCTAATCTCGCGTTAGTTGGCTAGGTCATTGACACACTGAGCATGCCAGGTAAAGAAAAAATTACCGACTTTGTGCGGGTAGGTCGTAATTATTTAATTACATTTTAATGATTTTTTCCACTACTAACCGAACTTATATAACATTGTAATTTCGTATAAAGGCTTAACTTCAGGAGAGAGTACAGGGTTAAAAGTTACAGCTGTCGTTTTTAATACGGAAAATGACAGTTGGTGCAACTTTAATGTCTTTGATAGTATGTATTAGATTTTATCAACAAGAGGCCCATCGGGTCACACCGCTCACCTGAGACTATCTGAGACATTGACAGCAAATTTTATCAAAATGTATAATAGTAAAATGTACAATTATAGTGAACTGTATAATAGTAAACCAATGAAATCACGTTATGAATGGATATTGAAGAGGCATGAATTAGCATACATTTCTATCATAAAATAGTGACCTTAATCACATGACAATGTGTCAAGGTTAAGTAAAACCTTATCTTGATTACTTTCTTCCTGAAAATAACTATACATTTGACTAAATTCTGACAGCATTTGCGGATTAGTCAAAAATATATAAGCCAATCAAAGACCTTGGCAGCCATATTTGTTGACACATCAGGTAAAAAAACCCACAAACTTGTTAGAGGACCTTAGGTAATTTCTTGTTGTAAGGTTTGATGAAATTCTGTGATGCCATTGTGGAGGAGTCAAAATGTGTTAGTCAATCGGTGGCCATATTTGTTGAGGGATTGGGTAAAAAAATACAATCGTGAAAAAGGACCTTGAGAACTTGCTTCTTGTAAGGTTTGGTAAATTCTTGTGGTGCATTTGGGAAGGAAAAATTAAAAATGCATCAGCCAACCAGAGCTCTTGGTGGTCATATTTGTACAGGGATAGGATAAAAACACAATCTTGGTAGAGGATCTTGAGTACTTACTTCCAGTAAGGTTTGGTGAAATTCTGTGCCCCGGTTGCAGAGGAGAAGTCGAAAATGCATCAGCCAACCAGAACCCTTGATGGCCATATTTGTTGAGGGATAGGGTGAAAAACACAAAATTAGTAATACTGTAAGGTTTGGTGAAATTCTGTGCAACAGTTGCAGAGGAGAAGTCGAAAATGCGTTTGCCAATCAGAGCTCTTTGCGACAATATTTGTTGACAGATCGGGTAGAAAAACACAAACTTGGCAGAGGACCTTGAGTACTTGCTTCCTGTACAATTATGGTGAAATACTATGTAGCGGTTCCAGAGGAGAGGTCGAAAATGTTAAAAAGAAAAACTTTATGGACGCCGGACGGCAGAGTATCACAATAGCTCATTTTGAGCCTTTGGCTCAGGTGAGCTAAAAAGGAAAGATGAATATTTATCTTAGTTTCAAAAGGTCAAAGTTGAAGGTCACTGCTGGTAAAATAAATTGCAATTATTGGTTTATCTAATGAGTAATCAAGTTTCTTTCTTCGTATCATATCAAATTTTGATATTTGGATATATATCAAAAGGGTAAAATGCCTATCGACTTTCAGTAAATAGGTCAAAAATCAGTCACAACTGGTGAATATAGATTGAAACTAATGATTTCCTGGAGATAAAGTACCATGTATCCTATATGTTTATCATATTTGGATTATAAAATCTTAACAAAAGAGGGTGCGCCTATTGATTTGGAGGTCAATAGATCAAAAGTCAAGGTCAGTTTTGGTGATATCTTATAGGAGTTATGGCCAATGAAACATAATTCAAACGTTAGCTAGGAACGCTTCGTTACTGCTACGGATTTACAAACATGTACTATTTTTCTGGCTATTGTTATTGATTGTTTGTGACATTGCCATATGCATATATATCTGGGTTAAGACGTAAAACAATATGATAAATGTTTGAGTTATGCACATTTTTTTCTTAAATTATCATTTTTGTTAATTATCAGTGATTGGGGGGCGTTAGGTTTTGCCCCAAAATGCTATAACTACCGGTATTGATTGTTTATGATATCTGTCATACGTGTATGGGTTTAGAAACAAACACTGTGATGAATGTATGAAATATAGAGGTTTTTCAAATTGTTAGCGCATCTTTTAAAAATGGTTAAAAAGGGGTGGTTTTTACCACCAAAATTCTCAAATGCCCAGCGGTCAAAGTGCTCACATGGTAATATTTGCCACAGGGACCAAGCGCGTAAAGGAGGCGGGACCTCATTATCTCGTACGTTACTATCAGTGATATCTGCTAAACACTCATAAGGTTTCAGATATTTATACCCTTTAAATTTCTCCCGGTTGTAGGAGGAGCAAAGACTTATCCGGATCATGAACTATAAGGGATTATTATTGGTTACGCTGGTCAACGGTATAAATCCAATGCAGACTGATGATTATTATGCATGTATAATATGCAATTTTATTCGAAGAACTGGGAATCAATAGGATTTGACATGCATTGTGTTCCAAGAAAACTTAGATCATAAAATCTGAATTAAACAAGCCGTGCAATCGATGACGGTGGAATAATTACAGAAGTGGATTAAGTGAATTCTGAGCCATTCGTCTATTTCACTTGAAAGTACATGAGCACACAAAATAGTTGTGATTTATTACAAATGATCTCCTTTTCATCTTGATCTCTCGTCCTCTTCTTTAAAATGCAGGATTATGGAACGCCATACTTGCCTTAAGATGCCTCTTGCTATATCATTTTGTTTACTGGACACAACACTGGTTGTAATATCATAACACTGGGCAGTACTGGTATTATACTGTCTATATAAAACATTGGGTTGTAATGATAAAACATTGGGTTGTAATGATAAAACATTGGGTGATATTTATGTAACACTAAGTGGTGCTGTTATAACACTGAGTGGTAATGGTATCACAGAGGTGGCACTGATATAGCATCGGGTGATGCTGATATAACACTGAGTGGTAATTTTTAGACAGGTGTGGTACTGATATATTACTGGGTGGTATTGGTATCACAGTACTGATATATCACTGGGTGAAATTTATAAAACATTGACTGATAATTATAAAATGCTTGGTTGTGTTTATATAACATTGGCTGACACTATTGATAACACACTGAACGGTCCTGATGTAACACTGGTTGATGTTTATTAAAAACTGAGCGATATGTATAAAACACTGGGTTGATTAATATGACAGTTGATAGCACTGATATAGCACTTGGCATTATTAGTATCACTTGTGGTGGTACTGGTATAACACTGGGTTATATTCATAGTATGGTACTGAAATAACACTGGGAGGTATTGATATAACATTGGGTAATAATGAGTACCACTGATATAATATTCAACGATGGCGATATAAGACCCGACGGCTGGATTACGCGGTGGCGGATTTAGAGGGGTCCGAATCCCCCATCCCCCAAAAAGCATACTAAGGTTCAAAACGCAAATGCATTTCATTAATTCTGCTCAAGTTGTGATAAAAAGTATCTACTTAAAGAAAAGAAAACAAAACAAAAATCGACTCCATGTAAGTACCAGCGTTATATCAGTATCGCTAAGTATGATATGCATGCCATCCCCTGTAATACCAGTACCAGCCAGTGTTATATCAGCACCACTCAGTGTAATATCAATACCACCCGCGTGATACCAGTACAACCTAATGTTATATCAGCACCACTCAGTGTAATATCAATACCACCCGCGTGATACCAGTACCAGCCAGTGTTATATCAGCACCACTCAGTGTAATATCAATACCACCCGCGTGATACCAGTACAACCCAATGTTATATCAGCACCACTCAGTGTAATATCAATACCACCCGCGTGATACCAGTAGAACCCAATGTTATATAAACACCACTCAGTGTAATATCAATACCACCCGCGTGATACCAGTACAACCCAATGTTATATCAGCACCACTCAGCATGATCACATACCAACTTGATTGGTTTACCTTGACTTACTAGGGCTGGAAGTAGGTCACAATTTTCATGACTTATTGTCATTATATATGGATACAGACTTTCATTACACAATTGCACGTTTAGTTTACAGGACATCTGGATTAGTGCAACGTGACCTACTAAGTTTTTGTTTTGTTATGTTTTGTTTCGTTTGTTTGTTTATTTTTGTTTTGTTTTTTTTTTTTTTGGGGGGGGGGGGGTTGTGAAGATTTACAACTCTGAAATTCATGACTGAATCCATGACTGATATAATTGACACAAGTAAAGCACGTCCTTATAATGCTAAGGATCCTTACTTATCTAGATATTATCTTGAGCCGATGACGTCTAGTTAGTGACGGGCTTATCCTCAGACAACAATATAGAAGATTCGAATCCCGACATGCACTGACATCATACTCTTCACATAAAATCATTAGAATAGTTACGATATTTGTTTGTTACCTTGACATTGTTCTTAACTATTTTCTCTTCGAAACCGCATACCACAAAATCTCCCTGAATAAAGACAGATACTTTTATACTTGATGTTTAAAACATTCCATGTATATGATGACGGCATTTGTTTGATGCATTGCATACAAATATATATATAAGCTTCGGCTTGTTTTCAGATCCCTGAAACTTAATGTATTATTGTATAAACGTTATATGTGTATTATCATCAATAAATACAGTTTAAACTAAATCTATACATTTACAAAGCTTTCATCGAAGCAGTGAGGGACCTTTTACGTGCCACACCTACCGTGAATGGACCTCGGTCTTTACTGTCTCTTCATAAAGACCGAACACCGGTGAGCACACGGCGGGAATAATAATAATAATAATGATAATAATAATAATAATAATAATAATAATAATAATAATAATAATAATAATAATAAATAGATGTTGTTCTTGAATAAAATCAGATATCTCCGCCTCCCTTTCCCTCTCTCCGACTCATAGGTCAAGGTGATGTGACCCTTTGGGTCATGATCATACATTGAAATATAAAAGAGATAGGAAGTAAGTAATGAAAGATATAGCCCGGACATCATCTGTGACATACGGACAGTCAGACAGACGACGATGGCAAAACGAATATGTTTCCTCCCGTTGGTTCGAACATAATAATAATAATAATAATAATAATAATAATAATAATAATAATAATAATAAAGAAAAAAATGAAAAAAAAATATAACAAAATGACCAAACTTTGACAAAATTTACACATACACTTTGACCTCTTGAAAATTTTTGCAAAGCCGTTCACTTCACAATCTTGCCCATTAAAGTGTGAATCCAATCCCATGAGATTTCCTTGGAGGACCTACTAAATGGATTACGTTGGGGCATAAAACATTGTATTGCTTCTTCACAGATTGTACATTATTGAACTCTTGTCACATCATGACAGATAAGATTCTACTAGGTCCTATGATACCAAGTACATGTAGACTGAAGTTTACTAAACCGCCACTGTCAACAGCGGGAATTAAATTCCTCTTTGCTGTATGCAAGTCGATATTTATCACGGTAGTAAAATAACACAAATATGTCATGTCATTCTTTTACAAAATAATCTCAAAAACATATTTTATATTTTATATTTCTTAAGTAAAATTATACCAAAATTGGAACTACGTCTTATTTTGGATATTCATCAAACTTAAAATCACTGCATATATGGAAGAGAGTTGATATCCACTTATAAATTTTGTTAAAATTATTGAATAGCAGATGTTTCAAATCAAATTTGTAAGCTTTGACAATTGGATCTGTGAATAAATAAATTATTTGACATGTAGCAAAAGTCCAAATGTCATTACTACATCTCACGGCGCAGTAACTTGACTAGTACAGCTAAAACTTGCATAATAAAGGACAGTTTGGCCTACAGTTATCGTAATTATGAACTTTTGATAAGGATTGTGGCATGCAGACCTCAGTTTATTTCCCACATCGTCATTGGCACTACCGACGTTAAAGAACTGAATACAACACACCGTGTCATTTCCACTTTATTATATAAGATTCTAAATCCATAGGTTTTAGTACAACGTCGTCACTTTGTTTCGTTCTCTCATGTGAATTAAAATGTGTTAAGCTAGACTTGAATATGTGCTGTGGAGGACTACTAAATAATTCATACAGTTTAATGTTTTTGCGATTGCCACATTCTTTATGCGGGGTTTCCGTATGACAAGGAATAGGTCTCCGGTGTAAAGTTAAACCGCATCCATTCCAAACTCCGTCATCAATAAAATTTCTGAAGTTGGCAATCGATATATCGCAATCTAGATCATCTAACAAAAAATTTTTAAATTTCATATGGCGATGTACTTTTCCATTCAAATTAAAGTCTAGAATAGGATTTTGTAAATAATCATTTATCAAAGCACTATGTATTGATGGAAACATTGAATATTGCGATGAATTTTGTGTAAATAATGATCTGTTATTGTCTTCAATTTGAAGGAAGAACCTGCTGATGGCCGGTCTATTATCTAGTACGCTTTCTGTGAGACCCTTGCCACTCATCACTGGCCTTCTATCTATCAATATGCTTAAATGTCCGTCCATTAGACTGCTGACACCTAATGGCTGCGCACTATGGACCGTCACTCTCTTGGATTGATCCTCAAGGAAGGTCATAGTGGTTATTGGATAAAAATTGGCGCCAAGTGGCAAACCAGGGATCCAGTGTCTACGTACCATTTGAAGTCCATTCGCATCTGTGTAATATTCTTTATTTGTTTTAATATCTGTCTCGACATTCATTAATAGTTCGATGCCATCATATCGTTGATGTAGAATCGTTACATTGTTTTCTAAGTGTAAAACATGGCCCTGTAAACTATTAATATTATATAACGTGAACGTCTGTTGGTAAACGTCAGAGGTTATCACGATCTTGGAGAGAAGGTTCCCTGATATAATCCTGACATTACGTCTCGACGACTGTAATGGCAGTGGCGACCCATAAGGGACCAATACATATGCATCGGCCATGTCGTCAAATTTTGACCACGTGACAGTCAAGTTCGTGCAAGATGGTGCGTGGCTCATTTGTTGGCCTAATTTACATACTTTTTTAAGGTAACCGAGCGAATCAAAATGGACGGAAAGATAAGAGTTTTTAAAGAAAATAGCATTCCCTATATTCAATGTATCCCACAATACTGAATAGTGACGTCTTTCTGAAGTCCAAATTTTAGCTTTATACATGTTTAACTTCAATACGTCATTTTTGATCAATTTGAAGACTGAAAACCCAAATGCTGGAACATTAATTGAGAAACATACTTCTACAATGTCTTGTGAAATGTCACTGTCATTCAACCAAACGGGATTAACTTGAAATTCTACGTTATTGTAAGAAATATCCTGAACAGAAAAGCCCGAAAATGTTTTAACAAGAAGGCACCGAATTTCCTCTCTTTTTCTTTCGTAGCCGTTCCAGAATAGTAACGTGTATTCGTCTGAAGATAGGTTTAGTATTTTTCTATTAACTTGATTTAAATGCGAAATCTGTTCTGTCAATGCTATAACTTCAATACCATCAATATTATTTGAAGCTCTTAAAATTTCTCGGATGCAATTTGACATTATATCAATTGAAAACGATAGGGCGACATGTAGACGTTGACGGTAATCCTGTGCTGTGGCGTGCGTGGACGTGCCCGTGATTGCGTCATGATGTTGGAAAAGTGCCAGAGTACGTCGGGCATGCTCCAACTTTGTCAAATAAGACTTCACTTCGTTTGTGGAATGGCCCAAAGACATGGCAAATCCTGTTAAAATTTCCGTTGATCGTAAATATGACATGAGAACCCTTCCTATTTGTTTGTCGAATGGCCGTGTGGTAAAATATCCACTCCAGTATGTTTGATCTTCAGAATAAGTGAAAAAATCCCCTGAAATGGTTTTATATTTCTCACTCCTTTGCAAAGATTTTATTTCCTTGAAATAATCATTAACAGTTCCGAATCGTATATTCATATTAAATTGTTGTTTTCGTTTATTTATATAATTGATCAATGCAGATACATTGCTGTATTGTGCCCGCCATTCATTTTCCGTATCATACGCAAAATCACCACCCAGAGGCACGATAATTACTTTCTGTTTATATAATGAGGCCTTTTGTTGAAATTGTAGTGCTATCATCTGTGCAACTTTTGACAACTTAGGGATAGTAAGACGCTCATTCTTTGTATGGAAAAGAAGTTGCGCGCATATTGAAGGACTGGGACCACAACTTGCATCCGTGACGAACCACTTATATGGTTCCACGTGACAAATGACGTCATGCTCACCCGTTTTGTCCCATAATTGACGCCATTTGAAGTTAAATAAACCCTCTTGTGCTAGATATGCCTTTACATTAAATGTTACTCGCAATATTCCAACACTACTCATGTCAGCCTTCTTCCAAATGTATGGGAGTGAGGTGGAATAACCAAACTGGTCAAGTGGCCACGTATTGACCGGTCTGATTCCAAATGTTTTCTTGATCCACTGATGGCCCTCAATTAATTGGTCAAGCACAGCATGATAGTGGCTTGTAGCCTCGTCCGGTGAAACCCATCCTCCGGATACAATTTCCAAACGTCCATCCTCTACCAGCTTCTTTAGTTTGCTTCTGGAATCTGATGATGCATCGCGCCACCATTTGTCAAGAAATATAATCTCCGGCCAAATCATTGTCATTTGTTTATACATAGTCATGAATTTGACCAAGTTATCCAGAATTTTCACAGTTTTCTTTTCGTAGTACTCATCTAATGGCATAAGCCAACCGGGGTCATTATGAGATTGGGGTACAATAATGACCCTCAATTCTTGCCCCTCTATAATATCTTCGTTTTCATATGATACTGGTGAACTAAACTGAACTTTGTCCAGTATATCAGACATTTTATAATCCGTTTTGCATGCAGTATTGTTAAAACATTCCATTTGTAAATCTCCCGTACTTATTTTTCTTGTAATTAATTCTGTAACTACCTGTTGTAACCTAGTTTGCGCCACACTATCTTGCTGGTAATTTGCAATTTTCTTTACATTATCCCTTTGATCGAAAACGACGACTGAACTAGCGCCATATCGGGAACCTGTATTACTTCCATAGAACAGAAAGATGAACGCAATAAAACCAAACAGGACTAATGCTATCCACTTCCTCATCATCTTCATTGTGAAGACAGTATTGATGAAAGTATACCTACTGCTTGCAAAATCTTTCAATCAATTTGGCAGACTCATTTCCAATATCTGTTTGTACGGTGGCTCCCCCTATTCTATGCAGCCTGAAAAGGTAAACCATCAATATATTGAATTAACAACAACGCTATTAATTAGGTACTAGTAGTGTATGAAGATTGTTACTTTAGGAAGGCATATAACCAGTACTATTATAAATTATTTATATACCAATCAATAAAACTTATTTTAAATTTATGAGTAATTTATAGCAGCTTACCTGTTGTTTGTTGATCGTTTATATTATAATGCAAAGACTGCGATGCAGAGCCCTCTGGTGACGTCAACGCCGGCAGATGCTGAATTAAAACGATCCTACTGAGTTTGATAAATAGCTCGACTTCATTTAAATTGTCCCTTCGGATCTGAAACCGAGAATTGTATCCATTAATCACTCTATTTGAATATGGCCAACTCCTCCCGTGGTTAAAAAGATTTCCCTTCATACACATAAACATGCTAACGCTATATACTTGAATCTCATGTATCTGTAAGTGCATGTAGTACAGAACTGCCTAGTATCCTAGTACTTCATACAACAATAAGGAAGGAATTCAATTTGTGAATTTTGCCCCCGAACCTTCGTATTTCCTGAGTGATTGTGTAAAATCGGTGTATTTCATTTACCCGAAAACCCGTTAAATGTAAGGACAGGGTGTGATGTCAAGGGACCTACCAGGCACAGTGTAAAATGACCTATAGGCGAAATAGCATCCATGAGGTTCTGATATACAATCTAACAGCAACAGCCTATCGTGAATTTCCTACCCACATATGCTTTGAAAAACGCAAGATTTGATACAAAGTTTGCTGCACAATATAATATTGATTATTTCATTGCCAATAGCTTATATTTACTTTTTTTTAGAATATCATTTTAGAATAGTGTTGACGTTATCAGATGGCTGAATTGTTGAACATAACGTATGTCAGATGCCCTATATACAGGTTATAAATGAAGGTAACTTTAAACTGTAATTGACTTCAAAGTTTAAGTGGAGGTTGCCGAGAGCATCATACCTTTGCTAGATAATCGCTTCAATGAAGCAATGAAGCATGTGAAGCCGGGACAGATATATAGGTTTATTCTGTGTAACAAGATACATCTGGTCGGAGAATGTTAACAAGATTACATTAAGGACGGTCAGTTGATGATGCGCACTGTTTACAGGATCTAACACATGCTATGTAAATTAAGAACTCAAGATAGAAAATACACTCCACCCCACTGGAAAAGGAAAATACACTCCACCCCACTGGAAAGAGAAAATACACTCCATCCCACTGGAAAGAGAAAACACTCTCCATCCTACTGGAAAGAGAAAAATATAAATCATTTTAATTTCAGAGAATAAAATAATCAATATTTTACGAGAGCAACGCCTACGTATGAAAGTGCACCTGTCGCTTAAATTCAAGAGAGCAAGTTTCCACAAAAGACAAAAATTACGCATTAAAATGTAACACCACTTATAAAATATAAAACATTAGGTGTCATTCTCTTCTCATAAGTGATCCCTGGGTCCGGCGCCATAAACTGAGAATAGACTTAAGTCAAAAATTCATATTCTTCTGTTCATCAATGAATTAATAACTGGGATTTGGATTTTATTTAGTTTTATTCTACTGACAAATAGAATTAAACCATTCTGTATTAAAATTTATTTGAACGTTTGATAATGGAATAAATTAAAATGAAATTTTTGACTTAAGTATATTCTCAGTTTATGGCGCCGGACCCAGGAGATTCAACTTGTTCTTTTGCCTTTTGTTTTCCATTGGTAAAGGCCAAATACTAAACATTGTCAAATATCAAAGTAATAAGCTAAATATTTTTAGCAAATTACATGTACTTGCTTGGAAAAATATCAAACTGGGTACCCATACTCACTGATTCAAAGGGATGATGTCCAATGTTTTTCTAGGTCAGGGTCCGGCGCCATAAACTGAGAATATACTTAAGTCAAAAATTTCATTTTAATTTATTCCATTATCAAACGTTCAAATAAATTTTAATACAGAATGGTTTAATTCTATTTGTCAGTAGAATAAAACTAAATAAAATCCAAATCCCAGTTATTAATTCATTGATGAACAGAAGAATATGAATTTTTGACTTAAGTCTATTCTCAGTTTATGGCGCCGGACCCTGGCCCAAATGGTCTGTATCTTGTTAACAATATTAATCAGCCGTGTTTGGCATTTGCCCTTTGACATTGATCCCTAAACTTAAAAAAAAAAGACGTCGTTTTCTCATCGTCAGAGGTATGTGTATCAAGTTTGATAGTCCAAGCACAATATATAGCGTGTGATATTGACCTTTGACCTCGAAGAACAAAGGCGTTGTCTACCAGTCATGGAAATAACATATACAAAATGTACTAAGTTTGTTTGTTCTAGCCGAAACGGTTCGGTTTGTTTACTGTTTATAAGATTTAACAACAATAATAAAACATTGATCTTAACGTTTCATCCCTGAAGTTGGAAAAACAGGAGGTAGTGGCGGATTCAGCGAGGGCGGAGGGTACTCCCTCCCCCAAGAGAGAGTGACTATCATATGTAATTGTGTACGCCACAAGCTAGTATAAATCCGATATTCATACATCATCTAGACTTTTTTAGACCATGTTGGCTAAACTTGCGGGCTTCATCGTCAACCTTTTATCTTTCCTCACTCTAGAGTCAGTTTTCCCCTGCCTAATTTTGAGTAAGAATCAATCCCCGTATGATGATATTACTGTAGTGAAACCCTAAGGATCAGCTTCCCCTGCTTAATACAAGTCTCTTTCCGTCCTATGTCGGTGCCTCAATCGCACTACAATTAAGCTTTTATGTGATGTCTTTTGGTGTCCATGATTTTGCTTGCTTGCTTCTGGCGGATTTTGTCATACGGCTCCCCTATGGCAGATTTTGTCAAACGACTGATTCGGATGTCTTCTTTTCTATCGTAGCAGTCTATGTTTTAATGATAGCTCCAGCAATCAGTTACTAGTAATTATGTCTCACTTGGTCATCTTGCTCTCCGTATGTCCATCTGTCTCTCACAGATCTTGCCTGAATTATAACTATATAACCCAGAGTTTGACCGCAAACTTAAAAAGTAAACATGTGAATCAAAGTGTTCATGAAATTAAATGTACTGGAAATTCCATCAACGTCTACGTAACCTCAAAAGTAACGTTTCAGCAGGCAGGACAACGCGAAGTCCAATGTTGCTAGGATTTGCCTTGACTTTCTGACTCAAAACAACATCTCAGTTCTTGATTGGCCACCATATGGTCAAGAATTGTTCATAATCGAGCATTTGTGGGACAATCGGGACAGAATGGTTAGGAAGCGTGTCAAAGTACTATGTTACGTCGCTCTACTCAGACATACTCTTATTGAGGAGTGGAACAATACCCTCTAACTGCAATAAAACCTGGATGAGGTCCATGTTAAGGAGAATCTCTTATTCTATATAGAATAGATGGACACTCGCTACTGATTTAAATCAGGAAATGGCGTAGGAAACTCTTGTTTTAACGCTATTCACGCAAACGCCGTCTGTAATTAGACAATAACAAGAGTAACGCCTAGCGTGGTATAATACGCCCGTCGCTTAGCTCGAAGGGGATCAGTTTAAATGAATATAAAGTTTTAAATCTAATATCTTGAGAAAACTGCTGGAAAAAGTCCTTTTAATATGGCGAAGCATGGATAAGAAAATTGAGTATTACGAATGTCTTAATTACCTCATAACAAGGGAAGATAACTCATATAACAAGGGGCATAATTCAAAGCAATTATACCGAAATGCGCACTGGTATTGGCCCTCATTGATATAAATATATATGCCAAGTTTCAATCCAATACCTTGAAACACTGCATAAAGAAATCCGGAAAACTGTAAATACTAGAAAATTTCTAAGTTCAAGGAGTATATCTCTATTAAGTCCAAAGCAATCATACCCAAATGCGAATTGGTACTGACCCTCATTGATATAAAGTAATAAACCAAGTTTTAATTCCACACCTTTAAAGACTACAGAAAAAAGTCCGGAAAACTGTAAAATCCTTGAAAATTTCTAAGTTCAAGGGCCGTAACTCTGGCAAAACCAAAGCACATTCGGAACAACCTCGCCCTTTACTTGTACCTACGTAAAAAGACTCGGACGTCACTCGGCGGAATGACTTACATCGATTCCATGCATCAATCGGTTTCCGGTGTAACGGTTTCAAAGTTCCCCCATGCTGAAAGTTCCCTTTGTCGCACATACGCATGCGTCAATATTAGAATCCCTCAAATTTATCACAATTATATCCTAACAGCCAGATCCAGTACAATTATAAGAATTAATCTTTATTCTTTCATATTTCACGTGGACCAAGGAACTTTCACCACGAGGAAACTTTCACCATGCATATGACACAGACTGAAAGTTTCCTACCGATACGCGCATGCGCAAAACATCAAAAGGGAACTTTCAGCACGGGGGAACTTTGAAACTGTTACACCGGCATTGTACTCAGTAATATATCAGCGATGTCAAATGTAATCCAGTACACAATCTATGTCATCTATGTCAAGGAAAGTAATGAAAGCTGCAACAGTTCGGGATTAATGTTTAATTTAAGTCCGTTGAAATGTGAAAGTCTTCTACCGTCTTTATTACACGCCAAGCACTGACCTATTTGTCTGGTACACATGCGAGCGTCTATAACTACAGGAACTATTTTTAAATAATGGCTACGAGTGACGTCCGAGCTTTTTTACGCAGGAAAAGGTCGAGGATGTCCGAATGACCAAAGCAATCATACATAAATGCGAACTGCTATTGACCCTCATTAATATAAAGTTATATGCCAATTTTCAATCCAATACATTGAAAGTCCGGAAAACATGACCTCAGACGGACAACGCCATATTATTAATACGTCCCATCTAACGACGGGCATATAAAAATTAAAAATTGATTGATTGATTTTTGTTTAACGTCACACCACGAATATTTCACGTATATGGTGACGGCATCTGCCTGATGCGGGGCATATAAATTTTGACCTTTGCAACGGACCCACCCGAAGCAGTGAGGGATCTTTAACGTGCCATGCATACCACGACACGGGGCCTCGGCTTTTACCGTCTCATCCGAAAGACAGGAAACCGGCATGACCAGAGCGGGACTCGAACCTCGGACTCCTGATCAGGAGTCCAGCGCGATTTCACTAGGCCACGCCAGCTTAAAATTAAAAAAAAATGTTCAGTAATATAAATATTCAGTAATGATGAAATAATCGACAAACCAAAACAGTCAACTAATCATAAAAGAATCAAGTAAAATAACAACGAACAAAAATAAACTTGTGTATCTTTTTCTGCTAGTATAGTATAATTTACTGTTATCAAAGTTATTCTTTATATCCACTAGAACTGTCTTAAAGGAATAAATAACCCACCACTGCATCAACACTAAACATTGCAGCCAGTGATACCCAAAGTACTGGCTGTAGATTACTCTGAAAGACTGAGAAATTTTGTGAATTGAGCTTTGATACATGACCTTAAATTCAAGGTCAAAATCACAGGATCATAATTAAATGACTAAAGTATCAGGATACAAAAAAAATGTTATGACCAAGACACTATTTTGACCATAGCATGTACTGTCACTTTGACTTATATACAACATTGGGTAAGGTCGTGATAACAGTTGTGTGAAATTTGATCCAGATCGAACGAAGCAGCGAAACTGAAGGCTCAAATATGAATTTACAATTACAACTATGACCTTGACTCTAGATATATTACATTGGTTCAAAGTTATTTCCCATCCTTTGGGCATGAACGACAAATCAATCACGTGAAATGCCATCCTGATCCAAGTCAATCGAAAAAGTAGTTACCACCCGGACAAGAATTTGTGAACTTGACCGTGCAAATACAGGTATTAAACATTCGATTAAGGTCATGACACGTCGTTGGGTCAAGGACAATAATTGTGTGTAATATTACCCAAATCCAAGTTATCATTGTAAAATTCTGGCTCAGACACGTATATCGACTATGTGTGCACTGTTCACTTGACCTATGAGATAAGATCTTGGTTAGGTTAAATACCGAGATATATCCTTGGGTCATTAATAATAATTGTGTAAAGTGTTATCAGAATACAAGTTATCATTTGTAAAATTACAGAAATGAATTTTGACAATATGTACAATGTGACATTGACCTTTGAGACATGACCTTGGTTAAATGTCATGACACACTCTTGGGCCATGAATAACAAATGCATGAAGTATAATCATTATGCAAGGTAGCATAAAGAATTTACGGCCAGGACTCGATTTGAACAGTTCAGCGGACAGACCAACGATACAGATAGACGGACAGACAAGCAGGTGAACAGACAGATGGTGCTTCCAAACTTGTAGAAGATTCCTATATACCCATCCCAAACTTTTGTGCAGAGGAATAATAATAATCATTGGTTAATCGGGGGTATAAAAATAGGTTTACTTGGTGTAATGTGTACCTTGCTTTATGTCTAAATTTGTACTCTTGGCCTACTTGGCATAACCTATATATGGACTCGTCGGTATTTAAATACAGAAGTGCCACTTCTGCCGTGACACCGGACATCTGTTTTTACTGTCTCATCCGAAAGACAGACACCGGCATGACCTGAGAGGGGCTCGAACCCGCGATCTCCCGGTCGCGCGACGAGCGCTCGACCACTAGGTCACAGAGGTATCTTCCGCCCGGTTAGGTCATTCCAATACGACAATAAAAGCTTGTTCGTTCTAAAGAATGGTTTTACAATACCAATCCTTACACTGTTAATTGTAGAAAAGCATGACCACGAAGTAGCTATGTTGTTAAAACGACAAAGTATGTCATAGACACAACCTAACATATTGTTTCCGGGGGGAAGTCTGGCTATGGGGAACGCTCACTCTATAGCTAGTTGTAGAGTGGGACTTCCCCAGGAAGAAGCTTCTGTTTTAGGGCCAGCCTTCCCCGGGGGAAGGGTTGCTTTAGATTGAGATTTTCCCCGGGGGAAGTCACACACTAGAGTAGGACCGCCAGGGGGAAGTCTGGCTATGGGGGAACGCTCACTCTATAACACCGGAAACAATTGTCTAGATTCAAATAATTTTGTTCTGCTGCCAGCCGAGTAGTATCTGTGACCTTGACATGTACAGCAAGGGGCAAAGCGCAAAGTGCAAAAAATATATATTTTTTCATATGACTGGTGTCCGTCTACGCCAATGCCTAATAGCAAACATTAGACTTCTTGGGGTTTTCAAGTCTTCATATCAGAGAGATTCAGAGAGAGAAAGAAGGGGGAGGGGCAAGTTTCCCAGTTACTTGAGTGGGTAACTGGATTCGTGTCACTGTTTGTATATCTGTTTACTTGTATATAATACATATTTATTCATTTCTTTATTTACCTGACAGGTATACTGATACGCAGTTGTATACAGTAGAAAATTGCAATCCCCAGGCATTTTGCTGCTTTATATTTATCAAAGACTTGTTAAGAGTACTCTGGAATGGCAGTAACGGAGTCCCCAGATCGTGTCTTTACAGTTCCAATGGACACTGGACATACTTTATCTTTATTTACATTTCTTTAAAAAACGTCTCACGATAGAAGTAGCCTATAGGTCTTGAAATCGCATACCAGTCGTGCATATTGCACTCTTCACATCGCAAAAGACATCCAACATTATCAAAGCTGTAAAAACGCGTGACTAAACCCGAACTGGAAATATCTTATGTACCGTAATATAGAAACCTGTGTCTGTGAAACAATTTTCATCTGTAATTTTTCACATCTCTCTCCCTCCCTCCCACTTTCTCCCTCTTTCTCTCTCTCTCATTTGCAACTAATATAAGATTGCAACCCTCGCAACCCCCTCAATGTCACATTTCATATTGATATTACTTATAGTGAATTCGTCGCAATTTATTAAAAATTAAAAACTATCCACAGTTTATTATCTAAATTTACCGAGAGACGTGATACAGGAAGCCGCTATCATCACATACTGCCGAACAAGTACGCATGTGCACTTGAGAAAGCTTTTACAAAGATTGAATTTGCGCTTCCTGACCACTTCTAGGAGGAAACTGCGATAAACAATGGTATTTACGTTTATCAGTACGCATATGTTCAACCCGTGATAGTTCACGAGAGACTGATGGTACATAACCCAAATTCATCTGGGTGAGCATTAATTTCCTACACAGACATCATAGTAGTGGCACCAGTCTTGGCTATTGAAAGCAGTTTATTGTAGAAACATTTTCACTTTTATGGGAACGCAAGATTTGTAGATAAGGACTTTTTAGCTGGAAGGGACCATTTGTTTCTAAAGGAGGACAGAGGGGCTGCAACAACTTCCCGGGCACCTCCATCTGTCATTCAATGATATTTTCGTCGCAATGTTGAACCCCAACCCCCACTTAATGTACAACTAAGCATTCTTCACCATCCCGTAGAAAAGGATAAGCACTTGTGTAGTATATACCATCAGTGAGGGTCGCCACGGGAGACCCATATAATTGTTGACCATGTGCAGTGATATTCCAGTGCGTATGATCTCGTCATCAATCTCTTTTTGCGATAACATTTCTATTGGTATTCAGACCCATCTTTTAATTATTAAACCATTCTGGATCTCCTACCATTGTTTCGGTTATTCCATTGATTGAATCATGTGTCCTAGATTGTAATTTAGCCTATGTTTATCCGAATTGTAAAACAATTACACCTTGGGTAATTCAACTGAAGATAAATACAACATTTCCTGCTGCTGAAACAGATAAAAGAACTCCAATGCATCATTAGCGAAACACGTTTTTCTGACAAAAGCAAATAAAACGATTGAATTATAATATGCGATTTGATAATTCTTCACATGTCGCTTCTTTACTCAAGCTCAATGGATATCACTATGTTTAATGCAGGTTTGATTCATTGAATTGATAGACAAAGTCTTATTAAATAAATTAAATACAATTCGGGGTAGTAGTGGCGTAGCGCCCTTTACACAAAAACGCAAATGAATACACGGTAATTTTTGGAACATACTGCTGGTCTTTTAAAAAATTATTGAAATATTATTAATACTTATTAGAGTGTATACAGTTCATGTAATATTTTGAAGTTTGCATTGTTTTATATGTATAATTTTCGCTTTCCACAGACCATCTTTTTTTATACTAGCTACGTCACTGATAAGAAGTATTACAGAATTGTAGTCAACAGTGGCGGATTTAGAGGGGGCTCGGGGGCCCGCCCCCCTTTTCGCCACATATTTATAAGTAAAAAATTCAGATTTGGCACAAAAAATGGCTGAGTAGTTTGGCTAATACTCATGTGACTCCCTTTTTCGGAAATCCTTGATCTGCCACTGGTCAATGAAATTGATGCCTACCAACAAAACGGCATGAAATGTTCGACAAGGGGAAAAATGAGAACGAGAATATCCAAATGATACAACTGCAGTGTCGGATCCAAACAAATCCATAAAGAGAAACCTTTTATGAATAGACAAAAATTACCTTTCTGGTAGAATTATCCATTGAAAAAGAGGGTATGCTACCCACATAATTCTCACTAGATCCTAGATAATCCTGGATGTGATAGAAATAAACGCAAAACTCTAAGTCTCACTTGCCTTGCGAGTGTCCAATTCCCATCACAACATTTGCCTTTACACATGTTTCCTAATTCTCTAGGAAGATCAGAATTTATTGATATGCACAGCTGTATAGGATCACAATGAATTTGTCGTTATCACTCTAGACATATCGGCCGGAGAACTTACAGTTTTATATTGCCTTCCATTTTCTGCTATAAATAAACTGGTGGGTATAATAAAGTCTTCTAAATCCAAACAATTACATGTGATGTCTATCTTAATGGCTGATCATTGCTTCTTAATAAAGTACACATGTTTTAAAATTCTGCGTTCATCGTAGTAAAGCATGATGGCATCAACAACAAACCAGTATCATAGTCACGTGAACATCTTAATTATGGGCAGTGGCAAGACCACATGGAGATCAGGGCTGCAGAAAGGAGGGCAAGAGCCTGTTCCTCATGGCAATTATTTCTTTGCCTCTCTCTCTCCTTGACGTACAAACGCTGTCTTCATTGCTCTGTATATGTACACAGCACGAATAAGATTTAATTATTTGCTTATACTCCTTCCCCCGTTACATGGGCGAATAAACCAGGGGACCCCTCCCTTTTATTTATCTATCATCATTTTATGATGTTCAACCGAAATGGAAATGCTATATAAATCATAGTGAATAATAATAGAAAATTGTATCTAAAGTGGTATTTTCTTAAGAAAATTTCAACACTAAAAATGTATAAATTCACAAGTTATTGGCGAAATCTTGATCTATCTTTTCATTGGGGGAGGGGGTGTTTGGTTCCTTGAATATAAAATCCCCATCCCCATTTTTATTTGTTTCCTATGCCATTATCATTGGCAGGATTTGCGCCTTGATGAAGCATTAACTCATTCTGACTTGCGTGTTTATATATAAACCGCTTCTGGTTGTAATAACAGGCTATTTATAGATAATTATAGTATATTCATAACATGTTCTTAATTCGATGTCAATATTGGCTGCCTTTGTCGAGCAGAATACTAGTTGATTAAAGGACGGAAATACATTAATTAGTGTATTTACATACTTACACAAAACTAGTTTTATGTGTAGACGGGACCGACTATGCGTTTATGCGGGTGTTTTGTATGCGCAGTAGAATGTGATACTAATATGATCGACGCGAGCCCCTGGGACATGCCAATAATTTACTACCATTTTATTTGGTTAGTTATATGAGTTTTTATAACTGGCTGTTTAGTCGGTGTCACATGGTAAGTGCCTTTATGAAATCTAATGAATGGCTACGCGCGTTTTTACATTTATCTCAATACATTTGATACGTGATGGATAGACAAGTACGGTATTCAGTCATTAAAATATTGTTTTTACTCAAGAAAAAAGTTTATAGGTGTAATGCTAATCAATAATTTATCATGGCTTAAAAACGTATGAAATTGGTTAGCATCGTCGAAATTCTTGAACTTTAATCAGGAACTTCCGTGGGGGTTGAATTTCCAGCTATTGCAGTGTCGAGTTCAGAGGGAGGGGTGGGGGTAGAGGAGACATCCCCCTTAAAAACAAAATCATCCCCAAGAGAGAGAGAGAGAGAGACTGTACGCGACGGATTGGGACGAGTCCAGTAATTGTACATATACTCGACCTCTCCGGGTTATATTGGCTTCAATGAAGGTAAAATTATAACCCCTTTTCAAAAATCTCCGTCTATAGCTGCTCTGAACTGTCCACTAGTAGTAACATACGAGCGAAAAGAGAGGAGATTATGGCGGATTTTGCGATGCAGCTAGGACAGATTTATTAGAGAATCAGGTATGCCAAAATCCACCACAATTAAAACTAGTCCGAAATGTCAATGACTGGTCCGACATTTCGGACTAAGCTACAACCAGAATACCGGGTTTTACAGAAGACATGAAAATAAACATTACAAAAAGTTTTTATTATTGCATTGAATTATGATCTCGAAATTGCGTGGTGTTTAGGCCCTAAACAGCTTACGGAGCGGGAGGAGGGGGGAACTACGGTAGCTAGAACAGAAGTTAATATTTTGAGACACTTCTCATCCCTCTTTTCGAGACACTTCTCATCCCTCTTTTTGAGACACTTCTCATCCCTCTTTTCACGTCACTCCACCATTATTTCACGTATATGGTGACATCTGTATGTTGCAATGGGTCGACTCTCTGTTGCAAATCCGTCTTTTCTTCGAGAACAAAGTAGTGTTCTATTAGAGATAATTCTCGAGGCTTGTATGGCTTAGCAACGCATTGAAATTAAAAAAAAAGTTTCCTGACCAAACTTTCACCGCTGTTCTTTGATTTGTTGTAGATTGTCATTAATTATCATAAACCTTGTGCCCTGATGAAGATGTACCTCATTTTCGACTAACGCTGCCAATCTCAAAATTTCTTTCACCATGGAACACACAGAAGCGTGAGTCATTTGACGTTCATGACGTCAATGTTTATTCTGTTCATAATGACTTCGATCCCAACAATGTAAGCTGGAACGGTCCATGTGAGGGCGTCTTCCCCCTTGGCAGATCTAGTTTATAAAGGTTTGCTTTGCCCGGACTATGTGATTGGTTACATTCACACACACTTGCACAATCCGTGATTGCCTTACATTTATATTACGTATAAAATAGGTAACAGAGAAAAGCGAGCGACTACTCTATCATACATGTAAGTAGTACGTAAGGCTCAGGTAGGAGGTAGCAAAAGAAGCAACACAAGAATACCACAGAATCACTTTGTAGACGTTTCTAATGATAAATAACAACATATATCAAGGAGAACAACTCGTGGCTGACGTAAATGTTCCAGATTTCGTAGAATTTGCTAAGGGCAAAGGGAGCTTACCATTAGATGACGTAAATGTTCCAGTTTTCGAGGATCTACGTAGGGCAGAGGAAGTGTCATGAGTTTACCATTAGATGACGTAAACGTTTCAGTTTTCATGGGATCTGCTAAGGGCTAAGGGAGTGATTCCAGCTAACCATTAGACGACGAAAACGTTCCAGTTTTCATGGGATCTGCTAAGGACCAAGAGTGACTAGAGTTTACCATTACACGACGTAAATATTCCAGTTTTCACGGAATCTCCTAAGGACCAAGGGAGTGATTCGAGTTTACCATTACATGACGTAAATATTCCAGTTTTCATGGGATCTGGTAAGGGCAAAATGAGTAATTCAAGCTTACCATTATATGACGTAAACTTTTCAGTTTTCATGGGATCTGCAAAGGCCCAAGGGAGTGATTCGACTAAACACTATAATCATCGACAAGCGCATGATATAAGGCCGTTACACAATATGCAGTTAACCCTACAAGATTAATCGCATGCGACATTGTGTATGCCCAGCTTATGTTAATTACATGCAATAACTTGAGACATGTATTTCTGTTCACAGCAGTGTTTTATGTTACGGCGGGTTGCATGCGATTTTTCCCCTTCAGTAATCAATCAGAGCGCGAGGTAAAACGTCATTGGAGGTTACTCAAATCCAACGGTAGTATACACAAATAAATAAAATGACACAAAAAAAGAGGCAAATAGCTAAATCGAAGGAACAATCTGAAAATGAACAAAGTATTGTATTGTGACCTTCTTATTGACCATCTTATCCTATTATTCCATAGTGTGTACCTTCCCTCAGGACGAGAAGCGCCATTACAATCCCATGCAATTAATTCATTGTGTGGATGAAGCTTATATTTAGTTGCATGGGACAACTTTTGAGACACGTGTTTCTGTTTGAAACAGAATAGTACTCTATTTCTCGGAGAGTTTCATGAGATTTTTTCCAACGACTATCCAAACATGAATTGAAATGTCAGTGTAGGTCATTCCATTCCCAATATTAGTAATCGACAGCATTTTATGATTTGCAGATAAATAGGATAATCACAAAGGCAAATAGATGTAGAAATGTCACAATTTCAGACAGTTCTTTCATAAGAGCTTGTAGCTTGTTGTATTCTGACTTTTTTCTTACTGATATTTTTGGATTACTCCGTCTCAGCATTATGCCCACAATAACTGTCAGCTTCAGCATTATGCCCACGATAACTGTCGAATACCGGTCAGCTTCAGCATTATGCCCACGATAACTGTCGAATACCGGTCAGCTTCAGCATTATGCCCATGATAACTGTCAGCTTCAGCATTATGCCCACGATAACTGTCGAATACCTGTCAGCTTAAGCATTATGCCCACGATAACTGTCGAATACCTGTCAGCTTCAGCATTATGCCCACGATAATTGTCAGCTTCAGCATTATGCCCACGATAACTGTCGAATACCTGTCAGCTTCAGCATTATGCCCATGATAACTGTCAGCTTCAGCATTATGCCCATGATAACTGTCAGCTTCAGCATTATGCCCATGATAACTGTCAGCTTCAGCATTATGCCCACGATAACTGTCGAATACCTGTCAGCTTAAGCATTATGCCCACGATAACTGTCGAATACCTGTCAGCTTCAGCATTATGCCCACGATAACTGTCGAATACCTGTCAGCTTCAGCATTATGCCCACGATAATTGTCAGCTTCAGCATTATGCCCACGATAACTGTCGAACACCTGTCAGCTTCAGCATTATGCCCATGATAACTGTCAGCTTCAGCATTATGCCCATGATAACTGTCAGCTTCAACATTATGCCCATGATAAATGTCAGCTTCAGCATTATGCCCACTGTCGTTTACACATGCACATTTATATGTAAATGCACATAAGTACACGACTATATATATAGTCGTGTACTCATGTGCATTTACATATAAATGTGCATGAGTAAACGACACCACGATAACTGTCAGCTTCAGCATTATGCCCACAATAACTGACGAATACCTACAGTTTTGTCAAGGGAACACATTGAAAATTGACAACTCTTTCAAAAGAGCATGAAAAGTGCTGTATTGTGGCCTTTTTCTTAAATGACGATATCAAGTACTATAGTAATGCCCAAACTAAACATTAAGTGTTAATTTTCTATGAATTAAATCAGTATTACACTAAACAGAAATATTTATTCATTTTATATATATTCGGCTTTGGCATTGGGCATACCTATGTCCTGTCTTTCGGATGAGACAGTTAAAATCGAGAGTTCGTGTCACGGTAAAGTTGAGACGTGAAAGATTGCTTCGGTAGGTCTGTCGCAAAGGTACAAATCAATGGACTTAACTGTGAGGATTACGGATGGTGTGTGTGCTAGTTAGTCGATACTTATTTACGATTTCGTACAAGTTTTCTGCTATTTGATCCTCTCTCAGTGTCGTTATACATATATAAAGGGAATAAGTTCCGTAATTGTATATATAAAACTGTGACGGAACATTTTCCCCCCTCGAAAGCTGCAATTTAATCTTCTTGTCTACGTTACAAGAAAATTTACCTCCTTAAACATTTCACCTGAAATACATGTATAAAGTTCATTCCTTATATTCATGTTTCTAATATTCTGTAACAAGTTTTGACGAACACTCGTTCTTGAAAGCTCCAATTTAATCTCCCTACCTACGCGCCTGCCGGCATATATTTCTCGTTTTTTACAGTAACAAGCTTTCAGAAAATTTGAGTTAAATTTTTTATCTGAAGAATAGATTCCATTCTTTTTGCTGTTGTTGTGTGTGTGTGGGAGGGGGGGGGCATTTTCTAATTTTTGAATTTAAGTT
Organism: Pteria penguin; assembly: GCA_035048485.1. Taxonomy (NCBI): domain Eukaryota; kingdom Metazoa; phylum Mollusca; class Bivalvia; order Pterioida; family Pteriidae; genus Pteria; species Pteria penguin. The sequence goes on from CM068580.1 coordinate 26,551,533, forward strand.
GTCATATTCTAATTTTTGTATTTACCTCCCCCAAGTAAATTCAAAAATTAGAACATGGCAGGGGGAATACAAGAAAGTTGTGTTTAATAAAAATTCTACAATGAGAAAACATAGAAATATGCAAAACTTAAAAGTCCAAGAAACTCCAAACGGAACCATAGCACAATTAGCATGATAAAATTAGAAAGTGTAAAAAGTAAAAAAGGCAAATTCAGAAACTACCTTAAGCAATACAATGTCCTTTCAGAGCACTTTCATTCTATGTAATTTTTTTTTAAGTTCTATTCACAAAAGAAGGTATCCTTCTGGGTCAACATTTCCCATCCAGCAGCTACCCCTGAACAAACCTAGCTAAAATACAATTCTACAATTCTAAAACTTTAATTTGCAGTCATATTGTTCACAATAATGTGATTTTGTTATGTTCAGATAACATTAAAAAACTCAACGCAGAATACGCAATGCACAACGAAGATATCAAGGAAATTACCTGAAAATGTCATACAAGAATTCAACAACGCATCATTTGATTTCGGATTGGGATAAAAACTTTTCTTTAACACCATTTAGATCAGTCTGATTTGATGTGGAGGAAGAATGTCAAAGGAGTGTTCCACGAGGCCGATGGTGCACGGTTGGGGACCCAACTATAATTACTATAGTCTTAAAATCAATGAAACTTGAAGAGAACCTTGAGTATTTTATTCCTACCAAGTTTCATCAAAATCCCTTCTGTAGTTCTAAAGAATTTGAAAAAATGAAAAGTTTGCAGACGACGATGGAGAGAGGACAATGCAACATGGCAATTACTTACCTTAGCTTATGGCTGTAGGTTGTAGTCTGAGTGTACGTTATGTTTGGATCTAACCATGCACCTGCTGCGTGTAGTTATACAAATGATATTACAACAAGTGGCGATATAAAAATTATAGACAACAATGAATATACAACAGAATTCTGATGTTATTGGCAAGCTACAATCTTATAATCGATAGTCGATATGATCAAGTTAATATGGCTTAAACAACCGCGATTGCTATCTCACGTTATTTCTGTAAATCATTTATGGTCTCTCATATTACAACTAAAATATTGCCTGTCCTTGCAAGTGATCCGTGATTTGATCGGAATTGTATTTACCTCTATTAAAAAGTAATAGTACATTTTTTAGACGGCAAAACATACCTGATCTAATGGAAGCATTGTCGAGTTTAGAGGGATCTCCCACTTTTGGTCGGAAAGTTTTACCCAAAAATGTCATTTTCGACCATTTCTAGGGCTGCAACTCCCTTTCCAGACCAAATAGTGCAAAACATTAGTCATTGGAGTCTGCATCCCCCTTTTCAAAAATTTCTAGATCTGCCTATGGGAAGTATACTTGTAATACTTCCTATGCAATGTTAATGCACATTTCTTTCATATGTTCAGCGTAGTTGTGTCTCATCTAGTGTCCAACACCCATGACGGGAATTGCTAGCCAATTAGGAGAAGCTAACTGCTCCCGGGTATATAGTCTCTCGAATGGAATGTAAGCAATTACAAGTTCCCACGATTTCCAGAAGATGTTCTCCAATAAAAAGAATTAGTGTCGAAATTATAAAAAGTACAGACGGAGTGGGTGTCTCTTGCCCTTAAGTAGACTTGCGAAAGTCTCTATGTCTATGTTATGTTTTCATTAATAATTATTCGCTATTCTGTGCTCCCTATAATACTTTAGATATTGCGAACATATCTATGAATGCAGTATTACAACGAGCAGAATTTCGTATAAGGAACATTATGAATAAATATACTCCTAAGACAGAGACTTGAGCAAGTTTAATACTTCAGCTTTATTTGATGGATGACGGAGATGTCGAAGAGCAAGATTTTCCAAATGTATCCTTCTGATAAAGAAGTTTCCTTGTTCGGAGCGCATGCATGAAGAAGTTTTTCAAGCATTTGTTTGTCCCTGCAGTCATATCAAGGCGAAGTCAAACTGGCATGACAGCTTTTTTTATACGCCCGCATTAAACTGTGGGCATATTATGCTAACCCGCTGTCATTAATCCATCTCTCTATGTGTCCAGCCGTCCCCACAATTTTGTCCTCACTTCTCCTCCTTAACCATAAGTAGTACAAATGTTTTGTGGTGGTATATGAAAGGATCTGGCCTAAAGTTGTGTACCTGGGTTTTAAACTGGGGTCTGGTCCCTGAGATAGGGAAAATGGACGGTGTAAAAATGTTGCCTGTGCTTCTTCTCTTAACTAGTGACAGGTACATAACTTGAGCAGATACTTGGTGGTGGTATATAAAACTAGAACCGTCCTAACGGGACAAATGCCCCCCGCGGCACCAAAATTCAAAATAGGGCATAGAACTATATATATGATCAATATTTAAGTTTTGGAGAAGAAGGTGAAGGTCAAGGCGGTTGTGTAAATTCTTCTTGTATCAGTGTACAGGACTTGTCATACAGAATACACACATGTAAAATGGACTCCCTATCTCTCTATGACTATACTTTACCGTCAAAGTTAAAAGTTTTTCCAAAACAAAGTCAAATGTCAAGGCCAAGGTCACAAGGTCAAAAAGCTGGTACTGACTGAAAGGTCTTGCCACAAGGAATACACATGTGTAGTATGAAGGCCCCATCCCTTTTCTTTCAAAAGTTATGGCTAAGGTTAAAGTTTTTAAAAGGTAAGTCAAATGTCAAGGTCAAGGTCACAAGGTCAAAATTTTTGGTACCAAAGAAAAGGTCTTGCCACAAAGAATATACATGTGTAGTATGAATACCCAGTCTCTTTTGGTTCAAAAGTTATGGCTAAGGTTAAAGTTTTTTAAAAGGTAGGTCAGATGTCAAGGTCAAGGTCACAAGGTCAAAATTTTTGGTACCAAATGAAAGATCTTGCCACAAAGAATATACACGTTTAGTATAAATACCCAATCTCTTTTGGTTCAAAAGTTATAGCTAAGGTTAAAGTTTTTAAAAAAAAAAAAAGTAGGTCAAATGTCAAGGCCAAGGTCACAACGTCAAAAAGTTTGGTACCAAAAGAAAGGTCTTGCCACAAGGAATATACATGTAAAGTATGAATACCCAGTCTCGTTTGGTTCAAAAGTTATGGTTAAGGTTAAAGTTTTCTGGACAGACAGACAGTCAGGCGGACAAGGTGATTCCTATATACCCCCAAACTTTGTTTGCAGGGGGTATAATAATCTAAATTGACGTTGTGCACCTGGGTTTTAAATTTTAGTTCCTGTCCCTGTCCCTGTCCCTGTCCCTGCCCCTGCGTTAGGGAAAATGGGCGGGGAAATAATAATAATACAAGTAATAAACTTGTCCACGCTTCATCTCCTTTACCAAGACAAATGCGGATGATTTGATGATGGTAAATGAAAGGGTCTGATTTGAAGTTTTGCATAAGGGTTTCAAACTTGGAACTGGCCCCTTAGGTAGGGAAAATTGGCAGGGTAGAATAATATTGTCTGTATTTCTCCTCTTTTTCAATGAAAGGTACGTAACATTAGCATATAGTTTGTGGTGGTATATGAAAGGGTCTTACTTGAAGTTGTACACCAAGGTTTTAAACTTTGGTCTGGCTCCTGAGCTAGGAAATATTATCACCTTGGTCTGGTCGCTGGGCTAGTGAATAGTAACACCTTGGTCTGGCCCGGGGCTAGGGAAAAGTATCACCTCGGTCTGGTCCTTGGGCAAGGGAATAGTATCACCTTGGTCTGGCCCCTGGGCTAGGGAATAGTATCACCTTAGTGTGTCCCGGGCTAGGGAAAAGTGTCACCTTGGTCTGGCCCTGGGCTAGGGAATAGTATCACCTTGGTCTGGCCCCTGGGCTAGGGAATAGTATCACCTTGGTCTGGCCCCTGGGCTAGGAAATAGTATCACCTTGGTCTGGCCCCTGGGCTAGGGAATAGTATCACCTTGGTCTGGCCCCTGGGCTAGGGAATAGTATCACCTTGGTCTGACCCCTGGGCTAGGGAAAAGTATCACCTCGGTCTGGTCCTTGGGCTAGGGAATAGTATCACCTTGGTCTGGTCCCTGGGCTAGGAATAGTATCACCTTGGTCTGGCCCCTGGGCTAGGGAATATTATCACCTTAGTGTGTCCCGGGCTAGGGAATAGTATCACCTTGGTCTGGCCCCTGGGCTAGGGAATAGTATCACCTTGGTCTGGCCCGGGCTAGGAAATAGTATCACCTTGGTCTGGCCCCTGGGCTAGGGAATAGTATCACCTTGGTCTGGCCCCTGGGCTAGGGAATAGTATCACCTTGGTCTGACCCCTGGGCTAGGGAAAAGTATCACCTCGGTCTGGTCCTTGGGCTAGGGAATAGTATCACCTTGGTCTGGCCCCTGGGCTAGGAATAGTATCACCTTGGTCTGGCCCCTGGGCTAGGGAATAGTATCACCTTGGTCTGGCCCCTGGGCTAGGGAATAGTATCACCTTGGTCTGACCCCTGGGCTAGGGAATAGTATCACCTTGGTCTGACCCCTTGGCTAGGGAAAAGTATCGTCTCGGTCTGGCCCCTGGGCTAGGGAATAGTATCACCTTGGTCTGGCCCCTGGGCTAGGGAATAGTATCACCTTGGTCTGGCCCTGGGCTAGGGAATAGTATCACCTTGGTCTGGCCCTGGGCTAGGGAAAAGTATCACCTCGGTCTGGTCTTTGGGCTAGGGAATAGTATCACCTTGGTCTGGCCCCTGGGCTAGGGAATAGTATCACCTTGGTCTGGCCCTGGGCTAGGGAAAAGTATCACCTCGGTCTGGTCCCTGGGCTAGGGAATAGTATCAACCTGCTCTGTCCCGGGCTAGGGAATAGTATCACCTTGGTCTGACCCCTTGGCTAGGGAAAAGTATCATCTCGGTCTGGCCCCTTGGCTAGGGAATAGTATCACCTTGGTCTGGCCCCTGGGCTAGGGAATAGTATCACCTTGGTCTGGCCCTTGGCTAGGGAAAAGTATCATCTCGGTCTGGCCCCTGGGCTAGGGAATAGTATCACCTTGGTCTGGCCCCTGGGCTAGGGAATAGTATCACCTTGGTCTGGCCCTGGGCTAGGGAATAGTATCACCTTGGTCTGGCCCTGGGCTAGGGAAAAGTATCACCTCGGTCTGGCCCCTGGGCTAGGGAATAGTATCACCTTGGTCTGGCCCCTGGGCTAGGGAATAGTATCACCTTGGTCTGGCCCGGGCTAGGGAATAGTATCACCTTGGTCTGGCCCCTGGGCTAGGGAATAGTATCACCTTGGTCTGACCCCTGGGCTAGGGAATAGTATCACCTTTCAGGCGTATCATGTACCCGTTTACGAACGGCAGTGGTGCCCTACTTTTAGAGCATACAACAAACTTTGGGAGGATTTAATCATCATCATCATCATCATCATCATCATCATTCCTCTGGGCAAGGGTAAGCTGGAGATTGTGCCATAGTACCACAGTATAGGCTTACTGTAACCCAGTCCATTATTCGAATTCTCATGTGTACATGTATAGTAAAACGTGAAAAGGGATAAGCGAAGGGGAAATTTTGTATTATTTGGTCACAGTAAGCCTATGCAGAGTACCTGGTGAGTGTATATGAGAAAGTGAACCAAGTGTGGTGAAGGTTGGTAGGTAAATGAACCACTTACGTACCCGATGGGGTCGGCATGAAAAATCATAATGTGAAGAGGGTCGGTTGGTAAATGTAGCACGTTACCTGGTGGAGGTCAGTTCGTAAAATATAACACGTTACTTGCTGAGGGTCAGTGGAAAAATGTACCAAAGTACCTGGTGAAGATAGAACTCTTACGCATTTTTCCTCACTGAGAAAAATGAATACCGTAGAAAGCAGTTTAGACAATACATTTGAGGCTTTCAAACTGGCTAACACTTCAATGCAATGTTGTCAGTTAACTTGGTCTAGTTACTTGTAGATTGCGCTGCAAGTCATTTTAACTTTATCTTCGATATATCTTTTGATCACAATATTCGACATGATTGTGACCTTGTTTCCGTCTTGCGGAATTTCAGATTTGTATAATTTTTTTTTTTTAAAATACCTAATCTTAACTTCTTTTTGGTCATTAATGATTAATTAAGCGTCGATATACATATAATTAATCTAGCAGCCGCCTGTTATTTTCGTCACCGCAAACTATTTAAATAAAAACAATGTTCAATATTTACAATGCTAGTCTAATTCCTTTGATGAACCATGCTGAACATACTCGGTTCATCAGCCCATGAACTTGGGTCATGGAAGTAGTACCCGGCGTATGGCAAATCACATGCGTAGTAATATAAAAAGAGGCGGGACTTACTCAAGTTAAATATAAGAATTGTAATAACGAAATTAATGCATCTGTTAATTTTGAGCAATTAAAGAAAATACCTGGACAGATAGAGTATTTTTAGCATTCTAGACACGCACTATATTGCGTGGCGGAAGTACTTTTTCACTTCAGGAAAAATTCGGTCCTTGCCAGTTTGATAACGGGGAATTTGATATTTTGTTTTCAAAACAGAACCTTTTAAAATGCATTGTAAATATAAGGAATGACTGTCTTTTTTTTTCTAGGTTCATAGGGAATGAACTTGGGTGAGAAAAAAACAAATCATTCGAGAACCGCTTCGAGTTATCTTCCTCATTGTGCATGACGTCAGATAAATTGAAAGCGTCTCGGCGGTCTAGTTTGTATGGCTCGGTTTTGGCAGACGACATGATTGGAAATGGACGAAAAAAGAAGGAATTTCCATGTATTTTTATAAAAACTATAATGTATATAATAAGATATAGATAAGAGAGCAATCTCATCAAATTGTAAATTGGATTGTATTTATTCAATTATTTGTTTATACTGGGCACAATAGTAAGGGCACAAGTCCTTCATTGGTTTATTGTATTGAACATTTGCATGCATTTTGGAATCACGAGCTCATTAGCTTTTAAGATTATCTCAAAAGTAAGATGTAATGACAGACATCTTTAGGCACCGTCCATTTGATATTCTGGGGGCTGGGAATTTTTTTTTTTAATTTCTTGCCCTGATTTTGACTTAAAAAATAATCGTGCTGATTCACTCAGTGAAAAAAAAACTGTCTCCAATAGATTAGCGTAATCTAAAATCATACTTTGGAAAAAATTAGGTGTTAAAACTCAATTTTCCAGAATTATACATAACACAACAGTTTATATTATTATTATCTTTTGTTCTTCATCAGTTCAATCATGAACAAACCTACCATATTTTTTACTTGAATTTAATGGCAAGATCAGCAGATAGTTGAGATTGGGTACTAAAGTTCTGTGCACCTCTTATAGCAGATTTGATTTTATATTGTTATGTGGGGGTTTCATGTATTCTATTCAAAAATCTAAACGACCCGACCTTATTGAGATGTTGGATGATATCTCTAGTTACATGTAGGCTATATCATATGGAAAAATTCAGCCGATCTTTATTCATGAGCTGCGTACCACGTGATGTGCAAATCATGCATAGTCATTTGAAAAAAATCACGTGACTCATTTTTTTTTTCATTTCGAATAACAATATGTGCCCACATGAAATCGTGTAAAAAGTGTGGAGGTCAATGTTAGATTTAAGTTTTTTTAAACAATTTTTGCAATGATTTCCTCCTTGGCACTTCTCTATAAAATTGTTACAAACGTAGAATTTCCCAATTTCAACTCAAAAAGGAACATTTATGCAAAATTCTGGAGGAATAAAGATGGGATATTCCGGATTTTCGAGTCCATATTGTCCGTCATAGAATCTGGAATTGTTTGTTTCGGGTGGCATATCCGACGTAGTTTTCAGTTGAAAACAGGGAAAATGCCCAATTTTGAAAACTTTTCTCTTGTTTTTAAAGGATTTAATAGCACACATCGCTTCAAAAGTTTGACTGAAAAAGGAACATTGAATACAGAGGGAATAAGACTCATTATTGTTAGAATTACAAGAGAAACAAAAAGGAATTTGATTGCGAATCTGGATTTGTGTCATTTCGAAGTGGTAAGTTTCCATTTTTGATTTCTTTTTTATTCCCTTTATACGCTACACACGCTACGATGGCTAGTCCATAGGCCTATTCAATATGGCCGCTATGCAAATCAGCAAAATGGACTGAATTTCTCCATATACACATGTATGTGTATTTTAGATTTTTTATATAGAAATCTTATAAATCAAATTAATTGTCTCTCAAACTTTAATCATTGGTTAGCTTAACCAGTGGTAAAAGTTTTGAACAACTGGCCCCAGCTGAACTTCAGTTAAAGAAAGACAATATTTGTGATACAGAAACAATTCATACCAATATTTATGATAAACACGACGATTTTAGATTTCCTGTGGTAAATTTCCCTTAGTTGGATAGTTACAGACGCTCCTAGACAAGACTCCCATCATATGGTATCTATAAAATTCAGTTTCTACGATTTGCCAGCGAAATTGACCCTTCCATTTATGGGCGAAAAATTGTCAAATCAGACGACGTCACAATACTTTACACCTAGGTCATACTTCGGACAAACATTGAAAATGTATAGTGACGTCACGAAATTTAGTAAATCCAATTTCTACGGTGATCATGTATATAAACTGAAGAGGGTCTAAGGTTCCAATAAGTTAATTTCGTCGGGTTCCAAAAATAGCGAAAGGCCTTTATGATCTACAGTAATATGACCAAGAGATCATCAAAGCGACAGTAATTCTTGTATTGATCCTTTCTTCACTTTTCTATAGAGATTTTTACTTGAACCTTTACGCTGACTAACGGACGGGTGGGGACTATATGGTGGCCGTTGTTGAAACCTTTTTCAAAGGAGAAATGGTCCAAACCTAATCCCCTCTTACTGTTAATTAGAATTCTTACAGATCAATTAAGGGTTTCAGCTCGCTTCCAGATCGGCAGAGCACAGTTTGCTCATGCTGATGTTGATTTATACATTTTTGATATCTTGGTCTTACTCAGCATTACTATACATATTCATATTTTTATGACCTTTTTATGAAAGTTGTTGATCCTTGCTTGCTTTCTATATGGAGGATTATTCATAGATTTTTAATAGCCGGTGTGACCTAATGGATAAGGTGCTCGGCTCCTGATCGAGAGGTCCCGGGTTCGACTCCCGTCCTGGGCACACCGGTGTTCTGTCTTTCGGGTGAGACAGTAAAAACCGAGGTCCCGTGTCACGGTAGGCGTGGCACGTAAAAAAATTCCTCACTGCTTCGGATGGGTCCGTTGCAAAGGTCTAAATTTGTATGCAATGCATCAGGCAGATGCCGTCACCATATACGTGAAATAATCGTGGAGTGACGTAAAACAATAATCAATCAATCGTAGATTTTTTTAAATGTATGTTCCTTGATAATACTGCTTTTGTGGAAAGTGGGGAAGAAGACCCGTAAACCGGTTAACCACTCCAATTTATTGACTACTGCCATATCAATTGACCGTACTGAGTCTGTATCGCAAATGCACCTTAATCGAAAGTTATTGTGATGTCTTTGTGACAAGTTGTGTCTGGTTTTTTTCAAATCATTACATAATTAACGGTGCATTTCCGTGGTGATTTCAGTCATACGACAGAATCAGATGCGTTTCTCTTTTTCTTTGTGTACTGTAATGTTTGTACTGGATCTATGCCAAAACGGTTTGTGAAGGGTGGACAGGGAGTAATAGCAATTTTGCAGTGTATTCATATCTTTATGTGCTAAATGTATTTGGATAGTGCTCAGTGAGATAAATTCAAAACAGTTTTCCTTTTGCTGCATGATATCTCTATCCTATTAAAAGTTATTGCAGTTTGAATATGCCAAATTTTGACATTTTCATAGAATGTTTTCTTTATATAATTCATGATTGATTTCGCGACTATGACGGAACCGACATTTCTCACATTTTCAGAATTTTTGTCATTTCTCTGTCAGTATTTTTTTTAGCTCACCTGAGCGTAGCTCAAGTGAGCTATTGTCATAGTGCAGCGTCCGTCGTCCGTCGTTAACTTTTCTACATTTTCGACTTCTCCTCCAGAACCGCTGCACAGAATTTCACCAAACTCCATAGGAAGTAAGTACTCAAGGTCCTCTACAAAGTTTGTGTTTTTTATGCCGATCCGTGATCCAATATGGCTGCCATTGCTCTGATTGGTTGACACATTTTCGACTTCTCCTCCAGAACTGCTGCACAGAATTTCACCAAACTTCATAGGAAGTAAGTACTCAAGGTCCTCTACCAAGTTTGTGGGTTTTTTTGCCGATCCATAATCCAAGATGGCCGCCATTGGCTCTGATTGGTTGACACATTTTCGACTTCTTCTCCAGAACTGCTGAACAGAATTTCACCAAACTTTATAGGAAGTAAGTACTCAAAGTCATCTACCAAGTTTGTGTTTTTAATGCCGATCCGTGATCCAAGATGGCCGCCATTGGCTCTGATTGGTTGACACATTTTCGACTTCTCCTCCAGAACCGCTGCACAGAATTTCACCAAACTTCATAAGAAGTAAGTACTCAAGGTCTTCTACCAAGTTTGTGTTTTTTATGCCTATCCGTGATCCAAGATGGCCGCCATTGGCTCTGATTGGTTGACACATTTTCGACTTCTCCTCCAGAACTGCTGCACAGAATTTCACCAAACTCCATGGAAGTAAGTACTCAAGGTCTTCTACAAAGTTTGTGTTTTTTATGCCGATCCGTGATCCAAGATGGCCGCCATTGGCTCTGATTGGTTGACACATTTTCGACTTCTCCTCCAGAACTGCTGCACAGAATTTCACCAAACTTCATAGGAAGTAAGTACTCAAGGTCCTCTACCAAGTTTGTGTTTTTTTTTTGCCGATCCTTAATCCAAGATGGCCGCCATTGGCTCTGATTGGTTGACACATTTTCGACTTCTTCTCCAGAACTGCTGCACAGAATTTCACCAAACTTCATAGGAAGTAAGTACTTAAAGTCCTCTACCAAGTTTGTGTTTTTAATGCCGATCCGTAATCCAAGATGGCCGCCATTGGCTCTGATTGGTTGACACATTTTCGACTTCTCCTCCAGAACCGCTGCAAAGAATTTCACCAAACTTCATAAGAAGTAAGTACTCAAGGTCCTCTACCAAGTTTGTGTTTTTTATGCCTATCCGTGATCCAAGATGGCCGCCATTGGCTCTGATTGGTTGACACATTTTCGACTTCTCCTCCAGAAAAGCTGCACAGAATTTCACCAAACTTCATAGGAAGTTGGTACACAAGGTCCTCTACCAAGTTTGTGTTTTTTATGCCAGTCCGTGATCCAAGATGGCCGCCATTGGCTCTGATTGGTTGAAACATTTTCAACTTCTTCTCCAGATTGGCTACACAGAATTTCATCAAACCTCATAGGAAGTAAGTACTCAAGGTCCTCTACCAAGTTTGTGTTCGGGATCCAGATTCCCTCAGGGGTGGATCCAGGGCGGGACCAAAAGTGCCCAAAAGGGTACCCCTCTTCAAACATCTTCTTCTCCAGAACCAGTACATAAATGGGGAAACTAATTGCATTTCACCAATCTATAAAGATGGGTTATTAAAAATTGTGTTCGGGGTTAAGATCCCTCAAATAGAAATTTACGCTTTTTGGACGTGTTTCTGGACTTAGAAGAAAAGTGTCATGTTTTTCAGTTAATTGATATTGATGATTTCTTAATGACTATTTTGATCACAATTGTGGTAAGGAATAATACTGTGAAAGAATTTTGTCTTTATCTCAATTTTTTGATTTTTTATGAATTTTTTAAGACTTCCAGAAAAAAAGGGGGGGGGGGCGGGGTTGGCCATTTTTCACATTTTCAACTTTTTCTATAAAACCACATGAAAGATTTTAATGAAACATGGAATACATAAAGTACTAAAAGTCCTCTGTCAATTTGGTAAATTTCATCCAAATTGGTTAACAGATAATGCCACCATGTCTAAAAAGTAGGTCTCACAATGGTACATATACCACTTGGTAATTGAAATATGGAGAGTAGCAGTTCAAATCCAGCTGTGGTCAAAAAAATTTTTTTTTTTTTTTACACATCTAAATAAGTTTTTAGATGTTTCTCAACACTCAACATATGAAATTAGGAATTTTACGTTTAAGACTTCCAAAAAAAAAGGGGGGGGGGAGGCCATTTTTCACATTTTCAACTTTTTCTACAAAACTGTTTGAAGGATTTTAATAAATCTTGGTAGAAATAAGTCACTTATGATCCTCTTCAAATTCTGTTGTTTTTGTCCAGACCTCTTTACAGGTGGCGCCACCATAGTCAAAAGTAGGTCACAAAAGAGTTCCCTCCTTTAACAATATTCTTTTTCATACGGGCTGTATACAGAGACAAACAGAATGCATAGAAATGATCTAGAGGGATGAGTGAAGACGTATTGTCATTTTGGTTCCCTTCCAAAATCAAATTTTAGAATTTTTTTTCGACATTTCTTTGGACTTGGTGATTCAATGCAGAAAAAAAGTGTCATCTTTCCTAGTTAATTGATAATGATGATTTCTTATGGACTATTGTGATCATAATTGTGGTAAGGATTGTTACTTTGAAAGAATTTTGTCAATATCTCAATTTTTGGATTTTCTATGAATTTTTTAAGACTTCCAAATGAGGGTGTATAGGAACAATTCAATCACATTTTTCACTTCTGCTGTTATACCGCATGAAAGATTTTAATGAAACATGGAAAACATGAAGTACTAAAGGTCCTCTATCAATATGGTAAATTTCATCCAAATTGGTCAACAGATAATGTCACCATGTCTAAAAAGCAGTTCTCACAATGGTACATATACCACTTGGTAATTGAAATATGGAGAGTAGCGGTTCAAATCCAGCTGTGGTCAAAAAATTTTTTTTTCATTTCTTTACACATCTAAATAAGTTTTTAGATGTTTCTCAACACTCAACATATGAAATTAGGCAATTTTAAGTTAGATCTGGACAATATTTGAAACAATTGTTGTTCATGACCCAGACTTGAAATCAGTCATTAAAAGGCCCCACCTAAAGAAAATGACTAACTTGTTGCCCTGAATGACATCTTGCAGAGAGAAAGGAAATGCTTAATATCAAAATCACCTGAGTGGAAGTGCAAAAAAGTGTTGTTTTTTATTCTAGCCTGAAATAAAATTTGACATATTTTCAACATCTGTGTTGACTTAGTCACATTAATGCAAAAATAAATGAATTCTTCCTTCATGCATGACTGATCATCTAGGTACTCAGGTGAGCGATATAGGCCCACTTGGGCCTCTTGTTTTACCCAGAGTAGCCTCTTTCCTTCACACCCCTACCCACATCTCTCCATCCTCACCCCCCTGCTTCTAATCTCACTCTCAATTTCAGTATATGGCATCTTTATGATGGACTGAAAGCGTATATCATAGCTGAGATCGGTTTGAGCAGAATTTTGTCAAAAATAATTATTATCAAATTTGTATTATTATACAACAATATTTTATCAGTTTAAAAAAAAATCTTGCTCTGGCTCTTCCGGAAAAAAAAATCCCTTGCCCAAAGGTTGATGTAAAAAAAATAATCTGACCGGGTTGAAAAACCCAGACCTCCTACCTCCCCCCCCCCTCCCACCCCAGATTATTAAATGGACGGTGCCTTACTACGTATTATTATACAGAATTGTTTTGGTCGAATTCTTGTATTATCTTTGAGGACTAGAGTTATATCAAATTATTTGCCAACTTAATTAAGACCAACTTCACATCTATACATAGTATTGATTTCCGGTAACTATCAGATTTCTGGGCTGGCAGGTTCCCTTACATTCCTAACCCGATTCAGCATTTCATGTAAAAAAGCACATCAATTTTAAACTGTCACCGGCCATTCAACCTTCATAAGGTTGATTACATGAGACTTCATTGCAAATTACTTCCGTGACTTTGCAGTTCTCAAACTCGGTCGACCTTCAATCAGCCCAAATATAAAAAAAGTAATTAAACACCGATAGTCGGACAAGGTCATAAACAGAAATACTATTTCTAACTTTGATATTCGTACAATCAAGCAAACGAGGTATACAAATTCAATATATAAAAAGGGCCATGTGTTTTATTTACGAAATGTCAGATGGATATTAAAATATTAATCCTGTAGATAGCCTAGGCTTAGGAATGCTACTTGTTGAAAGTGTACGGTCCATGACAAGGTCATTATAAGGATAACAATGTATTGGAGTGTTTATGTTCATCTCGAGAATGATTTACTGATGGTCGTGATTTAAATCTTTCAACGTTCCCAATACAAGGTACTATGGATAAGGGATTAAAGGCCGCCTCTGTTTCTAGAATGTAGGATATACAAACTGACCATATTCATGATCTAAAGTCATATTTAAGCGAGGAAATAATGATCATGATATACAATTAATGTAGTTGTAAAAGATAAGAAAAACTTTAAATATGATACCATTTTTAAAAAGAATAGATAAATCAATCTAATTGAAATGAAATATTTTCTTATCGCTAAGACACTCTACGCTGGAAGAGAAGATTTGATTTCAATTAGATTGAGATAGAAATAATCATGAGTATTTTATGTTAGATACCGTCTCAAATGGGAAATAACTCTATTTAACGAAAAGACTCAATACGTGCCACATAAAAGAAAAATGTCGTAACATTAACGACTTATATGTTAATAATACGACTTTACTTAATATCTCGTTATATATGCAGTATATGTAATTGCCTGAGATAAAGCTTTCAAGACATACGCTGTTTACATTGATTGACGTCATAACGCCCCATATTTGATCCACTTTTCAGCACAGAATATGAGAATCCAGAATCGTCTCGAGTCCCCGATCGAAATATACCTGTCGAGGGTGACACATTTCGACATAATCCCAACCGAGACGTTAGCCAAAGTTAGGATGTCGAAGTATGTCGTCCGAGACTGATATCTTTCGATCTGGGACAAGAGGTGATTCTTGATTCTTTTTCTTATTAACCTATAAATTAATGCCTATATTATCTTGTTCTAAACATAAAACGTAAAAAACATGAAGGAGCAGCGTGACGTTACAAGTAAAATAGTGTGACGTCACCCCTTTTCCGGGTGTATTCTTCAGTCTCATATGCGAGAAATGGAAGTTTCTAGTATGTTATATTTGCGTTAAAAGCGCATATATATATAGAAAAACATCTATGATCAAGTATGCAAAAAATATTCGATTATGACATATGAAAAGCTTACCGATCATAATTATTGATCACATCGTTTTACATATCGATAGGTTACAAACGTATCATAAATGTCATTCACTGTACTAATAGCTATGCACTAAACAAAACCAACGTTTAATGATAAACAAGCATATCTATTGTGCTAACGGTTTCGACAAAGCCAACAACTGTATTTGGGCAAAAATTTGTATAGTATATATAAGGAGATAATACATGGAATAAGACAGTGCACCATATGCGCATTTCGACAATTGAAGTCTCATTAGCGAAGCTCAAGGCCGAAAGGTGGTAATCCGAAGTATATGTTTGAAGACCAACTTATTGTCAAACTGACCGAAAGGTAAGAGCTACAGAAGTAATCTAAAACAGGGATGTGCATGAGGGAAATACTCCTTAGATTAAATAATAACGAACAGACAGGTTGGTATGCGCACCACCCCAAAAACCTACCTTTTATATCCCCCCTCTGTAACTTACCGGCATATGAATAACGAATCCAACACCGTAAATCGAATCGTACTAGATCAATTACTACAAAATGTACGTCCAGTGAAGTAGAATGCGACATTGAAAAAACACACTTTCTCTAATTTAGAAATTAAACAGTTATTTATTTGCCGAGCATAGCGGAATTGTGGGCCTTTTGTTCTCGCTTCGTGTGATATTAAACCTATAGGTGAAAAATGAATAAACGCGGATATTTATTTAACAGCGCATGACATTTGAACTGATTCATTTGCGACACAAAACAAAATGGTTTGACTACAAATTTACAAAACATTTAGATTTAAAGGTTTCTGATCTCTTTCCCCCTTCTTTTGTTGTTGTTAATTCAAAACAAGACCACTTCGATTTAGATATGACAACAATGTATCGCATCTCATATAATGATGGCGTGGACTGGACTGTTACTCTGTTATGAAGCCAAATAATTGTGGGAAAAGGCGTGGGTTTTTAATGTAATAACATCTCATTGTATTTATGAATTAAATAAACGACAAGGGTTTATTTAATTTAGTGTCGAAGCGAACTTACTTAAGGACCAGACTGCAATCTACATGAATCATTCCCAATTTATGATGCATTATTCTTTCTCTTTCCCCCCCCCCTTTTTTTTTTTGTTTTGTTTTGTTTTGTTTTGTTTTGTTTTTTTTTTTTTTGTTTTTTTTTTGCACACAAGGCAGTGATGCTGGTGTTCTACATTAATTATCAAGATTTTAATAGGATATCCAGCATAGTGAAGAGACATGCAAAAGTGATCTCGCGTACCGATGTAACCTTAATCGATATTTGGTGTATTATACCATTCATGCAGCATTGATTCTGAATAAACCTTATTGCTGTATGTTCATTAGATGCACACGTAGAACTGAACGTCGCCATCAGATTTAAATGCGTACACATTACACGAGGCCATATGTTGAGAATTATGGGTGGTTCTGAATATGAAGTCCAACTTTCTCCGATCAGTGATGGATGTGGTGTAACATATTGCGCTGTTAATGAAGTGAAGTCATGGCTATTATCGATAATAGGTTGATTATTCTTATTCTGTTACTTTTTCTTGTCCTCATTTTTCCATCGAGTTTACATTAGGTAGAGAGAAATTCTACTTTTATAACAATTGTATCTAGTCGATTTCAAAAGAGTATTGTATGAAGCAAAGTCGTTTTGCTCATAGCAGAGACATATGTCTCTGCTCATAGCATGAAAGTAAATATTTTTATCAGTTATTGTTTGACAACTTTACAACACTTCCCTTATATGATATCCTTAACACATATCTTTCTCTTTTATTGTTTTTAAAAATAACTTTTCCCTTAACTGCAGAAGGAGTTAGAGATGAAATACAATTCTTTTTGTTATTCGACTTACCTGTCAAGCGTGTATCAAAGTCCAGGTGACCTAGGTTAGAGAGAATACACGTCGATTGATTGTTCAACATGATCGCATGTTTTTCGTGCATATTTCATGTAAATAAAATATTTAGATTCGAGAAATATTTTATAGTAGAGCTTACTTGCATTAGGTATATGAAACCTTGTCTAGAGAGCCGCCCTGATGTATGCAAGATGTAGCATCTCCTGTCTGCTAACCGAACCAGGCAATGATATCCATCACACAGAAAGATCGATTGAAATGAAAAATAAGTAATCATTGCTCCAGATTTCATATCGACAAAGTAATAGTGTCTATTTCTAACTTTTAATTTTTAATAATTATTAAGACGTGAGCATAAAAGAAGACAATAATTACAATTCTTACGGTTAGACCCTATTTTGTTAACATAATGCTTTCAGGAAGAGAATATATTATTCTATTGATCGAACTGCATTTGTTATATATTTGATAGGGTCGTAACCATTGCTTTTGGAAAAAATTCAGATGCGGTAAATAGTTTTATATAAGTACAATTTATTCAATATCATTTTCAATTCAAAATAACCGAAAACGTATGAACTTAATGGGGTATCGCCTCCTGCCTATTCATTTTACACACACACACACACACACACACACACACACACACACACACACCCTCACACACACACACACACCATCTTTATCAATCATGGATCCACCTCTGACAAGTCCAAAACCCTTAGGATGACTCGGAGCGACTCGGGCTCACGAGCATAGGCGAATCTAGAAAGGAGAAGTTATTGGGCTTGCGATTTCAATAATTTTTCATAAAGGATCCTTTTTGATTATTTTCCCTTTTCAAAATTTCACCCACAAAGGTCTCCCGTTTGTGATGCCTACTAGTGGTGCGGGGATGCTTGGCAATGGCTGCAGCATTTTAGTCTGAGTCCGAATTTGGTGTTAAAACACCAAGACAACAAAACGGTAAGGACAACTTGCTTGATACACTATAAGCATTTGTCTCTTTTTTAAGAGAAGCAAAAGCATATCATTGCTGACTGTTGCTGTCTGAGAAATATGTCTACAAGACAAAAACTCAACGGACGTATTTATGAGAACCTATAAAGAACAAGAATCTACAATTAAAAATTGAGAGAATTAAGTATCTGAAAGCATTGTAACACACCAAAATATACACTTCATAGTGAGCATCATAGGTGGAAATGGGGGAGGGCAGTATTCTTTTGATGTGGAAGCACATTGAGGCAAAGGGCATGGAAATTAGACCTATATGAGATTTACAATGGATCTAGAATGAAATTCGTATGGAGGGCCATCGACAGTTACTGTTAATGGTTTCTGTTGCATTTAAAAGGGGTATTTTTATGTCCAAAGGATCTATTTCACATATTTGATTTTGTATTTGCATAGATATATTAATGATTTCAATCTTTCAATTTTAAATACATGGACATAGTAATTAAAAGTTTGTATAAAAAGGATAGCCGAGCACTCATAATAATTGTTTATTTGTGGAATTTAGAGAATGACAGTTCAGTAATACTAAGGTAAGAGCGAATACATAAACACTATGTTTTGATAAATGTATACCTAATAGTTTGAGTGTGTGATGAATACATGTATGCTAACGGCAAGAAATTGACACATGTAGCATCAGCCTTTGTAAAATAGATAAAAAGTCAATAAACAGATGGACTTTTTATGAAAGAATGCATGATAAAATCGAGATCGATGGTGAACAAGAAGCCTAAATGGGTCAGTATCGCTCAACGGAACACCCTGAGCACATAGTTAATTTAGAAAATATCAGAATGTTCTTTAATGAGAGTTTCTCCCGCCCCGCCCCTCCCCTATTTCAGAAATCATATTTCAAATTAAAACCATAGTCAACATCACATCATTTGAAAAGCTTTCATTTATTTTGAATATCAACGAAAACGCCTGAAAATGTGCAAAAATACCACAAATTCAAAAAGACAAAAAGCGTCTAAAATTTGATTTCGGAATTGGACCAAAACAACTTAACTTCTTTAAAAACTCTTCTTCATCAATCTGATGCATTCAGTTTGTTGAACTATGCAAGTAAGTATGAAGAAAAAATCTGTAAATTGTGGGTACCATCTAGGGTCCATATCGCCTCGCCCTGGAACTACCCCTCAAAGGATCAGGCTGAAAAACAGCAACACGTTTAGTAGACCTTTAGTACTTCATCAAAATTTATCACTACACAAAATAGTATATCATATCTCTATCTTAAAAATGCAAACCTTTCCTAAGAAAATATATTTGTATTTTTTATTATTTCCTTGATATTAATTTTAGCAAAATCACTAACACGAAATTAATGTATTATAAGCAAACTGCCATGAGAAAATCATCCAAGATGGGTGCGTTCAGAACCGTAGCAGCTACTTAGTGCTACTTAGCTGAAAGGACCGCTTCTTAGCGTAAAAACTCTGTGATAGGTTTGGATTTCAATACGGCTGACAACATAATTTTAGGGAAAGATTAATCATTCCATGGAATGTTATTACACATGTTCACTCCTTAAGTGGGAAGTTTGTCATGGGAAGGTACCCTGATGGGGTCATGTTGCTCCGCTCTGGATTTACCCCTTGACAGATCCTTAATAAACCAAAAAACTAAAGCATCCCCCCAAAACACCAAACAAACAAAAACAAAACAAAAATCCCCAAAAACCAAGAAAAAAATAAAAACAGAAAAAAAAAAAACTGTGTCACCACCTTTCCGGTTTCATCAAAGTTTTTTCTTAAGTACTGAAGAAGAAGTGTATCAACACTTTTATTACACACGGTCTTGTACACCTTTCTCTTGTTTATTTAAAGTAAAAATGAAACAAAAAGAAATAAGAAACTAAAAACCATTTTCGTTTTCCTTTATTTGCAATTACATGAACTACAGTTAAATGCATTAAAATACAAATTCAATGCATTGTAAACAACATACAAAGAGAAAACCAAAGAGATTACCTTAAAATATGCATAACTGACAAAAACGATAAAATCTTCAATGATTTCAGTTATTTCGCAATGGAACCAAACGGAAAA
Source organism: Pteria penguin (assembly GCA_035048485.1). Taxonomy (NCBI): domain Eukaryota; kingdom Metazoa; phylum Mollusca; class Bivalvia; order Pterioida; family Pteriidae; genus Pteria; species Pteria penguin. The sequence continues at coordinate 26,571,677 of CM068580.1, forward strand.
AAGGGATAATAATACTACTATATACACCCTTCTAGATCACTCTGAAGTATTCGGATTGGTATATAGATCTATGCAGTTGGTAAAACGAAGAAGTCATGAAGGAGTATCCTTTAGGGCATATGGCGTCCGCCCTGGATTCACCCCTTGACGGACATAGCCATTCCTGCACCCCACTTGTTAGGACCATGAGTACTTCATCCCTTCCAAGATTCATCAAAATCTTTTCTGCAGTTCTGACGAAAATAATAATGATAATAATAGTAAAAATATAATACTTTATGCAGGACGGACAGACAGTGGGACACATGGGCGAATGGATGCCGAACGAGGAGTGATTGCAATAGCTCACCTTTGCCTTTGGGCCTTTACATATATAGCATGCACTAGCACACTGCTCCAAAAGTATTTTAAAAATGTCTTTAAATAAAATCAAACAAAATAATGAAGAACAAAGAATTAAGGAAATCATCTGTTCAACGTTTAAAAGTTGGTTTCACCAGTTGAAAAACCAGACAAAGTTTCATCAAAACAGTTACCTCTAGTGTTTCTGTTGAAGGCAAAATTGTAAAAAAAAAAACCAAAAAAAAATCAACTACGGCGATATGACGAATTGCTGGGAATGAGTGAACACAGCACATGCATACACCTGTTTCAAGTACTGGTCGAGAATGGTTATGATTCCTTACCTTGATACATTATTCAGAATAAAGGACAGTTGTGTCATTCAACATTATCGATCCCCATCTGTTAATGGACGAATTATACATTGCCTTTGTTTGGATAACAAAATGCGATTATAATGTGCAGGCTGTACTATACTGACATTTTGTTCCTTCAAGCTACAACTGATGTTTAACAAGTTCTCGATAAAACCTTTCCCTGTCTTTGAACTTGATGCCTATAGCCACAAAGTTGACGTATGATGCTGACAACATGCAATTTTATCATCCAGAATGTAGTGTTTCGCATGGCGATGACTAACATACACACCATGTAATGGTAAACTTTTGGAGGATTGCAATACGGTCATGGGGATGAGGGGTTTTCTGTTCAGGGCCGTAGGAAGCATTACAAAGTGGGTGACAGAACTTTAATATCTTTGTATTTTGTTATGTGATAAAAATTCAGTCCATGATTGGCCAAAAAGGTGAGGACCCACTTTCCATGGTTCCTTAATTCTTATGACTTTGTAAGCCGGAAATCTGTTTTTTTTTTATTTGGGCTATTTTCAGAGCCGGATTATTTTCTTATCATTTGCCCAATGTTCAGATCCGGATTTTTTATTGGCCACTTGTCCATGAAATTTAGCGTATGTGGGGGTGGGGGTGGGTGGGTTACGAAAACATTTGCAACCAAACATACCATCAATACACGCACACACAGATATATATATATATATATATATATATATATATATATATATATATATATATATATATATATATATATATATATATATATATATATATATATATATATATATAAGCACAGGTAAGCGATAACGACACTAAAACAATTAAAAACATTGCCAAATTTTCGAAGCAATCTGCTTCTTCTTCAGGACACACACATACAAACACTTACATGAATATAAAGACACGAAAAGAAAGATAGAAAATATATACAAAGCACTAGTCTAATAAAAACTGGTTTCTTGAATTGGCTACATATTGAGCGTTTCACTATGCACTATCTAATAGGAAATGAGCCAAACACAAGCTAACAGCTTGCTTACAGGTCAAGTGGCGCCCCCTAAAATGTATTTGCATTGACCTACTGGAGGTAATTAGACTAGGTGATAAGAAGTTATAGATAGAAGGACAAAGAAAATAAATAACAGAAATAAATGGGAGTGAAAAACAAATAAGTGATAAAATAAGTATCAATAAAAAATACTATCAAGACAAGTGGTAATATTGGATGACGAGTTACATGACAAGTATAAAGACACAGATTCCTATCGTCTGTCAGTACCAAACCCTACCCAAAAATGGGCATCTCCACAAAAGATACGGTGTTTGGAACATACAGACGCAGACTGCTCTATCTCATAATATAGGATGCCGGTGTCAATACTTCTTGTTCATCAAAAGGACATCTGACACTTTGTTTAGACCGCTTGGTTCTATAGTGTGAAGCATATGTTGCCAAAAGCCCTCTTTCGCCACTCGGTCATCTACTGTCCACATCGCACTATGGTCAATGGTCACAACAATCATGTCCTCCCAAGAATGGTTGTCCATGTTAAAATGCCTGGCTACTGGCAGATGCATTTTCTTGGTTTTGATGGACGACCTATGGTTGTTCATTCGCATGTTCAAAGCATCTTCTGTTTCCCCAACATACTGTTTTTTACATACCTTGCTTGTGATAAGGTAAACCATATTTTTGGATTTACAGGAGAGTTTATCCAAAATCTTGTACTCCTTACCGGTTACAGAACTTCTGAAGGTAGATGTAGTGACTGAGTGGGGGCACAGCATGCAGCGTTTGTCATTGCATGTTGTGAAGGAACCAATTGGTCGTGGATTGTCAAGCCTTGATCTGACTACATGATCTTTAATACTTTTAGGCTTTCTGTAGGCAAACATAGGAGGTGATGGGATGGCCTTCGTCATACGTTTGGAATTGTGGAGGGTAGGTAGGTGCTTGCGTAGGATTGTAGATAGGCCTTGCAAAGCTGGGTGGAAGGTATGACTAAAGGTATTCTGGGGGCAGTGTCCTTAGTTTTGTATTTCAGCAAATCTGCTCTACTGGTTGACATGGCATTGGAGATAGCTTTGTCAACGGAGTTCTTATTATACCCTCTGTGGCATAGTCTCTGTTTGAGTTCTGAACTCCTCGTTTTATACAGGTCATCAGTAGAGCACATTCGTCGTAATCTGGTGGACAAACTTTTAGGAATACCTTTGAAGACATGGGGCGGATGACAACTGTCTGGTCTAAGGTAGAGGTGAGCATCTGTAGGTTTGGTGAACAAGTCAAAATTGATGTTTCCGTTGCACAGAGTGGATCTGGTGTCCAGGAAGACATTGGTGGTCTCTGAGATATCGGCAGTGAACTTTATGGAGGGATGAAAGTTATTGGCAAAATTAATAAATCCATCCAGTTTTTCTCTAACTGCTGTCCATTTCATCTCAATATCATCAATAAAACGGAGCCATCTCATGGGTTTGGTTGGAGCTTGGCTAAGGAATCTTTTTCTAACTCACCCATGAAAATGTTAGCATAGGATGGCGCCATCTTTGGATGTACCATTGACTTGCTGGTAATGCTCTCCGTTGAACATAAAGTTATTAAGTTTGAGTGTATGTTCCAGGAGCTTTACCAGGGATTCAGTGGAGGGCGTTTTGGTTTTCCTGGAATCCCATACCTTTCTACAAGCCTCTATTCCTTCGTCGTGAGGGATATTGGTATATAGGGAGGTGACATCCATAGTCACAAGAAGGGTACCGGGGGTAAGTTAGTGCTGGGTGTTTTATTGATGTAATCCGTTGTATCTTGAAGATAGGAAGATAGGAAGGTGACAAAGCTATCTCCAATGCCATGTCAACCAGTAGAGCAGATTTGCTGAAATACAAAACTAAGGACACTGCCCCCAGAATACCTTTAGTCATACCTTCCACCCAGCTTTACAGGCCTATCTACAATCCTACGCAAGCACCTACCTACCCTCCACAATTCCAAACGTATGACGAAGGCCATCCCATCACCTCCTATGGTTGCCTACAGAAAGCCTAAAAGTATTAAAGATCATGTAGTCAGATCAAGGCTTGACAATCCACGACCAATTGGTTCCTTCACAACATGCAATGACAAACACTGCATGCTGTGCCCCCACTCAGTCATTACATCTACCTTCAGAAGTTCTGTAACCGGTAAGGAGTACAAGATTTTGGATAAACTCTCCTGTAAATCCAAAAATATGGTTTACCTTATCACAAGCAAGGTATGTAAAAACAGTATGTTGGGGAAACAGAAGATGCTTTGAACATGCGAATGAACAACCATAGGTCGTCCATCAAAACCAAGAAAATGCATCTGCCAGTAGCCAGGCATTTTAACATGGACAACCATTCTTGGAAGGACATGATTGTTGTGACCATTGACCATAGTGCGATGTGGACAGTAGATGACCGAGTGGCGAAAGAGGGCTTTTGGCAACATATGCTTCACACTATAGAACCAAGCGGTCTAAACAAAGTGTCAGATGTCCTTTTGATGAACAAGAAGTATTGACACCGGCATCCTATATTATGAGATAGAGCAGTCTGCGTCTGTTTGTTCCAAACACCGTATCTTTTGTGGAGATGCCCATTTTTGGGTAGGGTTTGGTACGGACAGACGATAGGAATCCGTGTCTTTATACTTGTTATGTAACTCGTCATCCAATATTACCACTTGTCTTGACAGTATTTTCTTTTTCTTTTTTTATTGATACTTATTTTATCACTTATTTGTTTTTCACTCCCATTTATTTCTGTTATTTATTTTCTTTGTCCTTCTATCTATAACTTCTTATCACCTAGTCTAATTACCTCCAGTAGGTCAATGCAAATACATTTTAGGGGGCGCCACTTGACCTGTAAGCAAGCTGTTAGCTTGTGTTTGGCTCATTTCCTATTAGATAGTGCATAGTGAAACGCTCAATATGTAGCCAATTCAAGAAACCAGTTTTTATTAGACTAATGCTTTGTATATATTTTCTATCTTTCTTTTCGTGTCTTTATATTTATGTAAGTGTTTGTATGTGTGTGTCTTGAAGAAGAAGCAGATTGCTTCGAAAATTTGGCAATTTTTTTTAATTGTTTTAGTATCATTATCGCTTACCTGTGCTTCTATATTGACCCCTTTTTCTCGAGCGATTTGCATCAACCTTCAATGAGGTTGATCCGATACTTATGAATAGTGAATGTTGTTACAATTTCATTTTTTGTGCTAATATATATATATATATATATATATATATATATATATTCAAGGATTGTAAAGCTGGCGTGGCCTAGTGGTATCGCGTCGGACTCCTGATCGGGAGGCCGGGGTTCGAGTCCCGTTCTGGTCATGTCTTTCGGATGAGACAGTAAAAACCGAGGCCCCGTGTTGTGGTATGCATGGCCCGTTAAAGATCCCTCACTGGTTCGGGTGGGTCCGTTGCAAAGGTCAAAATTTGTATGCCCCGCATCAGGCAGATGCCGTCACCATATACGTGAAATATTCGTGGTGTGACGTAAAACAATAATCAATCAATCAATCAAGTATTGTAAAGTGTGCACCGCCTCAAACCATATTATATCTCAATAAATTGCAAAATTGTTAAAGTCAATCCTTATAATTTAATTAAAGACTAGAATAATTTGAATAACGTGTGTACACATGTTAATTATCAAGATTAGATTTCTTTTTAAACTACGAACGGAAAGGGCGGAGGAAAATATTTGTATAGCTAGTTGCTCCTGGCAACCGCCGACGCCGGTGCCCTCGATCGTCAGCCATATTGTGAATATATACAACACACGACCAAGAGTGTTTATCATTACTAACTTTATTAGAGAGCCAATTACTTATTCACAATTAAATGGAACACACAATTAGTGAAGGAGGTCAAAAGTAGTTCCGGCAAGTGGGCGTGTAAAATGAACCAAACTAATTTATGGAGCTATAATAGCTTTCAACGACCAATCAGATTTCTTATTTCATAAAAAATTAGTAACATATACATGGCCGCGTCAGTGAGCGTAGCGATTCGTAGCGCTTTTTCGCTGAACGGCAAGAATGACGTAATCGCTATGTAGCGGTTTTCAGACGTGCATATATATATATATATATATATATATATATATATATATATATATATATATATATATATATATATATATACCCAGAAATTCCTGCAGAAGCCGGATATTTTTTTTCCAATATTGCATACCACATTTTTTGCAAAGTCTTCCTGCCCCTCCCCCTCCTTCAACATAATATTTAAATGTTTGCTCCCTTAGTGATGAGTTTTTGACAGTTATTATATGTGGCTTGTGTTGGTGGAGGGAGAGGGACAATCTAAGTGAGGATCACTTTTCATTACGTAGATCATCCTGCAGTTTTTGATTATAATAGATAGCTCTGCTCACGATAGTCATACCGCTCTTTTTTTTTTAATTCGGTCTTTTCGTTATACAGAGTGACTTCCCATTTGAGACGATGTCTGACGTAAAACATTTATGACGTCATCAAATCCCATGGTAATGGATCTAAAACTCAGGGAAATAATGGTCCACAAATGACGTTTTCATAGAATATTTATGACGTCATAATTTTTTTACGTCAGATACCGTCTCAAATGGGAAATAAATCTGTTTAACGAAAAGACACAATATTGTAAATCAAATGAAATTATCATTTTGTTGATGTCAAACCGTCAGTAAGAATCAACATCCCTCCTCCACTCCAAATAATAAACGATACGTTTTCAAAACAGTCCTTTATTCCAAGATTTAACGTTTGGTGGATACATTTTATTTTACATGAGCCGAGGTCTCGTGTGTGCCGAATTCAGAGCTATATCCTATTGTCTAAGCAAGGTTCTTCCTTTCGCCAAAATTTCTCGACAATTTCTTTCAGAATTCTCCGAACTCAAGTTTAGTAAAAGAAAAAAACTTTAGACAGGGGCTTTTCGCTATAAACATCTTCATCCTCTGACGATTTTTCGGACGAATAAGAGTCAAAATGGATTATTTGTTAAGATCTTTCAGAGTCGGCAATTTGTTCAGCGTCAATCTGTCTGTCCGTCATATATGAACATTTTGATTAAATTTCATAGAAATAGAATATAATGTTCGTACATTTGTGCAGGGGTTGATCCAGGACAAAGCAAAAGACGTCAATCTTACAACGTTAAGTTACTTCAGCTAGAATGGATAGTATAAAAAAAAATAAAAAATCAGGGGCCCTATTCACAAAGAGACTTAAGTCTAAGTCTAATAATTGATACCTAAATGGTAGCATGTGTCTTACTTCTAAGAATTAATAAAAAGTTTCTGTAAACAGTATATCTGACAAGCTATTCACAGGCAAACTTTCGAAAAATTCTTAGAATAATGACACATGGTATTTTAGGTCTCAATTCTTAGACTTTTAAGTTTCTTTGTGAATAAGAGCCAGAGTTTTCTAGAAATATGTATTAAAAAGTGTTGTTTGTATAGACAGATAGGTAGGTAGGTAGGCAGGTAGGTAGGCAAAGTAGGTAGGCAGGCAGGCTGATAGATAGGTAGGTATGATATTCATAATTTTCACAAACGAACCTATCTTATTAATAACTCCGCTGATAACTATTTTCTTTATCCAATACTACCTCGTCTTTTTCATTCGGTAAAAAAAAAAACAGGCACACATGAGGGGCGAGGTCTTTGGAATAACCTGACGCAATGGCGGGAAACAAAACGAGATAAACGTCATAAATGAATATTTTAAAACTGGAAGACGCAATGGACGAAGTTTTATATCATAGATTTTATTATGCTATTCTTGAAAACAATATTCAAGGATGTAAACAGATTTTAGAGATGCCCGAGTTTTATACGAAATTACCTCTCGCGAAACAGATGACGCAAACTGACGGAACATTACAAACTCCATTTCTACATCTCTCTTGTATATATCGCCGGTCTGATATTCTTAAGATGTTGCTGGATAAAGGTGTAGACATTACATGTACGGATATCCACGGAAGAACACCGTTACAAACTGTTATCACATACTGGCCGAAAACGGGACCATGGGAGAAGCCATATGATACAATTTTCGATGAGGCTGAACTTAAATTCTGGAAAAACATACAGGACAAGCACGACTCCGCACAAAAATGTCTTTTGACTTTGTTGGCTTACGGTGCAAATTCAAATGATAGATATTCATGCACCGGAAGATCTGTTCTACACGTATGCGCTCAAAAGGAACTTTTGAGTGCCTTAGATGTACTTCTGATGTTCGGAGCCGATATAGAAGTACTTGACAATGATATGTGTACGCCATTGTTGGTGTCAGCTAAAACAGGAATGACAAGAAGTGTCAAGCATCTGCTCATGCGTAGTGCAAATTACAACGTCACGGATATTGATGGAAATACCGTCTTGCACTTTCTATCCACATCGAAGAGAATTTCGGTCAAAGAGATGACTTCTTTGTTCCTCATATTTCCACAGTTGTTGTTCAGTATCAACATGACAACACTGAGTGGATCTACACCACTCCACATGGCATGTTCTAGTGGCAATGGTGAAAAGATACAGTATCTGTTGAATAAAAATGCAAGATCAGATGTAAAAGATGCTCAAGGACGAAGTCCTCTATATCTATTGTTAGATAATAACCATCTTGGACATTGTATTTTGGGTGTTCTGGCTCTTTTAGAATCATCGGCTCAAATTTCAGTTTTAGATCGATATGGGGAAGTACCTCGATATCTGGTTCAAACCAGAAAAAGTCTGTTCAAAGAACGTCTCCTTCAGGCCTCAAGAATCCCTACATCACTGACCAACCTTTGCGAATATCGCGTGTTGAGGTTGCTGAAGAACGTTTATAGATCTGCCTTACACGTCGCACACCTTGCTCTCCCTTCTATTGTGAAGGAAAACATTATTAACTATAAACGAGATCGTAGGACGAAATGGGAAAGTATTCTATCAGTAATGTAGATTTGGTGTTTACACTTACATGTATTTGGCAATTAGAGAAATAATACACGATAGTGTTTCATAAATTTGATGTCTCCCTCCTTTGTATAAAAACCAAAACCATTAAACAAATTGACAACTGAATCTATTCACTTTTCGATTTAATAGGGCATTATCGCCATTATACTACTACCGGGAAATAACGCCATTGTGGATTAAAACAGAGGCGTGAGAAAGTGAAACTGGGGTTTATTTAGGTCCCATTTACATAAGATTTTTCTCCCTTTAATGGTTTACTGGTCGATTTTAAGAGTTTCTCGTCGATGATTATCATTGTATTCGCCAATAAAAGCCTATATAGCACCAGGTTGTTTCAGAGACTGTGATTTTATGGGAAAGCATATTGCTATAGTGTATTTTGGGAATAATGTATATATCTTTGATCGGTAAAGCTGTTACAGTTTTGATCTATTAACCAGTGTCACCGATGTGAGAAATTACTACCTCTGTCATCAATACTGTCATGATGAAAAGTTCACATTTATTTCTGCAGCAGCTGAAAAAGAAAAGCCTTGACAAATCTAGAGGCAGGAAAAGGAGTTGGCCATACTCTGTTGGTTGGACAAATTTTGAATACAAAGTTAATGATAATCAAAATCCCAAATGCAAATACATATATGTATACATGTAACTTTCAATAATACGAAGTGATTGATTATTTTTAACGAACACAATACACTGTTTAAAACCCATTTCTTACTGCATAGTTACGGCAACTAATTTGAATATGATACTCATTTGTTGATTGAGCGCTTAACCGCTATCTCAGACGTCGAACTTTTCTATCCCGCCCTCTATCTCAGTGTATGTCCCTACACAATGAAAATGCTTGAAAGACCTTATGAAAATAAAAGTTAAATATAAATATATGTATTTCAGGGCATTTTATGTTATAATTTGAGTAAAGACCGTCTATTGTCACGCCTTTCTCTTGAGATTTCGACCTGATAGCATCTACTATCTACACACATAGTACAGAAAATACGCTTCAAAGTTTCGTCGAGAAGTTAAATTGTAAAAGTTGTGTGATTACGGAAATTTACGGAAGTCCATTTAGAACCTATCAAAAATATTTTTGAATTTGATATAACGAATTCTTGAATTTATTCGTTTTAACTGATTCTTGAATTTGTTAAAACGGATTAAATTCGTTTTGGCCAATTTGAGGAATTAATTATAGCGTATTAAATCTGTTATAACAAATTTGAAGGATATATGTATTTAAGAATTCGTTATTTCGGATTTAATTTGTTAAAACGAATTTCAAAATCTGTTAAAACGAATTCAACAAATTTAGTATAACAGATTTAATTCGTTATAACGAATTCCTCAAATTTGTTATAACAGATTTAATTCGTTATGACGAATTCCCTAAATTTGTTAAAACGAATTTAATCCGTTTTAACAAATTCAAGAATTTGTTATATCAAATTAAAAAATATTTTTTGATAGGTCCTAAATGGGCTTCCGTAGAAATTGGAAATACAAATACTAAAAATTCATTTACGAACTCGCGAATATCTACATGAATTTCATGGAAATTTTGAAACGAAATATTCATGCTCATACTTAACGTGCATTTGATAAGGTGTTAATTCACGTGATTTACAGTGGTGAAATCCTGATAATAGGTCGTTCTCTTCGATTGAAGTTTCTTGTGGAAAAAAACCATCATTTTCAGTAAAAGGTGAAGCATATTTTCTTATTTTCTGGCTTGAAATCATCATTTTATAGTCAGATATGTAAATAATGGTCGTTTTTTCTTCCTTTAATTCATTAAAATGTAGTTTTTATCAAAATATCAGTGTATACTTTAACGCACAAGATAACTATTAAAACTATGTTTTGTTTGCAGATTGATGGGGTCTAAGGTACATTTTTGCCAGACAATGTACTCAACAAATCATTCAGGAATCCTGATATTCTACTTTAGATATGGTAATGTGTACACTAAAATCCAGCCGTAGAAATGGCAACAACTTTGTGTTCTCCTGCAATAAGCAAACTTCCAACACTAGTAAAATGCTCCCGCTTTATGAACTATAAGTACTTCGACTTAGATTATTTGGAGTGTATACGTAAACACAACTATCAAAACACGATACTGTTTTAATATTTTGGTATTTACACTTTTAAGATAGATTACTTAATAGGGGAAGGGATAGAAATATTATATGCCACAATCTGCGACATACATACTTTCAGCATATATGTCTCTGGCCACAATGAAACACTTTACAATATACATCGATATAATTATAACTCTGACACATAGGAGCTTTAAAATAACTGTATCATCGATAATTCATTTTTGAGCTACACGCATTTAAAAAAATGTTTGACTGCAAAATAATTATTTTAATGAAATCCTTTTAATAGCCTTATTATTATTTATGACGCTTGTCTGTTTGTTGTGTATTTCCATATATCATGACTGACACGGCAACATTGTTTAATTAAAGCAGAGACATATATATATATATATATATATAGATATATATATATATATATATAT